>JAIOJX010000026.1:127351899-128601899 GCA_022376925.1 Tragulus kanchil | reverse complement strand
AGAAGTGGCTACATCCTGCTACTTGATTTGTCTTGGAAGCGAAAGGTTTCTAATGTTCTTCATGAAAGCACCAGGTCTGGCTGAATTTGGAAGCATCCCAGGATTCTTAGACATACTTTAGGAATTGTTATTTGCAGCTGTATTTCTGATTCTGTGCCCACCAGGGTTTTCTTGGTACAGTGTCACCAAGACAAAATGGAGCGGTAACTGAGATTTGGAGGCTAGATTAAAGCAGGCTTTGCTACCGGTTTCCCAGGATTTCAAGTTTTAAATATCCATCAAAACAGCACTATCATTTCTCAGCTGTTTCAAGTAAATATGAGACAGTTAAGCTAAAAAAAAAATGCTCTGTGTGTTCACGCATGTTTACTCACTCAGGCGTGTCCGACTCTGTGACCCCCACGGACTGTTCCCACCAGGCTCCCCCTCCATGGGAGTCTCCAGGCAAGAACACTGGAGTGGGTGGCCATTTCCTCCTCCGGGAATCTTCCCGACCCAGGAATCGAACTTGCATCTCCTGTGTTTCCTGCACCACAGGCAAATGCTTCAACTGCTCACTGAGGCTCATGCCCTGGAAAAGTAGATTGGTCTTTATTTTAGAGTTTCCTCCCAGACTCCGTTTGGAAAGCAGAGTCTGTCTTCGAACAACATTTGACGGCAAGTGGCCTGAACAGGAAGGGGCCAGGCGGCAATACAAGGATCAGCTCTGGTGACTCATAGGCTCGGGTGGTTTAGAGCGCATTTTAGAAAGCAGGTGTTTTACAGAAAACACACCTTTCAGGTTCCTGTTATCATCAGACATTTCACCTGCATGTCCCACAATGACAGGACCTGCCCGCTGGGAGCTGGGCAGGGGGTGGCCTGCCTCTGGCGCCACCGCGCCCGCTTCCACATCACCGAGCCCCGACGGCCTCCACACTGTCCCTGCCGCTGTTAGGACACCCGGCCCGGCGGCCTGCGCTCGCCTCCCCTCCCTCAGCTGCATCAAGGAGCGGCCTTCTGCCGTCTTCGGGCCCCGGGCTGAGTGGCCTGTGCCTGGGTATTTAGATGGCATAGCCTCACCCTGACGGGAAGTACAGTTTATTTAAGATGTTTGGAGACGTCTTTGAGGTCCCCGGCAGCGCAGAGGGACCAGCGAAATCCAGGTCAGCAGCCCGCACTCTGACGGGCCTCTTTGTCAAGGAGGCCTGCGCATCTGCACTGAGCTCGGAGCTGCCAGCCCCGGAGTTCAGAGTGGAAATCAAAGGAGTGCAAGCTGTTTATCCAAACATGAAAGGGCGGCTCCCGGGCCGGGCGTGGCCGGCACCTGCCCTCCCGGTGTCCGCCTCGGGCAGGGCTCCGCCATGCGGGGTGTTTGAAAGACATTGTCCAGACTAATCCATCAAGAGCCGGGCCCAGATGTTCAGAGGCCTTTCAGCAAAACAGACTTTTGCTAAGATTGTAAAAGCCAGAGACCTCTCGTCTTCTCATGTCCTTTCTTCCTCCCCGTGAACAGACAATCCTGAACAGACACGCGGAGAAACAAACACACCTGGGACGTCCCACCCGCAGCTCCGGGCTGGAAGCCATGTGGTGGATGCAGGCCAGGCGTTTCCCTCACCTTCTGGCCTCCGTGTTTTCTTTCTCTCCCCAGCATTTCTTGAACTCACTTAAATGTAGATCTAAGTCAGTGTGTGTCAAATTCACAAACTGTTTGAAAATCTATGACTGCTCTGTTCATTGTGAAGTGAAATGAAATTCTCAATATTAATTAGACTTTCATTTACAATCTCAAGAACTCTAAGTAATTTTTTTTCCCCACGGACGTAAAAAGGTGCTTGAGAGTTTTCTGCAAGAGGCAACAGCGCCCCCTACTGTTCAGTTTTAACAAAGGGAAAGGTTCTGCTTCTAACTAAAAATGTAGGCAAGGCTCTCTTCTCTCCGGGGACACACTTTTAGCTGTGATCATTCCACAAGAACCGGAATGTGGGACCTGGGGAGGGGTTGGGCCGAGAAAGCATCATCCCTGTTAGCTTGTTGGGTTCTAGGAGGTCCCTGGCACAGGCCTGGAAACACTTTATTAAACAAGGATGGAGCCTCATCGTACTGGATGTTGAAAGGGCCACGGGCGACACCCGAGTATTCTCATGTACAGCTGTCCATCCCTGCAGGCAGATGGGGACCCAGGGCCGGACCACTGCAGCGGGAATGCCCCGCGATGGCAGGTGTGGGGGCGGACAGCGGCCTCGTGTCCGGGTGGCAGAAGCCTCTGCTCAGACAGGATGAGGCTGCTGCCGATGGAGACTCGCATGTCAGCAGGTGGCCGCTGGAATCCTGCGTCTGCCCTCTCCATAGGACAGAGAGGCCATGGACGTGGAGAAGGAGGTGGACCGGGGCCACACGCAGCACCAGCCGGGGGTCCCTGTGGCTGACGAGGCGAGCTCAGGGGGCACGGGCGCGGGGCAGGATCTGGCTCCGGGGCAGGAGAGCTCCATGGACGGCCGCCGAGGCCGGCTCTGGCTCCACGAGGGCTTGGGACCAGGAGCTTGGTTTCAGGTGAAACCAGCCTTCAGCTTCCTTCCTCCCGGGGCAGGACCCAGGTCGCGACTCAGAGTCCAGCAGAACTTGAAACCCAGCGGCTTCCTGCAAAGCTTTGCTTGCTGACCCAGAAAGTTTCAAGGCTTGCTGCCTCTAGTTTCCTCCCGACTCTGAAAACCTAAGAACAGATTTGTCAGGAGACAAAGACCAGACTGTGGGAAACCAACCAAGAGATGTTTGAGACAGACAGAGGGAAAAGCGTTGTTGCTTCTTATGCTTTATCTGGGCTGACAAAGTAGATGTTTTCTGAAGTGAAATGAAATTCTCAAAAAAAAAGACTCTAAGTAATTTTTTTTCCCCACGGACGTAAAAAGGTGCTTGAGAGTTTTCTGCAAGAGGCAACAGCGCCCCCTACTGTTCAGTTTTAACAAAGGGAAAGGTTCTGCTTCTAACTAAAAATGTAGGCAAGGCTCTCTTCTCTCCGGGGACACACTTTTAGCTGTGATCATTCCACAAGAACCGGAATGTGGGACCTGGGGAGGGGTTGGGCCGAGAAAGCATCATCCCTGTTAGCTTGTTGGGTTCTAGGAGGTCCCTGGCACAGGCCTGGAAACACTTTATTAAACAAGGATGGAGCCTCATCGTACTGGATGTTGAAAGGGCCACGGGCGACACCCGAGTATTCTCATGTACAGCTGTCCATCCCTGCAGGCAGATGGGGACCCAGGGCCGGACCACTGCAGCGGGAATGCCCCGCGATGGCAGGTGTGGGGGCGGACAGCGGCCTCGTGTCCGGGTGGCAGAAGCCTCTGCTCAGACAGGATGAGGCTGCTGCCGATGGAGACTCGCATGTCAGCAGGTGGCCGCTGGAATCCTGCGTCTGCCCTCTCCATAGGACAGAGAGGCCATGGACGTGGAGAAGGAGGTGGACCGGGGCCACACGCAGCACCAGCCGGGGGTCCCTGTGGCTGACGAGGCGAGCTCAGGGGGCACGGGCGCGGGGCAGGATCTGGCTCCGGGGCAGGAGAGCTCCATGGACGGCCGCCGAGGCCGGCTCTGGCTCCACGAGGGCTTGGGACCAGGAGCTTGGTTTCAGGTGAAACCAGCCTTCAGCTTCCTTCCTCCCGGGGCAGGACCCAGGTCGCGACTCAGAGTCCAGCAGAACTTGAAACCCAGCGGCTTCCTGCAAAGCTTTGCTTGCTGACCCAGAAAGTTTCAAGGCTTGCTGCCTCTAGTTTCCTCCCGACTCTGAAAACCTAAGAACAGATTTGTCAGGAGACAAAGACCAGACTGTGGGAAACCAACCAAGAGATGTTTGAGACAGACAGAGGGAAAAGCGTTGTTGCTTCTTATGCTTTATCTGGGCTGACAAAGTAGACCGTGGTGAGACTGGATTTCTCTCGACATCCCCAGACCCCCCAGCTTGGGTGGCTGCCTGTCGAGGGAGTGACGCCCCGCCCAGCTTCCCAGGCAGCAGCTCCAGAAACAGGCGCCCACGGTCCATCCAGGAGGCCCGGGGAGGACAGCCACCTCTGGACGGGACCCTCTGACCCTGGCGGGTTCTCCAGGATTTCCACTGTGCCCACATCTGGCGGGGCCACGTCTTCAGTCCTACCCAGAGACAGCTGGTGTTTACATCAGGAAACTCACCTTTTTATTTGAATGTCTCAACTGCTAGTTTTTAATTTCCAAAATGCAATTTTAGGTTTGCCATTTCTCAGAGGAATCCGTGTGCCCAGTTTCCTTCCCTGCTCATCTAGCCGTGCCTTCTTCAGGGGGCACCGACCCGCGTCTCTCCGCCCGCGCTCCGGCCCCACGTGCTGGCGAGCTGCTGCCCGAGCACGGCGTCCTCCAGGCATCCTGCCTCTTGAGGGGCACAGAGGTCCAGTAAAAGACAGGTTTTGTTTTAAGGGCAGAATTGGAGATTCTGGGAGGAATAGAGCTCAGGAAGATTTCAGTGGCAGGGAGGGCGTGCCCAGCACTGGACAGGGACCGGGCGGTCTCGGGAGGGCGGGGATGAGGCTAAGGTGGCAGCATCCAGAGGACCCGCCGCCCAGCCTGGACACGGTGGCCCTGGCGGTAAGCCCTGGGTGGCCACTCAGCATGCCTGGCTCGGGACTTCCAAACGGATCCAGGGTTCTCCATTTACAACAAACGGCTCCAGAGGCTTGGACAGGTGACAACCTTTAGAAGCATTAAACCGTGACATTTTAAAGCATCCACCCACCTCAGGTGCTGTTCGGGCTGCCTCTTCAGGGTGCACAGGAGGGACCAAAACTGGAGCAAAGGTGGGTAAATGCTGCATCTGGAGACCGCTGGGCTGCGGGCTGCGCCTCTGCCGGGCGACTAGAAGGAAGCTTCCCGACGACCGTGTGGGCGCTCGTGGGGGACACAGGCCTAGAGACAAGGCTTTTAAGAGGAGGAGGCTCTCCCCTGGGGGCCCTGCTCCCTCCCGGGTGTGAGCCCCGTCCTGGGAACACGCAGGGAAGGTCCCACAGCTCGAGTGGGCGCGGGCAGCCGTGCGGACTATGAGGGCCACGGTTCGACCGTCTCCTTAGACGCGGGACCCGGGCTCCTCCACAGAGTGAGGCTGGTGCGTGACTGAACAGCACACGCCTGTGCACATACATACACACGTGGTCATGCATGCACACGCAGTGCCGACCTGCCACTGTGTGGAGGGTCTGAAGGGCAAGGCTTCCCGTGCCCCTGCACGCACCGGGGGCCGGGCCCCGGGCCCCTCTCCTTCCGAGGGCCAAGACCTCGCCTGAGGCCTCGCGCTGCTCCTGCAAGGCGCCCGCGGCTCCCCCACCGTGACACTCCTTCCAGCCAACCGTGCGTACTGATTAATTCCGTATATTCATGCTGAGTGTCCGAAGCCCCTTCCCCCAGCCTCACTCGGCCAGGGATGAAGGTGGAGACCGGGCACGGCCATTTGGAGAAGCCCGTGAGCACAGCGGCCGCCCTTCTCGCTCTGTTGCGTGGGCTCCTGCAGGGCGCCTGCCCGCCAGCGCCTTCCCGAGAGACAGCCTCAGAGCTCCCGCTTTTGCAGACATGCCGGCCTCGTCCTAGGTGCTCCTCTTAGAGCTCACCTCTATGGGTGGAGACAGTCAGAGAGCGCCCTGAATGCCGTCGCGTCAGGGTGAGAAGCTGGAAACCTTCTAAACCTGCGGAGTGCAACCTTCTACCGGATGATCCCAAGACAGAGCAGGCCTTCTGCATAAAGCAGAGCGGACGGGGCCAGGAATGCCCAGAGCTGTCTGGGGGTTTAGACTGGAAGCGTGAACCCCAAGGCCGTGTCCCCGTGGGAATCGCCCCCTCCCTTCTCGGGTCTCGGGGACGCCCCTCCCCGGGCGCCTGGGCCGTGAGCACTGCTGACTCCTTGGAGAGATGGGGACAAAGCGGACAGGGCTGGCGCCCCATGGACGGGCAGGGCTGGGGGTGGGATGAGTCAGAGAAAGGAGTTTTTGCTCTATTTCTCCACACAGTACTCTTCACATTTATATATTCCGTCTGATGAGGAGCTGTGGTCCTCCGAAGCGGCTCGGGGTCTGCACACTCGAGCCCCCTGGGCAACCGGGCCCTCCGGGGGCCTCGCTGGCAGTCCTGTCGCTGCTCGGCTGAGAAACGTCACTCCGGAGGCAGCAGAGGGAGCTGGAGGAGGCAGGGAGTGGAAAGACTCGTTCCGTTTACAGAGCACACAGGGACTCTTCACCAGCGTCCCAAGCGGGGGAAGGTTTCGACGCAGCGTCTGATGGATCGCAGCTCACCTGTCTTGTTTCTAAGCATAGCTGCCCAGCAGATCCGCCTGCCCCCGCGTGGGCTCTGCTGAGGCCTCGCTGCTCCTGCAAGGCGCCCGCGGCTCCCCCACCGTGACACTCCTTCCAGCCAACCGTGCGTACTGATTAATTCCGTATATTCATGCTGAGTGTCCGAAGCCCCTTCCCCCAGCCTCACTCGGCCAGGGATGAAGGTGGAGACCGGGCACGGCCATTTGGAGAAGCCCGTGAGCACAGCGGCCGCCCTTCTCGCTCTGTTGCGTGGGCTCCTGCAGGGCGCCTGCCCGCCAGCGCCTTCCCGAGAGACAGCCTCAGAGCTCCCGCTTTTGCAGACATGCCGGCCTCGTCCTAGGTGCTCCTCTTAGAGCTCACCTCTATGGGTGGAGACAGTCAGAGAGCGCCCTGAATGCCGTCGCGTCAGGGTGAGAAGCTGGAAACCTTCTAAACCTGCGGAGTGCAACCTTCTACCGGATGATCCCAAGACAGAGCAGGCCTTCTGCATAAAGCAGAGCGGACGGGGCCAGGAATGCCCAGAGCTGTCTGGGGGTTTAGACTGGAAGCGTGAACCCCAAGGCCGTGTCCCCGTGGGAATCGCCCCCTCCCTTCTCGGGTCTCGGGGACGCCCCTCCCCGGGCGCCTGGGCCGTGAGCACTGCTGACTCCTTGGAGAGATGGGGACAAAGCGGACAGGGCTGGCGCCCCATGGACGGGCAGGGCTGGGGGTGGGATGAGTCAGAGAAAGGAGTTTTTGCTCTATTTCTCCACACAGTACTCTTCACATTTATATATTCCGTCTGATGAGGAGCTGTGGTCCTCCGAAGCGGCTCGGGGTCTGCACACTCGAGCCCCCTGGGCAACCGGGCCCTCCGGGGGCCTCGCCGGGCAGTCCTGTCGCTGCTCGGCTGAGAAACGTCACTCCGGAGGCAGCAGAGGGGAGCTGGAGGAGGCAGGGGAGTGGAAAGACTCGTTCCGTTTACAGAGCACACAGGGACTCTTCACCAGCGTCCCAAGCGGGGGAAGGTTTCGACGCAGCGTCTGATGGATCGCAGCTCACCTGTCTTGTTTCTAAGCATAGCTGCCCAGCAGATCCGCCTGCCCCCGCGTGGGCTCTGCTCTGAGTTCAGCCTTGGCTCGTGACAGCCCTGCAGTAAAGCAGCTCTTTGATGTCCAATTTCAGCACATAAAAATGCGCTTTTTCCAAGGTGAGCGAGTGAGCGGTCTGGGTTAAATGTGGACAGTTACAAACGTCAGAGGGTTGGAGGGAAAGAACCTCGACTGGAAATTTTACTCAAGCCCGGTGTCTGGTTTAAATTTGAAGACGTGAGTACACTAAATGTGCTTTCTGAGCGGTTATACATGAAATTGCATCCTTACGCATCTGAAAAAGCAGCAGGTCCACGTTCTCGGAAGGCAACAGGATCTCCGTGGTCTCTGGAGGGACCAGCACTGACCATTCATAATCCAAAAGCCTCGCCCAGCCTGGAGAACAGGCTCCTGGCTGTGGCCCCCGGTGCAGGGAGCCTCATCCCAGGGCCTCACACTGACCACCGCGGCTGACCCGGCGTGCTCCTGGCCAAGACGGCACAGCCAGCAGGCTAGTCCGCAGAACGGCCGCTCTCCCTGTGTGAGGGCAGCAAGCAATGCATGTTTCCTTGCAGCCGAAGCCTGGAGGACATGCCAGCGTCCATCGCCCCTGAAGAAACAGGGCTTGTGCTGTGAGTGACCACCCAGGACACATGGTGTGGTCACCACGTTTGTTCTAAGATAGACTTTAAAAAATCAAGCTACAGAATATGAAACAGTATATTAGAGAGAGTGTGATAAAGTCATCAGATTGACGTAAGTTATAGAATTCCATAGGAATCCTCTTTCTGTACCTTGTTCTGACCCCTCCCAGTGTAAGAAACACCCCTGAGGAGAGCTGTGTGTTCATTGCACTGGAGGGCCTCACGCAGGCCTGGAATCCACCGCCAGCTTCGTGTCCACGTCGATGAATAGAAACACTGGCAACGCTCGCCTCCCAGGACGGCAGTGAGGATGCGCTCACGCGACACATGTGAGTGACTCCAAGCGGAGAGAGGAACGCGTGCCAGGTGGCCTTGTCATCGCTGACGGCACGTAGTGCTGTCCTGGCCCCTCACGTGTTAGGAAAATGTCTGGGATGGGTTGGGTCCCCGGAGACCCCTAGGGATGACGGGCACCTGGCCGTCTCCTCCTCTGCGCGTGTGCCCAGGCTGCGCCAGAATGTCTGTCTCTACCTGGAAACCTCCATCTGGGCCGCGGGCCCCTGTCCCCCCAGCCCCGATGTCTCACTCTGAAGCTCCAGCCTGCAGTTTTAGCAAAACACGGTCGCTGTCTAGCAAGGACTTTTGCTAGGGAGTATTCAACAGGTTGGACGGCATTTCCCAAAGTAATAACCGCTTTCTGAGGACCTTCTCACTGGTGTTCAGATGCTTCTAAAAATGGCTTGGCTGGGGCCCATGCCGGTCCTGGAAGCCGGGCTCCACTCTTTCTCTTGGCGTGTGGGCGAGGCCAGGCCTCTGGTGGCCACATGTGCCTCTAACAATGGTGCAGGCAGCCTTCTAATCTTCTAATCAGGCATGTGAACTCCCCATAGTGGCTATAAACTGGCAGAGTGACAGCCTTAGCCGAGAGCTAAAGGGCCACTTGAGCTCAAGTGCTTGGGCACTGCGTGAGTTTGAGGCTTTTTAACACTTCAGCTGCCACTCACAAGGAGATGTGGATGCTTCTCTGTAAGAGAGGAGTCAGGGACCAGCACCAGGAGATGGCTGTCCACAACTGGAATTCCGTGAAGGAAACACATCATGTGCACATTCATGTTTTCCTGAGTTATGTGGATGCTTATGTTTACCTTTTTAGAGACTTTAAAAAATCAAGCTACAGAATATGAAACAGTATATTAGAGAGAGTGTGATAAAGTCATCAGATTGACGTAAGTTATAGAATTCCATAGGAATCCTCTTTCTGTACCTTGTTCTGACCCCTCCCAGTGTAAGAAACACCCCTGAGGAGAGCTGTGTGTTCATTGCACTGGAGGGCCTCACGCAGGCCTGGAATCCACCGCCAGCTTCGTGTCCACGTCGATGAATAGAAACACTGGCAACGCTCGCCTCCCAGGACGGCAGTGAGGATGCGCTCACGCGACACATGTGAGTGACTCCAAGCGGAGAGAGGAACGCGTGCCAGGTGGCCTTGTCATCGCTGACGGCACGTAGTGCTGTCCTGGCCCCTCACGTGTTAGGAAAATGTCTGGGATGGGTTGGGTCCCCGGAGACCCCTAGGGATGACGGGCACCTGGCCGGCTCCTCCTCTGCGCGTGTGCCCAGGCTGCGCCAGAATGTCTGTCTCTACCTGGAAACCTCCATCTGGGCCGCGGGCCCCTGTCCCCCCAGCCCCGATGTCTCACTCTGAAGCTCCAGCCTGCAGTTTTAGCAAAACACGGTCGCTGTCTAGCAAGGACTTTTGCTAGGGAGTATTCAACAGGTTGGACGGCATTTCCCAAAGTAATAACCGCTTTCTGAGGACCTTCTCACTGGTGTTCAGATGCTTCTAAAAATGGCTTGGCTGGGGCCCATGCCGGTCCTGGAAGCCGGGCTCCACTCTTTCTCTTGGCGTGTGGGCGAGGCCAGGCCTCTGGTGGCCACATGTGCCTCTAACAATGGTGCAGGCAGCCTTCTAATCTTCTAATCAGGCATGTGAACTCCCCATAGTGGCTATAAACTGGCAGAGTGACAGCCTTAGCCGAGAGCTAAAGGGCCACTTGAGCTCAAGTGCTTGGGCACTGCGTGAGTTTGAGGCTTTTTAACACTTCAGCTGCCACTCACAAGGAGATGTGGATGCTTCTCTGTAAGAGAGGAGTCAGGGACCAGCACCAGGAGATGGCTGTCCACAACTGGAATTCCGTGAAGGAAACACATCATGTGCACATTCATGTTTTCCATTAAGTATTGCATTAACTACGGTCAAGGTTTTTAAAGATAAAGTTTACAGTTAAATAAGAAAGAACAGTGTTACTTGTGATAAAAAGTGGACAAAGCCCTCAGTCTCCATGTGTCCATCTAGTGAAGAATGTCTGCTGAGGAATTCACCAGACTACAGTTCTTACACCTTTTTTTGTTAGCAAATATGTTAGGCTTTGCCAGCGGTGTGGCCTCTCATGCAGATGAGCAGGGCCACGTGCAAATAAATCTTTACTAAAAAAAAAAAAAAGCTAACCCAAGAGTCATGCTTGGCCTGTACATTTTGTAGCTAAAATACCACTGTAGTGGTCAGGCCGTGGCTCTGAAATTCTATCTGTTCTCCAGGTCTACATGCCTGAGTTTGACCATATGTTTTCCTAAAATGGATTGGTGAATTTAAAGAAATAACAATAGTATAATTCCCAAAAGATGCACAGAAAAAAATGATGGGGGAAAACTTGACACTGTAGAATAATGTCAAGACATTTAACACAACAATCTCAGAAAGAGTCAGACAGGAATGTTTGAAAACTTTGCAATCAAAAACATTTCTAAGGGCTTCCCCTGGTGGCGCAGTGGGTAAGGACACCGCCTTGCAGTGCAAAGGGCGCCGGTTCGAGCCCTGGCCTGGGAAGATCCCACGTGCCGCGGAGCGGCTGGACCCATGTGTCCAATTACGGAGTCGGAGCTCTGGAGCGCATGCGCCCAGAGCCGGCGCTCTCCAACGACAGACGCCACCATGATGGGAGGCCCACAGGAGCCGAAGAACAAAGATGGATGAAAATGGAGAAATGAAAGACCAATAGAAGTGACACGCCCGGTCCCCTCCCTCCCCAACACGACCCCCGCCCAAAATAAATAAATAAATAAATCTTTAAAAAAAAAAAAACATTTCTAAATTTGATGAAAACTCTAAATCAATAGGTCTAGGAAGCTCAATAAATCCTAAGAGGTAGAAACAACACAAACAAAAATACATGGATAAATAAAACATGTCTACCAAGGCACAGGCCAATCAAATGGCTGAGATGCAACTTAAAGAAAAATCTTCAAGGCAACCCACCACATACCGGGCACAAAAGTGAGCATGGTCGCAGACCTCTGACGGACGCTGCGTGAGCCAGAAGATGCCACCAGGAGAGTCTGATGCTGAGACTTGTGTCAGCCAAGAATCCTGTACCCAACAAAAACATCCTTTGAAAGCAAAGACCCACAAGATAAGATACCACCACCCACCCACGAGAATGACGACAATCTGTTCAGAAATCTGACATTACTGAGAGACAGCAACCAGAGAAGGACCTTGACCCCTTGTTGGTGGGAATGTAAGATAATGGAGCCATTTTGGAAACGCGTCTGGCATTTCCTTAGAAAGACACAGATCTACTTCCCATGATCCAGCAGGTTAGGTCTTATCCATATATCCCAAGATAAAGCTGATACATGTCCACATGAAGACTTGTACCTGAATGATCATGGTTCCATTGCTCTTAACTGCCAAAAACTAGAAACAACCTAAACATCCATCAGGAGGTTAATGAATAAGCAAATGTGGTGGTGTGGATGCTACTTACAGCTAAGAAAACCAGCCACCAGTGCATTTAGCAACCTGGATGAGCCACAAGACTTAAACATCATGCTGAGTACAGGGAGTCGGGCATAAGAGGCTATATGTCACATGATAATATTTACATGAAATTTCTAGAAAAATCATGTGTGTAGAGAGAGCAGACTGGGAGCCGTTGGGGCTGGTGACGGGTGTTGGTCAGGGTTCTCCAGAGGGGCAGACCCGATGTGGAGACCAAGGAGCAGGAAGGAGCGGGAGGCGATCTCCCCTGATGGGGCCACCGCCTCAGGGAGCCCTCACTCCTCGGGTGCATTCCCTCCTGCTGACCCTCAGCAGAGTTCCACGTGGTGGGCTATACTGTTAACACCCAGATTAAAGCCACATTTGTCCTACTACAAAAAAGTCAACCTGACTTGTCTGCTTAATAGCAAAATTTTAAGAAATGGTGGTTTTATTTTAACATTAAGAAAGGGGGCCTTTTAGTTGACAAAGAGTTAAAAACACAGGAATGCTGAGGGGCTTTAAAATGATCTATCTTTGCTTATTCTTCTTGACAGCCTTCCTATTATTTATGGGATTCAGGGAATTGTGGCATTCTCTCAGGCCACCTGTGAAGCATCTGGCACTGGTTTACGGGGGCTAGCTCGTTACAGGAGCTGTAATTTATTGGACTGTGTTGGCGCTGGCCAGGAAACACTCCACTGTCGATATTCCGGGCAGGTCTGTGAGTGGGTGACTCTGGGGCTGTGCAACGGCGGCATACCCACTGCAGAGGAAGACGCGGTCTCTCCACGGAGGCTGTGTCCGCGCCACTGCTGGGGAGCCCTCTGCTCCGCGGGGACCACAGACAATGGGTCTGTCCACAGAGGCTGCGCCCACGCCACGGCCAGGGAGCCCTTTGCTCCATGGGAACCACGGACAAATCCTGCTACATTCTTACTGTGTGCGTATGATTAACTGCTCAGTCATGTCCACCTCTTTGCGGCCCCATGAACTGTAGCCCACCAGCCGCTGTCCATGGGACTCTCCAAGCAGGAATCCTGGAGTGGACGGCCATTCCCCACACAGGGACCTTCCCGACCCCGGGATGGAAGCCAGGGCTCCTGAACCGCAGGCGGATTCTTTACCGTCTGAGCCACCTTCTCTCTAGTTATGACTAATTCCACTAAAGCCTAATCAACAGTCTACCAATGGACAAAGCACAGAGATTAATTGCACCGTTTAATTAGCCACCATGGACAGAAATGGCTAAGGAAAACAGGATCTAGAAAGACCTTTCTGTCACATGTAGAAGTGGGGACTGAAAGAGAAGTTACCGAGAATTTTACCAACAAAGGAAGGTGATAACAGAGGCAGCTTCTCACATCAATTCTAAACCAGACTCTCCCAGTTCCCCCAGAAAGGACGTTTCTTTTGGCCAAGGGGATCGAAAGACCTGTGTTAATTTCATGGAAGGAAGTTACTAAGCATAAACCATGGTTTACAGGGGAGCTCAGTGTTTTTCATGTTGATTAAACAGGGTCACAACCCAGAGAAATAGTTTACCTTCAGTGCCTTATGATTGACAGGGGATTGTGGATTTCCTTTTTCCCTTGATTAGTGAAGATAAATAAACTCGACTGAGATAGCTGAAGACAGTTTCCTACACGTGGCAAAGCGCTGCCACGGGCTCAGGCCTCGAGGCTGGACCTGTGGCCCTGGGCACTGCAGGAGAGCTGCCTGCCCGCAGCACGGCGGGGCGGGGAGGTGTGCACACCAGGGTCTCTCAGGACGGAGGAGCGGTCTCCGAGGATTCTCGTTGGAGGTGAGTGTCCTCTCTGACAAATGAGGGGCAGAGACAGAAATAGGGACAGAGAGAGACAAAGCAGAGAGAGCACGAGAGAAGGGTGGGGAGAGAAACACCATGACTTCAACACCCATTCCTGGGCTTGTCCCCACCCCCAGGGATTAATCGTGGGCACAAGCGAGGGATGAGGGGAAAGAACTTGTTAATCTCACAGTCAAGTGTTTGGTTTTTCTAAATGGTCAGGCTTTATTTAACTTATTAAAAGTTGAAACGGAGGGGCTTCCCTCGTGGTCCAGTGGGTAAAGAGTCCTCCTTGCAATGCAGGGGGCACTGGTTTGATCCCTGGTCCGGAAAGATCCCATGTGCCATGGAACAGCTGGACCAATGCGTCCAATTACGAGCCAGCACTCTGGAGCACACGCGCCCAGAGCCTGGGCTCTGCAAAGAGAGAGGCCACTGAAATGGGAGGTCCACATAGGCCAAAGAATTAAGATGAATGAAAATAAATAAATGAAGGACCCATAAAAGTGGCCAAAATTAAAAAAATTAAAAAATGAAACAGGACATAGAATTTGAGTAATTTCCTCATGATAAGAGCCACTACATATGAAACAAAGTTGCAATTAAAAAAATAAACCTTACAGTCAATAGAAAATCACTTTGGGAAACTATAACCAATCAGCAACATAGAACATGGAGGAGCAAGGTGTGAGGTCTGCCTGGCACTGGTGGACACAAGCCTCAGGACCTGTCTGCTCGCCTGAAGTCCTCAGGGGCCTCATGGTGTCCTTGGGGGCCGCGTGGTGTCCTCGGGGGCCTGGAACACATCCCAGCATCAGCAGCCCAGAGAAGACACACTGTGATAAACATTTGGTTCAAAATGCATCTTTTGATATTAATTTTGTACACTTAATTTAAATACAAAGTGACTTTTACCCTAGGATTGAAAATACTAGCCCCAGGGTAAGAGCTATATATCTTTTAGTTTTTGACTTTTAGGAGCATTTTAAAAGCTGAACAAAAACAGGGATGAAGTACTGGGTAGCAGAGAAATAAAATGAATTGATAAGTGGATTGTATCTATTGAAATTATTTGACCTATTAAAGTTAATACTGAAGCTATTTTAAAACATTTTAAACAGTTCATTAAAAACAGCAAGAAAATAAATAATAACATGAGTTATGTGCATGCCTGTTAAGTCATGTACGGTTCTTTGCGACCCATGGACGGTAGCCCACCAGGCCTCTCTGTCTGTAGGAGTCTCCAGGCAAGAACACTGGAGTGCGTTCCCATTTCCTCCTCCAGGGGATCTTCCTGACCCAGGAATCGAACTCGTGTCTCTTGCGTCTCCTGCACTGCAGGTGGGCTCTTTACCACAGGCACCACCTGGAAAGCCCAGAGTTGGTTACCTGTCACCATTAATACTATTTAACGAAAAATAAAGAGAACTTTTGAGGCAAACAACTTGATGTGACAGAGTGCTGTCACTTCACATTCTTGAAAACCTAGTATGAGTAATGGCCACTTGTCTGCTTCTGTTGGCCCTTCTGTGCTGACACCACGCTTCACGCGAGCACCTGGAGCACCCAGTCATGCCCACCAACGGAAGGTCACGTCTGCAGCCCTTCTGGACAGTCAGGGCTCTTCTCGGGTGCTGCCTGGTGGAGGCGTTTCGGGAGGCGACCTACGCTGGACTCTGGGTTGCACACGTGTGGCCGCGGCGCTGGCCCTGGCGTCGGCCACAGCTCGGCCAGCCCGTGAAAGGAAGACGCTGCTTCCTGCTCGCCGTTCACAGCGCCAGGCGTGGCCACGTGGGACACGTCTGTGCACCGAGTTGTATTAGGGTCTGCAGACGCCCACCCTTCTCATTAAACCACACGAGAGAGTCGTTTTTGTGAGTATCGCCACTGATACCAGGAGACTCCTCGCAGACGGTGCGGGCAGCAGGCTCGCGGAGGCAGACACAAGATCCCCAGTATTCTCATATTCTAACCTTGCCCTGAGTGCGCGGCTTGTATCACGGGAGTCGGGGTCCTTGAGTAAACCCTGTGAGTCGCGGTCCTCGAGCGGCAGGCTCACCCCTCGCCTGGGAGCACCTCTGCCCGAGTCTGACTCCTCAGGGCCACTGGCCTCTCTCAGCCTCCGGCGCGCCCACCGAAAAGGAAGGGCCGGGTCCCCTCCAGCCACCGCTGCCCCTCAGGGCGGGCCCCACGCGTCACTGCTCCTGTACGCCCCCTTCTCACAAAGAGCTCTTGAGAAAGATGCAGTCTCGGGTTGGGACTGGTGGTCTCAGCGCTTTGTCAAAGGTGTTCTCCAGTCAACCGCAGCAAGTGAGGGGCCGGAGACCCTCGGCCCAGCCTGGCTCGGAGCCCCTGCCTCCATCGGCGCCCCAGCCCGTGGCGCTCCCGCCGCTGTTTTGTCGGAGCTGTTCCAGGAGAAATGGCGAGGCTCAGGACAGCTGGGCGGCACTCGGAACTGCCCGCACCTTCTGCTTGTCCTGAGGGCTGACAAAGGCCGTCTCCTCCAGCGCTCATGGGTCCCGAGTCCAGACACACCTGCCGCAGGAAGAAGCACCACGTGAGCCTCTGAAAGCCCACAGGTTGACCGTCTGGCCCCGGGATATTCTGGCAAGTGTGGAGAATACGCACAGCCACAGTGAGCCTGGCGTGAATTTGCTGGGCTTCAACAACAGACCATCCTCCCTGGAGCTGGGAAGCGAGCTGAGAGCAGGGGGGCAGGTGGCCCCCTCGAGGCTGGGGTGGGCCTTCCCTGGGCTCCTCCAGCTTCTGGGGTTGCCGGCAATTGCCAACATCCTCGGCGTGGTTGCCCAGGCTCTGCCCCCACCTTCTCTGGCTGTGTCTCTCTGGCCGCAGGGCCCGCTGGATTAGGGCCTGAGCTGTGGCTTCATCTTAACGTGTTACATTTGCATGACCCGGTTTTCAGATCCGGCCACGGACGAGGCTCCAGGGTTGGGACTCTGAGACCCCAGTCTGGGACCCCGGTGGAGCACGAAGCTCACAGCTTGGTGTTCTGAAGAGAGCACTGCTCTGTGAATGACTCCTCAGGGCTCCGGGGTCCACACTCAGAGCCCCAGAACCCCTGCCACAACCGCATGTTTACTAAGATATTCTCCTGTTGTGCTGTTATTTCACCCGTATTTCTTTTGATGAATTTAAAAAGACAACTTCTAATTAATTAGGTGGAGGTCATGGCGTAGCAGTCTTCCTTTCTGATGAGCTGGCCTGTTAGTGCCAGCCCACTGCTCCCAAGCAGAGTCTACGACCAACGTGCTCGTTAGCTGGACACTTGCTCTGTGCTGGACGCTGACTGGAGGTGTCCGTGTGGCTCCTGAGTTCTCGGCCCACCTGCCCAGTCAGGGGTGGACGTCGCTGCTCGCGGCTTCCGTCTGGCGAGGCAGCTGGTGTCCAGGATCTCTGGGGACTTGGCTGAGGCCATGAGGTCCTGAATGAACACCGCCCCCCTTTCCTTCCCTCCTCTCTTTCCCCACAGAACAAGCGCTGAGGATCTGAGAGCAGCAATGGACGTGCAGTGGGGACGCAGGCCACTAGAGACCTGACCACGGACAGGTGTGACCCAGCAGCCTGTACACGCTCATTCCGGCTTGCCTGTGTCTAGCTATGGCGGACCCGTGCTGATGCTGGGCAGTAAACAACAAAGCTCCGTAAAGCTATCATCCTTCAATTACATAGATATATAAAATTCTCACAGTACAGCTGCCATTAAGACTAAACCAGATGCTGGGTATTGCACCTTTGCAATTTGAGCGAGCCTCCTGCATCGTCCCCACCCACGTCTCTGCCAAGCACCGCGTGTCTTCTCTGCAGAAGAGCACCCTCACCCCACGGGGGCGTCACCCCGTAGGCAAGGCCGCCCCTCCCCACCGCTCCTCTCTCTTTCCAGGTGGTCACCGCCCTTGACTCAGTTGGCCCCTGAAGTACACTGCAGAATAGGCTGTGGCTTTTTCATTTAAAATATAAAGCTTTGCCGGTAGAGTACCCAGACTGAAGGGAAGCAGGAATCCCCCTGGGGTCACCTGCCGCCGACAGCCTTTCCGCCCCAGCCCACACGAAGGCGAGCACCCTCCCAGGCAGAGCCCGTGGGAGGAGCTGCCGTTGGTGGGCCGGCCTGTTTCCCACGACTTTGACGCCCATGAGACTTGTGAACTCACTGAGAGGTGTGTAAGGCTGTGGACCAGCGCTCACTCCTAGTCTCCCGGCACGGAGCGGGGCCGCTGGCCCAGCCCTGGCCTCCCTGGGCGATGTAAATGACGAGGCACAGAGACTTACTTTGACCACAACAAGTTGATTCAAATTACATTTGAGTGTTCTGTTTAGATAGATAAACAGATGTGATCTGAAATGAGGAGGGCAGTGCTGTATTCTTGTGCCTTTTTGAGTGATTTGCTTAACTTAAATTAGAAGTACAATGTAATTAGAACTGCAAATTAGGCATCTGTCCTTTGAAGAAATCCTAATAACACTTCTGGTTCTCGCTTGGCCTAATTGTAAGATATTTAGCAGATTTGTAGGTGAAGATTATCTAGAAGAAAGTATTAGGTATGAACAAATAATGAAAATAAATCCATGTGCTCACCTCTGGGAAAGATGCACTGTTCCCGAGCCCAGGATCCCCTTGAGTGGACGCAGGCCACTAGAGACCTGACCACGGACAGGTGTGACCCAGCAGCCTGTACACGCTCATTCCGGCTTGCCTGTGTCTAGCTATGGCGGACCCGTGCTGATGCTGGGCAGTAAACAACAAAGCTCCGTAAAGCTATCATCCTTCAATTACATAGATATATAAAATTCTCACAGTACAGCTGCCATTAAGACTAAACCAGATGCTGGGTATTGCACCTTTGCAATTTGAGCGAGCCTCCTGCATCGTCCCCACCCACGTCTCTGCCAAGCACCGCGTGTCTTCTCTGCAGAAGAGCACCCTCACCCCACGGGGGCGTCACCCCGTAGGCAAGGCCGCCCCTCCCCACCGCTCCTCTCTCTTTCCAGGTGGTCACCGCCCTTGACTCAGTTGGCCCCTGAAGTACACTGCAGAATAGGCTGTGGCTTTTTCATTTAAAATATAAAGCTTTGCCGGTAGAGTACCCAGACTGAAGGGAAGCAGGAATCCCCCTGGGGTCACCTGCCGCCGACAGCCTTTCCGCCCCAGCCCACACGAAGGCGAGCACCCTCCCAGGCAGAGCCCGTGGGAGGAGCTGCCGTTGGTGGGCCGGCCTGTTTCCCACGACTTTGACGCCCATGAGACTTGTGAACTCACTGAGAGGTGTGTAAGGCTGTGGACCAGCGCTCACTCCTAGTCTCCCGGCACGGAGCGGGGCCGCTGGCCCAGCCCTGGCCTCCCTGGGCGATGTAAATGACGAGGCACAGAGACTTACTTTGACCACAACAAGTTGATTCAAATTACATTTGAGTGTTCTGTTTAGATAGATAAACAGATGTGATCTGAAATGAGGAGGGCAGTGCTGTATTCTTGTGCCTTTTTGAGTGATTTGCTTAACTTAAATTAGAAGTACAATGTAATTAGAACTGCAAATTAGGCATCTGTCCTTTGAAGAAATCCTAATAACACTTCTGGTTCTCGCTTGGCCTAATTGTAAGATATTTAGCAGATTTGTAGGTGAAGATTATCTAGAAGAAAGTATTAGGTATGAACAAATAATGAAAATAAATCCATGTGCTCACCTCTGGGAAAGATGCACTGTTCCCGAGCCCAGGATCCCCTTGAGTTAAACCCCGTTCAGTTTGTGAATGATGGGGATTTAAGACATCCGTTCTGACCAGCCCCTGAGCCTAATCCCAGGCCTTCACGTACCCGGGGGCGAGACTAGCGCTTGGCGTAGGAGCCCAGGAGTGCTCCCTCCTCAACTGCTCCTCTCCCCGCCCCACACCGCTTCTGTGTCTGTGACTGGCAGCCCCCAGGCCCATCTACAGAAGGCAGGGCAGCACCTGGCACAGAGGTGAGGCTGGCGAGCAGCCAAGGCCCTGGGACCGTGTGCTATGCGGACCCTGTGGGTTGTGGAGCCGTCTGTCCGGACACACGCGGGACCCCAGCCCCAGAGAAAGCCCCGTCACCCTCTGTGGGCCAGTGCAGAGAACAACCTGCATTCTTCGCTGAGGAATTAAAGTTTAATATTACGAATCAGGATGGATTTACCTTGAACCCGCTGTGGGCCAAGCAGCTGCGTGCCCGCATGGATGGGCCCTGCCCTGGGACTTCGCTCCGGCCCAGCCCCGCACGGCGGCCGGGGTGTGAGGGGCCAGCACTCGGCTCTGGGGCACCTCCAGCTCCTGACTGTGCCCATGAGGGGGTCATGCAGCCGGTGCCAAGAAGAGGTGGCTGCCGCCCTCCCCGGGGGGTGGACGCCTGTCCGCTGCAGGCCACAGGCGTGGACGCACAGCGGCTCCCGGGGGACGGCAGGACGGCCAGGCGGGGCTGCCCCGCGGAAGGCAGGTAATGAGGGTGTCACTAACCCTTGTGTTTAGGTTCACTCTTTTTTTTTTTTTTAAGATTTATTTATTTATTTATTTGGGGCGGGGGTCGGGTTGGGGAGGGAGGGGAGCAGGCGGGCCACTTCTATTGGTCTTTCATTTCTCCATTTTCATTCGTCTTTGTTCTTTGGCTCCTGTGGGCCTCCCATCGCAGTGGCCTCTGTCGCTGCAGAGCGCCGGCTCTGGGCGCATGCGCCCAGAGCTCCGGCTCGGTAATTGGACACATCAGTCCAGCTGCTCTGCGGCACGTGGTATCTTCCCAGGCCAGGGATCGAACCGCGCCTTGCACTGATATTAGGTATGAACAAATAATGAAAATAAATCCATGTGCTCACCTCTGGGAAAGATGCACTGTTCCCGAGCCCAGGATCCCCTTGAGTTAAACCCCGTTCAGTTTGTGAATGATGGGGATTTAAGACATCCGTTCTGACCAGCCCCTGAGCCTAATCCCAGGCCTTCACGTACCCGGGGGCGAGACTAGCGCTTGGCGTAGGAGCCCAGGAGTGCTCCCTCCTCAACTGCTCCTCTCCCCGCCCCACACCGCTTCTGTGTCTGTGACTGGCAGCCCCCAGGCCCATCTACAGAAGGCAGGGCAGCACCTGGCACAGAGGTGAGGCTGGCGAGCAGCCAAGGCCCTGGGACCGTGTGCTATGCGGACCCTGTGGGTTGTGGAGCCGTCTGTCCGGACACACGCGGGACCCCAGCCCCAGAGAAAGCCCCGTCACCCTCTGTGGGCCAGTGCAGAGAACAACCTGCATTCTTCGCTGAGGAATTAAAGTTTAATATTACGAATCAGGATGGATTTACCTTGAACCCGCTGTGGGCCAAGCAGCTGCGTGCCCGCATGGATGGGCCCTGCCCTGGGACTTCGCTCCGGCCCAGCCCCGCACGGCGGCCGGGGTGTGAGGGGCCAGCACTCGGCTCTGGGGCACCTCCAGCTCCTGACTGTGCCCATGAGGGGGTCATGCAGCCGGTGCCAAGAAGAGGTGGCTGCCGCCCTCCCCGGGGGGTGGACGCCTGTCCGCTGCAGGCCACAGGCGTGGACGCACAGCGGCTCCCGGGGGACGGCAGGACGGCCAGGCGGGGCTGCCCCGCGGAAGGCAGGTAATGAGGGTGTCACTAACCCTTGTGTTTAGGTTCACTCTTTTTTTTTTTTTTAAGATTTATTTATTTATTTATTTGGGGCGGGGGTCGGGTTGGGGAGGGAGGGGAGCAGGCGGGCCACTTCTATTGGTCTTTCATTTCTCCATTTTCATTCGTCTTTGTTCTTTGGCTCCTGTGGGCCTCCCATCGCGGTGGCGTCTGTCGTTACAGAGCGCCGGCTCTGGGCGCATGCGCTCCAGAGCTCCGGCTCTGTGATTGGACACATCCGCCCAGCTGCTCCGCGGCACGTGGTATCTTCCCAGGCCAGGGATCGAACCGGCGCCCCTTGCACTGCAAGGCGGTGTCCTTACCCACTGGCCACCAGGGAAGCCCTAGGTTCACTGTTGATTGGTTGTTACACAGAGAGGATTCCGCGGCCGACCGCCGTGCCAGGTCCGCAGGTTCACGAGGTCCTCAGTCACTGCCTTTCATCCCCTGGGTGCGGAGACGCTAATAACTTGCAGATGAGCCGCTCGGAGGCCGCCTGGAGGGCTGCGCCGCGGGGTGTGGAAAAGAGGAGTCTCAGGGAACAAACTGGGCAGTCGTGGTGCTTGTAGCCGAGGAGGGAAACGGACGTGCAGGGTCTGGAGAAAGACGGAGAGAGCCCGGGACGGGGAAAGAGAGCAGAGACACGGGAGGGAGAGAGCGCGAGGGCAGAGCCCCATCCGCCGAGCTTCCCTAAGGAAAGAGAAGCAGTCCTCCAGGTGGGCGGGGGGCAGTCCCATTTCTTCAAGACGGAGGTGGCAGGTGGCAGTCCGGGGAAGGGCAGCTCCGGTCAGGCACTGCTTAGGGACCCGGAACTGTTACCTGTGTGCTTCTGACCAAGGAGAGCTCGCGGCAGACTCAGCCGCCTTAGAGACCAGCGGGAAGGGGTGGGGCTGGTCTGGGGCTCAAGAGCCGGTCCCCCCAGAGGACAGGGAACTGCTGACCAGGGGCGGTCAGGCAGGGGACCATGAAGTTCATCTCTGTGTCCTGTAGTTTGAGGGACGCAGTTCACACTCCAGCTCCAGCTCCGTCTGAGGACCCTCCTAGCTCCACACTGAGGGGTGCACAGGGCCCTTGGAGGCGCCTTTCCCCCACCTGCAGTGACCTCTGACCTGTCGGCGGCTCCCCCAGCCTCTCTCTGCATGAACGAGGTCCCTTCCTCTCACCTCCAGCAGGTGGAAAGCTTGGAAGCTGCTGCCCCGTCCTCACAAAGGGATAAAGCTGAGCAAACTGAAAGCCAGCCGGCTCTCGACTGCCTCAGACCAGTGAGGTCGCGGGAGAGCCACTTCCCAACGCAGAGTGACCCGTGGCCAGTGCAGAGGGACTGCCGAGCCCAGCCCTGGAGGAAGGGGCCTGCAGAGCGGACGGCTCAGGAGATGCCCCTGGTGACTCCCACAGGCTCCTGGAGGCTGACGAGAACACGCAAGCAACACGAAGCTCAAAATCCTCCACGTTAGGCTTCAACAGTACGTGAACCAAGAGCATCCAGATGTTCAAGCTGGATTTAGAAAAGGCAGAGGAACCAGAGATCAAATTGCCAACATCCATTGTATCATAGGAAAAAAATCCAGCAAAACATTTACTTCTGCTTCATTGACTACACGAAAGCCGTTGACTGTGTGGATCACAGCAAACTGTGGGAAACTCTTAAAGAAATGGGAATACCAGACCACCTTCCCTGCCTCCTGCGAAGCCTGCGTGCTGGTCAGGAAGCAACAGTTAGAACCGGACATGGAACAACAGACTGGTTCCAAACTGGAGAAGGAATAACTGTATATCGTCACCTTGCTTATTAACTTCTACGCAGAGCACATCGTGCAAGATGCCCGTCTGGATGAAGCACGAGCTGAGGACGGGGACTGCAGCCATGAAACTGAAAGGTGCTCACTCTTTGGAAGAAAAGCTGTGACAAACCTAGACGGCGTCTTCAGAAGCAGAGACATCCCTTTGGCCGACAACGGTCCGCGCAGTCAGAGCCACGGTCTTTCCAGTGATCGCGCACAGACGCGAGAGCCGGGCCGTGAGGAAGGCTGGGCGTGGACGAGTCGATGCCTCTGAGCTGTGGTGCTGGAGAAGACTCTGGAGAGCCCCTTGGACAGCGAGGAGACCAAATCAGTCATTCGTGTCAACGGACCTGAGTTTGAGCAGACTCTGGGAGATTGGGAATGACAGGGAAGTCCGGCGCAAAGCAATCCATGGGGTCACAGAGTCAAACACAACCTAGGGACTGCACGGCAACAACGTATCTGGCCCCGTTCCCAGGACAGCCTGATTCTGGAAAGGCCAACGTCTCCACGTCTGGGGTCTCTTGGTGTCTGGTCACCGTGGTCTTGGCACCTCAGAGCCCGCCCAGACCAGCAGCTGGCGAGCAGCCGTCCTCCCCCTGGGCCGGCCAGGCGCGGCCTGGCATGGGGCAGCCTCGCCCTGGCGCGCCCAGGCGCGTGCCCACCAGGCGGGAGAGGCACAGGCAGGGCACACCCCAGACACGCCTGTCGCGGAGCCCCCGGTCCGCCTGGCAGGACAGCTACCGACCGAAGGCCGCTGCTCACGTTCACACTACGTGGAGCGTGAACTGCTTAAGCGAGGTCTCCACTGGGAGTTGAATAACTTCTCAGCCTTTTCTGTTCTGAGAAAAATCATCCATGTGGCTGGGAACTCTTGAAGGTTGTGCCTCATCCTGAATTTTTCCCCAGATCCGAATGTTCATTCTTGAGCGGTTAGGAGTGGGATCATCTCCATGGGGCCTCACCAGAAGCGACCATGTTTAAACCTCTGCACCTTCCTCCCTGACCCCCCACCACCCCTGTGTGCCAGGCCTCGGTGTCTTCTGTGAGCAGGTGGGCTCTGTTCTCCAATGTGCCCTGCACCCCGTCCTCCCTGGGGAGGCACGGGCTGACAGGCCCCGGAACTGGACAATGGGGCCACCTCCTCTCACTGCTGACCCCCAAGGGGCCCACGTGCCTCCCGGAGACAGTGGCCGCTCATGTCACAGGATCAACCATCACTAATTGATCATCCAGGAACCACTGAAAAGCTCCCATTTCTCAATGTGCATCATGAATTTTTAAAAAAAAATGATAAACATGAAAAAGACTCACCTCCCTTAAAACATGTATTTTTAACCCACTGTAATAAAGCAACAGATACACAGCAGAGATGACTGAAGATGGTGATTGCTGGAAAAGCCAACCAACCCACCAGAGACGCTTCAGAAAGCACTCGGCGGATCAGAACTTCCAGAAACTGTTCAGACTGCCTCTGAAGAGAGCAGACTGTCCCGTGGTAGCTCACGCATGTCGGTTTCAACATTTGCTAGTATAACGTTCCATCTGTAAGAAATGGAAAACTTAAGAAGCATTTCAAATTGCTGCCACGTGTTGGCATCTGTCAGTTATTAATGGTTGGGGTAAGGAAGGGCGTAAGCACATTTCTTTGGTCACCTACAGATGTAGGAGTTAGATATATTTAGATATGATGTAAACTTTGCAAGAGAAAGTCGTACTCAAGCCAATACTGAAATTAAACTTAACCAAATGCTTTATCCCAGCATCTGTTTCCTATCCATTTCTGCAAATCAAGCTGGGCACTGAAATTTGAAAACTGAGCCAGACCTTAGACTCATCCCTTGCGGGGCAATGGTCTCGTACGAAGCCCCCTGAGTGGCCCCCATCAGCACGGGTTCTGACCTCCCGGGAGAGGGGCGCTCGGGGACCTGTGCTGAGGACCTGCAGCTTCACGCGGGACGGAAGCGTACCCCTCACCTCCCATTCTATCCGCAGCCTCCCTTCTCAGCTCTCGCCTTTCTGCAGCTGAAATCATCTCCACTTTATCAAAACTGCTACGCAGTCAGTTTCCTGAAAATCCCCTGGACCGCACCCTCCACCGTGAGCCCGCGAGCGCTCTGTTACGATGTCTAGCATTGAAGGGGGTTCACTGCTGTCACACTTGCTATTTGACTTGATGTTACGACACAGACCCGGGCGGGATGGGGCAGAGCGATGGGTGAGGGACCCTGAGGGTGACGTTGAGCTGGGACGTGGGGTCGAGGGCTCGCCTTGGACCTCCAGGCTCCCCGGCAGAGGGAGTCCTGCTCGCAGCGTGCTCTCTGCTGTGTCCACTGATGCGTCTTCGCCACACACGGGTGCTGCACTCAGCCTCCTCTAGACTCCCACTGCCCCTGCACGGGGAATACGCTCTCTGGACTTTGTGACAGGCCGTCTGGATGGTTCTGTTTCTCAGGCTCACTGTTGTGTTTACAACGCAGCTCGTCCGAGCCTCCTCCCTCCTGGGAAACCAGCCTTGCACGTTCCGTGTGCCTCCCCTCCCGGCGTGGTGGTGGGCGTCCAGCAGGCCCTCAGCAGGTGCACCACACGGCCTCACCCGCCCAGGGTCACAGCACCAACCTCAGGACGCGCGGTGTCAGGGCCTGAGTCCAGCGACCCCCGGCTTTCGATCAGGCGCCTATCCTGCGTCACCCGGGAACACCGTCACCCAGCACCCACCTGGTCACATTCGTCCGCTGCTCTGACGTCTTATGAGGGCCTGCTCTGAGCTGGCGCTGTGCTCAGAACCGGGGTGACGAAGCTACAGTTGAAGGTCACGTCACAGCGGAAGAGCAGTTAGACGTGGAAACTTAACTAAGATGCGGTTGTTCCATGACAGGAGGAGACATGGGCCCGTCACCCCGAGACCAGAGAGCTCCCTGGGTTTGAGGGTTCTGTAGCCGTCTGTGGTCGAGAGCCCGCCTGGTGGGAGGCCACGCCCCCCAAGCACAGTCCTGAGAAGGCTGCTCGTCTGCTGGGCAGTGAGGGATCCTACGCGAGCAAGGAGGGGGCGGCGCGGCAGACGGACGGAGCTTCTGAACAGTCTTGCCCCCTGTGGAGGGCACAGACTCTGTTCCACTGGGGAGAGGGAGCCAGAGAAGGCCAGGCAAGTCTGAGAGACCCGTGTGTGCAGAGGGGTCCCTGGAGACCAGGAGAGCCTGGTGTGGGGCGCGCGGGGGGCTGGGGTCTGCTGTCAGGTGCGTTCAGCTGAGCTCAGTCACGCAGTCGTGTCTGACTCTTGGTGACCCTGTGGACGGCGGCGCCCAGGCTTCCCTGTCCTTCGGCAGCTCCCGAAGCCTGCTCAAACTCATGTCCGTTGACTCAGTGGTGCCATCCAACCATCTCGCCCTCCATCGTCCCCTCTCCTTATGCCTTCTGTTCTTTCCCAACATCAGGTTCTTTTCATCAGCTCCTTTGAGTTGGCTCTCTGGATCAGGTGGCCAAAGTACTAGAGCTTCAGCTTCAGCATCCGTCCTTCCAGTGAATATGCAGGGTGGATTTCCTTTAGGACGGACTGGTTGGGTCTCCTTGCCGTCCACGGGGACTCTCAAGAGTCTTCTCCAGCACCACAGTTCAAAGGCATCCATTCTTCGGTGCTCAGCCTTCTTTGTGGTCCAGCTCTCACATCCATACCCCAGCTAACTGGAGAGAGCAAAGCAGGGGTCGAGTTTGGAAGACCCACAAGCCGTAGAAGCCAGTAGTCTATACACGAAAGTTTCCGACCACATCTAAGGGACGTGTGGACTCCTCTCCTGGGCTCCCCCCTGGTCCCAGGCAGGGTGGCAGCTTGAGGCAAACTCAAGTGTTTACCAAAGGAAGGGAGGCAGGCGGGCACACAGGGAGAAAGGCCGAGGGGCTGTGATAATGGTACATGGGGGATCCACAGGCCTCTGGAAGAATAACGCCAGGTGTCCAATAAGAAACTTGTTGTTCCCTAGACGGCGATCAAACACTTCAGTTTAATTGGAAAAATATACACACCGCGTTGTAATAACAGATCACATCATATGAACACGGAAGAGGCAACCTCCCTAGGAGATGAGAGGCTTGCAGAGGATGCCTGGGCGCCGCCCAGAGGAAGGCGCGCGTGTGTGTGTGTGTGTGTGTACCTCTCTCTCGCAGGAAAACGCACTGTTTCCCCAAACATAAAACGCTGAAGCAGTCTGATTTTAGCAGGGCGCAGAGGTGGCGTATTCCTAACACAATTCACCCAGTTTCTCCTCATTTTGTTCAACTGTTTTTCATTCTTAAGCCTATAAAGCCCCAAACTATGAACATGTGACAAGAAGCCCTGCAGGGCGGGCGAGCCTGGCCCCGGGACGGACACACATCGTGCCCGTGCAGCCAGGCGGACCTGGGCAGAGCAGCCAGTCTGGCACCGACCAGGGATCCATGCTTCCCTCCAGCTCCCTGCCTCGCCGCTCTCGGGGCAGGCACTGTGAGCCCCGCTCGCATGCTGAGCTTGCTAGGCTTCTTAGGTTTCATGGGCACAGGACCACCTGAACTGGCCTAAGGGTTTGTGCTAGTGCCATCCTTTTTAAAGTTTTAACTTGACTTTCACCTCTGGGGAGCACATGCAGTTCATCAAGTACATGCCTGTTGATTTCCAGTAAGTTTCCAATCAGCGTCCAGTGAAGAAACCGTCTCTGACACTCGGGGTAGACGTGAGCCTCTGGGGCTGGCGCTCCGTCGCTGCCCGGCTCCGCGGCTGTTCCGGGAGCGGGGCTCAGGCCGGTGTGTGGACACGACCCTTCAGATCCACAGAGCGTCCAGGCCTCTCTCCGTCTACTATGAACCCTCTGGCTCGTGTTTGGAGTGGGCGATGCTGGCACTGAGGGCCGGGGCCCCTGATCCCAGGGCCGTGTGGGTGGAGGCTGTGCCCACTCTGTCCGGTGCATCGGGAGAATCTGGAGCTGGTTGGACCGTGGGCTCCGGCCCTGGCCTCTCCGCTGCGAGTCTCTGTGTCAGGTGGCACCAGATGGGGAGACCGGGGCATGTGGGGACGCCGTTCAGGGCAGGTGACGACGATGGCTCAGTCTGGGCCTCGGGCTCAGTCGTGTGGTTTGCTGTCACTTCTGTGGACCGTCTGGTGACTGCCGGTCTTCCCAGTAGAAACAACTCCCGGGGGCTTTGCCAGCCACAGTCGCTCACAGCAGGGCGTGACGAGGAGGGCAGACAGGGGCCAGCGGGCCCTCCGGCTGGGCTGGAGTGGGTTTCCATCCCCTCCAGGGGATCTCCCGACCCACGGATCCAACTCACGTCCCCTGCGCCTCCTGCGTCGTCAGGGTTCTTCACAGTCTGAGCCGGCAAGAAACGACGGTAAAATAGAAAACTACCCACGGACCCGCAGAGGGTGTCAGCACCGGCCGGGGCGCACCGGGAGGGAGCGTGGCGTGTCAGGCAGGCACTGAGCGGACAGACACTGTTGCACGTGGCTTTTGCTAGGCTTGGGGCATTTGTCATATTTTTAGACACAAAACTGGTTGTGTTTTTCACACTGTATGTGACTGTTTTGTAACTGATTTTCCACTTTGGTGTTCTTTTTCTTGAAGAGGGCTCCGTAAATCATTGTGTCAAAACCTGAGCCCACACCGAGTGCCTTCACGTAAGGCACATTATATTTAAATAGGCCCTGAGGGTGTGCTGACCGGGCCTGAGGTCATCCGGCGGGTCGTGGCCGTGCCCAGGACGGTGCTCACAGCGGCCAAGTCGGGCAGCGCAGGGAGGGAGTCAGAGAGACGCGTCTTCTAAGGCGGAAGCGCCCCCTGGTGCCCGGCTGCTCAGCCGTCGTCTCCCCTCTGGGCCAGTGTCTGCCGAGCGCCCTGCTTCTCTCACTGGTCGGGCTGGGGCACTGCTCCTCTGCGGCCGGTTTTCTGGACGGGAGCCCAGAGCCACGCAGCTCCCCTCTGCCTGCTCCAGCCTCCGCCTCGGCGAGGAGGGCGGGCAGGTGCCGGCGCGGGGGCTGCAGAGCCGACCGCCCCAGGAGCCCGGGCCCGCGCGAGGCTGGAGGACACCCCCGGGTCTCTGGTCTGGTCTGGCGGCAGCTGGGCTTCTGCAGACTCTCGAGCCAGGTGGAAGTGTGGGCCCTGAGCCGCCAGCCCGCTGCCCGGTCCTCCGGGTCTGGAGCCCTGGTTCGGGTCACCCGGAGTCCAGGGGTGCAGGGATGAGCGGGCGAACTCCTCCCTTACGCAGGGACCTGGGAAAGGAACTGACTCTTGAGCCTGCAGGTGTCTTAATCTCCCATGTGGGGTGAACATCTCACCTCCCGGGAAGCTTAGGGCGTCCAGAGAGCACCCTGGGGATGCCCTGCCCCTGCCCCCTCAATCACCCACTTCTCATAGCGTGAGGCCCTCCTGCCCTGCGTGGCACGGTGTGGAAACCAGGCGTGGGACGCCCGGGCGGCCCCTCCAGGGTGCGACTGCGGCCACGTGCCTCTGGGGTAAATATTTGCTGGCTGGGGGCCAGCGGACCGTATTTCTGGAGTCAGCTCCCAGCCTGGACGCGTGAGTCATCCCAGTGGGGCTGAGGTCTCCTGGGGACGGCGGTCCTGACCCAGGGCTCATATTTCAGGTGACCACGTGGCTCCTTCCCCACCCCCACGCTGGCCGGTGACAAAGAGCCCACTGACGTTGGCGGCTCCGCAGCCCTGGCCTGGCTTCTCTAAACAGAGACGAAGGTTGCACGTTTAAGGCGTCCGTCGGCTGTGACACGCGGCTCCCTCCCTCCGCACTGTAGCGTCCCAGCAAGGACGCTGTTGGTCTGTCTCAACGGCTAGATTTATCACTTGGAGGGGAGAGCTGCAAGTAGAAAAACGCTCCTGGAAACTTATTTACGGGCTGCCCATGAAGGAGCCCAGACGTGGCTGCGCCGCTTCCCGTAAGCAGACGTGCCCCGCGGGCCCCCACGGCGGCGCTCAGGGCTGCGGCCGGGGCCTGGAGGGCCCACCACCACGGGACTGGCGCCGGCCGTGCCGCAGAGCCCACTGGCCCGCCCGGCCTCCTCCGGCACCACGCGGCCCCGCCCGGGATTCCAGAGCAGCCTCCGGGCTTGTTAGCGAGAGGGGCTCTGTCTCTCTGTATCTGATGCGAGGTTATCTCGGGCAGTCGGTCAGCAGAACAATGTGGACACCGGCTGAGGTGAAACCCTCGCCCACCTGCCCCGCCCGGCCCCAGGCAGACGGAGCTGCAAGGTACAGGCTGGCCAGCGGCGTTCTGTCAGCTCCCCGGGTTATTTCTGTTTTCCCTGGTCTTTCTTCCTTTGTTTTCCCGTTTTCATAAAGGACACTTTAAATGCCTGCCACACCACTGGTTGTTTACAAGAAAATTGGGCTTCCCTGGTGTTCCAGTGGGTAAAGAGTCTGCCTTGCACTGCAAGAGGCGTTGGTTTGATCCCCGGCCTGGGAAGATCCCACATGCTGCGAGAGGCTGGACCGGTGTGTCCAATGACCGAGCGGGAGCTCTGGAGCGCGTGCGCCCAAAGCCAGTGCTCTGCTACAGTGGAGGCCATGGTGATGGGAGGCCCACCCGGGCCAAAGAACAGAGATGGATGGAAATAAATAAATGAAACACCAGTAGAAGTGGCCAAAGAATCAAATAAATAAATAAAATTTAAAAAAAGAAAAGAAAATGTCACAGGGCACAGAAATAGGCAAAAAAACCTGACCCAGGGCTCATATTTCAGGTGACCACGTGGCTCCTTCCCCACCCCCACGCTGGCCGGTGACAAAGAGCCCACTGACGTTGGCGGCTCCGCAGCCCTGGCCTGGCTTCTCTAAACAGAGACGAAGGTTGCACGTTTAAGGCGTCCGTCGGCTGTGACACGCGGCTCCCTCCCTCCGCACTGTAGCGTCCCAGCAAGGACGCTGTTGGTCTGTCTCAACGGCTAGATTTATCACTTGGAGGGGAGAGCTGCAAGTAGAAAAACGCTCCTGGAAACTTATTTACGGGCTGCCCATGAAGGAGCCCAGACGTGGCTGCGCCGCTTCCCGTAAGCAGACGTGCCCCGCGGGCCCCCACGGCGGCGCTCAGGGCTGCGGCCGGGGCCTGGAGGGCCCACCACCACGGGACTGGCGCCGGCCGTGCCGCAGAGCCCACTGGCCCGCCCGGCCTCCTCCGGCACCACGCGGCCCCGCCCGGGATTCCAGAGCAGCCTCCGGGCTTGTTAGCGAGAGGGGCTCTGTCTCTCTGTATCTGATGCGAGGTTATCTCGGGCAGTCGGTCAGCAGAACAATGTGGACACCGGCTGAGGTGAAACCCTCGCCCACCTGCCCCGCTCGGCCCCAGGCAGACGGAGCTGCAAGGTACAGGCTGGCCAGCGGCGTTCTGTCAGCTCCCCGGGTTATTTCTGTTTTCCCTGGTCTTTCTTCCTTTGTTTTCCCGTTTTCATAAAGGACACTTTAAATGCCTGCCACACCACTGGTTGTTTACAAGAAAATTGGGCTTCCCTGGTGTTCCAGTGGGTAAAGAGTCTGCCTTGCACTGCAAGAGGCGTTGGTTTGATCCCCGGCCTGGGAAGATCCCACATGCTGCGAGAGGCTGGACCGGTGTGTCCAATGACCGAGCGGGAGCTCTGGAGCGCGTGCGCCCAAAGCCAGTGCTCTGCTACAGTGGAGGCCATGGTGATGGGAGGCCCACCCGGGCCAAAGAACAGAGATGGATGGAAATAAATAAATGAAACACCAGTAGAAGTGGCCAAAGAATCAAATAAATAAATAAAATTTAAAAAAAAGAAAAGAAAATGTCACAGGGCACAGAAATAGACATCCATCGACTGACTTTCTGCATTCCTATTAGGCCTTTTTTCCTTAATAGAAAGAAGCCACTTTACTGGCATGCTAGCGGGATTAACTGATGAAAGCTAGACTTAGTGGTGGGAAGGCTTGCCGAGTTAATATTTAAATGTGATTCATGTCCAGATTCAGCTTTTACATAATTGAGATGAGGGCAGAGTCGTGGGCAAGGCTGGCCTTGGAGGGCCAGCCCAGGAAAGGGGTGCAAATCGGATGCAAAATGCCCGAAGAGCAAGCCCAGGATCCAGGTGCCCAGTGCTGCGCTCTGGTCGGCTTGGGTGACCTGTCAGTGGCTTCCGTTGACTCTCTTCTGAAAGTAGAGCCAGCGGCGAATGCTCAGGGGCAATGTCCGCAGGCTGGGTCTGTCACCCGGGTGCTGTGCCAGACCAGGACCCGTGACACCAGACTGGGGTCACAGAGGCACCCCAGAAACACCCTGTCCGGGAGCAGGTGCCGCCCAGGGGGCGTGTGCGTCCTGGGGTGGGAGACCTCGCGTCCGCAGGGCCCCACCTTCCTGGGCGTCGGGGCGAGGGATGCCCGTCTCGCTCTCCCGGGGAGGGCTCCTTTTGGCTTTTGAGGGGTGTGTGTGGTGAAAAGTCGTCTGTCCTGGAAGTCGCATCCCGTGAGCGTGCGCCGGCCTCGCTCTCCCCCGGGCAGGCTGACTCTGGAGGCCCCGCGTTCCTCGCCCTGGGCTGTGGTGCTGTTCGAGGGACGGGTGGCAGTCAGCAGGAGGAGACCAGGCCCAGCTCAGGTGTAAGAGCCTCTGATTTTGACCTCTGACCCCGGCACTGGCGGAGGATGAACGGGCGGTGTTTTCAGCAGCTGCAGGAAACGCGTGTGCCTTGGGGTGGCGCCATTCTGCCTGCGTGCTCCTCGGACGCTGGCCCCGGCTCTCCCGCTGAGGCGGCCTCCCTCTGGGCTGAGGTCCCAGCCCTGCACAGGGGGTCTCCCTGCGGCCACCTCTCTCAGCTCATCTCCCCAACACCAGAGCATGGAGCACAGCCCTGGATGGCAGGCCTGGGGCGGGTGCGGGGGCGGGTGCCGGGCAGCGGGGGCAGCCGTCTGTTCTCGGGAGACGCTGAGGTTAAGAATGTGTCCAAGAGGGAAGATGATGATGTCGGGAAAATCGTCAACCTTGAGTCGTATATAAATGCTGCAGGATTATCTTCAAAAAAAGGAAAACAAACCTAAACATGAGCTTTGGCTGGGAAAAAAATAGAATTGATTATAGTCAGCCAAGTAACTTATGAATCATTTATATCTAACCCGACTGAGGTTTCGTTCCAAATTTTATTTGTTTATAGCCATCAATTCTGTAAATGTATGTTCTCTGTTCATACTCATAAACTATTTCCTTTGTTTCCTATCTCCCCAAGGACAGATGCTCCAAATAAAGTGTCTTAAGGCAGTTTTATATTTTGATTTCCCATTGTCTAACTCGTCTGCATGGCTCAGGACCCCAGAAGTTAATTCTATGTGTGTAAAAGGTGTAAGCTATGTTGAGGATGTAGCAATAAGTGGAATCCTAGGGGCCTTCTGCGTCTAGCAGCCGCGGTCCTGTGATGGGGGCTCTGTGGGTGTTTTTAATCAGCTGGTTGCTTGGCTCCCTCACCACCATCAAAACCGTCTCATACGCAGGGCGACACGTTGCCCGCTGTTACCGTGTAGATGTCTAACACGCATCCACTACATACTCACAGCTGCACAATTGTGTCATGGCAGCATCTGGGCTTATAAAAAATGTCCAGGTCATAAGAGGTCCTCAGCAGGTGGACAAGGTTCACACACACAAGGAGCCTGGAGACAGAATGAAACTTATTCCAGGGTCCTGAGTCCCCAGGAGCCCGGGCACTCCGAGGAACCAGCGGCGCTGCCCAAGGCCCCAGCCAGGGGCAGCCTGAGCAGGTGCTGTCCAGGTCGTGGGCCGAGCGGGTGGCAGACCGTGGGAAGGACCTCGCTCAGCACAAGCGCATGTTGAAAGCCCTGAAGAAAGATGGAGGAGGCTGACAAAGAATGTTTTCTTAACTTACAGACGTCAGAGCTGTTTCCAATGACCCTTTCAGAAAAAGCAGAGCTCCCTGGTGTCCCGGCGGTGGACAGGCCTGCACCGGGTGGGGAGGCTCTGAGATCCCTGGAGCAGCCGCCGAGCCAGAGGCCACTGGTGCTGCCCCTGCTGGCCGAGCCCGCGCCTCCCACAGACCCAGCGGGACCGTCCTGTGCCACCGGTGGGGCACCGCACTACCTGGACCCCAGGGGCGCCGTGGCTGACCAGCTCTCCCTGGACGTGAGTTTACCGCGGCGGAGGAAGTGGGTTTCCTCGGATTTCTCCTTGTTTTTACTTACTTGTGCTCCTGACGTGGAGAGATGGCTGAATGGCCAGCATCCTCAGACTCCCCAAGCCCCGCCCTCCGAGGCCGCCTGCCCAGGAGGCACGGGCTACAGGAGGCGAAGCGGCCGCGGCTCTGGGGCCGAGGCACCTCGGGGCAGGATGAGGTTTAGGACTCAGGGGACGCCGGTGCAGCGCCTGGACCCCTCCGCGCCCTCTTCACCCGGCTCCCACCTCTGGGGCGCGGTTCTGGGTCCACTTCCTGGGCTCCCCTCGTGCCCAGAGGCGTGAGGGGTGTCCAGACGTCCCGCCTCGAGGAAGCCAAGACCCTGGTTTGGCTTCTGGGGGGAACCGCTGCCCAGAGACGTCCCCTGAGGAAGGGAGACAGCTGCTCGGGGTCAGCGCCCCAGCGCCCACAGGCCCCAGCTGGCAGCCCGCGCACGGGGGCGTCTCGGTCTCTGGTCAGACGGGGTGTGGCCGGCGCTCCTCCGGCCATCCTGCCGAGCAGCGGGCCGCCACCTGCCCAGACCCCTCCCTCGTGCCTGCGCCCCGTGGTCCCGTCCAGACAGAGGGCCCTGCGGAAATAAACGGCATCGTCACCCAACACGTGAGGTCCATCTCCTAGAGAAAGGGCACCTTTTAAAGTAATCAGGTCAGATGTGTAATACCTACAGATACGTAGCAACTGTAATATACCCCCCGAGTTGGAGACAACCCCCAAACTAGAGACACTCTGAGCTTCGTGCCCTGTGACTGGAGCCCACGGAGCGCACGGAGCACAGCCCGGCGTCAAGTAGAGCAATCCTCCTCGTCAAACAACGACGGCACCTGTCGCGAGGTGGGCGTCTCCCGGCACAGCCGCTGGGCTTTCACCGTTAAGTAGCCGGCAATGGCGAGCACCACACCGGTCAGCGGGGTTCTCTGAGGGATGAGGCAGGGTGACGAGGGGCTCCGGGGACCCTGCCCGGTGACAGGAGGGCGAGCCACCCAGGCCTGTCCCCTGCACACATCCCGGCCAGCCCCCGTCCGGGGAGAAGCTGGACTCTGGGTCCGAGGCCTTCCTCCAGTCCGGCTGTCAGAAGACCTTCCCTGGGAAGTCAGGCCCCCAAGGATGCAGCCGTGAGGTGCACGGTGGTCACGGCTAAAAAGGCAAAGTGAAACAGGAGACGTCCATTTTCGTCTAATACTTGATATATGGGAAGTATTATTTCAACGTAAAACACTATACACACATGGAGGCGTGCTCCCTCCTTTTCACCCCTCTGGAGTGCAGCGTGCCCGCGGCCGCTCTGTGAGACGGGGATGCCGGCCGCTCCGCTGTGTGGACGCCCGCACCGTGGCAGGGCTGGGGGGAGCGCCTCCGCACCCGGCCGTGTGGCTGGACGTGAAGCCCGGGGCCGCCCGGGGCCACAGGGGGCAGGGCAGGGCAGGGACGGCCGGGTGCGGTGGGCTGCGGCCCGCAGCAAGGGCATGGCGGCGCGGGGCACAGGGCTTCCTCTGCTTCCACCTGGACCCGGGCTTGTTCTGCGTCTCATTGTTCTAATCTTACGTATGCCTGTTACGATTCTATTTTTATCCTTTTATGTTTCATAATTGTACATTTAATGCACCAACCCTTGGGAGCTGAACCGCTTTGGCCTTGGAGCCCCAGGTTCTGTGAGGCAGCTGCTCCGGAGACGGGAAGGCTGCTCCTGCAGCCCCTGCACGCTCAGAGCCTGACCCCCAGGACCCTTGGGAAAGGCTGAACCGCTTTGGCTTTTTGACCCCAACTCGACCCGTTTGATCTCTGTGAACACGACGTAGCAACTGTAGTATACCCCCCGAGTTGGAGACAACCCCCAAACTAGAGACACTCTGAGCTTCGTGCCCTGTGACTGGAGCCCACGGAGCGCACGGAGCACAGCCCGGCGTCAAGTAGAGCAATCCTCCTCGTCAAACAACGACGGCACCTGTCGCGAGGTGGGCGCTCCGGCACAGCCGCTGGGCTTTCACCGTTAAGTAGCCGGCAATGGCGAGCACCACACCGGTCAGCGGGGTTCTCTGAGGGATGAGGCAGGGTGACGAGGGGCTCCGGGGACCCTGCCCGGTGACAGGAGGGCGAGCCACCCAGGCCTGTCCCCTGCACACATCCCGGCCAGCCCCCGTCCGGGGAGAAGCTGGACTCTGGGTCCGAGGCCTTCCTCCAGTCCGGCTGTCAGAAGACCTTCCCTGGGAAGTCAGGCCCCCAAGGATGCAGCCGTGAGGTGCACGGTGGTCACGGCTAAAAAGGCAAAGTGAAACAGGAGACGTCCATTTTCGTCTAATACTTGATATATGGGAAGTATTATTTCAACGTAAAACACTATACACACATGGAGGCGTGCTCCCTCCTTTTCACCCCTCTGGAGTGCAGCGTGCCCGCGGCCGCTCTGTGAGACGGGGATGCCGGCCGCTCCGCTGTGTGGACGCCCGCACCGTGGCAGGGCTGGGGGGAGCGCCTCCGCACCCGGCCGTGTGGCTGGACGTGAAGCCCGGGGCCGCCCGGGGCCACAGGGGGCAGGGCAGGGCAGGGACGGCCGGGTGCGGTGGGCTGCGGCCCCCAGCAAGGGCATGGCGGCGCGGGGCACAGGGCTTCCTCTGCTTCCACCTGGACCCGGGCTTGTTCTGCGTCTCATTGTTCTAATCTTACGTATGCCTGTTACGATTCTATTTTTATCCTTTTATGTTTCATAATTGTACATTTAATGCACCAACCCTTGGGAGCTGAACCGCTTTGGCCTTGGAGCCCCAGGTTCTGTGAGGCAGCTGCTCCGGAGACGGGAAGGCTGCTCCTGCAGCCCCTGCACGCTCAGAGCCTGACCGGCCGTCTCCCCGGAGAGGACTCTGGCCAGTTGGAAGAACTTGATAATTTAGGTTTGCTTCACACCCCTTTTCTTCCAAGAAGTTAAGCTGCCTTACCTGGGCATCCTTCTTGCGTTCTGGTCTCTTTTCATTCGATCCAACGAGGCGAATAAACATGGAGAAAGAGCACCGCACTTGGCGACCTGCCCGGGAAGGACTGACCCCTAGCTGCACTGGTGCTGAACCCAGGGCCTCCTTAAAGGCGGGCAGGTGGAGGCCCTGCCCTTGCTTTCATAACATTCGGGGAGGTCTCCATGCGGGGGACCCCTTGCTGCAGCCACAGCAGGGGGAGCAGTTTCTTATCTGGAGCTCTGCTGCCAGACTTGACCCCCAGCCCCTCAGCCGGCCGCCTCGGCAGGCGGTGAAGGTCTCACCCACCCTCCGCCTCCATTAGCCTCTGTGGATGTCGGAGCATCACCTCGCCTCCGTCCCAGAAGGCACCAGTGGTCACAAAGACCGGGCTCAGTGGGTGGACTCCAGCCGTCCCCGCAGATCCAGGTCGGCTCCTGCCGGCACCGCTCGCCCCTGGTGCAGCAGCCCGGCCGTCCCCCAGGGGGCACTGCAGGCCCGTCCTTCGGGCTGGACCCGCGCTTGGCGCCCAGCTGAGTCCAGGATGTGGAGGCCCAGGGCGTCCGTTTCTTCTCCAGTGTGGCTCCCTGGTTCATCCCCAGCGCAAACCAGCTGAAAGCCCGCATCTCGAAGGAGGAGCTTGCTGACGAGACAGCAGGAAAGCTCCCGTTACGTGCATTTAATCATTTACTTAGAATCCACAAGGATTTGATGAAGCTCAGTCTCTGATTGAAAATGTGGGCGTACATGCCCCTGTGTCCATGTGTGTGTCCATGTGTGTCCATGCATGTGTGTGCCTGTGTACATGTGTGTGTTTGTGGATGTGTACATGCCTGCATGTGTACATGCCTATGTGTTCGTGTATACGTGTGTGTGTGCCTTGTCTGCACATGTGTACAGGCATACATGTGCACGTGCCTGCGTGCTCATGGGTGTGGACATGCGTGTGCATACGTGTGCGTGTGTACATGGCCATGGGCTCGTGTGCAGTCTGTGTGTGCTTGTGTGCTCCTGCTGGTGTGTGTGCACATGTCCCCTGTAAACAAACCTGGATGGAGAAGGAAGGAGGCTGGCCCTCACTCAGGCCCTGATTCAGGCCTGACCTGCCGGCCTCCAAAGCCCATGGCTTTCCCCTCAGAACTCTGCCTGTTCCATTAACAGGGACCGTCCGACCACTTCATGTCTTTAGACCAAAACTGTAACAACAAGGCACAACCCCTGGTGGCTGCGTGGGTGGGCGCGTGGCCTGAGGTCACCTAGGAGGGCCTGGACGTGCGTCTCTGATGAGCAAGGCGAGTGCAGCTTGGTGCCCTTTATTCTCTGCAGATGCTGGCGCTCCCGGCCGCCTCTCCCCGGCTCCCGCTCCCCCGCTCCCCGCGTGAGGGCTGAGGCGCAGCCCCCAGGATGGGGCCTCCCCGTGCCATCTCGCTCTCCCCTCCCCTCCTCCTTCAGCGAGGCAGCCCTGCGTCCTGCTCGGAGACTCGCCCTCCGTCGGCCCGCGCCCCACAAGCCTCTTGCAGCATCTTATCCCGCACTGCGATTCCTGTAAGCACGTGCTCCTTGGGTGGCAGGGCACAGAATGACGAGGGGGCTGATTTTCAGGCCGGCTGACGGGAAGGCCAGTGGATCCCCAAGGAGGAGGCGGAAGAGGGGGAACAAGCATTTTTAGCCAAGGTGCCTTCACCGTGGCTGCCGGGCCTGTGACAATGATCCCTGTCACCTAAGACTTTCTTTAAGCCCAGAGGAACGTTCACAGCCACAGTGGATCTTGTTTGAGGATGGGTTTCTCTTTTTCACTGTGAACCTGTCCCTTTGGGCTGATCGCATACTTATGCTAATTATGTATGCTGTGGGTGGGGGTCTGGTAAGACCTTTATGACCTCAAAATACGCTTTTGATCTGTTGTTAATAAGCAACTGAAAAAGTACTAATGCCTAAACTAGCCCCTGGGGGTGCGCCCCTACCCGCTTCCGGTGCCTTTTGCTGGAAGCTTTCTCTATCCCTTTCATTTATCCTTTTAGTTTTGCTTCAGTAAAGCTTTTGCTGCAGGAAGCTCTGAGTGACTGAAGCCACGTCGTTGGATCCCCAGGTGCAATTTTCTCCTTCGGAGGTCACAAACCTGACGCCGTCCATCGGAAGCTGACTACCGACACCTGTCACGTCCTTGCTTCAGGGTTTTCATCCGCCAAGTGTGGGTCTGGGTCCGTCTCCACTAACCGCGCCCCCTGAGGTGGGGCAGGCCCTTCGGCTCACTCGGAGAGTGTGCGTGTCCGCGCGTCCCTTCGCTTGTCGACGCCTCTCCAGAATGCCCCTGCTTTTGATTATTTTCCACGTGGCTGCTGCTGTGGGTGCATGTGTGCACACGTGTGTGTGTGTGTGTGCGTGTGTGTGTGAAGTAGTTTTATAAAAGAGAGCTGCTTCCTGCTACCTGGGGACGGGCCTGCTCGCTACGGCGCTGTCTCAGCGGAAGCTCTTTCCACCGATCCTGACGGCAGTGGTTCTGCTGCTTCAGCCCCTCAGTCGTGTCCAACTCTGCGACCCCGTGGACTGTAGCCCCCAGGCTCCTCTGTCCTCGGGATTCTCCAGGCAAGAAGACTAGAGTGGGTGGTTGTTTCCTCCTCCGGGGGATCTTCCCTACCCAGGGACTGAACCAGCATCTCCTGCATGGCAGACAGATTCTTCCACTGACTGAGCTCCAGGGAAGCCCCAGTCTTGACGGAAGAGCTCCCATGTCTTCCTCCTGAGCCCAGGCCAGGGCCCTGCAGAGCCCGTCAGGAGCCCCACCCACTCCCGAGATGGCCTGCTGATTTGCAGCGCTCTTAGAAGCCTTTTCAAAGTCACCCTGAAAGTTTTCACATATAATATCTTCACCATTTATAAAATAAAATGTCCATCTGACCGCAGTGTTTGGGCACAAAGGCAGACCCTAGTCAAGTGAATGCATCATTTATTCATTCAAAAATAGCAGCAGCTCAGAGAGGCGATGATCGAGTAAACAAGTGCGTGTGTGACTGTTAGAAGAACCCCCAGCCCTTGACGTGAGGCGTGGCTGGGATTGGAAGGACAAGAAGAAACTGTTCGCAGAAGAGTGGAAGCACTGAGACAAGAACATCCCCCAGCAGAGCCCGAGGGAGCCCCAGGTATGGAGCTGGAGCCAGAACCCCTCAATTTAAACAGAGCCCAAGGCCCTGGCTAGCGGGTGAGGTGTCAGGAACACTGCCCTGGGAGCGTCCCCTGTTGCTGATCTTGAAGATCATCAGGATTACTATCTGGGGGAGGGGAAGGGCGGGCTCGGACCTCGGGAGGCACAGGTGCAGCAGGAGAGAGCCGAGGTCTGGCTTCCAGGCTGTTCTTGTCGCCTGCACCCCTTAACCAAGCCTTGGAAAAACAGTCTAGAAACGATGTGGTTCTCAGGACGTTCTTCAGCTCTTCCAGCTTTAAGGCCATCTGACTTTGTAACTAAACTTCCCTCCAAGGGGACATGGTCTCCCCGAGGAAGACCAAATGCTCCCCAGGAGGCCGGCATGGTGAATTCTTGCTCTGAGGAAGGAGGAAACGGGTCCACACAAGCAGAGGTGCGGAGGGCCCAGCGTCCCCCAGTGCCCATCCCGTCCCAGCGCTGAGCCCAGGCCAGGAGCACGCAGCTCCCTGCAGCTGTGCACTCCTGCCTTTCCGTCAAGGATTCTCTGAAATTACAAACCATAGTCTGAAATTCTGCTTAATAAACCTTCCGTCATCACTCCACCTTCTTGCCCATCCACACAAACAGACGTGCAAGCAAGACGTGTTCACGGCATGCCTGCTGGGACCTCCGTTTAGGTCCAGGGGAAGCTGGAAGCAGGAGTAAGAGCGCGGCCCCCAGCCCGACTGCCCCCCAGGCCGGGGTCCGCGGCTCGCCGCTGGAAGCCAGTGTGGAGGCCTGGCTGGTGGAACGGAGGGGGCTCTCAGAGGCGGGCAGCTGGGAAGTGGAGGGCGGCCTCCTGCCAAAGGCCGACGCCCCACTGCCAGTCAGAGGACGGGAGCCTGTACCCCAGGGCTGGGGCCCCGGGCACGAGCAGCAGGCAGCTCCGGCAGTCATCTCTAAACAGCCGTCAGTGTCTGAGCAGCATTGGCTTGATTGTTTACGCAGTTACTCTTCAGTTCCAGTGTTGGTTTGCTCTCCTTTCTTCAAGGCCAGTTCTCAGAATTGTGGAAGCTTCCATCATGACTAGTCTGGTCCTCACATGGTTATCTTTTCCACCTGGTGGGGCATCAGTATCTATAAATTGGCGCATACACTATGGCACAGAACATTGTCCTATAGCCCTTATTCATGCGTGCTAGGGATTTGGGGATTTCATTTAAGAAGAATCCCCATCTTCAACTTTCAAGCATATTCTGATATTTCTTCTTATATATATTTTTTATTTGTTGGCTTTCACATTTAGTGCTTTCATCCATTTGAGATCACATGTAGCCTAAGATTTGCTCCAATCTATTTTTCTTAACGAGCTAACTGGTTTCCCCATCTACTAAACATCCATCTTTTCTCATTGACCCTGATGCTTTCTTTGTAAAAATCTTTCTCTGTGTCATGCTGTTAATCTGATACAGAAATAAGAAAACAATGAAAACCTCTGGCTCCACTCACACAAACACCCCCGTGGCCCCGGCACCCCTCCTGCGGCATGCAGCCCCTGCTCTCTCCCTCGTGACGTCTCCATGTGCTCACACCTCAGTCTCCTGCCCACAAGGTCTCAGGACTGTGGGGGGAGGCATCCTGCAATTGGGGCGAGTTTGCTCTCATGTGGGAGGTGGGAGCTGGAGGTTACAATCCTTGAGTTCATAGTTTTGTGCTTCTTTCTTTCTTTCTCTCTTGGTGTCTGTTACAGGTGGACCTCCTAACGTCCAGAGCCACCTCTGAGGTTTGAAGGTGGTCAAGGCGTGAAGTTCATTCATTCAAAAATAATCACTTCATCCCAACTCCGTGAAGAGTGGTCTGCTGGGTTCTGGGAACTCGGATGTGCTAAAAGACTGAAATGCTCTAGATTTTTAAAAACAGTCTAGTGAAACAGCACAGCTCACGAAGAGGGACAAGAGCGTCTCGGGCCAGGCTCCACGGGAGGAGGAAATGGGTGTGGTAAAACGTGGCTGGCGAGAAGGTCTCTAAGATGAGGCTGAGCCCCGCGTGAAGAGCAGAGGAGTCACTCTGCCCCCGGGGAGGGACGGGAAGGAGGCGGCAAGGGGCGAGTCAGGGACCAGAGGCCTGTCCGCCCAGGTCCCGCGGAGACCTGACACCATGCGTGGACCCTGGGCGCTACCCTGAGACGGCTGTGGAAGCACAGGGGCGAGGGATGCCCAAGTAAAGGTAACGGGGCAAGGAGCCTCATGCACATGATGAGAAAGGGTGTTAATGATGGTTCACTGCTTTGGGTTTCTCTTTTGTAATGCTTGCTTCATTATGGAGTCCTCACAGTCACAATATATTGTGAATTTCTTTCTCATATATGCTTGCTTTTCTCCCACATTTCCATCCATCTATGAACCCAGAAATTGCGTTTAGGGGGGAGACATGTTTCCAACAACAACAGAAGCAAGACACGCGTGCTCTAATGATGAACCCAGCTGGACGTGGCCTCGTGGGTGCTCTGGACCGGAGCTCCTTGGTTCTGATGACTGGGCACTTGTGTCACTGTGTTAGCAGCACAGAGCGCTGTGGAGAGAGAGGACGGCAGAGCCTCTGCGTTCACTCCCATCCCCCTCTTGCACAGGATGAATCACGACAAACTTCAAGGCAGGCCAGGTCAGAAGCTCCAGAAATCCAGCCTCCTTCTTGCCCGTCAGAGGTCAGAGCAGCACGTCCTGGGGCCTCAGCGGCGTGTCCGGTTCCTGCCTGGCCCAGAGGCGCCCAGCGTCCGGCCTCTCCTCAGCCGCCTTCAGCGAGGCTCAGCGCAGAGCCTCCTCGTGCAGCTGGGCCTCCGCCATCGCCGCTCCGTCTACAGCCGGGTGAGAGCCCACCCCTTGGCCCCGGAAAACTCCAGCAGTTTTCTTTCCAGCCTGAAGTCTACCACCTGGAACTAGAGGCAAAGGTTAGTAGCTTAAAAAGTCATTTTTTGGATGAAACCAAAACGGTTACCCAGGCTCAGGCTCCAGATTTTTAAAACAGTCTAGTGAAACAGCACAGCTCACGAAGAGGGACAAGAGCGTCTCGGGCCAGGCTCCACGGGAGGAGGAAATGGGTGTGGTAAAACGTGGCTGGCGAGAAGGTCTCTAAGATGAGGCTGAGCCCCGCGTGAAGAGCAGAGGAGTCACTCTGCCCCCGGGGAGGGACGGGAAGGAGGCGGCAAGGGGCGAGTCAGGGACCAGAGGCCTGTCCGCCCAGGTCCCGCGGAGACCTGACACCATGCGTGGACCCTGGGCGCTACCCTGAGACGGCTGTGGAAGCACAGGGGCGAGGGATGCCCAAGTAAAGGTAACGGGGCAAGGAGCCTCATGCACATGATGAGAAAGGGTGTTAATGATGGTTCACTGCTTTGGGTTTTCTCTTTTTGTAATGCTTGCTTCATTATGGAGTCCTCACAGTCACAATATATTGTGAATTTCTTTCTCATATATGCTTGCTTTTCTCCCACATTTCCATCCATCTATGAACCCAGAAATTGCGTTTAGGGGGGAGACATGTTTCCAACAACAACAGAAGCAAGACACGCGTGCTCTAATGATGAACCCAGCTGGACGTGGCCTCGTGGGTGCTCTGGACCGGAGCTCCTTGGTTCTGATGACTGGGCACTTGTGTCACTGTGTTAGCAGCACAGAGCGCTGTGGAGAGAGAGGACGGCAGAGCCTCTGCGTTCACTCCCATCCCCCTCTTGCACAGGATGAATCACGACAAACTTCAAGGCAGGCCAGGTCAGAAGCTCCAGAAATCCAGCCTCCTTCTTGCCCGTCAGAGGTCAGAGCAGCACGTCCTGGGGCCTCAGCGGCGTGTCCGGTTCCTGCCTGGCCCAGAGGCGCCCAGCGTCCGGCCTCTCCTCAGCCGCCTTCAGCGAGGCTCAGCGCAGAGCCTCCTCGTGCAGCTGGGCCTCCGCCATCGCCGCTCCGTCTACAGCCGGGTGAGAGCCCACCCCTTGGCCCCGGAAAACTCCAGCAGTTTTCTTTCCAGCCTGAAGTCTACCACCTGGAACTAGAGGCAAAGGTTAGTAGCTTAAAAAGTCATTTTTTGGATGAAACCAAAACGGTTACCCACAAGGGAGAAAACATTCCGTTTCTCCAAAAACCAAAAAGTATTAGCTTGGTCCTGATATCAGACAGCAAGAATTGTGTGTGTCAGGGACTGTGACTCTGTAATTCGGGGTTTGGGAAAAACCCCACATGACAGGAGGGGCTGTAGGAGGCACCGCGTTCTTCGTTTTTGCTGTCCTTGCATTTTTGGTCTGCTTACCGTGTCCAGTGACTTTTGAAAATCGGGATTCTCTGCACCGAGCGAAGCTGGCGGTGCGCCTGAGCTGTTGCGAGGGTCTTGCGGGTCCCACGGCGGCCTTAGGCTGCGGAGAGGGAGGTGGGTCCTCGGCCAGGACCCTCCCCGCCCGGCTGTCAGCATGTGGATGGTGTGGAGCAGGCGTCCAGGAGCAGAGGGGTCTGGACTCCCCAGAAGGGACAGACCGGCCTCGCCCGCCCATGCTCTTCCACTCCGGCTAAGTCTGCCCTTTCCCGCAGCCCCTCGCGTAAGCCTCCGATGTCCTCACAGCCCCGTGAGCGAGCGACCGCCTCTCCTTGCACAGGGGTAGAGGGTGGCGCGGCGGCAGAGGTGACCCGAAGCCAGCCACGCCTGGCTGAGCACTCCGCCCGCGGCCTGCCCTCTGAGAGTGGGGACGCCAGCGGATCCAGAAAATGAGAAACGGGTGCTTTTAAACCACAGGGAGCCGCTCACCTGCACTAGGGCTGAGACACCGGCTACTCACCTTGGTGGCCCAGGGGCTCCATGTCCATCTCCCCCCACCCTCATCCCCCACCCCTGACCCCGGGGTCTGGCTGGGGTTAGGCTCCCATCGCTGTACTCCATGCGCCGAGGAGCCTGGCGGGCTGCAGTGCGCGGGGTCGCAGAGGGTCAGACCCGACTGAGCGGGCACTGTGCTCAGAGGGCCGTCACCCTTCACGCGCCCCGTGAGGCCCTGCGGCAGCTCCTGAGGGCTCCTCTCGGAGAGCCCACCTGCGTCTTGTCTGTCCCCGAAGCCCCTCGGCTGGAAAGCGCTCTTGAACAAACTGTCGGTTTTAAGCAATTGTATTGGGGGTACAGAGGCAAAGGTTAGTAGCTTAAAAAGTCATTTTTTGGATGAAACCAAAACGGTTACCCACAAGGGAGAAAACATTCCGTTTCTCCAAAAACCAAAAAGTATTAGCTTGGTCCTGATATCAGACAGCAAGAATTGTGTGTGTCAGGGACTGTGACTCTGTAATTCGGGGTTTGGGAAAAACCCCACATGACAGGAGGGGCTGTAGGAGGCACCGCGTTCTTCGTTTTTGCTGTCCTTGCATTTTTGGTCTGCTTACCGTGTCCAGTGACTTTTGAAAATCGGGATTCTCTGCACCGAGCGAAGCTGGCGGTGCGCCTGAGCTGTTGCGAGGGTCTTGCGGGTCCCACGGCGGCCTTAGGCTGCGGAGAGGGAGGTGGGTCCTCGGCCAGGACCCTCCCCGCCCGGCTGTCAGCATGTGGATGGTGTGGAGCAGGCGTCCAGGAGCAGAGGGGTCTGGACTCCCCAGAAGGGACAGACCGGCCTCGCCCGCCCATGCTCTTCCACTCCGGCTAAGTCTGCCCTTTCCCGCAGCCCCTCGCGTAAGCCTCCGATGTCCTCACAGCCCCGTGAGCGAGCGACCGCCTCTCCTTGCACAGGGGTAGAGGGTGGCGCGGCGGCAGAGGTGACCCGAAGCCAGCCACGCCTGGCTGAGCACTCCGCCCGCGGCCTGCCCTCTGAGAGTGGGGACGCCAGCGGATCCAGAAAATGAGAAACGGGTGCTTTTAAACCACAGGGAGCCGCTCACCTGCACTAGGGCTGAGACACCGGCTACTCACCTTGGTGGCCCAGGGGCTCCATGTCCATCTCCCCCCACCCTCATCCCCCACCCCTGACCCCGGGGTCTGGCTGGGGTTAGGCTCCCATCGCTGTACTCCATGCGCCGAGGAGCCTGGCGGGCTGCAGTGCGCGGGGTCGCAGAGGGTCAGACCCGACTGAGCGGGCACTGTGCTCAGAGGGCCGTCACCCTTCACGCGCCCCGTGAGGCCCTGCGGCAGCTCCTGAGGGCTCCTCTCGGAGAGCCCACCTGCGTCTTGTCTGTCCCCGAAGCCCCTCGGCTGGAAAGCGCTCTTGAACAAACTGTGCGGTTTTTAAGCAATTGTATTGGGGGTACAGTTGACTTACAAATTCGTGTTAGTTTCAGGTGTACAACAAAGTGAATCAGCTGTGTGTATATATATATGTATCTCCCCTCTTTTTTGGATTCTATTCCCATGCAGGCCGTTACAGAGCACTGGGCGGAGCTCCCTGTGCTCCACAGGAGATCCCTACTCATCTATTTTGTATCCAGTAGTGTGTGTACGTAAAAAGCAGAGACGTCACTTTGCCAGCAAAGGTCTGTGTGGTCAAAGCGATGGTTTTCCCAGTAGTCACGTATGGATGTGAGAGCTGGACCATAAAGAAGGCTGAGCGCCAGAGAATTAATGTTTCCGAACGGTGGTGTTGGAGAAGACTCTTAAGAGTCTCTTAGACGACAAGACCAAACCAGTCAATCTGAGAGGAAATTAACCCTGGCAGGACTGACGCTGAAGCTGAAGCTCTAATGTGTTGGCCACCTGATGCGAAGAGATGACTTGTTGGAAAATAGGCTCATGTTGTGAAAAACAGAAGGAGAAGGGGACGAGAGAGGATGAGATGGTTGGAGGGCATCACTGAGTCCGTGGACATGCGTCTGAGCAAGCCCTGGGAGCTGGTGAAGGACAGGGAAGCCTGGCGCGCTGCCGTCCCTGGGGTCGCAGAGTCGGGCGCGACTGAGCGACTGCGCTGAGCTGACAGGTGCACGTGCACCTGTCGATCCCAACCTCCGCCTTCCTCTCTGGGACCCGTACGTGATTTTACCAGAGCATGAGCACTGGGCAAAAAGGACAGAGGACTTGGGGCCCAAAAGCCCATCAGAGACAGACTTCGAAATGTCTGTCCACCGACTGGCAAAATCAGGATTACACAGTGGACTCGAGGGCGCCACCTGGTGTAGCTCCTCGGAGCCCAGCAGAGCAGGCACGGCCGGGGCAGCGAGCCCGGCTCCGGTCCTGACAGCGCCCTCAGGCTCGCACTCGCACCCCCTGGACGTCAGCGGTGCCTTTTCCACACAACAGTGCTCAATATTATACAGTATGTTGTGCATTTGCACTACACAGACTTCACATGAAAGCCAGAGAGTGACTGAGTGATCAGAGTCCCCTCATACATGGTTTTATTTAGCTGGCTTTACCTTGGGGGAAAAAGCAGTTTCTTTTTCCTTTTTGGCACCTGGTTTAGCAAGAATATAAAATGAACGTGTGGTGCCAGCCCAGGTGTAACCGTGGGGAGCCCGTCCCTTGCCAGGGGCAGCCCCTGCGGCGGGCGGCCACGTGGGCAGCACCTCTGGAGGGGCGCGGGGCTCACGCAGGCAGCGCGAGGCCAGCCGCAGCCCGGGACCCCCCTCGGCCGCCAGCGCCCACGGCCGTGCCTGCTCCCGGCGCACCTCAGAGCCCACCCTCAGACTCCCGTGACTTCCGACGAACGCCCCCGGTGTAGGCGGGGCGTTTATTCTACAACCACAGAATGAGTGGAAAACGCGAATTACAGATCAATTTAGAAATGACGGACACGACCCCTTCCTTGTCTCTGTGCTTTGTCAGACCCTCAGTGAGACGTTAGCAGCAACGTGAAGGATGTACTATTGGAACCAGCTCTGACCCGAGGTAAAGGAAGACGTGCTGACCTTTAAGGGCTGCGACGTTTTCCCCTGAGAGTCACGCTCTTGTCGGGTCATCCACGTGACAGTCCCCAGCGTCCTCTGGAGAGACTTTGCCCCAGGACTGCCAGATTTAGGAACTAACCCCGCACCCCATACACAACACAGGGCCCCAGTTAAACTTAACTATCAGGGAAACAATGAATCATTTGACACATGCTCATACTAATAATAAATTCACTGTTGACCTTCATTTGAAATTTAACTGGGTATCCTGCCCCTTATCTGTCAAGCCTGCCTGCATCCCCCATGACCCCGGGAGCCTGCGGGCTCGGGGAGCGGAGCTCAGCACGTTCTCAAGGCTGAAGGTGGAGCTGTAAGGTCTCTTATCTGGGAATCAGATGACGTCAAAGTTTCTCGAGTCAAGACCCACAGACACAGCAGAGGAGGGTTGACCAGCAGTACGAGCTGGATGCAGGGCTGCGCAGGTGGGGACAGGTGGGCTGAGCCTGAGAGAGCCGGCCCGCTGCTCAATATTATACAGTATGTTGTGCATTTGCACTACACAGACTTCACATGAAAGCCAGAGAGTGACTGAGTGATCAGAGTCCCCTCATACATGGTTTTATTTAGCTGGCTTTACCTTGGGGGAAAAAGCAGTTTCTTTTTCCTTTTTGGCACCTGGTTTAGCAAGAATATAAAATGAACGTGTGGTGCCAGCCCAGGTGTAACCGTGGGGAGCCCGTCCCTTGCCAGGGGCAGCCCCTGCGGCGGGCGGCCACGTGGGCAGCACCTCTGGAGGCGCGGGGCTCACGCAGGCAGCGCGAGGCCAGCCGCAGCCCGGGACCCCCCTCGGCCGCCAGCGCCCACGGCCGTGCCTGCTCCCGGCGCACCTCAGAGCCCACCCTCAGACTCCCGTGACTTCCGACGAACGCCCCCGGTGTAGGCGGGGCGTTTATTCTACAACCACAGAATGAGTGGAAAACGCGAATTACAGATCAATTTAGAAATGACGGACACGACCCCTTCCTTGTCTCTGTGCTTTGTCAGACCCTCAGTGAGACGTTAGCAGCAACGTGAAGGATGTACTATTGGAACCAGCTCTGACCCGAGGTAAAGGAAGACGTGCTGACCTTTAAGGGCTGCGACGTTTTCCCCTGAGAGTCACGCTCTTGTCGGGTCATCCACGTGACAGTCCCCAGCGTCCTCTGGAGAGACTTTGCCCCAGGACTGCCAGATTTAGGAACTAACCCCGCACCCCATACACAACACAGGGCCCCAGTTAAACTTAACTATCAGGGAAACAATGAATCATTTGACACATGCTCATACTAATAATAAATTCACTGTTGACCTTCATTTGAAATTTAACTGGGTATCCTGCCCCTTATCTGTCAAGCCTGCCTGCATCCCCCATGACCCCGGGAGCCTGCGGGCTCGGGGAGCGGAGCTCAGCACGTTCTCAAGGCTGAAGGTGGAGCTGTAAGGTCTCTTATCTGGGAATCAGATGACGTCAAAGTTTCTCGAGTCAAGACCCACAGACACAGCAGAGGAGGGTTGACCAGCAGTACGAGCTGGATGCAGGGCTGCGCAGGTGGGGACAGGTGGGCTGAGCCTGAGAGAGCCGGCCCCGCGGTGGCAGCTGCCCAGGCCCACAGCAAGGCTCAGTCTTGGCAAAGCAGCGTCACTCACCCCAGTAAACTGTCCGTGTGAATTGTACTGGTGTTGCTGTTTGTATTTATTTTCCATTTGTCAAAGGATGCAAGGATAAGGATTTTATAACTATCTACTGGAATTTTTTTTATATAATTTTTTTTCGTTTTCTGGCCACTTCTATTGGTCTTTCATTTATTCTTTGTTCTTTGGCCCGTGTGGGCCTCCCATCGCGGTGGCCTCTGTTGTCACAGAGCGCCGGCTCTGGGCGCATGCACCTCAGAGCTCTGGCTTGGTAATTGGACACATCGGTCCAGCTGCTCCGCGGCACGTGGGATCTCCCCAGGCCAGGGATCGAACTGGCGCCCTTTGCACTGCAAGGCGGTGTCCTTACGCACTGGACCACCAGGGAAACCCTATTGGAATATTTAAAGTGACATTATGTGAAAAAAATATTGGTCCCAGTTCTGCGGGGTCTATGAGGTTTACTTTCTCCTCGTAGGGAGTACAGCACTTCAGCTATGAGACCTCAGGTTGAGGTGACCAACAGGCCTCACCTGCTTTTGTCAAGTGGCTCAGCTCAGGAGCCCCGGGGAGCAGAAGGCGGTCCTCGTTGTTCCCGACGTCTTCCCTGTGGCTGTGGTGATGCCAAGGGTCTCGTGGAGACAGGAAGAGGGGACAGCTGCCCTCGCCGCCCTGAGCTGCTGCGGCAGGAGCAGAGATCACTGAGAGGCCTGCTCAGGTGGGTCCAAGCACAGGCCCGGGTCCCGCGCGGATGCCGGTGAAGGGCAGGTGGCCTCCGTGCCTGACCCAGCGGGGCAGGATGGGCTGACCTACAGGCTGCACTCCTAGAACCCAGTGGTGCTGGGCCACTCACAGTGTCAGTGGTATCTTTTGGAGCCCAAGTTTAAACCAAGTGAAACTCCAAAATGCTGACATTTAAGAAATGACCCCGGAGCCTGCGGGCTCGGGAGCGGAGCTCAGCACGTTCTCAAGGCTGAAGGTGGAGCTGTAAGGTCTCTTATCTGGACCAAGCAGTAACCCAAAAGCTGGATGCAGGGCTGCGAGGTGGGGACAGGTGGGCTGAGCCTGAGAGAGCCGGCCCGCGGTGGCAGCTGCCCAGGCCCACAGCAAGGCTCAGTCTTGGCAAAGCAGCGTCACTCACCCCAGTAAACTGTCCGTGTGAATTGTACTGGTGTTGCTGTTTGTATTTATTTTCCATTTGTCAAAGGATGCAAGGATAAGGATTTTATAACTATCTACTGGAATTTTTTTTATATAATTTTTTTTCGTTTTCTGGCCACTTCTATTGGTCTTTCATTTATTCTTTGTTCTTTGGCCCGTGTGGGCCTCCCATCGCGGTGGCCTCTGTTGTCACAGAGCGCCGGCTCTGGGCGCATGCACCTCAGAGCTCTGGCTTGGTAATTGGACACATCGGTCCAGCTGCTCCGCGGCACGTGGGATCTCCCCAGGCCAGGGATCGAACTGGCGCCCTTTGCACTGCAAGGCGGTGTCCTTACGCACTGGACCACCAGGGAAACCCTATTGGAATATTTAAAGTGACATTATGTGAAAAAAATATTGGTCCCAGTTCTGCGGGGTCTATGAGGTTTACTTTCTCCTCGTAGGGAGTACAGCACTTCAGCTATGAGACCTCAGGTTGAGGTGACCAACAGGCCTCACCTGCTTTTGTCAAGTGGCTCAGCTCAGGAGCCCCGGGGAGCAGAAGGCGGTCCTCGTTGTTCCCGACGTCTTCCCTGTGGCTGTGGTGATGCCAAGGGTCTCGTGGAGACAGGAAGAGGGGACAGCTGCCCTCGCCGCCCTGAGCTGCTGCGGCAGGAGCAGAGATCACTGAGAGGCCTGCTCAGGTGGGTCCAAGCACAGGCCCGGGTCCCGCGCGGATGCCGGTGAAGGGCAGGTGGCCTCCGTGCCTGACCCAGCGGGGCAGGATGGGCTGACCTACAGGCTGCACTCCTAGAACCCAGTGGTGCTGGGCCACTCACAGTGTCAGTGGTATCTTTTGGAGCCCAAGTTTAAACCAAGTGAAACTCCAAAATGCTGACATTTAAGAAAGGAATTACGTAACTTTTTTTTTCAATTTTCAAATCTAGCTGGAAGGTTTTCATTCTCTTGAAATGTTAAAAAAAAAAAAAAAGCAAGTTCAGATCAATTCATCCATTTTTTCCAAACAGGACTGTAAGGGAACCGAAGGACAGAGACCCAGAGACTGGGTCACCGTGCCACCCAGACGGGAGTGAAGCCACAGGCGGGCCTGGGCCTGGGGCTGGAAGCCCACCCTCCCTCAGCTCGAGCTTGACTCTCACACCGCACTCTTTACAGCCGAGTTTAAATTACGTCTATTCCAGTACTTTCTCAAGTGTTAGTTGAAATGCTGCTGTGGCTGTTTTTTCACCAGAGTCATCTAGGTTTGGGATGGAACACCCTCAACACGGCTGTAAAAAATTTTAACCCTCTGGACCACGGACTTTTTTTGAAACAAAAATTACACAAATACAGTCTGTGTTCACCTTTCACATGATGTAAACTCACAGGTGAGAAGCTGTTTTTTAAAGATTGAAAAAACTAGTAAAAGTGTAGAGACATTTTTAGGAGCAAAACCCACTTTTTATTCACTCAGGAAGACCGAAGGCGGGTGGCCAGGTCCCTGCAGTGGTCAGTAACCCCAGTTTCCGCGCACCGCCAGCTGCCCCGACGCGGCAGCGGGTCCTCGGCCGTGACCGCCGGCAGAGGGAGGAGCTGCCGAGGGAGAGATCCTGGCAGCACGAAGCAGGCCGGCGAGCCCCGAGCCGTGAGCGCGCGCCTCCGCAGCGCCCTGCCTGGGGCTGGACACTGTCCGTCTGCTCGCCAGCCCAGGCCGGCAGCTCAGCAGGGTGACAGCCCAGCCGCCAGGCCGGGCCCCTCCACCTCGAGTTCTGGGAATGCCAGTCCTCGTTCTGAAACAGCTATCATCCCAATAACAGCTCACTTTCTTTTGTTAAACTTTTTTTTTTTTTTTTCAATTTTGGCCTCTTTTATTGGTCTTGCATTTAGTTATTTTCATCCATCTTTGTTCTTTGGCCCACGCGGGCCTCCCATTGCAGCGGCCTCCATTGTCGCAGAGCGCCGGTTCCGGGCGCACGCACTCAAGAGCTCTGGCTCGTAATTGGACACGCTGGTTCAGTCACTCCGCGGCACGCAGGATGCTCACAGGCCAGGGATCGAGCCGAGCCCCTTACACTGCAAGGGGGACTCTTTACCCGCTGGACCACCAGGGAAGCCCTATTAAACAGTTTTTAGTGTTGAAAATTGTACATAAAAGGCACAAAGTATTTAATTTTTTTAAAATTAATTTATTTATTTTGGGCGGGGGTCGGGTTGGGGAGGGAGGGGAGAGGGCAGGCCACTTCCATTGTCTTTCATTTCTTCATTTTCATCCGTATTTGTTCTTTGGCTCCTGTGGGCCTCCCATCGCGGTGGCGTCTGTCGTTTCAGAGCACCGGCTCTGGGCGCATGCGCTCCAGAGCTCTGGCTCGGTAATTGGACACATCAGTCCAGCCGCTCCGCGGCACGTGGGATCTTCCCAGGCCGGGGATCGAACCGGCGCCCCTTGCACTGCAAGGCGGTGTCCTTACCCACTGGACCACCAGGGGAAGCCCGTATTTAATTTTTATCATCTATGGAACCACACCCAGGTCCCCTCTTAACTATGATCAATATCTTTCTTTTTATAATGTTAATCACTTTTTTGTTTTCCTGCAGAGATTCAACTCAATTTACACTGGATAAAAATTCCTCTTTGCTTATTCCCTCAGGAAGCACATGATGGGATGGATGCACGCCGCACACGTTACCTTTGAGGCTGCCCAGTTTGATTAATGTAACGTGGGTTATTAGAGTAGCCCGGGATCAACCAGGCCAGTGTGGTGAGACAGAGAAGGAGGGTGAGCAGGGCGGGTGGAGCGTTCACGAGGGTTGATGGTGGTGACTGGCTTCAGTAACTGAAACCGAAGGATCGCTCTTAACGTTACTGATCAAATCTATCAAACTTCACACTCTTTTTGAAAAGAAGCAGGATATTTCAAATGCAATGAACAGACACAGACCTACACTCACATGTAGAGAGTGAGAATAGAAGATAGATGAGCTACTTTTGTTAAGGCAGGAAATGACTGTCTCTTGGTCTCCTGGAAGCAGGCACCCAGGCCTGTTTATTCTGTACGCTGTTCTGAAGACGAGGGAGCTGGTATTTTTTAACTTCTGGTTCTCTGGTCACCATCCCAAGCACCTGCCTGAGCCCCAGGCCTTCCTTCTGCTCTGGCCTGTGTCCTCGCTGGACTGGAGACCCAGGGCGCAGCAGAGAGCAACAGGGATGGTTTCCAAGGAGACAGCAGAGCGGCGGCGGCCCCCTCAGGCCGGGTGCCCTGGGCAGCCCCGGCGGGGCCACCTGCCGCCCCGCCCCCCGCCCCCTCCGGCGGCGTGGGCTCTGCACCCGAGACACGCCGGGTCCTGACCGCAGAGGCGGCAGAAACAGAAGCAAAGAACAGAACCAGCTTGGCCGGGTTTCTGCTTTTGATGGACTGCTGGCGCGAAAAGATTAAACTCTTCACATTTTTGATGAAAGAAATCATTACCCACACACTGCTTGAGTTCTAACCGAATTGGTTTAAGCGGAGTCTCTCAGTTATCTGAGAGTGTGTGCGTCCCTGTCGCTCGGCAGAAAGACCTGCGGCAGAGCGAGACTCTCTCTCACACATCGCGCGCACACGGGTTCACACGTGCGTGTCCACAGCCCACGTGCCACACACACGCCTGGGCTGAAACGCCGGGGCCTCTCTGGCGATCAGCTCACACTTCTGCCGCCATCGCGTTCTCCGAGAACCGACAGGCGCATCGGTGACCGCGCGTCTTGAGGCGGGAAATGCTGCATCCTCCCTCCCTGCAGCCCGGCCCCATCTCTGATTCTGAGCTCCAGTTCCGTGGAGGCTGTGGCCGTCCACCAGTCACTCTCGGGGTCCACAGCCCCAGGCCAGGTGCGTGCCTCGGGTATGGAGCTTCGCAGGGAGCCAGCAGAGGCTCTAACAGGCATTCGCACAGCCCTTCCTGTCGGCCTGCGCTCTGCCTGGGGCTTTCTAACTGCGACTCACTTGGCGCTCGTGGTAGCCTCGGGAGAGGAGCGGCTCCCTGGCGAGCAGGCTTCTCTGTACTGCAGGGCGGCCGGCCAGCGGCCGGGACCACGGCTCTGAGCAGGCGGCTGGAAGCTGAGCGCAGCATCGCCCGGCTGTCCTGCCCGCCAGCCTCTCCCAGCCTCTCCTCTCCTGCTGGCCTGGCCGCTTAGCTGCATGACCACCACGTGGGGCCCGAGCCGCGTGGGAAGGTGGCTCTCGCCCTCCTCTTCCCGAGGCGCCCCATGCTGTCCCGTCACTCACACCGGGAAGCAGAGGACTTATCCTGTCTGATTTCGGGCTCTTGCTTAGACCTCCCCTCGCCACGCCTCGCCGGGAGGCTGTCGGCAAGTGGTCCTTCTCGCCCCTGCTCTGCCAGCACTCTCACTTCAGCGACTTGTTAGGGCTCCACTCCAATCCCCCTTTCTTTTCATCTCTTCCAAAAAAGGTCTACGTTCCCGGAAGACTGACCCTTTGGGAAGGCCGTCCTTGCAGAGTGAGCAGCCTACTTCTGTGCAGAAAGGGGGACAGAACGGCAAACCATAGGAGAGGAAGACTCCCTGCATGTGGATGCCTCCAACATCCAGCCACGAGAGACGACCTTGTTTGGAATTTTTTTCATTAAAGTATTATGTTTCCTTCCTTCCTCGTGTTGGCCACGATCCTAGCTGTTGACCAGGGGCTGTTGAAAACGGTTGGTGGATGCTCCCACGATCAGAAACAGCCGAGTGTCCCAAACCAAACCTGTGACCACTCAGCCCTTTCTTGCCGACTCCAGCGGACTCGCATCATAGAGGAAAGGAACGTCTGAGCTCAGCACATATGTTTCAAAATGAATGTTTCCCTATAGAAGAGTCATCATTATGTGCTGGGTGAGTGTGGAATCTTGACCACACTGTGGAGGAATGAAGCCATCTGTCACGGGTGGACACGGCCCATAGGAGGCGAGTAGCTGCGTGGGCGGCCCTGAGCTGCCCCTCGCTCCACCAGGAAGGGATCAGTCACCCGGAGACCACAAGGCACTGGCAGCTTGGCCTGGGCACCCAGAGCCCAGCCCAGAGCCCAGTCCAGAGCCCACGGTGCCCAGAGCCCAGTCCACAGCCCACGGTGCCCAGAGACCAGCAGCGGGGTTGCCCAGCGTGTTACCCGAGGCGTAAGGAATACCAGGGTCAAAGGACCTGTGAAGCCTTGAGGAGAGGGCAGCAGGCGGCAGGGGAAAGGAAGAACTGCACCAGCATCAGCAGCTCTGTTTTCCATCCAAGGGTCTCCGCTTCAGTGATCCTGCGGGCGCTGCAGGCACCAGGGCTCCGTGCCCCTCTAGTGACACTCATATTCTCCTTCTTCTGGGGGTGAAGTGTTAGTTCAGTGTCTGAATCATTCAGCCACCATAGCAGCCATGAGACGTGTAGGCGTCAGAGGAATTAAAGCAGGTATTACAAAGGAATCTGTAAAAAGGAACTTTTAAAACAAGTGCTTCCAGTTCCTTAAGATGCTGCTTAGTAGACATTCAGTGTTTAAATAAACCAACGATATGATCTCCTAGTTTATTTACACAGTTTTAAATGTATCCACACACATATTTGAATATATATTAACTTCTTCTTCAGTAAGTAACATTATCTTTCCCCAGGAAGCCGTCTGCACTGGGTAACAGGGAGACACAGCACTTTCACGGTTTGAAGGTGAGATTGTATATTTAGGAAGATTCACTTCTTTTCTGTCACTTTCTGGATCTTTGCCTGGTCATCTTTTACTTACTGGTCTAGAGACCGTGATTCTCATTAAGACTAGGACTCCTTCCAAACACTTTCTTCCTTTTTATTTTCTATAATCAGAATAACAGCATTAGTTAAAACTACTGCAATTCTATTTCTAAGCTTTTTATAACAGTTTACGAAGCCATTATTCACATGCTGTCAAGTGCACACATTGAAAGCATACCATTAGCCTGTAAGGAGATCAAAGCGGTTAATTCTAATGGAAGTCAGCCCTGAATATTCACTGGAAGGACTGACACAGAAGGTGAAGTTCTGACACTGTCAGCACCTGACACAAAGAGCCGCTGGAAAAGACTCTTATGCTGGGAAAGATAGAAGCCAAGGGAGGACGCTGGTGACGGAGGATGAGAGGTTGGTTGGCGGACGGCATCACTGACTCAATGGACACGAGTCTGAGCAAACGCTGGGAGTGCGAAGGACAGGGAAGCCTGGTGAGCTGCAGCCCATGGGGTCACAGAGAGTCGGACACGACCTAGCAACTGAACACCCAGCCTGCAGATATTCATAAAGTTGTGCAGCCATCTCCCAAACAAAATCTAGAGCACGATGCCGCCTGACCCCAGTCATCAGTAGCTCCTCCCCCCGCTCAGCCCCCACCGGCTGCCCCCACCTCCTGTGTCTGCACGGCCCCTGAAGAGACGGACATCCCGCGTCAGGGCTGGACTCGCGCTGCTGTGCGGCTGGTCGGCAGCCCCTGCACCCTCCCCGTGCGAGGCCCCAGGACAGGGCGTCTGGGGTCTTCTATGCTCCAGGGGCTGTGGGAGCCCCCTTCTGCATTGGGGTGGCCCCACCCGCAGGGACTGAGCCTCTGGGTCTCCTAGCAGCTTCCTTTGTTTTCTTGTGACCCAGACACGGCCCACCATGAGCACTGACTCATGAATCGTAAAATTATCATTAGGAAAAGTTGGAAAGAGGCACAAGCAAACATCCAAATGACAAAAAAATCTGTTCTTAGTTTGTTTTTATGTAAAGCTGTATAAATAAAACCATCTGGTTCTCTCTGCACTGTTCGACGGGCTTCACAGCCTGCAGGACGCTTCCTCGGACTGTGAGTGGACGCGGACGGCACATGTGGCCACTAGAGCCAAGGCGTGTGAGCAGCTTCAGCACGAAGACCGCGCCTCGCACACCTCGTGCTCTCCCAGCCACATTCCTCAGAAATTTGTCAGGGACTCGAAAAATGTCTTTTTGACATTCAAAACACCATTGTGCTATGCTTTAACAAAGGCCGCTTGTTCACGACTTCTCAGTAGCAGAAGCTATAAGAACACATCTCTCGTGATTGACTCCACTTAGGACACACACCCGCCTCCCCTTCAGACCCCGAAGCCCTCACCATGAGCCCCCAGAACTGCAGAGGTGCACAGGACTCCAGCCAGTCTCCCCACCTCCAGACATTTCCAGGAAGAAAAGTTGCGGGTGCTCCGAAGTGTCCTCCCAGAGTCCTGGTGCTCAGTCCTTGGGAATAAGCATCAGTACTAAGAAGGATGCGTGCATCTAGAGAGGCTGTTGGAGGACCACTGACCAGCAGACACCCCCACAGATGAAGCAGGGGCTGCCCGTGGTCCCAGTCACACTACCATGTGGCTGTAAAGGATGACCATGGGGTCCATGTTGAGAGGTGAGCCCAAAACAGAGTGCTTCCTGGCAGACAAATTCTTTCACCAAACAAAATCTAGAGCACGATGCCGCCTGACCCCAGTCATCAGTAGCTCCTCCCCCCGCTCAGCCCCCACCGGCTGCCCCCACCTCCTGTGTCTGCACGGCCCCTGAAGAGACGGACATCCCGCGTCAGGGCTGGACTCGCGCTGCTGTGCGGCTGGTCGGCAGCCCCTGCACCCTCCCCGTGCGAGGCCCCAGGACAGGGCGTCTGGGGTCTTCTATGCTCCAGGGGCTGTGGGAGCCCCCTTCTGCATTGGGGTGGCCCCACCCGCAGGGACTGAGCCTCTGGGTCTCCTAGCAGCTTCCTTTGTTTTCTTGTGACCCAGACACGGCCCACCATGAGCACTGACTCATGAATCGTAAAATTATCATTAGGAAAAGTTGGAAAGAGGCACAAGCAAACATCCAAATGACAAAAAAATCTGTTCTTAGTTTGTTTTTATGTAAAGCTGTATAAATAAAACCATCTGGTTCTCTCTGCACTGTTCGACGGGCTTCACAGCCTGCAGGACGCTTCCTCGGACTGTGAGTGGACGCGGACGGCACATGTGGCCACTAGAGCCAAGGCGTGTGAGCAGCTTCAGCACGAAGACCGCGCCTCGCACACCTCGTGCTCTCCCAGCCACATTCCTCAGAAATTTGTCAGGGACTCGAAAAATGTCTTTTTGACATTCAAAACACCATTGTGCTATGCTTTAACAAAGGCCGCTTGTTCACGACTTCTCAGTAGCAGAAGCTATAAGAACACATCTCTCGTGATTGACTCCACTTAGGACACACACCCGCCTCCCCTTCAGACCCCGAAGCCCTCACCATGAGCCCCCAGAACTGCAGAGGTGCACAGGACTCCAGCCAGTCTCCCCACCTCCAGACATTTCCAGGAAGAAAAGTTGCGGGTGCTCCGAAGTGTCCTCCCAGAGTCCTGGTGCTCAGTCCTTGGGAATAAGCATCAGTACTAAGAAGGATGCGTGCATCTAGAGAGGCTGTTGGAGGACCACTGACCAGCAGACACCCCCACAGATGAAGCAGGGGCTGCCCGTGGTCCCAGTCACACTACCATGTGGCTGTAAAGGATGACCATGGGGTCCATGTTGAGAGGTGAGCCCAAAACAGAGTGCTTCCTGGCTCCAGGGAGCACATGCAAATATTTGGGGTGCCTCTATACGAAGCTGAGTTACATGTAAAAATTACCAAAAATACTCAAAAAAAACACCGCTGTGAAACAGAGTCGCAAACCAAAACAGCACTGAGGCCAAGGTGAAAAGACCATAAAAATAACCAGACATAATCAATTATACAGAACTTACAGACATAAAAAGTATAATCACTATAATTAAGAACTCAGTGGTTAATTAAAATGAATGAAGACAGATTCGTAAAGTGGAAGATTGTTCTGCAGAAATTACACGAGAGGATTCCAGAGAAATCACTGCATGTTAAATGTGGAAGAGGCTAAAACATATGAAAAATAGACTGAGGGGGCTTCCCTGGTGGCCCAGTGGGTAAAGAGTCCGCCTTGCAGTGCAGGCAGCGCTGGTTCGATCCCTGGCACAGGAAGATTCCATGTGCCATGGAGCAGCTGGACCAGTGTGTCCAATTACGAGCCTGCACTCTGGAGCACATGTGCCCAGAGCTGGTTCTCAGCAGCTAGAGAGGCCACTGCGATGGGAGGCCCACACAAGCCAAAGACTAAAGATGGATGAAAATAATTAAATAAAAAACCAATAAAATGGGCCAAAATTTAAAAATAAATAAATAAAGTGCTGCAGAGAACATCACAGCAACTATATGTGTATGTTTGTGTGTGTGTATATATGTGTATATATATATATATATATACACACACACACACACACAAAGAAAAAATGACTGAGGACTCTAGCATGTGTCCCAGATGAAAGTGTGGAACAAAGATGATGTCTTGGAAAAATGAGCACCTGGAGTATAAAAATTAAAGATATATACACTTAGATATATTTCAATAAAACTTCAGAACGCTAAACGTGAGGATGTGCTCACTCCATCATGTCCACACCTTGTGGACTCTTAGAGTAAAGACATTAAGGAACTAAAGTGCACAGAAACAATTGCACATGAACTGGGAGAGTTCAGACGGACAGCTTCTGTCTTCCGCTTGAGAAGCTGAAGCAATATTTTTCTCATTATTCTTATTTTGCACTGTCCTCTTGAGCTCTTGGTATGAGGATAACTCTGGCCTTTTGAAACACTTGGGGACGTATTCCCCCTTCCTTTATTTTCTGCAAGAGTTTGTGCAAAATTGGTGTCAATTCTTCAGAGTTTGTTAGAATCTTCCAGCGAAATCATCTGAGTCTGGGAAGTCCTACCTGAAGAGCTTTTAAATCACAGATTCAAAGCCTTTAATGCTTATAGGGCTATCTATGCAAATGATGTATGTGTTTGCTGATATTCATGCTCTGTGGTTGTCAAGACATTGGTTCATTTCTTCTAAGTCGTCAAGTTTCTAAGGGCAAGTTTTGTTCACGCCCTCTTCGTCCTTCAAATGGCTGTGGGATCTGCAGGGTTCACTGTATTTTATTCCTCACGTCCTCGTGATTGATGTCTTCTCTGTGCTAGTCTTGTTGAAGTTTGTTAATTTCATTGATTTTTTCCAAAAAAAAAATAGTTTAGGTTTTTGCTGATTCTTTCTACTGAATTTCTGTTTTCTGCCTCATTGATTTCTGTTCTTTGTCACTTCCTCTTACGCACCCGCTCCGGGTCTGGCTTGCTCTTCTCTTTCTAGTTTATTGGTTTGAGGCCTTTGCTGTCTTCCTATACGAGAAAATCTTGTTACGACTTTTCCTCTCAGAACAATTTTAGTTATACCTTGTATACTCTGAAATGTTGTACTTTTATTTTCATTTGGTTTGTTTTTACTTTTTCTTTGAAGACTTCCTTTTTGACACATGAAGACTGTGGTCTAAGTTCCTTGTGTTTAGAAGTTCTCCTTTCAGTTATTTTTTTTGTTTTCTTCCATTATGTCAGAGAAGATTCTACATTTAACTTCCATTATTTCCAATGGTTTGAAGTTTGTTTCATGGCCCAGGATGTGGTCTATCCTAATGAATATTCCATAGACATTTTAAATATATATATTCTGCTGTTGAGGGGAGGGTTCTGTATGTCAGTTAGATACTGTTTGTTTATTGTGTTTTTCAGTTGTCTCATTTTCAGTTAGTTCTCTTGGTTGCTAAGAGAGTACTGAAGTCCCTAACTTTAAGTGTAGACTTGTCCATTTCTCCATTCATCTCTATCAGGATTTTAAAATCCGTTTTTCTATCTGTACTAAGGTATGTCTTTATTTTTAGTAATTTTTTCAGATGCAGAATTTGCAGTAGTGACCCTTTGGCATCCTCACTGCTCTTGGCCCCCTCCCGCCATCTTGGGGGTCTCTGGACATCACATTCACCTCTGCCCTCCGCTGTGACCGCCTCCTGAGGACCCCCTCGCTCCGTCCTCCGTTCCCGCCTGTCTTCTGCACAGAGCGGCAGGGACAATCTTGCTGAGAGGTCTGTCAGATGCCCTCAGACCCTGACCTGGGCCCTCCGCTTCCGCTCAATGGAAGTGAGCACCATCACGGGTCCACAGGGCCCTGCACGGCCCACCCTCCCCACAGCTTCTGCTCCCCACTCTGGACGCTCTCTGTGTGTTCCTCTTGATCGACAGCCTCCCTCTCTGTGTGCCGAGGCGGCGGACCTCTGGGACCTGTGCCCGCAGGCCCCCGCACCGCTGGTTTCTGTTGTCACCAGTGTGGGAATTGGCACCAGCAGGAGACTGGGCGTGGGGAACAGAGGTGGGCCCTGGCTCTGTCCTCCCAGATGCCCTATACTGAATTTCTGTTTTCTGCCTCATTATTCTGTTCTTTGTCACTTTCTCCCCTCTCCCCAGTTAACCCCTATACGAGAAAATCTTGTTACGACTTTTCCTCTCAGAACAATTTTAGTTATACCTTGTATACTCTGAAATGTTGTACTTTTATTTTCATTTGGTTTGTTTTTACTTTTTCTTTGAAGACTTCCTTTTTGACACATGAAGACTGTGGTCTAAGTTCCTTGTGTTTAGAAGTTCTCCTTTCAGTTATTTTTTTTGTTTTCTTCCATTATGTCAGAGAAGATTCTACATTTAACTTCCATTATTTCCAATGGTTTGAAGTTTGTTTCATGGCCCAGGATGTGGTCTATCCTAATGAATATTCCATAGACATTTTAAATATATATATTCTGCTGTTGAGGGGAGGGTTCTGTATGTCAGTTAGATACTGTTTGTTTATTGTGTTTTTCAGTTGTCTCATTTTCAGTTAGTTCTCTTGGTTGCTAAGAGAGTACTGAAGTCCCTAACTTTAAGTGTAGACTTGTCCATTTCTCCATTCATCTCTATCAGGATTTTAAAATCCGTTTTTCTATCTGTACTAAGGTATGTCTTTATTTTTAGTAATTTTTTCAGATGCAGAATTTGCAGTAGTGACCCTTTGGCATCCTCACTGCTCTTGGCCCCCTCCCGCCATCTTGGGGGTCTCTGGACATCACATTCACCTCTGCCCTCCGCTGTGACCGCCTCCTGAGGACCCCCTCGCTCCGTCCTCCGTTCCCGCCTGTCTTCTGCACAGAGCGGCAGGGACAATCTTGCTGAGAGGTCTGTCAGATGCCCTCAGACCCTGACCTGGGCCCTCCCGCTTCCGCTCAATGGAAGTGAGCACCATCACGGGGTCCACAGGGCCCTGCACGGCCCACCCTCCCCACAGCTTCTGCTCCCCACTCTGGACGCTCTCTGTGTGTTCCTCTTGATCGACAGCCTCCCTCTCTGTGTGCCGAGGCGGCGGACCTCTGGGACCTGTGCCCGCAGGCCCCCGCACCGCTGGTTTCTGTTGTCACCAGTGTGGGAATTGGCACCAGCAGGAGACTGGGGCGTGGGGAACAGAGGTGGGCCCTGGCTCTGTCCTCCCACCCTCCCTGCTGCATCAGGGTCAGGGCTGCCCCTCCACGGACCTCGTGTCTGGCCTGACAAGTCATCGGAAGCTGCCGTCTCGTGGGGCCCCTGTCCCCCCATGCTTCGGGTGGAACACTTTGCCTCAAGCCCACCGTCCCTTCCTAACCCTCCTGCGAACACACCGTGTCTTCTCTTTGGTGAGGGCACCTCTTTCCCCTCCTTGTTTTCCTCTCTTCTGATGTTTTACTGTCAAACATGTTTTTGCCCCAAAGCTGTGAATTTGCTCTTCCTTCGCCCTGGGCTGACCAGTCTCTTCAGGGACCTCCCCTCAGATTTTCTAAGTGAGACAACCAGGGAACACCTTCACTCCACTCTTCATCGTCTTATGGAAACTTCGAGTTTATTTAAAGTTGCAATAGCCACTTCCTGTCCCAGCATGCCTGATGCTCTGTGTCCCCGCATATTTTTCCTGGAGAAACAGAACTTAACAAAGGTGACTGAAAAGAAAGCAGATCACATATAGTGTTGTAACCTGTAAGAAAGGTGAATCAATACAGGAAAAGGTGAAAGCACTGTTCTCAGGTGATTTTCAACGTGTTAGTTCAATGTATTATCATAAATATTCATGGCATTCCTAGAGGCAGACACTGCTATTATTTCTTTTCTTTTCTTTTCTTTTTAGAAATGAAGAAACAGGCTTTGAGAGGGGAAGGGACTCATCCAAGGTCTAAGAGCATCGGGGCAGGGACCAGAAACCTCACCTCACTGCTACTTGAGAATGGTACAAAGCATAGAACCAGAGTATGTTTGGTTTTATGTCAAGAACCCATACGTCATGTATTGGAGCACAAGAGAAGGGAATACTGCTCACACGCTCCCTGGCAGGCCAAGCACGAGCTGCCACTGCCTCCCTGAGTCACGGAAGCCTCTGTGACCCTGCATGTTACATGGTTTTCCTAATTATTGCAGCCGAAGAAGACACTCCAGAAGACACTTTCCTGTGTTTGCTGAACCCATTACAAAAGTGGAACAACAGTTAATTCTCAGTGCTCTTCTAAACCCTTGTCAGAATGCCTCAGCAGGATGCGTGAGGCGTCGGAGTTAGGTATGGCACAGAGTCTAAATACACCGTGACCGTGGCCTGGCTGACGTGGCCAAGCCAGCGAGGATGCCACGTGGGCCTCTGTGTGCTGGCCTCCTCTGGACAGCTTTAATTTATTATTCCTCTTATACAACTTTGTTTGGGGCTGGAACTTCCATTCCCATGACTTTATGTTGAGAAACACTTTAAAATCTAGGGTTTGCATTTCACAACAGGGCTGGGGCTCGGTTATTTACGGCTATTGTAGCCTGGCGTGCTGCCCTGGGAGGCCACGTCTCGAGGAAGTAAGGACCCATCTTGGCACTAAAGCGAGGCCGATGGCCCCTGTGGCCCCGGCCACCTCTGCTGGATGTTAGAAAACACACTCAAAGGCCCAGAGGCCCCATCCTGCCTCCCTGTTGAAAGGGGGTGCGGCCCTGTCTCCTGGAGACTGCCGCCGTCAGTCTGCACATCTTCAGTCTCCAGGTCCGTCTTGGATAACAGAATACGTTTGGGCCATGTTGGAGGGAAGGGTGCCCTTGTGCTGCAAAGCATGTGGCAACTAAACCTGGGAGTTTTGCCTAAAGAGCAAGGTTCATAAAGAAATGAGAACAGTGTATGTGCACGTCTTGGGAGCCATACCCGGGTGTCCGGTCCCCATGCCTCTGCGCCAACAGCCGTGCTGAGCGAGGCAGCCCCACCCCAGGTCCTCCGAGACACCCTCAGCTGCCAGTCTGGCCTCAGCCCACAGCCCCACCCTCGCCCACAAATGCTCTCCGGCTCATGGCTTCCTGACCTCTTCTGGGCACTACGTGCTGTTGCTGTGTGGGCCCTGTGAGGAGAGGACAGGAGAGGAAATGTGTCCTAATCCTGACTCCTGACCTCTGACCTCACCCGTCGGAATCTGCGGTACTTCCTCTGTGAAGTGGCAACATTGATTCTCATCTTCCCCAGGCTGCCCAGAAGGGTGGTGGCAGAAGGTCAGAGGAAAGGGGCAAGGAGCCGGACCGTGGAGCGGAGCGGAGGGTCCTGCCCATGCACACCTGGAGCCGACAGGCCACCTGCTCTCACACGGAGGATGCCGGGCCTGGCCACCCGGCCCTGCCCAGCCCCTCACCACCGGCTCCTCTCCAGAGTGCCGGAGGGCACGCAGCATGGCCCTGGGATTCACTCTTCACCTTCTGAAAACAATTTTATCCCTGAAGCTGTCATTCTTTTGTGCTCTTCCATGTGCATGTCAGGTGCTCAGTCCTGTCCAGCTGTTTGTGACCCCATGGACTGCAGCCCGCCAGGCTCCTCTGACCATGGCATTCTCCAGGCAAGCACGCTGGAGTGGGTGGCCATGCCCTTTGCCAGGGGATCTTCCCTGTCTAAGGATTGAACCTGAGTTTTTTGCATTGCAGGTGGGCTCTTTACCACCAAGCAACCGGGGAAGCCTCTAGAAACTACAGTCTTGGGCACATGGAGTCGTGTGGCATCCCCTCTTTCTCGCTGACTGACTGGGCTCCTCCGTCCAGGGCACAGACCAGCTGCGTGTCCTTCCGCAGCGGCGTGGGTCCTGTTTCACGAGCACAGACCTACTTGTGAGTCTGCCACTGGTCAATGGAGGTTTAGATCAGTTCCAAGTTTTGGCTGTTCCAAGTAACAGGTACTTGAGCATCTGTTTCCAAAATTTGTGTTTCAAACGATTCATGATAGGAGTAAAATGTCTGGGTCCTGTGAGAGGTGTAGTTTTATTATTTTATGTAAATTTTCAAAATGAGAACAGTGTATGTGCACGTCTTGGGAGCCATACCCGGGTGTCCGGTCCCCATGCCTCTGCGCCAACAGCCGTGCTGAGCGAGGCAGCCCCACCCCAGGTCCTCCGAGACACCCTCAGCTGCCAGTCTGGCCTCAGCCCACAGCCCCACCCTCGCCCACAAATGCTCTCCGGCTCATGGCTTCCTGACCTCTTCTGGGCACTACGTGCTGTTGCTGTGTGGGCCCTGTGAGGAGAGGACAGGAGAGGAAATGTGTCCTAATCCTGACTCCTGACCTCTGACCTCACCCGTCGGAATCTGCGGTACTTCCTCTGTGAAGTGGCAACATTGATTCTCATCTTCCCCAGGCTGCCCAGAAGGGTGGTGGCAGAAGGTCAGAGGAAAGGGGCAAGGAGCCGGACCGTGGAGCGGAGCGGAGGGTCCTGCCCATGCACACCTGGAGCCGACAGGCCACCTGCTCTCACACGGAGGATGCCGGGCCTGGCCACCCGGCCCTGCCCAGCCCCTCACCACCGGCTCCTCTCCAGAGTGCCGGAGGGCACGCAGCATGGCCCTGGGATTCACTCTTCACCTTCTGAAAACAATTTTATCCCTGAAGCTGTCATTCTTTTGTGCTCTTCCATGTGCATGTCAGGTGCTCAGTCCTGTCCAGCTGTTTGTGACCCCATGGACTGCAGCCCGCCAGGCTCCTCTGACCATGGCATTCTCCAGGCAAGCACGCTGGAGTGGGTGGCCATGCCCTTTGCCAGGGGATCTTCCCTGTCTAAGGATTGAACCTGAGTTTTTTGCATTGCAGGTGGGCTCTTTACCACCAAGCAACCGGGGAAGCCTCTAGAAACTACAGTCTTGGGCACATGGAGTCGTGTGGCATCCCCTCTTTCTCGCTGACTGACTGGGCTCCTCCGTCCAGGGCACAGACCAGCTGCGTGTCCTTCCGCAGCGGCGTGGGTCCTGTTTCACGAGCACAGACCTACTTGTGAGTCTGCCACTGGTCAATGGAGGTTTAGATCAGTTCCAAGTTTTGGCTGTTCCAAGTAACAGGTACTTCGAGCATCTGTTTCCAAAAATTTGTGTTTCAAACGTATTCATGATAGGAGTAAAATGTCTGGGTCCTGTGAGAGGTGTAGTTTTATTATTTTATGTATTTGCCCAAAATTTTCCAAAATGGTCCCCCCAGGAGTCCAGGGGTTCAAACTCCTGCCACCTTTGCCAACCCCTGGTGAGACAAGCGCCAGGGGTCCACCCTGGCCGACGTGTATGGTTCCTCTGTGGGTCTGATCTGCTGTTTTCTAATGACAGGGGCCGCTGGGGGTCGTTTCTTTTTCTTCTTCACCAGCTGTGCGTGATCTAGCCACACAGAAGTGCCCCTGGAAGTCTCTGCCCACATTCGTATTGGATGATTTGCTGTTACCCTTGCACTGTAAGCTATTTGCAAAGCCCTCTGTCAGATATTTGTTTTGTAAATATTTTCTCTCAGACTGAGAGAATCATTAATGTTGTCTTCTGAAGGATATAAGTTCATAATTTTGATGCTTTCTCTATATAATTTATGTTTGCTCATGTCCTCTTTAAGAACCTTTTACCAGTCAGCAGTTCATTAATATTTTCTCCTGTGGGTTTTCGATAAATACTGTTAAACAACTTGATGTTAATAGATAATCCCATGCAACAGTAGCAACATATATTTTTCTCAAGGTGAGATATTCACAAGATAGATAATATTCTGGAAGGCAAAAATAGTAAAATAATAGAAACACATGCAAAGTATATTCTCAGAGCGCACCATAACTGACTGGGAAATAAAAAAGAATGTATGTGTAAGATACTTAAATATATGGAAATTAAGTGCACACTTCTATATAACTCTTGGGTCCAAAGAGAAGTCTTACCCCAAATTGAAAATATTCTAGGCTAAATGAAAATATTAACACAAATATACCAAAATTTGCAGAATGTAGCTAAAGTAGTGGATAGAGGGAAATTTAGAGTATTTAGGCTGTTAAATGCTTGTGCTAGAAAATAAGAAACATCTAGAATTAATACTATTTCATACGTATCTGTGTGGTAAGTTAAACAACTTTAGAAAAATTAAATCTATTCTATGTACATGATAAACATTTGGAATTTGAATTTTTAAAATTCTATTTACAATAGCACAGAAACAAACAGAATGCTTGGGTATAAACAGAACAGAATAAATGAAGCATCTATATGCTGAAATTTGTAAACTATTGATGAAAGAAATAAAAGGGACCTCAATACATGGAGCAATATATACCTCGTGGGTAGAGAAAATCTGTTTTTTAAAAAAATGGACGCTTTCCAATTCCCAGCAATTTGATCAGTGCAATCTCAGTCAAATCCCAGCAAGTCTGTCCTTAGATAATACGCTGAATCTAGCTCTCACACAGAAAGCAAAGGAGCTACGAATAAGGACAGTAATCCTGGGAAAGAAACCGAACAAGCAAAGGGCGGCCTCTGTGCGACTCCCAGGCCGCGGTGTCAAGTCTCACTCCTCAGCTGTGGTGCTGGACACAGCGGAGTGCTGGCACTGAGACGGACACGAAATCTACGGAGCGGGAGAGTCCAGAATACGGGCCCGTGGCTTCTGCCAAAGGTGCCGAGGAATTTCAGTTGAGAAAGACAGTCTTAAACAGTGTGGGAGTAAGCGGGTATTCGTACGCAAAAAGAGAGCCCTGATCTATACCTCGCCCCGGACACAAACACTAACCCGCGATGAGTAAACTTCTAGAGGAAAACATCAAAGAAAATGTGCATGACTTTGGCTTCTGTGGCGAGTTTATAGATGCAATACCAAAAGCATGACTCATAAAAGAAACATTTGCTAAATTTGACTCAACCAAAATTAAAAACTTTTGCTTTACAATAGACACGGTAAGCATAATAAGAAGACAAGCCCTAGACTTGCACAAACCATTTACAAATTACAGATCTAATAGAGGACTAGCGTTCCAGAATGCTCTCCACCCCCACAACAATAAGCATCACTAAAATTACTTTTCTTTAAAGTGACAACACCAAATGTACGTGGAGCTGCAAGAAAGCTCCTTCTCTGCTCACAGCGGTGAAGGGTGGTGGAGTTGCCTTTCATGACAGTCGGCGGCTCCTCCTGACGATAGACCCACACGAGCCGTATGGTACAGAAATCCACCTTCTAGAGTTGTACCTGGTGAATGCAAAGCTCATGTTCCCACAAAAATCTGTTTGTAGACTTTATGCCAACTTCGGAATGCCTCAGGCTGGAGACAGCCGAGCTGCCCTTTAAAGGAAAATGGACAAAAGCCCTGTGGTCTGCTCTCACCGTGGACACGACTCCACACGAGAGCGAGACATGATCCTGAAGGTCACAGATGAGTCCCCACTCCACCCTGGAGGTGAAAGAAGCCGGACCCCCAGAGTTACAAGTTGTAATTTTCCGTTTATATGAAGCCCTGGGAAAGGTAAAAATATAGGGTTGGAGGGAGAATGGTGGTTTCTCAGAGCTTGGGAAAGGATTTCATACAGAAGGCCACACAGTCAAATGATCAGAGCGATGGGATTCTGTATGGTCACAGATGGAATTCTGATTGTATTTGTCAGATTCCAGAGGAACGCCAGAGGCAAAGAAAAGCCAAAATAAAATTTATTGTATGCCATGTAGAAAAACAATCAACCAGGATTTAAGGGGATCTCAGGACAGAATGCAGACCATAACACATGAAACTAACTCTATTACAGATGATAGTACATCTCAAAAATTTGGCTCCAGATTAGAAGAGATTTGGGGGAGAATTTACTGGAAAACTGTAAGACCGAAGACTTGAGGGGTCATCGGGTTAGCCACTTGGTGGTGCCAGAGTTCCTCAAATAAAACCTTGGCAACTTATTTTTTTTTTCCTCTATGAAATCACCTTTTTTTTTGAAGCAGAGACAGATTGACCACTGATCCCAGTCATCTGGGTGGGGAATTTGCTACACACAAGGCTGAAACATCCCTATTGGTCAGGGATTCATCACCAATAAAACCAACACCGCACAGGAGCTGGTCCTCGGGCTCCTTCCCAGACCCCATGCCACGAATCTGGAGGATGAGCGTAGACTGCGTCCTGGTCATTGTTTGGTTTTTCTCAGAACTGACTGGAACTTCTGCAAGTCAGAGATCTTGGCCTGGACAGTAAAGTAAGAAAATAATATAAATAAATGTAATTATGTCAGCTCCCAACACGGAAAACAGATCGGTCTCCCCATTGGCACCACGATGGTCACAGTCAGCTTAGAGTAAAACCTGCAACTCCCTCAGGCACCTCACTGTCCTCCCTAGACAGAGGTCCTAGAGGGGTGCAGAACTCACACCACCCAGGAGGTCTGGCACCTCAGGCTCCCTGTGAACACCTTCACACTCGTGACTAAGATCCACACCCACTAGCAGCCATAAACCCTCTCTGCATGGACCTGAGGCGAGCCTCCCTTTTCCCCCAGTGGTCAGACACGCAGATAAAGTAAGTGAAATCAAGAGTCAAAGAAGCCACAACATTTAATTTTCCGTATATGAAGCCCTGGGAAAGGTAAAATATAGGGTTGGAGGGAGAATGGTGGTTTCTCAGAGCTTGGGAAAGGATTTCATACAGAAGGCCACACAGTCAAATGATCAGAGCGATGGGATTCTGTATGGTCACAGATGGAATTCTGATTGTATTTGTCAGATTCCAGAGGAACGCCAGAGGCAAAGAAAAGCCAAAATAAAATTTATTGTATGCCATGTAGAAAAACAATCAACCAGGATTTAAGGGGATCTCAGGACAGAATGCAGACCATAACACATGAAACTAACTCTATTACAGATGATAGTACATCTCAAAAATTTGGCTCCAGATTAGAAGAGATTTGGGGGAGAATTTACTGGAAAACTGTAAGACCGAAGACTTGAGGGGTCATCGGGTTAGCCACTTGGTGGTGCCAGAGTTCCTCAAATAAAACCTTGGCAACTTATTTTTTTTTCCTCTATGAAATCACCTTTTTTTTTGAAGCAGAGACAGATTGACCACTGATCCCAGTCATCTGGGTGGGGAATTTGCTACACACAAGGCTGAAACATCCCTATTGGTCAGGGATTCATCACCAATAAAACCAACACCGCACAGGAGCTGGTCCTCGGGCTCCTTCCCAGACCCCATGCCACGAATCTGGAGGATGAGCGTAGACTGCGTCCTGGTCATTGTTTGGTTTTTCTCAGAACTGACTGGAACTTCTGCAAGTCAGAGATCTTGGCCTGGACAGTAAAGTAAGAAAATAATATAAATAAATGTAATTATGTCAGCTCCCAACACGGAAAACAGATCGGTCTCCCCATTGGCACCACGATGGTCACAGTCAGCTTAGAGTAAAACCTGCAACTCCCTCAGGCACCTCACTGTCCTCCCTAGACAGAGGTCCTAGAGGGGTGCAGAACTCACACCACCCAGGAGGTCTGGCACCCTCAGGCTCCCTGTGAACACCTTCACACTCGTGACTAAGATCCACACCCACTAGCAGCCATAAACCCTCTCTGCATGGACCTGAGGCGAGCCTCCCTAGGACAGGAGATGGTTGCCCCCCAGTGGTCAGCCTTTCCCTATTTCACGCAGATAAAGTAAGTGACTTCACAAGGTTCATGCAGTAGCTCAGCCCCGCAGCCTTCGGGTGGAAGCTGCCTTTTCTCCACAGGCTCCAAAACGCTCCTACAGGAAGAGAAGCTGGAAACGTGCTCTTTTCTGAGCATGAAAAGATCAAGCTTTGGACTCATGTTGGGAAGGACCCTGTAGGTCTTTAATGACAACAATTCAGCTCCAGAAAACAGGCTCCTGGACTTGGGTCTCCCAGGGACAAAGACACTATATCTCACCCTGGCCACCCGGGCCACCCTGCCACAGGGACCTCTCACCCTAGTCACCCGGGCCACCCTCCCACGGGGACCTCTCACCCTGGCCACCCGGGCCACCCTCCCACGGGGACCTCTCACCCTGGCCACCCGGGCCACCCTGCCACAGGGACCTCTCACCCTAGTCACCCGGGCCACCCTCCTACCTGGACACGTTGCAGCAGAGCCTGTCGGCAGCGCACCAGAACAGATGGTTCTGGGGAGAAGACGCTCACCCCAAGACTTTCAAATGGAGAACAGAATTGAAAAGAGTGAGCTGTTTCAGCCAAGAGCCACTAAGTATTTTCCAGATCGCTGGATCGAGAGATTGCCTGCTTCAAATTTGTGTGCTTTTATTCCCCATTCTCCTCCATGTTTTCTTTACTTTCCACACACATAAGATTAACAGACATGTGCCTCTCAACTGTCGTGCCTGCTTTACGCTTTCCTGTCTGTAGAATGACCTTTCTTTCCCTAGTTGGCCTTGCTAGGAGCCTAACTGCTCATTTTAATATTCTCCTAAGTTAATGGACTCACACAATCAAAGCAACTCTGAGGCTGTTTTCTCACCTCCTTTGGGTGCCATCCAATTTTTTGGTATCCATGTCTGGTAACAAACCAGTTGGTTTCCCAGGTAACAGGGCTCAATCATGAAGTGACATTTTCTGTGCAAATTTAAAGACTGCTTGAAGGCATTTCTGTAAAGCATCAACAGAAATAGTTTGATACCCTGAGCAAAAGTCTCTCGGTGAGGACGGTATCCTGCTGACGTAAGCAAAAAGTTTGTAAGCAGGAGGTACGAAGAGTCACCTCACAGTCGCTTCCCTGTGTCCCTGACCCTCCGTGACCTCACTGCCGAGCACGAGTCCTTCACTCACACACACGTGTCCGCCATGTGAGATGTCTCCTTGTTGCAGGAGAGCTAATAAACCAGCTTTGCTTACTCCACAAACTTGCAGGCTTGTGTGAAGCTTATAGTCAACACTTAACTCTCACAAAAACCACTAACGGGTGTTTTCGTGCCGAGTGTCGGCTCTCCCTTTTTTCCTCTTTCCTCCGTTAGTGTTTTGACTTTTCCAAGATCCTGTCTTTACTGAGGAGAATCGCTGTGAGGTCTGGGTGCTCCGAACATTCCTGGAGAAGTGCTAAGGCCTGAAGAGTCTTAAGACGCTACAGTGGATGTCTTCATTGTTTCCTTGTATTGATTAGTCGTCATAGCACAAGTGTGCGTGCACCATACATGCATGGCGCGTGCTTCTCAAGGCATACTTGTGTGTCATACCTCATGCATTCACTGTGGTGTGGTATGTAGAAACAATATTTCTCTCTTCTATTTTTCTGAAAAGTCTTTCGCAGAAGGGTATGTGTGCTTGTACTGAGTGTGTGTACATTGACACATGTGTGATGGAGGGCAGGGAGAGGAACAGAAGCCTTTGAAAGGTCCATAGTTTGCTCAAAGTCATACAATATGCTGAAGAACTAGAATTAATGTCTTTTGAAGGTTTTATAAAAATGAAAAAAAGTCAGAAAATTAACTCAAATTTCTTTACTTTCCACACACATAAGATTAACAGACATGTGCCTCTCAACTGTCGTGCCTGCTTTACGCTTTCCTGTCTGTAGAATGACCTTTCTTTCCCTAGTTGGCCTTGCTAGAGCCTAACTGCTCATTTTAATATTCTCCTAAGTTAATGGACTCACACAATCAAAGCAACTCTGAGGCTGTTTTCTCACCTCCTTTGGGTGCCATCCAATTTTTTGGTATCCATGTCTGGTAACAAACCAGTTGGTTTCCCAGGTAACAGGGCTCAATCATGAAGTGACATTTTCTGTGCAAATTTAAAGACTGCTTGAAGGCATTTCTGTAAAGCATCAACAGAAATAGTTTGATACCCTGAGCAAAAGTCTCTCGGTGAGGACGGTATCCTGCTGACGTAAGCAAAAAGTTTGTAAGCAGGAGGTACGAAGAGTCACCTCACAGTCGCTTCCCTGTGTCCCTGACCCTCCGTGACCTCACTGCCGAGCACGAGTCCTTCACTCACACACACGTGTCCGCCATGTGAGATGTCTCCTTGTTGCAGGAGAGCTAATAAACCAGCTTTGCTTACTCCACAAACTTGCAGGCTTGTGTGAAGCTTATAGTCAACACTTAACTCTCACAAAAACCACTAACGGGTGTTTTCGTGCCGAGTGTCGGCTCTCCCTTTTTTCCTCTTTCCTCCGTTAGTGTTTTGACTTTTCCAAGATCCTGTCTTTACTGAGGAGAATCGCTGTGAGGTCTGGGTGCTCCGAACATTCCTGGAGAAGTGCTAAGGCCTGAAGAGTCTTAAGACGCTACAGTGGATGTCTTCATTGTTTCCTTGTATTGATTAGTCGTCATAGCACAAGTGTGCGTGCACCATACATGCATGGCGCGTGCTTCTCAAGGCATACTTGTGTGTCATACCTCATGCATTCACTGTGGTGTGGTATGTAGAAACAATATTTCTCTCTTCTATTTTTCTGAAAAGTCTTTCGCAGAAGGGTATGTGTGCTTGTACTGAGTGTGTGTACATTGACACATGTGTGATGGAGGGCAGGGAGAGGAACAGAAGCCTTTGAAAGGTCCATAGTTTGCTCAAAGTCATACAATATGCTGAAGAACTAGAATTAATGTCTTTTGAAGGTTTTATAAAAATGAAAAAAAGTCAGAAAATTAACTCAAACTCATATAAGACTCACATCTTCATGAACATGTGTGTGTGTGCTCATGTGCTCTCAGGTGTACCTGAGTCTCTGTGGGCAGTGGTCCGCCGGTCTCCTCTGTCCATGGGGTTTTTCAGGCAAGAATGCTGCAGCGGGTTGCCATGCCGCTGGACCCAGGGACTGAGCCTGCGTCTCCCGTGCCTCCTGCATTGGCAGGTGGGTCCTCTACCGCGGGTGCCACCAGGGAAACTGTGTTGATGGACAGAGCTTACGTATTAGATTTCACTCATGACGTTCCAGTCAGTCCAGAGCTCCTGAAGTTACACAGATTATCTTTCCTGTAACCGACTGTTTTCATAATATTAATATTGAGGCATAAAGCACATATTGTACAATCAATGTTTTTCGTATGGTCTCAGCTTGTGCAGCCATAATCGTTTTTACTCTAAGAGAAGCTGACCCCGCCGACATGACTCCGTCCCCTCCACATCCCTCCTTGAGCCCGAGGCAGCCTGCAGCCTACTTAGTGTTTCATAGCTCTGTCTACTCTGGACATTTCACAGAAATGTAATCTCACAGTGTTTGGTCTTCTGTGTTTGCCTTCTCTCACTTATAACGTTCTCAAGGTTCCCCGAAGCTGTCTCCCATGTCAACTTCATTTCTCTTAATAGGACTGATTTTTTTTAATCTTTCAGAACTCTGCATCTTCCCTGTTCCCCTGAGTTCACAAAACTTTTGAAATACTTTAAAAGTTTCAAATTGCTATTATCAGAAAGAGTAATACACAATATTTAAAAGGATTCTATCCATAAACAAATTTCTCTGAAGAGATCATCTGTCAGAAGTGAAAATTCCTTGCCCAAAGGGCAGTACAATTAGGATGAAAAGACATTAATTTATACTACATTTCATGATGGGAAAAAAAAATTGAGGCCTCTATCAGGAAATAAATTCCTGACCATGCCTAATAGGGCGTGAACTCTGGCCACAGAGAATTCTGAAGGACACACAGGATCATACCCATTAAGTACATACGTGGGAACCAAGTTTTATTTTATAAAACACACTTAAATATTTAAATACATGCATAGTGACACAGTCCGGTTTTATTGAGAGGAAAACAGCTTTCCAGAAAGGGGCTGGGGGGAAAAGGAAAGAGCGGAGACGGGACTGAGCTGAGGCCTAGGGTTTCCTGATTCCCTCCCTCCCCTGCAGCCCACGTCTCATTGCATTCACCTTCATCCAGAGACACATGAGAACCTACCAAGTTCACCTCCAAATGGGCTAATGCATTCCCCAGACCTCTTTCCACTCGGTTTAAATATAGTACCCAAGGCGTGTGCAGAGAGTCCTGACACGTGGCAGAGAGTGCTGGTTTCGTCTCGGGTGCCCTCCGGAATCCTGGAGAGATGACTGACGCCCTCAGACCCACCAACGCCTCATTTAACAAATCCTGGCTTTTTATAATGATTAATTAACATGCCGAAGTCCCAGTCCCAGGCCTGACTTGCTGCAGATCCTCCATAAATGCTGCTTGACGTAGATCCCAGGGGCTCTCTTCTGTGAGAGAAACACACTTTAAGAAAAGGAGATTTTAAATAACTTCCCTGCGACCTCTGGGAGAAGCGGTGAGCACGCGTGGTCACCCTCACCTTGCTGACTATTGCCTGCAGCTCGAGGCTGTTGAAGCAAAGGCCAGTGTCCCCTGTGACCGTCGCTGGAGTGGCCACCGCTGTGTCCGCAGCTTGCAGAAACCAGCCGTTTCAAGGCTTTTAAGATCTTTCAGTGTAGGCAGCTTCCTCACTCACAGCTGTTACAATGGGATGCTTTGAGGCCTGTAGCTGAGAAGCTCAGATGGTAAAGGATGCACCTGCCATGCAGGAGGGCCCTAGAGGCTTGTGGTCCTGGGTTTGTTGATATTTGACAGGAAATGCCCGTTCTTGGTCTGTAGCTCAGCCGTGGCTGTTCTGCTGAGAGCCAGTCCTGGCTAGTCACCTGTGTGCCCTCCTTGGGGCTGGGGCTTGCATCTCCTTAATGCCTACTAGCTGACTCATTGGAAGGGAGCCTGGTACTGGAAAAGATTGAAGACAGAGGAGAAGAGGGTGACAGAGCATCCAGATGGTTTGGATGGTGCCAGTGACTCAATAGACATGAACTTCGGCAAACTCCAGGAGATGGCGAGGGACAGGGAAGACTCGTGTGTTGGTGTCCATGGGGTCACAAAGAGTCAGACATAACTTGGCGATGGAATAACAACAACAATGACTAATAACCCTGGGCTTCTTTCATGTGTTTATTTTCCACCCTGCTATCTCTGCTGCGACATGTCTGCTCCAGCCTTTTGTTCATTGTTTTAATTGGTTGTTTGTTGTCTTCTTACTGGTTTTGGGAGTCCTTAAACGATTAACACATGAACCACTCCTCAGAGATATGACAGTGGGTGATTCCTCCCGGTCCACGCCTCGTGTTTTCACCCTCAGTGGTGGTGGCTTATTTTGATGGTGCCCAGCTTAGCAATTTCTCTTCTTCCATAGATCATGTTTCTGCTGTCCAATTTTAAATATCTTTGCCCGACTGAAAGTCACAAAGATTTCCTCTAGGGAATTTTACTAGCATGTGTATTCTTTTGTGCGTGTGTGTGTGTTCTTTATATTTTACATTAAATCTATGTTTTTCAAACATAGAATGAGCTATGGATGGAAATCAATCTCTGCATAAGATATCTAAATGTTTCAGCACCATTTGTTGAAAGGCTATTTTCTTTCTCCACTGAATTACCTTTGCACCTTTCTTGAAAATTGATAGGTCTTGGATATGCAGGTCTATTTATTGACTTTAGTTCTACGTGTGTAATCCTATGCCAACTCCACACTTTGTTTACCTCTGTAGTAAACTTTGAAATTAGGTCACATGAATCTTCCAGTTGTGCTGTTCTTCTTTAATGTTTCCTTCTTTTTTTTTTTTTTTTTTGGTCAATTTAGATACTTGGCATTCTCAAAGTTTAAAATAAGGTTTTCAATTACTAAAAAAAAAAGAATAGAGGCCTCCTGGGATTTTTTTTTCAACACTGCATTGATTCTGTAGATTAATTTGGGAAGAATTTAGCACTGTCTTGTCTTCAGCGTCAGGAACGTGATATGACTTTTCATTTATTTGTTCTCTAATTTCTGTACACCATGATTTTTATAGTTTTAAATATACAACCCTGTACATCTGTTTACAGATTTATCCTTAAGAAGCTTGTACTTACGATGCTGTTCTTAATCACATTTTAGGCTCAATTTCACTTTCTGATTATTTGTGGCTAGCACATAGATCACTATACTTATCTTGGATCCATCAGTCTTTATTATCATTTATCATTGTCATATTTTTGTGGTTTCTATAGGACTTTCGTAAACTATCGTTTTCCACCCTGCTATCTCTGCGACATGTCTGCTCCAGCCTTTTGTTCATTGTTTTAATTGGTTGTTTGTTGTCTTCTTACTGGTTTTGGGAGTCCTTAAACGATTAACACATGAACCACTCCTCAGAGATATGACAGTGGGTGATTCCTCCCGGTCCACGCCTCGTGTTTTCACCCTCAGTGGTGGTGGCTTATTTTGATGGTGCCCAGCTTAGCAATTTCTCTTCTTCCATAGATCATGTTTCTGCTGTCCAATTTTAAATATCTTTGCCCGACTGAAAGTCACAAAGATTTCCTCTAGGGAATTTTACTAGCATGTGTATTCTTTTGTGCGTGTGTGTGTGTTCTTTATATTTTACATTAAATCTATGTTTTTCAAACATAGAATGAGCTATGGATGGAAATCAATCTCTGCATAAGATATCTAAATGTTTCAGCACCATTTGTTGAAAGGCTATTTTCTTTCTCCACTGAATTACCTTTGCACCTTTCTTGAAAATTGATAGGTCTTGGATATGCAGGTCTATTTATTGACTTTAGTTCTACGTGTGTAATCCTATGCCAACTCCACACTTTGTTTACCTCTGTAGTAAACTTTGAAATTAGGTCACATGAATCTTCCAGTTGTGCTGTTCTTCTTTAATGTTTCCTTCTTTTTTTTTTTTTTTTTTGGTCAATTTAGATACTTGGCATTCTCAAAGTTTAAAATAAGGTTTTCAATTACTAAAAAAAAAAGAATAGAGGCCTCCTGGGATTTTTTTTTCAACACTGCATTGATTCTGTAGATTAATTTGGGAAGAATTTAGCACTGTCTTGTCTTCAGCGTCAGGAACGTGATATGACTTTTCATTTATTTGTTCTCTAATTTCTGTACACCATGATTTTTATAGTTTTAAATATACAACCCTGTACATCTGTTTACAGATTTATCCTTAAGAAGCTTGTACTTACGATGCTGTTCTTAATCACATTTTAGGCTCAATTTCACTTTCTGATTATTTGTGGCTAGCACATAGATCACTATACTTATCTTGGATCCATCAGTCTTTATTATCATTTATCATTGTCATATTTTTGTGGTTTCTATAGGACTTTCTAAATAGATAATATCTCATCTGAAAATAAAGACAATTTTGCTCTTTCTTTCCAGTCTGGATGCCATTTTTTTCTTACTTTAATTTACTGGCTAGAACTTTCAGTTCATCATGAAATACAACGATATGAGTAGATGGCATTGCCATTTTCCTTTTCAAGGAGAGTCTTCAGTCTTTCACCACGAGAGTCATATGAGATGTTATGTAGATGCCTTTTCTCAAGCCAAGATGGTGCTCTTCTAGTCTTCATTTGTTAGGAGTGTTTTTATAATGACTGTTAGATATTTTCAAATGCTTTTTCTGCATCTGTTGAGATGATCACTTGTCATTCAGTTGCTAAGTATGGACCAACTCTTTGTGACGCTGTGGGCTGCAGCACGCCAGGCCTCCCCATCCGCCACCATCTACCAGGCTTTGCTGAAATTCGTGTCCAACAAGACAGTGACGCTATCTAATCATCTCATCCTCTGTGGTCCCCTTCTACTCCTGTCCTCAATCTTTCCCAGCATCGGGGACTTTTCCAGTGAGTTGGCTCTTCATATCAGGTAGTTGAAATATTGGAGCTTCAGCTTCAGCATCAGTCCTTCCAATGGATACTCACGATTGATTTCTGTTAAGATTGACTGGTTTGATCTCCTTTCAGCCCAAGGGACTCTCAAGAGTCTTCTCCATCACGGGAGTTTGCAAACATTGATTCTTCAGTGCTCAGCCTTCTTTATGGTCCGGCTTTCACATCCATACATGACTAGTTACGAAACCATAGATTTGACTATACAGACTTTTGTTGGCAACATGATGTCTCTTCTTTTCACTAAACTGCCTAGGTTTGTCATAGCTTTTCTTCTAAGAAACAAGCATGTTTTAATTTCATGACTGCAGTCACGATCCATGGTGATTTTGGACATCAAGAAAATAAAATCTGTCACTGTTTTCACTTTTCCCCCATCTATTTTTCATGAATGGATGGGACCAGATGCCATGATCGTAGGTTTTTTTGAATGTTGAGGTTTTTTTTCCTTTACTGGGGTTTAGCTATCTTACATTTATGTTGTATTAGTTTCAGGTGTACAGCGAAGCTATTGCTATACATCTTTTACAGAGTTTTGTTGTCTACAGCTATACATAATCCCCAAGCAGTCATGGTATATCCCTGACCCCTTCCTCCCATTCCCCCCTCCCAGTCCCCGTCATCCCACCCCTCCAGGCTGTTGTATAGCCCCCACGTAGGATCCCTTAGTCCCACAGCACATTAACAATAGCTGTCTCTTTTGTATGTGATAGCACAGGTTCCCATGCCACCATTTCCATACCTCTGACCCATGCTTCCCTCCCTCCAATGTCCAGAAGTCTGTTCTCCAGGTCTGTTTTTCCATCGCTTCTCTGCATGTGTATTTATCAGTATGATCTTACTAGACTCCATGTATATGTGGTAGTACACTATACTTGTCCTTCTCCTTGTGACTTACTTCACTTTGCATAATAGGTTCTAGATTCATCCACCTCATCAGAACTGACCCTTCTGCATTTCTTTTCACAGTTGAGAAATATTCCATTGTATAAATGTACCATAGTTTCTTTATTCATTCATTCATCGATGGACATCTAGATTACTTCCATGTGCTAGCTATGGTATGGAGAGGTGCGATGAACACTGGGGTACAGGTGTCGTTCAATTTTGATTTCATCAGGATGTAAGCCAAATAGTGGAATTTCTGGGTCGTATGGTGCTTCTATTCTTAGCTTTTAAAGGAATCTCCATACTGTCTTCCATAGCTGTTGTATCAATTCATATTCCCACCAAAAATGCAGGACTGTTCCCTTTTCTCCACACCCTCTCCAGCATTTATTTATTTATTTATTTATTGGGGGTGGGGTGTGCGGGCTAGGGAGAGAGGGAGGCAGGCAGGCCACTTTTATGGGTCTTCCATTTATCTATTTTTTGTCCATCTTTGTCCCTTGGCCTGTGTGGGCCTCCCATCGCAGTGGCCTCTGTTTTCGCAGAGCACCGGCCCTGGGCGCATGCGCTCCAGAGCTCCGGCTCGGTCATTGGACACATCAGTCCAGCTGCTGTGCAGCACGTGGGATCTTCTCAGACCAGGGATCGAACTGGTGCCCCTTGCACTGCAAGGTGGTGTCCTTACCCCCTGGACCACCAGGGAAGCCCTCCAGCATTTATTATCTATAGATTTTTTGATGGGAGCCATTCTGATGGGTGTGAGAAGATATCTCATTGTAGTTTTGATTTGCGTTTCTCTAATAACAAGTGATGTTGAACATCTTTCCATGAGCTTGTTGGCCATCTGTATGTCTTCTTTGGAGAGATGTCTCTTTAGGTCTTTTTGCTATTTTTTGATTGGGCTGTTTGGTTTTTCAGTGTTGAGTTGTCTGAGTTGCTGGTATATTTTGGAAATTAATTCTTTGTTGGTTGTCTCATTTGCTATGATATTCTCCCATGCTGTGGGTTGTCTGTTCACCTCGTTGTCGTTTCTTTTGCTGTGCCAAAACTTTTACATTTCATTAGATCCCACGTGTTTATTTTTGGTTTTAGTTCCATTATTCTAGTGGGCAGGTCATAGAAGATCTTGCTTTGATTTATGTCCTTCAGTGTTTTGCCTATATTCTCCTCTAAGAGTTTCAGGGTTTCTGGTCTTACATTTAGGTCTTTAATCCATTTTGAGTTTATCTTTGTGTATGGTGGCAGGGAATGTTCCAACATCATTTTTTTTTTTTTTTTGCATATAGCTGTCCAATTTTCCCAGCACCATTTGTTGAAGAGGCTCTTTGTCCCATTTTATGTGTTTTGTTCCTGATCTTAGGGGGAATGCTTTCAGTTTTTCACCATTGAGGATACAGTTTGCTGTGGGTTTCTCATATATGGCTTTCACTATGTTGAGGTAGGTTCCCTCTATGCCCATTTTTTGAAGACTTATTATTATAAATCAGTGTTGGATTTTGTTAAAGGCTTTTTCTACATCTATTGAGATTATCATGTGATTTTTATCTTTTAATTTGTTGATATGGTGTATCACATTGATTGATTTTCAGATATTGAAGAATCCTTGCATGCCTGGAATGAACCCGACTTGATCATGATGTATGAGTTTTTGATGTGTTGTTGAATTTTGTTTGCTAGGATTTTGTTGAGGATTTGGGCATCTAAATTCATCAGTGAAATTGGCCTATAATTTTCTTTTTTTGTGTTGTCTTTGCCTGGTTTTGGTATCAGGGTGATGGTGGCCTCGTAGAACATGTTTGGAAGTGCTCCTTCTTGTGCAATATTTTGAAAGAGTTTTAGAAGGACAGGCATTAGCTTTTCTTTACATGTTTGGTAGAATTCACCTGCAAAGCCATCTGGCCCTGGGCTTTTATTTGGGGGTAGGTTTTTTTTTTTTAGATTAAAAAAATTTTTTGTGTGTTTTTTAAAAATTATTATAGAGTTTTATTGTTCACAGACATGTATGTTCCCAGATCAGTCATATGCATATCCTTGGTCCCCTCCCCACTTCCAATCCCCTCATCCTACCCCTCCAGGCTGTCACACTGAGCCCTTGTAGGAACTCCTTTTCCCACAGCGCAGTGACAATAGCTATATTTTTCACATATGATAGTTTAGGTTTCCATGTTACTTCCTCTATGCCTCCCACCCACTGTTCATTTCCCACAATGTCCATATGTCTATTCTCTAAGTCTGTTTTTCCATCGTTTCACTGCGTGTGTTATTGGGTAGATTTTTAATCACAAGTTCGATTTCTGAGCTTGTGATTGGGTTGTCCATAGTTTCTATTTCTTCCTGATCTTAGGGGGAATGCTTTCAGTTTTTCACCATTGAGGATACAGTTTGCTGTGGGTTTCTCATATATGGCTTTCACTATGTTGAGGTAGGTTCCCTCTATGCCCATTTTTTGAAGACTTATTATTATAAATCAGTGTTGGATTTTGTTAAAGGCTTTTTCTACATCTATTGAGATTATCATGTGATTTTTATCTTTTAATTTGTTGATATGGTGTATCACATTGATTGATTTTCAGATATTGAAGAATCCTTGCATGCCTGGAATGAACCCGACTTGATCATGATGTATGAGTTTTTGATGTGTTGTTGAATTTTGTTTGCTAGGATTTTGTTGAGGATTTGGGCATCTAAATTCATCAGTGAAATTGGCCTATAATTTTCTTTTTGTGTGTTGTCTTTGCCTGGTTTTGGTATCAGGGTGATGGTGGCCTCGTAGAACATGTTTGGAAGTGCTCCTTCTTGTGCAATATTTTGAAAGAGTTTTAGAAGGACAGGCATTAGCTTTTCTTTACATGTTTGGTAGAATTCACCTGCAAAGCCATCTGGCCCTGGGCTTTTATTTGGGGGTAGGTTTTTTTTTTTTAGATTAAAAAAATTTTTTGTGTGTTTTTTAAAAATTATTATAGAGTTTTATTGTTCACAGACATGTATGTTCCCAGATCAGTCATATGCATATCCTTGGTCCCCTCCCCACTTCCAATCCCCTCATCCTACCCCTCCAGGCTGTCACACTGAGCCCTTGTAGGAACTCCTTTTCCCACAGCGCAGTGACAATAGCTATATTTTTCACATATGATAGTTTAGGTTTCCATGTTACTTCCTCTATGCCTCCCACCCACTGTTCATTTCCCACAATGTCCATATGTCTATTCTCTAAGTCTGTTTTTCCATCGTTTCACTGCGTGTGTTATTGGGTAGATTTTTAATCACAAGTTCGATTTCTGAGCTTGTGATTGGGTTGTCCATAGTTTCTATTTCTTCCTGGTTCAGTCTTGGCAGATTAATCTTTTCCAAGAAACTGTCCATTTCTTCCAGGTTGTCCAGTTTGTTGCCATATAGTTGTTCATAATAGTCTCTTATAATTCTTTGTATTTCTGTATTATCTGCTGTAAGCTCTCATTTTTCATTTTTCATTCTGTTGATCTGGTTCTTCTCTTTTTTTCTTAATGAGTCTGCCTAGCGATTTGCCAATTTTGTTTATAATCTCATTGATTTGTTGAATTTATTGGCATAAAGTTAGGTGTAATAGTTTCTTGTCATATATTTAATATCTGTAAAATCTATACTGCTTCTACCTGTCATTCCCAGTATTTGAAAATTATCTTTCTCTTTCTTTTCAACACAGTTGGAGGTATCAGTTTTATGGAGTTTCTCTGTGAGCCAACTTTTTGTTTCATTCATTTTTTCTCTTGCTTTTCTGTTTTCTATTTCTTTGATTTCCATTCTGATTGATGATATTTGCCTTCTTCACCTTACTTTGTTTCAGTTGCTTTTCTGTTTTTAGATTCTAAACCTGGAAGCTGCTGTCATGATTTTAGATTTTTCTTTTTATTCTAATGTAAGCACCTTTTGTTCTAATCCTGCTTCAATCTATCATGTCTGACAGCATTGTATGTGATGTGCTATCTGCCAGTTGAAAAAATTTCTTTTTTTTTCCTGATTTACTCTTTAAGATATAGTTTATTCAGAAATATGTTTACTCATTTTCAAATATTTTTTGTATTTTTCTAGGTATGTTATTGCTGTTAATTTTCTGCTATTAATAGCTCAGTTAGCATAGTTTTTCTCCTCCTTGAGAGAATAAGCTTGCATCTTTGAGTCTTCTTAAATGTATTGAGACTCATCTAACTGCTTGAAAGTGGTAATTCCTGGTGAATGTTCCCTAGAGAGTGAACAGCACCCTTGCCCTGTTGGGCAGCGAGTTCTGTGAAGGTCTGAGAGGACAGCGTGGCCGCCTTCTCCATGGTGGCCGACTCCCTGTCAACATGTTTTGTCAACTGCAGACTGTGTTCAAGCGCGTGCCAGCTCCAGCTCGGGGCCCATATTCCTTCGGAAGCTCTGGATGAGACACCTAAGTACCTGGGATTTTGTGTCCTGTTGCTGAATTGACAACCTTATCCTAGGGAAGCCTGCCTTGCTCCCTGGATGCATGGAAGGCTCTTCACGATACTCACACACCTTCTCCAGCCTTCTTTGGATGAACACTAGCTCAGCATACGTATTTTTAATCCCTTGAGTCATTATGTTGAAGGGGGTTTCTTATAGGCAGCAGAGAGTGGATCCAGGTATTTAAAGGTATCTAATGTGACATTTTGCACTTTAATTGGTGTGTTTGAACCATTTAATTGTGACTTTTTACAAAATTGAGCTTAAATCTACCATCTTGCTTTTTACACTGTTAGTTCTTTCTTGTGTCATTTTATGGTTGTTGGGCTCTATGTCACCTCCATTTAACTTATCACAGACCATTGATGATGCGTCATTTCACATACAGAGTAAGAACTTTCAACTTACTCATTCTTTATCTACCACCATGCATTTTACCTGTATCTATTTTTTTTTAAATCACAATAATTTAGTTTTTGCTCTAAATATTTTTGTAATTGAACAGTGGTACTGAGCTCCCCTCTGGAAACAGTTTAGTTTTTCTGAATCTTGCTTTTCACATTGGTTGGGGAAGGTGTTCGGGGTTTTGATTCAGAGCTGTTTTGCTCTCCTAGTAAGGTGACCACGCCACCCTGCTTTGGATGCACCCAAGCCCTGGAATTAACGAGTCCTGGCCGTCTGAATGTTGGGAACAGACCTATCCCCAGTGCTGGAAGATTGTTCCTGCAAATCTTCCAGGTGGCTTCCTCCTGGCTGTGGACGTCTGTTCACACTCATGACCAGAGAGATCAAGGTGAGCCTTTGATCCCCCGAGTCTCTGCAGCCACCTCCCCCCTGCTCTCTGCCTCTAGCTGCCTCTTCATCTGCAGACCCTGGCTCTGTTCTGGTGGGGGGCTTGGTCAGGGTCATCTTCCAGGCCTCTCCTTCCAGGTGGGAGCACCAGAAACTGACGGGGCCACTGCGCACGCTGTCTGTCTCTGTCAGGGTCATCCCTATCCAGGCTCTCTCCTTCCAGGTGAGATCTGGTGAAGCTGCATTTTTTGGTTGATGAGACACCTAAGTACCTGGGATTTTGTGTCCTGTTGCTGAATTGACAACCTTATCCTAGGGAAGCCTGCCTTGCTCCCTGGATGCATGGAAGGCTCTTCACGATACTCACACACCTTCTCCAGCCTTCTTTGGATGAACACTAGCTCAGCATACGTATTTTTAATCCCTTGAGTCATTATGTTGAAGGGGGTTTCTTATAGGCAGCAGAGAGTGGATCCAGGTATTTAAAGGTATCTAATGTGACATTTTGCACTTTAATTGGTGTGTTTGAACCATTTAATTGTGACTTTTTACAAAATTGAGCTTAAATCTACCATCTTGCTTTTTACACTGTTAGTTCTTTCTTGTGTCATTTTATGGTTGTTGGGCTCTATGTCACCTCCATTTAACTTATCACAGACCATTGATGATGCGTCATTTCACATACAGAGTAAGAACTTTCAACTTACTCATTCTTTATCTACCACCATGCATTTTACCTGTATCTATTTTTTTTTAAATCACAATAATTTAGTTTTTGCTCTAAATATTTTTGTAATTGAACAGTGGTACTGAGCTCCCCTCTGGAAACAGTTTAGTTTTTCTGAATCTTGCTTTTCACATTGGTTGGGGAAGGTGTTCGGGGGGTTTTGATTCAGAGCTGTTTTGCTCTCCTAGTAAGGTGACCACGCCACCCTGCTTTGGATGCACCCAAGCCCTGGAATTAACGAGTCCTGGCCGTCTGAATGTTGGGAACAGACCTATCCCCAGTGCTGGAAGATTGTTCCTGCAAATCTTCCAGGTGGCTTCCTCCTGGCTGTGGACGTCTGTTCACACTCATGACCAGAGAGATCAAGGTGAGCCTTTGATCCCCCGAGTCTCTGCAGCCACCTCCCCCCTGCTCTCTGCCTCTAGCTGCCTCTTCATCTGCAGACCCTGGCTCTGTTCTGGTGGGGGGCTTGGTCAGGGTCATCTTCCAGGCCTCTCCTTCCAGGTGGGAGCACCAGAAACTGACGGGGCCACTGCGCACGCTGTCTGTCTCTGTGGGACACGGCTCCTTTGCTGCCTGATCGCCAAGGCCATGAGTATGACACAGCTTCAGACGTGGAGACCAAACCCTCAAAGTTCCCCCAGCTGAAAAACAGAGCTGCTCACGCCAAGAAAGCTGCCTGAGCTTATTTCACAAGACAAGCAAGGTTCACTTGACCTGTGTTACTTGAGGAAAGTCCTCAGCCAGACTTAGACGGTCACCCCACTAGAGAAGTGGCCACCACTCACCAGCAACCTTCAGGAGAAGCCTGATGTTGTGACCAGCTGCTGTGAGGGTGTCTCTGCCGCACACAATGTAGCTGGTTTGCAAGTCACACTCCGACCCTCATGCTGAGCCTTGGTTTCAGTGCCCTGGGGCTACAAACTGCCTTGCTGCTTGAGCACAGCCATTGTTTACTCATTACCCCAGGGACTCACTGGTTTTTCCTTCTTTTTTTTTTCTGGCCTCTTTCAATTAATTTATTTATTTATTTTCATCCATCTTTGTTCTTCAGCCTGTGTGGGCCTCCCATCACAGTGGCCTCTCTCACGGCAGAGCACCAACTCTGGGCTCATGCACTCCGGAGTGCTGGCTCACAATTGGATACACTGGTCCAGCCACTCCATGGCACATGGGATCTTCCCAGGCCAGGGATTGAACCGGTGCCCTTTGCACTGCAAGGCGGACTCTCTACTCACTGGACCACCAGGGAAGCCCTTCTTCTGTCATTTATGGGCTTTGGCACACCTACTTTGTGGAGTTGGCCAGACTGGATGCCCATCACCACCTGGCTCTGGCTCCTCCATCCCTCTGGCCCTCACCCCTCCTTTCAGGACTTGCAACAAGATCTAGACTCACCTCACCTTTTCCCTTCCTCACCCCAATCCACCTTCTCCCCTGAGGCCCAGACTCCTCTCCTGGGTGGATGGCATTGAGAAGCCAAAGTCAGGGTCAGAACTACCCTCGTTTTCGCTGAGGCGCCCTTCCAATATGGTGTGTGTCAGATGTGTGGCCCAGGAATGCAGAGGAGGCTTCTCTCAGTCAGGCTGAGCTCTGGAGTCAAAGATACTGAAGGAGGTGCTGCTGGTGACCTTGGGAACAATGGAGCCGTGGTTTCTTCAGGCCCCTCTAACCTTGCAGCACTTGGCTTCAAGTCAGCCCCACAGCATGAATGCCCGCCTCATTGCTGACTTGACCTACTTCACCCCAGACTAGCTGGACTTCCTTGGGCCTCCATCCACACAGGGATGTCCTCCTCACCCGCCTGGACCCACCCAGTCCTACAGAGAGTGTTCTCCCGACCCTGCCTGGCTGCTGACACCTGCTGGCTGCCCTGTCAGGGAGGGGCCTCTGCCCTGCAGGCTGACCATCCTTTCTGGCTGCCCTGCTCCTGCCCACAGTGGAGGACACAGGGTCATATTCCCTAGGCACCCAATGCTCTGGGCTCTATTTCCCAGGTCTGGAATCACATCTGGGAGCCCAGGATACCTGCTGTTGCTTCCAGCAAGAGGTTGGATGGTATGAATTACTCAGAGCAGTTAAACTGAGGACCAGCCTTCCCCTGAGCAGCAGTGACCACCATGACCTGTGGTTCTGGGAGGCCTAGAAGATAGTCCCCTCTTCAAAGGACGCTTTGCTGTGGTGTGTAGGACGCCCATCAAAGGGTGCTGGAGCAAGGACACCTGGCCTTTGGAGTAGACATGGGAGGATCTGTGCCCACTGGGAGAACCAAGGTCTGAGAAGCACAGTCCATCTGTGGGAGGTTCAGCCTGAGGCAGACAACCTGACCCTGGGGATGGGGTGGGGAGAGAAGGTGGGTCAGGGCTGAGGGGGCCACCCCAGAGGACCGCATCCGACAGGGTGGAAAGTCAGGGGCAAGCTGGGGTCATGTTCTGCTCCCTGGCAACTGACCGCCCTCTTCGGGAATGGCCTTAACTGTGACCAGTCACATGCATGAAGATCAGAGGGGGCCACTCTGTTGCTCGTCCTCTGACTGGTGCTGACATGGATGTGTTGTCCTTAGGACAGGGCCCGGGTGCAGGGCTTAGAGCCCCACGGCCTGACCCCGGTCATGCCACTCCCAACAGCACAGGACGTCCTACACAGTCACAGCTGTGCCTGATACAGCTGGTGCCTACTCGAGCCAGTCTGACCCCTTCTGGGAGTTCCAAAGAATTTACTGAAGTGACTGAAGGAGGTGCTGCTGGTGACCTTGGGAACAATGGAGCCGTGGTTTCTTCAGGCCCCTCTAACCTTGCAGCACTTGGCTTCAAGTCAGCCCCACAGCATGAATGCCCGCCTCATTGCTGACTTGACCTACTTCACCCCAGACTAGCTGGACTTCCTTGGGCCTCCATCCACACAGGGATGTCCTCCTCACCCGCCTGGACCCACCCAGTCCTACAGAGAGTGTTCTCCCGACCCTGCCTGGCTGCTGACACCTGCTGGCTGCCCTGTCAGGGAGGGGCCTCTGCCCTGCAGGCTGACCATCCTTTCTGGCTGCCCTGCTCCTGCCCACAGTGGAGGACACAGGGTCATATTCCCTAGGCACCCAATGCTCTGGGCTCTATTTCCCAGGTCTGGAATCACATCTGGGAGCCCAGGATACCTGCTGTTGCTTCCAGCAAGAGGTTGGATGGTATGAATTACTCAGAGCAGTTAAACTGAGGACCAGCCTTCCCCTGAGCAGCAGTGACCACCATGACCTGTGGTTCTGGGAGGCCTAGAAGATAGTCCCCTCTTCAAAGGACGCTTTGCTGTGGTGTGTGGACGCCCATCAAAGGGTGCTGGAGCAAGGACACCTGGCCTTTGGAGTAGACATGGGAGGATCTGTGCCCACTGGGAGAACCAAGGTCTGAGAAGCACAGTCCATCTGTGGGAGGTTCAGCCTGAGGCAGACAACCTGACCCTGGGGATGGGGTGGGGAGAGAAGGTGGGTCAGGGCTGAGGGGGCCACCCCAGAGGACCGCATCCGACAGGGTGGAAAGTCAGGGGCAAGCTGGGGTCATGTTCTGCTCCCTGGCAACTGACCGCCCTCTTCGGGAATGGCCTTAACTGTGACCAGTCACATGCATGAAGATCAGAGGGGGCCACTCTGTTGCTCGTCCTCTGACTGGTGCTGACATGGATGTGTTGTCCTTAGGACAGGGCCCGGGTGCAGGGCTTAGAGCCCCACGGCCTGACCCCGGTCATGCCACTCCCAACAGCACAGGACGTCCTACACAGTCACAGCTGTGCCTGATACAGCTGGTGCCTGATTCTCGGGAGCCTCTTGTCTTTGGAGGTTCTGTTTCCATCTACTTTTAACCCAAAGGGAGTTGTGTTCTCTGTTTCCACATCAATTTGGTTCATTTGCTGCTCTTTGTTTCTAGGCATTCCATCAATAAAAATATGGAGTAACTGTCCCTATAATCAGGGGTGAAGGAGATTGAAGCCATGGATTAGAACTACCCAGACTTAGAGGCTTAAAGGGCCCAGGACGAGGTAAGGAGGTGGATCTGAAGATGTTGGTTGATAGGCGCTGTTGACAGGCCTGCAGTTTTCAACTTTTGTTTTATATTCGAGTTGATCTATAATGTGGTTTCAGGTGCAGAGCAAAGTGATTCAGTTATGCATGTTCGTATAGCCATTCCTTCTCAGATTCTCCTCCTATGTACGCTACCGCAGAGTACTGAGTGGAGTCCCCTGTGTTTCGCCGTGGGTCCGTGTTCGTCTACGTCACACGTGGCGGTGTCTCTGCTGGTCCCACCTCTTAGGCTCTCCCGTCCCCTCCTCTCTTTGGTAATGGCTAAGTTTGTTTCCTGTGTCCGGGTGTCTCTTTCTGCTTTGTAAGCAAGCTCATTTGTATTATATTTTTAGATACCAGACATAAATATTATGGGATATTTCTCTTTGTCTGACTTACTTCGCTCAGTATGATCGTTTCCAGGCCCATCAATGTTGCTGCAGAAGATGTTACTTCATTCTTCTTGTGGCTGAGTAATATTCCACGTAAACTTGTACGAGGTTTTCTTTATCCGTTCCTCGGTCAATGGATGTTTTCAGTCTGAGTCTGACCCATGTCCCGGCTCCACGCTCTGCAGTTTCCTTTGAAGGCTGACATGGCTCACTTTGTGTTTGACGTGTCTTAGAAACTTGACTCGCGCCATCTCCTAGAGACTCATTCGCCCTGGGTCTTCCCAGGGCCTGTCCAGCGTCAGTGGACACAGCATGTGAAGCCCTGCCTGGTGGCCATCACTGTCCCTTACCAACTGCCTCCCAGGAAGTCCCCACTCTTCTCCTCCATAAAGACCTTCCAGTTTGACTCAGGACTGCTCTGTCTGTTGTCTGATCTGGCCTCTCCTTCCTACAGTTCCTACCACGCCTCCACATTTCTTAGCTGTTAGGACATCCGATACCTTTCTTGACCTGGCTCCTGAGCACTGTCTCCCATATGCATTCCTGGGGAGCTCCACACAGCACAGTGAGGAGACAGCAAGCCCTCTTGGGAATGGTCAGTGATTCCCTTCCAGACATGGGTCCATGGAGGGCTCCTATTCAAAGGACAGATCAGAAATGGGCTCAGGAGAAGCCTTGTGTGACAGTGCTCATTCAAGGAAAAGGCTTGCTTCATGGGCTGATGGGCTAAGGTAGGAGAAAGCATTTCATAAGAGGACTTTTACTGTATTTGGAAAAATTCAAACTTTAGCCAAATGAATCAGAAATGGCATTTTTTTTGGCCAAAATTGTCCATATGTTTTGAAATGCACCAGCAAAGCAAAAGAGCAAAAACATTAATTTGCTAAAAGTAGGGCAAAACCACATTTTTTCCCCTGGAAAAGCTCGGGAGTTGGGAGGGGGAATTGGATGTGTCATCTTGGATCACACTGACGGAAAACTGCCATCTGGATGCGAGTCAGTGCCGGGGAAGGAGCCCCACCAGCTCCTGTCCCCAGGAGGCCCCGCTCTCAGCAGGCCGTCCCCCCTCACTTGGGGGACATTCTCTTGGTTCCAGTTGGTGGTACCTTTACGAGGACAGAGGAGAAGGCATAATAAACAAGAGTTTGACATACCTAAAGCATATTTTCAACCAGGCAACTGAGGCCATCATGTTTTTAAAGAGAATTGGATGCCACTGTACTTTCAGAGTCTATTTGAGAGGATCACTTTGAATGCATGTGCGCCGGGGGTCATACTCTTTGTGGACAGAAATATCAGATTTGGCAGAAACTGGAGCCCTAGGAGAGTGGATTGTAACAAGAGAGAGCTGCCCTGTTCGCTCTGGATGGACACTGAGAATCCACGTGGCTCAATCTTGCCAAACACTGGCATTGGTTGCATGCCAGGGTCCTGCTCAAGTCAAGGGCCTTTTGAAAAGCATATTTGTGAGTTTCTTTAATCTGACCACTCTTGTACATCTGGACTGAAGTTTTATGGTGCAATCTGAAACCACCTTGCATTTGGTAGAGAACCTGTGTCCTGACTTTTTCGGATGATAGCCAGAAGCTCCAGGAGGTGATGCTGAGTGAGCCACTTCCAGCCTGGCTCCACCCCGCCCTCCCTGAGTCAGACGACACGCTCACGCGGGCCTCCCTCACCACCGGGGCTGGCCTTGCGTTTGCAGAGTGCGTGTTCGCCAGGTGAGAGGACCTGCACCCGAGCTCTTGCTCTGCCCTGGTGTCATCCCCAGGACTGCAGGTCACTCCATGAAATGACAGGGCCTCCTTCCCAACAGCTCGCAGCCCGCTCTCCCTGATGAGAGTAAACAAGAGGATTGTTTTAAAGCACTTTGGATCCAAGACCTGTTACAGGTGTCTCTGGGGATCCTGGTGTGTCACGTGTGCTTATTGCAGACGAAGAAACCGAGAACTGGCCACGTGCTCACATCTGCAAATGCCTGGAAGCCAGTGAAAGGCAGGCACCACCACCACCGGCTTCATTGCTGTGACGTCTCAGAGGTGCTTGAGGATCCGAGGCCTCCTCGCCCCACTTGGCCACAGCTGGCCAGTGGCACTTTTTTTTTCTTTTCCCACATCATGCCTCTTTTTATTTATATTTATTACCATTGATTTTTTAAATTCTTTGGCCTATGTGGGCCTCCCATTGAAGTGGCCTCTCTCAGTGCAGAGCACTGGCTCTGGGTGCATGCGCTTCAGAGCACTGCTTGTAATTGGACACACCCGTCCAGCCACTCCACAACACATGGGATCTTCCCGGGCCAGGGATCGAACAGGTGCCCCTTGCACTGAGAGATGGACTCTTTACCCACTGGACCACCAGGGAAGCCCTCAGCAACACTTCTTGTGGGACAAAGTCCAATGCCCCTTGGAGACTCCCAGGGTCCCACTTAAAACACATGCTCTCAAGCTGGACCTTCCAAAACTTCTAATAAATCCTGTTGGACTGAAGTTTCTTGCCAAACACTGGCATTGGTTGCATGCCAGGGTCCTGCTCAAGTCAAGGGCCTTTTGAAAAGCATATTTGTGAGTTTCTTTAATCTGACCACTCTTGTACATCTGGACTGAAGTTTTATGGTGCAATCTGAAACCACCTTGCATTTGGTAGAGAACCTGTGTCCTGACTTTTTCGGATGATAGCCAGAAGCTCCAGGAGGTGATGCTGAGTGAGCCACTTCCAGCCTGGCTCCACCCCGCCCTCCCTGAGTCAGACGACACGCTCACGCGGGCCTCCCTCACCACCGGGGCTGGCCTTGCGTTTGCAGAGTGCGTGTTCGCCAGGTGAGAGGACCTGCACCCGAGCTCTTGCTCTGCCCTGGTGTCATCCCCAGGACTGCAGGTCACTCCATGAAATGACAGGGCCTCCTTCCCAACAGCTCGCAGCCCGCTCTCCCTGATGAGAGTAAACAAGAGGATTGTTTTAAAGCACTTTGGATCCAAGACCTGTTACAGGTGTCTCTGGGGATCCTGGTGTGTCACGTGTGCTTATTGCAGACGAAGAAACCGAGAACTGGCCACGTGCTCACATCTGCAAATGCCTGGAAGCCAGTGAAAGGCAGGCACCACCACCACCGGCTTCATTGCTGTGACGTCTCAGAGGTGCTTGAGGATCCGAGGCCTCCTCGCCCCACTTGGCCACAGCTGGCCAGTGGCACTTTTTTTTTCTTTTCCCACATCATGCCTCTTTTTATTTATATTTATTACCATTGATTTTTTAAATTCTTTGGCCTATGTGGGCCTCCCATTGAAGTGGCCTCTCTCAGTGCAGAGCACTGGCTCTGGGTGCATGCGCTTCAGAGCACTGCTTGTAATTGGACACACCCGTCCAGCCACTCCACAACACATGGGATCTTCCCGGGCCAGGGATCGAACAGGTGCCCCTTGCACTGAGAGATGGACTCTTTACCCACTGGACCACCAGGGAAGCCCTCAGCAACACTTCTTGTGGGACAAAGTCCAATGCCCCTTGGAGACTCCCAGGGTCCCACTTAAAACACATGCTCTCAAGCTGGACCTTCCAACTTTCTAATATAGTTAGGAATGCACCTATTATCATAAGCCTGAGCACAGATTTCCAGTATGGAGGCTCACAAAATGCCTTTTATTCTTGGTGTGGGTACTACAGTCTGATATTTTCTTTCTTTTTCTTCCCTCTCACCCCCTTCTCTGTCTTCCCATTTCTTCTTTTCTAATATTTTTTTTAAAAAGGATATTTCATTACCAATTACATTGATCTAAGGATCTACTAATGGGTCAACCTCCTGTTTGGAAAGCAATCCTCAGACTTAAGAAGAATTCTTTCACTTTCCACAGAGGCACCATGAGAATGTGCAGAGTAGCCCTATCGACCAGGGCGAAAGGAAATATCCCCAGCACCCATCAACAAGCAATGTATCAAGAAGGAACAATCACAAAGCGGAATACTAAACATCAGTGCAAGTTTGTAATCTACAGGCACACAACTTAGATGACTATCAAAAACCGAAGGAATGAAAAATATCTTCTAGAATATGTATATCCATATACTGGTGGTTTGAAGTGTAAAGAGATGAATAATAAATGATTTATAAAATGTATTTATGCAGCAAACTCATTTCAAAAGAGGGAATGATTAATATAAAATTTAGGATGCCTTTTATGTGGGTGGAGAAGAGAGTGGAGGAAAATAAATGCCTTTGGAGAGATAAGCCATGAGTCTCACACGTATAGAAAACGTTCTGTAGCTCAAACTGTGTAGTATGCATATGGAGACTCTTGTTTGATTTTAAAAAATGTATATTTATGTGCTATACATGTACGATAATATGAAATAAAAACATTATAATTGCAAGCAAGGTAAATGTCACAGAAATTTGATATTTTAAGTATCATGATGTTCATGACACAACAGGAGAAGCCACCACAGCGAGAAACCCACGCCCTGCAACTAGAGAAAAGCCCATGCTGGGCAGCAAAGACCATGTACAACACAAAAGAAGTAAATAAGTAAACAAAAATTTTTAAAAAGGAAGAAAATAATCAGATCACTATATAACCACATATAAAGTATATTTTGAATAATTAAGTGGTAAACTTGATGACTCCCAGGGTCCCACTTAAAACACATGCTCTCAAGCTGGACCTTCCAACTTTCTAATATAGTTAGGAATGCACCTATTATCATAAGCCTGAGCACAGATTTCCAGTATGGAGGCTCACAAAATGCCTTTTATTCTTGGTGTGGGTACTACAGTCTGATATTTTCTTTCTTTTTCTTCCCTCTCACCCCCTTCTCTGTCTTCCCATTTCTTCTTTTCTAATATTTTTTTTAAAAAGGATATTTCATTACCAATTACATTGATCTAAGGATCTACTAATGGGTCAACCTCCTGTTTGGAAAGCAATCCTCAGACTTAAGAAGAATTCTTTCACTTTCCACAGAGGCACCATGAGAATGTGCAGAGTAGCCCTATCGACCAGGGCGAAAGGAAATATCCCCAGCACCCATCAACAAGCAATGTATCAAGAAGGAACAATCACAAAGCGGAATACTAAACATCAGTGCAAGTTTGTAATCTACAGGCACACAACTTAGATGACTATCAAAAACCGAAGGAATGAAAAATATCTTCTAGAATATGTATATCCATATACTGGTGGTTTGAAGTGTAAGAGAGATGAATAATAAATGATTTATAAAATGTATTTATGCAGCAAACTCATTTCAAAAGAGGGAATGATTAATATAAAATTTAGGATGCCTTTTATGTGGGTGGAGAAGAGAGTGGAGGAAAATAAATGCCTTTGGAGAGATAAGCCATGAGTCTCACACGTATAGAAAACGTTCTGTAGCTCAAACTGTGTAGTATGCATATGGAGACTCTTGTTTGATTTTAAAAACTGTATATTTATGTGCTATACATGTACGATAATATGAAATAAAAACATTATAATTGCAAGCAAGGTAAATGTCACAGAAATTTGATATTTTAAGTATCATGATGTTCATGACACAACAGGAGAAGCCACCACAGCGAGAAACCCACGCCCTGCAACTAGAGAAAAGCCCATGCTGGGCAGCAAAGACCATGTACAACACAAAAGAAGTAAATAAGTAAACAAAAATTTTTAAAAAGGAAGAAAATAATCAGATCACTATATAACCACATATAAAGTATATTTTGAATAATTAAGTGGTAAACTTTGATGAAATACTTTAAGTAAAAAATATATTAACTCTATTTGCAGTGTGGCATAATTGTGCATGTATATACAAATGTGTGTATTAATATTCATACTTGAACCCCCATATAGTGTTGAGAATTTTATCAATGTGATAGCATGATGGTGATCCTGATGTTTTCTTTTCAAATTCTAAATTGAGTATAAATCACTTTGCAAATTAGAAATGATAACTGAGTTATTTTAATGAGTCAAACTTAGGGGTATGATCTATCTCTCTGTCATAGTCTGTTTGGGCCACTATCATGAAATGCTACAGTCTGGGGGCTTAAACAGGTCCATACTTCGCATCACTGTGGAGACTGGACGGCCGAGGTCTGCCCCAGCATCCCTGGTGTCTGGCGAGAACCCGGTCTGTTGTGGTTGTCCTCACATTCTCTTCTGCTGAAGTGCTGACCTCACCCCCGGGCCCCATACTCACAGCCTCCCCCAACCCTGGTCCCCTCTCAGCAGCCCCACCTGCAAATATCTTCCTGTTGAGATTAGACCCTCAACACATGAATTTGTGGGAAACAGACAGTCAGTTCATAGCTCTCTCTCCCCTGATCCCTCCCCAAGTGTTGATGAATGCAGGAGGAGCATCTATAGTACCCAGTAACGCAGCAGGGTCTGCAGTGTGGACGCCATATTAAGACAAGAATGAATCAGACGTAAGTCAGCCTCCACACTTGGTTATGTCAACTCTTTGGGACAGAAAAAGAAGAATGAGTTTACCCAGCAAGAAGGTGGGAATCCAGTTTTGAATCCATGTGTATAAAAGGGACAAAGCAAAAAAATTGCTCAGTCTAAGAGGCGCTGCCCCTCAGCTCTCCATCCTGACGATCCAAAGGCGACAAGCAAAGCAGGTGCAGACGCTGCTCGAGGGGCGTCGCGCGAGGGAACTTCCGTCCCTGGGAAGGTGGGGTGTTTCCCGCCCGTGAGCTCCGCAGACTCAGGCCAGACAGGAAGTGTTTCCTGTGGTTTTAATTAATTATTCCAGATTTCCTAGTATCAATTTTTATGTACCCACATTCTCTGTAATATCCCGGTTACTCTTTCAGTATGTGACACAGAGAAATTATTCATGGAGATTTAAAGTATAAAAATATTAAAGAATATTACAATCACAGAAACTTATTTTACAGGAAAAGTCTTATGACTATGAGGTTAAACATACAATGTTTACCCGAGTTTCCATATATTTTAATAGTATGTATGAGCCAAACGCCACCATATCATATCATAGTATTTCTTGTGTTTTTTTTTTTCTGGCCACTTCTACTGGTGTTTCATTTATTTATTTCCATCCATCTTTGTTCTTTGGCCTGTGTGGGCCTCCCATTGCAGTGGCCTCTCTTGTCGCAGAGCACCGGCTCTGGGTGTGTGCACTCCAGAGCTCCGGCTGGGTAGTTGGACACATCGGTCCAGCCACTCCATGACACATGGTGTCGTCCCAGGCCAGGGATCGAACTGGTGCCCCCTGCACTGCAAGGCGGTGTCCTTACCCACTGGACTATCAGGGAAGCCCCATAGTATTTCTCAAAGTCAACTTACTTTTAAAAACTTAAGGAAAAGAAGAATTAATATTTTATACATATACATATGCTTATTTAACCTTTATGCAGAGTACATCATCTGAAGTACTGAGCTGGATGAATCACAAGCTGGAATCAAGATTGTTGGGGCAAATATCAACAGCCTCTGATATGCAGGCGATACCACACTAATAACAGAAAGTGAAGAGGAACTAGAGTCTCTTATGAGGGTGAAAGAGGAGAGTGAAAAAACTGGCTTAAAACTCAAGACTCATACAATTAAGATCATGACATCCAGACCCTCAATTCATGGCGAATAGGAGAAAAAGTGGAAGCAGTGATGAATTTTTCCCCTCAGGCTCCAAAATCACTGCAGCTAGTGACTGCAGTCATGAAAAGCTGCAGCCACAAAATTAAAGGATGCTTTCTCCTTGGAAGGAAAGCTGTGACAAAGCTAGACAGCATATTCAAAAGCAGAGACATCGTTTTGCCGACAAGGTGGGGTGTTTCCCGCCCGTGAGCTCCGCAGACTCAGGCCAGACAGGAAGTGTTTCCTGTGGTTTTAATTAATTATTCCAGATTTCCTAGTATCAATTTTTATGTACCCACATTCTCTGTAATATCCCGGTTACTCTTTCAGTATGTGACACAGAGAAATTATTCATGGAGATTTAAAGTATAAAAATATTAAAGAATATTACAATCACAGAAACTTATTTTACAGGAAAAGTCTTATGACTATGAGGTTAAACATACAATGTTTACCCGAGTTTCCATATATTTTAATAGTATGTATGAGCCAAACGCCACCATATCATATCATAGTATTTCTTGTGTTTTTTTTTTTTTTTTCTGGCCACTTCTACTGGTGTTTCATTTATTTATTTCCATCCATCTTTGTTCTTTGGCCTGTGTGGGCCTCCCATTGCAGTGGCCTCTCTTGTCGCAGAGCACCGGCTCTGGGTGTGTGCACTCCAGAGCTCCGGCTGGGTAGTTGGACACATCGGTCCAGCCACTCCATGACACATGGTGTCGTCCCAGGCCAGGGATCGAACTGGTGCCCCCTGCACTGCAAGGCGGTGTCCTTACCCACTGGACTATCAGGGAAGCCCCATAGTATTTCTCAAAGTCAACTTACTTTTAAAAACTTAAGGAAAAGAAGAATTAATATTTTATACATATACATATGCTTATTTAACCTTTATGCAGAGTACATCATCTGAAGTACTGAGCTGGATGAATCACAAGCTGGAATCAAGATTGTTGGGGCAAATATCAACAGCCTCTGATATGCAGGCGATACCACACTAATAACAGAAAGTGAAGAGGAACTAGAGTCTCTTATGAGGGTGAAAGAGGAGAGTGAAAAAACTGGCTTAAAACTCAAGACTCATACAATTAAGATCATGACATCCAGACCCTCAATTCATGGCGAATAGGAGAAAAAGTGGAAGCAGTGATGAATTTTTCCCCTCAGGCTCCAAAATCACTGCAGCTAGTGACTGCAGTCATGAAAAGCTGCAGCCACAAAATTAAAGGATGCTTTCTCCTTGGAAGGAAAGCTGTGACAAAGCTAGACAGCATATTCAAAAGCAGAGACATCGTTTTGCCGACAAAGGTCCATATAGTCAAAGTGATGGTTTTTCTAGTAGTCATGTGAGAGTTGGACCATAAAGAAGGCTGAACACTAAAGAATTAGTGCTTTCAAACTGTGGAGCTGGAGAAGACTCTTGAAAGTCCCTTGGACTGCAGGGAGATCAAATTAGTCAATCCTAAAGGAAATTAACCCTGAATATTCTTCAGAAGGACGGATGCTGAAGCTGAAGCTCTAACACTTTGACCACTTGATGCAAAGAGCTGACTCACTGGAAAAGACCCTGATGCTGGGAAAGACTGAAGGCAGGAGGAGAAGGGTCTGACAGAGGATGAGAAGGTTGGATGGCATCACTGACTCAAAGGACGTGATTTGAGCAAAGTCTGGTAGACAGTGGAGGACAGTGGGCCTGGCCTGCTGCAGCCCATGGAATGGCAAAGAGTCAGACATGGCTTAGCGACTGAACAGCCACAACAATGGATGCCCGCATTTGCCAGCACTGGGCTCTTCCTGAAGACCTGCCTGTAATAATTCCTATTTTACCTGAAGGAATACGTTACCATTTCTTACAGTGCATTCCCTCTGGAAGCAAACTGCCTCTGCTTGTATCACTTGAAATAATTCATGTCCCTTCTTCCTTAAGGAATAATTTCTCTGGTAATAGGCCCTTCATTTAGAAGAGTAATTCTGCTGGTAAAGGGCCATGGTGGCTGACGTCCCCCCTTTCTTTCAGCATGTTAGCTGGATTCCTATGTGGTCAGTGCTACCACCAGTGCCTTGGTGTATGTGTCCTCACTCACCACGGCTATTTGCAGGGTTTCTTTTGTCTACATCTCACAGTCATGATGTATGTAGCTATGGATTTCTTTGTATCTATCCCACTCAAGTTTATTGGGTATCTTGTATGTGCAGGTTGTTTTCCACAAAATTTGGGACATTTTTGCCTTTTTCTCCCTCCTAGTGCCCACCTGCTCTGGTCCCTTCCTCCCCTCCCAGCATCTTGACCAAGGATTTGAGAGCTCTTCATAGGGCTCCTGGGCCTGCTTTCATCAATCTGGATTTTTCCCGAGCTTCAATTTAGATAGTTTCTGTCTAGGTCTCTTTTCAAATTTATTCCTCTTTCTTCAGCACTTTCCATTCTGTTGTTAGGCCCACCCAGGGTATGCTTTTCCTTCAGATGTAATTTTGTGATTTAGAATTTCTGTTTGGTCCCATTGCCTAAACTGTTTTTCTCTGTTCTCTCCCCAATCTGTTTGCTGTGTCTTTTCTTTTTTTCTGTAAATTCTTGAATATATTTACAGTGGTTGTTATTAAAGTTCTGTCTGCTAGTTCCATTTCTGGACCCAGCAAACCATTGTGTTAATTCTCTTCTCTTGTCTGTAAGTCTCATGTTGCTTTTTATATATCATTATTTTTTATGATGCGCTAAACATTGTCTGTGGAAGGGCACTGGGACATAAAACAGTCTCATGTTTTGTCATAATTGATTGTTTGCTTGTTCCAAAGGACTGGACCCTTTTCTATGCCTGTTGGATAAAATGAGGAGGTGATGGGATTTCACCAAACCTTATGGTGAACTGGAGCCACACGGCTCTTTCATAGGAATGAGCTCCCCCCTTTCAGGCAGCCCTGGTCCTCCCACACCTACAGTGATGCCTATGAGAGGGACTCATCTATTAATATCTCTATTACACATGACTGATCCAGTAGGAGGTTGGACTCGGTCATACTGGGGTCTTCAATCCCAGGCTCCAGGTAAATAAGCAAAATTGTGCAAATTCTGTGTTTTGGTTCTTGCTTTTCCGCCTTTTTTCTCCCCCTTTCCCCCTCAGAACATTGGGGTTGGGCTGGGACAGTTATCAGGATAAGTAAATTCTTGCCTCCTTTGGCCCTTGGTCCTCTTCCAGACTGCAGTCCACTCTGCCAGGCCCACCATCACTGACAGCTTGGCTGAACTCACTCACCTCGACCTTAAAGAGTCTGATATTCTTTGAGCAGCTTCTTCCTCTTGATGGCAGGAGTTCAGGATGCGGGCTCTGGGCCCAGGAAGCTTACGCGGCTCTTTGACCCCCACGAAGATTCGCCAGCCCCTTCTTGTGTCCACCATTGTGAACCTCTCACAGTTCAGGCCCACTTCCTCTTGGCACATTATTCTTTGGTATTTCTTGTTACTTCCACTATCTAGTATGACAGTTTAAAAATATCAGTAAGGAATGTGAATAAGAACACATCCTAACACCAGATACCTTCCATCAGACAACAGTCAACTGCCGAGACAGGCAGTGCTGTTTCCACCTGCTTTATGTTTAACGCTCCGGATGTGAGCAAGAAGGACGCTGTTCCGGAGCAGCTGGTGTGTACAGTGTGGCTCGCCCGGGCCATGTGGGGCTGTGGGTGACTCACAGACTGTGCAGTTACTAACTAACCATAGACGACTGCGAGTGTGTCACAGTTACCAGCACGCCGGAGGCTAACTCAGTTTGTTGTCCCCGCGGCAGTAGGGTCTGGTCTAGGGCTCCATCGCACGTGGCCCATTAGCTCCACTCTGTCCTGGGGTCACCGACGATATCCCTTCCCTCCTGTGACCTTGGTGACTTCTACAGACGTACTTGGTGATAGTATTTGGATGCACCCTCCAGCGTAAGTCCACCTGGGATCCTGCTCCCTGCACCCGCACCTTCGTGCAGTCTGACGTTCGCGTCTGTACGTCTCCCTCACCCTTCAAGATGACCACGACTTGCGGTGAGTGACAGCTGGTGAGAAGCGATGTCAGTGACTCAAAAAGCAGCCATGTTTTCCTTATGCAGCAATATCATGTGTGTATTAAATAATATTTTATATTGGCTCCCTCAGTGACCCAATGGTCAAGAACCCGCCTGCCAATGCAGGAGACACAGGTTCAATCCCTGACTCGGGAAGATCCCTTGGAGAAGGAAATGACAAGCCATTTCCAGTGTTCTTGCCTGGCGGGCTACAGTCCATGGGCTTGCAAAGAGTCAGACATGATTTAGTGAGTGATTTAGTGAGTGAGCAGCAACAATTCATAGTAGACTTTGATGGCACATTTGTTGAATTGATGCTGTTTCTGTAGATATATTTACCTACGATGAATTATGTCTTTTAAAAAATTATTTTGGAATGCTTGTTGGGCTATTCCTTGATTAGAAGAAACATGAGAATATTAATGCAAAAATAAAAAGCATCGTCATAACTCACAAATCCATCTAACTAGTGTGTTACCAAATGTTTCAGAGAGCATACCATGAACTCCCGCATAGCTTCAAGAGCTTTTTAAAGAGACGTTCTTTTTCCTCTACACAAATACACATACAAGTAAGTTGAAAAGTTCTTTTTATTTAGTTTAATAAGACTACCATAAAAAGAAAAGAAAGTTCTACAGATATATTCAGAAATATTCCAAAACTCCAATCCTAAAAAAATGACTACATGCTTTAGAAATGAAATATTTGCACAAGTTCATTGAAAACTGATGACCCTTAGAATACACTATTTTTTTTAAAAAAAAAAAAAAAAAGGTCTTCAAACAGCTCTGGTTCCAAGGAGAGAGATCAAATCCCTCCCAAAATCTTGGCCCAAAAATGAGATTGGAATTTACACCAAGAAGCAAAAATGAGGCCTTATCTATAATTGGATGCTTTCTCACTGAGCTGTATCTTTCTTTCTGGGCCATTCTGGCTTTCTTTCTCCTCTTAGGTTTTGGTTATGTGCTGTTTTTATGTCTTTTAGGTTGCTTTTGTTCTGTAGATGTAAAATGCCTCTGTATGGCCACATCCTGTGCTCACACCAGGGCTCTCATTTCTGAAGTGTTTTTGCCACTTCATTCATCTCTTTCACAGAATCTGTCTTGCCAGAATCTTTGGAAGAGAAGTCACATGATGAATTAGTTCTATCTGTAATCTTCCTTAAATACTTCAGTAAACCTCATTAGCCTGGGAGGTAAAATAATGAAATATATTTTCTTATGCCCTAAAAGGAGTAATTTATGAATTTATTTTAGGAAAAAGCTGATTTTATAAGAATATTTTTATGATTACTGCATTTAGTTAAGAATATGAGGTTTTCTAAGTATTTTCTGGAATTCGTATCAGATGAAATGGTGGCCAAAATGTTCTGTGTAAGCAAAAAGATAGAACAGTAAAGATTAAGCACAAGAATATTGGAGGACATTAGAAGGCAAAAAATCTAGTATGGGGTTAGAAGGTGTGTTCCAAGTAAAGGGGGAGATTAGAAAACGCTTGCCTCTGGTAGCAAATGTCTGCTCTTCTGTATTAAAGCCTCTAGCTTTGATGGTCTGCTTAGCAGGACTGCAGCACAAACCCCATCTCCGTGTTTGGAATGAAGAGGAGTTGTCAGAAAACAGAGAGTGAAGAAAACTCAGCAAGACTTGGGAAAAGCAAGATATATATTACACAGACAGAAGGCAGAGCGGCTAAAATGCATTTGAAAATAAGCACCAAGCATCAAATGTTAAACACATATGAGTGTTGGCTAAGAGGAGCCAAGTGTGTTGATCAGAGTTAGGGGTGTGGGAGGGACTGGGCTGAGGTCATGCCAATGAGTTATTGATTTATCCTGATGATCATGGGAAATTGGTGGAAAGTCTAAAGGGAAAAAAGTGAATATGACTTGTAATTCTGCCATCTATAGAAATGCTATTTGAGAGAGAATTGGCTGGATTGAAGAGACTTGCTGGAAGGCACTGGCTAATCCAGCACGTTATGGCGAAACCCAAGCGGTGGTGATTATGCTGATGTAGAGAAACAAAATCAAGAAGTACTTGTAACACATAGTTAAGATGGCCTGGTAATTTACTGGCTGAGGAGAGAAGGGACATAGTCAACGGTAACTCATTAGTGAGCCCCAGTCTGGGTCATGCGGTGGGGGAAGACATATCAGTCGAGACGGACGGTTCACGAGGAGCACGGCCTTGGAAGACTGTGAAGACTTTAGTCTCGGATAGTGAGCACGAGGGGCCTCCAGGCGCTGCTGGTGGTGAAGAACCCGCCTGCCAGTGAGGAAGGCAGGAGAGGTGGGCTTATCTCTGGGTTAGGAAGACACCCTGGAGGAGGCACAGCAGCCACTCCTGTGCTGCTGCCTGGAGAGCCCCATGGCCAGAGGAGCCTGGTGGGCTACAGCCCTGGGGCCTCAAAGAGCCAGACACGCCCGAAGTGACTAAGCCACTGGGGCCTCAAAGAGCCAGACACGATGAATGCATTGTTTTTCTAAGTATTTTCTGGAATTGTATCAGATGAAATGGTGGCCAAAATGTTCTCTGTAAGCAAAAAGATAGAACAGTAAAGATTAAGCACAAGAATATTGGAGGACATTAGAAGGCAAAAAATCTAGTATGGGGTTAGAAGGTGTGTTCCAAGTAAAGGGGGAGATTAGAAAACGCTTGCCTCTGGTAGCAAATGTCTGCTCTTCTGTATTAAAGCCTCTAGCTTTGATGGTCTGCTTAGCAGGACTGCAGCACAAACCCCATCTCCGTGTTTGGAATGAAGAGGAGTTGTCAGAAAACAGAGAGTGAAGAAAACTCAGCAAGACTTGGGAAAAGCAAGATATATATTACACAGACAGAAGGCAGAGCGGCTAAAATGCATTTGAAAATAAGCACCAAGCATCAAATGTTAAACACATATGAGTGTTGGCTAAGAGGAGCCAAGTGTGTTGATCAGAGTTAGGGGTGTGGGAGGGACTGGGCTGAGGTCATGCCAATGAGTTATTGATTTATCCTGATGATCATGGGAAATTGGTGGAAAGTCTAAAGGGAAATAAGTGAATATGACTTGTAATTCTGCCATCTATAGAAATGCTATTTGAGAGAGAATTGGCTGGATTGAAGAGACTTGCTGGAAGGCACTGGCTAATCCAGCACGTTATGGCGAAACCCAAGCGGTGGTGATTATGCTGATGTAGAGAAACAAAATCAAGAAGTACTTGTAACACATAGTTAAGATGGCCTGGTAATTTACTGGCTGAGGAGAGAAGGGACATAGTCAACGGTAACTCATTAGTGAGCCCCAGTCTGGGTCATGCGGTGGGGGAAGACATATCAGTCGAGACGGACGGTTCACGAGGAGCACGGCCTTGGAAGACTGTGAAGACTTTAGTCTCGGATAGTGAGCACGAGGGGCCTCCAGGCGCTGCTGGTGGTGAAGAACCCGCCTGCCAGTGAGGAAGGCAGGAGAGAGGTGGGCTTATCTCTGGGTTAGGAAGACACCCTGGAGGAGGCACAGCAGCCACTCCTGTGCTGCTGCCTGGAGAGCCCCATGGCCAGAGGAGCCTGGTGGGCTACAGCCCTGGGGCCTCAAAGAGCCAGACACGCCCGAAGTGACTAAGCACGCACATGGAGAAGGAGGTGCCACTGGGCGGATAAGCTGCGAGCCATTGCTAAGTACGTGCTTGGCTCTTCCGCAGTAATTTGCATGTAGTCACTCACTGAATTTTCATAAAAACTCTCAGAGCTGGGCAGTATCACCTCAGAGGAAACTGAAGCACAGGGCTGCATTCTGAGATTCTGGGAGAAGATTACAGGGCAGACAGGGTGCGGCTGGGACATAGGAAGGGGAGCGGTGGAGTGGGTGGGGAGCACGGGCTGAGAGCAGCCATGGCTTCGGGGTCGGGGGACGTAGCAACTGGAAACCTCAGTGTCTGTGGACCTCTGGCAAGAACACACAGGCGCGCGGAGCCAGGGTGCGGGGCTGGGTGAAAGGAATTAGAGGCTCTAAACCAGTGGAAATGCGAGCTTCCGCCTCTGTCATACAGGTGTGGCCTGAACCAGAGACGAGGAGCTTTGAGAACTTCGCGCACCACACCATCACCGTGAGGCTGGCCGAGTGTCCATGTTTGCCATTTAAGAAAACAATGCCACTCACCTTATTTTCATTCAAAACGTACGAAGTAAATTATAGCATATATTCTGTGTCGTATATATTTCCATTCAATTCTGTAAATGCAGTGCTCACTTCCACTTGTCTAACATTAGATGGGAGTACATCTTGCTGTTTTGTCATGCTTGGCTCTCCCTAGAAAGTGGGTGGCATCTGCTTGCTTTTTCCATGCCTCTTCTTTCTGCCTCACTTTCTCTAAGTTTCACCATTTTTTTTTTTTTGCAGCAAATATTGTTGAATGCCTATTGAACAGTTGGCTTTTGTTCTATGAACAGAACAGCTGCTGAAAGTTGCCATGTGGAGCTTGTAGTTAGCAATTGTCTATTCCCCGTGGGCGCAGAGGCTGCTCTGAAGGGGTCGAGGCTGAGCTGAATGCTACCATCGCCCACACGGCCTTGCTCACGCTCAGGTCCTCTTTTCATACACGGAGCACCATACAGGGCCTTCTCAGGAATGTCCTTCCTCCAGGTCTAAATTCACACGTGGGCGCAGAGCCAGACACGCCCAAGTGACTAAGCACGCACATGGAGAAGGAGGTGCCACTGGGCGGATAAGCTGCAGCCATTGCTAAGTACGTGCTTGGCTCTTCCGCAGTAATTTGCATGTAGTCACTCACTGAATTTTCATAAAAACTCTCAGAGCTGGGCAGTATCACCTCAGAGGAAACTGAAGCACAGGGCTGCATTCTGAGATTCTGGGAGAAGATTACAGGGCAGACAGGGTGCGGCTGGGACATAGGAAGGGGAGCGGTGGAGTGGGTGGGGAGCACGGGCTGAGAGCAGCCATGGCTTCGGGGTCGGGGGACGTAGCAACTGGAAACCTCAGTGTCTGTGGACCTCTGGCAAGAACACACAGGCGCGCGGAGCCAGGGTGCGGGGCTGGGTGAAAGGAATTAGAGGCTCTAAACCAGTGGAAATGCGAGCTTCCGCCTCTGTCATACAGGTGTGGCCTGAACCAGAGACGAGGAGCTTTGAGAACTTCGCGCACCACACCATCACCGTGAGGCTGGCCGAGTGTCCATGTTTGCCATTTAAGAAAACAATGCCACTCACCTTATTTTCATTCAAAACGTACGAAGTAAATTATAGCATATATTCTGTGTCGTATATATTTCCATTCAATTCTGTAAATGCAGTGCTCACTTCCACTTGTCTAACATTAGATGGGAGTACATCTTGCTGTTTTGTCATGCTTGGCTCTCCCTAGAAAGTGGGTGGCATCTGCTTGCTTTTTCCATGCCTCTTCTTTCTGCCTCACTTTCTCTAAGTTTCACCATTTTTTTTTTTTTGCAGCAAATATTGTTGAATGCCTATTGAACAGTTGGCTTTTGTTCTATGAACAGAACAGCTGCTGAAAGTTGCCATGTGGAGCTTGTAGTTAGCAATTGTCTATTCCCCGTGGGCGCAGAGGCTGCTCTGAAGGGGTCGAGGCTGAGCTGAATGCTACCATCGCCCACACGGCCTTGCTCACGCTCAGGTCCTCTTTTCATACACGGAGCACCATACAGGGCCTTCTCAGGAATGTCCTTCCCTCCAGGGACTCAGGGACTCTTCAAGAGAAACTTGCTCATTTTTCTACATGTTTAGTGCAATGTCTACTATTTCTGAAAATGCTTGACTAGACTGCTTCCTGAAAAGACCCTTGAATACTGTATAATACAGGATACAGTTAAGTAGGCTTTTCCTTTTTTAAAAAAAAAAAAATTTGGCCTCTGTTATTGGTCTTTTCTTTATTTATTTTCATCCATCTTTGTTCTTTGGCCCGTGTGGGCCTCCCATCGTGGTGGCCTTTGCTGTCACAGAGCACCGGCTCTGGGTGCATGTGCTCCAGAGCTCCAGCTCATAATTGGACACATCAGTTCAGCTGCTTCGCGGCACGTGGGATCTTCCCAGGCCAGGGATCAAACTGATGCCCCTTGCCCTGCAAGGCTGACTCTTTACTCACTAGACTACCAGGGAAGACTGAGTCTTTCTTTTAAAGTCTGAAAAAACTATAGTGCTCCTCTCCCCAGTTCTCAAATCTTCAATTAGGCAAGAGATCACTGTAGATTTTTGCATGTGAGCTCACTAGCACATCAGGTGATGCACACACACACACACATATACACACACACGCCTTTTCAGAGGCAAGGAGAGGACAGTTACCTAACTGCAGCCCTGTCTCACCTAAAGATGCAGGAAACAGGGGCTTCCCTGGTGGTCCAGTGGGTAAGGACACCTCCTTGCAGCGCAAGGGGCGCCAGTTCGATCCCTGGCCTGGGAAGATCCCACGTGCTGCGGAGCCGCTGGACCGATGTGTCCAATTACCGAGCCAGAGCTCTGGAGCGCATGCGCTCACCAGAACCAGTGCTCTGGGACGACAGAGGCCACTACAATGGGAGGCCCACATGGGCCAAAGAACAAAGATGGATGAAAATGGCCAAATGAAAGACCAATAGAAGTGGTCCGCCTGCCCCTCTCCCTCCCCACCCCACCCCCACCAAAATAAATAAATAAATAAATCTTTAAAAAAAAGATGCAGGAAGCAAATAGACACTTGGCAAAGTCACCGGTCCGGAGCAGAAGCCTGTTAAAACATAAAATCATACCCTATGCTCCCTTCTCCATGCCTGGCTATCACTTGAGAAGGTCTAGCAGGGTAGCACTGAGCTGCCGCTGAAAGAGCTGCAGATCTTGTGCTCTTTGTGAGGAGGCATTCTTACGGAAGCCCACAGCATGCTGCCCAGACAAACAGAAGAAATGAGATCTGGGACCCACCACACGGACAACACGAAACACAGCTTAACTCATAACTTGAGGTAAACTTTACAAAATGGTAAGCTTTCCGTGACTCTGAGAAGTTAGTAGTGTTATTTTATTATTTAAAATAACTTGAATTTAATTAATGAATTACTAATATGAGAAGCCATGAGTATTAGTCTAAGTGGAGATTACTCAGCATAATTTACATGAATCTTGTCCATGCTATTTGTATCATTAGACACAGCTCTGGCGCCTCTGAGTGAACAGACAGGCACCACAACACGGGTGCTTGGTGTTTGAAAGACTGAGTCCTGGCTTCCGGGAGCCCTGGCGGAGGGCAGTCTGCATAGGCTTATGCACCGATGACTCAGGACACTGGCCAGGGAAACCATATCCGAGAGGGTGTGAGGTAGGTCGCCACGTGTGTTCATGGATTCCGAGGTTCAGAATTACAAGGAGCTGCAGGGAGGTGGCTTCTTTCCTCGCTGCCTGGCAGCAGAGGTGCTCGGTCAGTTTCCTCCCTAGCTTTGCGCGCTCACGGGCAGTGCAGCCAGTCCAGAGGCCACAGTGCCCAGCCCCTGCCACGTGGATCTGGGGAGGCCTCTTCTCTTAGGGTTCCAATTTCTGGAGTCTTCCATGGAGTCAGATGGAGTGCTTCCACTGGGGCAAATGCAATTCCTGGGTCACACGCTGTGGACACAGGTGTCCGGTCCCCGGCACAATCTGACTTCACGCTGGCCTGGCTCCCGGGGCGGGTACTCTTAGTGAGTTAGCAGAGTAAGGTCACCTCCTCCCAGCAGCCTCTGAGCACACGACCGTCGCTTTAATCACCCCCTGGCTCTGGAGAGAGGCTTGGGCTACAAAGCTAGGAATTTCGCTGATTTGCACATTTTTGGAAATGGATTGTAGGAAAAAAAGCCAGTATCACTAAGTTTTGAGCCAACACAAGCTTCTGCAGCAGGATGTCAGTGGCAATGGTCCTTTCTCTTCATCAGCATGTTTTGTCTTTTCTTTCCCTTTTATTAACACAGTTGTGTACAAGTGGCTCATCCATGAACTAAATTCACGCTCCACAGTGCCCTTCTCAAATGTCCAGTTGTGAAAAGTGGTCCAGCACTGCGATCTCTCACCGTTAAGTGCTCCCAGATTTTAACAGACTCTGCTTGTACAAACACTCGCTCTGTGTTCACTGCCAGGTTCAGCTTGGGTCTCTGTCTCTCTCGTCCGTTCTCCCCACGAGAGCTCTTCTGCTCTCACAGTTTCCACCAGCCCTGCACATCCTCCTCCAACTGCATCTGATGTGTCATAGGTCACAAAGCTTGAAGCCGCAAGAGGTCTGAGCTGACAGGCAGCGTGTCTGAATTAAAGTCACGACACCCAGCTGACAGGCGACGTGGGGTAGCCAGGAAGTTCCACTCTCACACAAACGTAGCAGCTTTACAGCCAAACCCATGTTTCCTCCGCTGGTCCTCAGCTCTGTGTCGGCTGCCCCAGAGCTCCTGTGGATGGAAACCTCATTTTCAAAATCACAAAAGATCTGCATGTCAGCTTAGCTGCACTTCATTCCCTCATTATCCACACCAGATGGCAAGAATGAGTTCTTCCATCAAAATGTCCCAGATTTTCCCATCCAAACAGATCATCTTGCCTTGTTTACACCATTGCTTCTGACTTTCACTTCCAGGTTTGGGCTTTCTCCCTAAAATCTACCCTGGATCCATTGTGACACTCAGCCTAAACCGTCAGTGGCCTCCTGGCCACCCGCGCCAGGGCAGGCTCGCGGCTTCAAACCACCCCTTTCCTCTCCTGTCCACAACTGCCCATACCTGCGGTCGACCTCTCACGACCGCCCCCAGGTCCACAAGGAGTGTTGGTGTCTCTGGAAGGTCAGTGTGGCTTTGGTTTTAGCTGCTCCCTTCATGGAGCGTCCCCCGGGCTCCCGGTCTACCTCCCCGTGCCCACTTGCAGGCTCCTCTGTGCTGTTGATTACTTCCTACACGGGGACGTTTCTCCCGAGCTCCTTTAAACACTCTTTGGGATCAAGGGCCACTCCCCTCGGGGTCTGGATGGCACCCGGGCACCGCCATCCGTCCTCCTCAGTAGGTGCTCCCCCAGCATTCGAACTGGACTCCACGCCCTCCCGATCCCAGCCCCGAGCCATTCCAGGCTCGGAGACCCTCTGCTGAACGAGACAAGCATCCTCCCTGGAGTCCCCTCTCGGGGGAGACGGCGTTGATTTCAGATCCCAAAACCAAGCCACGGATGACGAGCTCTGAAAATGCTCTACAGAGGGACAAACAGACGTTCGGGACACCGAAAACCCTGCCACTTGTTTCAAATCATGTTTTCCCAGAAACAAGGGATCTTTTTTTTGTTAATGACATCGGTAAGAGATTTATTTCCAGAGATGATTTCAGCTGGTTTCTTTTTTTTTATATCTACGCACAGAAAATCCTTTCTATCCAATTGTAGAGGTCATCCAAGATTGAGCTAAGGATAAACACATGCTTGAATTGCTTTCCAAATCCATCTGTATATACAAGGTGCAACTGAGGGATGGAATGAACGAAGTTAATCTTCAGCCGCAGCAGCGAAGGGACGGACCCTGCCGCACCACCCTCCCATGGAGACGATTGCTGCATGAAAACTCTTGCTAATACGCTCAGTGGCAAACTCTGTGTCCCTCTGCTCAGGTCCTGCTTGCGCAGCCATGGTGGCTGCTCCCCCAAGACCAGCCCTCGGATCCCGGCTTCGACGGTGGGCCGCACAGTCCCACGGGCCTCCCCGGGGAAGCGATCACCGCAGAAGTGCACAGGGTCAGGCTTTGGTGCAAACATCTAGCACAGCCGTTTTCTACTGTGAGTTTTACGGACTTTTCAAAGGATCCACTGATGTCATTTCTCATCAGTTTCCTGTGAAAACGCATTTCCTGCTGTGCCCATTTCTCAGTTCACGCCTTTGCCAATTCATGAGCCTCCCTGGCCGCTCCGTCCGCAGATGTCACCGTCTCCGGGCAGTCTCTCTGCCGCTCGAGGACGCTCGCATGTTCCAGCATTGCACGAGGGTGAGGTCACTCAGCTCCGGGCCCACACGCGTGTCTCCGGCACAGTCACTGTTGCTCCTGCTCGAAAGTGGGCCGAGGCCCGGAAGCCTGTTGTCATGAATGAACTGCTGTATTCTAAGTCCCAAGTCTGGTTCCGAGGGAAACCTGTTCTTTTGTTTTGATTATTGAGATAGACCGACACGCTGCAGAGGATACACGGATCTAGAGCTTGAAGCTGGATGGATAAGCCCAGGTAACTTTAAGCAGCTTGTGCTAGATAAATAAACACGGGTAACTTGGACTTGATGAACAAGCACAGGTAACGTGTACGACCACCTCTGGGATCGGGACGGAGTCCGGCCCCTGAGACCCCGGCGCCCCCAGGCAGCACCACTGCCCGCAGTCAGCGCCTGAGCTCAGAGCCTGCACAGGGCAGCGCGGGGGTGGACAGGCCCGTGCTCGGGGCCTCCGGAGCTCAGCAGCGGGGAGGCCCAGGCGAGTGGCCGCTGGCCCTGCTCCGCAGCTCTCCTGCTTCCCCACAGAGAGGAAGCACCGGTGCCCGTGTGCCCGTGTGGACCCCACACACCGGGGGAAGGAGCCGTGTGCCCGTGTGGACCCTGCGCACCAGGGGAAGGAGCCATGTGCCCGTGTGAACCCTACACACTGGGGGAAGGAGCCGTGTGCCCGTGTGGACCCTACACACTGGGGGAAGGAGCCGTGTGCCCGTGTGGACCCCGCGCACCGGGGGAAGGAGCCTCTCCCCCAGGTCTGACCCAGGGGCTGGCTCCTGCTTGACGGTCACCCCCATGCAGCCCGGACACGGCGGCAAGAGGCCTGTGTGCTGGCCAGGCCACAGCTCGCCCACATGCCGGGCATCCTCTGCCACCAAAGCCCGAGGACCTGGCCAGGCTCCCCGCAGCCTCCTCGTGCCGCAGGCCTCCGGAGACCCACCACCGTGGTGCTGTAGTGGCCTCACAAAGGCAAACGTTCTCCCTCTGAACGTCCTAGAGCAAGTTACATACGGGTGCGCGTGCATGTGTTGTGTGCACACGCTCACATGTGTTCCTGGATGCATGCGTGCAGGTAGGTGCATGTGTGTGTCCACGTGCACGTGTGTTATGCATGCAGGTGTGCGTGTCCAGACTGGTGCTTGGATACATGGTTTTAAAATGTGCCTTGTATCTTTTGGACACATTTAAGAAGTGCTATGAGGTGTCTGTTATTTCGTCCGGGACTTTATGAATCACACTGTGGGGTAAGGGGGTGTCCTGCAGGAGCGAGGGGACGCTACGGGCAGGGGCACTCGAGATGCTCACGTCCCCCAGCCGACGCGCGCCTCTCTGCCCTCCCTGCACTGCCCACCAGCGTCTGGCTCAGAGGCAATCTAGCGAGGGCCGCGGGGAGACGGGCGGATCCCAAGGTACTCAGCACCATGGCTCCCTCGGGGAAGCCCAAGCTCGGCCACCGGCGGGCGGCAGCCTCAGCCCAGTGAGGAAGCCCCGCGGACCTCTTCCTGTGGGTCGGCTCTGCTCCAGGCGGTCAAGGTCCCGGCCTCGGGCTTGGGGCTCAGTCTCAGCACCTGCTGCGTGACGACGCCTCATGTTGCTCACCGGCCGTCCGCAGGCAGCGCTGGATCTCCGCGACGTGGCAGGCGACACGGCTCCCCTGGAGGTTCCCCCCGCCTCCTCTCGGCAGACCCGGGCACCGGCTGCCCTCGTCAGCCCCCTGCAGAGCGGGAGGCTTTCTCGACTGGCCCTGGCCACTGGCCGCACACTGCTGCTTGTGACAGGGAAAAACCAAGGCTCCCTCGGAGCCACGCCTTTGGCATTAGCCGCATCCCTGTGCTGCTCTGGTCCGTCCAGGCCAGGGTTTAACCGTATCCTCTTTGGCCGTCTTCCTATTAGTCTCTTCTGAGTTCATAATGAAAGCCAGCTTTCTGGGAAATCACGAAAGCCCGTTGACCAAGTTACTTTTCAAAGAGCGTGGTCATTAGGAGAACATGCTTTCAACATGAGGCACACCGACACGGTGCCCTGACGCCCGTCTCTTTCGTGCAGAAGAGAGCTGAGACGACTCTGCCCACCTGGCCCCTGAGTGAGCGGAGACCTCTCTGCACACGCTGTCGCCCTGCCAATTTCCACGGTCCCAACTCGACAGGGGCTTCCCACAGACCAACAACCTGACCTGTTTGTGCCCATTCAGCAAGTACACTCTCAGGGCCTGACGGATGCCAGATGCTTTTCTCGGTGCAGGGAGAGAGGAGCAGGGAGCGGGACTCTGGCCTGCGTGAAACTGCCTGGTGGCTGCAGAGGTGGGCATGCGGTGTGACGGGGGGCACAGGCTGCAGCATTTCAGGAGGTAAGGAGAGCCCTGGAGACGGGAAGCAGAGACGGGCAGCTGGGAGGACCCCAGCAGCTTCCCAGACGTCCTTGGACAAAGTGGCACTCAACCAAAGGGAAACAGAATTTTGAAAATATTCTGATTATGGAAAACAATATTTAAACAATTTAATACTGTTGTACAAAACTGCACCGTCAACTGCAGCATATAAAATATTGAAGGAGGTATGAACAGAGCCTGCAGGGCAACGAAAGAGTGGCTTCCAGGAGCCAGAAGGTGGTCCGGCGCCCTCGCTCCATAAGGAAGAAGCTGTGTGTACTCTTCCTGGAAACCCACTCAGCTCCAGTGGGTGCTAGACGAGCACTTTAATCCATAAGTGAGCGAGAGAGGAAGCTGAGAGACGGGGGGACCTCATTTTAACACAGGAGACGGGGTGGAACCGGACACTCCCTGCTCTAAGGAGAGAGTCAACGGACAAGACTGAGGACAAGAGGCTCCGAGCACACTTCTCTGTTGAAACCACATTTCTGAATAGGCCACTGGCCGCACACTGCTGCTTGTGACAGGGAAAACCAAGGCTCCCTCGAGCCACGCCTTTGGCATTAGCCGCATCCCTGTGCTGCTCTGGTCCGTCCAGGCCAGGGTTTAACCGTATCCTCTTTGGCCGTCTTCCTATTAGTCTCTTCTGAGTTCATAATGAAAGCCAGCTTTCTGGGAAATCACGAAAGCCCGTTGACCAAGTTACTTTTCAAAGAGCGTGGTCATTAGGAGAACATGCTTTCAACATGAGGCACACCGACACGGTGCCCTGACGCCCGTCTCTTTCGTGCAGAAGAGAGCTGAGACGACTCTGCCCACCTGGCCCCTGAGTGAGCGGAGACCTCTCTGCACACGCTGTCGCCCTGCCAATTTCCACGGTCCCAACTCGACAGGGGCTTCCCACAGACCAACAACCTGACCTGTTTGTGCCCATTCAGCAAGTACACTCTCAGGGCCTGACGGATGCCAGATGCTTTTCTCGGTGCAGGGAGAGAGGAGCAGGGAGCGGGACTCTGGCCTGCGTGAAACTGCCTGGTGGCTGCAGAGGTGGGCATGCGGTGTGACGGGGGGCACAGGCTGCAGCATTTCAGGAGGTAAGGAGAGCCCTGGAGACGGGAAGCAGAGACGGGCAGCTGGGAGGACCCCAGCAGCTTCCCAGACGTCCTTGGACAAAGTGGCACTCAACCAAAGGGAAACAGAATTTTGAAAATATTCTGATTATGGAAAACAATATTTAAACAATTTAATACTGTTGTACAAAACTGCACCGTCAACTGCAGCATATAAAATATTGAAGGAGGTATGAACAGAGCCTGCAGGGCAACGAAAGAGTGGCTTCCAGGAGCCAGAAGGTGGTCCGGCGCCCTCGCTCCATAAGGAAGAAGCTGTGTGTACTCTTCCTGGAAACCCACTCAGCTCCAGTGGGTGCTAGACGAGCACTTTAATCCATAAGTGAGCGAGAGAGGAAGCTGAGAGACGGGGGGACCTCATTTTAACACAGGAGACGGGGTGGAACCGGACACTCCCTGCTCTAAGGAGAGAGTCAACGGACAAGACTGAGGACAAGAGGCTCCGAGCACACTTCTCTGTTGAAACCACAACTGAATAATCCATGGCAGATTTCCCCTTCGCTCATTTACAGTTGTGAATAGACTATCATCATCACTGGGACAAGAATTTATTTACAAATGCTCTAATTATTTGAAAAGCCCATGCTGTTCAACTAGTTTCATATTTTAATATGTATAGAAAAGTTTAAAGACAGAATGGAACCCCTCACACACACACACCGTCTCACATACACCCACCCACCCACACACCCTCACACACACACCCTCACACACACACCCTCACACACAGACAATGGCATTAGCTACAGCTTAGTATTATTTTCTGCTTCTCTAGTCAACAGAAGTCATTTTGCCTGAAACCACAGCCCTTCTTCCTTTGGTCGAGGGATGGGCCCTTCCCGACCATCTGATTCTGGTGGGGTCACTCGCTGCGCAGCCCCGCCCGCTCTGGCCGGGGGGCCCTGGCTGGCGGGGTGAACCTCGGGCTCCATTGCCCCGAACAGCAGGCGGTCCAGAAGAAAGGGTGACCCGTCCAGCCAGGCAGCGCTCTCCAGGAATTTCCTGTGTGACCCTCAGTCGGGAAGCCTGCTTTACATTTCTCCCAGCTCCCTGAGGACGCCGGCCTGAGCTCCCAGCATCTGTGTGGCCCGCTGTGTGAAGACAGCTGTGGAGTGAGCAAGAACACGCAGCTGACACAGCGGAGAAGCAAAGACAAAACGGGGCACCACCGAGAGACAGACAGCCGGGGTGAGGGGACAGGGAGCTGATGGTGGTGCCACAGCTTGCTGATGGTGGTGCCACCAGATGCCCTGGCTCTGCGAAATGTTTCAATAATTGTGTCATCTTCCTGTGTACTTGTCCAATAATCCTATTTTTTATTATTCTAGTTCAAGTTGGATTTCTGTTACAACTGAAAATATGGACTACCACACAAATGAGACACAGAAACGTGGAGACGGCCTGTAGGATTCCAAAGCAGGCCTGTGTTGAGGTGGCCTCATTCCAGACTCAGCTCCGAACCGGGCTCCTCACGGCCCTGGCCGTCACCCCAGAGGAAAGGCCGTGAGGTCACACCACCACGCTAGCGAGTCCTGGTCATGCAAGCTCACGGAATCAGATCACGCAATAAAGAAGAGCTTTGTTTAATTGAGAAAACGCAACATGTGCTGTGTGTGGGGGGGTGGATCTCTGTGTGTCTGTCTGTCTGTGTGTGTGTGTGTGTGTGGATTGCTATGTCTGTCTCTGTGTGTCTGTGAGTATTGTGTGCATCTCTGCTCTGTGTGTGTGTGTGTGTGTGTGTTGCATGCGTAAAAGACTGGGGTTTGGACCCACGTGGAAGACTGTCCGCTTAGAGATGGTACCGGGCAGCCTTCAGGCCTGGGCATGGGAGACGAAGCCTCCCTGGGACAACCCCAGAACCACTTTCCCGGAGGCCTGGAGCTCCGTCAGCAGCAAAGCTTCCGTTTGATGGCAACCAAATTGGCAGTGTGTGTTTTCTGGAGCGTCATGAAGTCGTTCCAGTGTGAGAACCCACGTCTGACCTGGGGTCGGGTCCTCCGGGCCCTGGCTTGCCTGTTCTCAGCAGTGACATCTTTTGATAGGGATGAGGGACCAGCAGTCTTCCATTTTCAACAGAACACATCTTAACCTATTTTTCTAAAGGCTCTGGCAAATGCATTCTGCATGAAATTGTTTTTCCCCTCAATCACTGGATCTGCAAAGAAATGTTAAACCATGTGCATTTGATTAAGTTACCATTAAGTCTTTGAAAAAGCTCTTTGTAAGAAATGTATAATGACCAGAAATCCTTGGAAATCTTTTTCTTTGAACCAAATCATCCCGTTTTTGTTGAAATGAAATGAAACTTGAAATCAGTGCCTTGAATTTGAGTCTACAATTGGCACTCTCTACTTGACTAAATGTAGAAAAGGCTGAAAACTTCATGAGCAACATAAATTAGATAGCATGTGTTCTGTGTTTGAGAATGTTCTTTCAAAACAGCACTCTACCATCGTTGCTTCCTAAATGACATTTACTTAAGCAACTGTGACTACATATCTCATGAAAATTAAACTACCCTTAAATTTAGTGGTGAATTGTAAGTGTAGAATTGTAATATTGAATATAAGTTAGAGTCTTTCAATATGCAATTGAGACCCCATGGAATGTATCCTGCCAGGCTCCTCTGTCCATGGAATTCTCCAGTCAAGAACACCGGGTCGCCATCCCCTTCTCCAGGGACTATTCCTGATCCAGGGATCAAACCCACATCTCCTGTATCGCAAGTGGACTCTTTACAGTCTGAACCACCAGAGGGGACCCAAAAATACAAACAGAATAACCAAAAGCTAGTGATTTGAAAGAGTCAATGAAACTTTCTAAGATGCTTATCTTGAATGTTCAGAGCGGGGCAGCAGCTAAGCAGCCGTGCTCTCTGGCCCCAGGCAGTCTCTACAGGCGGCTCACGCCGAGCGTGTGTTCTAGGTCCAGGTGACTCCTTCCCACCCCACAGGGCACCCTCTATCATTTTCTGCCACGGCCTCAAAACTCATTCTTTTAATCAATGCAAATCTCCCTGTTTTCAAATCGGATCCTTCTCTTTATTTCCCTGCTGATAACTAAAATGCAAATTTCTCTACATCCTGTTTTAAATAGCTTTATTGAGTCACCAGCTGCATTCCACAAATTCAGCCTTAAGTGTACAACTTGACACAGGACTCCTTTCTGCCTTTGCACAAAGGCCCTCATTTCAATGATTTCTCCATGACCAGTTATTTAAGCTTTCAAGCATTTCAACAGCAATCTATATACATTGTCCCTGCCTTGTATTTTCCTCTTAACACTTACGATTCACAGACATGCTTTCTATTTTACTTTTTAATTAACACAAGGTTTATTGTCTGTCTCATGTATTGCTATTTCTGCAGCAAGTAGAATTCTGGCTGGCACATAATAAGCACTCAATAAATATTTATTAATGAATGAAAACTCATAAGAAGATATGACAAGTAGGGACTAGCATGACTGACCGGTAGGAAGAGGAATCACGTGCAGAATAGCTTCAGTTAAGCAGCTGGTGGGAAGGCACTCCCCACGGCGGAAAAGGAAGCACGAGGAACGCTGCTCTGCTGGTGGGATGTACAGTGATACAGACGTGCGGAGAGCACCAGGGCAATTCCTCCACTACTACAAAGAATTCACGTATCGCACTTCTGAGCACCTGCTCGAAAGGACGGAAAGCCTGATCTTGAAGAGACGTGTGGGCCCCTGCGTTTTCAGCAGCGATGACTCACAAAAGCTAAACCGTGGAAGGAAACAGGTGTGCGTCAACACGGAGATGGATGAACAGAACCCAACGTCTACCTGCAATGGCGGCTTATTCAGCCTTATAAAGAGAGGACGCTCTGGTCCCTGCCCCTGCTGCATGGGTCCACCTTGAGAGCACTAAGCTCAGTGAATCGAGCTGATCACACAAGGCAAACGAGTGTGGTTCCTCTGTGATTCCACCGTGATTCCACTCATGTGAAGTTCCTAGGGTAGTAACGAAAGCAGGGCAGATGGGAGAAGGTGGGGCCCAGGTCTGGGCAGGGGGTGGAGTTTCAGGTCCACAAGGTGAAAGCATGTGGGGACTCACCATGGCGGCCGGACACAGCAGGGTGGCTGTGCCAAATGCCGGGGTGTGTGCTTGGAGGTGGCTAAGATGTGGATTTTGGGCTGTGTGTGCTCTGTGGCAGTGACTATAGCAAAACAAAGAACTGGGGAAACATTGGTAGGCTGAAATCCATCTGAAGCTTGAGGGTGGCACAGAGGGTGGCAACAGACAGGGGTGAGGGGTGAAGAGAGGCATGTCAGCGTCTGGATGTGGAACACATGTCAGCAATGCAAAGTCGAGAGACAACCGCTAACAAGAATGAAACAGCACCACGTGCAGTAGCATGGTGGACCTAGAGATGATCAGACGATGTGGCATTCGCTAAAGACAAACATCGTATGATATCACGTGTGGAATCTAGAATGCAGCAGAAACGAGCTTATCTATGAAACAAAAACAGACCCACAGACGTAGAGAAGACTTGGGGTTGCCAAGGGAGTGGAGGCCCAGGGAGAACTGGGCGTTGGGGCGGCGGATGGAAGCTGCCCACAGAGAACGAGTCAGCAAGCTCTTCTGCGGCACACGGCAGACTTTGCTCAACACCCGTGATAAACCACAACGGAAAAGAATGAGAAAAAGATGCACCCAGAATTTACCACAGCATTGTAAATCAACGGTATTTCAGTAAAATAAATTTCTGAAAAGTTAAAAAATAAAGAAGCTGAGAGAGCGGGGGAGCCGGGGGGGAGGGAACAAGCAGGAGGTGAAACCAGAGAACACATGGTGAGGTTAGCTTGAAGGCAGGGGGAGACAGACGTGCATCGGCGTGCAGGTGCACTTTAAGGGAAATGCCTCTGACTTCCCTGCTCCTGACACGTGGGCATGGGTGCGCCGGGGTTTGAGGACGTGGGGGTGCAGTCGAAGCTCACCCCTGTGCAACGGCAGAGAGAGGACAAGGGTGACGCGTGTGATAGCCACACGGTGGCCAGGGCAGAGGGGCGACCGAAGGCTGCCGCTTAGGGTAAAGCTGCTGCCGTTTCCAGGCTCACTTCTGCGACGGACGTTTCCTGCATTCCGTGGGAATCGGTTCTCGTGTGCTCGTCTCATCTGAGCAGAGTGTTCCTAGAACCTCTGAAAGACGAGGCATGTGGGCGCACTGGGCAGGAGAAAACCCCTCTCTGGGGACTCAAGAGGCCACATCAGTTCCCACGAGCGCCCCCCTCAAACAGGCTGAAATGGAAGCTTAAGCAAACTGAGCTGCGGGAACCAAATGAGCAGCGAAAGGGCCATATAACGAGGCTTTCTCTGGGGAGCAAAGAGGAAAGCTATGTTTCAATGGAAGCCTGGGGTCTCTGTGGGGAGAAGGGATTCCAGAGTGGAGGGAGACACCTCCTAGTGGATCCAGCAGTGACCCACCAGCAGACTGTTTAAAGGGCCCTCTGAGCGTGCGCAGGGCTGTCGTGATCCCTCTGTGGGCGACACAGCCGGACGTGAGGTGCAGTGCTGCCCGGAGGGGCTCCTGGCTGCGGACGCCTGGGGTGCAAGCCTAGGGCAGCCCCTTAACTGTCCAAGCTTCTTTACTGTGAAATGTGAAGAGGCTGCAAAACAGGCTGCCCATTGTCTCACCTTTCCTGGAAATCAAGAATGCTGATGTTTTTCTTTTATACATAAAGCAGAAGCCCTCCCTTCCACTTATTTCCTTAAAAAAAATTACAAAAATGTGCTCTGATGAGGACAACCCTCTGAGACCCTGATTTTCTCTTATTTTCTCCCTTGAAACCCCTCTCCTCCCGCAGGATGAGGCCGTGGGCGTAGGCAGAGTTGGGGGGGCTCAGGGAGGGACTTCCTCCTCAGTGTAAAGCGGCGGTCCCTGGGACCCTGGCCGAGGTGACCTGCAGCAGCTCCAGCCTTCCTCCATCTGCACCTGCCCTGGCCCTTGGCAACCCAGGATCCTCCGTGAGTCCTCCTCGTCATGCGGATGGTCGCTGACACGTCAGTTTAGGCAGCAAAGGCAAATACACGGGAACAGCCCTGTGTATGTGTCTGCTTTGAGCTGAGAATCTTCAGATCTCCCTGGAGCAGAAGAGCGTGCAGTGCCCTCAGCCTGGTCCACGGCGACCACTGCACACTGGGAGTCTCTTGTCCAACCTCGTTCAGAATAAAGGGCTGTTGTGATTCAGTGGGAATCGGTGCTCGTGTGCTCGTCTCATCTGAGCAGAGTGTTCCTAGAACCTCTGAAAGACGAGGCATGTGGGCGCACTGGGCAGGAGAAAACCCCTCTCTGGGGACTCAAGAGGCCACATCAGTTCCCACGAGCGCCCCCCTCAAACAGGCTGAAATGGAAGCTTAAGCAAACTGAGCTGCGGGAACCAAATGAGCAGCGAAAGGGCCATATAACGAGGCTTTCTCTGGGGAGCAAAGAGGAAAGCTATGTTTCAATGGAAGCCTGGGGTCTCTGTGGGGAGAAGGGATTCCAGAGTGGAGGGAGACACCTCCTAGTGGATCCAGCAGTGACCCACCAGCAGACTGTTTAAAGGGCCCTCTGAGCGTGCGCAGGGCTGTCGTGATCCCTCTGTGGGCGACACAGCCGGACGTGAGGTGCAGTGCTGCCCGGAGGGGCTCCTGGCTGCGGACGCCTGGGGTGCAAGCCTAGGGCAGCCCCTTAACTGTCCAAGCTTCTTTACTGTGAAATGTGAAGAGGCTGCAAAACAGGCTGCCCATTGTCTCACCTTTCCTGGAAATCAAGAATGCTGATGTTTTTCTTTTATACATAAAGCAGAAGCCCTCCCTTCCACTTATTTCCTTAAAAAAAAAAAAATGTGCTCTGATGAGGACAACCCTCTGAGACCCTGATTTTCTCTTATTTTCTCCCTTGAAACCCCTCTCCTCCCGCAGGATGAGGCCGTGGGCGTAGGCAGAGTTGGGGGGGCTCAGGGAGGGACTTCCTCCTCAGTGTAAAGCGGCGGTCCCTGGGACCCTGGCCGAGGTGACCTGCAGCAGCTCCAGCCTTCCTCCATCTGCACCTGCCCTGGCCCTTGGCAACCCAGGATCCTCCGTGAGTCCTCCTCGTCATGCGGATGGTCGCTGACACGTCAGTTTAGGCAGCAAAGGCAAATACACGGGAACAGCCCTGTGTATGTGTCTGCTTTGAGCTGAGAATCTTCAGATCTCCCTGGAGCAGAAGAGCGTGCAGTGCCCTCAGCCTGGTCCACGGCGACCACTGCACACTGGGAGTCTCTTGTCCAACCTCGTTCAGAATAAAGGGCTGTTGTGATTCAGTTTTTCTCTCTTTAAAAAAACCTCCCTGCAGGATCTCCTGGAGGAGCATAAGCGCCTCAGCGAAGTCAGGATTCAGAGTTCACGGCGGCGTCATCTCAGCACTGCCCGCTCAGCCCTCGCAGGTCCTCGTAAGAAATGTAACCTCCGGGTGAGCTCACGAGCTTCCCAAGACAACCTCGTGGAGTCGTGTCTAAGCGCGGAGGGCTGGAGGCGTGAGTGCAGAGGGAGTGGGAAGAGATTAGACAACCTGTCTTATCATGATGCTGTCAGGGCTTTATGGACATTCCACTGGACAGCTGGATTCCATTTAAAACCTGATTCCATTTAAAAACGTGATATGCGGCCGATCAACAAGCCCCGCTCTGTGGGAGCTGGAGGACTCGTCGGCCCGTAGGCACGTTCGGTCCAGGGGAGGTAGGGACGCGGCGGAGCAGCACGGAGGGGGGCTCCCTCTGGGAAGTGGTTCCCAAGACGCTCTGTGTGCAAACCTGAAACGTGATCCGGGGGAGAGGAGCACAGGGGAAAGGAGGTCGCGAGGTTTGACTCAAGAGGAGACTGTTCCCAGACCATCAGGACCTCAGGCACAAAGGCGATCTCTAGACACGAGTGCCTGTGGCAGCTGGTGGCCCTGGTGGTAAAGAATCCTCTGCAGTGCCGGGGCCCTGGTCCAGTCCTGGGATCGGAAGATCCCCCACAGAAAGGAACAGAAGCCCACTCCAGCTTGCCTGGAGGATTCTGTGGACAGAGGAGCTTGGTGGGCTGCAGTCCACAGAGTCGCAGAGAGTCGACACGACTGAGTGACCAGCACTGTCGCCACGCCTCGAGCACGTGTTGTAAGCGGACACTATGGCGTGGTGTACATATTAAACACATGCTCTAATATGCATTGCCATATAGTTCATAGCCATGTTATTTATAATTTATGTGCATTTCCGATTGCTATTTATTATATCATAGATGCTTTTGCATCTATAAAATCAAAAACATTCTATAAATAAAACAAACAGCATATATATTTAACTTTGACAACTGCATACCGCCATGCAGATGAGGGCTTATTGGCAAGTGTGGCTCTGCCCATGCTCCCAGGGTCGGAGCCAGGGTCTGGACATACACAGACTGCTCGTCCCCTGGCCCAGGGCCACACTGGCTTCGTATGGGCACTGGGGTGCTCCCTGATGAGGAGCTTTAGGTTGGAGAAAATTTGGCATAGTCAGATCTGTGTTTAAGAAATCACATATTGAGAGCTATGTTGAAGAAAACTTTCTGGAGCAAGAATAAATGTATTTTTTAAAAATCCATTTCATAGGAATAATAAGAAGAATTAGAGTCTGTTTCATCAGAAACAACAGAGGCTGTGAGAAAATGGAGTATCTTAAAAGTTACTTAATGAAAAGTGCCAATCTAGATTTCTACGTCCAGTTAAAACACCCCTCAGAATGAAGGCAAAATAAAGATATTTTCACAGAATCAAGTGTTGAAAGAATGTGTTGCTAGAAGAACTCAGTTGCCAGAGAAACATTTTCAAGTACAGGAAAATGGATGTTTGGATTTATAAGAGTCTTAGAAAGTATAAAAATGTCGAGAAAGATAAAACATTTTTTTACTAATATTTTAAAAAGTAAACTGATTCTTCTTTTTCTGTAGGTCTAAGAAGCAGAATATATTTAAAATGATATAATAATGCATTATAAAACCTATAATATTATGCTTAATTAAAATATATAGCATACTCTAGCACAGGGAACTATATTCATGCATTATAAGAGTCTATAATGGAAAAGAATCTGAAAAAAAGTATATATATATATATATATATATATATATACACACATATATATTCTTTTACATATAAGTATATGTATTAATAACTGGATCACTTTGCTGTACACACAAAACTAATATGTTTTAAATCAACCATATTTCAAATGCACACACGGACACAGATACATATATATATGTATGTATGCGGGCTTTCCCAGGGGCTCAAGGGTAAAGACCCTCTCTACAATGCGGGAGATGCAGGTTCAGCCCCTGGGTTAGGAAGATCCCCTTAAGGGGGACATGGCAGCCCACTCCAGTGTTCCTGCCTGGGTAATCCCATGGACCAGGAGAGACTAAGTATGCACCCACACATGCATACATATATGTGCATATATGTATAACATATAACAGCAGAAAGTATGAGAAGTTACACGGAATTACACCATTGTAAGGATTTTACACCATATACAAAATGTATTATATTAATTCGGAGCATATTTTATTAAGGTAAGGACTGGTATTTATAAGTCTTATAGAAATACTAAAATACAATAGGCAGAGTTACAGGAAAAAATAGAGGGGATACAATGCAACCCCATGGAAAGAGTCAGCTCGAAGCACAGCAGGAAAGGAGGAAGGGCGAACGACGAGAGGGAAGGTGTGAGTGCAGGACGTCCACCAAGACATCGAGAGGGCGGAGGAGGCAGAGCATGGCCGGCGACAGCCACGACAGTGGCCTCTGATGGGAGAGAGACGCGGTCGGAAAGACGGACGTGGAGCAAACATGCAGCAGTGCCGTCGCCCTCAGTTAGCAGATCGCAGAGTGGTCAGAGCGTCCGGCCCTTTCTCTCTCCTGAGGTCTCGGATGGACGCAGCATTCCCACCTGTCAAGCTGCCAGCTGTTTGGAAGGACCACCCGCATTCCAGTGGAAGATTCTCTAGGTGAGGAGCTAGAAGCTCTTTTCAGTAATTGCTTGTTTTCAGTCGGCTCCACCTTACCAAGCTCGCATGAGATGAAATCGATAGATCACAAATCGCAGTGCTCCCTGTGAGTCAGGGGAGTGCGCGACCTCAGGTCCCTAACCAGATAGAAGTTATGTGTCAAGTCCTCTGCATGGACGTAAAGCTAGTCCCACACACCCTGAGGGTTCTGTGGCTAAGCCATGCGAGAAGGACTTAAATGTAACACAAAGCAGAAGGAATGTGCTTTAAGCTGTAGTAGTTTTTAACTCAATTCTTTTACCATGTTTGATAGCTTCCTGGACACACTGCCCATTCCTGGACTGTCTTCAGGTTTATACACTCAGGCTGAAAGTGATGGTGTAATTTCCCTCAAACAAGCAGAGTTCCAAACATTTCAAAATACATGCTTCAGCCCCTGGGTTAAGATCCCCTTAAGGGGGACATGGCAGCCCACTCCAGTGTTCCTGCCTGGGTAATCCCATGGACCAGGAGAGACTAAGTATGCACCCACACATGCATACATATATGTGCATATATGTATAACATATAACAGCAGAAAGTATGAGAAGTTACACGGAATTACACCATTGTAAGGATTTTACACCATATACAAAATGTATTATATTAATTCGGAGCATATTTTATTAAGGTAAGGACTGGTATTTATAAGTCTTATAGAAATACTAAAATACAATAGGCAGAGTTACAGGAAAAAATAGAGGGGATACAATGCAACCCCATGGAAAGAGTCAGCTCGAAGCACAGCAGGAAAGGAGGAAGGGCGAACGACGAGAGGGAAGGTGTGAGTGCAGGACGTCCACCAAGACATCGAGAGGGCGGAGGAGGCAGAGCATGGCCGGCGACAGCCACGACAGTGGCCTCTGATGGGAGAGAGACGCGGTCGGAAAGACGGACGTGGAGCAAACATGCAGCAGTGCCGTCGCCCTCAGTTAGCAGATCGCAGAGTGGTCAGAGCGTCCGGCCCTTTCTCTCTCCTGAGGTCTCGGATGGACGCAGCATTCCCACCTGTCAAGCTGCCAGCTGTTTGGAAGGACCACCCGCATTCCAGTGGAAGATTCTCTAGGTGAGGAGCTAGAAGCTCTTTTCAGTAATTGCTTGTTTTCAGTCGGCTCCACCTTACCAAGCTCGCATGAGATGAAATCGATAGATCACAAATCGCAGTGCTCCCTGTGAGTCAGGGGAGTGCGCGACCTCAGGTCCCTAACCAGATAGAAGTTATGTGTCAAGTCCTCTGCATGGACGTAAAGCTAGTCCCACACACCCTGAGGGTTCTGTGGCTAAGCCATGCGAGAAGGACTTAAATGTAACACAAAGCAGAAGGAATGTGCTTTAAGCTGTAGTAGTTTTTAACTCAATTCTTTTACCATGTTTGATAGCTTCCTGGACACACTGCCCATTCCCTGGACTGTCTTCAGGTTTATACACTCAGGCTGAAAGTGATGGTGTAATTTCCCTCAAACAAGCAGAGTTCCAAACACAATTTGTCACAGATTGAGAGATAATACACTGCCTTTGAAGGTGATTGCTTTTCCACAGCTCAGGGCATATAGGTTCCAAGGAATTCCTTCTGGACAAGACATCCGACCCGAAGACAGGGCGTGATCTGCCTGCCTTTCCTCTGCTGCCTTTAACTGTTACTAGTTCTGCTCACAGATGTGGGGTGACACCTGATCCCAGGAAGGGAATCAGGGAGCCCCGTGGCAGGTGAGCTTGCTGTGTGTTCCCCACTGGCCCTGCGACGCTGCAGATAAAAGAAGGGTTTAGGGCCAGAAGAGCTGGGCTGAAGCCTCTGTCGTCTCCCCGGTGAGGTGGGAGGACAGGCTTCACAGAGGACGGGAGGGCTGAATCCAGGGCAGGGCATCCCAGCCCAGCCCACGCCGGGTGAGGGGCGACGGGCAGGAGTGCCTGCCCCATGTCCTCGCTTTCCTCCTTGGCTGGCTTTGGGCACCCTCACCGCCGGGTGTATTCTGAAAAGACATTTGTCACTCGGATTTAAGAGGAACAGGTTCCATTGCCTCCATGGTGGTCGTGGCGGCTCAGGTCTCGTCACTGACTGGAGATGTTACACATTTTCTCAGGTGCTTGACAGCCGTTTGCTTGAAAGTATTTATTCAAATATTTTCCCTCTTGGTCTGTTCATCACAATGTTGAGTTGTAAGTGTTCTCTTTCTATTTTGGACACACATTCTTTGTCGTGTATTTTCTCCCAGTGTGTGGCTCAACTTTTTCTTCATTCTTATTTTCTAAAAGCAGCATTTAAAAAAACTTCACGAGGTCCTATTTATGAAACTTTTCTTCTACCATTCAGACTTTTTGTTTCCTGTGTAGGAAGTGACCACAAAATTTCAAATGGCTTCTCCTATGATATCTCTTAGAAGTTTTATATATTGAGCTTTTATACTGAGGCTATAATCCATTTTTAATTTATTTTTTATGGTATGACGTAGATTTTGAGGAGCTTGTACCTCATATTTCTATTCAGTCTCTCAGTACCACTGACTGAGAAGACTGTCATTTCTCCCAGTCAGTACCACTAACGTGTCAGAAGTCAGACAGCCGTTGGGGCCCACTTCTCCTTCTGGTGCTGCATGCTTGTTTGCTTGCTGAGTTGATCCTGTTCTATATTCCCTGCTCTCTTGATTACAGTATCTCTGAAGCGTGTTTCCATGGTGGCTCAGGTGGTGAAGATCTGCCTGCAATGCAGGAGACCCAGGTTCCACCCCTGAGCTGGGAAGATCCCCCGGATGAAGGGAATGGTTACTCACGCCAGTGTTCTTGCCTGGAGAATTCCATGGACTGAGGAGCCGGCAGGCTGCAGTCCATGGGGGTACAAAGAGTAGACATGACTCGAGGACTAACATTTTCTATCTCTTTTCAGAGTACCTTTCAAAATAAGATAGAGTAAGGAGAGACAAATGTGTCTTCTTCTAGGTTGATGCTTTGTATTTACATATAAATTTTAAAATCGGCTTCCTAAAGAAAAGGCTTCTTGGAATTTTGGCTAGGATTGCTTTGAGTCTATGGACCAAAGTGGTCCTGCCCCATGTCCTCGCTTTCCTCCTTGGCTGGCTTTGGGCACCCTCACCGCCGGGTGTATTCTGAAAAGACATTTGTCACTCGGATTTAAGAGGAACAGGTTCCATTGCCTCCATGGTGGTCGTGGCGGCTCAGGTCTCGTCACTGACTGGAGATGTTACACATTTTCTCAGGTGCTTGACAGCCGTTTGCTTGAAAGTATTTATTCAAATATTTTCCCTCTTGGTCTGTTCATCACAATGTTGAGTTGTAAGTGTTCTCTTTCTATTTTGGACACACATTCTTTGTCGTGTATTTTCTCCCAGTGTGTGGCTCAACTTTTTCTTCATTCTTATTTTCTAAAAGCAGCATTTAAAAAAACTTCACGAGGTCCTATTTATGAAACTTTTCTTCTACCATTCAGACTTTTTGTTTCCTGTGTAGGAAGTGACCACAAAATTTCAAATGGCTTCTCCTATGATATCTCTTAGAAGTTTTATATATTGAGCTTTTATACTGAGGCTATAATCCATTTTTAATTTATTTTTTATGGTATGACGTAGATTTTGAGGAGCTTGTACCTCATATTTCTATTCAGTCTCTCAGTACCACTGACTGAGAAGACTGTCATTTCTCCCAGTCAGTACCACTAACGTGTCAGAAGTCAGACAGCCGTTGGGGCCCACTTCTCCTTCTGGTGCTGCATGCTTGTTTGCTTGCTGAGTTGATCCTGTTCTATATTCCCTGCTCTCTTGATTACAGTATCTCTGAAGCGTGTTTCCATGGTGGCTCAGGTGGTGAAGATCTGCCTGCAATGCAGGAGACCCAGGTTCCACCCCTGAGCTGGGAAGATCCCCCGGATGAAGGGAATGGTTACTCACGCCAGTGTTCTTGCCTGGAGAATTCCATGGACTGAGGAGCCGGCAGGCTGCAGTCCATGGGGGTACAAAGAGTAGACATGACTCGAGGACTAACATTTTCTATCTCTTTTCAGAGTACCTTTCAAAATAAGATAGAGTAAGGAGAGACAAATGTGTCTTCTTCTAGGTTGATGCTTTGTATTTACATATAAATTTTAAAATCGGCTTCCTAAAGAAAAGGCTTCTTGGAATTTTGGCTAGGATTGCTTTGAGTCTATGGACCAAAGTGGTCAGTGGTCAGCCATACTGAGTCTTCTGATCCAGGAATAACATACGCCCCTCCGTTCATTCAGCTCTCCTTGAATCTCCCTCAGCAGTCCTATGCACTTCTCAGTGTATAGCTCTTAATCACATTTGAAGCGCATCCCTAGGCAAGACACGCACGCTCTGTGAATAGCACTCCAGGCTGCCCTGGTGGCTCCGGGTCAGGAATCTGCTGGTAACGCGGGAGCCACAGGAGATGTGGGCTCTGTTCCTGGGCCAGGAAGATGCCCGGGAGAAGAAAACGGCACCCACTCCAGGATTCTTTTGCCTGGAGAATCGGTGGACAGAGCAGCCTGGAGGGCGACAGTCCATAGGATTGCAAAGAGTCAGACACGACGGAAGTGACTTGGCATGCATGCAAACAGTACTTTAATTCCAAATTCCTATTTTCGACGTAGTAAATGGAAATAAAATTGATCTTTTCATTTCTATGTTGTGTGTTGTGACCCACTAAACATATGTATCAGTTCTAGCAGCTATTTTGTAGAATCTCTAGAATTTTTATTTTCATGATCATATCATCTATAAATAAAGATGGTTTTACTTCTATCCCAATCTATCCATCCATTTTTACGACTTTATTACTCAGAATGGGACATGGACTTCTAGGTGGGACAGTATTTTTAAGGTGTAAAGGACTTTGCAGGTTTTCTGTTTCTTCTTAGGTCAGTTTGGTAATTTGTAGCATTCAAGGAATGTGTATATTCCATGCAATTTGTCAAATTTGTCAGTGTAAAATCATACTTAAAATGCGTTTATTATTGTTACAATCTTAGAAATATGTAATCTTTCACCCTTCACTCTCCGCCAGTCCGCACTGATTTCCTGCTCGTGGATACTCTCCAGCTTTAAGATTTAAACAAGTCATGTTCTGCAGTGTTCTGACCCCAGAATGACTTTTTATCGCCTAAATCCAAGTCCCACTCCACTGCTCTACAAGTCTTGCTTGAAAAGGGGAGTGAGCCAAGGGGCCTCCTATTCAGTTCTCCAAACCCTACTTGTCACCTGCACTCAAGACCAAGGGTCTGTCCCCAGGGCTCCCTCCTCTCCCAGAATCTGTGGAAATGATTACAAAACCCGAGGCTATGCTTTCTCTTGTACTCTCTCTTTCCTTTCCAAGTTGAAATGAAAAGAAAAACACCAGAGCCACATTCTTCAACCATAGTAGGAGAGACAGAACAATTGTTGAGGTAAAGAACAGTGGACCACCTTGCAGTGTTCGGATGCACAGGCGGTCTTTTGCTGGAATATTCTACATCTGACGCAAAGATTATTTAGCACAATGTGTCAATGCCAATGGAAGTTTTCCATGTTTTTTATCCATTTGTCTAAGTGGAAATGTGAAGAAAACATTGGAATAGCGTTAGCCTCTGATTATTAATCTCATATTATCACGTTTTCTAGCCTATACTGAATATGCTCAGAAAATAGATCTTGCAGCAAAAAAAAAAAGAAAAAAAAGAAATTGTAACCATCAGAACAAAGAGTTGCTTATGTTTGAGCCACTGTAATTAAAACCCAGCAAGAGGTCTGCACATTCCCCTCTCTCATCTCTAAGTTGCGTACATATTCATTAGGCTTAAACCCAGTAAAACCAAATAGGACTATGTGCTCAGTCACTCAGCCGGGTCTGGCTCTCTGTGACCCCATGGACTGTAAAGCCCACCAGGCACCTCTGTCCGTGGGATTTCCCAGGCAAGAATCCTGGAGTGGGCTGCCGTTCCTTCTCCCCTCCGGAGGATCTTCCCGACCAGGGGTCGACCCCGTGTCTCCTCCATTGGCGGGCAGATTCTTTACCACTAGTGTCACCTGGGAAACCAAGTACCAGTAACACATGCAGAAAAAGCATATCTAACTCCTCACTAATTGCAATGAGGACAGTAACTTAATTATTGCTTTTGCTTTTGCTCACAAAAAAGACAAAACAGAAAACCATGTGTAAGTTTCGAGAACTGACTGACTCTTAGTCAACAGGCTCACAAAGTAAACAACAGACATCAGTCCCCTGAAGAGACTCTGAGCTGCAGATGATAGAGGGGCACCTCAGGAGTCCTTTCACACCTCAAAGGGCCCACTTGCCTTCTTGTTAGTGCTTCCTCCAGATTTCATTGTTTGACCCCTTAGAATCCATTTTCATTTTTGCAAATGAAATTTATCTTTGGCTTACTCTATTTTGCTTTTACTAGCTCCCCAGTTGGGCTTCCTGGTGGCTCAGAGGGTAAAGAATCTGTCTACAGTGCAGGAGAACCAGGTTCAATCCCTTGGTTGGGAAGATCCCAAAGAACAGTGGACCACCTTGCAGTGTTCGGATGCACAGGCGGTCTTTGCTGGAATATTCTACATCTGACGCAAAGATTATTTAGCACAATGTGTCAATGCCAATGGAAGTTTTCCATGTTTTTTATCCATTTGTCTAAGTGGAAATGTGAAGAAAACATTGGAATAGCGTTAGCCTCTGATTATTAATCTCATATTATCACGTTTTCTAGCCTATACTGAATATGCTCAGAAAATAGATCTTGCAGCAAAAAAAAAAAGAAAAAAAAGAAATTGTAACCATCAGAACAAAGAGTTGCTTATGTTTGAGCCACTGTAATTAAAACCCAGCAAGAGGTCTGCACATTCCCCTCTCTCATCTCTAAGTTGCGTACATATTCATTAGGCTTAAACCCAGTAAAACCAAATAGGACTATGTGCTCAGTCACTCAGCCGGGTCTGGCTCTCTGTGACCCCATGGACTGTAAAGCCCACCAGGCACCTCTGTCCGTGGGATTTCCCAGGCAAGAATCCTGGAGTGGGCTGCCGTTCCTTCTCCCCTCCGGAGGATCTTCCCGACCAGGGGTCGACCCCGTGTCTCCTCCATTGGCGGGCAGATTCTTTACCACTAGTGTCACCTGGGAAACCAAGTACCAGTAACACATGCAGAAAAAGCATATCTAACTCCTCACTAATTGCAATGAGGACAGTAACTTAATTATTGCTTTTGCTTTTGCTCACAAAAAAGACAAAACAGAAAACCATGTGTAAGTTTCGAGAACTGACTGACTCTTAGTCAACAGGCTCACAAAGTAAACAACAGACATCAGTCCCCTGAAGAGACTCTGAGCTGCAGATGATAGAGGGGCACCTCAGGAGTCCTTTCACACCTCAAAGGGCCCACTTGCCTTCTTGTTAGTGCTTCCTCCAGATTTCATTGTTTGACCCCTTAGAATCCATTTTCATTTTTGCAAATGAAATTTATCTTTGGCTTACTCTATTTTGCTTTTACTAGCTCCCCAGTTGGGCTTCCCTGGTGGCTCAGAGGGTAAAGAATCTGTCTACAATGCCAGAGGCCTAGGTTCAATCCCTGGATTGGGAAGATCCCCTGGAGAAAGGAAAGTCTACCCACTCCATCATTCTTGCCTGGATCTACCATACTTTTGGATTTCTATTTGTTGATTTGGGCATCTCCAAACCACCACGAACGTTCTTGGCTATCCAAAGACTGTGATTGAGAAGGTGGGTGTTCACCTCATGACCTACAGTCACTTTCTGGAATCCCTTCTGATGCTGTGTTTTATATCAGTGGCAAAGCACATTAGTCACACAGTTTATATACGAGTTTTAACCCACATCAGCCATAAAAAGTAGCCTGTGAGTAGGCGGAGGCACTTCATGCAAAATATTTTATAACTAGGTCATCAGCAGCATGATGAAAACTTATTGGGCACACATGTAGCAACCCACAGCTCCTGGTTTCAATAATTTCTGAACCCTCAGCTTGAATAAATAAAGAAAAATGTCAGCGATATAAAATGACATGCCAGTCTTACCGAAAGGAAAGTTTCAAAAATAATCCTGTCTCCAGGCTTAGTGAAAGACGAAAATCAAACAATGCAGCTTGCTTCAAATAGCCCATCTGTCAACACACTGCCCTGCTGAGTGATTCCTTCATCCTTACATCTGTAGACTGATTGAGACTGCTAGTCCTCATTCAGGATGAAAAGCCTGCTGGTGGTGAGGGAAATTTGACAAAAACCAGCAGATACAAGCTTGCTCTTTGCCTTCACCTCTGTGGCACATGAGTGGTTGGGCAGTGCCCTGACGGACTTCAGATGAAGTTACTCAGAACTCCGATTCAGATGCATGAATCCAAACAGGAGAGAAGCCAAGCACTGAAAGTCGAGATGAAAGATGAGCTGAGGGCCGTCCAGACGTCAAGACAGAACAGCCGCCAGGTGGCCGGAGAGCAGGAAGCGAGGATGAGGGCTTGTCTCTGTGTGCTGTGGGCCGGGGGTGACACGAGAAGAGGGGAGCCTTCCAGAACAGGACACGTGAGAGTTAATGTTCTCGAGCCTGTCTTAGACAACGTGCACTGGACTTTGGTTCTTCGCTTCATTTTTCCCTCAAACATCTTTCTGAAGTTGACGTATTGTCCCCGTTGTACAGACTTGGTGGTGTCAATGGCTTCTCGGAGGACTCTCAGTCCAGGGCTGCTGGAAGCAGAGGCCTTTGGTGCCCTCAGGAGGGTCTGGGGAAGATGGGGACCACAGACAGAAGTCAGCCCTGGGCTTCACTAAGCAGAAAATCCTGAGTCACAGCAGCTGAATGCTGCCACGGGGGATAACATGCAAACACATTTTAGTCACAGGTTGGTGAAAGACAGGTGAGTATCTGTGAGCTCAGATGGTTCCTCCTAAGTGGCATGATTGTATCCTTCCGTGCCACTTAGGAACTACGAATGACAGAGAAGCCAGTCCCCGTCAAAGGGCCAATGATGGGCGTCCATCTCCTCGGCTTCTTCTCAGGATCCCAGAGGATGAGACGGTGGGAGGGCCTCACTGACTCTACAGACAGGAGTCTAAGCAAACTCTGGGAGACGGCAAAGGGCAGGGAAGCCTGGTGAGCTGCAGTCCATGGGGAGGCAAAGTCGGACGGGACTTAGAGAATGAACAGCAACAGCAACATCCCACGATACGGGTTTCGTTGTTCTCAGGACTACTGGTCTTCTTCGGGATGCACTGCACCTTTCTCCATTTTCTTCTCTGTACTATCCCCTCTTCTCACGTGATCAGTTTGGTTTGTTTTTAAGTTAGAGATTCACTATCTGCAACGATTTGTACTGGTCTTTTGCGTTTGTCGGAGTTATTTGCATGTGCCCATTCAGATGAAGTTTTAGTTAAAAGAACTCCGATTCAGATGGTTGGGCAGTGCCCTGACGGACTTCAGATGAAGTTACTCAGAACTCCGATTCAGATGCATGAATCCAAACAGAGAAGCCAAGCACTGAAAGTCGAGATGAAAGATGAGCTGAGGGCCGTCCAGACGTCAAGACAGAACAGCCGCCAGGTGGCCGGAGAGCAGGAAGCGAGGATGAGGGCTTGTCTCTGTGTGCTGTGGGCCGGGGGTGACACGAGAAGAGGGGAGCCTTCCAGAACAGGACACGTGAGAGTTAATGTTCTCGAGCCTGTCTTAGACAACGTGCACTGGACTTTGGTTCTTCGCTTCATTTTTCCCTCAAACATCTTTCTGAAGTTGACGTATTGTCCCCGTTGTACAGACTTGGTGGTGTCAATGGCTTCTCGGAGGACTCTCAGTCCAGGGCTGCTGGAAGCAGAGGCCTTTGGTGCCCTCAGGAGGGTCTGGGGAAGATGGGGACCACAGACAGAAGTCAGCCCTGGGCTTCACTAAGCAGAAAATCCTGAGTCACAGCAGCTGAATGCTGCCACGGGGGATAACATGCAAACACATTTTAGTCACAGGTTGGTGAAAGACAGGTGAGTATCTGTGAGCTCAGATGGTTCCTCCTAAGTGGCATGATTGTATCCTTCCGTGCCACTTAGGAACTACGAATGACAGAGAAGCCAGTCCCCGTCAAAGGGCCAATGATGGGCGTCCATCTCCTCGGCTTCTTCTCAGGATCCCAGAGGATGAGACGGTGGGAGGGCCTCACTGACTCTACAGACAGGAGTCTAAGCAAACTCTGGGAGACGGCAAAGGGCAGGGAAGCCTGGTGAGCTGCAGTCCATGGGGAGGCAAAGTCGGACGGGACTTAGAGAATGAACAGCAACAGCAACATCCCACGATACGGGTTTCGTTGTTCTCAGGACTACTGGTCTTCTTCGGGATGCACTGCACCTTTCTCCATTTTCTTCTCTGTACTATCCCCTCTTCTCACGTGATCAGTTTGGTTTGTTTTTAAGTTAGAGATTCACTATCTGCAACGACCTCTTCTCGTTAACAGATTGGGTCTTTTCCTGACAGTTTGATGTAAAGATCCTTGACGAGTTATTTGCATGTGTGTATATGTATAAATTACTTTACTTTTCCCCTCCTCCTTCCTCCAATGACTCTGTTCAGCTTGGATCCCTTTATTTTACGTACTCACATGTGCCTGATATTTCCTGGTCTAGTTACCTTTTAAGGGTCTGGCTCTTTTTCATGTAACTTAACTTTTCTCTGCCCACTTGTGCTTCCAGGACCAGCAGCCCCTATGGCCTCTCCAGAGGCCGTGCAACTTCCTGCATCCCCATTTGCTGCACAACACGCCTCAGCATTCACTGTGTGGATCTGATTGTCCCTCCTAGTAACCAGCCACGGGCAAGAGTTTTATCTTTCACACGGTCGTGTTGTAGAGGTTTTAGATGCCTCTGCGTTCTGGAACAAGAGCCTATCCTCAACAGCCGTCTTAGAGAGTCCCTGATTCTGCACCAAGAGCTCCCAGAGTCAGGATCTGCCTGTGGTGGCCGCAAGGTAACCATGAAGCTGGGTGGGGTGACCATGTGAGACACCACTGGTCCTGCTGAAAACGAGCAGCGGCAAAGTGGCCTGCACAATGGCTCCATTTCATCAGAGGAAGGTGGAGGACGGTTTACAGTGAAAATGAGCCACATTTTCTCCTCTAAATAAATACATATTTTTCCCCATAAGGAAAATTTTTCTGTAAGAGAAGCAAAGAGGATGTTTTCTACAGTTGTTGCTTTGTTGTTTTTTTCTATATCATGAATTTTTACCTTCCCGCTGGGTTAAAAAGGTGTTATTCTTTCTTATTCTCCATATGCTTGCTTGAAATTAACATTATTATTCTATTCATTAACTCTCCAAACTTCTGAAAATGCCAGACTGACTTTTGGAAAGTGTGGTTCAAATGTGACACCTTGATATTTCACCAGCAGCCATACATCTTGAACCTCCCCTCCCGTAATAAAATTCAATGAGCGTAATTTATTGAGGATTCCTTGACACAATTATAGCTTTTTGAAAGAGAGGAAAATTTTGCCTGGAGAGTAGTAGTGCAAATGAAAGAAAAAAAAAAAGAGTCTGGGGCACTCACCTGACTGCAAAGACCATAATTAAATCCGCTAGAGAAGTCTGCAAAGAGCACGAATGCTATTTTTGTCCTGAGTTCAAACAGACTCTGGTTTTCCCCAGTTTAAACAACTCTGGTGAAATAGCTGAGTTCAAAGTCCAGGTCCTGGCGGATGCGGAGATATCTTTTGCAGGCCTGCACGCAGAAGAGGCAACCGCATCCAGGAGACCAGGCCTCTGTAGGCCGGGGGCACTTCGTCCCCCCGGGGGCAGCTTGCCAGCGTCTGCTCACCCGGCGGAGGCTCACGCCACGCTCGGGCCCTGCGGGGTCTCCTCACTGTGGTCTGCCATCACGGGGCAGTCGGTCGATCCGTTTCGCTTTTACCCTTAATCCTGCTTTTCCTTGCAGATCGTAAGCATAGGGCTCGACGGGCATCTCTGCTTAGAGCCCCAGTTCTGAGCCGGACCCCCCCATCCTGCCACCACCGTCACCCCGCCCGCTGCATTCGCGGCTTCACATCTCTCCCGGGACGGAACCCAAGCGACTGACGACGGTCGCCGAAGCTCCGAGCTCTCCAGCCTGTGATGACCAGAACCGTATGCCCTGAGCTGCAGGTCCCGCGGCTCTGAGCCCCCAGGGGGCTGCGCACACCCCTGCCGCCGTGTCTCCTTCCTAATCATACCAGGACCCGGGGAACAGAGGGTCCTGCTCCACTCGCGGCAGAGTCAGGAAGATGGAGAGGCCCAGGGAGCAGGCCCTCAGGAGCAACCCCGCTTTCAAACAGAAAGTTGAGATTTCAGTAGTTAGGGGGGAAGCCACCGCTGGACAGGCCTTTAAGCCCCTCTTCCCCGCGCCGTGGGGCACGGCCGCTGCAGCTCACGCTCCAGAGACTCGCCACCACCCCTGACTCTCCTCTGCCCCGAGGGACTCAGCCTTGTTTTCTCTACCAAACTCTAAATGTGACTACTAATTACTGATTTTATTGTTAACATCCCCCTGGTGCAGTGCAACAATCGTGAGCGTGACCACGTGGAGAAGGCAATGGCAACCCACTCGTCCAGTATTCTTGCCTGGAAAATTCCACGTATAGAGGAGCCTGGCAGGCTACAGTCCTTGGGGTCACAAAAAGTAGGGCACAAGTGAGCACGCATGCAAGAGAGTGACCAAGCAGCGTCCCTGCAGACTAAGCCTGCAGGGTGACTGTGAGCTCGTAGGTAACTCAGCAAAGCGGAGAGACTTGAAGTCCAGCTCAGACGGCATCACCTGGGATCAGTGAGCAGATCAGGCAGGGGGCCTGGGCAGCTGGGCGGGGGCGCCAGGCGGGAGGACCCACAGGGCTGTGTCTCTCCTTTGCCACACTGGCTCTTACCTTGCTCAGTTGGGCCCCCAAGCCCCTCCTAGTTCCTGCTGGGCCCCAGAGAAGGCGCCTGAGTGAGATCCCCCCAACAGTGAGGCCCTGGTGTTGGACATTGTCATATCAGGTTGGGTAAAGAAGGCCCTGGTGGGACAGAACCCCAGACACCTGGTCACACATCCTCATGCAGTGAGAGCAGGGGTGAGCTGATGCCCCTACCCCACAAAAGCTGCAGAGCTGAGAGCAATGTGACTTAGTGTTGTTTTAAGCTACTAAGTGTCGGGGTGGTTTATTGAGTAGCAAAGGTAATGGAAGAGTAAGGCAAGCGCCCCGTCTTGACGCGCCCCACAGCCTTGACCGGCTCATGCTTCACAATGAGGTTGGGGGCTTCTGCCCCTGTCTGTACAGAGGGTCCGCTGAAGCAGAGGCAGGCCCGGGAGTAACAGTGAGTTAACCAGAGAGTGAAATAAATGTCTCCAAGCCGGCGAAGGACAGTGCCTGGGTGGATGGGACATGCAAGCAGCCAAGATAAAACAGAGCGGTGACGAGCCGCTGGCCCGGGCTGGCCCTCGTGCGGCGCGCCATGACCGACGGTGATGAGCGAGCCTGTTTCTGCTCTGCCATGTCTAAACAATCACACCCGTTTTGAAGACTCTACCCCTCTGTTCCCAAGTGGGCTGTGGCCTGGAAACCAAGGATCCACAGAGCGAAATAGTCAGAGACGACTGGCTACGCACCACGTGCTGGATCTACCCACGAACACCCGTCTTCTTGGATGATGCTCATGGTCCTAGACCCTGGGATCCCTTCCAGGCACAGTGTCACGGCACCGTGTCCCTGCAGGGCCTGCTCCCCTAAAGGCTTGTTCCCTAAGGCCTACCGGCAGCAGATGTCCCATACTCTCGTGAGTCAGTTTCAGCCCTGGGGACACGGAACGGCTGGGGACGGACGTCAGACGTTTGAGGGCTGGGGCCCGGCATGTCCATGGTGTGCAACCTGCTGCATCTGCTGGGGCAGCTGGGCGGGGGCGCCAGGCGGGAGGACCCACAGGGCTGTGTCTCTCCTTTGCCACACTGGCTCTTACCTTGCTCAGTTGGGCCCCCAAGCCCCTCCTAGTTCCTGCTGGGCCCCAGAGAAGGCGCCTGAGTGAGATCCCCCCAACAGTGAGGCCCTGGTGTTGGACATTGTCATATCAGGTTGGGTAAAGAAGGCCCTGGTGGGACAGAACCCCAGACACCTGGTCACACATCCTCATGCAGTGAGAGCAGGGGTGAGCTGATGCCCCTACCCCACAAAAGCTGCAGAGCTGAGAGCAATGTGACTTAGTGTTGTTTTAAGCTACTAAGTGTCGGGGTGGTTTATTGAGTAGCAAAGGTAATGGAAGAGTAAGGCAAGCGCCCCGTCTTGACGCGCCCCACAGCCTTGACCGGCTCATGCTTCACAATGAGGTTGGGGGCTTCTGCCCCTGTCTGTACAGAGGGTCCGCTGAAGCAGAGGCAGGCCCGGGAGTAACAGTGAGTTAACCAGAGAGTGAAATAAATGTCTCCAAGCCGGCGAAGGACAGTGCCTGGGTGGATGGGACATGCAAGCAGCCAAGATAAAACAGAGCGGTGACGAGCCGCTGGCCCGGGCTGGCCCTCGTGCGTGCGCGCCATGACCGACGGTGATGAGCGAGCCTGTTTCTGCTCTGCCATGTCTAAACAATCACACCCGTTTTGAAGACTCTACCCCTCTGTTCCCAAGTGGGCTGTGGCCTGGAAACCAAGGATCCACAGAGCGAAATAGTCAGAGACGACTGGCTACGCACCACGTGCTGGATCTACCCACGAACACCCGTCTTCTTGGATGATGCTCATGGTCCTAGACCCTGGGATCCCTTCCAGGCACAGTGTCACGGCACCGTGTCCCTGCAGGGCCTGCTCCCCTAAAGGCTTGTTCCCTAAGGCCTACCGGCAGCAGATGTCCCATACTCTCGTGAGTCAGTTTCAGCCCTGGGGACACGGAACGGCTGGGGACGGACGCTCGTCAGGACGTTTGAGGGCTGGGGCCCGGCATGTCCATGGTGTGCAACCTGCTCGCATCTGCTGGGGCGCAGCCTTGGGCTGTGGCACTGCTCTCCCCTCTCTGTGAACCTCTCGTGAACATGGGCACCAGCGGCAGGGGGAGTCCTCACCCTGTCTCAGCCCTGAGGAGCAGATCCTCGCTGTGCGGGAGGCCCGGGACCCCCGGGCGGGTGCCAGGGCAGCCCTCTCTCTGCAGCGTCTGCCCCGCCTCCTCTGTGGCACGGCAACAGATTCCTTCCTTTGGACGGTCTGTCCTCACACATCCCATATGAAGAACAGAGAGAGGCTGAGATGCACGGTGTTTTTCCACGGCCTTTAATCCTGGCCTGAGGACACGACAGGCAGATCCTCCGGGTGTCCCCAGATGTCTTGGGGCCCCTCATCCATCAGCAGCTCAGGAAGGAGGTTTGGGGAGCAGGGAAGCCCTCTGGAGACCTGATTCTCTTCCACCGTTGGCAGGGAGAGGAGGATGGAGACCTGGAGGGAGGGGGCCTCTGGGCAGAGGATCAGAGCTGGCCTGTAGGGCCTGGTGGGTCCGAGCAGACTGGGGTGCGGGGGTAGGCCCCGTGTCCAAAGCCCAGAGCAGCCAGCACCAAGCCCAGCCCTCACCCCACTGCTGAGCTTGGGGATGTGGCCAGAGAGAGCCATCCTCACAAAGCCAGCGTGAGGGCCGCTCGTCTTCCTCCCTGGGACCCTCGCCGTGAGGGCGTCAGAGGCCTGCAGAAGGAGGCTCGCAGCCTATAGCATGGCTTTCTTGATCCCGTGCCCGGACTGAGTGAGTTACTGGAAACACTGCAGACTTTTACAAGTACCACAGGCATGTCTGGTTTTCCAAGCTTCAGCAAAGAATTTTTTTTCCATGAACAATATGAAACAGACTTAATAAAAATTCAACAAAACTACATTGTCTCGATTCATCCATGCTGTGACTTTGCTTTTCCCAAAATGGTCTTAAGACTATTTAGCATCTTTAATATTTAAGCACTTAACGAGTGATTAATTCAACAGAAACCAAGAAAAGTGTTTTAATTTACCACTGGAAGAGATATGGCTTGTGTTTCTTCTGTTAACGTGGGAGTTCATAGTATCTTTTTCTTTTTTTTTAATTTTTATTTTACTGCTTACTTTTACAGAGTTTTTTTGTTTACAGATATGTATGTTCCCAGATTGCTCATATGTATATCCCCTCCATCCCACCCCTCCAGGTTGTCGCACAGGACCCCTGCAGGATCCCCTTTTCTCACAGAGCAATGACAATAGCTATCTTTTTCACATATGATAGTATAGGTTTTCATGCCACTTCCTTTACGCCTCCCACCCACTGTTCCTTCCCCACAATGTCCATATGTCCACTGTCCATGTCTGTTTTTCCATCGCTTCACTGCGTGTGTTATCATTACCATCCTACTAGATTCCATATATATATATATGTGTTAGTATATTGTATTTGTCCTTCTTCTTTTGACTGCCTTCACTTTTTATGATAGGTTCTAGATTCAGCCACCTCATTAGGACTGATTCTTCTACATTTCTTTTGACAGCTGTGTAGTATTCCATTGTATATATGTGCCAGAGCTTCTCCATCCATTCATTCATCGATGGACATCTAGGTTGCTCACAGTCAGCACGAGACTGGAGTTCATAGTATCCTAACTTTCCTAGCAATTCAAGAAAAAAATATATACTTTTTAAAAAATGAAACAATTTCAAATGTAGCCAAGTGCCTAACAACATGCCATGAAAAGCGAACACAGCAGATAAGAAACCAGCACAGAGACTCAGCTCCCGAGCCGCGCTCGCTTCCTCCAGGGCCCGGCTCGTGGAAGGAAGCGCTGCTCGGGCGTCAGGAGCCTCCCCTGTGGCTGCCACCCCGCGGAGGAGCCGGCCCCGGGCACGCCGAGCACTGGGCGCGGGCGCGGGCGCGTTCACACACAGGCGCTCCCAGGCAGCAGCCCACGAAGCTTTGGCAAACTGACACCGTCGCCGGACTGTACTTCAGCTAGCAGTTTTTTCAAATTAAAATAAAACTCCCCCAAATTAGAAAACATAAATATTTGATGTATCCGTGCAGGGCACAGCATGTTGCTCTTGTCTGAAGCTAAACTGCTACTTTTCCACGACCAGGTCCATCCCTGACGACCCGAGAGCACTGGCGGTGACCCCCACGGCCCTAGGAGCCCCCGGACCGAGGGGCCCGGGGCCTCTGCCGCTCGGGGACTCCAGGCTTGTCGGTGAGAGAGCAGAGAGGGCGCGACCACAGGGCCGGAGCCGCCGTCCCGGGAAGCCTCTTATCCTCAGAGGCCCCGTCTGTTTCCATTGTTCTCACGTATCCCCCACCCTCGTGAAGGAAACCACAGCCTGAGAGAGAGCTGGGGGGGGCGGGGGCCGCAGGGGGTCCCGAGACCCGAGACCCGGCTCTGTGAGCTCGCTGATCCTCGTCTGGACCACGCAGCCCAGCTGCTGATGGGAACCAGGCTGGGCAGAGGGCCCCGTGGAGGGGGCGGCGCCGCGGGAGCCTCCGGTGGGGACTCGCAGGCGGTGGGAGAAGCCGCGCGGGCGGCAGAGGCGGGGCGGGCCTCGCTGGACAGGGCTGGCGAGGGAGGAGGCGCCGGGCTGGCCGCCGCAGCGCAGCCGGAGCCGCCCTTCCGTGGCCCGGCCTTCGGAGCGCCGTCCCACGCGGCGGGCTGCTTCACTGGAGCCCAGGCGACAGGGTCTCTAAGGGCCCGTGACAGCGAAGGACGTGAAAGGCCCTGGGTCAGCCTCTGCGCGCCATCCCCCACGGGCTCACAGGGCCCAGCACCACCCCTGGCACTGCAGCGGCAGGAGCAAGGACAGAGGAGAGCGTGAAGCCACTGTCCCTGAGACGGGTGGGCAGGGTGCAGGGCAGTGGACTCAGCTCCCGAGCACGCCGCTTCCTCCAGGGCCCGGCTCGTGGAAGGAAGCGCTGCTCGGGCGTCAGGAGCCTCCCTGTGGCTGCCACCCGCGGAGGAGCCGGCCCCGGGCACGCCGAGCACTGGGCGCGGGCGCGGGCGCGTTCACACACAGGCGCTCCCAGGCAGCAGCCCACGAAGCTTTGGCAAACTGACACCGTCGCCGGACTGTACTTCAGCTAGCAGTTTTTTCAAATTAAAATAAAACTCCCCCAAATTAGAAAACATAAATATTTGATGTATCCGTGCAGGGCACAGCATGTTGCTCTTGTCTGAAGCTAAACTGCTACTTTTCCACGACCAGGTCCATCCCTGACGACCCGAGAGCACTGGCGGTGACCCCCACGGCCCTAGGAGCCCCCGGACCGAGGGGCCCGGGGCCTCTGCCGCTCGGGGACTCCAGGCTTGTCGGTGAGAGAGCAGAGAGGGCGCGACCACAGGGCCGGAGCCGCCGTCCCGGGAAGCCTCTTATCCTCAGAGGCCCCGTCTGTTTCCATTGTTCTCACGTATCCCCCACCCTCGTGAAGGAAACCACAGCCTGAGAGAGAGCTGGGGGGGGCGGGGGCCGCAGGGGGTCCCGAGACCCGAGACCCGGCTCTGTGAGCTCGCTGATCCTCGTCTGGACCACGCAGCCCAGCTGCTGATGGGAACCAGGCTGGGCAGAGGGCCCCGTGGAGGGGGCGGCGCCGCGGGAGCCTCCGGTGGGGACTCGCAGGCGGTGGGAGAAGCCGCGCGGGCGGCAGAGGCGGGGCGGGCCTCGCTGGACAGGGCTGGCGAGGGAGGAGGCGCCGGGCTGGCCGCCGCAGCGCAGCCGGAGCCGCCCTTCCGTGGCCCGGCCTTCGGAGCGCCGTCCCACGCGGCGGGCTGCTTCACTGGAGCCCAGGCGACAGGGTCTCTAAGGGCCCGTGACAGCGAAGGACGTGAAAGGCCCTGGGTCAGCCTCTGCGCGCCATCCCCCACGGGCTCACAGGGCCCAGCACCACCCCTGGCACTGCAGCGGCAGGAGCAAGGACAGAGGAGAGCGTGAAGCCACTGTCCCTGAGACGGGTGGGCAGGGTGCAGGGCAGTGGCTGAGGGGTCCTCACGGGCCCGTGTCCCCAGCCCCCACCAAGGTGCCGCCCATGGAGTGCTTGTGGGCTTGTGTCCCCAGTCAGCGAGCACCCACACCGGGGGCCTCGGGCTCAGAGATGCATTCTCTCCGTCCCGGAGGCCAGATGCCCAGCAGCAAGGCGTCGGCAGGGCCACCAGCAGGCCCAGCACCGTGTGCCGCCTGTGGCCGTGGGCTCTCCTCTTTGTGAGCAGCGTCCCCGTGCCTACCCCATCCCTGGGCTTCTCCCGCAGGCGCGTCTCCACGCGGTGTCTCTGCCAAGCACGCAGTCCGGGGGGCCGCCCTGACGACCTTGTCTTAGCTGGCTCCCATGGGGCCGCATTCAGGGGCATTAGGCTCCAGGCGACCTCGGCAGTAGGTGCGGCAACAAAGGGGACGGAGGAGGGCTGATGTGTGTCTGTCGTGATGTCAGCCAGCGTGAGGGGATGCCAGGCCAGAGGGAGGGGGAGGGTCCTGGGCACTGGGTCGGCCTCAGGAGGCAGGACGCACGAGGGTTCAAGGACACGCAGAGATGGACCAAGAGGACGGCCCTCCACGTAGACGGGCGGGCCCTCCCGGGACGCGGAGGAGCCGGAGCTCTGGCTCTTGTTTTGCTGCTGCCAGGGGTCGTCTGATCTCATCCCACAGCTTCTCTGTGTTTGGACTAGACTGCTCCGTATGAAAGCAACCGTGGAGGAAGAACAGGGTTCTGAGCACCTGCGTAGGAGAGTGCTTCGAGAGCTCTCAGCGCTGTGCGAAAGGCCGACTTTTCTCTTTTTGTTAGAGAAGCCTTCCCCAATAGGACTGAAATATTGCACTGTACGAAGCCTCTTTTACCAAGGAAACGAACGACGAGTGGAGGCATATTTACCTGGCTAACTCTGCAGCACTTCCTCAGGCTCGGGCACGATTTGCTTTCCTCACTTAAATAAACCGTTGGCATTTGCGGGTAGACACAGCACTTCGTATTTTCTTAACGATTTTATTGGCTTAGTTTTGCTGTTGCGGCGAGGGCTTCTCTCCACTTCTGACAAGCGGGAGCCGGGCTTCGCAGTGCAGTGGCTTCTGGTGGAGCGCCGGCGCTCGGGCCTGCGGGCTCACGGTGCTGGCTCCCAGGCCCCACAGCGGTGGCTCACGGGCTTAGCTGCTCTCGGCCTGTGGCATCGTCCCAGACCAGGGATCCCACACTGGCACGTGGACTGTGCCCCTGAGCCACGAGGGGAGCCCGGCACTCAGCGTCTCCCCAAAAGCTCCCGCCTACACCAGCGTCCACAGGGCTGTCCCCAGCGCTGCACGGGGGTCTGAAGCTGTGCAGGCCGCCTGCCGTCGCCGACGGGGGAGGAAGGGTCTGTGCGAGCTTCAGTTGGGGCCAAAGTTAGCATTCAGCTAACCGGTTAAAATGGTTGAATGCTTAGGGAAGAGACCCTCCGCTGGGGCAGTAGAGAGCTCAGTGTGACACATGAAAAGGTCAGACGGGTCCTTGTGAAGAGTGTCCTCGGCACAAAGGGCTATTTCAGCCCCATCTTGCTCTGTCTCCTCCACCGTCAAGCCTGAGAGATGTCTCCGCTGCCTCGGGGTGCGGTCCTGATACAAAAGAGAGAAATGACCTAAACTAGACCAGAACTGGCTATTTGGCTTAGGGTAGACATTTTAACCTAAAAGTGATAAAGTGATATTAGCTACAAAAAGATCAAACTCTCACAGAAAGTGGGAGCCTGTGGATTTGGAGGAAGATGCTGCCTCAGGCAGTGGGCGGAGCACAGAAGGTACAGCCAGGCGGTGGGAGTTCTTCAACCTTGGGTGGGTGGCTCACTGGCCCTGACAGAAAAGGCCTGCTGTCGCAACCAACAGAAACACCACGGTCTTTTCTTCTCTCATGAGCATGGAATTAAAGCACGCTTGCTCCTTAGAAGAAAAGCTGTGATAGACCTGTTAAAGATCAGAGACATCACTTTACTGACACAGGCTCATCTAGCCAAAGCCATGGTTTTTCCAGTAGTCACGTGTGTATATAAGAGTTGGACTGTAAAGAAGGCTGAGTGCCGAAGAATTGGTGCATTCAAACGGTGGTGTTAGAGACCCTTGAGAGGCCCGTGGACAGCAAGGACAGCAAACCAGTCAGTCCTAAAGGAAGCCAACCCTGAATGCTCATTGGAAGAGATGATACTGAAACTGACGCTGAACCTGAAGCTCCCGTACGTTGGGCACCTGATGTGAAGAGCTGACTCGCTGGCGTTGACTGATGCGGAGAGAGATGGAGGGTAAGAGGAGAAGGGGAGACAGAGGATGAAATGCCTGGACAGTATCATTGACTCAATGGACACAACTATGAGCAAATTCTGGGAGGTGGCGAAGGACGGGGGAGCCTGGCGCGCGGCAGTCCACGCGGTCGCAAGTGGTCAGACACCACTGACGGGCTGAGCTACAGCAGAGCAGCAGCCCTCAGAGCAACACGGCCTCAGAACGCAAAGCAGATGGGGCTTCCGAGACACAGATAAACCCAACGTCTCTTTTTCCCCAAGATTTAACTTTTTTCAAGACTGTACAGTATATCTTATGCTACCTTATATAAGAAAAATAGCAATTATTTTCAAGATAACAGGAGAGCTTAGAAATACTATTTTATAATAAAATGAGTATGGAAAATCTTATTTTTGTAATCTGTATTTTATTAGGCTTCAGATTTTTATGTGTGTGGAGGAGTGAATATTTGGAATATATAAGTTGAATGCCAAGATACCATTTCCCGTATTGAATTAAATGAATTACCCGTTTCAGCTCATCTGCTCTCTGTGGCTCAGACTAGGGTATGTTTATCCAGCTGCTTTCTATAACTGTGTAATCTTGAAATATCATCATAAATGCATCTAGCCACCAAAACTAAAGCCTGCATTCCTTCTCTTATATGAGGATCATTCCAGTCTGGATTAGAGCCCTTAGTTGATCACTTTCAAGCCAAGGGTGCGATGACCTTGGTGGGCCTGACTTCGCCAGTCTGAGGCCTTGGGAGGGCTGAGAAGGCCCTCTGCGGGAACCGGCGTGGAGGCTCACTGCTGGGGTCTCCCTGCTGCCCCGCCCCCCATCTCAAGCCGGTTTCTTCTCCTGAGCCCCTCTCTGCACTTCTCTGATAGGACTTTGATGAGTCCCTCAGCGCATCCCCTTCCACACAGTCTGCACCGTGTGGGCACTGCGGGCTTTGGCCTCGGGTCATTCAGACCACTGGAGGCTGGGAATGGACAGGTGGGCAGTGTGTCAGCTGCCTCCCAGCAGGTTTCCAAAAGGGGACCGGTTCTTCCCAAAGGTCACAGGGACCCCAAGAGCATGAAGACTGAGAGCAGCTGGGTGGTCATCAGACACCACACAGTGGGCGGGCAGGTGGGAAGGCGCCCCAGTGACTCTGAGGGTTCAGCGATGCTGGAGGAAGCCGCGTGCTGAGGGCACCCCACACCCAGGGGCAGGCGCCCCGAGCGTCCATGCCCAGGAGGGACCTCAGAGGGGACCTTCTCACCCGCCCCGCATCCCCCTCCTGCCTGCCCCACCCCTGTCCAAGGTCCTGTGCTGGGGGATGCTGTGGCGATAACACACTGAAGAGATTCTGGAGGAACAGGAGTTTTAGGTTTCCAGCATAGTCAGACCGGAAAGAAAAGTCCTAAAGGCAAGAATGCGTTTGTGTTTTTTTTTTTCAAGACTAGGAGTATCTGACCCCTGACCTCTGTGTCTCCCTCCAGTGACCACTAGGGCTCTATCCTCACACTGGCTTTCCCACCAGCTATATTTCACATGGAAATCCCCCTGGGAACAATTCTAAATTCAATCTGTAAGGAAATCAGGAAGAATCAAGGAAAGTTGTCATTGGTCCATAGTTGGGCTGATGTCAGAACACAAATCTGAAGTTAAACAGCCCAAAGACATAGGAACCCTCGGAGGTCGGAGGTCAGAGGTCAGAGTGAGAAGCAAGATTCCCTTCCTGCACCAGCCATTGACGCAGACCCAGGAGGAGGCCTGACCCCTGCCTGCTGTGACCTGGACGTACTCCTGAGCCCAGAGCCCCTTCCCGAGCCTGGGTCTCCCCCTGAGCCTGGACCCCCCACTGAACCTGAACCCACCCTCCTGAGATTAACTGACCTGGGCAAAGGGAGATGCCCACCTTCAGGCCCTTGTGCCCATCCTGAGACGCCCCAGGGAAGGTCAGGTCCAGGGATGCTTGTGCTTCAAACACTGAGCCTGGACGCTTCCCCTCCACCACACCCAACACCATCACTCAAGGCCCACCTTCAGCAGCTCCTCTGACTTGGCACGTCATGTCTGATTACCAAAGGGAAATTAGAAGGGTGTCCAGCCTCAAAGGCAGAAACCACACTTTGAAGAGGAAGAACGAGAGTCAGAGCCAGTCGTGGGGTGGGTGGGGATTATCAAGCCCAGAAACCCAGACAACGTGATGACTGTGCTACAAGCTGTGACAGACACAGTGGGCAGCATGCAGGGACACGCGAGCCATGCAAGAAGAGACGCAAATTCCAACAAAGAACCGAATAGTATACCGGAGATAAAAACAAACGTGAACAACGTGAAGGGCGTCTTTGACGGGTTTGTTGGCCGATTGTGTGCAGCTGAGTGGGAAGAGACCGGGCTGTAGCCCACCCGTGAAAAGCAAAGAGGAGAAAGCCAGGAAGCAGACCAGACGTCCCCTGAGAGTCTCGGGATCCCCAGAAGGAGAAGGAGGGGTGGGGAAGAAGGGAGACTTGAAACCGTCTTGTCTGACCACGCTCCCAAATCAACATCCAACACTAACCCACAGACCCAGGAAGCCCAGAAGACACCAGGCAGGAGAGACGCCAATAGTTCTCACCTTGGCTTGTCAACCTGCATTTGCTTCAGGTGCATTAGGACGGCTTCATCTTCAGTAGAGCTGCAGGCTCTTTGAAATACATTTATTATGATCGATGTTTAATTTTTGCCCAAAGTGTTGTCAGTTTTCCTGAGTGGTCAAATCTTTATATGTTCCGTTTAGTGTTAATCTTAGTAAAATCAATTTCTATCAAATGATAGTCTTGCATGGATATACAGTCTGGAGTGGGATGGCTGGATCATATGGAAACTCTATTTTCAGTTTTCTGAGGAACCTCCACACCGTTCTCCACAGCGACTGCACCGATTTACATTCCCTTCAACAGTGTAAGAAGGTTTCCTTTTCTCCACTCCTGCTCCAGCATTTATTATTTGTGCTCTTTTTAATGATGGCCAATCCGATTGGTGTGAGGTGGCACCTCACTGCAATTTTTTTTTAAAATTGAACTATAGTTGATTCACATTGTTGCGCCAATGCCTGCTGTATACCAAAGTAACTCAGATAAACACATACATACTTTTTTTTTAATATTCTTTTCCATTATGGTTTATCACAGGGTATTGAATGTAGTTCCCTGCACTATACAGTCAGTCTTTTTGTCTATCCATTCTAAATGTAAGAGTTTGCACAGACATAGAGAACAGATTTGTGGTTACCAAGAGGGAGGGAGGTGGGGAGCAAAGGACTCGGGGTCTGGGGTGAGCAGATGCAAACCGTTGCGTCTAGGACGGATGAGCTACAAGGACCCAGTACAGCTCAGGGAGCTACGTTCAACAGACTGTGATGAATCATAACCAAAAAGAACACAATAACTGAGTCACTTTGCTGCACAGCAGAAATTAACACAAGACTGTAAATCAACTATACTTCAATAAAATTTTTAAAACCCCTATGTGTTTATGTTTCTCGATTGATTTACCACCTAGCTTTTACCCTTGCACCATGCTACTCCAGTTTTATAGCTCTCTAACATATTCCATTATCACAATTAGATAAACCAAAGCCTTTGTTACAGCCCTCTCTTGACGTTTCCTTTCCCATTGTCATCAGCTGACCTGATTTTGGTCAAACCGCTTCACCTCTCCACACTTCACCTCTCCACAGTTTTTATAAAAAGTCAACATGAAATAAAGCATTCCTGAGTTTTCTTTCAAGTTTAATACTCCTGTGCTGTTCTTTGAACCTACTGAGTTTCTGCAATGAAGAACGACGTTCCTGCGTTTCCTGCCTGAGTTGCCCCGTGAGGGGTATGCCTGGGGCGCTCTGGAGCCTGGTGGCCTGGGGCAGGGTCCATCCATCGCCAGCTGCCCAGTAGCACCAGACATGCCTCTGGAAAGTTTCCTTTTAAAGAGGAGAAGAAAATGATGGATGATGGAGAAAATCTAGTTTCATTTTTCTTCCACTAAATGCTTTGCCTGTTGTTGCTATACTCAAGACATAAATTTGGGGATGAGGTTTTTTAAATGCTTTTATTTTCTTCTAAAATACAGCCACATATTTAAGCTTTTTCCTATTGAAACACATGTGCAATTTCTGAATAATCAGCTCATCTGGATACTAAAGATGGATTGAGGTCTTCTAAGTAACTGTCCAAAATAAAGTGATATTAAACCCCAAGTCCAGGAGGTTACCCCAAGTGGAGGGTCTTTCCCTGGACTGAAATTTCTCTTTCTGGTAGTTGGAATATGAGTTACTGTATGCAAAGAGTTGTCACCCTTACTATCTTGAAAGATGCACTTAAATTGGGGATAGGAAGGCTTTGGACTTTCAACAGGCATTTATCAGGATTAAAGTAATCCAAGTGGGCTTGACTCATGCTCAGCAATCTGGATCCTGAATTTCAGATGCAGATGTTTGGCAGGGAAAGCCATTTTTCTTATACTTAGTTTGTGTTCTCCTAAATTTATTGAAGAACTGACTTTCAAATCATTCCATTTTAAATGGAATTCAAATTCTGGGTCAGGAAATGGACAAAATGTGGTTCCTGGAATTTGTTAACTTGTGCAATATGAACAGCCCTGGGCCCTGCCTCCACACCCAGTACAGTCCCACACACTTTCACCTAAATTTTCCTTTAGTTTCTCCTGGAAGTTGAAACCATAGTTACCAATCACTTCATCTGCAGAAATAAAGAACATTTCTGCATTTTTTCTGGGTGCTCAGTACACTTTATGCTGAGGAGATGACTTTGGAAGGGTATTAAGAATAAAAGACACTTGTTCTCTCATTTATGATGGGTATTAGGTCTTCCCTAACACCATTCCTTTGTGCCCACCATGGATTGCACCGCCCCCCCACAGAATGACACAAAGATCACTCTCAGAGACGTGCTCTGAGGCTCCTTCCGTTCACTGTTCCTCTTCCCCGTCGTCAGCATGGGTCAGGCTGGCCTCTCTTGCTGACGGTTCTCTAGCCGCTGCCGTCTCCACCCACTTCCCTCTGCCATGGTGTCTGAGGCTCCAAAGTCACTGCTGATGGTGACTGCACCATGAAATTAAAAGAGGCCTGTTCCTTGGAAGGAAAACTGTGGCAGACCTAGACAGCATATTGAAAAGCAGAGACATACTTAGTTAACAAAGGCCCATATAGTCAAATCTATGATTTTTCTAGTAGTCATGGGAGAGTTGGGACCATAAAGAAGTCCAAGTGCCAAAGAATTGAATTTTCTGGAGAAGGCTCTTAAGAGTTCCTTGGACAGCAGAGAATCAGTCCGTCCTGGAGGTCTTTAACGCAAATGGATATTCCCAAGTCCAGGAGGTTACCCCAAGTGGAGGGTCTTTCTGGACTGAAATTTCTCTTTCTGGTAGTTGGAATATGAGTTACTGTATGCAAAGAGTTGTCACCCTTACTATCTTGAAAGATGCACTTAAATTGGGGATAGGAAGGCTTTGGACTTTCAACAGGCATTTATCAGGATTAAAGTAATCCAAGTGGGCTTGACTCATGCTCAGCAATCTGGATCCTGAATTTCAGATGCAGATGTTTGGCAGGGAAAGCCATTTTTCTTATACTTAGTTTGTGTTCTCCTAAATTTATTGAAGAACTGACTTTCAAATCATTCCATTTTAAATGGAATTCAAATTCTGGGTCAGGAAATGGACAAAATGTGGTTCCTGGAATTTGTTAACTTGTGCAATATGAACAGCCCTGGGCCCTGCCTCCACACCCAGTACAGTCCCACACACTTTCACCTAAATTTTCCTTTAGTTTCTCCTGGAAGTTGAAACCATAGTTACCAATCACTTCATCTGCAGAAATAAAGAACATTTCTGCATTTTTTCTGGGTGCTCAGTACACTTTATGCTGAGGAGATGACTTTGGAAGGGTATTAAGAATAAAAGACACTTGTTCTCTCATTTATGATGGGTATTAGGTCTTCCCTAACACCATTCCTTTGTGCCCACCATGGATTGCACCGCCCCCCCACAGAATGACACAAAGATCACTCTCAGAGACGTGCTCTGAGGCTCCTTCCGTTCACTGTTCCTCTTCCCCGTCGTCAGCATGGGTCAGGCTGGCCTCTCTTGCTGACGGTTCTCTAGCCGCTGCCGTCTCCACCCACTTCCCTCTGCCATGGTGTCTGAGGCTCCAAAGTCACTGCTGATGGTGACTGCACCATGAAATTAAAAGAGGCCTGTTCCTTGGAAGGAAAACTGTGGCAGACCTAGACAGCATATTGAAAAGCAGAGACATACTTAGTTAACAAAGGCCCATATAGTCAAATCTATGATTTTTCTAGTAGTCATGGGAGAGTTGGGACCATAAAGAAGTCCAAGTGCCAAAGAATTGATGCTCTCAAATTGTGGTGCTGGAGAAGGCTCTTAAGAGTTCCTTGGACAGCAGAGAATCAGTCCGTCCTAAAGGAAATCCACCCTGAATGTTCACTGGAAGGACTGGTGCTGAGGCTGAGGCTCCAGCCCTTTGGCCGCCTGATGGGAAGAGCCGGCTCATGGAAAAGCCCCTGGTGCCGGGAAAATAGAGGACAGAAGGGCACGGGGATGACAGAGGAGGAGATGGTTGGATGGCATCACTGAGTCAATTGATACGAGTGCAAACTTCAGGAGACGGTGAAGGACAGGGAGGCCTGGCAGGCTGCAATCCACAGGACACAGAGTTGGACGCGACTGAGTGACCAAGCTGAATGAAAAGTAAATGGAACTGTGTTTTTAATGTCAAATTCAATTTGTTCATTGTTGGCATATAAGAAAGCAAATTACTCTTTACATTAACCTGTATCCTACAACTTGACTATAATCACCTATTAGTTCAAGGAGGGTTTTTCATTTCTTTTTGTTTTGTCAATTCTTTTGAATTTTCTACATAAATGATACTGTCATCTGCAAAGATAGTTTCTACTTTTCCTTCCTTGTCTGCACACATTTTATTCCCTTTTCTTGCCTGACTGTATTAGCTAAAACTTCAAGCATGGAATTGAAAAGGAGAGATGAGGGGAGAGACTTGCCTTGTATCTGACCTTAGTGGAAAAGTTTAGAGTTTCTCATCACTAAGTATGAAGTTACTTGTAAATTTTTGTAGATTCTTTATCAAGTTGAAAAAGTCTCTTTTTATTCTTAGTTATTTGTCATGAATGAGTGTTTTTGGCAAATGCTTTTCTCTCTGTTGATATAATCATGTGATTTTTCTTTTTTTTTTTTTAGTCTGTGGATATGATGGATTACATCAATTAGTTTCAAACATTGAACCAGTCTTTCATATTTTAAAATAAATATTGAAATAAATTAGAGTTATTTGCTTTCCATTAATTTGTAAACTTTTAAGTGACAAAGTTTTGAAGCTGATGGGCCAAGGGGAAGCCACGGTCACAACCTCAGAGCTTGAAATGATGTGGAGGCTGCTGGCAAACAATTAAAAAATGCCAAGCTCACAGTTCAGTGTGAATTTTATCCTGAATCTCACTGTTCAGACTCTGGTAATGCTCAGCTGCTCGGGAGGGTCTGACTCTTTGCAACGCCATGGACTCTAGGCTGCCAGACTCCTCTGTCCACAGAATTTTCTAGGCAAGGGTACTGGAGTGAATTTCCACTTCCTCCTCCAGGGGATCTTCCTGACCCAGGGATGGGACCCGGGTCTCTTGCGTCTCTTACATTGGCAGGCAGGTTCTTTACCAGTAGCCCCAGCTGGAGATCTTATCGTTCAAATTTTCTTAGAAAATGCTTCCAAACTTGTATTATTTTATTGTTTAGAAAGAGCTTCCAGTGCATTTCAAAAACTATATAATTTCTATAGCAACTTTTTGATTACAGGTCCTGACCTTGAAGCTCTAAGAATTTCTTGTATTATTTAAGTGAAGGATATGCAACCACACGATATTTGCCAATACTATTGATTTTGACTTCAAAGGATATTTGATCATGTTTTTGGAAAAGAAAACATATCTGGGGGTGGAATTTTAATGTCTTTTTCTACATCTTTATTTTTGGCTGAACTCACAGCCTTAAAAAACAGCACTTCTGCCCTCTGGTTGCCCCTTATCCAGCCATTTTTCCTGTTCTGGACTCCCCCAGTGTGGTGCTCCTCTGAAGTCCATCTCCCTGGACTTCCCCAGTCTCCCTTTCATGTGCTGACACCTCCCATTTCACACTTTTCTGAACTGTGATTCCATGATTTAAACTGGGCAAATGCATTTACCAAAAGACATATATATCTCAAGGAATAGAAAGATTTCAACTCCACTTTTCCAGGATGTCTATAACATTTGGGGCCTCTATCATTTTTATAATTAACAAACTTCACTGCATAATATCTTCCAGATACACTTTCATTAAACTTTTACTCACAGCTATGTTATGTCAATTTTTGTTTCCAAAGCTTTGTGCTAAGTCCATAATTCTTTCTTACACAACCTTAGGTGAATTGCAAAAGCAAATATTCCTTCGACTCATTTTGATCCACAACATAGATTCTCTGACACCAACACTACGCTTGAATTGTCTCTTCATTTTGACATATATTTTTAAATTTTTCTTTCTTTCTTTATTATTTGGCTATTCTGGTTTTTCATTGCTGCCACAGGCTCTTCTCTAGTTGCAAGGAGTGGGGGCTACTCTCTAGTTGAGGCGAGCAGGCTTCTTGTTGTGGTGACTTCACTTGTTGCGGAACTTGGGCTCACGGGCTTCAGTAGTTGCGGCACATGGGCTCAATAGTTGCGGCTCTGAGGCTTTAGAGCACAGGCTCAATAGTAGTAGCTCACAGGCTTAGTCGCTCTGCAGCATGTGGGATCTTCCCGGATCCAGGACTGGACTCATGTCTCCTGCATTGGCAGGCAAACTCTCTACCACTGAGCTACCAGGGAAGCCCCATTTTGATATTTTTGAAATGATGAGATATTTACTAGTCAAGAGGCCTCCAAGATATTCATTTTTTTGATGCTGTTGTATTGAAGAAAAAATTTTTGAATTTGTATTGTCATGGAGCATGTAATGGAACCCAGAACTAGCATTTAAGATATTGTGGATTTCAGCATCATTTGTCTCACCTTAAGCCTTTGGCTGTGCCCTCAGCCGTCTAGGGAATAATTTAAGCGTGTCTCCTGCATGTATGGGTTTGCTGACTATTCGCTCCTGAAGACCCTGCAGCTGCAGGAGGGGACCAGACGCACAGTGTGCTCCGCAGGGGCTGCCCGTGTCTGGAGCGCTGTCGAAACGCTCTCAGCTTCTTTTTTAGAGAGAAGCTAATTAGCATTTATCCACAATATTTATTTGATCACATAGAACGCACATGACTTTTCCTACATCATCTCCAACATTCAATTTAGTGCATTGATATTTTATTTTAAAATGTTGAATATATCTAAAGTTATATCATTTAGTCCTATCAAATATATGCCCCCGCATTCAAGTTTGACCAGGACAGATAATCTCTGTATTTTTCAGAGTGTCAGAATTCATAGAAGCCTGGAGTGATTAGTCACATTTTTCAGGTAATTACATGACTGAATGAACAAAGGGATGAATGAATGTATTAACAAAAACGTCTGTCCGGGAAGAGCGATAGGTGAATTGCAAAAGCAATATTCCTTCGACTCATTTTGATCCACAACATAGATTCTCTGACACCAACACTACGCTTGAATTGTCTCTTCATTTTGACATATATTTTTAAATTTTTCTTTCTTTCTTTATTATTTGGCTATTCTGGTTTTTCATTGCTGCCACAGGCTCTTCTCTAGTTGCAAGGAGTGGGGGCTACTCTCTAGTTGAGGCGAGCAGGCTTCTTGTTGTGGTGACTTCACTTGTTGCGGAACTTGGGCTCACGGGCTTCAGTAGTTGCGGCACATGGGCTCAATAGTTGCGGCTCTGAGGCTTTAGAGCACAGGCTCAATAGTAGTAGCTCACAGGCTTAGTCGCTCTGCAGCATGTGGGATCTTCCCGGATCCAGGACTGGACTCATGTCTCCTGCATTGGCAGGCAAACTCTCTACCACTGAGCTACCAGGGAAGCCCCATTTTGATATTTTGAAATGATGAGATATTTACTAGTCAAGAGGCCTCCAAGATATTCATTTTTTTGATGCTGTTGTATTGAAGAAAAAATTTTTGAATTTGTATTGTCATGGAGCATGTAATGGAACCCAGAACTAGCATTTAAGATATTGTGGATTTCAGCATCATTTGTCTCACCTTAAGCCTTTGGCTGTGCCCTCAAGCCGTCTAGGGAATAATTTAAGCGTGTCTCCTGCATGTATGGGTTTGCTGACTATTCGCTCCTGAAGACCCTGCAGCTGCAGGAGGGGACCAGACGCACAGTGTGCTCCGCAGGGGCTGCCCGTGTCTGGAGCGCTGTCGAAACGCTCTCAGCTTCTTTTTTAGAGAGAAGCTAATTAGCATTTATCCACAATATTTATTTGATCACATAGAACGCACATGACTTTTCCTACATCATCTCCAACATTCAATTTAGTGCATTGATATTTTATTTTAAAATGTTGAATATATCTAAAGTTATATCATTTAGTCCTATCAAATATATGCCCCCGCATTCAAGTTTGACCAGGACAGATAATCTCTGTATTTTTCAGAGTGTCAGAATTCATAGAAGCCTGGAGTGATTAGTCACATTTTTCAGGTAATTACATGACTGAATGAACAAAGGGATGAATGAATGTATTAACAAAAAACGTCTGTCCGGGGAAGAGCGACCCTGGTGGGCCCAGAGCAGGTCCTTCGGCAATTGGTACCGCATTCCTGTTACGAGACACAAACAGCTGCCCCACTACTTCACGGGGCTTTCCAGAGAAGAAAGCTGTGAAAGCGGCTGTGGAGGAGGACGTGCTCTGTGAAGCGCTGGAGAATCCACGACGCCTGCCGTGGTCACCAAACCCTCAAGACATGTCCTCTGCCGTAGGCACTTCAGACATTTTAGCAACTTCCGCACCTTAGTAACTTCAGTGCCTTAGCAACCTTAGCACTTTAGCAAATTTCATACTTTGGTAATGTTAGTAACTTCAGTACCTTAGTAACTTCAGTACCTTAGTACCTTTGATACTTCAGTAACTTTGGTGATTTAATAACTCAGCTCCAAGAGACTGGTTTTCAGAGAGTTGCATGGTTGATCCGCTATTAATCTGAACTTCACTTTGTTTACTGACCCAGAAATTTCCTTCTCTGTTTTGTAAGACACCTTTGCCACAGAACAAAAATGGTCGGAGCACACCATGCTGCACCAGGAACTGCAGCTTGGCACACAGACAGACACATGGCATTTCCCGACAGTGACTTCGTGTGAATATGCTTCTCTTTCCCCTCAAGGAAACCCAGAAGCAGTCACCAAGTTTCCCTAGACAAAGACAGAAGGGGAAGAAAGAAAGGCAAAAAAAGTCAGATAAAAAAGGGAAGACCAGTTTTAATCAAGCTGTCCTTTTGGGGCCACAAAGCATGGCCCGAGGAAGCGTGGCGGTGCTGGCAGAGGCAGAGGGTCCGTGTTGGGGCACAGGACCTCGAGCCTGCAATGGTCCACCGAACGCTCCTGCTGGCCATGCCTGCCCCACATCCGAGTCCCCCAGATGCACTACTTTTCCATCTGATTCACTGTATGTCACATGATGCCGACAAAGGGTCCTAAACTAGTTGCTTTACAGCCCATCAGATGCTCAGTTCTTACCACTTCCACAAAAGGAGACCAGGGCAGCAGAGGGTGAGACGGTTAGGTGGCACCATGGACAATGGACATGGGTTTGGAAGAGCGACTGAAACTGGTAGTGATTTGTCACTTTTTTCAGGTAATTACATGACTGAATGAACAAAGGGATGAATGAATGTATTAACAAAAAACGTCTGTCCGGGGAAGAGCGACCCTGGTGGGCCCAGAGCAGGTCCTTCGGCAATTGGTACCGCATTCCTGTTACGAGACACAAACAGCTGCCCCACTACTTCACGGGGCTTTCCAGAGAAGAAAGCTGTGAAAGCGGCTGTGGAGGAGGACGTGCTCTGTGAAGCGCTGGAGAATCCACGACGCCTGCCGTGGTCACCAAACCCTCAAGACATGTCCTCTGCCGTAGGCACTTCAGACATTTTAGCAACTTCCGCACCTTAGTAACTTCAGTGCCTTAGCAACCTTAGCACTTTAGCAAATTTCATACTTTGGTAATGTTAGTAACTTCAGTACCTTAGTAACTTCAGTACCTTAGTACCTTTGATACTTCAGTAACTTTGGTGATTTAATAACTCAGCTCCAAGAGACTGGTTTTCAGAGAGTTGCATGGTTGATCCGCTATTAATCTGAACTTCACTTTGTTTACTGACCCAGAAATTTCCTTCTCTGTTTTGTAAGACACCTTTGCCACAGAACAAAAATGGTCGGAGCACACCATGCTGCACCAGGAACTGCAGCTTGGCACACAGACAGACACATGGCATTTCCCGACAGTGACTTCGTGTGAATATGCTTCTCTTTCCCCTCAAGGAAACCCAGAAGCAGTCACCAAGTTTCCCTAGACAAAGACAGAAGGGGAAGAAAGAAAGGCAAAAAAAGTCAGATAAAAAAGGGAAGACCAGTTTTAATCAAGCTGTCCTTTTGGGGCCACAAAGCATGGCCCGAGGAAGCGTGGCGGTGCTGGCAGAGGCAGAGGGTCCGTGTTGGGGGCACAGGACCTCGAGCCTGCAATGGTCCACCGAACGCTCCTGCTGGCCATGCCTGCCCCACATCCGAGTCCCCCAGATGCACTACTTTTCCATCTGATTCACTGTATGTCACATGATGCCGACAAAGGGTCCTAAACTAGTTGCTTTACAGCCCATCAGATGCTCAGTTCTTACCACTTCCACAAAAGGAGACCAGGGCAGCAGAGGGTGAGACGGTTAGGTGGCACCATGGACAATGGACATGGGTTTGGGCAGACTCCAGGAGATGGTGTAGGACAGGGAAGCCTGGTGGGCTACAGTCCATGGGATCGCAAAGAGACACGACTTAGAGACTGAGCAAGAGCACCACTTCCACAATTTAGCAATTTTTAACACTAATAACATGTTTCTCTTGTACACCAGCTGTATGCATGAAGGCAGGGTATTAGCACTGGGAATTAGGGTAGTTCATGAGTTCTTGTAGATCCTAGGCAGCCAGGCATGGGCAAGATTTTTTTTGGGGGGGGTGCGGGGTGGGTGCGGGTTGGGGAGGGAGCAGAGCGGGCGGGCCACTTCTGTTGGTCTTTCGTTTATCTCTTTTTCATCCGTCTTTGTTCTTTGGCCCGTGTGGGCCTCCCATCGCAGTGGCCCCTGTCGTCGCAGAGCACCAGCTCTGGGCGCATGCGCTCCAGAGCTCCGGCTTGCCAATTGGACACATCGGTCCAGCCGCTCCGCGGCACGTGGGATCCTCCCAGGCCAGGGATCGAACCGGCGCCCCTTGCACTGCAAGGCGGTATCCTTATCCACTGGACCACCAGGGAAGCCCCATGGGCGAGTTTTTAAACAATTTGAACTCTGCTCCTTGAGTGGCCTGAGTGCTGCCGGTGGTTCTTAGACAAAGGAGTGAAAACCGGTGGGAAGACGAACAATTGTGTCCAGCCCTGTGGGTGTCTCTTCCCTCAAGGAAACCCAGAAGCAGTCACCAAGTTTCCTAGACAAAGACAGAAGGGGAAGAAAGAAAGGCAAAAAAAGTCAGATAAAAAAGGGAAGACCAGTTTTAATCAAGCTGTCCTTTTGGGGCCACAAAGCATGGCCCGAGGAAGCGTGGCGGTGCTGGCAGAGGCAGAGGGTCCGTGTTGGGGCACAGGACCTCGAGCCTGCAATGGTCCACCGAACGCTCCTGCTGGCCATGCCTGCCCCACATCCGAGTCCCCCAGATGCACTACTTTTCCATCTGATTCACTGTATGTCACATGATGCCGACAAAGGGTCCTAAACTAGTTGCTTTACAGCCCATCAGATGCTCAGTTCTTACCACTTCCACAAAAGGAGACCAGGGCAGCAGAGGGTGAGACGGTTAGGTGGCACCATGGACAATGGACATGGGTTTGGGCAGACTCCAGGAGATGGTGTAGGACAGGGAAGCCTGGTGGGCTACAGTCCATGGGATCGCAAAGAGACACGACTTAGAGACTGAGCAAGAGCACCACTTCCACAATTTAGCAATTTTTAACACTAATAACATGTTTCTCTTGTACACCAGCTGTATGCATGAAGGCAGGGTATTAGCACTGGGAATTAGGGTAGTTCATGAGTTCTTGTAGATCCTAGGCAGCCAGGCATGGGCAAGATTTTTTTTGGGGGGGGTGGGTGCGGGGTGGGTGCGGGTTGGGGAGGGAGCAGAGCGGGCGGGCCACTTCTGTTGGTCTTTCGTTTATCTCTTTTTCATCCGTCTTTGTTCTTTGGCCCGTGTGGGCCTCCCATCGCAGTGGCCCCTGTCGTCGCAGAGCACCAGCTCTGGGCGCATGCGCTCCAGAGCTCCGGCTTGCCAATTGGACACATCGGTCCAGCCGCTCCGCGGCACGTGGGATCCTCCCAGGCCAGGGATCGAACCGGCGCCCCTTGCACTGCAAGGCGGTATCCTTATCCACTGGACCACCAGGGAAGCCCCATGGGCGAGTTTTTAAACAATTTGAACTCTGCTCCTTGAGTGGCCTGAGTGCTGCCGGTGGTTCTTAGACAAAGGAGTGAAAACCGGTGGGAAGACGAACAATTGTGTCCAGCCCTGTGGGTGTCCAGTGTCTCGTTAACCTCGAGGGACTGGAAACTAGGAATGACAGAATATTGGGGCACGCAAAGGACACTCAAGCGCGCCTGACTTGCAGCATCGTGGACAAGCGGTTTCAGCCCAGGCGGCATGTGCCCCCACTTTCACGTGTGCTTAGAGCAGAGCCGCATTAACAGGACAGCTCAAGGCTGAATGTATCTAGAAAGGGTCATGATGATGATCATGCGGATGATTAATTGTAAGAGAATTCCTGCCTTTGGCAATTGGTTTTCCCTCTGGGCCATGTTTCCACCCAGGCTGTCCAAAAAACAGAGGCAAAAACACATCCATCAGCCTCCTCGTCACCCTGAGAACTCAGAGAGGAGAACCTCGTGCCGGAGTGGCCAGTGAAGTCAGCCTCTCGCTTGCTGAGTAGCTCCCTGCATTCTCTCTAAAACACCACAGAGAGGACGCTCTGCGTGCTCCTCAGCACAGCGAGGGGCACATGGCAGGCGAAGTGTGCTTCCTGGCACAAGCAGAGAGTTTTGGTCAAGTTCTGAAAGACGTTTTGAAAGTTAGCAGGTGCCAAACTGGAGCCACTTTAAAAGAGAGCAATTTCAGATGCTTCCCTGTGCCCTCACCAAGGACCTTGTGCTAATAATCACAGAGGCGTGTGGGAATCAAGACGCTGTGGGCCTGGAGGAGGCTGGAGAAGGCAGGGAGAGCCGTGAGCGTGAGCGTGAGTCAGCCCGCGGGCGGGTGGACCGGACGGTGAGTCAGCCTCCCGGGCGATGACCAACTGCCCGTGGCGGGGGCTCAGAGCCTTGGGATCTGACCGGAGGACCCGCCCACCTGCAGGGGAGACTGGGTCCAGGCCCCCGCTTCCCACACGGCTGCACAAGGGTGACTTTCCGTACACAGGCTGGGCAGCCCTCCTAGAGACAGACTCCCTGGTCATCCACCCCGAGGACGGGAGTGCAGACCGGACGACCTGGACAGACCCCTTTCAACACAGCTCTCCAGCACCCTTCCAAGGGCCACTCTTGAGTGAGGTCATAAGAAACAAGCCAGTGCCACCCAGCTCCCCTCTCTCAGCGCTCTTGTGTCCAGGCCAGTGAAACACAGGACCCCAGAGTTCCCACGTCCGCGTTGGTAAGGACGAGAAGCTCTGAGTCCAGATCCTCCGCTAGTAGCAGCGTGAGCCAGCACAGCGCTGCGGGAAACGGGTTTCAGAGTCCGAAGCAAACGTAGCCACTCGGTCGCTCAGTGTCTCCTGTGAGTCGACAGCACAGCCTCGGTGACACCTGCCTCCTGTCTAGGTCACTTCCTCCCAAGCTCTCTGGGCCCTGGGATGTGCTTCTCCCGGGTCTTGTGGGGGAGGGGACAGATGTCACCTCTGGACAGGCTGTGCTGCCCGGCCAGGGAAGGTGCATCCCTGAGATCACGGCACATTTTGTGAGACTAAGGGGAGACCTCCCTACCGCCAGCCTTCTCCAAGCTTCCATGACATAGGAGTGCAGGGGAGGCCATGTGGAGGGCCCACGAGGGGCACATGGAGGGGGCCAAACAGAATGAGCCACGTGGAGGCACTCATGGGGACGTTACATGGTGGGGCAGGTGGAAGGGGTTTCTGTTCTGCAACTTTAAGGAACTGACCCAGACAACAATCACGATGCAGAAAAGGCCTGGCCTGTGCATCTCAGGGCAGCTGCAGGCACCCTGAGCAGAGGCCCAGCTGAGCACAGCCCCAGGTGGGCAGAGCCCAACTGCAGCCCCGATGACCAGGAGGTAATAAGTATGCTGTGAAGCCAAAAAGTTTGTAGGGTTTGTTACTCAAGGATAGCAAAGTAATAAAATTTAAAAAAAAATAAAAAGGAGCACATCTACTCATCGAAGATGTGTGCACAATGTTCATTTCGGCTTCATCCATAAGTGAATTCTAGCTGGGCACAGTCCCCATGTGGTTCAGGAGGAAAGTGAATGAACTGGACCCGCCGTGGTGCCATGGACTGGACAGGACAGGGCAGGCCAAGGAGCCGAGGGCCCCACGCAGCCCGCACGCCACAGGTAGCCACGAGAAGCCCGGCCAGCAAGGACCGCGTGCCCGGACTCCCCCACGGCCAAGAAGCAGCAGAAGAGGTGAGTCGGCAGCCACAGTGCGGCGGCCTCGGGCGCCGAGGCCCACCACCAACGGGGGCAGGGGCAGGGCCCTGCCTCTCAGCCGGACGCTGGTTATGCTCTCGTGTGGAAACCCAGGGGGCAGCACACCTGGCTCAGGTGCATTTTACATCCATGATGCACAGCAGTTTAGACCTTTTGAAGTGGGAAACACAGACATGGATCCTCCGCTAGAGCCTAGCACTGCGGGAGCCCACGGCACTCAGTGTCTCCTGTGAGTCGACAGCACAGCCTCGTGACACCTGCCTCCTGTCTAGGTCACTTCCTCCCAAGCTCTCTGGGCCCTGGGATGTGCTTCTCCCGGGTCTTGTGGGGGAGGGGACAGATGTCACCTCTGGACAGGCTGTGCTGCCCGGCCAGGGAAGGTGCATCCCTGAGATCACGGCACATTTTGTGAGACTAAGGGGAGACCTCCCTACCGCCAGCCTTCTCCAAGCTTCCATGACATAGGAGTGCAGGGGAGGCCATGTGGAGGGCCCACGAGGGGCACATGGAGGGGGCCAAACAGAATGAGCCACGTGGAGGCACTCATGGGGACGTTACATGGTGGGGCAGGTGGAAGGGGTTTCTGTTCTGCAACTTTAAGGAACTGACCCAGACAACAATCACGATGCAGAAAAGGCCTGGCCTGTGCATCTCAGGGCAGCTGCAGGCACCCTGAGCAGAGGCCCAGCTGAGCACAGCCCCAGGTGGGCAGAGCCCAACTGCAGCCCCGATGACCAGGAGGTAATAAGTATGCTGTGAAGCCAAAAAGTTTGTAGGGTTTGTTACTCAAGGATAGCAAAGTAATAAAATTTAAAAAAAAATAAAAAGGAGCACATCTACTCATCGAAGATGTGTGCACAATGTTCATTTCGGCTTCATCCATAAGTGAATTCTAGCTGGGCACAGTCCCCATGTGGTTCAGGAGGAAAGTGAATGAACTGGACCCCGCCGTGGTGCCATGGACTGGACAGGACAGGGCAGGCCAAGGAGCCGAGGGCCCCACGCAGCCCGCACGCCACAGGTAGCCACGAGAAGCCCGGCCAGCAAGGACCGCGTGCCCGGACTCCCCCACGGCCAAGAAGCAGCAGAAGAGGTGAGTCGGCAGCCACAGTGCGGCGGCCTCGGGCGCCGAGGCCCACCACCAACGGGGGCAGGGGCAGGGCCCTGCCTCTCAGCCGGACGCTGGTTATGCTCTCGTGTGGAAACCCAGGGGGCAGCACACCTGGCTCAGGTGCATTTTACATCCATGATGCACAGCAGTTTAGACCTTTTAAAGTCAGGAGGGGATAAGAAGTGCGAATGACCTGTAGGAGGGTCCTTCGCACAAGGAATTTGTAAAAGTTCCCCTGAGAAACTGTAATTTCCCTTCGAGTTCAGCTGCTTCCAGAATAAGAGATGGGAAAGAGCAAGGTTCAAAGACAACAGCAAGTGTCTAAGCTAGTTTCTCGAGAGTCAGGGACCCAGCTGGATTCAGGGGGCACATCTGTGACTGCATCTCCCCAGATGCACCTGGCCCTTCCTCCTCACACGAATTGTGCTGTCCTGAACTCACCAAGTGTACACATCTGACTTCTGCAAGTATCTTCAGAGAAATACAGACGACGGCAGATGTACACAGGGGCGAAAAGGACGGCGTACCGTGAGGTCTAAATGAAAATGTCTGCCTGTGAGAAGCGCTGAAAACAGGAACTCTCAGGGGGAGACTTAAACTGGTGCTGAAATCATGATCCAAAACAATGCCTTGTACAGAAGAACGTCTGCTCAAGGGGCCTGAACTGAGGAAGGAGTAGGACCCCAGGAGCCAGATTCCTGCACAGTCCTGTTCTCAGAGCGCTGGGTGGCCAGGGGAGCCGGACTCTTGCTTTCCCGGCCCCGCATCGGGAATGAGTCACTGGCCCCAGAGGAGTCCACTAGCGAAGGAGAGGGCGCAGGACTGGGCTCAAGCAGAGTTCACACCTGGGGTCAAGCAGAGTTCACACTTGGGGTCAAGCAGAGTTCACACCCGGCTGAAGCCCCGGTGGTCACCCCGGGCCCCACTCACATACTGTAGTTACAGAGTGTGTGGGAACCGGCCAAGGGACCCCAGTGTCCTTGCTTCAAGAACTACTCCTGGAGTTAAGATGGTGGACTAGGACGGGCACTCATCTCTCCTGAGAAAATGCCAGAATTACAACAAGCTGCTGAAAAACCATTGACAGGAGGAGGTTGGATCCGACCACAAGAAAGATACCCCACATCCAAGAGCAAAGGAGAAGCCACAACAAGACGGTAGGAAGAGCGCAATCGCTTTAAAAAGTCAAACCTCATACCCGCCAGAGAGGGAGGGTGGGCCAAATGCGCAAAGCCTGTTGCAAATCAAGAGCAGGGAAAGGAGCGGTGACACCCACAAGGGACTGAGCCAGACCTGCTTTAGAGGGTCCAGGTGCCCGCTTAGGCTAGTAGTGCCCTAGAGCAGGCCTCAGAAAGACAGCGTTGCACTTAATTCCTCTCGAAGGAGGTTGTCATGAACCCGATCACAGAGCCCAAGCAGTGCTGGGGGCTGTGCACGCACTGGGCTCCAGGAGAAAGGGACAGCGACCCCACATGAGACTGAGCCAGACTCACCTCTGAGTATTCTGAAGTTTCCTGCAGCGGCAGGGGTCAACAGTGGCCGGCTGCAGGCTCAGGGACCCTGCGGCAGTGCTTCCAATAGAGTGTGTGGAAATAGATCCTTTCTGAGAGAGACCCACCACCCCTCCCACAGTTTGGCCGCAGGTCAAACTACAGGGAGGGAACTTAGCTCCACCCAGCAACGAAGGTAACTGGATTAATGATGAAGAGCCTAACCCAGAAAAGTCCCCCAAACAAAAACATGCACTATTTTTACATTTTGATTGGTGCTGGATTTGCCTCTGAATTTGTTTCCTTTTTTTTTTCTTTATTTTTTCCTCCTTCCCCAATCCATTTTTTGTTCTTCCTCCATGTCACTCTGCTGTCATAGCTACCAATCTTACCAGTACGATTGAATACATTCAAGTTTACAAAATTATTTTTTCTTTTTTTTAAACCAAATCTTTTTTTGGTTATACACTTCTGATTCTACATTGGCCATTTGAGGTTTCATGGGGGTTTTGTTTTTAATTATTATTATTTTTGTTTTTTTCTTCTATATTTGTCTTTCTTTAATTTTTAAATTTTTATATCTATTGTTATTTTTCTATATGTATTATTATTTATTCCCTTGCTTTCTCTGATGTTCTTTTCCTATTGCACTAAATTCTAATACATACAAATCTTTATCTTCTTATATTTAACTTTGCATTACTATTCTATATTTCTTTTCTATCCTTCCTTTCTCTTCTTCCTTTTCCCCACCATATTTCTTAGTCTGTATTGTTTTCATTGCCTTATCACCAATTGGGACAATGCTCTAGCTTTGTTCTTCAATTTGTGCTTTATTTAGTTTGGTTCTTAACTGGTAGATATCATTCTCAGATCCCTCTGTTCGCCACATTAACATACCGTACTGTATGTATGTTGGACTGCTTGGGTTACGTTATGGCTGTGTATGTTTGGGTGTATATTCCAGTATTTGCATGATATATTAATTGTCATTTGTCAAAGGTACACCTTCTGTTTCTCATTTGTGTATATATGTTTCAATGCCATTTAATGTCGTAACAAACAAGCTGTGGAATCTGCTATCCCCAGTTAGGCATGAAGCCCAGGAGCTTTGGAGAGGGAGCACTGACTCCAAGGCCCTACGCTACCAGAGAACATCTAATACTAGAGAACATTAAACAGCGAGAACTCCCACAAAGACAAGCATTTGCCTGCAAATCCTGGCATCACCCAACCACCAGTAGCACCCTGAATGAAACACCTCATCCAAACAACAAACAAGACAAAAATACAAAACTAGTCACCCACAGACCCAACTCAAAGTCTGGGAAAAGGAAACTTCAAACACAGTTAGCTAAAAAATTAATGATAATAATGAAAAGGCAGAGAAATATTGTACAAATGAAAGAACAATTCTTTCAAATTCCAAATTACTTTGATTGTGCTTTCTTTTTTTTTCTTTATTTTTTCCTCCTTCCCCAATCCATTTTTTGTTCTTCCTCCATGTCACTCTGCTGTCATAGCTACCAATCTTACCAGTACGATTGAATACATTCAAGTTTACAAAATTATTTTTTCTTTTTTTTAAACCAAATCTTTTTTTGGTTATACACTTCTGATTCTACATTGGCCATTTGAGGTTTCATGGGGGTTTTGTTTTTAATTATTATTATTTTTGTTTTTTTCTTCTATATTTGTCTTTCTTTAATTTTTAAATTTTTATATCTATTGTTATTTTTCTATATGTATTATTATTTATTCCCTTGCTTTCTCTGATGTTCTTTTCCTATTGCACTAAATTCTAATACATACAAATCTTTATCTTCTTATATTTAACTTTGCATTACTATTCTATATTTCTTTTCTATCCTTCCTTTCTCTTCTTCCTTTTCCCCACCATATTTCTTAGTCTGTATTGTTTTCATTGCCTTATCACCAATTGGGACAATGCTCTAGCTTTGTTCTTCAATTTGTGCTTTATTTAGTTTGGTTCTTAACTGGTAGATATCATTCTCAGATCCCTCTGTTCGCCACATTAACATACCGTACTGTATGTATGTTGGACTGCTTGGGTTACGTTATGGCTGTGTATGTTTGGGTGTATATTCCAGTATTTGCATGATATATTAATTGTCATTTGTCAAAGGTACACCTTCTGTTTCTCATTTGTGTATATATGTTTCAATGCCATTTAATGTCGTAACAAACAAGCTGTGGAATCTGCTATCCCCAGTTAGGCATGAAGCCCAGGAGCTTTGGAGAGGGAGCACTGACTCCAAGGCCCTACGCTACCAGAGAACATCTAATACTAGAGAACATTAAACAGCGAGAACTCCCACAAAGACAAGCATTTGCCTGCAAATCCTGGCATCACCCAACCACCAGTAGCACCCTGAATGAAACACCTCATCCAAACAACAAACAAGACAAAAATACAAAACTAGTCACCCACAGACCCAACTCAAAGTCTGGGAAAAGGAAACTTCAAACACAGTTAGCTAAAAAATTAATGATAATAATGAAAAGGCAGAGAAATATTGTACAAATGAAAGAACAATCTACAAATTTACTAAGGTTTGATTTGGGCCACAAATTAAACCTCAATAAATTCAAAAAAATTGAAATTATGTCAACCATCATTTCTGGCCACAATGCTATGAGACTAGATATCAATTACAAGAAAAAAACAGCCTAAACCATAAACACATGGAGATTAAACAACACATACCTAAAACACAAACAGATTACTGAACAAATCGAAAGAGAAATTTAAAAATTCCTAGAAGAAAATGACAGCAAAAGCTCAACAGTGCAAAGCCTATGGAATCCTGCAAAAGCAGTGCTAAGAGGGAAGTTTACAGCAATTCAATTCCATCTCAAGAAACAAGAAAAACAGGCAACCTAACTCTACATTTAAAACTGGAAAAAGAAGAACAAAAACACCCTAAAGTTAGCAAAAGAAGAGAAATTATGAAGATCAGAACAGAAATCAATGAAAAAGAACTGAAAGAAACAAGAGTAAAGACAAATAAAATGAAAAGTGGGGTTTTCACAAAGGAAAACAAAATCGACAAGCCACTAGCCAGACTCATCAAGAAAAAAAGAGAGAAGAACCAGATCAACAAAATCAGAAATGAAAGAGGAAAGGTTACAACAGACAATACAGAAATACAAAGGATTATAAGAGATTATTATGAACAACTATATGGCAACGAACTGGACAACCTGGAAGAAATGGACAGATTCTTAGAGACATACAATCTTTCAAGACTGAACCAGGAAGAAATAGAAATTATGAACAACCCAATCAGAAGCTCAAAAATCGAATCTGTGATCAAAAATCTACCAAAAATAAAAACCCAGGGCCAGATGGTTTCACAGTTGAATTCTACCAAACATTTAAAGAAGAGCTAATGCCTATCCTTCTAAAACTCTTTCAAAAAATTGCACAAGAAGCAGCACTTCCAAACACATTCTACGAAGCTGCCATCACCCTGATACCAAAACCAGGCAAAGACAACACAAAAAAAGAAAATTACATGCTAATATCATTGATGAATTTAGACACAAAGATCCTCAACAAAATTCTAGCAAACAGAATTCAGTACCACATCAAAAAACTCATACAGGGCTTCCTTGGTGGTCCAGTGGGTGGGGACACCACCTTGCAGTGCAAAGGGTGCTGGTTTGATCGCTGGCCTGGGAAGATACCATGTGTCACGGAGCGGCTGGACCGATGTGTCCAAGCTAGAGCTCTGGAGCGCATGTGCCCAGGGGCGGTGCTCTACAACAGGAGAGGCCACTGCAATGGGAGGACCACACAGGCCAAAGAACAAAGATAAATAAATGAAAGATCAATAAAAGTGGCCCCCCCAAAAAACCCTCATACATCCTGATCAAGTTGGGTTTATCCCAGTATTGCAAGAGTTGTTCAATATCCACAAATCAACCAATGTGATACACCGTGTCAACTAATTAAAAGATAAAAGTCACATGATAATCTCAATAGATGCAGAAAAAGCCTCTGACAAAATCTAGCATGCATTTACGATAAAAACTCTTCAAAAAATGGGCATAAAAGGAACCTACCTCAACATAGTGAAAGTCATATGTGAGAAGCCCACAGCAAACTTTATCCTCAATGGTGAAAAACTGAAAGCATTCTCTCTAAGATCAGGAACAAGACAGGAGTGTCCACTCTCACCACTATTATTCAGCATAGTCCTGGAAGTTCTAGCTACAACAATAAGAGAAGAAAAAGAAGTCAAACTCTCTCTATTTGCAGATGACAGATACTGTACTTTGAAAACCCCCACAATAGAATACTAGTAGAACTAATCAATGATTTCAGCAAAGTCGCAGGATGCAAAATCAATACACAGAAATCACTCACATTCCCATATACAAACAATGAAAAATCAGAAAGAGAAATCAAGGATGCAATCCCATTCACCATTGCAACCAAAAGAATAAAATATCTAGAAATAAACCTACCTAGAGAGACAAAAGAACTGTACACAGAAAATTACAGGCCACTAATGAAAGAAACCAAAGACAGAATAAACAGATGGAGAGATATTCTATGTTCCTGGGTCAAAAGAATCAATATTGTGAAAATGACCATGCCACCAAATATCATCTACAGATTCAATGCAATCCCTATCAAACTACCAATGACATTCTTCACAGAACTAGACCAAAGAATAACACGGCTCATATGGAAACACGAAAGACCACAAATAGCCAAAGCAATCCTGAGAAAGAAGAATGGAGCTGGAGGGATCAACCTCCCTAACTTCAGACTATGCTACAAAGCAACAGTCATCAAGACAGTATAGCACTGGCACAAAAACAGAACTATAGACCAATGGAACAAGATAGAGAACCCAGAGATAAACCCACGCACCTATGGGTACCTTATTTTTGACAAAGGAGGTGAACATATAAAATGGGACAAAGAGAGCCTCTTCAACAAATGGTGCTGGGAAAATTGGACAGCTACATGCAAAAAAAAAAAAAAAAAATGATGTTGGAACATTCCCTGACACCATACACAAAGATGAACTCAAAATGGATTAAAGACCTAAATGTTAAGACCAGAAACCATCAAACTCTTAGAGGAGAATATAGGCAAAACCCTCAAGGACATAAATCAAAGCAAGGTCTTCTATGACCCGCCCACTAGAATAATGGAACTAAAACCAAAAATAAACATGTGGGATCTAATGAAATGTAAAAGTTTTTGCACAGCAAAAGAAACGACAAGGAGGTAAACAGACAACCCACAGCATAGGAGAAAATCATAGCAAATGAGACAACCGACAAAGAATTAATTTCCAAAATATACCAGCAACTCTGACAACTTAACACTGAAAAACCAAACAGCCCAATCAAAAAATAGGAAAAAAGACCTAAAGAGACATCTTTCCAAAGAAGACATACAGATGGCCAATAAGCCCATGAAAAGATGCTTAACATCGCTTGTTATTAGAGAAACACAAATCACAACTACAATGAGATATCTTCTCACACCCGTCAGAATGGCCATCATCAAAAAATCTACAGATAATAAATGCTGGAGAGGGTGTGGAGAAAAGGGAACAGTCCTGCATTTTTGGTGGGCATGTGAATTGATACAACCGCTATGGGAGACAGTATGGAGATTCCTTTAAAAGCTAAGAATAGAAGCACCATACGACCCAGAAATTCCGCTATTTGGCTTACATCCTGATGAAATCAAAATTGAACGACACCTGTACCCCAGTGTTCATTGCACCTCTCCATACCATAGCTAGAACATGGAAGCAATCTAGATGTCCATCGATGAATGAATGAGTAAAGAAACTATGGTACATTTATACAATGGAATATTTCTCAACTGTGAAAAGAAATGCAGAAGGGTCAGTTCTGATGAGGTGGATGAATCTGGAACCTATTATGCAGAGTGAAGTAAGTCACAAGGAGAAGGACAAGTATAGTATACTACCACATATACCTGGAGTCTAGTAAGATCATACTGATAAATACACATGCAGAGCAGCGGTGGAAAAACAGACATGGAGAACAGACTTCTGGACATTGGAGGGAGGGAAGCATGGGTCAGAGGTATGGAAATGGTGGCATGGGAACCTGTGCTATCACATACAAAAGAGACAGCTATTGTCAATGTGCTGTGGGACTAAGGGATCCTACGTGGGGGCTATACGACAGCCTGGAGGGGTGGGATGACGGAGACTGGGAGGAGGGCATGGGAGGAAGGGGTCAGGGATATACCTATAACTTATCTGGGATTATACATATCTTAAACAGTGAAACTATGGGGAAAAAAGGCAACATAAAATTAAGTGAAACAAGCAAAGCAAAAAAAAAAAAAAAAAGAAGAACAACCATTCCTCTCGAGCCCATAACAGCCACGTTGCAAACCCAGAAAACTCGGCAAACTGCCCCTCACCAAAGAGCCCCTTGCCCCCCAGGGATACAGAAGACTTGAACCCTGGGGGTGCCTATTCGGAAGATTCCCCTCTAGGGTCAGAACCTACAGCATCACGTCCCAGCTCCCTCATCCCTGCTGCACCTCCCTCCCCGAGCCTCATGTCTCACATGCCTCGTAAAATCACACCCACCTCGGGAAGCAGACAGCAGACATCCCAAAGGTGCTGGTAGAAGATCTAAACAGATAATAAATGCTGGAAGGGTGTGGAGAAAAGAACAGTCCTGCATTTTTGGTGGGCATGTGAATTGATACAACCGCTATGGGAGACAGTATGGAGATTCCTTTAAAAGCTAAGAATAGAAGCACCATACGACCCAGAAATTCCGCTATTTGGCTTACATCCTGATGAAATCAAAATTGAACGACACCTGTACCCCAGTGTTCATTGCACCTCTCCATACCATAGCTAGAACATGGAAGCAATCTAGATGTCCATCGATGAATGAATGAGTAAAGAAACTATGGTACATTTATACAATGGAATATTTCTCAACTGTGAAAAGAAATGCAGAAGGGTCAGTTCTGATGAGGTGGATGAATCTGGAACCTATTATGCAGAGTGAAGTAAGTCACAAGGAGAAGGACAAGTATAGTATACTACCACATATACCTGGAGTCTAGTAAGATCATACTGATAAATACACATGCAGAGCAGCGGTGGAAAAACAGACATGGAGAACAGACTTCTGGACATTGGAGGGAGGGAAGCATGGGTCAGAGGTATGGAAATGGTGGCATGGGAACCTGTGCTATCACATACAAAAGAGACAGCTATTGTCAATGTGCTGTGGGACTAAGGGATCCTACGTGGGGCTATACGACAGCCTGGAGGGGTGGGATGACGGAGACTGGGAGGAGGGCATGGGAGGAAGGGGTCAGGGATATACCTATAACTTATCTGGGATTATACATATCTTAAACAGTGAAACTATGGGGAAAAAAGGCAACATAAAATTAAGTGAAACAAGCAAAGCAAAAAAAAAAAAAAAAAGAAGAACAACCATTCCTCTCGAGCCCATAACAGCCACGTTGCAAACCCAGAAAACTCGGCAAACTGCCCCTCACCAAAGAGCCCCTTGCCCCCCAGGGATACAGAAGACTTGAACCCTGGGGGTGCCTATTCGGAAGATTCCCCTCTAGGGTCAGAACCTACAGCATCACGTCCCAGCTCCCTCATCCCTGCTGCACCTCCCTCCCCGAGCCTCATGTCTCACATGCCTCGTAAAAATCACACCCACCTCGCGGGAAGCAGACAGCAGACATCCCAAAGGTGCTGGTAATCAGTGGTGTGACTTGACTCCACTTTGTTTCTGGGAAGGAAGCATCTGGTAAGAGACAAAGGTCATGTGTTTTTAGGGACAAGATCAGGGGATTTTAAAACAGATCTATCGCATGGTGGGGAGAGACCTCAGACCAACTCCTGAGTGTGGTGTTAAGGAGCACTCCCCTGATCATCTGACCTGTACCTGTCTGAATGCCCCTGGACACCTGAGCCCACCCGTGTGTTCATTAGACACATGCTGCTTTCCCGTAGACTACGCCACCGTGTGAGATTCAGTTCTTGCCCTTCAGCAGAGAGCCCCCTGCCACTGGGAGGACCAACGATGGTGAGGAAAGTTCTGGGCCATTCAAAGTGTATTTGCTCATTCTCATCCCCAGAAAACCTACTGATCAATCAGTTGAGTCCATTTCTCATTCTTCTTGAGAGAAAGCGGGTCTTGGAAGACTCGGGAAAAATATACAAAACACATTTGGCAACTTGAACGTAAGCCAGAGGCTCCCCTATGCTGAAATTTCAGAGACCATTCAGGCCAGCTGCCTCACCCCCATGTGGCTGCAAGACCTCAGAGTCAGGCAGGGACAGTCACGCACGCGCCCCCTCAGAGCATCAGAGTGTCAGAGGTCAGGAGGATCTGAAGATTGGCGAGGGCTTTGGTTTTGGCTGCCCAGCAGTCATTAAATAAACAGTCACTGACGTGCACCATGTGGTGAGGAAACCCACGCTCAGCTTCGCTAAAGAGACAGCGTTTGCACAGAGAAGAACAACCTGAAAAAATAAACAGCGGCTAACACGGATGTTAAAGCTTCATCCTCTTAGATACTCGGCGGGTGGAGGGGAGCCATGGAATCTGAGCACGGGCTGCTGGCTTCTCCAGAAAGGGTCATTGTTTCGGAGGAACTATGGAAACATCTTGCTTTTGTTTGCATCATGTGGCCCAAATCCCAGACGGCAGAGAGATGGGTCCCAGTCTCCCTTCCTGGCTGTGGCTGCCGACACGTGAGGGTGCTTTGTCAGGTCACAGCACACACCCCTCCAGTGCTCGGGATGCTGGGCGCACGCCGCTGAGCTCCTCCCGGAGACACAGACGCAGCGCTGGAAGGAGAAGGCCACCTGCCCACGCTCTTTCATTCTCAACACAAGTCATCAGACGCAAAATAAATCGGGAGAAGTAAACGCGGTGCTTCTGGTGCAGCAGTTCCGCCGCCTTCTCGGCTGAAGGATTCTGACTCTCCCACGGCCACCACTGGACACTAGCAGGGGCTGAAGCCGGCGTGGCTGAGGAAAGGGCTAGGCGGGCCACTCCGCGGCAGAAACAGGGTGTGGTGTCGACCTGGGATGAATGCCTGCAAAGGTGGCTGAGGGGGGCTCGGAACTCCGAGAAAGGTCGCTGCTGTTCAGCTGCTCGGCTGTGGCTGACCCTTCACAGCCTCACGGACGCGGCATGCTGGGCTTCCCTGTCCTCCACCAGCTCCCAGAGCCCACTTGCGCTCATGTCCACTGACTCAGTGATGCCATCCGACCGTCTTATCCTCTGTCACCCCTTCTCCTCTTACCCTCAATCTTTCCCAGCTTTTCGCATCAGGTGGCCAAAATACTGGAGCTTCAGCTTTGGCATCAGTCCTTCCAGTGAATACTCAGGGTTGATTTCCTGCAGGATTGACTGGTCTGACCTCTTTGCAGTCTGAGGGACTCTCAAGAGTCTTCCCCAGCCCCGCAATTCAAAGGCATCAGTTCTTAGCACTCAGCCTTCAGCAAGTTCCTACTTAGTCCTACAAGCAGTGGATAGACAGCCAAACTCTCTAAGAAAAAGACAGACACAGTCTGGCCCATTGCAGCACACGGCTGGAAAGCTGTGTCTGAGGAGCAATGAGCTGCCCATTCTCAGCTTCGGGCCTCGGTCTCTCTGAGCATTCTTTTTTTTTTTTTTTTGGCCTCTTTTATTGGTTTTATATTTATTTATTTTTGTCCATTGCAGTGGCCTTTCTTGTTTCAGAGCACCAGCTCTGGGCTAATGTGCTCCAGAGCGCTGGTTCGTAATTGGACACACTGGTCCAGCCGCTCCACCGCACGTGGGCCAGGGGGACACGTGAGGGTGCTTTGTCAGGTCACAGCACACACCCTCCAGTGCTGGGATGCTGGGCGCACGCCGCTGAGCTCCTCCCGGAGACACAGACGCAGCGCTGGAAGGAGAAGGCCACCTGCCCACGCTCTTTCATTCTCAACACAAGTCATCAGACGCAAAATAAATCGGGAGAAGTAAACGCGGTGCTTCTGGTGCAGCAGTTCCGCCGCCTTCTCGGCTGAAGGATTCTGACTCTCCCACGGCCACCACTGGACACTAGCAGGGGCTGAAGCCGGCGTGGCTGAGGAAAGGGCTAGGCGGGCCACTCCGCGGCAGAAACAGGGTGTGGTGTCGACCTGGGATGAATGCCTGCAAAGGTGGCTGAGGGGGGCTCGGAACTCCGAGAAAGGTCGCTGCTGTTCAGCTGCTCGGCTGTGGCTGACCCTTCACAGCCTCACGGACGCGGCATGCTGGGCTTCCCTGTCCTCCACCAGCTCCCAGAGCCCACTTGCGCTCATGTCCACTGACTCAGTGATGCCATCCGACCGTCTTATCCTCTGTCACCCCTTCTCCTCTTACCCTCAATCTTTCCCAGCTTTTCGCATCAGGTGGCCAAAATACTGGAGCTTCAGCTTTGGCATCAGTCCTTCCAGTGAATACTCAGGGTTGATTTCCTGCAGGATTGACTGGTCTGACCTCTTTGCAGTCTGAGGGACTCTCAAGAGTCTTCCCCAGCCCCGCAATTCAAAGGCATCAGTTCTTAGCACTCAGCCTTCAGCAAGTTCCTACTTAGTCCTACAAGCAGTGGATAGACAGCCAAACTCTCTAAGAAAAAGACAGACACAGTCTGGCCCATTGCAGCACACGGCTGGAAAGCTGTGTCTGAGGAGCAATGAGCTGCCCATTCTCAGCTTCGGGCCTCGGTCTCTCTGAGCATTCTTTTTTTTTTTTTTTTTGGCCTCTTTTATTGGTTTTATATTTATTTATTTTTGTCCATTGCAGTGGCCTTTCTTGTTTCAGAGCACCAGCTCTGGGCTAATGTGCTCCAGAGCGCTGGTTCGTAATTGGACACACTGGTCCAGCCGCTCCACCGCACGTGGGATCTTTGCGGGCCAGGGATCAAACCGGTGCCCTTTGCACTGCAAGGCAGACTCTTTACCCAATGGACCACCAGGGAAGCTCCTCTCAGAGCATTCTAAGGATGAGCTGCCCAGAACGCAGAGCCCAGGTGACAAGCCTCAGGCAGCTCAGGCACCAACAGTGACTGGCGCCCCTGTTGCTCACCTGGCTGAGCCCTCCTCACTATCCCAGGTTTACTTCCTGGAAGGAAATGCAGAACAAGTTGAAAACACAAAATGGGCCTGATGAAGAGTGGGAGGTATTCCAAGCTGAGGGAGCAGCCCCTGCAGGGCCCCAGAGAGCCTGAAGCACACAGCCCCCCGGGACGGGAAGTGTGCTGGGTGGGGGTGAGGGCAGTGCAGGAAGATGGGGCAGGAGATGCCACCTGGGCTGCAGGGGTCTGTGTGGACCAGGTCGCGTGTGGCCTGGGAGGCCATGTAAAGTATCTCATCAATATCTCCATGGAGATGGGAAGCTCCCGAAAAGTAGGAAGGTACCAGGATCCTGGGGCTTTTCCTATGAAAGAAACCATCTTGCTTTGCGGGGAGGGGGCAGGCAGAAGAACAGAGTAGCTGCCCAGGACAGTGCCTGGCTCAGAACAGAGCACTGGGGGTGATGTGGGAGATTTTTAGAACACCTGAGAGACTTTCTAGCAGGTATGTGATGGACTGGGCTATCCTGGTGGCTCAGATGGTAAAGAATCTACCTGCAGTGCAGGAGACCCAGGAAATGCTGGCTCAGTCCCTGGGTTGGGAAGATCCCCTGGAGGAGGAAATGGTAACCCACTCCTGTGTTCTTGCCTGGAGAAAACCGGGGACAGAGGATCCTGGTGGCTAGAGTCCATAAAGTCTTAGAGAGTTTGACACAACTGAACTGCTACCACTTATTCGTCTGATGGGATGAGAGAGCGAGCTGGTCCTGGGGAAGCAGGAAGGGCAAGTGGACAGGGGACTGCAGTGTCCCTGATCTGCATCGTTGAGCAGATGGGAAGCCGGCAACTTGGAAGATAGCATTGGAAATCCCGAGGCTAGGTTTGCGTGTGGGAGTGTATATGGTGAACTGGAAATGGAAAATCAAGGACCCAGGAGGAAGCGTGGTTCTGGAAGAGAGTGTGGGTCTGGACTAGGGACGGGGTTGTCAGCAAGTATTCAGCCGGTCAACCCTGCACGGAGTGGGAGTGTCCAGAGACAGCCTGGAGGTGGAAGGTGAGAAGAGGCTGCCAGCTGGACCAGGGAAACACCAACATTCTACCACTGGGTAGACAAGGACATGCTTTCAGCGGAGGCTGAAGATGAAAAACCGAAGAAAGTCAGACAAGCAGGGACAGGGCCGTGGAAGGTAAAGCATATTGTGGGGCGGAGACGACCACAGCCCAGACACTGATGGTGACAGTGAGGCTGGGGAGCCATCCGGGCGTGAGATGGTGACTGCCGGGGACTCACACGGACCTCAGTGGGGGACGAGACATGGGGTCTGGGCTCCACGTTAGGAGCTCTCAGCTCTGGGCCAGGGCCGCCAGCCGTCCAGCCTCTACCTGCTTGACCCCTCGTAACTCAGCCATCAGGATCACCGGGCAGGGCAGACTGTTTCCTAGGCCACTCGTGCTTCACGGACTTTTGAAGGAGAAGGCAGCAAGTTTTCTTCCATTTTCAAAGATGTCTCTGAGTATCTCGATTGGGCAGATGTCAGTGATCATTTTAAAATATTGCCATCATTTGAGAGCCTCTGGCTATGTCTGTTTACCATTATACTTTCTGATGCCCTGTAATGTATGCTTAGGAAATATAAATCTGACAAAGCTAATCACATCTGAGAACTTAACAAATGTGCTTTATCATACAGGTTACACTTAAATCAAGGTCTACTTGAATATAAATACCTTATTAGAGAATTAGAATTAATTTACTAGAAATTATGTCAACTTAATTTCAGAGACTTTATTAGTTCGAAGGGTATAATACTTAGTGGGCTGAACTTAATATACAATTTTGCTGAGTTGATTGAGATGGGAAATGCATACCTTAAAACAGGAAGAATTAGAAAGAAACCTGTTTTTTCTTAGGGTCACTAAAGATATTTTTTGATGTGCTAGATGATGCAAATTACCTTTAAACACACTGAAAAAGGTGTATAGCTCATAGAAACTACAATGAGCAAGAAACAGGTCTTCCAGGTGGTAGGTTAGTAAGTCACCTCATGCACTAACGTGTGAAGGCCAGGAGTCAGGCGGTGTGAAGGATGAGGGATGCCCTGGGACCGGGAGCCCCGCTGCCTCTGGCCACTGCCGAGACCAAGGGACAGGAGGGCCTGCAGATCCGCGCTGGTTCCAAAGCGCGCCAGTCTCTCTCAAGCCCTCCTCTTCCATTGCTCTCTCCTCTTCCTAGTCCCCTCTCCCAAACAATACTTTGGAAAAGCAACATTCAGTGAAGGACCATACCAAGCAAACAAAAGAAAGCAATGTTCTGGAAAACGGGGGAAACATGCAGCACGGAAACACTCCTCCTGGGGACCCGACGAATGTGCAGTGGGGGCGAGACATGGGGTCTGGGCTCCACGTTAGGAGCTCTCAGCTCTGGGCCAGGGCCGCCAGTCCAGCCTCTACCTGCTTGACCCCTCGTAACTCAGGGCAGGGACTGTTTCCTAGGCCACTCGTGCTTCACGGACTTTTGAAGGAGAAGGCAGCAAGTTTTCTTCCATTTTCAAAGATGTCTCTGAGTATCTCGATTGGGCAGATGTCAGTGATCATTTTAAAATATTGCCATCATTTGAGAGCCTCTGGCTATGTCTGTTTACCATTATACTTTCTGATGCCCTGTAATGTATGCTTAGGAAATATAAATCTGACAAAGCTAATCACATCTGAGAACTTAACAAATGTGCTTTATCATACAGGTTACACTTAAATCAAGGTCTACTTGAATATAAATACCTTATTAGAGAATTAGAATTAATTTACTAGAAATTATGTCAACTTAATTTCAGAGACTTTATTAGTTCGAAGGGTATAATACTTAGTGGGCTGAACTTAATATACAATTTTGCTGAGTTGATTGAGATGGGAAATGCATACCTTAAAACAGGAAGAATTAGAAAGAAACCTGTTTTTTCTTAGGGTCACTAAAGATATTTTTTGATGTGCTAGATGATGCAAATTACCTTTAAACACACTGAAAAAGGTGTATAGCTCATAGAAACTACAATGAGCAAGAAACAGGTCTTCCAGGTGGTAGGTTAGTAAGTCACCTCATGCACTAACGTGTGAAGGCCAGGAGTCAGACGGTGTGAAGGATGAGGGATGCCCTGGGACCGGGAGCCCCGCTGCCTCTGGCCACTGCCGAGACCAAGGGACAGGAGGGCCTGCAGATCCGCGCTGGTTCCAAAGCGCGCCAGTCTCTCTCAAGCCCTCCTCTTCCATTGCTCTCTCCTCTTCCTAGTCCCCTCTCCCAAACAATACTTTGGAAAAGCAACATTCAGTGAAGGACCATACCAAGCAAACAAAAGAAAGCAATGTTCTGGAAAACGGGGGAAACATGCAGCACGGAAACACTCCTCCTGGGGACCCGACGAATGTGGAGGGAGGACTCTCCGCTGGAATGCTTACGCTCCCGATGGTCCAGGCCGGCACTCTTGGTGGGATTGTTGTAAAACACACACATTGACTGCACTCCTTTCTCAGCCCTCGTGTAAAAGGCCACAGGAAAGTGTGGCCATCAAAAGGAAGTTTGGTTTAATCGATCATAAATTCCAGGTCCCTTGAGAATGTGTTAAACATTTTTTAGAATGATGACTAACTTTTTCTCCTGAACGCAGTTATAAAGACTATATTTTTTGTCTGCAATGGATTGTTGAAAAGAAATGAGGACTTTTTCCTCAGGAGGAGCTGTTTTTTGACATTTATTTAACTTTTCAACAGTAAGGTCTGAATATGTGTATAGCAAATAAGATAAGAACTGTGCATAATTTAATCATTACAATGATTTCCTAGACTAAACTTAAGTTCTACAGCAAAATCAAATCCTGGAAACTGCTCTTTCAAGGAGTGGAGGTGTTAAGAGTCCTGACTGCACAGTGGTCTGCTGTACCCAGTATGCGTGTGTGCTAAGCTGCCTCAGCTGAGTCCGACTCTTTGCAACCCTGCAGCCCCCCAGGCTCCTCTGTCCACGAGATTCTCCAGGCAAGAACACTGGAGTGGGCTGCCATGCCCTCCTCCATGGATCTTCCTGACCCAGAGCTCCGGTGCTGCAGGGATATTCTTTACCATCTGAGCCACCAGGGAAGCTCATGTCTAGATGTCTAAGAAGGTCTAGATTATCACATTTTCTTCAAATCATCCAAATCTTCTTTCTTGACATTGAAAATTCAAAGTTTGATTAAAATCCACAGTCAATTGTAAAGACATCTGAGCTAATTAAGAATCAGATTCCCCAACAGCTCTATCTTGTGACCCCTGTAATCTTTCCTCTTTGAATCCGAACACCTTTATTTCCATCTGTTTCAAGATGTTTCATAAAATTGGTGAGTTTTCTTGACACACGCTTCAGTAACATCTCATTTGGCAATTAAAAGAAGCTTTTTTCTGAAAGTGTTTGTGGCCTCTGTCCTCTACCGCAATTTCTCTGAAAGAATTCAAAGCAAAATTTGCTTCCATAATTTATGAAAACACAAGCAGAAATTCCTGGAGAATAGAAGCATAATTCATCACAGAGAAGGCTGCACTGATACTAATAGATCTTAGTCCTCAGGGTGATATTTCTGATAAAATCCTAAACAGATTGTAAGCTTAGATATTCCAAGTGTATTAAAAGCTCAAAACAAACATATAAATAACAATAACAACAACGATAAAAAAAAAATCTTGCCTGCTCCTTTTTGTATTTTTCCAAATCTCTTTCCTTTCAACTCTCACAAAATGCTCAAGGGGAAAAAAAAATCAAAGAAAATGTGCTTCTATTCAAGAAATGTTAAAATGAATATGTAATGATTTCTTGGTCAAAGTTTTCCTTTCCCAAGATAAAAATAATCTGAAGTCACATCTGATAACTATTAACGTTGCTCCCAGACTGTGCAGCACGGCATTCCTGCAATGATGCCTCAACTGTCGAGTGAGCTGTAGGGTTCAGGGGCCTGAGGAGCCACGCAGAATCCCCCTGTAGCCGGCACCGTGTGTAGACCCCTGCCCATCCCGAGGCACTGCGGCGTCAGTCCATCTGACTTCAGGGTGAGAGCCTTGACCATCTGTCCTTTAAACTCAGTTTCTCCCATCCTTAACCTCCAACACCACTCAGGACCTCTCCTCCTGCCCGCCCTGGGGACCCCAGGGGTGATTTTCTGATGGACCCTCATCTTACTGCGCTGTTCATCAACCATTTTTCAAAACTGTCTCCTGCCCCAAACGAACATCATTTGCTGCTGACAATACCTGGAAATGGTCACTTGTGGTCATGGGTGAAGACAGCATTCATCAAAAGCTGGCGACATTGCAGGCTCCTAGGCAGGATTTGGACAAGGCTGATAGTGATCTTACAAATCTAGAGAAGATACTCAGCCTCGGGACAACTGCAGAGTCACCTGGCAGAAAGACACAGTCACCCCCAACCCCCACCATCTGAGCATCAGCTCAAGGCGGGGCAGCAGGAGACACCCACAGAGAAGCCTTGCTCCCTGGAGACGAGCCGCTAGGGCCAGGCCCGGCTCGGGGAGGGGAGCATGGAGAGCTGGGGTCCTGGAATGGGCAGAGCCCTGAGGAGGCAGAGCACCCACCAGGATAGAGCCCCAGGAGGATCTCCACCCCTGGGAGGGGAGGGAGCAGGAGCCTGAAGCTGCCCCGGGCAGCGCAGCACACGTGCACCCCAGGTCTCACCCAACGTGACGGGGGTCTTAGTCATCCATGGCAGTTCTGTGTGTGCAGGGTGATCACCAAGTCTGTCACCGCAGCTGCGTCATGTGTGTGCAGGCGATGCAAAGACAGAGGAAGCATGGGTAAAACCAGCATCTTCATCCAAACAATACGTTCTTCACGGCTCTGAATTCATCTGCCCCCCTCTGCGGCCCACATACTCCCTCGGCCTCTGGATCGCCGCCTCCCCTCTGGGAGCCCGTTGGCTGGTCTGGCACCCTGGCTGGCCCAGCTCCTCAGACACCGCCAGGCCTCTCCCCTCTCCAGCCTCCCAGCCCACTCGTCTGTGCTCCAACTCTGGGTTGGAATCCTCAAGGAGATTTACAAAGTATTAGTACTCACCCCACTCCGTCATTTCCTGGGCCTCTTCCATTCCTGACTAATTTTTTTCATAACACTTTTTATCATCTGAAATTACTTAAAATAATTCTGAAAGAACAGAAACTCGGTCTTCTTTACCCTCTGGTTCCCTCACAATGGCCCTTGAAGGGACATGGTATATTGGCTTGGCCAAAACGTTCATTTGGATTTTTCTGTGAGATGGTTTGGAAAAGCCCTGAGCCAACTTTTTGGCCAACTCAATACGTACACACTCGTTAAGAACCTGCTGAGGGAGGCACATTTTCCCTCGTCATAACTATGGAAGTAAAGACCACCCTACAGAAACAGAGGCTGCCCTGCTAACCTTCCCAGTATTTGTCTATCACAAATAAAATTGCTATGAACAGTTGTCTGCAAGTTTTTGAGCAGATGCATGACTTCATACACACCTCCTATGGAATGTAGCCTAGAATGTGTGGTAGGTTGTACAATCTCAGACTGGTGAGTCTGTTTGGTGGATTGCTGCTTTCATGAGATGCTCAGAAAAAGCCACATCTGATGGCAATGGTGCAAACACCATCTCCCTTGACTTCTGGAAGACGTGCAATGAAAATATTCTAAAAACAGACACCAAAACTTCTGTTAAACTTATTTCTCAATTACTTTGAACACAGTGCTTTTTCTGGTGATACTGATTAACAATCAGTCAGAAGCTCGGAGAGCACAAGCTCAGAGGCACCGTTCAGGCTGGCTTGTGGAGAGGCTGGGGTGCCAGGGAGGAAGAGGGGAGCATCGCTAGGAAGGTCTGGATGTTCGGGAGGCAGCACTCTGGCATCGCCCCCAGAAGCTCCTAGTCGAGTTAACTCACGTGGAGGAAGAACCACCTGTCCCTCGAGGATGAACTGGCCGTGGGCAGAACTCAACCACCACAGAGCTAGAGTCAGTCAGACGTAATGAGGTCCTGGGTTGGGCAGAGGGCTCAGTCTGAAAAGCCAAGATTACTGAAAAGACCAAAAAATTAAAAAAAAAAATAATAAAAAGGACATGTTGTCAATGAAGCCATTAACTTCATCTTCACACACACAAGAGTAGGGTTCTTCCAAGGACGACCTTCCGCTCTGCCCCACGTGGGTGTTCCTCGCAACTCCTCCAACACAGGCACACTGCTCAGACGTTTCCTAGTCACCCAGCAAAACCTCACCCTGCTGTGCTCTAACAAGTGGAATGTGGTACGATCAGTATTAAGTAAATGGTGTATATTCAAGGAGTACAGCTCGCTATTCTAACATAGAACATGCGCCCATGAGAAGATCATACCACCACAATCACAGACCTCGATCAAAGGAGGCATGGACACATCCCCGCCTCCCAAAGTGGCCTGTGTTTCTCCCGCCCACTTCTCCTGCTCCTGCCTGAGAAATCATGGTTCTGCTTCTGTTGCTGAGAAAGTATTTTGTATCTTATGCAGAGTACAGATTATGGACTCCTTTAGTCTGGTTTTCTTCCCTATTTTTCAGCGTAATTATTCTAAGATTCACCAGTGTAGTACGAGGAACTACTGTGAGTATTCCACTGTATGTTTGTGTGACATTATCCATCCAGCTGTTGAGGGAAATTTTCCTGTATTTGTCTATCACAAATAAAGTTGTTATGAACCGTTGTCTGCAAAGTCTTGTGCAGACACATGCCTTCATGTATCCCTGAGGTGGAATGTACAGAAGGTCATATGTATGATACTTTTCTAGGAAGCTTCCAAGCTGTTTTGAAAAGCGGTTATGCTGTGGCACTTTCCCCGCAGCTTGTGTGGGAGTTCCAGGTCCTCCGCACCCTGGCCGGCCCTTGATGTGGCCGCTCTGCACATTTCAGCTTTTTAGGGGTGTGTGCTCTCTCCTTGTAGCTTTAATTTGCACCCCTCTGATGAGTAATGATGACTAATGCTCATTAATATCCTCATTTGAAAGACATGCATCCTCTTTGGCAAAGTGTCTACTCAAATATTTTGTCCATTGTTTGTTGTTTTTTGTTTTCAGATTAATGACCTTTGAGTGTTCTCTATGTTCTAACTACAAGTTCTGAATAGATACACAATTTGTAAGTATTTTATCTTGTTATTTCATTCTCTTGATATTTTCTTTCAAAGAGAAGAAGTTTTCATTTTGATGGAGTCCATTTCTCTTGTGCTGGGACTGAAAAAACATTTTTTAACCCAAAGCTATAATGATTTTCTCCTGTTGTTTAAGATTTATAGTTGTAGTTTTAACATTTAGTTGTAACCAAAAATGACATCAATATTTCCCCCACATGCATAATTGTTTGTAGCATTCTCAGCTGTAATGCTTACTATTTTTTAGATATAAAACGCAGAAAATTGAAGTAAGTTGAGATTTAGAATTAGATTTTTAGAAATATACAGTGCTGCTGTTTTCACCAGCCTGTCTCTCACAACTTCCAAGTTTCCGCTGTCAGTGTGGGGCAGCGCACCTCCATCCCCACGACCCAGTTCTCCCTGCCCTCTGGGTGCAACTTCCACCGACATCATCACCCCTGCCACGGTCACTAGTACATCTGTGCGCCCCCTCCAAGTCCCCAGGGCCCTATGCTTTCCTCAATTCAGCACATGCAGTCAGTGGGAATGTTAGACTATCTGCCAACCAGCAGGCAGCAGCAAAGACCACCCCGCCCTTGCTGTCCGCGCGGTGGGTTCAGGGGTCCTGTCGCCCATTGGCTCGGCCCCAGCTCTTCTTCTACGTCTGTGCCTCATGGGTTTAGTCGGCAAATCAGTGCACCCGAGTCCCCTTGGGAGACTTTTCAGCTTCTGTAGAAGCAGCGATAGCCCTGACCTACAAGCTCACCCACCTGGAGTTCCAGTCTGCCGGCACTTTCCCAGCTTGTGTGGGAGTTCCAGGTCCTCCGCACCCTGGCCGGCCCTTGATGTGGCCGCTCTGCACATTTCAGCTTTTTAGGGGTGTGTGCTCTCTCCTTGTAGCTTTAATTTGCACCCCTCTGATGAGTAATGATGACTAATGCTCATTAATATCCTCATTTGAAAGACATGCATCCTCTTTGGCAAAGTGTCTACTCAAATATTTTGTCCATTGTTTGTTGTTTTTTGTTTTCAGATTAATGACCTTTGAGTGTTCTCTATGTTCTAACTACAAGTTCTGAATAGATACACAATTTGTAAGTATTTTATCTTGTTATTTCATTCTCTTGATATTTTCTTTCAAAGAGAAGAAGTTTTCATTTTGATGGAGTCCATTTCTCTTGTGCTGGGACTGAAAAAACATTTTTTAACCCAAAGCTATAATGATTTTCTCCTGTTGTTTAAGATTTATAGTTGTAGTTTTAACATTTAGTTGTAACCAAAAATGACATCAATATTTCCCCCACATGCATAATTGTTTGTAGCATTCTCAGCTGTAATGCTTACTATTTTTTAGATATAAAACGCAGAAAATTGAAGTAAGTTGAGATTTAGAATTAGATTTTTAGAAATATACAGTGCTGCTGTTTTCACCAGCCTGTCTCTCACAACTTCCAAGTTTCCGCTGTCAGTGTGGGGCAGCGCACCTCCATCCCCACGACCCAGTTCTCCCTGCCCTCTGGGTGCAACTTCCACCGACATCATCACCCCTGCCACGGTCACTAGTACATCTGTGCGCCCCCTCCAAGTCCCCAGGGCCCTATGCTTTCCTCAATTCAGCACATGCAGTCAGTGGGAATGTTAGACTATCTGCCAACCAGCAGGCAGCAGCAAAGACCACCCCGCCCTTGCTGTCCGCGCGGTGGGTTCAGGGGTCCTGTCGCCCATTGGCTCGGCCCCAGCTCTTCTTCTACGTCTGTGCCTCATGGGTTTAGTCGTGCAAATCAGTGCACCCGAGTCCCCTTGGGAGACTTTTCAGCTTCTGTAGAAGCAACAGCGATAGCCCTGACCTACAAGCTCACCCACCAGGGGAAGATGCGGAAGCATCCTGGGAGGCAAGACCCATGTTGATTGAACGTGAGAAGGGCCAGTGTTCACGTGACGGGAAAGCTGGGAAAGCGCTCTCTTAATACAGAAGTGAACGGATCCTGCTGGAAACACAAAGGGGAGGCTGCCCTCCAGGAGGGAAGGGAAAGCATGGGCGAGGCACAGAGGGTGCCGGGCGAGGCGGCGCCAGCCTGGCAGCTGCCCGTGGCTCGCAGGCCGACCTGGACCGTTCAGGCAAGTCCAGCACTTGTTCGCCTCACTCCCCAGCCTTCCACGGTGTCCCTCCAGAGTGCAGGCGCCCCTCCAAGGAAAAGAATTTCCTAGAAAAGAATGACCCGCCTCCCAAATAGAGCATGCTCAAAAGTAGCAATTAGGGAGGGGTGAAAAATCCTCGTAGGGAAATAGCTGGAAAGTTCTCATGGAAAACTGAGTTGGACCCATAGAGTGGAAATCAGTCACCTGTGATATTTTAAAATTAAGCTGAGCTGTCTGAGTGTGCATTTCAGAAATGCAGCTGGAGCTGCCCAATAAAAATATTTAAAACATTGTCACATTCCCAAGCCATCTCTATAAATCAACGGCATATTCTTCACTCAGCTTTCATACATATGCTCTAAGTTTTAAGGAATTTTATAGACTTTGAACAACTTGTTTTTAATATCTTGATGTTAAATGCTAATTTATTTTTCTCTAGAAAGAGAGAACTGTAAAGCAAGGTTAATACAAATGGAGAAAACATATATAAAAGTAAAATTAGCAGTAAGTGCAAAAAAAAAAAAAAAAGACAAATTATATCCAGGATGGTCTTCTTTTATTCACTCATAAATGTGAAAAATACTAGCTGAGAATAGCCATAATATATTTTTTTGTTTCTTTCTTTATGAGACAAAAAAATGTAAGAACATCTCTCTTCTGTGAAAGGAAAAGATGACAGTCACTATTTCCTGACCACGCACATATAAATATTTTGGAGGCCTGTCATGAGGTGCTCAGTCAGCAAGGGTAGGATCTGGGTTTAGGAAACACCAGATGCCCCTCTCGGACAGAACTGACATTATAGAGCAAGAAGAGTGATGTTTGGAGAGACTGTGAAAGATGATTTTATAAAATCATGGTGGAAGTTTTTCTCATTGAATTTGAGTTGAGACTTTGTAAAAATGGGCCCTTTTGGCACAAAGACTGATTATTCCTTAAAATGAAGTACATGCCTGTACCCAAAGGCTAAAATTCCAGACATTTAACCAAAGTATGAGCAAAAAAGCAATGTTATACATATGACCATGAGTTTTTATATCTAATACCAAACACATGATCTATAAAAGAAAAAAAAGCTTTGCTTCATCAAAACTTTTGCAAAAAGACACACTTTTTACATTTTATAAAGAAAATGTAAAATGAAGATTTTATGGGGAAAATAACTACAAATCATTTATATGTGAAAGGACTTATTTACATAATATATAAAATGCTCTCTGAACTCAACAATGAGAAAACAAACAATCCCATAAAAAGTTGTCAAATGATTTAAACAGAGGCTTCATTGCAGAAGATAGACAAGTGGAAAATTAAGACATGAGAAGAGGCTAGATTTTATTGGTCGTTAGGGAGACAGATTCAAAGCCCCATGAGATACACCACATGCCCATCAGCACGACAACCATGAGGACACACGCACACCCCGGAGCTGGCAAGGGCGCGCGGCGGGCGAGGCAGAGATCACAGCGGCCCCGCGCCAGAGCCCTCACACGCGGCTGGTCAGAAACCAACGCGCACAGCCATCCAGAGTCATTTTGCCAGTTCTTACAAAATTAAATACACGTTTTCAGATGGTGCAGCCATGTCACTTATATTTATACTAGAGGAATAAAAACCTACAGTTCTATAAAACCTGGATATGAGTTTCTATAGAAACCTTATTTACAAGCACTGAAAGATCGAACCCACTTAACGTCTCTTCTGTCGGTGACTGGAATACTCAGTAATAAAAAATAATGTATTACTTCTCATAAAGTATTGCTTATTTACATTATATTTATAAGAATACTTATTACTTTATTATAAGTATTACTTATATTACTTGTAATAAAATACTCATTCATTTTAAAAATAATGTATCATTTACACATGCAAAATAGGCGAGGTTAAGTGCCTTGTAATGAGTGGAAGAAGCCAGAGTCCAAAGCTTAGGCAGTGTGGCTCCATTTTTATGGCGTTCTGTAAAAAAGAATGCTGAGGATGGAGGGAAAATCAGGAGCTCTCCAGGGCTGGGGCTGATGATGGAGTAGCAGTTTGAGGAACCTGGTGGGTTCGGGTAATAGGGTGCCTGGCTTTGTGCCTGTCAGAGCTCACAGAAGTGAAGAAAGGTGACCTTTTCCCTTGTAAATAAAGTAATAAATTCGCAGGGCTGAATGGTGGAGAACTTTGCGTGTTTGGTCCAAGTCCCTCAGATGTAGAGCCTATCTCTCTCAGGGACGTCCCATCATCCTGAGTCACAGAGACTACTGGGAAAACCACAGCTTTGACTATATGGACTTTTGTCAGCGAAATGATGTCTCTCTTTTTTAATATGCTGTCTAGGTCTGTCACAGGAGGAGCGGTCACTGGGCAGGCTCGGGACTCGGACTTGCGAACCTCCTCCTCCCCGCCACGCTGCCATCAGGAAGGGGTTGTTTACTTCCAAGGGTTTGTCCAAAATCAGGAGTCGTGACCCCGCCAGTCATCCCTGATATGTGTGGCCTCCTCACGCAGGGTCCTGGCTTCCTTCGTGACCTGGGCACCCCTGAGCAGGCGGGGCGTGCCACTGGATGGCATGGGCGAGGGGCTGAGCACACCGTGTGGGACCACAGCTTGAGGACGCGCTGCTCAGAATCAGTCGACAAACCCAACTCGGGAGTCGACGACGTCCACTTCTACTTCTGTTGGCTGTGGGTGACCAGGCGGTAACTGCTGGACATCCTCACTCCGGCGTAGCTACTGACCCAGCGACAGTTCCACACGCAGTCATCCCCTCAAGCACATGTTTTAGCAGCTGTGTGAGGCACTCACAAGGGCGCTGAGCACAGGAGCAAAAGAGAGTTTCTAAAGTGAATAGATAGAGAACTGGTGTACTCCGAGACTGGATCTGTCAGAGCTGCCGTGGGGGCAGAGAAGGGCTCTGACACGAACAGGTGGGGCTCAGGGAGCGGAAGACCCGACCTGAGCAGGCTGGGTTCGGGGAGCTGGGTTCGGGTAGTTAGGGAGATTCAGTCCTTGAAGAAAAGGTAGCAGTTGCCTGGAATTGGTGCATACCCCATGGCTTGGATCCTCCAAAGACTGTCCCAAAGAGACCATCAGTTCCGCTCAGTCACTCAGTCATTTCATTTCTTTGTGATCCCATGGACGGCAGCATGCCAGGCTTCCCTGTCCTTCACCAACTCCTGGAGCTTGCTCAAACTCATGACCGTTGTTTCAATGATGCTGTCCAACCATCCCATCCTCTGTCATCCCCTTCTCCTTCTGCCTTCTATTTTTCCTAACATAATGGTCTTTTCCAGTGAGCCCTCTCTTTGCATCAGGTGGCCAAAGTATCGGAGCTTCAACATCAATTCTTCTAATGAATATTCAGGGTTGATTTCCTTTACAACTGACAGGTTTGATCTCCTTGCAGTCCAAGGGACTCTCAAGAGCCTTCACCAACACCCCAGTTCAAGGGCATCAATTCTTCGGCACTCAGACTTCTTTATGGTCCATCTCTCCCATCCATACATGACTACTGGGAAAACCATAACTTTGACTATGTGGACTTTAGTTGGCAAAGTGATGTTTCTGCTTCTGAATACACTGTCTAGGTTTGTCTTAGCTTTTCCTCCAAGGGGCAAGTATCTTTTCATTTCGTGGCTGCAGTCACCACCTGCAGTGATTTTGGAGCCCAAGAAAATAAAGTTTGTCACTGTTTCCACTGTGTGCCCCTCTATTTGCCATGAGGTGTCCATGAACAGACCATCACATGCGGCAAACCTCACACACAAAGGCCTTCATCTGACACTGGCCTGGAAAGCCAGCAGTTCCTGCCTCACCAAACACACTGCTCCTCAATGCCCTCGAGCCGCACCACCTCATGGCCTGGGGAGCGGTCTCTGGCACTTGGGTACTCACAAGGGCGCTGAGCACAGGAGCAAAAGAGAGTTTCTAAAGTGAATAGATAGAGAACTGGTGTACTCCGAGACTGGATCTGTCAGAGCTGCCGTGGGGGCAGAGAAGGGCTCTGACACGAACAGGTGGGGCTCAGGGAGCGGAAGACCCGACCTGAGCAGGCTGGGTTCGGGGAGCTGGGTTCGGGTAGTTAGGGAGATTCAGTCCTTGAAGAAAAGGTAGCAGTTGCCTGGAATTGGTGCATACCCCATGGCTTGGATCCTCCAAAGACTGTCCCAAAGAGACCATCAGTTCCGCTCAGTCACTCAGTCATTTCATTTCTTTGTGATCCCATGGACGGCAGCATGCCAGGCTTCCCTGTCCTTCACCAACTCCTGGAGCTTGCTCAAACTCATGACCGTTGTTTCAATGATGCTGTCCAACCATCCCATCCTCTGTCATCCCCTTCTCCTTCTGCCTTCTATTTTTCCTAACATAATGGTCTTTTCCAGTGAGCCCTCTCTTTGCATCAGGTGGCCAAAGTATCGGAGCTTCAACATCAATTCTTCTAATGAATATTCAGGGTTGATTTCCTTTACAACTGACAGGTTTGATCTCCTTGCAGTCCAAGGGACTCTCAAGAGCCTTCACCAACACCCCAGTTCAAGGGCATCAATTCTTCGGCACTCAGACTTCTTTATGGTCCATCTCTCCCATCCATACATGACTACTGGGAAAACCATAACTTTGACTATGTGGACTTTAGTTGGCAAAGTGATGTTTCTGCTTCTGAATACACTGTCTAGGTTTGTCTTAGCTTTTCCTCCAAGGGGCAAGTATCTTTTCATTTCGTGGCTGCAGTCACCACCTGCAGTGATTTTGGAGCCCAAGAAAATAAAGTTTGTCACTGTTTCCACTGTGTGCCCCTCTATTTGCCATGAGGTGTCCATGAACAGACCATCACATGCGGCAAACCTCACACACAAAGGCCTTCATCTGACACTGGCCTGGAAAGCCAGCAGTTCCTGCCTCACCAAACACACTGCTCCTCAATGCCCTCGAGCCGCACCACCTCATGGCCTGGGGAGCGGTCTCTGGCACTTGGGTAGGGTGGCCATGGATCATGATGGAGGTGATGATGTTTCTGTTCGCAGGTCAATTGCAATCCATATCTGCAAACCTATCCTGAAGGCAGATAGAGCAGCACAAGAGGGCTCAATGCAACTAACCAGCTAATTAATCGTGCCCCTGTGCATCTTACCTCCTTTTCCTAATCCAGTGTGCCAGTGTATTTTTTCTTACTCCAAGGCCTTCAAATGTCACTACCTACCAACTTATAGAACCACAAAACCACAAATACTAGTTTTGTGAAGTTTCCACAAAACTATTTTTGAACATAAACTTAAATTTTTAAATAAAGTATAAGCAATTCAAGAATGTGAGTCCTGCTGAGGTGAAGCAGCTCCTGGATAGAATTACATCTTAATTTAGGAAACTCTTCCACATTTTGTCCTGCTGTGTTCTCTGGAGAGATGATAAAACTATCACACATAATTTGCATTTTTTAGCAATGAAGCTCAGAAACATATAAATATATGGTAGTTGAAATATCTGTTAATATATAATACACTGCCATAAGTATGTGTTAATTTAAATTGAATCGGTGCATGGTTGGAAGGTAAGAAAAGCAGTGTCAGCATGTGGCTGAGACTGGAACCCTGGTGGGGCACGTCGTGCGGAATAAGCTCTCCTTGGATGGTTTTCTAAAGCCACATGAGCAAATAATCAGCAATTTTAAAACACATACTGTGCTTATCCCATTTGAAATTGATATGCAGAATCATGGAACTTGAACAAAGAAACAAGTCTTAAGCTACATCCGCAGGAGCAGAGATCCCGAGCTCATATTTTATGACTGTGGTCACTGAAATGCTTCAGAGTCACTGAGACAAACAACCCAAGCTGGTTTTCAAACGTAAATCTGAATAGCAGATTCTCCATAAAGACAAATGTTCATCTTGTTTCAGGGTCACTGATGCACAGGTGCCTGGAGTAGCTCTGTCCAGGACGTGGTGGCTACCTGGAGAGGTGGAAGCAGGCACCACACCCTCCAGGGCAGGGGCAGCTCCTCTGAAGAAGGAGCGCGTGCCTTCTGGGTTGGGCTCAAGAGCAAAGGCCCGGAATTCTCCACCACAGGACGCGCGAACCCTGCAATGAGTGCAACGTGGCGGAGGGGGAGGAGAGACCCAGCCACCACCAGCAACTCGCTTCTTCAACAGCTTTGGCAGAAACTGATCCGTGAGCAGGAGATTTTTTTTTTTTTTAAACAACTGGCCTCAGAATTGTTTATTTCATTCTCATAAAAGTCGAAGGATCATCTATTTCATCAAGACACAAAGGAATAATTTTCCTCCCTTGTAAATGAAGTAACAAAGACACACTGTTCACCGAGGCAGGAGCAGCCTGTCTTCCCTCATTTCCTGCCTTGACCGCCATCAACCCACGAGGCTGCAGGGGGGTCTGAGCTCCTGGCCGAGTGTCAGGACAGCACATGGTGAAGTTCAGTAGATGCTTCTCTCTGGATCCGACCCAGAAAAGAAAGGAATTTCAGATCTAGAGAAGAGGTAGTCAACTCAGCTTCCAATATTGAATCTTCATCATAACCAACAGCTTTCCATACTTTTATCATCATCAGAAATGTGACAATCGTGACACAAAACGTCCCCGGGCTCCTTTGCTCACCAACGGTGCCTCACTTGGCTCTGCTGAGCCTCCTTTTCCAGATCCACAGCTTTTCCTTCTCCTAGGCCGTCTCCATTTCCCCAGCACGTCCGGTGGGGCACACGTCTCCTCCCAACTCCAAGTTCTCAGCTAAGGCCGTGCACCATCCCTGCCTTGTTCCCTCTCAACCGCCACAATGTCTTAGGGCATCTACCACTTCTCTCAAAACCAGCCCCATCTCCCCAGGACCGCATGTCCAGAAGTTCAGGCCACGGGGCCTGAGAGAGCCAAGGGTGAGGACCGGCAGGACCACAGGCAGAGGGAGGAGGTGGACGCAGGGTCAAGGGGAAGCCTGATTCAGGACCGGGCAGAGTCGCTTCTAAACCAATGGTTAGGGGCCAACCTTAAAGAGGCCACAGTGCTGGAGCCAACAGGGTCCACCACAGCTAACCTCCCACAGCTTTTCCAGACCTCAGTGGGCGTCTGTATGGCCATCATTCTAAACTCTGTCAGGTAGTGACATCTCCATTTTATTAATCGTTGCTTGTAGAAAGTTACCTTGTTTTTTTGTTCATTTGTCTGAAACACATTCTTCTGCTTCTTATTTGTCTTGACTCTGTACATTAGAGACATCAGCCACCTCTCCCAGTCTTTTTTTTCTTTTTTAAGACTTATTTATTTATTTATTTTGGGCAGGGGTCGGGTTGGGGAGGGAGGGGGCGGGCGGGCCACTTTTATTGGTCTTCCATTTCTCTGTTTTTCATCCGCCTTCATCCTTTGGCTCCTGCGGGCCTCCCATCGCGGTGGCGTCTGTTGTCGCAGAGCACTGGCTCTGGGCGCATGCGCTCCAGAGCTCCGGCTCGGCGATTGGACACATCAGTCCAGCCGCTCCGCAGCACATGGTATCTTCCCAGGCCAGGGATCGAACTGGCGCCCCTTGCACTGCAAGGCGGTGTCCTTATCCACTGGACCACCAGAGGAAGCCCCTCTCCCAGTCTTGACAGAAGGTTCTAATACAGGAGAGGAACCCTGACAATCCTCATGACAGGAACTTCTGGCTGCTTCGGGATGGCCCAGGCCACTGTACTGGTTCTCAGTAGTCCCAATAAGTCTGCTTCATATGCTAAATTGCTTCAATCATGTCTGACTCTTTGCAACCCTATGCACTATAGCACACCAGGCTCCTCTGTCCACGGGATCCTCCACAAGATTGCTAGAGGGGGTTGCATGTCTCCTCCAGATCTTCCCATTCAGGGATCACACTCTCGTCTCTGTGTCTGCTGCACTGGCCGGCAGGTTCTTTACCACTAGAGCCTCCAGGGAAGCCCTCCAGTAGGTCTGCCAGGGCCCAGCAGGGAGGTCACAGTCAGCAGTAGACATAGGCTGGCTGGGGAGGCCAGACCCTCAGTCCTCGTCAGCTGGGAGAGTATACAGTCAAGCCCCCTGAGAGAAACCAAGAGCTGAGTGTTTTCCCGAATTCCTCTGCGTTGGGCTTTGCTGTATGTCTGTGTTGGTGGGGTGGGGTGGGGGTGGAGGGGGTGCCCCTGCGCCCATAGCAGACTGCTTATTTCTCCCCTGCAGGCCTGTGGGATTGTCGCTGGAGACCCTGCTGACTGTCAGAGCCAGGCAACCTGGAGACTGGTCTCTCAGACCACTGTGGAGGCAGACGTGTGGCGAGCTCCTTCCAAGGAACACTGGGGACTTGGACAGGGAGACAAGGAGAAGGCGAGCGAGGGTCTGCAGTCTCCGCAGCCTCACACGGACTGCAGCCCATGCCTAGATGTGCATTCAGCCAGAAGGCTGGGCCTCAGGCTGCAGCTTTCCGAGTCAGCAGACGGGCCTCTTCCAGGAGAAGAGGAGGCGGTGGGGGTGCTGCCGCCCGCCCCCTCCAGTCAGGGTCCTAGGGCGGTAAGAGTGGTGAGGGCCGCCTTGCCCGTTAACAGGGGTGTTTCGTTCGCTGCTGTCAGGGGGGTCTTGTGGATGCAGCCTGTCATCTTTCAGAGGGATGAGTTCTGAAGTCCCCTGAACTGGCACAACATTGAATCTCAGACCAAGTTGGAAAGAAACTGACGCGTTGATAATTTTAAGCTTCATTTCCATGAACATGGATCATATCTTCATTTATTTAGTTCTTCGATTTAATTCACCTAAATTCTGCGGTTTTCCTTATATAGATCTTGTACATAGTTTGTGAGATATAAGCACTTCACTTGGGGAGAGTGCTAATGTAGACAGCATTATGCCTTATATTTCAAATTATTCTTATTCATTATTGGAACCTAGAAAAGTGAAAGCAATGGGCTTTTTTATATTAACCATGTATCCTGCAAAGTTGCTATAGTCATTTATTAATTCCAAGATTTTTTTATTCTTTTGGATTTTATACATAGAAGCTCATGTCTAGATAGAAACTCATGTCATCTGTGAAAAAGGCAGTGTTTTAATATTTTTTCTTTTCAGACTATATACCTTTTCTTTTTTATTGATTTAGCTGGAACTTCCAGTACAGGTTTGAGCAGGAATGGTAATGGAGAACATTTGCCGCATGGTTTTGCCATGCAGGCTGGGGTGGAGGGAGTATACAGTCAAGCCCCTGAGAGAAACCAAGAGCTGGGTGTTTTCCCGAATTCCTCTGCGTTGGGCTTTGCTGTATGTCTGTGTTGGTGGGGTGGGGTGGGGGTGGAGGGGGTGCCCCTGCGCCCATAGCAGACTGCTTATTTCTCCCCTGCAGGCCTGTGGGATTGTCGCTGGAGACCCTGCTGACTGTCAGAGCCAGGCAACCTGGAGACTGGTCTCTCAGACCACTGTGGAGGCAGACGTGTGGCGAGCTCCTTCCAAGGAACACTGGGGACTTGGACAGGGAGACAAGGAGAAGGCGAGCGAGGGTCTGCAGTCTCCGCAGCCTCACACGGACTGCAGCCCATGCCTAGATGTGCATTCAGCCAGAAGGCTGGGCCTCAGGCTGCAGCTTTCCGAGTCAGCAGACGGGCCTCTTCCAGGAGAAGAGGAGGCGGTGGGGGTGCTGCCGCCCGCCCCCTCCAGTCAGGGTCCTAGGGCGGTAAGAGTGGTGAGGGCCGCCTTGCCCGTTAACAGGGGTGTTTCGTTCGCTGCTGTCAGGGGGGTCTTGTGGATGCAGCCTGTCATCTTTCAGAGGGATGAGTTCTGAAGTCCCCTGAACTGGCACAACATTGAATCTCAGACCAAGTTGGAAAGAAACTGACGCGTTGATAATTTTAAGCTTCATTTCCATGAACATGGATCATATCTTCATTTATTTAGTTCTTCGATTTAATTCACCTAAATTCTGCGGTTTTCCTTATATAGATCTTGTACATAGTTTGTGAGATATAAGCACTTCACTTGGGGAGAGTGCTAATGTAGACAGCATTATGCCTTATATTTCAAATTATTCTTATTCATTATTGGAACCTAGAAAAGTGAAAGCAATGGGCTTTTTTATATTAACCATGTATCCTGCAAAGTTGCTATAGTCATTTATTAATTCCAAGATTTTTTTTTTATTCTTTTGGATTTTCTACATAGAAACTCATGTCTAGATAGAAACTCATGTCATCTGTGAAAAAGGCAGTGTTTTAATATTTTTTCTTTTCAGACTATATACCTTTTCTTTTTTATTGATTTAGCTGGAACTTCCAGTACAGGTTTGAGCAGGAATGGTAATGGAGAACATGCTTGCCATGCCTCAGCATGGTTTTTGCCATACATCGACATGATCGCCTGTGACACACACGTGTCCCCTCCATCCTGAACGCCCCTCTGCCTCCCTCTCCCCTCTCCCCCTCTTGATGCTGTCTTGGTCCTACCTTTCAGCAAATCCTGTCCCAGACTCTATCTATTGCTATTATATTCATCTATTGAGTTCTGGATTTTAGTTATTTATATTTTCATTCTATAATATCAGTTTATAGATTTTAGTCTTCCATGTACGTCTTCAAAATGTCATCTGGTTTTCTGTACACATTAATTATGTTTACTTGAAGCCTGCATTTTATAAATTTCTTACCTAGATTAATAGTGGGCTTGTTTATTTTGGACTTCTTTGGTGACTCAGGTGGTAAAGAATCTGCCTGCAATGCCGGAGACCTGGGTTCGATCCCTGGGTTGGGAAGCCCCCCTGGAGAAGGGAACAGCTGCCCACTGCAGTGTTCTTGTCAGGAGAACTCCTTGGACAGAGCAGCCTGGAGGGCTACCATGGGGTCTCAAAGAGTCGGACACAACAGAGAGCGTTTCGCTTGTTTATACTGCCTGTTATTTTAAAATCCTTTCTATTTCAATTATTTTTCTACTATACCTAGTAAAGTTTGTTGGGATGTTGATTATAGTTTCTTAAAAATTACAGAAGCAGGCTTCCCTGGTGGTCAAGTGGGTAAGGACACCGCCTTGCAGTGCAGGGTTCGATCCCAGGCCGTGCAGAGGAAGGCCAGGCTCCTCTGTCAGTGGTGTGTGTCCAACTGAGAGCAGCGCTCCGGAGCGCATGCGCCCAGAGCCAGTGCTCTGCAGCGAGAGAGGCCGCTGCGATGGGAGGCCCACACAGGCCAAAGGACACAGATGGGTGAAAATAAAGAAATGAAAGACCAATAGAAGTGACCAAAAAAAAAAAAAAAGAATTACAGAAGTTTTGGAGACTGTGGTCTTTCTCCAGAGGTGCAGTCGCTTTCTCCTGGCAGCCAGTTCACAGTGAGTGGTGCCCTGCAGCCCGGCAAGGACCGAGGAGGCTGGAAGCCCTGGGACGTGTCTCCGGGGCCCCCAGTGTCCGGTGGCAGGGGAGCACGTGGAGGCCGGGCTCCCTGCTCTGCTTCCTGCCGGGAGAGGCTGCCTCACGGCTTCCCCGTCGGGACGGCCCGCGGCCTGCGGCCCCCTCTCCCCTCACAGCAGCGACGAGAGCACACCCCCTACACCCACCTCGTGCCCCGAGGCTCCGGCCCATCACTGGAGCGGGAGAGGGTGGCCAGGGTGAGAGCGTGGGTCCCCAGAGACTCCAGCTTCGGACACTCACTCTTCACCCTTACTTCTAGGCAGGTCTGCGTGACCAGCGGACAGGGTCGCTCCTGAGATCAGATTACAGAAGACTTGGGCTGGGGTCTCGGTCAGTCTAGCTCATGGACGACGTGCTGGGTGAGGCGCCCACCTGCCAAGAGGCAGTTCAATGAGAGGCCTCGCAGCTGGGAGCTGAGGCCTTCCAACCTCCACTGCATCCAAGAACAAGCCTCCAGTCCAAGCAGACCCGACTTCCACCTCCACCGACGCCCGGGCTGCAGCCTGCCAGGGGTGCTAGGGGAGCCCACCCATCCAGGGACGATGCCCAGGTGGACGGAGGGAGCTGCCCGCTGCACCTGCTGCAAAGAAGCCAGTCCTGACTCCATGTTGCCGTTGTTTCTTTGCCTTGCTTTCCTTACTGTCATCATACAGAATGGCCTGCCTCGGAGAACCCTGCTTGAATGCTAACTGGAGTGCCTCTGTTCAGAGCCCTGTCCACCTGCGGACGGCAGGAAGGAAGAAGTTAGCACACCGCCTGCCTGAGGCTTGACATTCTAGGAGATATTTGCAAGTTTAACGGCCTCCTTGCTTTGCTTCCTCACCGCTGGGTTTCTCGTGGACTCCACGGCCGCTGCGATGGGAGGCCCACACAGGCCAAAGGACACAGATGGGTGAAAATAAAGAAATGAAAGACCAATAGAAGTGACCAAAAAAAAAAAAAAAGAATTACAGAAGTTTTGGAGACTGTGGTCTTTCTCCAGAGGTGCAGTCGCTTTCTCCTGGCAGCCAGTTCACAGTGAGTGGTGCCCTGCAGCCCGGCAAGGACCGAGGAGGCTGGAAGCCCTGGGACGTGTCTCCGGGGCCCCCAGTGTCCGGTGGCAGGGGAGCACGTGGAGGCCGGGCTCCCTGCTCTGCTTCCTGCCGGGAGAGGCTGCCTCACGGCTTCCCCGTCGGGACGGCCCGCGGCCTGCGGCCCCCTCTCCCCTCACAGCAGCGACGAGAGCACACCCCCTACACCCACCTCGTGCCCCGAGGCTCCGGCCCATCACTGGAGCGGGAGAGGGTGGCCAGGGTGAGAGCGTGGGTCCCCAGAGACTCCAGCTTCGGACACTCACTCTTCACCCTTACTTCTAGGCAGGTCTGCGTGACCAGCGGACAGGGTCGCTCCTGAGATCAGATTACAGAAGACTTGGGCTGGGGTCTCGGTCAGTCTAGCTCATGGACGACGTGCTGGGTGAGGCGCCCACCTGCCAAGAGGCAGTTCAATGAGAGGCCTCGCAGCTGGGAGCTGAGGCCTTCCAACCTCCACTGCATCCAAGAACAAGCCTCCAGTCCAAGCAGACCCGACTTCCACCTCCACCGACGCCCGGGCTGCAGCCTGCCAGGGGTGCTAGGGGAGCCCACCCATCCAGGGACGATGCCCAGGTGGACGGAGGGAGCTGCCCGCTGCACCTGCTGCAAAGAAGCCAGTCCTGACTCCATGTTGCCGTTGTTTCTTTGCCTTGCTTTCCTTACTGTCATCATACAGAATGGCCTGCCTCGGAGAACCCTGCTTGAATGCTAACTGGAGTGCCTCTGTTCAGAGCCCTGTCCACCTGCGGACGGCAGGAAGGAAGAAGTTAGCACACCGCCTGCCTGAGGCTTGACATTCTAGGAGATATTTGCAAGTTTAACGGCCTCCTTGCTTTGCTTCCTCACCGCTGGGTTTCTCGTGGACTCCACGGCCCAGCTCCTCAGGCTTCCCCAGTGGAGACTCCACCAGGCCCGTCTGCCTCCTGATCCAGCTGGGTCCGCGGGCCTTTCTGAGCTGTTCCCTGACTTTACTGGGGAAGAGGGACTCCACGCTGAGGGGATGCTCAGACCTCCCAGAAGGGAGCAGGAGGCGAGACCGCAGTCTCCCCGGCCCATGTGTCCTCCCCAGCACCTCTCAGCCCCCGGGTCTCCCCAGACGAAGCTCCCCTGGAGATTCCCAGAGACAGCAGGGAACAGTCACTTTTTGTTACAAAGTGGTAATGGCCACACATGGTGGTGTCTTCTGTTTTGATTTAATTTTTTATATTTTTAAAAGAAAACATATCTCACATACTAAGTTCTCATACTGTAATTCCTGGACATCATTCTGGAGTTAAAGAATTTTTGTCTGTTAAGAAAATAAAAAAAGAACATTGGGAGACTTCCTGCTGCTCTGGGACTCGGGCCAGCAGACAGGGGTTTCAACCTCCTCCTGCCAGGACTTGCAGCAACGTGGCCGCCACTGGAGACAGAGCAACGGAGAGCCGAGGGCGGGCCCCCACTGGGACAGCCCTGCTCCCCGGGGACCCTCTTTCGGCCTCCGAGATGAAAGGGGAGAAATGCAGCAATCAGCTTTAACTGTGTGAAGTCACATTAGCCCGGACACCGAGAGTAAACATTGAAATCACAAGTAAAAGATGAAGTCCGTCTGGGACGGTGCAGACCTGTGGGGACCCGTGGCTGTGAGTCTGGGGACTCGCCTGTCAGGCAGCCTGGACGCCGCCCCACGGCGGCCTCACAGGTGACAGACGTACGCAGGGCCCCGCTAGGACGTCTACAGGCCCACAGCCTGGGGCCAGGCTGGGGATTCTCCACTCCTCACGCCTCCTAGCATCGTTGCTGGCCAGAATCTTTACCTTCTCTGCCCTCCAAAGCCGAATGAAAAAAATACAGGGGCAGAGTTTGGAGAAAATAGAAAAGTGGCTTTACCTCTCAGCCGGTGGAGAGGGGCGCACGGCAGGCACAGGCCTCAAGAGCTGTGTCCTTCCTCCGTGAGGCGTCTGGGGTGAGGCGCGCAGTCAGGAGCCGGCGGTGAGGGACAAAGGGGACAGGATCTTCATTCCTTCCTCTTGCACTGTTCTGAAGACAGTCATGAACTGGCCTCAGGAGCCCAGTAGCCGAGTCTGGCAGCTGGGGGCTCTGCGGCCTTCTCTCTGATACAGAGCCACGGGGGAAGGTGTTCCAGGGTGACCACCAGATAGAGGGTGTGTTTAGACAGAGCCAGAGGATGGTGACTGCCACCATGAAACCAACAGACGCTTGCGCCTTGGAGGAAAAGGTATGACAAACCTAGACAGCGTATTAAAAGCAGAGACAGCATTTTGCAGAGATAAGTCCATATAGTCAAAGCTCTGGTTTTCCCAGTAGTCATGTATGGATGTGAGTGGTGGGCCATAAAGAAGGTTTAGGGCCAAAGAAGCGATGCCTTTGAACTGCGGTGCTGAAGCAGACTCTCGAGAGATCCTTGGACCAGTCAATTCTAAAGGAAATCATATTCACTGGAAGGACTGATGCTGAAGCTGAAGCTCCAATACTTTGGCCACCTGATGCAAAGAGACAACTCATTGGAAAAGACCGATGCTGGGAAAAATAGAAGGCAAAAGGAGAAGGGTCAGCAGAGGATGAGATGGTTGGATGGCATCTCTGAGTCAACGGACTTGAGTTTGAGCGCGCTCGGGGCGATGCTGAAGGACGGGGAAGCCTGGCGCGCTGCCAGCCACGGGTCTCAAAGAGTCAGACACGGCTGAGCAACTGAGCTGAGCTGAGCAAAGGAGAAATGTGACTTGCAGCTCCTGCGATTAGGAGGCAGAATATCAAACGTCACTACAGACAAGGGAAGTCAGGAGCAGTTAAAGTGAAAACCCAGGAACGTTCCGGCCTGTTCAGGGCTCTCCTCGTCTTCTTTGTTCTCAGGAAAGGGAAAGAGAAAAGCCCATTCCTCTTTTTCCTTTTCACTGCATCAGTGCTACCAAATCCAAGCCGGCTCTGCCTGCCACGAGACAGGGCAATGGGTCTGCAAGCTGTGCTGGGACAAGGAGGGACTTCATTCAGGAGCCTGCCGACCGAGAAGGCGGCAGGCTAGTGCCGCAAAATAGCCGTCCTGTCTGCCGGGGCCTGGATGTCAGGTTCTTGCACGGATCAGAGATGAAGGGAGGTGAGGAAGCAAAGTAAAAGGACTTCAGTCCTTCCAAACGTCCCCTCGAATGGCAAGCCTGGGCAGGAGAATGTGCTGGATCCCCATTTTCCTCCACGTGGGCGGCTCAGGTTGGCTCCCTGAGGCAGCCATGACGCATGCCCACAATGAGGCAGGATGAGGGTTAAAGTCACAGACCCAGCGTAAATTCAAAATTAGCCCTTCCTGGCTGCACTAGGAGCTTGCAGAGTGTACCTGGAAGGGACGGGGCCTCGGGGAGCTTCAGAATGCTCCGGGCCCCCAGGCTAACGTGCCCTGTTGAGACTGGGAGTCACCCTGCTTGGGAGCCATGGTAGGGAGCCTAGCCTCCCTTCTGTCTGCTGTGAGGAATATGTGACCATTCGAGCTTTCGGGGAGAGAAGCCCACTGGATTCCAGTCACGGGTGCTGGAAATTCAGAGCTGAATCGTGACACAGATGTCTGGAAGTTGTTCAGCAGTTGACATTAATTTATGCTTTATAAAATTCCAGCAACACTGATGGATTTTCCCTGAAGCCCACAAACATCCCGGAACCCGCGGGGTCCCTGGGTCTGAGGTCCTGGCCCTGGCCGCGCCCTTCCCTTTGCACTCTCTCAAAGGAGCCGCTGGCCAGCCCCACGGCGCCTGCAGCGGCTTGCCACATGCCAGCAAGCAGACCAGCAGCCGGGCACTGGGGGAGCCTGTCCAGTCGCTCTCCAAGGAAAGCAGTGCTTTGTGAATGTGTCTACTTTTGGAGGACCCCGGTGAGTCACCTAAGAAGGGAAGTGAGACCCACAGGTTTGCACGGCTGGCTAAAGCCGGCCCCAGGAAACCCCTCCGTCTTGCAGTGACGGGACCTTTCTCCTCTACGAGGGCCGAGCAGAGGCATGACCGCAGCCACCCCCGGCATAGCCCCCACGAGGCCTCATGGGACCATGGACCGACGTCCTCCAGACGCTGTCTGAGCGGGTGTGAGTGGCGTCCACGTGCTCCATGGAAGCCCCCTGACCTCTGCCTCCGGGTGCCGCCTGCCGCCTCCCACAGGGGCTTGAGTTCAGACACTGTGCTGATGAGCACCACGTGCTGAAGGGCACAGGGTGACGAGGACCCTGGTACCCTGAGGACCAGCCAAAGCTGAAGCGGCCACCTACTCTGGACCAGTCGTCACCTGGGGACTGGACGTGGAAGAAGACAAACAGCCCTCAGCCATGCCTGGGAATCGGTGTCCGCTGCCTTCGGTGTCCAGGTAAGCAGGGGCGTGGATGTGACAGGAAGCCAGCCCCACCTCCCTCAGCGTCCACCAGGAGGAGGAGCTTCGACGTCCCAACCCCCACCGCCGAGAGGCAGAGCTCCTGTTCCCAAGGTCACAGGATGGGGACGTGAGGACCGGATGCAGACCCAGCCCTGGTCCACACCGAGCCGGGCGATGGCAGCCCCAGGCAGCCGCGGGGCACGGCTCTTCCCGTGGCATCAGCTGCAGGCGGTCCAGGAAGCCTCACACTGCGAGGGTCATCCAGGCTGACCCCTCCTCTGTCCTTCTCTCTGGTGAGGGACACCAGCCACCCTTTGACCTTTCACCTTTTGAGGGGTCAGTCCCTCACCCTCTGTCACTGTCGATTCCATGAAGCACCCCCTTCCCGACACCTCAGCATGTGGAGGCCTCTCAGCTCTGTCGGCAGGACTCTGATCAAGCCACACGCTCTCGCCACCTTGCCGGCAGTCCTGTAACTGACCACGGCTGGCGGGGAAGCTCCCAGAGCCAAGGGGCGCAGACCCGGCCGCAGGGGTCTCCCGGCCGGCCCTCTCCCCGGGCCTGCGCCTCTCCCTGCCTCTGCTCCCCTCAGTCTCCACCGCCCCTGGCCCCACCTCTAGCTCAGCTCCCAGGAGCAGCCCCCGGGCCTCTGAAGAGACTCCCCACGGGCTCCCGCGTCCTGCCCGCCACCCCAGCACCGTGCCCAGGGCGCCTGCCTCCAGTCCAGTGTCCCCGGTGAACTCGCCCTCTCTCGGCCCCGGCCAGCCCCGCCCGAGCTCTAGGTCCCCGCCCCGTCCACCAGCAGCTTCCCCCCGCAGAGCCCCGCTGGCTCCCGCATTGCTGTCCTCCTGCTGGCCCTCTCCACCAGCAGGGCCCACGCTGTCATCTGCCCCATTTACACACAGTCAAAACAAGCAGTGCAGAGCCCACGCGGGCCCGCACGCCCCCCGGCGCCCTCCAGCGGCTCTGTGTGCCTCCGCCCCTCGCCTGCCTCCCACCCTCCACCCAGACTGCACCCTACCAAGCCCTGAGCTGGCCCCCATGCCCGGCCCCACCGGTCAGTGGCCAGTCGCTGCCTTGGACTGTCCTGATCTGCGACAGCACACCCTCTGTGTGGTCAGCCTTCTCCTCTGTCCAGGTCCTGTGCCCCAGCCTCCCGTGGGCATCCGTGCCAGCACCCCGAAGTCTCTGGCAGCCCTGTGGGCTCTCCCCTCCTCCTGGGAGGATGGCCCTGGGGCACGCTCGCCTTCCAGCATCCTGTACAGTCTGCCGGCTTCCGTACCTGCTCCACCTGCTGCTTTGGCTCTAGAATGTGACCCAAACGGGACCTTTATTTATCTTTTAACTGGTACATTCTGAGCACCTAGAACAAAGCTCACACTCAGTAGAACTGCACACACGAGCCTGCTGTTGGTGAGGAGTGACCACGCTCCCCACGGCTCACTAGACGACCGCGTCTCCTGGGCAGTGAGCTCAGTGCTCCCCGCTGACTGCCCAGTCACGAGCACCGACCCACAGCGTGGCCCTCAGCGGGTCTGCATGGCCACCTTGCCCACGTGCTGACAGGAGCTGCCAAGGAAACGGAAGGATGCAGTGGCCGAGAAGGGCCGGGGCACCTGTGACTCTCTCCGCTGCAGACCAGCTGTGCAGGAGTGACCAGCACTGGACGTGCTCCCCAGACACAGCCCAGAGCCTCCTCGGCCTGCGCCCAGCCATGGTCACCTGCGCCTGCCGAGGGCCAGACCCTGCGCTGAGACCTGAAGGTCACCCTCCCGGCCGCCTGGGGGAGGGGAGGGGACAGGCGGAGGGGTAGATCCCACCACAGCCCCAGACCAGGCCAGTGCTGCCCACGCCGCTAAGACCCCACGGAGCGGGCAGGGAGAAGCCCCGGGGGCCGAGGGCAAAGCGCACGGCGTCCAGCCCAGAGGGCGGGGTGCGGCGGCGGCGACGGGGGCTGGAAAAACAAAACACGTCTGTTCTCTCCTGTGAAGGGCGTGCTCAGCGGACTCGCTTTTTGAAAATGACTCCACAGACAAAATGGCCGTATTTCTCAAGCATGGAGTTTAAAAGAGCACTTGAAAAACTCACGGACTCTGTGACTCGACCACTGAAGGTTCGGGTTGTGGAGAAGGACATAGCCTTGCAGGCTTAAAGTCTCATCTCAGCTTCTCACATCCATCTTTCCAGATAAGTAGGAAAAACTGATTCTGGGCCCGGCTTCGTACAGTGTACCCCTTCCCATAAGATACTACATATTAACAGAGAAAAATCCAGTGGTCACTGAGGAAAGGGCATGGCCTGCAGCTGCATCAGGACAGACGGACCCGCCAGAGAAGCTGCAGGCAGCCAGGCGCCGGCGCTGGCCCAGACGTGGGCTGGGCCCCCGGCAGAGGGACAGCCTGCCTCTGACCTCCCGTCCCGCAGTTCAGCTCCTGAGGGGCTCTCAGCTTCAACCTTTGCTTACCTTTAAAAGTAGTAAAGATGGGGACTTCCCTGGTGGTCCAGTGGTTAATGCTCTGTGGTCCCAATGCAGGGGGCCCGGGTTTGAACCCTGGTCAGGAAACTAGAGCCCACATGCCACAACTAAAACCCAGTGCAGCCAAACAGATGAATAAATAATAATAATAATAATAAAGATGGATTCCTTTGCTTAGGAAACCCCTCGTGAATGAAAACAAAGCATGGTTAGATTTTAGAAATAGGCATTCAAAATTAATTTTTTTCTTTTCCATGTTATAGGTACACAGCTGGCAGGAGTGACCAGCACTGGACGTGCTCCCCAGACACAGCCCAGAGCCTCCTCGGCCTGCGCCCAGCCATGGTCACCTGCGCCTGCCAGGGCCAGACCCTGCGCTGAGACCTGAAGGTCACCCTCCCGGCCGCCTGGGGGAGGGGAGGGGACAGGCGGAGGGGTAGATCCCACCACAGCCCCAGACCAGGCCAGTGCTGCCCACGCCGCTAAGACCCCACGGAGCGGGCAGGGAGAAGCCCCGGGGGCCGAGGGCAAAGCGCACGGCGTCCAGCCCAGAGGGCGGGGTGCGGCGGCGGCGACGGGGGCTGGAAAAACAAAACACGTCTGTTCTCTCCTGTGAAGGGCGTGCTCAGCGGACTCGCTTTTTGAAAATGACTCCACAGACAAAATGGCCGTATTTCTCAAGCATGGAGTTTAAAAGAGCACTTGAAAAACTCACGGACTCTGTGACTCGACCACTGAAGGTTCGGGTTGTGGAGAAGGACATAGCCTTGCAGGCTTAAAGTCTCATCTCAGCTTCTCACATCCATCTTTCCAGATAAGTAGGAAAAACTGATTCTGGGCCCGGCTTCGTACAGTGTACCCCTTCCCATAAGATACTACATATTAACAGAGAAAAATCCAGTGGTCACTGAGGAAAGGGCATGGCCTGCAGCTGCATCAGGACAGACGGACCCGCCAGAGAAGCTGCAGGCAGCCAGGCGCCGGCGCTGGCCCAGACGTGGGCTGGGCCCCCGGCAGAGGGACAGCCTGCCTCTGACCTCCCGTCCCGCAGTTCAGCTCCTGAGGGGCTCTCAGCTTCAACCTTTGCTTACCTTTAAAAGTAGTAAAGATGGGGACTTCCCTGGTGGTCCAGTGGTTAATGCTCTGTGGTCCCAATGCAGGGGGCCCGGGTTTGAACCCTGGTCAGGAAACTAGAGCCCACATGCCACAACTAAAACCCAGTGCAGCCAAACAGATGAATAAATAATAATAATAATAATAAAGATGGATTCCTTTGCTTAGGAAACCCCTCGTGAATGAAAACAAAGCATGGTTAGATTTTAGAAATAGGCATTCAAAATTAATTTTTTTCTTTTCCATGTTATAGGTACACAAAGAGCTCTGATTAAAAACTGCAACCTTATCAATATAAATGTGTTAACAGGGAGATTTTAAAAGTATGTGTTTTCTTACAAAACCAGAGATAATTTGTCACATGCTGATTTCACGAATAGTGTGCCAATTACATGCATGTATGCCAGTCGTGCCCGACTCTTTGCGAAGCTATGCACTCCCCTCGACTGTAAGAAACCTCGAGGGAGGCCATGCTGAGGCCGGTGCCCTCCTGCTAGTGTGCTTCTGTCCTGACCCCGGTCTGAGGCTTGTCAGGTCAGCCATGAGGAGTGGGCATCGCATCCAACCTTCTCCACTCCAGGCTCACTTTTTCCTGCCAAAGCCCTTTTATTAGTTGATTTTCCTCGGTTCTTTCAGGTTCTCGGGCTTTCTGAGCTCAACACTTCAAACATGCAGACTGAGCCGTTGGAATGCTTCTCATTGCGTGATTGGACCCAGAGTTCATGGAAAATAAATTGTCTAAAGTGATGCCAGTTCTCTTTGTTTATTCACAATTTAGGTGGTTAAAGAGAGCGTATCATTTTACTAGTGTCTTCAGACATAAACCTTTTTCTTAAAAAAGAAAAGCAAGAAAACTCAAAACACAGAATCTCTCTGTATTCCTTGTGCTTTATTTCTTTGTCCTGAGCTTCAGGCTTGAAAGATGCTGACACGTGGGGGCTGGTCGTCGGTTCGTTGTTCACGTTGGTCTGACCCGTGAGCTGTGATCAGAGTGGGCCCGCCTTCCCCTAGAGGGTGGTGCACGACCGCACATTTGAAGTCACTTAAAGGGTAAGGGCCTTGCCTGCATGGGCGGCCTGGGTCCCTCCTGTGTGACAGGGGCCCCTGGGGACAGCAGCCGACCATCCCCTACAAAGGACTTGCGGAGACAGTTCTATGTGCTGACCTGACCATCTGAGGGCCCCCGACGGCTCCTTAGACAGGACTCCGGTGTGTCCAGATGCCTTTGCCTCTGTGGCCTCAGTGAGCAGAGGGCCTTGCCCGGGCGGGAGGGCCCCGTCCCACGCGATGAGGGCCCAAGAGGACAGAACGAGGAAGGAAAGGCAAACTCCACCCTCCCCGTGAGCAGGCCGTCCACCTTCTCCCGCCTTGGACGCCAGCTGTCTTGGTCCTCAGGCCTCCGCCCTGGACTGAATGGCCCCACCAGCCGTCCTGGACCCCCAACCTTCAGAAGACGGATGGTGAGCCAGCTCCTACAGTGAGCCTCCTCAAATCAAGCATTTCATTTAAAAAAGCAAAAGGAGGTATTATCAATAAGAAAATAAAAATGCATCTACTCAGCACCATTTCCTAAAATGTAAGTACTAAAACTGTCCAGAAATGAAATCAAACATGGTGTTCTTTTGCCCCTAGGATTCCAGTCTGGCTGAAGAGCAGAGGGAAACCCACGATCTACCCGTCTGTTATCATCTGTCTGTGGTCTGCCTTCTATCCATCCATCCCTCTGACCTTCGTCTGTCTGTCTGCCTGTCGCGTCTGTCTGTCTGCCTATCGTGTCTGTCTGTCTGCCTGTCGTGTCTGTCGTCTGCCTGTCGTATCTGTTTCGTTCAGCCACTGAGTCACTTCTGACTCTGCCCCGCGGACGGTGGCACCGGGCTCCTCTCTCCGCCGCTGCCTCCTGGAGCTGCACACGTGCGTGCCCGTCGAGTTGGTGATGCCATCCAGCCACTGTACCTGTTTCTCTGTCATCTACCCGTCTGTGAACCACCTACGCACCTCTCGATCCTCTGCTGTCATCTACCACCTATCACCTGCTTGTCCATCGCCTGTCTGTCTGTCTCTCATCTATCTATCCATCCATCTCAAGTACCTTCAGGAGGAAAGCAGAGGAGGAGGCCTCCGCCGGAGGCCACGGCCAGAGGTTGGGAAGGTGGGGACAGGCCAGGCCCCGAGTCACTCTGTGTCACCGGTGACGGGCCTGGTGCAGGTGAACAAGGTGCTGCCCCGTCCACCCCGGCGACCGCGTCCAGCTGGCTCCCCGGTGGCCTTGCAGGTGGGCGGGCTGGCCAGGACCGCACAGTGCTGCTTCCTCCCTGCAGTCTGACCCCTTCGCGTGAAAGACGGTCTCTCCTCTAAAACAGACCAAGGAAGGACCTGCCAGAGTGGGGCTTCCGGGGCCCAGGGACTGGCCCTGCACTGAGACTGGCCTAGGGTCCCGGAGAAGCTCGAGCAGGGTCTCCAGGGCCCTCAGTCCCTTTCCCCCAGGGCCCCTGTGTCTGCAGGCAGAGCAGCAGGTGCTGAGGCCTGGGGCGGTGTGAGTCCCTCCCCCCTCGTCCACTCTCGCCTGGAAATGACACGTGCCAACGGCTGGCCAGTCCCACAGGGCAGTCCTAGGGGCAGGACGTGCAGAACAGCGCGGCTGGGAGGAAGGCAGGCCTGAGCCCGGCCTGGCACGCCCTTGGCAGCGCCCCTCAGAACAGCACTGGGAAGGGCACAAGCCTGGGCCGCAGGGGCGTGTTGATGGGCTGACTCACGCAGGGGAGGCTCGGAAAACAAAGCTCAAGTCCACCGTCCGCTTGCAGGGCTCCTGTGGGTCTCCCAGAGCTGCAGCTGGCCCACACTCTCTCTGCAGGAGCCAGAAAGTCTTCTGTGAGGGGCCCCGGTGGCTGCACCGGCTTGGCTCTGGGCGGGCCAGGAGCCTGGGCACGATGGCGGGGCCCTGGGCGTGAGGAAGAGGGACGAGGACCATTGGGGACACAGTCCTCCCACAGGCCAGGGGCGTCGTGCCGACGGCTCAGCGATGAAACGTGGTTGCTGGGCGTCCGCCACGGGCAGACTCGAGTGAGCCTCCTCACGTCTTCCTCGGGTCCTGTGGTCACCCCGCCTTCCTCGGTGACGCACTGAGCTCAGGACGTGACGTGGAACTTCTCGAAGACCCCCCCGTCTGGCCCGAGCGTGGCCCTGGGAAGGCCTCCTCCGGGTCACGGGGGCGCTGCTGGGCCCCGTCTCTGCGCCTCAACGGGACCCCGTCAGGACGCAGCGGCGCCTCGGCCCCTGTGCGCCCGTGAGAGTCAGGGCCAAGCCTGCCGCGCAGCACCGAGGGCAGAGTGCCCACGGGCCTGGTGGGGCCGGGCGTGGGCACACAGCCGTGCTCGGGAGCAGCAGGCCCAGGGCCAGGCCCCAGTTCAACCAGGTCCACCATCCCGTGCCTGGAAAGAGAGTGCTCCTGGGGGACATCGGGGTGGCCGCTGGGTCCCCGGCGAGCAGGACGGATGCTCCAGCAGGACCGTGTCCAGGGGCCGGAGAAGGCGGGCGCGGGCCAGCCCCAGGCAGGCTCCGGCCTCCAAGCCCAGAGCAGGCTGGGGCTCCGTGAGGGCCGGGCCGGCCTCTGCAGGCGGCCTTGGGGCCTGGACTGCGGCCGCCGGCAGCGAGAGCATGCCCCCCGCTTACAGGAGGCCCGGCCCGCGTCTCTCCCGTGGCGGCCGCCTCGGCACTCAGCAAGCCCAGGCCCGGCCCCACGCCCCAGCTGGCCGCCGCACTGCCCCGCGCGGGGCCTCCAGCCCTGGAGCTGTCCCCCAGAGCAGCCGTGTCTATTTTTAGGCTGTGGTGAACCTGATGGCTTTCACTGCTCTCCTCAGCTGTCTTCTTTATGTTTCCGAGCGTAGAATACGGGCTCACTTTTTTTATTCTCCAGCCACGTGGAGAGCTTTCCTCCTCTGGCCTAAACGCGGATGAAATGCTCTTGCTTCGTACATGGCTTCTTGGTCCCTGTAGAAGCTGGCGCCACCCCAGTCCCTTGGGGCCCCAGGATGCCTGAGGGCGGAGCCACTGGGCCCAAACGTCCCCAGATCCACCCTTAACGCACTCTCACTACCTCCACAAAAATCTGAACAAATAGAAATCGTAAAGTGGTAAATAGTTTCAGGTCATCACCGGCAAATAGGAAACTGAGAGTCTGAGCAGAAAACAAGTCCAGAGGACCAGCCCACGAGGAGACAGACAGCCGAGGGGAAGTGCCCCGTGCTCGGTGAGGGCGGGCATCGGGGTGCAGCCGGGGACCCACCCAGGGACACAGCAGGAAGAAACTCTGCTTATCTGAGGAATATTTTAAAGCCACATATTTAAGGGAATTTTTTAAATGATTTCTCAACGTCTGAGATAGAAAACGGGGCAACCAGAAAGTCTAATTTTTTAGAAAATGATCACGATTAGCAGACAAGAGTTCCTAAACAGTCCAGGGAGGGATGCCGGAGCCCAGGTCTGTGCACACTGGTCCACCAGACGTGCTCGGGAGCAGCAGGCCCAGGGCCAGGCCCCAGTTCAACCAGGTCCACCATCCCGTGCCTGGAAAGAGAGTGCTCCTGGGGGACATCGGGGTGGCCGCTGGGTCCCCGGCGAGCAGGACGGATGCTCCAGCAGGACCGTGTCCAGGGGCCGGAGAAGGCGGGCGCGGGCCAGCCCCAGGCAGGCTCCGGCCTCCAAGCCCAGAGCAGGCTGGGGCTCCGTGAGGGCCGGGCCGGCCTCTGCAGGCGGCCTTGGGGCCTGGACTGCGGCCGCCGGCAGCGAGAGCATGCCCCCCGCTTACAGGAGGCCCGGCCCGCGTCTCTCCCGTGGCGGCCGCCTCGGCACTCAGCAAGCCCAGGCCCGGCCCCACGCCCCAGCTGGCCGCCGCACTGCCCCGCGCGGGGCCTCCAGCCCTGGAGCTGTCCCCCAGAGCAGCCGTGTCTATTTTTAGGCTGTGGTGAACCTGATGGCTTTCACTGCTCTCCTCAGCTGTCTTCTTTATGTTTCCGAGCGTAGAATACGGGCTCACTTTTTTTATTCTCCAGCCACGTGGAGAGCTTTCCTCCTCTGGCCTAAACGCGGATGAAATGCTCTTGCTTCGTACATGGCTTCTTGGTCCCTGTAGAAGCTGGCGCCACCCCAGTCCCTTAGGGCCCCAGGATGCCTGAGGGCGGAGCCACTGGGCCCAAACGTCCCCAGATCCACCCTTAACGCACTCTCACTACCTCCACAAAAATCTGAACAAATAGAAATCGTAAAGTGGTAAATAGTTTCAGGTCATCACCGGCAAATAGGAAACTGAGAGTCTGAGCAGAAAACAAGTCCAGAGGACCAGCCCACGAGGAGACAGACAGCCGAGGGGAAGTGCCCCGTGCTCGGTGAGGGCGGGCATCGGGGTGCAGCCGGGGACCCACCCAGGGACACAGCAGGAAGAAACTCTGCTTATCTGAGGAATATTTTAAAGCCACATATTTAAGGGAATTTTTTAAATGATTTCTCAACGTCTGAGATAGAAAACGGGGCAACCAGAAAGTCTAATTTTTTAGAAAATGATCACGATTAGCAGACAAGAGTTCCTAAACAGTCCAGGGAGGGATGCCGGAGCCCAGGTCTGTGCACACTGGTCCACCAGACGTGGCTGTGACCCGTCTTCAGTGGTCTAGCTGAAGGTCCTGCCCCCCATCTGTGCAGCACGCCTGGCCGTCCACCACATGCGCAAAGGGGCCTGGAGAAGACGGCCGAGAGGCAGCCGTGTCCTTGGTCACTGCAGAGCCAGTGTCCTGAATCAGGCTGCCGCAGAGGGTGGGGCCGGGCTGAAGCCTCTCCCTCGGAGGGGCATCGAATGCCTGGGCAGAAGCTCGGGCCTGGGGGGCCCAGGCTGCAGGGTCCGTGGCCAGTGGGGAGCAGGGTGGAGGCTGGCCCCTCTCAGAGGTGGGGAGCAGGAGGTGGTAGGGCGTGGGGCCCCGGCTGCCCCTGCCTGGTGCTGGGAGGGAGGGCAGGAGACCAGGAGGGCGCGGGCGCCATGAGGCTCGAGGACTGTTTTCTTTTAAGGTTTGTGTGTGTGGCCACGCTACGAGCCTTGGCTGCTGGGCGTCACGTGTGAAAGGAGGACCACGGCCCGGCTTTGTGACAAACACGCCCGACCGTGAGCTGTCCACGGGGGTCCCGGCCCCCGAGGCCCGGAGAGCGAGGAGGCCTGCACCATCCTGCGCTCAGCGCCAGGCGGGGCGGGGGGACGTGGCAGCCTCGGCTCCCCCAGCCGCACCAAAGTGGAAAGGGAGGTCGGTTTTATGTTGCAGAGTGAGTTAAGAATAGGCAAATCCCCAGCAATTTTGTCTGGCTAAATTATACTTTTAAACTCATGCCTATAACTTTATATTTTAAAAGCTCAAATTATTTTATAATCTCCTGAAAATGCATCATCTTGCTGTTTGTTTTTAAAACCTCATCTGGAACTTTTCATAATACTTAAAAACCTCCCCCACCACTTTGGATAAATAAAGTCATATCCTGTTAAGACCAACTACTGAAACATTTTCAGATACTCCCCCGAGAAGCAGTTTTGGCGGCAGGAGGGCGTCACGGCTGCGCCCCAAAGAGCGAGGCCCGGCTGCCCAGGGCTCCGGGGTACACGGGGCTGTGGGACACAGAGGTGCTGGGAGTCCCCTCTGGGCTGGGCGCGCAGACACCGGGTCCAGGAGGGGGATTAAGGGACTGAGGGTCGTGTGGTCCGAGCACTCTGGCCTCTGCCCTCGCTGGTGAGAAGGGCGGGGTGTGGTCGCCCCTGCACCGGCCCCCGTCCACGGCCCCTGCTTCTTCCGTCACCAGGGCAGCCTCTGGCTCATCTTTTCAGTAGAATCCCGTCCTCTCCCACAGAGAGAATGGCCAGGAGCCCTGCCCTCTCTTCCGTGCTGCTTCTCCAGTATCACTGATCCCGGGAGAACGGAAAACAGCTCCGCGCAGGCCCCGGGGCCGGGAGCTTCACGGACAGCACCCAGCGGCCCATCCCGTGCTAGGACATCCCGCGCCCTCCCGCCCTCTCACTCCCTGCGGTCCTGGCCACCCCTCACCTCCACCTTGTCACTCGACGGCACCAAGCGCCAGCCGGACCTCAGCCCTGGCCTTTCCCAGGGCCTCTGTGCCCATCGAGGGCATCTCTCCCCAAAGCCCTGGACCTTCTCTTGCCTCCGGATCAGCGTCTGTCCTTCACCCGAAGGCGTGTTTCCAGGATGTTTTCTCCCTGCCGTCGACAGGGAGTTGGGATGGTGAAGCTCTGTCAACAGCCTCTAGTGCTGGGCCTCCTCCTGCGGGCCCGTGGGGACGAGCCTATGGGCGATGGTCGCCGGAGAGAGGTGCTCTCAGGGCTGGCTCCCAGAGACGTGTGACGAGGACGGTCCTGCACGACCCTCTCCACCAGCGCACAGAGCCCATGCTTCCAAAGACCGTTCAAAGGGGGGGCAGCCCCGAGCCTTCCAGTGCCTCAGCGACGATGAAAGCACCCAGCGCGCAGGCCCACTGGCTCGGCCAGCCTCCCGGACGCCACGGCTCCATCACGTGCATTTCCTCCGTGCTGGGACCTCCCTGCAGCTGCACAGTGGTCAGCAGCCGCGTCAGGCCAGCAGGGTCAGCCCCACCCCACCCCGAAGCCAGAGCAGAAAGCGCCAGCCTTCAGACGCTGTTCCCTTGTCCTTCTCATTTTTTGCCTGGAAGTGTCGGGGTCTGTGAACAATGAAAGGTAACACCGCCCACCCGTTTCCCTTCTGTGGGAACATCTGTATCCTCCGGCCTCCGGCCTGGCACAGCAAGGCGGTCGGGACCACGCATCCTTGGTCAGGAGACAGGAGGTCAGGTTCAGGCCCTGCTGGTCTGTCTCATCCTGCTGGACTCGGTCTGCTCCTCTCAAAAACTGACGTAACGGCGGTTGTGGGCAGTTCAGGTGATCGCCCGAGGGCACTGACAGGGAGCCAGGTCCACAGTCCTGTTCCTGTGTCCCCACTCCATCCTGTCCAGGCTGGTGAGCCCTGGCCGGCAGCCGGCCAGGCTCCTGTCTGTGGGTTCCCCAGGCAAGCGCGCTGGAGTGGGCAGCCATTCCCTCCTCTAGGGGATCTTTCAGCCCAGGGGCTGAACCCACATCCCCTACATTGGTAGGTGGATTTTTTTTTCTTATTATTATTTTTTAACATCAAAACCCATTTTGTATCGGGGTATAGCCAACGAACAATTTGGTGGAAGTTTCAGGTGAACAGAGAAGGGGCTTGGCCATATATATACATGCATCCGTTCTCCTCGAAAGCCCCACAGGTGGATTCTCGACCGCCGAGCCACCAGGGAGGTCCCAGGTCCACAGCGGGTGCTCCATAAGGGCGGGGTACACGCATCTGTTTTCAGTTGAGCTTTGTAAAGGTCACCCTCTTTCAGATGCTCGGTGAGACAGCACTGCCCTTACACAGTGCTCAGTGATGCTGACCTCGCAGCTACCGTGGCCTCCGTCAGCTCAGGAGGACAGCACGTGTTATCAGAGTTTCTGTGGCCGCATCGCCTCCTGCCCCCTGCAGGGGCCCTCCTCGGGTCCTGTCCGCAGGCTGTAGGCTTCACCGAGAGGGGACAGCACCAGATGTGGAGAAGATGCTCAAAGATTCCAACGTTTCTGAAACAGGAGTTGGGGCTACTGAGGAAACGATCACCGTGTTTCAGAAAACGATTTTTTGGTATCAAAACATTCTGACAAGGCTGTTGCACCCCAAAGAAAAAGGAAGAACACTTCAGGAGTCCATCCATGTCCTTAGAAGAAGGCAACGACTGGGCCGGCCAGCAGTGGTCGTACGTCAGCACTGACACCAGAAGAGAAGCGATGGAATCTGCGGCTTTCTTCCAGCCGTGTTTCTCCTCCAGCGCAAAGCCGGGTTCCAGCGTCCACGCTCACTGCCAGGGGACAGCGGAGCCCACGGCTGGGCTGGATCCGGGCAACCTGCGTGGGAGCACACAGCCTCCTCCTGACCACCCCGCGCCCCTGGGCTCCCGCTCCCCGGTCACCCCTGGCTGCGAAGACCCCAAGTCCACGCCTGCTTGGCCAGCCCCGTTCTCCCCTTCCCGTCCTGCACCCTCAGACTGCTGCTGACAGGGACGCGGGCAGGTGGTGAGGATTTGGGGAAGCTTCTAAACTGTGCGCACAAGGAAGAGAACTGAAATAAAAAATCAAACCGCTCAGAAAGCCCACGTCACACACGCAGCCCCCATCACCCACACGAAGGCACGAACAAATGGATGAATAAAGAACAGAGGGTGTCGGGAAGCACCCTGGTTCACGGGCACACAACATGCGTTTTTCACATGTCATCTTTTCTGCTTCTAATTAGCTGTACATAGTTTAAGGACAATCATCACACTGCATCACACACAGCAGATACTTTCTGGGCAAAGTCTTCATAGAAGCAAAAGAAAACACTAAGGCCAGTAAATCAGTGTGTGCGTGATCAGAAGCTCAGGCGTGAGCTCCTGGTGTCCTCGTCGTCCAGCAGGAAGGGGCAGACTCCGCGGGCCGGAGCCGCGGGGCACGCGGCCTTCCTCACGCTGGCGCCTGCCTGCAGACCTTCACTCCGGCCCGAGGCCAGAGGCCTGCTGCCGCCTCCACCGGACCCCCCTCCCTGCCAGCAAGGAGGACGGACACGAGCAGGCCGACCCAAGCAGCCTCAGGGGTAGGATCGGATCACGTGAGCGGCGATGAGACACTGGCTCCTGGCCTTTAATTAACGCAGACATGAGCATTTGAGACTCTAACATTCTGGCCAAAAGATTTATCTCACAGAAGTGGTTTCCAGCACAGCCAAAAGCAGCAAATGCCTGCTCCTTCTACAAAGAATGTGTCCTGTGGAGACCGGACGGCACATGATCTACAGAGAATGCTCGTCTCACAGGCCCGCCATGCCCTGGGCTCGGGGCCACGCCCGGCTCTGGGAGGCTGGGGAGACGCGGGCTTTGGGTCTTGGTCGTCTCAGAAGCCCACTGTGCCGCGGGCCGAGCGCACTCAGGCGACACCCAGCCTCGTGGGGGCAGGGACGGCCGGGATGCCACCTTCGCAGCCCTGCAGGAGAAACACCAGGCCCTGTGACCGAAGGGCGCCGTGCATCACATTCCACGCGCTTTCTGAGCCGCCTCATCTGCAGATGGATTCTCTTTAGCTGACAGTGTTCTTGGCAGCCCAGACTGCTCTTGATAAACCGCCCCAGGAGAGCGCCGCCGAGGGGGAGGGTGTCATGACCAGACGCGCGACGGTCACCCGGGGCAGGCCAGTGTCCCTTCAGGTGTGCGTGTGCAGCGCCTCGGCCGCGGCGGGCCCCGTGGCGACGAGCACAGCGGCGCCTCCGGCTGTGACGCCCGGCTCACCCGCCCGCGCGGCCCCCAGACGGCCCCCGGGCACAGACGGACGGAGGCGGCAGCGCGGGCACCCCGCCTCTGCCCTCGCCCCTCGCCAGGGCCCGCCTGAGGGTCTCTTCAGGCCAGTCGGGGCCCCGGCGCGACCTGGGAATCGGCCGCCATGCTGGAGTTTTGGCTTCTTAACTAAAATAAATCCACCTATGCTCCACACACGGGCAGTTAGCTGACTCTTCAAACAGAGTGCGTTCCACGACTGGCAGGAAACGCAGGCCCCGGGTCCTGCCTTGAACACGGAGAAGATGTGAGTGAAGGCCCTTACTCTGGGGAGGCGCTCAACGGCTCTGTGAAGGGGAGCACAGTCAGGAGAGTGGCTGCCCCTGCCGCGGGGACGCTGGGCGAGCGTGGCCCCCGCGGGGACGGGGCGAGACCCCTGTCCTGCTCCCCCGGCGTGAGCCCCCGCACCTGCACATGAGCCTGACCCCACAGGAACCCGGAGCCCGAGGGACACGTCACCTGTTCCCGGAGGCCTCGCAGCCGGCACCTGCCCACTGCACACCCTGCGGGCCGGCGTTAGGGGCTCAGCTCCAACCACGCCACCTCCCGGGGGCCGGTCCAGGGCGCCGGTCCACCAAGGCCGGCAGCAAACAAACAGGACCCAGGTCCTAGTGCTTCCGGGCCCTGACTGCTCCCTGAGCCCTTGGTTCCCAGCCGGACGGACCAGTGCTGTCCTTCTGCTGGGCCCCAAACACTTTAAACCCAGTGCGTGCTCTAGCCCTAGTGGCTCTTCTCTCTGTGCAGAAACCCTGAGGTCGTATTCTGAGTTTTATTTGAAAGGGGATGGGAGTAATTAGTGATTCTTAATATGCTTGCAAAATAGGAAAGGTTGCACCTCTTTGCAGCAAATAAGGAGAAATGAGAGGCGTTAAATGTGTGTCCTGAGGTCTCCCCACCTGGCCTTTCAGGGTCTGGGAATTTTCCTTCGAAGCTGGTCCACTAGGTGTGAACAGCCTGGTACTGACCGATTGCTCGTGGGAAACATGGACAGTCAGCGTTCAGAGAGCCTCCGTGGGTGACGATGTGCAGAAAGACTGCTCGGGGCATGTGGTCGTGTACACAGTGCCAAAGGCATTTCACTAGGTTCATCTCAACGCCAGCAAGTCTGTGAGCTGACATCTCAAGGCTTTCGTCAAATATTGGGGGCAAAAGGCTGAGAAGGAAGAAACAGATGAGAAAGAGAACGGGGTGTGCTGGGCGCTCCTTTCACGCAGGCAGGGTCAGGTGAGCATCCCTGTGGGAACATGAAACAGACTAACTCCACAAAATTAACCACACTGCACCACGAAGGTTTGTCGGGCGAAGTGGTTGTGCTCATTCCCAAGTGGCTTGTGCCCGGCTGTCTTGTCCACGTTCCCGAAGCAGCCTGGCCCCCACGTCACACGCGAGCTAGCAGCCAGCCCCGAGCCCGGACTCGGCACAGGGTCTCCCACTGCGAGCTGAGCTTTCCCCCTTTCCACGAGGAGGTGCAGTGCGGAGGCAAACGCTCCCAGGCCGTGGGCGGGTGCAGGTGGACGCGTCTTCACAGACATGCAGCCTTGACCCTGCCTGCCATCCCGGAGGAAACAGTTCACACGCAGTAAACGTGCGGCACGATCACAGCCACGTTCGCCCGGCAGGACACATCGCGGACCCGAGAGAATGCCTCTCGGGAGACGCTGTCGAGGACACCGTCCCTCACTCACACCGGGACCTCTCCTGCTCCTGATGCCGCACCTCTTCAGCGGGGCTCCTGTCCGTCACCCGGAGAGGCAGGGCGTCGGAAGTCCGAGAGCTCCTGCAGGCTGCGTCGCCGGCCTCGCCCTCCCCTGCAGGCACGTGCCCGTCGGCTCTGGAAGCGCTTCCGCGGTTGGAGTGAAGGCGATTTGTTAAAAGCAGAGCCTGCAGTTCATCCACCAAGATGCCGTCCCCATGTTTCCGAAGCGTTGCCCGGGCGGTAAGCCTCTTGCCGACCTCCCTGGATATCATTGCACGTGTTCATCTCTGGGTTACGTTCGTGCATGTATCTCGTGTGTTAACTTTATTCTTCCAGGGAAATGGACAGACTCACAGCAAACTTGTGAAAGAAAGGTTCAAAGAGAATCGCAGAAGAGTTGAAGTATCTCTGGAGTCTGTCCTCCAGGCTTCCCGCTCGCAAGCTGTGAAAGGTGTTTTCTCCTTGGGAAGCACCTCCCCAAATGCAGCTATTCCTCAGTAACTGGGTACCCATGCGTCAGGGTGGCCCAGGCTCTCCCTGTGGGTACACGCCCTTGATTTCATGCCGAAGACACCCTGTAAGTGGTTTTCAAGCTCCTAGAACCAAAAGTCCTGGGATGTCATTCAATAGAAAGCCTTCTAACAACAGATCAGGGTAGGCAGCACAGGCCAGCCGTGGCAGCCCGTGGATGACACCTCTCCATCTTTCCTCGGGGACGTGAGAGACAGGACACCTGCCGTGGCACATCAGCCGGGGCACGGAGAACCGCGGGTGTGACGGGACTTCAAGAGACGCGCACAGACACACAGACGGAGAGAGAGGATGGGAACGGGGGGCTCAAGGCCTCTTGGGCCAAGGCCCAGCGCAGCTCCTGTTCCATCCTGTGGACACGGCAGCGCCCCCTTCATTCTAGGAGGCGGGGGTGCTGAGCAGGGGCGGAGGGCCGGCGGAGCAGCGGCTGCAGACAGGCTTCCACGAGGGAGGGACGCTGGCCCTTGGTTCCCGCCTCCGTGAGGCCGGCTCTCCCTGGCGAGGCGGTGACGCCGCACTGCGGTGCAGGCCCCAGGCCCGCCGCCCCGGGCAGAGCCCCACCTGGGCGCCCAGGGGACTCTCGGGGAGATGCGCCATCTGGGGAAGGGGTCTCCTGCCTCCCTGGGTGCCCGGGCAGCCGCTCCCCTGAGCAGGCCACCGCGCTCTGCCCCCTGGCCACGCAGTGCCCGCGGCAGAGCCGCTTCCCTCACGCCCTCCCGGGGGTGGGGCTGAGGGGGTCCCACGGGCAGACCCCAGCCCCGAGGAGGGCGCCAGGGCTTGGCCTCCACCGCCAGGGTAGCGCCTCCTCCCGTGCCCGCCCTGGGCATCACCGGGCGCCTGCACACTCCCTCCGTGCCCTCCCTGTCACCGCTCGCATCTGGAGCCCTGCCTTCCTGACCTCTTGACGCTGCCTTCTCCCTGCTCCAGGGACCGCAGGCATCTATCTGTCCTTGCCTGGACCCGCACGACCTCACAGAGGCCCATCGGGGCTCCTTTGCGCTCCAGACACCTCCATTTCTTTCTGGAGGTGGGGGTGTAAAAGGCCTCAGTTCCGGGGCCACTTTGCTGTGACAGCAGGCGTCGGCCCAAAGCGGGGTGATGCTGAGATGACACCCTGGTGCGATCAGGGCCAGAGCAGGACGTGGGGAGCTGCAGAGCCCCTCCCTGCAAGACCAGAGTGACGCCACACCCCAGCGTGGTGGGAGCCTGTGGGAGTCAGATGCCCTTTGACCCGAGCTGGGAAGCCTCCCCAGCACTGTCATCTGGCGTCTGTGTTGTGTCCTCGGGGGCCACGGCCCTCGCCTCCCTTCCTCTGCGCCCGGACTCCGCAGAGAGCTCGGAGCACTTGCCAGCCCTGCGTCTGGCCAGGATGCGTTGTTTCCTGTGTTTATCTCTGGTCATCCAGCTGGGTGCTAAGCTCATTACACAAGGCTTAGGCTTTCTCTTCTCACAAGCCAGTAAAATCTGACAGAAAACTGAAATACGCTTGGTGGTGGCGTGGTCGCTCGGCCGCGTCCAATGCTTTGAACTTGCATGGACTGGAGCCCGCCCAGCTCCTCTGTCCATGGAATTCTCCAGGAAGGAATACTCGAGTGGGTTGCTATTTTTTTCTCCAGAGGATCTTCCTGACCCAGGGATTGAACCCAGGTCTACTGCATTGCGGGCAGATTCTTTACCACCTGACCCACCAGGGAAGCCCAAATTATGCTTGGCACCAGATAAATAGTGAGATCAAATGAACATCTTCCATTTGTTACATGCACAGTGGTGAACTCTGTGTTCTGTGTTCTCTGTCATTTTTAATATTTCACTGGATAATCGCTGATACCAGAAAGCGTCTCAGAGAGAAAGTCGTGCTTAGGAGGAGACGCCTTCACGAGCAGCTCAAGAAGGAAGGCGATCCCAGGGCAGCCGCTGGCGGGACGAGGAGGCGGCAGTTCAGAGCTGGAGTGAAGGCACAGGGCCCAGGCCGAGGGTGGGGAGGGAGGCCGAGGGCCCGGCAGAGGCCGCGGGACTCCCCGACTAGGGAGCCGCAGGGCCGGCCTCGAGCTGCCGTCTATCGCCACCCCAGACCTCCACCCCGAAACCGCCCGTGGGCTCCGCTGCCCGCACGAGGTCTCTGTGCCTTTGTTTCTGTGTTTTGCTTGCCGGATGCTCTGTTGCTCCGCACAAGGTCAAGAGCCGGACTCGAGGGATGTGGAAATTGCGGAAAAAGCCGGATTCCCCATCCGCGTGGGCAGCGCTGCCCCGCCGGGCGGGGCTCCACGTGACAGGGACGCGAGGCCGGTGCCCAGACGCTGCACACAGGGCGCAGGCGGGCTGGGGGTGACAGCCCCGCCGCAGAGAGCACGGGGCCTACGTGCCACCCGCCACCCACCTGCAACGGAGCGCGCGGCTCCGGAGGTCAGCAGAGGCGTCTGCCGCCTCCGCCCGGGCTGTGGTCACAGGACGCCCACACGGGCAGCTGGCCGACAGCGGCCACTCAGGCCCCGAGGTCCGGAGGCTGGACGCTCTAGATCCACCTCCAGCGGCCGCGGAGGGCCCGCTGCCTGCACCTTCTCGCCGCGTGCTCGGGAGGAGGGAGGGGCCCGGGCGCTCTCCGACGAGGACACTGGACACTAGTCCCCTCTGCTGCCAGGGCTCCGCCCCTGGACCGCACGACCCCTGTGGCCCCACCTCCAGACACCCTCACGCTGGGGGTAGGGCGTCAGTCTGTGACTTTGTGGGGGTGGGGGACGCAGACACGAGCCTGTCACGGCACTGACAGCGAAGATGCCAGGCCTCCAGGGCGCTGGTCCTCGGGAGAAAGAACACCCGGCCCTGCGGACAGCTCCGCCCGCCCACGCCTGCCGTTCCTGCGGCAACGGTGTTTATTAGCCCTCGCTTTGCTCCAGGCACTGTCCCGGCGCTGCGAGGGCCTCAGCTGCAGCTCACAGACGCCTGCGGACAATCCTGCATCGAATCTGTCGGAGCCATTTTTCCAGCAGCATTTGCTCTCTTCCTCTCATTCTGGTCATTTTCACACTATTTCAAGCTCGTTCATCATGAGTATATTTGCTGTTTTGACCCATGGTCTCCGGTCTTTTTTTTTTTTAAGATTTATGTATTTTTGGGCAGGGGTCAGGTTCGGGAGGGAGGGGAGCGGGCGGGCCACTTCTATTGGTCTTCATTTCTCTATTTTCATCCGTCTTTGTTCTTTGGCTCCTCCCCACGAGGTCTCTGTGCCTTTGTTTCTGTGTTTTGCTTGCCGGATGCTCTGTTGCTCCGCACAAGGTCAAGAGCCGGACTCGAGGGATGTGGAAAGTGCGGACAAAGCCGGATTCCCCATCCGCGTGGGCAGCGCTGCCCCGCCGGGCGGGGCTCCACGTGACAGGGACGCGAGGCCGGTGCCCAGACGCTGCACACAGGGCGCAGGCGGGCTGGGGGTGACAGCCCCGCCGCAGAGAGCACGGGGCCTACGTGCCACCCGCCACCCACCTGCAACGGAGCGCGCGGCTCCGGAGGTCAGCAGAGGCGTCTGCCGCCTCCGCCCGGGCTGTGGTCACAGGACGCCCACACGGGCAGCTGGCCGACAGCGGCCACTCAGGCCCCGAGGTCCGGAGGCTGGACGCTCTAGATCCACCTCCAGCGGCCGCGGAGGGCCCGCTGCCTGCACCTTCTCGCCGCGTGCTCGGGAGGAGGGAGGGGCCCGGGCGCTCTCCGACGAGGACACTGGACACTAGTCCCCTCTGCTGCCAGGGCTCCGCCCCTGGACCGCACGACCCCTGTGGCCCCACCTCCAGACACCCTCACGCTGGGGGTAGGGCGTCAGTCTGTGACTTTGTGGGGGTGGGGGACGCAGACACGAGCCTGTCACGGCACTGACAGCGAAGATGCCAGGCCTCCAGGGCGCTGGTCCTCGGGAGAAAGAACACCCGGCCCTGCGGACAGCTCCGCCCGCCCACGCCTGCCGTTCCTGCGGCAACGGTGTTTATTAGCCCTCGCTTTGCTCCAGGCACTGTCCCGGCGCTGCGAGGGCCTCAGCTGCAGCTCACAGACGCCTGCGGACAATCCTGCATCGAATCTGTCGGAGCCATTTTTCCAGCAGCATTTGCTCTCTTCCTCTCATTCTGGTCATTTTCACACTATTTCAAGCTCGTTCATCATGAGTATATTTGCTGTTTTGACCCATGGTCTCCGGTCTTTTTTTTTTTTAAGATTTATGTATTTTTGGGCAGGGGTCAGGTTCGGGAGGGAGGGGAGCGGGCGGGCCACTTCTATTGGTCTTCATTTCTCTATTTTCATCCGTCTTTGTTCTTTGGCTCCTGTGGGCCTCCCATCGCAGTGGCCTCTGTCATCGCAGAGTGCCGGCTCCGGGCGCATGCACCCCAGAGCTCCGGCTCGGTGATTGGACACATCAGTCCAGCTGCTCTGCGGCACGTGGGATCTTCCCAGGCCAGGGCTCGAACCGGCGCCCCTTGCACTGCAAGGCGGTGTCCTTACCCACTGGACCACCAGGGGAAGCCCCTGGTCTCTGGTCTTTGATGTTACTATTGCAAAGAAAAACATGACAACTCACTGTTGGCTGAGGATGGTCAGCAATTATTTTATAATGAAGATCTGTCCATTGTTTTATAGAAGTAATGCTACTGCACGCTGACCCACCACAGTCCAGTATAGCATCCCCTGGGAAACCAAATAGTTGGTGTGAGTCCGTTTGTTGCAATATTTGCTTCATTGTTGTGGCGTGGATATGACACGTCCTTCAGCTATGCCGAAGAAAGGCCAGCGGTACCCAGTGTTTATGCTCCTTGGAAATATTGCACTGGACACACGCCATCAGCGTGAAGGGGGCGTAAAGCCCTGTCACCTCCAGGAATGACGGTCCTTTCCATCCAGGTGAAAGAAACGGACCTGGATGGCGTTTTGCGTCACCCTGTCAGGAAGCCCCGTAGTTTGGCTCTAGAGAAGTTTGTACAGAGAAGTAGACACCGTCTCCAGCACTGAGGACGCACAGTGAGACACAAGCAGCCAGGTCTGGATGTGGAGCCGAAGCCCCCCTCTATCTTCCTCTCACCCCCTCCCCGAGCTGCAGCCGGGGCGACCCCTGAGGCCTAGCGGGGCCGTGGCGTGGGCTGAGAGCGAGGAGGCCTCGTCCCGTGCCTTGTCAGCTCCTCCTGCTCCTCTGCTCTGGGTTTCCTGCTCGCTTTTGGAAGGACGGATGCTGAAGCTGAAGCTCTGGTCCTTTGCCCACCTGATGCGAAGGGCCGACTCCTTGGGAAAGACCCTGCCGCTGCCGGAGACGGAAGCAGGAGGAGAAAGCGGGCGAGAGTGGACGAGACGGCTGGATGGCGTCACAGACTCGGTGAACGTGAGTGTGAGCACCGGAAGACCGTGAGGAACAGGGGAGTCCAGCGTGCTGCAGTCCGCGAGGTGGCAGTGCCGAGCATCACCGAGTGACGGAGCACCAGAGCGCGTGGCCGAGCGCACTGCCTGTGACCTTCCACAGTGGGGTGGCCACGCTGGCCTCTGGAAGCCAGCTCCACAGTGTGGCATGTGTGTTGGTTAGACGGCACCTGGCCTTCTGTGAGCAGGCTCCTCTGTGTGCAGCCCACCCCGTGTGTCCCAAGCACGGGACACACGCACAGGGACAAGCTCCTCTGACCCTTCAAGCCCCAGCAGCAAACTAAGACGGCTTCGTTCCTGGACACAAAGCCCACAGAACGTGGCCATCTGGGGCTTCCTCAGTCCAGCACATGCCTGCATCGTGATGTCACCGATGACACGGCTCTAAGCACAGTTGACTCAAAAAGGTTCACTCTCTGTAACCCAATTTCACTCAGGAGTTGGGTGGAGAAAATCTCGACACTTTCTACAGTTCAAGAGCTCAAGGGCAGGTTGGCTGAGCATGGCTGGACCCTGGGCACTGCAGCCACGAGGCCCTCGCTCCAGTCCATGGCAGCCTCTCAGAGAAGCTTCCCGAGCCCGGCACAGAGGGCCAGGCCTGGGCACCCCGGCCCTAACCTTTGGCCATGGCTCCGTGAGCCAGGAGGCCCAGAGCTCCAGCCCCAGCGGACGCAGGAGGGTGAGTCCACCTGCTCCTCGGGTCGGTCCTCCCAGGCCAAGGCCCCGTCCTTCCCTTTCAGCTGTCCATCACAAACCCCAGCTTTCCCTCCACCCTCTCCACCTGAACCCTCCGCGCAGCCCTGGTCCAGAGGTCCTGAGCTGCATGAGGGCCAGACCTCTGCGCACATCGTCACAAGCACCCGCGCGTGTCTGAAACGTGCAGGATTCTAGCAAACATTGCTGAATGGTGAGTGGAGGAATCTGTGTGCTTCAGTCTGTTACTTGAAACCAGAAGATTCTCCAAGACCACGAGGGACGTGGTGCTGCCTCACTCTGGGCACCCCGCCTGCTCCGGAACACAGAGGGCTCCTCACCCGACCAGTTGAGCAGCCCCAGGCCCGGCCTTGGAGTGCAGGCCGCACATGTTTGGAGACTCGGGCACCCGGTCCTGCCTAGTCTCCACGCGCCCCGGGCTGATCACAGTCATGAATGTCTCCCCAGCCTGTCCTGGTGGTCAGCTCTCACCACACGGCTAGTGTCACCGTGGCCATTCAGCGGGGCTCTTGTGGACACCGTGGCAGCCAGGGGCCACTAGCCCTGGAATCCGGGTTCTTCTTGCTTGAGTCATCATAATTGCACTTTTCTGGGAAGCTTGGAACCTTGGTGTCTGACGAAATGCATGCTATTTCTTGAAGGTTAATGTTGAAACTTGCCAGTTCAAGATAAAGTAAAAGCTGGAGGCAGTCTCACTGGCCGTTAAGAGAACCACAGAGTATTTGCTGACTTTTTTTTCATAGAAATATTTTTGAAGTCATGTTTTGGCAAGCAATGTAGTAGCTATTTCAGGGTTTTGAGCTTTTCTTGACCAAAAACTCTGGACTTAAAATGTTGAAGACTACTTCCATTTAAAAACTAAGATAGGACTTCCCTGCTGGTCCAGTGGGTGAAGAGTCTGCCTTGCAGTGCAAGGGGAACCTGTTTGACCCCTGGCCCGGGAAGATCCCACGTGCCGAGTGGCTGGACCTGTGTGTCCAATTACGAGCCAGCGCTCTGGAGCACATGCACCCAGAGCCGGTGCTCTGCAATGAGAGAGGCCACTGCAGTGGGAGGCCCACTCATGCCAAGGAATAAAGATGGATGAAAATAAATATAAATAAATAAATAAATAAAGAGTTTGTGACATAAAGTTGAAAAGAATTTCTTAAAAAAACTAATTAAAAATAAACAAAATAAAACAAAAAACTAAGATAATTCAGAAAACCCTGTGCAAAGATGAACACTGCATAACTTAATGCCATTAAAATATGCAAATTCGCAGTTTATTAAGGTGCAAAGGGAACACAAACAAAAAATAAACTCAAAATAATGACTACAAGAAAGGAAGTTAGTCTGGAGAACAAGATACAGACAAGACTGAAAACTACCCAGTTTCAGCAGCAGGAAAGGCGGGTGGTGTCCCAGAAACCAGACGAAGCCCCCGGGCTGTGGACTCAGGCTGGGTGTGGAGGGGCTCAGGGAGGCGGGGGCGGACGGCGGGCACCGCCCAGGGCGGCTCAGAGGCTCAGCAGGTCTCTGAAGCCGGAAGGGCTCTTCCTGACTCACGGCCGGGACCCCGGAGTCAGGCAGCTCAGAGATGACCCTCCAAGAATCTGTGTCGCAAACCACTGCTTCTTACTACAAACTGGGCCTGCCTCATACAAAAGGAGACTTCTGTTCCTGCACATGTCACCGTTTAAGTAGAAGATGATAAAATAATAGCCCAAGAATCTCAGGCTCAAAGCCAGGGCCCCGGGACCCTCGCAGGCTGGCTTTGTGATAAAACGCGGCTGCTCAGCTCCTTCTTTTCAGCCGCAGAGAAGGCAGCTCCTCTCTCCTGGACCAGCTCATCGGTTGTCAAAATTAAGTGAGAAAATAAGGTATTACAGTGTCTAGTTTTTCTTTTTACAGTTGAACTATGTTTCAAATGCCTTTTTTTTCCTCCATCTAGCATGTATTTTGTTGGCAATTTCTCTTTCAGTCTTGCTGCTGAGCAGGATGTGTGAGTGCGGAGAGGGCTCGGGGGCGCGAGAGGCCCAGGAGCTATGAAAACCCCGAGCCACCGCCGAGGGCCCATGAGCCTGGCGGTTCACTCCTCGCCCCCTGGAAACACTGGAACCTGCCTCTGCCCCTGGGCAAGCACAAGGTCACAGGACCCTGCCCCCACGCTGGGCCGGGCTGGCCGCTGTCCATCCGGGAGGGTGCTGGCTGCCGACGGGGTGGCGGGGACGCAGAGCTGAGGTCGGGTTGTCCCCACTCTCACTCCATTTTGCCAACGGTCTTGAACTCTTCAGCAAGAGCCCTGGTACCCTGATGCTGCCAAGGCAGCCAGGCGGGCGTGCGGCCAGAGGAAAGCAGAGAGAAAAGGAGCACGCTTTTGAGGTGGGCACGTGGGCGCCTGTGGCGTCTGCTCTGTGTCTGACATCAGCTGCTGCTCCGTCGTCTTCCTCCACGAGCCACGCGGGAACGGGGAGCCCTTCTCAGAAGCAGCCTTTGTCACTCGAGGAAATCACAATGTGTAACACAAAGTACTATTTTGAACTCAAAATGGCGAGCCTCTCACACACTAGTCCCCTCTGTCACTTCCCAGCTTCCAGTTCAGCTCCTGGAATCCCTTCCAAGATAAGGCACCTGATCCCAAGCCCAAGGTCATGCTTCCTTTGGGGGCAACCGAGCTGCGGCAAGGCTCAAAGTCTCCTCAGTTACTGGAGAATCGGCACAGAAAAACTTATCTCACGGTCGTAAGTGCTGGAACCTTCACACGCTGTAGCCTCGCACCGCGACCGTCCAGCCCTCCGGGAACGGGGCTGCCTGCCCGCCGGCAGGCCCCGCAGGAAGCCGTCATCCTGCACAGGCAGCCAGGGTCGCCGCCTGCAGCACCCCGCTAGGCCCCAGGGCTAACAGTGCCTTCTCCTAGCACGGCTGATTTTTAGCAAATCAACCTGCAGGGGACACATTCAGGCTTTTAAAAATGCATTCCTTTGGAAGGTTACACCCAGGACGTTCTGAGTAGGATTTGGGTGTTTCCTAAACTTGTCAGCACCTCCTTCAAGGTTGCTCCGTGAGGACCACCCATCCCAGGCCGGCCATCGGGACTGTTTTCCGAGGGTCCTGCCCTCTGCTCAGGCTCAGAGGCTCCCGGCGCAGGGCTGCACTCCTCAGTCATTTCTCGCCGGGCCGGCAAGGAGCCCCGCGGACCCACTGCGTCCCCTCCAGACTCCTCCGCCCGGCCTGGTACCTGCTGACGATTCAAGGGAAGTTCCTGCTGTAGGGAGGCCACACGGGCACAGGCCGATGCCAAGTCCCTGGTCAGCACGGCCCTGGGAAGCACGGCCACGCACGGCCATGTGACCGCGCCTGTCGAAGGGACTCCCACTCCCAGGAGTCCCCTTCAGACACTCCGAGCCGGCTGTCCATTCCTTTAGGAGTTTTATCCAAAGGGAGTTTAAATTTCAGTCAATTGTCTTCCTCCCAAGATGAATCACCATTGGTGACGGAGACAAAGCCAGTGGCTCTCCCTCTGCTGGCCACTAGCCTCGGGCCGGAATGGGCGTGCTCTCCCCAGCGTGCGGCCCCTGTGTCTGGCCCCCGTGTCCCAGAAGCTCACACAGCAACAGCGTGAGAGGCCAGCGCCTTCCATCCGGGACCCTCCTGCCGCCCTGGGCCTGATGCCTGCCTTCTAAGCCACGACTTGGCTTTCCTCGACGTGCTCTCGGGCAGGATCGCGGCAGGGAGCTGGCCACAGCCCGCCGGTAGCGCTGGCCCTCTTCCCCTCTGCCCAAGGCAGCAGGTGCTGGAACCGGCGCCCCTGGCTGACCTGGCCTCCTCCTCTCACCCTCTGGGCTGGACACCCACAGCCCACTCTCAGCCCAGGGTTTTGGGGGGCAGCTAGGGCCCAGGCTGTGACTCAACGGGGTCCCACCTTGTGGTCGTGGCCACCGTGCTTTACATCTCTGTCCCTCTGGCCTCCTAACCCCGCTCCTCAGGCACGTGGGGTTCAGCTGGTCCCTTGGGGAGGAGGCACAGGGTCCTCACCCCTCGGCATTCCCCCTGCAGGCCCAGGTCCAGCCCTCCCCCTGCGCCCACGCCCGCCTCTTCCCCCAGGCCCTGCCTTGCTCCCTTCCAGCCGCCCTGTCGAGCTCCATGCGCGGGTTGGAAAAGAATTTCCAGACAGGGCAGAGTGAGAGGAAAGGAAAGCTTATTAGAGTGGGGGAAGGGAGAGCCGCTGCCAGGACAGCGGGCCGACTCAAGGGAGAATCGGAGTTGTTAAGGCGGGAGACGCTGCTAGAACAGCCTGTCGGCTCAAAGGAGAGCCGAGCCCAAGCAGGGGTCTTTGATTCATTTTATGCCCGGGGTCTGGGACCCCTGCTGACGGGCCGGTGCACTGGGTGGGGTGGAGTGATGACGGCAGCCGGAAGGGAGACAGGGGGGTCTCAGGGAGTGGGCGGTGGACTACAGCCCGGGGAGGGGAGGACAGCAAGGGTCTTGCATTCCAGGAGCCGCCTGTCTGCTGGTTCTTTCATCCTTGGGCGCCACACGCCCTCCCTGCTCAAGCTCTGCGCCCGTCTGCTCCGGAGTCCCTCCTGCGGGAACTCCCGGCCCGCCACGCCACCGTCTCGTGTGCTGCCTTCTCTCGACTCCACAGCGGCTCGGATGAGCAGTTTCTTTTATTATTGCTGCTCTTCACTGCTTTGAAATCTTGCACTGAATCCTCAAGGACCTCGTTGCTCCGGCTGTGCCATCGAGGAGGACACAAGCCCGGAACTGTCAAGTGAGTTCCCAGAGACACACGGCCAGCGTGGGGCTGAGCCCCCCGGGACACGTGCCTCCTAGATGTTCACACTTCTTCAGTGCAAGCGAGAAATTGTAGCAGCCTGTCTTGGCCGCTGACTGCCCGGGAGGCCTCTGCTAGAAGCTTCCACGGACCTTGTGTTTACACATCACGGCACTTGGCTGGATGTTGAGATGGGGGGTCCTCACTCACACTTGATGAAACTGGAGCACCTGGGGTCTGCTCACCCGGCCGAGTGGCCAGTGCTCTGGACCTTGTCCTACAGACCCCGGACACGCAGCTATGCACGAGAACTAACCGCCGACTCTGCCCCTCCTCCTGGCCCCAGGATGAGGGGATTCAGCGGAGCCGGGGAGAGAATGAGCCCCTCCAACAGGGAGAGCAGCTGGGCGTCCAGGTGAGGAGACCCCGTCCTGACGCTCCGGCCACCCACCTGCCCGCCTCTCCAGCAAGGGAGGGGAACCTGGGCGACCGCCCGATCTTCCTGGGCCCCCCGCCCCCCACACCCACACTGGGGTGCTGTAAGAGTTGTCTGGGGGTCATAAGAGGTCTTCATCTGTTCCAGACACTAGACCCTTACCAGATCTATGATGTCTAAATGTTTTCTCCATTCAATAGTTTGCCTTTTAAATTTCCCATAAGGTTCTTTGATACAGAGGTGTCCTGTACTTTGATGGAGCCGTTTATCCTCTCTCTGTCCTTTCTTAATGCTCATGCTTCTGATGCTATGCTTCAGAGTCCATTCCCAGGCCCAAGGTCATGAAGATTTATCCGTGGTTTTGTCTGAGAGTTTTATAGTCTTAGTTCTTATATCGGGGTCACCAACCACTGTAAGTTAATTTCTGTATGTGGGACGAAGTAGGGGTCAGCTTTGTCCTTCTGCACGTGAGCATCCATTTGCTGGGAGATTGCTCCTTCCTCACTAAATGGCCTTGGGACCTGGTAGAACCAGTCGGCCATGGAAATCTCGGCTTATATCTGGGCTCCTGTCCACTGGTCTGTGTCCATCCCTGTGTTAGCATCACACTGTTTTGGACACTGCACTTTTTTTGTATAATTGGGAATCAGGAAGTGTGCGTCCTCCAATTTCGTCCTTACTTTTCAGTCTTGTGCTGGCTATTCAGAGCCCCTGCAATCCCACATGACTCTGAGGATCATCTTTTTCATTTCTCAAAAAAACTTGGAATTTTGATACTGATTGAACTGAACCTGGAGTTTGCATCATGTAGTGTCCTTGTCTTAACAGTGTTAAATCCTCCAACCCATAAACACTAGCTGTCTTGCCATTTATTTAAGCTTTTGTTAATTTTTCACAATGTTTTGCACTTTCATTATACAAGCAGTTTAGCTTTTGGTTGAATTCACTTCTAGGCATTCTGTTGTTTCAAATGCTATTGCAAATGAAATGCTTTTCTTTTTTTAAGGAATATATATATTTTTTAAATTTTGGTCTCTTCTATTAGTTTTTTATTTATCTATTTTCATTCATCTTTGTTCTTTGGCCTGTGTGGGCCTCCCATCACAGTGGCCTCTCTCGTTGTAGGGCACCGGCTCCGGGTGCATGCCCTCCAGAGTGCTGGCTCATAAATGGACACACCGGTCCAGCTGCTCCACGGCATGTGGAATCTTCCCAGGCCAGGGATCCAACCAGTGCCACTTGCACTGCAAGGCATCCTCTTTACCCACTGGACCACCAGGGAAGCCCTGAAGTTCTTAATTTTATTTTCGTATTATGTCTTGCTGGTTAATAGAAGGGCTTCCCAGGTGACGGTGGTGAGGAACCTTCCTATCTGTGCAGGAGAGGTGAGAGTTGCAGGTTTGACTATGCTTCAGAGTCCATTCCCAGGCCCAAGGTCATGAAGATTTATCCGTGGTTTTGTCTGAGAGTTTTATAGTCTTAGTTCTTATATCGGGGTCACCAACCACTGTAAGTTAATTTCTGTATGTGGGACGAAGTAGGGGTCAGCTTTGTCCTTCTGCACGTGAGCATCCATTTGCTGGGAGATTGCTCCTTCCTCACTAAATGGCCTTGGGACCTGGTAGAACCAGTCGGCCATGGAAATCTCGGCTTATATCTGGGCTCCTGTCCACTGGTCTGTGTCCATCCCTGTGTTAGCATCACACTGTTTTGGACACTGCACTTTTTTTGTATAATTGGGAATCAGGAAGTGTGCGTCCTCCAATTTCGTCCTTACTTTTCAGTCTTGTGCTGGCTATTCAGAGCCCCTGCAATCCCACATGACTCTGAGGATCATCTTTTTCATTTCTCAAAAAAAAACTTGGAATTTTGATACTGATTGAACTGAACCTGGAGTTTGCATCATGTAGTGTCCTTGTCTTAACAGTGTTAAATCCTCCAACCCATAAACACTAGCTGTCTTGCCATTTATTTAAGCTTTTGTTAATTTTTCACAATGTTTTGCACTTTCATTATACAAGCAGTTTAGCTTTTGGTTGAATTCACTTCTAGGCATTCTGTTGTTTCAAATGCTATTGCAAATGAAATGCTTTTCTTTTTTTAAGGAATATATATATTTTTTAAATTTTGGTCTCTTCTATTAGTTTTTTATTTATCTATTTTCATTCATCTTTGTTCTTTGGCCTGTGTGGGCCTCCCATCACAGTGGCCTCTCTCGTTGTAGGGCACCGGCTCCGGGTGCATGCCCTCCAGAGTGCTGGCTCATAAATGGACACACCGGTCCAGCTGCTCCACGGCATGTGGAATCTTCCCAGGCCAGGGATCCAACCAGTGCCACTTGCACTGCAAGGCATCCTCTTTACCCACTGGACCACCAGGGAAGCCCTGAAGTTCTTAATTTTATTTTCGTATTATGTCTTGCTGGTTAATAGAAGGGCTTCCCAGGTGACGGCGGTGGTGAGGAACCTTCCTATCTGTGCAGGAGAGGTGAGAGTTGCAGGTTTGATCCCTGGGTCAGGAAGATCCTTTGGAGAAAGAAATGGCAACTCATTCCAGTATCCTTGACTGGAAAATTACATGGACAACGAAGCCCGGAGGGCTACAGTCCATGGAACACCAAAAACTCAGGCACAGCAGACTGAGCATGCACACGTGGTGGATGGAAATACAACTTTCTATGTTGATCATCTACTCTTCAACTTGGCTGAATTCCCCTTTTTCTTGAGATATAACTGACATATAACATCGTTTAAGTTTAAGGTGCACAATTATATTTTTAAACCCCTCAAAATGTGGCATTAGAAAAAAACAGCTTGGGCTTCCCTGGTGGTCCAGTGGGTAAGGACACCGCCTTGCAGTGCATGGGGTGCCAGTTCGATCCCTGGCCTGGGAAGATCCCACGTGCCATGGAGCGGCTGGACCGGTGTGTCCAATTACCAAGCCGGAGCTCTGGAGCACATGAGCCCAGAACCGGCGCTCTGCAGCGAGAGAGGCCACTGCGATGGGAGGCCCACGCGGGCCAAAGAACAAAGATAAATAAATGAAAGACCAATAGAAGTGGCCAAAAAACAATAACAACAACAACAACAACAACAACAAAAGGTAAAAGGGCTTGGAAATTATAAAGAAAAATTATGAATGAGATATCCTGGCATTCCGGATATGGATGTTAGAATAATCCGATGTTAGTTGCTGTTGTTGTTCAGTCGCTCTGACCCTGTGACCCCAAGGACTGCAGCCCGCCAGGCTGCCCTGTCCTCCAGCATCTCCTGGAGTTTGCTCTGACTCATGTCCACTGAGTCAGTGATGCCATCCAACCCTCTCATCCTCTGTCGCCCTTCTCTTCCTGTCCTCAGTCTTCCCCAGCATCAGGGTATTTTCCAGTGACTTGGCTCTTCACATGAGGTGGCCAAAATACTGGAGCTTCAGCTTTAGCATCCGTCCTTCCAGTGAACGCTCAGGGTTGATTTCCTTTAGGGTTAACAGGGCTGATCTCCTTGCCGTCCAAGAGACTCTCAAGAGTCTTTTCTGACACCGTGGTTCAAAGGCATCAGTTCTCTGGCGCTCAGCCTTTTTTATTGTCCAGCTCTCACATCCGTGCATGACTACTCCAAAAACCATAGCTTTGATTATATGAACCTTTGTCAGCAAAGTAATGCCTCTGTTTTTTAATACACTGTCTAGGTTTGTCATAGCTCTTCTCCAAGGAACAGGCATCTTTTAATTTCATGGCTGCAGTCACCATATGCAGTGATTTTGGAGCCCAAAATATAAAGTCTGTCAATGTATCCATTGTTTGTCCATCTATTTGCCATGAAGTGATGGGACTGGATACCACAATCTTCATTTTTTGAATGTTGAGTTTTAAGCCAGTTTTTTCATTCTCCTTTCACCTTCATCAAAAGGCTGTTTAGTTCCTTTTCCCTTTCTGCCATAAGGGTGGTGTCACCTGCATATCTGAGGTTACTGATATTTCTCCTGGCAATCTTGATTCCAGCTTGTGCTTCATTCAGACCGCATGGTGGTCTGCATGGTGTCCTCTGCACAGAAGTTAAATAAGCAGGGTGACAATATACAGCCTTGACGTACTCCTTTCCCAATGTGTAGCCAGTCCATTTTTCCATGTCCAGGTGCTTCTGTTGCTAACTGTTGCTTCTCCAACTGCATACAGGTTTCTCATGAGGCAGGTAAGGTGGTCTGGTATTCTATTTCTTTAAAAATTTTCCACAGCTTTTGTGATCCACACAATCAAAGGCTTTGGCATAGTCAATGAAGCAGAAGTTGACGTTTTTCTGGAATCCCCTTGCTTTGTCTATGATCCTGTGGATGTTGGCAATTTGATCAATGGTTCCTCTGCCTTTTCTAAATCCTTTGTATATCTGGAAGTTCTTGGTTTACAGACGGTTGAAGCTTAGCTTGGAGGATTTTGAGCCTTACCTTGCTAGCATGTGAAATGAGTGCAATGCTGCGGTAGTTTGAGCATTCTTCAGCATTGCCCTTCTTTGGACTTGGAATGAAAACTGAACTTTTCCAGTCCTGAGGCCACTGCTGAGTTTTCCAAATTTGCTGGTGTATTAAGTAGCATCATCTTTTAGGATTTGAAATAGCTCAGCCGGAATTCCATCACCTCCACGAGCTTTGTTTGTAGTGATGCTTCCTAGGCCCTCTTGACTTCACACTTCAGGATGGCTGACTCTAGGTGAGCCCCCGGTTACTGGGATATCCGGATCTGGATCATCCTTTACCAACAGCATGCAACGGACTTAGTTCATCAACTAGCTTTGCCTTCACTAGATACACTGTCTAGGTTTGTCATAGCTCTTCTCCAAGGAACAGGCATCTTTTAATTTCATGGCTGCAGTCACCATATGCAGTGATTTTGGAGCCCAAAATATAAAGTCTGTCAATGTATCCATTGTTTGTCCATCTATTTGCCATGAAGTGATGGGACTGGATACCACAATCTTCATTTTTTGAATGTTGAGTTTTAAGCCAGTTTTTTCATTCTCCTTTCACCTTCATCAAAAGGCTGTTTAGTTCCTTTTCCCTTTCTGCCATAAGGGTGGTGTCACCTGCATATCTGAGGTTACTGATATTTCTCCTGGCAATCTTGATTCCAGCTTGTGCTTCATTCAGACCGCATGGTGGTCTGCATGGTGTCCTCTGCACAGAAGTTAAATAAGCAGGGTGACAATATACAGCCTTGACGTACTCCTTTCCCAATGTGTAGCCAGTCCATTTTTCCATGTCCAGGTGCTTCTGTTGCTAACTGTTGCTTCTCCAACTGCATACAGGTTTCTCATGAGGCAGGTAAGGTGGTCTGGTATTCTATTTCTTTAAAAATTTTCCACAGCTTTTGTGATCCACACAATCAAAGGCTTTGGCATAGTCAATGAAGCAGAAGTTGACGTTTTTCTGGAATCCCCTTGCTTTGTCTATGATCCTGTGGATGTTGGCAATTTGATCAATGGTTCCTCTGCCTTTTCTAAATCCTTTGTATATCTGGAAGTTCTTGGTTTACAGACGGTTGAAGCTTAGCTTGGAGGATTTTGAGCCTTACCTTGCTAGCATGTGAAATGAGTGCAATGCTGCGGTAGTTTGAGCATTCTTCAGCATTGCCCTTCTTTGGACTTGGAATGAAAACTGAACTTTTCCAGTCCTGAGGCCACTGCTGAGTTTTCCAAATTTGCTGGTGTATTAAGTAGCATCATCTTTTAGGATTTGAAATAGCTCAGCCGGAATTCCATCACCTCCACGAGCTTTGTTTGTAGTGATGCTTCCTAGGCCCTCTTGACTTCACACTTCAGGATGGCTGACTCTAGGTGAGTGATCCCACCATCGCAGTTACTGGGTTGTAGTTATCCGGATCTGGTATTACATCCTTTACCAAACAGCATGCAACGGCCCCAAAGAATAAGCAGCTATATGAGTATGTTTTACAAAACTGCTAGGATGGACCATATTAGCAAGTCTCTTTGTCCAGCTATCTAGGACTGAGCTTTGATTGATCGGGAATTGCCAATCCTATTCACGTGTAATGACAGCTTGTTGTTTAGCCACTCGATCATGCCTGACTCTTTTCTACCCCATGGACTGTAGCACGCCAGGCTCCTCTCTCCATGAGATTTCCCAGGCAAGATTACTGGAGTGGGTTGCTATTCCCTTGTCCAGAAGATCTTACCAAACCACAGATCAAACCCACGTCTCCTGCTTGGAAGGTGGGCTTTTACCACTGAGTCACCGAGGAGCCTACTCCTCCGCAAACACAGCAAGAAAGAAAGCCCAGAATCTACCAGAGCCCTCTCAGTGCTAATGTCCTAACTCACCCTTTCCAGCAGCTGAAATCTTTAGCTGAAGTGCCAAGGATTCCTGTGTACAAAGCGGCGGTTTCTAAAGAAATGGCTCCTCATGGAGAGACTGCACCTTCATGAGGCGTGAGTATCTGTGTATGATGAGTATGTACTAAACATATATGATTAAATGTTTTATTAACATATTCATATATTCTACACTAGGTGTGTGTGATTGTATTTTGTATATACGTAAAATCTTATTTAATAATTGTAATTTATCTCTGAAACCATACCAAAGAAAAGTAATTTATTTTCTAAAATTTAACTACACTTGATTTACAGTGTTGTGTTAGTTTAAAGTGTACAGCAAAGAGATTCAGATGTGTACGTTCTCAGATTCTTTTCCATGACGGGTTATCATACGATACTAAATACAGCGCCCTGTGCTACACCGTGCGTCCTCATGGTCATGTACATTACGTCCAGTGGTGCATGTCCGTTAACCCCATCCTCCTCACTCATCCTCCAACCCCTCCGTCCGGTAGCTCTAAGACGGTGTTCTATGTCGGTGAGTTGTTTCAGTTTCATAAATCAACTCATTCGCCTCACTTTTAGATTCCACATATAAGTGATATCATATGATATTTGTCCTCTGTGTGACTTACTCCACTTAGCATGATCATCTCTAGGTGCATCCAGGTGGCTGATCATTCATAAATTTAGATGGAAAAAAATCACATGCATTGTATCCTGACCCAAAGTAATGAGATAATTTTTATAGATAGAAAAACAAATCCACTGGACAACAAAAGACAGCTATATAACTAATAAACAATCTGAAAGCAAATGAACAGCACATACCATGACGTGCCGTCAGGTTTTATGGACCACCCTTTCCTCCTCCCACTCTGCTTTCCTCAGAGTCAGCTCTCTGCAGGCGCACGGTCATCTTGCATCAGATGGTCCTCTTACCCTGAGGTTTGAGCCTGGAAGAGACCCCTCCAGCCCATGAAGGCTGACCTCCCGAGAGCCTGGGGTCGGGAGCAGAGCAGCGGCCACGGGCTGAGGCTCTGTGGGTGGCAGTCCCCAAGCTGGCCAGCCAACCACCCGGTCCTGTCTGCGCCGGCACACTTGATCGACGCTTGTTCCCTGGTACGGCCTCTGACTGAACAGTCACATCAATGATGTGGAGAGTGTGTCTTTGCAGGCAATGTCAAAATCTCACTTTTCATGATGTATGCGGTGTGCTGGAGGTCAAAAAGACACTCCATGGAAAAGCAACAGCTGAGGGGGTCCAAGTTTCCAGCCTCATTATAGCTGAGCGATGTGACGTGAATGTCACTCTAGAGGCCAGCCTGCCATCACAGCCCGTCTGCTCTGGCCCCTGGGACCCGCATGGCCCCTCTGAGCTCAGAGATACCTCCGCCCACCCTGGGCAGCAGCACCCGGGGACCCTGGTCAGCGGGGACCCTGGACGGCGGGGACCCTGCGGGGCAAGCTCGGCCAAGGTCAGACAAGCCGATGTCGACACTTGGCATCTCGGGCCCCAGACTTCCTTGGCCCCGGGGCAGGTGTACCGTCCAACCCCATCCTCCTCACTCATCCTCCAACCCCTCCGTCCGGTAGCTCTAAGACGGTGTTCTATGTCGGTGAGTTGTTTCAGTTTCATAAATCAACTCATTCGCCTCACTTTTAGATTCCACATATAAGTGATATCATATGATATTTGTCCTCTGTGTGACTTACTCCACTTAGCATGATCATCTCTAGGTGCATCCAGGTGGCTGATCATTCATAAATTTAGATGGAAAAAAATCACATGCATTGTATCCTGACCCAAAGTAATGAGATAATTTTTATAGATAGAAAAACAAATCCACTGGACAACAAAAGACAGCTATATAACTAATAAACAATCTGAAAGCAAATGAACAGCACATACCATGACGTGCCGTCAGGTTTTATGGACCACCCTTTCCTCCTCCCACTCTGCTTTCCTCAGAGTCAGCTCTCTGCAGGCGCACGGTCATCTTGCATCAGATGGTCCTCTTACCCTGAGGTTTGAGCCTGGAAGAGACCCCTCCAGCCCATGAAGGCTGACCTCCCGAGAGCCTGGGGTCGGGAGCAGAGCAGCGGCCACGGGCTGAGGCTCTGTGGGTGGCAGTCCCCAAGCTGGCCAGCCAACCACCCGGTCCTGTCTGCGCCGGCACACTTGATCGACGCTTGTTCCCTGGTACGGCCTCTGACTGAACAGTCACATCAATGATGTGGAGAGTGTGTCTTTGCAGGCAATGTCAAAATCTCACTTTTCATGATGTATGCGGTGTGCTGGAGGTCAAAAAGACACTCCATGGAAAAGCAACAGCTGAGGGGGTCCAAGTTTCCAGCCTCATTATAGCTGAGCGATGTGACGTGAATGTCACTCTAGAGGCCAGCCTGCCATCACAGCCCGTCTGCTCTGGCCCCTGGGACCCGCATGGCCCCTCTGAGCTCAGAGATACCTCCGCCCACCCTGGGCAGCAGCACCCGGGGACCCTGGTCAGCGGGGACCCTGGACGGCGGGGACCCTGCGGGGCAAGCTCGGCCAAGGTCAGACAAGCCGATGTCGACACTTGGCATCTCGGGCCCCAGACTTCCTGGCAGGAGTTCCCCGGGCTTCCCAAGCCGAGGCCCCGCCGGCTGGGCCAGGAGCCACCGCCTCCCTGGATGACAGGCCTCTGCCAAGCCGCTCCCACGGGAGCAGCGGCCTGGGCTTGGCCAGGCGCGACCGTCCCCGCGGCCTCCGCCTCCTCCACCAGGAGCCCAGGGCTGTGGTCCTTTGGGGTCCAGATAAGGACCCTTTAGTTCTGAGCAGAACCGCGATCCTACGACCGGGCCGTGGAGCCCTCAGGCAGCAGCACTCAGGTGACCCCGAGCCCTCGACCCCCGTGCCTGGGGCCAGACACCGCCTTGTGAGACTCAGACAAACTGAGCACCGGCCGCTCGGGACGCTCAGGCCCACAGTGACCCCGGGCCCACGCGACCTCCAGCCAGGGCCGCGGGGGGCCCGTGAGCCCGCTCAGGACCCTCACCCACTACAGACCCTCCAGACTCCCTTCCCGTGGGCTCCCCAGGGCTGGATCCCCGCCTTCTAGAACCCCCTCCGGCTCCTCCGACGGAGGCTCACAAAGCACGGCCCGAAGGTTCTGAGTTTTGGGGACGGGGTGGCTGTTTTTTTTCAGGGACAGTGACGGAGCACAGCTTTACCCTGCGTGTCAGAATCTCACAGGAGGAGGAGACTCCCAGGCCTGTCCCCCACGAGCCATCTCCCTGCCGCCAGAAAGTCAGGCCTGGGACCACCGGGTGCCGGCGAGGCCTGCCAGGAACTCCTGCTGCAACGAACTCCCCCCGTGTGAGCGTGCGCGACGGCGTCTCGTGCCACCACGGCCTGACCTCTCGGCGCCCTCGCCCCACGCCCCGCACACTTCTGGCCCCACGAGCGAAGCACACGTCAGCCTCTCCGTCGTCACGACCCCGGGGTCCAGCCCGCACCCTCCTCCTCGCCACCTCGTGCCTGAGCGCTCTGAGCCCCCGGCCACTTCCGCAGGCCTTGTCGTGTCCTCCTCCTCCACGTCCCCACGCCCGTCTGCTGCCTGCCCGAGCCACGCCAGGCCTTCAGCTCCGCTCGTCCCCTGGGGCCCGTCCCCGCATCTCCTTGCTTCCCAACACGCGGGTGGTCCCTCCGGCTCCCCAGCGGCTCTCCTCCCATCAGGGAGCGAGCGGCCTGTCTACACGGCCTCGTGTCCGAGCACGCGCATCTTCTGCTGCGTCGCGCTCGGGTGTGCACGCAGCCCGGTCCCGGGAAGCGCCGCCGGCACGATGAGGCGTCCCTTCTCCCGCGCCGTCCCGGTGGTGCCGACACGCACGGCACAGCTCTGTCCCCTGCGGGACAGCGAGCGGTGGCCGAGGGGCGACGACCTCAGGTCACGTCCTCCGGGACCCAGGCGGCTCCGCAGACCACGGGGCGGCCTGCCAACAGCCTCCTGCTCCACGAAGCCCCCCGCTGCGCCTCGGCCCGAGAGGGCCTGGCACGGAGCGTCGGCCCTTCCTGCCGCGCTCCCTCCGCTGCCCTGGCAGGAGCCCTGCTCGCTCTTTAAAAAAGGGAGAGAGATTCATGTATAGAAAACCTTTTTACAATTTATTTTCTGTTATGAACCTTTAAAGTATAAAAATGAGGCTCTAGCTAAATGCAGGGTTCAGTGGTGAGAATCTGACCGTGCGAACAAATAAATAAATATTTACAGTCTTTGGCAAAACAAAAGAAGTTTCATCCATCTGTACCAAAAGTTTGCTTAAAAAAACCCATAAATAATTTACAAAAAAATATGGTACATTCTCAATATTCACATCATCTCCCGTACCACCGAACACCACCAACACGGAAGACCTACATGCTCTTCGCAGCGGGGACACTTAATGGCGTCTCCCAACACGCGTGCTCTGGGGAAGACGGTACCACCGGAAAGCCTGAGACGCGCGGCAGCCCACAAAGGGACCTGACCTCACAGATGCTACAGACGTGCCTTCGCCAGACGGCGCGCGAGACGGGTCGTGGTCCTCCCCAGGACGCAGGCGCAAACTCGCGGCCCGCGCAAGGCAGGGCCGTCTGGCACGCCCAGCTGACGAGACAAGGCTTCTTCCTTCGTGGAGTGAAATTAGCTAGTATTTCCTACAGAAACGTCATGCAGCAGAAAGCGAAAACCAAGCCTGCGTCTACTACTGCGTGATGCAGGGGCATGTCTGCCGAGACAGCACTGGGTTACCCTTGGCATAGAAGTCTTTAAAATCCTACGTACAGCAGATAGAGAACAGTCAAAAACACGGACTTAAAGTCACTGGCAACAGTATATATTAAGGTTCCCTTATAAACTCTTCACTATTATTTGTTTAAGCTATCACATTTTGCGGCATGCTTTATCATAACAACATAATATTATAAAGCTTTGCATTTTGACAGGAAGGGGTTTTGCTTTAACGGTATTTTTATATTATATGCTAGTTATGTGTTTGCTTCTAGAAATTATACCACGCGTGCTACTTGGCATATTTAAAATAAGTTACTGGTGAACAGAACCGCATTCTATAGTCAATAAATATCAGCACAACATTTATACCTGGAACCTTAACAGCGTGTGTTACCAAGCTGGGTAAAGCAACTTGCCCACAGTACCAGGACCTCAACGAGGGACCAGGCCCCAAACACCTCTGCCGCCTGCTTCTCTGCCGGATTTCCCCAGCAGCGGTGAGGATCCTGGGGACCAGGACTTGGAGCCAAGGGACAACAGGCCAGGAGTCCTCCCAGGTCCACCACGGCTGGAAGGACCGCGGCAGTGACCGCGCTGCCTCTGCTGCACCCCCAGGTGGGGGGTGGCCAGGCCCACACCTGGGCCCACTCGAAGCCGCCTCACAGGGGTTCCCCTTCCTTCATGAGGCTGCAGCTCTGGGGGCTTCCACGTGGGACAGGAGAGTGGGGAGGGCAATCCATTTACTCCCATCGGTATTTCTGACGTTCCAGTTAGCTACCTGACGTCCCACATGTGTGACTGCTATCTCCTGACCCCTTTCTGATGATGGCACTACTTCAAACTCAAGTAGACCCTTCTTAATAATTTAGCTAACAAGATTTGGGTGCCCTCACACCCAACTTAAAGCACTGGAAGTAATGCAGCAATATTTTTCCTGCTTAATTTATGATAATGGCTTATACACAATATTCCCTTCAACTCCATATACACATAAATACAATAAGTACTTACATTTCACATGTAAACGTCATTCTTTTTAAACACACAAGGAAAAAAAACAATGCAATATCATGCTCAATTTTCACTCCACATAAAGTCTCATGGATCATCAAATCGCTTTTCCTGTAGTGGGCTGGAAGTTCATCTTTTGGTTCCATCAATATTTATCCTCTGAAGGCACTCGGGCTTGGGTCGATGGCAGGAGGTGAAGTCAGGGTCAAGGACAGGAGGTCTGCTAGAGAGAGAAGCTGGAAGCACTGGGGACTGAGGTGTCTGGGTAACAGCGTCTACAGTACTTTGCTGGAAACACAGCCAATCTTGTTTAGACGTCTGCAAAACACAGCAACATGATTTGGGAGATAGGACCATGAGTTTTGTTTTGCTTTATTTTGTTTAACTATGGCATAAAATATCATTATTTCTATTTTTTATAAACGACATCCACAGTTACCAATGAACACATGAATGACTGAATGAACGAATGGGAAGATGGATGGATGGAAATATGAACAAGGATGGATGGATGGATGAAAGGATGGATGGATAGATGCATGGGGATGGATGAATGAAAAGATGGATGGATAGAAGCATAAATAGATGCAAGGATTGACTGACGGATTGATTGATGGATGGATGGATGAATGGATGGGTGGATGGGTAGATGGACATATGGGAGGAAACATGAAATGTCTCAAAATACAACCTAACACAAGGGAGAAAGCACTCTGCCAGAGTCAAGAAGGCAGATCAACAGGCTTGTGTGGCTTTTGAGAAGCATCTCTGAGTCTTACCTCATCTGTTGAAAGTATTTCCACATCTACTGAAAGCACTGATTTAGATCATATAAAAGTCAAGTGCCCTCCAGATCTATAATACTTTCATTCAAATCAACTCCTAGAACTCTGAAAGTGAAATTTGCTCAGTCGTATCTGATTCTTTGAAACCCATGGACAAGCCATGGAACTCTCCAGACAAGAATGCAGGAATGGGTAGCTTTTCCCTTCTCCTGGGGATCATCCCAACCCAGGGATCAAACCCAGGTCTCCTGCACTGAAGGCAGATTCTTTACCGCCTGAGCCACCAGTGAGGTCCAAAGTGATCCTAGAGAGAGAGCGTACTTACATTTCACATGTAAACGTCATTCTTTTAAACACACAAGGAAAAACAATGCAATATCATGCTCAATTTTCACTCCACATAAAGTCTCATGGATCTCAATCGTTCCTGGAGTGGGCTGGAAGTTCATCTTTTGGTTCCATCAATATTTATCCTCTGAAGGCACTCGGGCTTGGGTCGATGGCAGGAGGTGAAGTCAGGGTCAAGGACAGGAGGTCTGCTAGAGAGAGAAGCTGGAAGCACTGGGGACTGAGGTGTCTGGGTAACAGCGTCTACAGTACTTTGCTGGAAACACAGCCAATCTTGTTTAGACGTCTGCAAAACACAGCAACATGATTTGGGAGATAGGACCATGAGTTTTGTTTTGCTTTATTTTGTTTAACTATGGCATAAAATATCATTATTTCTATTTTTTATAAACGACATCCACAGTTACCAATGAACACATGAATGACTGAATGAACGAATGGGAAGATGGATGGATGGAAATATGAACAAGGATGGATGGATGGATGAAAGGATGGATGGATAGATGCATGGGGATGGATGAATGAAAAGATGGATGGATAGAAGCATAAATAGATGCAAGGATTGACTGACGGATTGATTGATGGATGGATGGATGAATGGATGGGTGGATGGGTAGATGGACATATGGGAGGAAACATGAAATGTCTCAAAATACAACCTAACACAAGGGAGAAAGCACTCTGCCAGAGTCAAGAAGGCAGATCAACAGGCTTGTGTGGCTTTTGAGAAGCATCTCTGAGTCTTACCTCATCTGTTGAAAGTATTTCCACATCTACTGAAAGCACTGATTTAGATCATATAAAAGTCAAGTGCCCTCCAGATCTATAATACTTTCATTCAAATCAACTCCTAGAACTCTGAAAGTGAAATTTGCTCAGTCGTATCTGATTCTTTGAAACCCATGGACAAGCCATGGAACTCTCCAGACAAGAATGCAGGAATGGGTAGCTTTTCCCTTCTCCTGGGGATCATCCCAACCCAGGGATCAAACCCAGGTCTCCTGCACTGAAGGCAGATTCTTTACCGCCTGAGCCACCAGTGAAGTCCAAAGTGATCCTAGAGAGAGAGCTAAGGAGAGCTAGCCCTCTTCCTTCTTTCTTCCTTCCCTTTTTCCTACCTCCCTCTCTGCCTCCTTCTTCTTTTATGTTTTCTTCTTTCTCTCTGTCTTTCCTTTTCTTCTTCTTTCTTCTATCAAGCAATGCAATCTAACCCACCACTAGAGGCCCAAAAGGTGTAGAAATGAGGGCAGCTATGGGGTAGAGCACAGTCGACAGGTATAGCCTGGGAGCAACAAAAGCATTTGTCCCACTTACACTGAGCTTAAAACAAACTGACAAACGTCAACTCAAGTTGACCAGACAAAGCACCTGCTAGGCAGGCCACCAGTTTATTTTCCCAGTGAGTAGCTCTTGTAAAATGGTAAGTAAAATGCGCATTCCTTCTCTGTTCTCTACCCCACCCAGGGCCCCCTGACCCACGTTCCCACGCCCACCTCTGCATTCATATTTGAGGTCTGAGAAGTAGACCATCTCTTGAGAGAAGACAAACAGACCCAGCCGCCCACCAGCGTAGGTTTGGTCGTAGATGGGTCCTGAGTCCGCCATGACCTGTTTTCCTTCGTGCACTAAGACTCTGGAAACAGAAAAAGGAGACAGAAGGTGAAGGTCAGCCCTGTGACGCATGTTTACCAGAGGGTGGGAGGTCAGCTTTCTCCTCACGAGCCCAGCCAAGAGGAACAGCAAGCCCAGACTGACCTTCCTCCCCATGACTCACTGACAGACATCCACCCAAATCCCAAGCTGCCTCTGCCTTGAAGAGCCAGGAATATCGTAGTGGCGTCAGGAGGCCCCTCCCTCAGCCCAACCCTGACCTTGACCCTGACCCTAGCCCTAATTCTAACCCTGACCTTGACTTCACCCCTGATCCTGACCGTCACTCGTTAACCCTAACCACGACCCTGACCCTAACTCTAAGCTTCCCAGGGCAGCAAGCTTCCGGCCTCGCGCCCTCTGCTCCCTCCTGAAGCGCCGTGAGCCGCGTGGTGCGAGCGCCAGCTCCACCCACGGGACAGGTACGCTGAGGGCCCTGGCGGGGAGGAGCTCACGCGTGCATCAGCAGGGGCTCCTCCAGGGAACGCCACCTGCAGCCAGCCCGCGCCTCCCTTCCCAGATCTGCCAGCCGTCACCGAGGACACACGCGTGCACCCTCCTGGCAAAGAATCAGACCAGCTTACGCGACTAAGTTTAACTTGGCAAAGAATTTAAATCCAAGCCATTTTGCTTTAATCAAATTGACTATAAACGCTGTCATGCCAAGAGAACGAACTTCTGTTAGATGGCTGTGTCGGCGTTGTGTTCAAGAGGTGCTTTGGATTCGGCCATTCACGAGCCAGAAATAAGCAGGACCCCACGCCGCAGCGTCCCGGGCGAATTCACCAAGACGCAGTCATGTCCACCGCACTCTCCCTCCCGTGCAGGCATATCCCTAGGAGAGAGGCTCATTCCTTCTCTGTTCTCTACCCCACCCAGGGCCCCCTGACCCACGTTCCCACGCCCACCTCTGCATTCATATTTGAGGTCTGAGAAGTAGACCATCTCTTGAGAGAAGACAAACAGACCCAGCCGCCCACCAGCGTAGGTTTGGTCGTAGATGGGTCCTGAGTCCGCCATGACCTGTTTTCCTTCGTGCACTAAGACTCTGGAAACAGAAAAAGGAGACAGAAGGTGAAGGTCAGCCCTGTGACGCATGTTTACCAGAGGGTGGGAGGTCAGCTTTCTCCTCACGAGCCCAGCCAAGAGGAACAGCAAGCCCAGACTGACCTTCCTCCCCATGACTCACTGACAGACATCCACCCAAATCCCAAGCTGCCTCTGCCTTGAAGAGCCAGGAATATCGTAGTGGCGTCAGGAGGCCCCTCCCTCAGCCCAACCCTGACCTTGACCCTGACCCTAGCCCTAATTCTAACCCTGACCTTGACTTCACCCCTGATCCTGACCGTCACTCGTTAACCCTAACCACGACCCTGACCCTAACTCTAAGCTTCCCAGGGCAGCAAGCTTCCGGCCTCGCGCCCTCTGCTCCCTCCTGAAGCGCCGTGATCCGCGTGGTGCGAGCGCCAGCTCCACCCACGGGACAGGTACGCTGAGGGCCCTGGCGGGGAGGAGCTCACGCGTGCATCAGCAGGGGCTCCTCCAGGGAACGCCACCTGCAGCCAGCCCGCGCCTCCCTTCCCAGATCTGCCAGCCGTCACCGAGGACACACGCGTGCACCCTCCTGGCAAAGAATCAGACCAGCTTACGCGACTAAGTTTAACTTGGCAAAGAATTTAAATCCAAGCCATTTTGCTTTAATCAAATTGACTATAAACGCTGTCATGCCAAGAGAACGAACTTCTGTTAGATGGCTGTGTCGGCGTTGTGTTCAAGAGGTGCTTTGGATTCGGCCATTCACGAGCCAGAAATAAGCAGGACCCCACGCCGCAGCGTCCCGGGCGAATTCACCAAGACGCAGTCATGTCCACCGCACTCTCCCTCCCGTGCAGGCATATCCCTAGGAGAGAGGCTCATTGCCTTCTCACTGATTTTAACAAGGCTGATGTTCCCCTCTTTCACAGTTCTGTTTGGTTTTTTTTCCTTTTTTTTTTTTTTTAAGTGATGTGCAGAAGAAGACGCCGACAGAAGACAGAAGCACTCAGAGTGGGAAATCCAGGACCCGCCTCCAGGGCGAACCCCTGGGCTGGCTTGGCTAGGGAGGCTCTGACCCGCCGTGCGGGGGAGGGACGCCTCCGAGAGGGCACAGCTACGGGGCGGACCCACAGCGGGTATGCGCCTCCCTCTGCCTACCTGATGTAGCCCGTCTTAGGTCTGTGGGTCAGGTGCCACCTGTACGCAGTGTAGTCCTTCCAGCCAATATTTTTGGGGTCGTGCCATAACGTGCGAACCTGAGGAAAAGCATCAGTATGACCGGCACTCTGAGCTTCAGGTGCAGCTTTTCGGCTGCAAAGGGGAGACACAACCACTCCCCTGCTGAGTGACGCAGTCCACAGCAGACTCCTAGTGGCGGCAGAATCGGCTGACGGGGAACACGCCGTTCCGCACAAGGGGCGCTCGGGCCAGCCGGGTTCCCTGCTTTCCCAGCGTGGGACTGCTGAAACCCTTTTCTCCCTGTGTCTATAGGACACTGACCGATGCCTCGTGTGCAAGGGGCTTACCAGACATTTTATAAAAGCACCAGGCCCAGCATCTTTAATAAGCAAGATTATTAAAATTACTGTGACGTGAGATAAAATGCACGTCAGCAGAGGCGGTGGCTTTCTGTGACGGGCCGGGCTGCTCTCCCGCGGGCCCGGGAGCCGCCCGGCGGGTGGGGAGCCTGCGTCCTCACCTGCCCCTCCGTGTTGCCCGTGTGCCACAGGGCGTTCCTCAGGTGCTCGCCCGTGCCCGTGGTGGAGTTCACCACCTTGAGGGACACCCCCGAGTAGCCGTACGCCCGCGTGGGCTGGTCCTCCCAGTAGGTCTGCGTGACCTGCTTCCACATCACCACGTAGAAGCGGCTGCTGGACTGGTAGCCGAAGACGAAGCCGGCGTAGTCGTCGTCTCGGTCCGTGTTGACGTAGAACGTGCCGCTGAAGTCGACCGACCCGAACTCGTCGAAACCTGGAGGCCGCGGGGAACCGCGTCACAGGCCGCGTCAGAGGCAGCCGCCTGGGAAATCCCTGGAGGGGCTGGACGAGGTGGGGACGGCTCTGCCCCTCCATCCCGCGGAGGCCTGTTTCTGGGAGACTAAGGACACTTGGAGAGTCTACCCTTCTTAAGTTACGGCAGCGCTGCGCCACCTTAGGTCATAACGTAAACACAACGTCCGTAACCACAATGGCTTGCTGAACACGCCGCCTCAGAGACTCTGAAGAGGCAAATGCGCGCTTCCCCAAGTTCCTCCCTCCAAAACGCTTGGGCAGAGGCTTTACGATTCAGGGGAGGATGGGAGAGACCCACGGCTCCCGACCACTAGGGCTTAGAGGGCAGCCTGCAGGCTCTGCGGCAGGTGCACATCCCCAGGCTCACCAACAGCAATGCCGGGGTCGGAGTTGGCCGTCTGCACCAGCTCTTTGCCCTGATGGCGAATGACCCAGTTGGGATCAATCTGAGTGGTGCCTTTGGGATCCAAGTGGACCATCTGGAAGTTCCGGAAGTCTGTCTCACTGATGGCGTTGTTCTCGGGACACACGTCGTCAATATCAGGGACACTGTCGTTGTCAAAGTCGTCCTTGCAAGCGTCACCGCCCATGCCTCGTGTGCAAGGGGCTTACCAGACATTTTATAAAAGCACCAGGCCCAGCATCTTTAATAAGCAAGATTATTAAAATTACTGTGACGTGAGATAAAATGCACGTCAGCAGAGCGGTGGCTTTCTGTGACGGGCGGGCTGCTCTCCGCGGGCCCGGGAGCCGCCCGCGGGTGGGGAGCCTGCGTCCTCACCTGCCCCTCCGTGTTGCCCGTGTGCCACAGGGCGTTCCTCAGGTGCTCGCCCGTGCCCGTGGTGGAGTTCACCACCTTGAGGGACACCCCCGAGTAGCCGTACGCCCGCGTGGGCTGGTCCTCCCAGTAGGTCTGCGTGACCTGCTTCCACATCACCACGTAGAAGCGGCTGCTGGACTGGTAGCCGAAGACGAAGCCGGCGTAGTCGTCGTCTCGGTCCGTGTTGACGTGAAGCGTGCCGCTGAAGTCGACCGACCCGAACTCGTCGAAACCTGGAGGCGGGGGGAACCGCGTCACAGGCCGCGTCAGAGGCAGCCGCCTGGGAAATCCCTGGAGGGGCTGGACGAGGTGGGGACGGCTCTGCCCCTCCATCCCGCGGAGGCCTGTTTCTGGGAGACTAAGGACACTTGGAGAGTCTACCCTTCTTAAGTTACGGCAGCGCTGCGCCACCTTAGGTCATAACGTAAACACAACGTCCGTAACCACAATGGCTTGCTGAACACGCCGCCTCAGAGACTCTGAAGAGGCAAATGCGCGCTTCCCCAAGTTCCTCCCTCCAAAACGCTTGGGCAGAGGCTTTACGATTCAGGGGAGGATGGGAGAGACCCACGGCTCCCGACCACTAGGGCTTAGAGGGCAGCCTGCAGGCTCTGCGGCAGGTGCACATCCCCAGGCTCACCAACAGCAATGCCGGGGTCGGAGTTGGCCGTCTGCACCAGCTCTTTGCCCTGATGGCGAATGACCCAGTTGGGATCAATCTGAGTGGTGCCTTTGGGATCCAAGTGGACCATCTGGAAGTTCCGGAAGTCTGTCTCACTGATGGCGTTGTTCTCGGGACACACGTCGTCAATATCAGGGACACTGTCGTTGTCAAAGTCGTCCTTGCAAGCGTCACCGCGCCCATCGCCTGGCACCAGGAGAGGCAGAGCGGAAAGCCAAGTCAGGGCTCGCGTCTGCCTCTCTGTGTCTGAGACCCAGGACCCGAGTTTCTGGAGCACCGTGGCCAAGCGCTGGGCAGCACTTTCTGGGTCAGCGCCTGTAATCGCTGACAGCTCCCCCCAGCGCGGTCGGGCGGCGGGACTCTCTTCTCAAACCCGGCTCTGGTAACCCCACGCCAAAGCACGCCACAGCCGCGCTCCCGGGAGAGCCGGTTCTCCCTTCATCCTGAACTTGAAGAGGGGTACAAACCGCAACACTGCGGGGGCCGTGAAGCTGAACCTCCAGCCTCCTGCCCTGACCGTCTCCAGAGCCTCTGCTGCCACCTCAGCTGTCCCTGCCTGCAACCTGCTCGGCACTGAGAGCGGCCCTCTGTCACCAACGATGGTCTCCCTGGGGAGAAACGGGCTTCCGCTCTGGGGAGCATCTTCCCACTTTCCCCGGGAGGGAGGCGGTGAGGCTGGGTCCCGGACCAGCCTGTGCACGCAGACGCCCGCCGAGAGCTCACAGCCACGCCGGTCACGCCAACAGCGACCACTTACTCGTCACCCCACGGGGTGCCTGCCGCTTAGGACGGGAAACCAGGCTTCCACGTTCAACCAGGCTCCCTCACTCCCGCCAACCGCCCTTCAGCGGGTCGTGACACACATTCCAGGCCTCAGGTGACAGGCACACACCGGCACGGCCCAGGTGTGGGGACGAAGCCGTGCGTCCGCTCGTCAAGGGCGAGGCCACGCGGCTCTCCGCGGGGTGTCCCTGGAGCACCCCTGCAGTCTCTGGTGGCCGTGTGCCTCTGGGCCACGTGGCTCAGCCCCTAGCTCCACCTCGTCCACGGCAGCTGTGTGCCCAGCAGATGCCAGAGGACACCCACCGCCCCAGGCTCTGCTTGCTGCCGCCGTGTCCCCGGAGACCCTGACCCCGCTGTGCCCTCGCTCCCTCCGGACCCTCGCCTCCGAGGGCGCGCGTCAGCTGTCGGGACAGAGGGCTCAGGCTCCCGCGGCCCCGCCGCGCCTGGGAGCGGCACCCACCGTCTGAGTCCTCCTGGCCGGGGTTGGCGACCAGCCGGCAGTTGTCCCTGTCGTCGGGGACGCCGTCGTTGTCGTCGTCCGAGTCACAGGCGTCGCCCTGGCCGTCGTGGTCGTGGTCAGCCTGGTTGGCATTGGAGATGTAGGGGCAGTTGTCCTGGTTGTTCTGGTGGCCGTCCTCGTCGATGTCCTCGTTGTTGTCGCACTGGTCTCCCACGAGGTCATTGTCCATGTCGGTCTGGGAGGCACAGGTCGGGGACAGCGGTGCTGAGCACCGTCCGGCAGAGCGGATGCCGGGCAGAAGGCCACTGGGCATGGGCAGCTGGACCACCTCATCCCACACCCAAGCCGTGACCCCAGAGAGGAGACGGCCTCCCGAGGCCACCCGCCGACATCAGCAAGTCCTGGAGTCCAGGAACCTCTGTCCCCGCTGCCCTCCCCCAGGGGTCGCTCTCCTAAGGGAGACCGGAGAGCGTGCGTGCCCGCAGAGTCCCTTCTGATCGAGTCCCTTCCGCCACGCGTCTGGGAACGCCCGCAGCGCGCTCTGCCCTCACGGCGGCTCCCAGAGGCCGGCTGGAAGCGCAGCCGGGCCCTGCGTTTGCATCAGAGAAACGCTGAGGCCCGGAAGGAGACTCGCTCCCACAGACGGCGGGGAGGCGCCCGTTACCTGGTCGGGGTTGTGCACCAGGGGGCAGTTGTCACAGTGGTCGCCCACGCCATCCCCATCCGTGTCCCTCTGGTCAGTGTTGTAGACGTAGGGACAGTTGTCCCGCTCGTTGAAGACGTCTGTAGGAATCAGGGAGCGGAGCGTGCGGGGTTTAGAAAAGGCACACGGCTTTTCCTGCCACCTTGCACAACGTACACCATCTACGGCCTAACTTCTGTGGCATAAAAAAGAATCTAAAACATCCTAAAATCTAAAGATTACTAGATTCATGACAGATCTCCCTTTAAAATGAGAATTCCCCTGGTTTAAAGCAAAACCAACTTTCAGAGGTTCCGGGATGGTCCCGCACACCGAGGGCTATAGGATGAGCGATCACAGAGGAAATGCCCAAACCCGCACGCTGCCTGTTCACCCTAACATCCACCCAGAGATCCCTGCGGAGCTTCGAGGACCTGACCAGCCTCCCGGGCTCCACAACCTCACGCTGCCGGCACCACGAGGAAACACGACAGTGGCAGAGGACCATGGGGCTTCGCTGCAGCACCGTGACCCGGGAAATCTGAGAGATCTTGACTTTCTTCAACTCCAGAGTTACGGAAACTATGAATTAGCCGTAGTCAGGCTCCAAGGGCAAAGCAAAGCCTCACAAACCAGTGAGTCGGAAGCAAAGCATGAGCCAGGAGAGACAAGCGTCCTGTCCCGGCAGGTGGGGGTTCCCGGCAGGGGGAGGCAGTTGGGGCAAAGCATGAGGAAGGACTCCTAACGGATGCAGGGGGTTGCACCTCACAGACGGAGGAGATGCCTAACTTCCCCGAAAAGCCCTAGAGCGCGGCATGACCTGCGCCACCCTGGAGCTCCGGGAGCTGGCCAGTGTGATGCCAGGTGACACCCAGAAAGCAGCCTGCAGACACGCGCCGGCGGGCGGGCGGGCGGGCAGCGGAGGGAGGGAGAGCCTGCGTGGGCTGCTGCCCAGGCCGCAGACGCCCGGGAGGCGGGGTGGGGGCCACGGGGACGGGCGTCAGTGGCCTGGTGTTCTCAGAAGTTTCCAATGCCCGGGATACCCGGAAGCCCCGGCGAGGGCTTTGCGATGGGTGGCTCAGTGAGCCTGGAAGCAAGGCGTGGGGGAGCAGGAGGCGGCACGGGAGACCTTTCTTAGAGCGAGGCTGGCTCAGGATGGGAAGCTGGGTCCTGGGCTGGAAACAGAGCTGGAGGCAGGGAACGGGGCCGGGGCTGGGAACAGAGGTGGGCGTGAGAGGAGACGCCAGGACTGAGCTCCAGGACACGGATGAGGAGCCTGGGGACGGAGAAGGGGCCGAACACGCGCCGTGTTCCGCGGGGTGGGCCTGAGGTCGGCGGCCCCAGCAGCAGGGCTCGGACGGGGACCGTCTCTGTGAGCGGACCGTCACGACCCGCGATGCCTCGGGCCAGCGGACAGACGCCGCGAGCTCACGCGCTCCGCACAGAGCCCCTCGGGGCGTCCGCAGCCCCGCCCGCGAGCCCCACGCCCGCGGGGCAGGGCGCACCGTCGCCGTCGATGTCCACGGAGCAGGCGTCGCCCTCCCCGTTGCTGTCCGTGTCGATCTGCGCGGCGTTGTGCACGTAGGGGCAGTTGTCGCAGCGGTCCCCCACCTCGTCCTTGTCGTAGTCGAACTGACGGGGGTTGAAGAGGAGCTGGCAGTTGTCCTGGAAACGACCGAGGGAGGAACTTAAGGACCAGGGCGGAGACGCTTTCTGGGCTGCTCGCCACTAACCCAGGCTCCCAAGTCCTGTGCTTGAAGCCGGTTGAGACACCGAGGCAGAAATAGCCCAGCAGCACTTCCGACGGGCTCTGGATGTCACGCCATCCTCACCACGGAGGCACCTGTCCCCGTGAAAACGTTCGAGACCATCTACAGGAAAGGCGACGCAGCACGCATTTCAGGGTTAAGACAGAGCTTCACTGCTGAGGGAGGAATGAGCACAAGTCCGCGGATCCACGGAACTGAATTTGTGACCAAAACGTGGGCACCCTGTCTCCGCCAGGGCTGAGCCACACACGCGTGTGTCAGTCACTCAGGCTGGGGACCGTTCTCCCGGGACACGGGGACCCCGAGCCTCTGCCACGGAGGCCGCAGGCGGAGCCGCTCTCCGCGAGGCGACGGCCCTCACCCCGCCTCCACCCCACCCAGGGGAGAGTAGGTCAGTCTCTTTTAGGCGAGTACACGTCGACGATTCAACACGTTTTAAGCAGAGCCGCCCAGACACTGGCTCTCGAGTAAGTCACTGGCGTTCTCACCGGGACGCTCCATCACTTGCTCGGGAGACGGAGCCCGGCGGGCAGTCTGCAGGGGCGTCCCACGAGGAGGGCGGTGCCCCTGCCCCAACCGCCCCCGAGCGCGAGCCGTGCCCACCTTCTCGTCCGTGACGCCGTCGTTGTCGTCGTCGTCGTCACACGCGTCCCCGATGCCGTCCTTGTCAAAGTCTTCCTGCCCAGAGTTGGGCAGGAGGGGGCAGTTGTCCTGAGAGCGAGGAGGCAGATGTCAGCAACCTTCCCGGCAGGCCCTGCCCTCGGGAGGCAGCCGAGGGCGCGGCGCTGGGGGAGCCCGCGGCAGGCCTGGCCGCGCCTCCCCTCGGGCTGCCCTGGGCCGCCACCCCCGGCGAGGAGACAGAGGCAGCCTGTGTGCTGAGCCCGACCCCCGCGAGGGGGCACAACTTCAGGAACCAGGTGGGAATTCACAGGACAGGGCGGCGCCCCGACCCACGGCCTCCAACCCTCAGCAGCCAGCGGCCACCGCGCTGCTACAGCTGCCGGGAGCCTCGGGAGCCGCGACCAGCCCGACCGCCGCCCCCCACACCGCTCCGCTCTGAATTCACTCAGTGCACTGGCACTAGGCACGCTGTGACTTCCAAGCCCCAACGAGGAGCTGTTTTCCAGAAGGATCCCTGGAACGCGCAGAAAGCCTGGGCAGGCACCTCGGGGGAGGGCTGGCGGGTGGCCTTGGGTCGCCCGGCCCTCCCCCTGCCCGTCGGCGTCTCCGGGGGGCCGCGGCACGCAGGGTCCACCGGGCCGGCCCTCGCGGGTCCCGGCCCCGGCCCGCGCACCTTGGTGCAGTGGTAGCTGGCGTTGGCGGCGCACACCAGGTTCCTGTTGGGCCAGCCGTCCAGGTCCGAGTCCTCCCCGCAGATGAGCCCGTCGCCCGCGTAGCCCGTCTGGCACTCGCACTTGTACATGGGGTCGCTGAAGTGGCCCAGGTAGATGCACTCCGCGTGCCGGTGGCAGCTGTGGGTCTTGTCCTTGCAGGGGTTCTCGGGCTCACACACCTGCGGGAGGCCAGCGGCCGAGGACACAGGCTGAGCGGACCCTGGTGGGAGGGGGAGAGCAAGGCCGGGCTCCGGCCCTCGGGGAGGCGGGGCAGCCCTAGCGCACACACTGGCCGGGCCCCGGGCTCCGCTCCCCAAAGGGCCTGAGGCCACCGTGACGCCACAGCGGCAGCAAGGCCACGTCCCACCCACAGGGGCGCCCGCGCTCCAGCGAGACCCCAGGTCCTCACCCTGGTCCTCCGGGACACCGCGCGGACACTCGGCCCTGCGGCCCGTGCGGTGAGGGCTCCCCTGGCCTTCAGAGTCAGGCGGCCGTCCTCCTCTCCCGCCCACCCCGATTCCTGGCTCCGGCCCGGCGGTCCTAACGCCTCTAACGGAAGACGGCCGCCAGAGCTGCCCACCTGCTTCTCAGCCCTGGCCGCCTCCAGGCCGACGCCGAAGGGCTGGGTCCCCTTGTAGCGCGGCGGGCAGGGCAGGCAGTGGTAGCCGGGGTTGGTGTTGACACAACGGTGGGCCTTGCTGGTCGCGAAGCACACGTCCGTGACCACAGCGCACTGCAGGAGCGGCAGACAGACGTGAGCCTGCGCTCCCTACCTCCCAGGGGCACCCCAAGCCCTGGGAGGGGCTCCCACCTCGTCCAGGTCCTCGCAGTGGGTGCCATTGCCCAGGAAGCCCACCGGGCAGGAGCCGCAGGACCAGGACCCGTCGGGGAAGCTGTTGCACTCGGCGCCAGGGAAGCAGGGGTTGGACAGGCAGCCGTCTGCACGGAAGAAGCAGAGCAGGGTCAGCGGCCGCCACCAGGCATCGCATCCACGGCCAGGCACTGCCCTTCAAAGACTCTGGGGCTCAGCTGTCTCAAAACCGAGCGAGTCAGGAAGACGCGGGCCGCAGCCACCACGAGCGACAGGCTCTGAGAGTGGACGCCGGGTGGTGAGGTCGCTGTGGGCTGCAGAGCACACGTGCATGGAGGCCGTGCTAACTACGATGCTGCTTTCTCATGGCACACTTTTCTGCTTTTATGCAAAAAGGCTAGAGGAGCACAGAACGGACAAAAACAGGATCTTCGTGTGTGTAGAACCAACTTTTCTTCTCTATATTTTCCAAACATTTTTATATCTTTAATCAGAGTGAAAACCCAGTGATGTCTTCAAAAACAACTGTGCCTGGGGCAGCAAGACCCCCGAGAGAGGCCTGGTGGCCAGAAGCTGGAGGCCGCGGCCCCCACACCCACCTACGGGGCAGCTCCTCCTGTTGCACATCTGGTGCTCCTTGACGTCGCCCACGCAGTCCTTGCCCCCGTGCTGCGGCTCAGGGCTGTTGCAGACGCGCGTGCGCTCCCGGATCCCTCCAGCGCAGGTGACCGTGCAGGCCGACCACGGGGACCAGGGGCTCCACCGGCCGTCGACTGGGGGCGAGAGGACAGGTCAGGCAGGGCGTGCCGTGTGCCGGGTCGAGGCCCTGTCCCCACACGTGGAGGAAGCCGGGCCCTGAGGGGACCACAGGTCGGGGTGGGACGCAGCGGTGATGGCTGAGCTGCTTTGCTTTGTCTCTGGGGAGGGAGGTCACACGATCTTCTGTGCCCAAAAGCTGGGACGGGTGACCGGGGATGCTGACTGAGGTCCACCCTGCCACGGACAAGAGGGCTCCCTCTGAGAAGGAGTTTTAGGGGGCTGTCACTCGTGGGTATAGACAGCTGACTCAGTAGCACGGGGAAGATCAGCACCTCCTTTCCTGGTGGAGACCCTGCCCGAGCCCGGCCTCCCAGGGCAGGCCCGGTGTGGGGCCCACGCGTCCTCCCTCAAGCAGCCTCCCGAGGCCCCCGTCCTGTGCCTGCTCTCGGTCCCCCCGGGCGCGGGCTAGCTCCCCTCCACTGTGGATGAGCTGCCGGTGGATGGAGCTCGTCCAGGGCAGGGCAGAGCTGAGCGCCGCCATAGGCCTTGACCCCAAGATCCAGCTTCCGGAGTCCAGCCGGAGCAGGGGATCCCAGTGCCTGGATCGCTCAGGCCTGCGGAAACTGGCCCGCACCCAGCCCCGCCGCGGCCACTCACCCGGGCAGGGCGGGCCCTGGCAGGCCTTGGTCTCGCGGCCGCCCCCCTTGCAGTGCCGGCCCCCCATCTGCGGCACGGGGGAGTTGCAGAGGCGGATGCGCGTGACGTTCCCGATGCCACAGGTCGCGGAGCAGGAGGACCAAGGTGACCAGTGGCTCCAGCCACCGTCCTGCCGGACTAGCACGTGGAGGAAACAAGGGCACTGGAGGGCTCGGGGGCTGAGCTGAAGGCCAGGCTGACCCCACCCGGGAGCCTGCCACCAGCCAGGCAGGGAAGAGCCCCACCAACAGGATGTCCGGACCAGGGACAACCCCTCTCAGGAAGGGCAGCGGACCTCAGGACCCCCATGAGCCCGGGGCCCCCACTGGGCCACTGGCCCCAGCACTTACTGCGGTGGTCACACTTGCCCAGGCTGCACGCCCGCGTCTGGATGGACGGCCCCAGGCAGGTGTTGCTGGTGACGTCACAGGACCGGCCCCTCTGCTGGGTGCCCGACCCACAGGTGGCCGAACACTCCGTCCACTCCGCCCACGGGGACCAGCCTTCCTCGCCATCTGCCAGGGGACAGACCTGCCCGTCAGACCCCAGGGACCAGCCCACACGGGAGGGCCCAGCCCGGGGGTCCGCGCAGATGCCCGCAGTGGACGCCGGGGGTGAGGGGACCAGCTCATCCTGGGGTCGGAGCTCAGGAGCTCCCCCGAGACAGGCGGCGCGTGAGGAGCCGGGCCTGACGCCCAGTGTCCCCTGGCAGCCTCTCAGACGGGATGCTGACCCCGTCGACACGAGCTTTGGACGCCGCCGCCAGGATGGGGCTTGTTTCCAGCCTAAATTCCGCCTGCTGGTCTATTCGCAGCAATGAAGCTTCGGTTTGGGGTTGAAATTACAGGACACTACATTTAGTCTCAGATACTTTAAATAGGAACAAGTTAAATAAAAAGCCACACGAGACAGCCCCGCGGACCCCTCGGGCCCCGTCCCTCGCTGGGACGCCTGCAGCCCGGCCCGGGAGGTCCCCGAGCAGCACCTACGGCCTGCGGGGCGCCCGTGTGTCTCCATCGAAAACCTGCCCCGGGTCGTGGGGTCATCACTCCACCTTTCACAGATGAAGCAGGTGAGACCTGGAAACGCTGCTCTCTGCTCAGGACCACGGAGAGGCGAGTCCCGCCCACCTCCACGGGTCCCGGCCCCGCCCGGGCCAGCAACGCCAGGCCCCCAGACAGGACGAGGACCAGAGACAGCGAGACGACAGGCCTGCAGGCGGGTCTCAGGGACACCCGACGGCCCGGTCACCGCTGCTGATGACACGAGGCGGGGACGGGGAAGAGTGGGGGGGGGGAGGCTCGGCTGCTGCAGAGCTGGGGGCGGAGGCAGCTGGGGACCCACAGCGCAGGAGGGCCGGCTGAGCGGAAGCGGGGGCGTCGCACGGTCTGGGAGCCATGAGTCTCTGGGCCCCAAGAGGACCTGAAGGCCTGCGGACATGAGGTCGCGGGAGCCCCGGCCCCGAGAGCCACCGTCGAGGCCAGGCCTCGCTGTGGAGCAGCCAGCACACGGACACGCGTGGGCACGCCGTGGCGGCCGTCCCCCGCCGGGCACTCACCGTGGAAGCAGGAGGGGCAGCACTCGCCCTCCACGAACGAGGGCTCTGCGCACGTCGCAGGGGGGCAGCTGATTTGGTGGCAAACGGTTTTAAATTTCTACGAGGAAAAGAGGCCTCTGGGTCACACTCGTTTAAAAACCGAGACGCTGAACAGAGGCTGGCCAGCAAGGGTCGGTGGGGCCAGCGCACCACAGAGCCGGCGGGGCGCCCTCTCGTCGGCCACGAGCAGCTCCCTGGACCCCGTCCCCCTCAGCCCCCCAGGCACGGCAGCAGGACGGCAGGAGGGGCACGGTGGCCTGCAATGCCCAGTGTCCGGGCCGCCCAGTGGGGACTGAGTGGGTGAAGCAAGGAAATCAAACGCCGTGCCGTGGGCAGTGACTCCACCCCCGAGGCCTGCGCTGAGTCCGAGGCCCTGGCAGGGCAGAGCGGCATCAGACACAGCACGGGGGCACCTGCCAGCCCTGCCCGCCATCCCCACCCCCGGGCGACCCTGGCCGCCCTTCCTGGCTCTCTGTGCGCAGAGCCACAGGGCTGGCTCCTCATCCACGGGTCCCGGCCCCGCCCGCCAGCAACGCCAGGCCCCCAGACAGGACGAGGACCAGAGACAGCGAGACGACAGGCCTGCAGGCGGGTCTCAGGGACACCCGACGGCCCGGTCACCGCTGCTGATGACACGAGGCGGGGACGGGGAAGAGTGGGGGGGGGGAGGCTCGGCTGCTGCAGAGCTGGGGGCGGAGGCAGCTGGGGACCCACAGCGCAGGAGGGCCGGCTGAGCGGAAGCGGGGGCGTCGCACGGTCTGGGAGCCATGAGTCTCTGGGCCCCAAGAGGACCTGAAGGCCTGCGGACATGAGGTCGCGGGAGCCCCGGCCCCGAGAGCCACCGTCGAGGCCAGGCCTCGCTGTGGAGCAGCCAGCACACGGACACGCGTGGGCACGCCGTGGCGGCCGTCCCCCGCCGGGCACTCACCGTGGAAGCAGGAGGGGCAGCACTCGCCCTCCACGAACGAGGGCTCTGCGCACGTCGCAGGGGGGCAGCTGATTTGGTGGCAAACGGTTTTAAATTTCTACGAGGAAAAGAGGCCTCTGGGTCACACTCGTTTAAAAACCGAGACGCTGAACAGAGGCTGGCCAGCAAGGGTCGGTGGGGCCAGCGCACCACAGAGCCGGCGGGGCGCCCTCTCGTCGGCCACGAGCAGCTCCCTGGACCCCGTCCCCCTCAGCCCCCCAGGCACGGCAGCAGGACGGCAGGAGGGGCACGGTGGCCTGCAATGCCCAGTGTCCGGGCCGCCCAGTGGGGACTGAGTGGGTGAAGCAAGGAAATCAAACGCCGTGCCGTGGGCAGTGACTCCACCCCCGAGGCCTGCGCTGAGTCCGAGGCCCTGGCAGGGCAGAGCGGCATCAGACACAGCACGGGGGCACCTGCCAGCCCTGCCCGCCATCCCCACCCCCGGGCGACCCTGGCCGCCCTTCCTGGCTCTCTGTGCGCAGAGCCACAGGGCTGGCTCCTCATCCACGCGGCGTCCGCCCCGCGCCCCCACAGGCGCAGGGCTAGCCGGAGCCCGCAGGGTGTGGCGGCCGGAGCCCGCGAGCACCCCGCCAGGGCCGCCCCGGAGGCCACGCCCCTCACCTTGCAGGTGCACTTGGTGCAGCTGTCCACCACCCAGGTCTCGTTCTCCGCAAAGAACCGGCCGTCCTGCCAGCAGGCGGACATGTTCCTGGTCTTGGGGGGGCCGCCGATGAGCTCCCAGAGAAACTGGTTGTCGTTTGACTGGAAGACGGAGGAAACGACGTCAGTGTGGACGGGACGTGGCGTGCTGGCGGAGGGAGCACATCCTGTCCGGTCGCGAAGGACCCTCTCGCTCCCCAGGGCCCCGGGGCGGGGTGGCCGCTGGGGCCTGCGCTCAGACAGCGAGGCAGGAGTGGGAGGGGCCGGCAGCGCCCCGGCCTCGGCAGCCCCTCGCCCCCGGGGGAGCAGCAGTGTGCCGTCCCCAGCTGAGCGCTGGGGTCAGAGCGGCTCGGGCCCCCGGGTCAGCGCAGAGTTCCTCTGTTCCTCCTGCCTCGTTCCTGCCCTGGCCTCGCCGCCTCCCACCCCGGGCACAGGCGTCCCTCTGCTGGGCTCCGCTCTGAGGACGGCCACAGCAGGAGAACGGGGCCGGACGGGGCGGAGCGCTCACGGCCAGCACCTGCTCTGAGCTGACCTCAGGCTTCCGAAGACTCGAGACCCGTGGCCTCCCTGGACGCCCTGTGCAGCCAGAAACACACGTGCCCACTGGGACCCCGTGTCTCCAGGGACGGCCACGACCCACACCCACCACCACTCTTCACACAGGTCTCCCCTGAATTCGCGCTTCCTGTTTCCTGAGAGACGGAGGCCCTTGAGTTACGGGCTGCGGGGTGGAGGCTCTGCAGCCCGAGCACACGTCCTCCCGTCCTCCACTCCCAGCGTCTCAACCAGCTACCCGGGACTGTCTCTCCAGGGAGCCGGCCCATCACTCCCGGTCAGCCGAGGTCAGCTGTGGTGAGCAGAGATCAGTCTTGTTAGCTGTGGTTAGCAGCGGTTAGCAGCCGGTTAGCAGAGGTGAGTTGTGGTTGGGGACGGTTACTCATGGTTAGTAGTGATTAGAAGAGGTTAGTCAGTTGTGGTTACTGGAAGTTAATTATGGGTAGTAGAGGTTAGTTGTAGTTAGGGATGGTTTATGCATGGTTAGTGGTGGTTAGTAAAGGTTGCTCATGGTTCGTGGTGGTTAGTAGAGGTTAGTCACAGCTAATGGTGGTTACTCATAGTTAGTGATAGTGGCGGTTAGTCGTGGTTAGTTGTGGTTAGCAGCTGGTTAGTAGAGGTTAGTTATGGTTGGGGATGGTTTATGCATGGTTAGTGGTGGTTAGTAGAGGTTACTCATGGGTCGTGGTGGTTAGTAGAGGTCAGTCATGGTTACTGGTGGTTACTCATGGTGAGTGACAGTGGAGGTTAGTCGTGGCTAGCTGTGGCTAGTGGTGGTTAGTGGCATTTACTGGCAGTTATTCACTGTTAGCAGTGGTGAGTGGAGGGCACCCTGACTCTTCGCTGGCAGCACTGACGCTGAGGCGGAGGCTCCAGCACCCTGGCCCCTGGTGAGAACAGGTGAGCCCCTGGGAAAGAGCCTGCTGCTGGGAGAGACGGAGGGCAGGAGGAGCGGGGACGACAGAGGACGAGGTGGCTGGGTGGCACCACTGACTCGGGGGACAGGAGTCGGGGCGGGCGCTGGGAGACGCTGCAGGACAGGGAGGCCGGGCGCGCGGCCGTCCTCGGGGTCGCAAAGCGTCGGACGCGACCCAGCGACTGCGCGGTCTGGGGGGCGGCCGGAGGGTCGTCGCCAGCGGGGCACCCACCACTGTGCGCAGGTTCTCGTGCAGCTGGTTCACGATGACGTGCAGCCCCGACAGCTCCCGGAGCATGCTGCCCAGCTCCTCGCAGGAGTGCTCGCACACCGCCGGGCTCCTCTCCCCGCTCCGGCCCCCGTGCTCCACGGCGACCACGGGGCTGAGGTGCAGCGTCTCCGTGTCCTCACTGATGGCGTTGGCCTCAGCTGCGGGGAGAACGTGGGGCAGGGAGTGGCCTCTGGGCACTGCCGGCTGGCCCAAGGGGTGCTGGCAGAGCGCTCGCGCGGCAGGCCCCGAGAACCCCAGAGCGGGCAGGGCCGTTTCCCACGGCAGCCCTGCTCCCCCAGAGAGCGCCGCCCCACAGCGCCGGGACCGAGCCGACACCGCCGCCTGCAGAGCAGACGCTCAGCTCGCGGAGAGAAGCGCAAACGCATTGGAGACGCGTGTGCGTGCTGCAGCTGTGTGCAAACTGACGAGAGGCAACAGCTGCCTGGTCTCAGGTACTAACATAACTTTCTATCTACAATAAACTCCTTATTTTCGTCCCAACCCTTAACCTGCCTCCAACCCCATCGTCTCCATACGTGTGGCAAGCCCTCTCAGCTCATTTATCCCATTTTTCCATTCGGAGCATTGCTTTTGGCTACCTGTTCTGCATTAAAGCAAACTGAGTCTGTTTTGCTAAATGAGCGATTTCATCTTTCTCTGCTGGCTTGGTAAGACCTCCCGAAATGCAGAGCCGGCACCGTGGACAGAGTCCACCGCTGAGAAGCGGCACCATCCTTGGAAATCCCCAAGCACAGGACGCCCAGCAACGCCGCTGATGACAGACGTGATCTGGGCACGTGCCGAAGCTGGCGCGGCCCCCGGTGGAGCCAGCCAGCCGGGACGCGGCCGCCAGGGCCACCCCGCATCGTCTCCGCAGCGACGCTCTCGTCTGAGACGTCCCGTTCCTGAGTTACGGCTTGTCAGTGTCCTAATTCTGTCAGATGTTCTGTGACTGGGCTTCTATCACTTGGTTGTAAATCCTTGTTGCAACTCACATGGCCCTTGGGAGCGTCCCTCAGACGCACCAGACTCACAGCTGCATATAACCACAAGCGTTCTAATGGCTGGTCCTATATCGAAGAGTGCAAACAGGACTAGGAATGTGCCCAGAAGTCCGAGGACGGCCTCCCGGAAGAGCAGCCAAGCCTTTCCTCAGGACACGGCGCCCACGCCACGCGACGAAGGGCGGAGGGGCAGAGACGGTGAGGACCAGGTCTGCCCTGCCCCGCCCCCCGAGGCCACAGGCCCCTTTCCTTTCCTCTGTCACGAAGCCGCGCCCGGCTCCCAAGGGGGCTCGGTGCCGATGAGACACAGCACGGCACCCCCTGCGCCCTTCTCCCCTGCATCCTGCCAGGTGTCACTTCCTGTCTTTGCTTTTTCAGAACTTCTGCATTTTCACGACCACAGCCCCTCACAGGAGACTGTGACCTAGTCCAGAGGGGCCGTGACCCGCATTTCAGCCAGGGCTAGCGGCAGGGGGTGGGAAGAGGTCCAGGACCTCGAGGCGGGGGCGCCCGGGCAGCCAGGGGCTGAGAGCACACGTCTGCAGTGTCGTGACGCCCTCCGCACCACACCGGGCACCCAGCGCCACCAGGCACCCTCCTTCCCTCCCGAAGCCCACCGGCCAACAGCTGAGCGACACACAGACTGAGAGGCAGGCGGCCCTGGACGGGAGAGCCGGACACCAGCGCCGGTCACACGCACGAGGCCGGCTCTCAGGCCCGGGGCTCCGAGCCCTCAGCCGTGCGTCCCCACTCTGGAGCCGAGGGCTGGTCACGAGGTCTGGCTACAGAAGTCAAGCCCTGTGTCCTTCCATGAGGATCCATGGAGCGACAGTGTATATTTGTGTACGGCTGATACAAAGAAGCCTCCTAACAAAATGACTCAGAAGAGGGAGTCACTGGCAGATGAGAGCCAGCTTTTGTGGGGCTCAGCTCAGCTGGGGGGCAGCTAGGGGGCCTTCTGGGCCTCACCTTCTTTCTTTGTAAAGTGAGGAAAGCAGGTGATCCCACCTCAAAGGGTTCTGAAGATGCACTGACACATTGCATTCAAAAAGCCCAGCAGAGTGACCTCAAATATCACACGCTCAACACAAGACTGACAAACTACAGTTGGATGTAAATTCAAAATGCAATTCACAGACAGCGTGGGACGATCTGTCAATGATTCAAGTGGCCTGTTTTCAAAATAAGCCTGGTGACAAACCCGGTCTGACCAACAGCTGTGGTGTCATCTTGTGAAGATAGCCTCACGCATCAGTAGACTGGTACCACTGCACGTATTTAAAATCATGTTAAAATGCCTGGGGTTGTTTTGGCATGTAAAATGGATTATACTGAATAGTTAAAATATATCCATAACTAACCCTTCAGGCGAAGCACTGGTTTCAGGTGCGAACACATCTGAGTCGACCAGTGCCCACCAAGGCCAGGACGACCTTCCCGTCCACGGCCTTCCCATGGGGGCGGGCCCACCGCCAGCGGGACCCGGCACCTACCTCCCAGGCTTTGCTGACACCCCTTCTTGCTCAGAAGATCCTCCGCAGAGTTCTCAAAGACTAAGTAGACGTTTTGCAGCAGACCCTAAGACGGGGACAGGGAGAGAAGCCGGGTGGGACGGGCGGCAGGCGCTCGAGGACACGCGAGAAGGACCGGACGCAGCGTTGAAGCCGCGAGGATGCGTCCGCCGCGTCTCGTCCTCAGCAGGTCTGAACTCTGGTCAACAAATTACCTGCGTACGCGCCCTGGAAGCCTCGTCTGAGGCCAGAGGCACACTCAGGGCTGGCCGGGGAGACGGGAGGGCGCCCCAGAGAAGAGGCGCGAGAGGCACAGCACGAACGCACTCAGAGACAGGCGGGAGAGGCCCTGCTCTCGCGGCCCGGGACTCTGGAGGGGACCAGACACCCACCCACGGCTGTGGGTCCCAGAACGTGCACTCCTTGTCTGTCCACAGAACGAGGTCTCATAGGCCACCCTCTATGAGGCCAGGCAGTCCACCCAATGGCAGTGAGGGACTCGTGCCCCCGGGCTGATTGGCCACGTGGGGCGGAAGACCTCCTGATGACCACCAGCATCCACTCCAAGGTCTCCAGGGCTCGTCCTGAAACAGCTGAGTGTGAGGACACATTTATTTCCAAAGTGCACGCACCCTGGCAGAAAACAGGGGCTGACCCTCTGCGGTGGGCTCTCAACACGTGAATTTATTTAGAAAGCGCCTCCTGCAAACATGTGTTAACTGAGATGAGCTCGGAACCACTCCCTCAGAAGTCAACAGCCCTTTCCTTCAAAAACAAGGCTCATCCTCTCTCCTGCCTGCCTTTCTGGTCAGGACTGAACTGGCATCTGGGTCTGGGAGGCATCTGACCCGGCCGGTGCCTCCCTCGGAAATCTGCCGCCCGGAAACCAGTGACCGCTGGTGCAGCCAAGAGGTGCACGTGGCAGCGGCTCTGCTGGTTCCGGGTCAGAAAGTGTGTGCACATGGGAGTGCCTGTGTGTGCACACGCGTGTGTATGCATGCAGCGTGTGCAAGTGTACGCGACCACATGTGCCAGCAGTGTGCCCTGCGCGTGTGGAGCTCCGTGCGGGTGGTGGGCCCACGTGTGAGCGTGTGCACTTGCACAGGTGCGGAGGTAGGTGCGGAGGTGGGCGCGGGCTTCTCCCGGGCCACCCCGACCCCCGGCGAGGCACCTACCCGGAAGTGGCTCTCGCGGCCGGCGCCCTTGGCCACGTACATCCTGCTGCCTTCCGTGCGCAGCTGCTCGTAGAACGGCTCGTCCAGCGTGAAGCTGTCCATCAGGTCGCAGCCCACGTACAGGCTGTAGGTCTCGCCGGTCACCTGCACGGTGATGTTCTTCCACTGGGAGTCGGCCAGGCCCACGTCCTCCAGCGAGACGACGTGCTGCGTGCCGTCCACCCAGTAGGTGAGGTCCAGCGTGTCGGCGGGGCCGTTGGACACGAGCTCGAACTGCCGGCGCGCGGCGCCCGGGCCCTCCAGCGCCAGCAGCGTGCCCCGCGACCGGCGGTCCTGCTTCAGGCTGGCCGTCAGGAAGAAGCCCTCGTGGCGCCGCATGGCCGCGGCGATGCGGCCCAGCTGCTCGGCGCTCACCGGCGGGATGTAGTCGAAGCGCACGAAGCGGTAGGCGGGCGCGCCGGCGTCCGGGCCGCGGAACTGCTTGGCGCCGATGGTCTTGCGGTTGATGTTGCTGACGCGGAAGAGGTCGAAGGCGGCGTCCTCGTCCTGCTCGCCGGCTGCCCGAGAGCAGAGCACAGCGGTCAGCGGGAGGCACGGCCGTCTCGCGGCCAGGCGGAACCGCAGGCCGGCAGCTGTGCGGCCGGAGGCCCAGCCCGCCTGCCCCGGCGCGGCTCTGTTCCCTGGAACCGCCGCCCGCCCCGGGCCAGCGCCCCTGCCCAGCGGGGCCCTCCGGTCAGGCCAGCCACGAGCCTTCCCGGAGAGCAGAGCGACGCCGAGTCCCCAGCAAGGGCCCTGCGCCGCCTGTGCCCCCCCACCCCGAGCTGGGCTCAGGGGAGACCCTCTCTCTGCCGCGGAGTGCCCAGGACAGCGTCCCAGCGGGCAGTGCCCTCCGGCCCTGCCTCCGGGCGCTGACTCCAGGTCACTTTCCTGGAGACGTCGTCTGACTCGGACGCGCCACTGGGCACCCTGCGTTTCACCGAAATGAGTCCCGCCACTCAGGGCTCACTCCGCAGGGAGCATCCGGCGGCGGCCGGCCCCGAGGCCACGCCCGGGCAGCCTCGCCTCCCTGTCCGAATGCTGGACCGAGACCTGGCCCGACCTCCCCAACATCGTCACGCTTTAAATCATTCGAAATAACTCCCTGAACAGCAAGTCCAGACACAGCATAACTTTCCCTCTAATACTTGGCAACGAGCGCCTTGTAACAAAGCGTCGTGGACAGAAATGCTCATCTCGCCACCTGCGATAGGGCAACGTGGCCACACGTCAGAACGCTTAAATCATTAAAGCCTGTGACTCTGCAATTTGACTTCAGGAAGTTATCCTAAATATGTAATCACAAATGCCAGGATATATGTATTCACAACAGTATTTCCTGTGGTGTCATTTATATTAATGTAGATGTGTAACGAAGATGGAAATTGACCTAAAAACACAGGAGTTAAGCTTCTAGTGGAACACTATATGGTCATTAAAAATCATGTGGTAAGAAAATAAACCCATGGAAGTTAATATTGTTGATTTATTTTTAAGTGCAAAAATGTGGGAAGGAAAGAAATTGTAAAACACCAAATACTTCAATATATTGTAAATATCACACATAGAAAAGAGGCAGGGACTTCTGGAAGTCCATTGTTGAACGTTCTGTACTTCCAATGCACAGGTCACAGGTTTGATCCCTGGTCGGGAAGCTAACATCCTGCACGCCATATGGCATAACCAAAAAAATCCCAAATAAACAGGGTTTCTTAAATCCAATTTTACAAAGAGAAAGAAAAAAGGAAAAAAGTGCCCAGCAAAAGACTGCATCTGCAGGTGGGAGAGTATTTTTCTATAATACCTCAATTTTCCAAAAATAAATCATTTCCTATCACATGGACTCAAAAGTAAGTGAAGATTTACGTTAGACTCAGTTGAGGTCCTAAGGGGTGAGAGGCTCCCGCCAGGCCTCCACGCTCCCATCCGTCCTGCAGGTGCGCTTTGTCCTGGAAGCCCACACCCTGGAGGGCGCGCCTACACTCACCCTGAGCGCTGGACCAGGCCCACAGGGCCAGCAGCAGCGGCCGAAGCATCCTGCGTCTTCCCAGCGGAAGCCCTGCAGAGAAATCAGACCCTGTTACTTAAGAACACATAATCACAGCTAATGTGGATTGGAATTTTTTTTGTCCTTTTTTAAAATTTTATTTTCGTTTTTTTTAAAGTTTTCACAGAGTTTTGTTGTTCACAGACATGTATGTTCTCAGATCAGCCATATGCATATCCGTGGTCCCCCCCACCCAGCCCCCGCCCCCATCCCACCCGTCCAGACTGGCATTGGAATTCTTACTCATAGGAATATGTTAAAACACTCTGTGTATAAATATCAGAAACGTATGGATTTGTGAGCAAAGCTAGATAGAAAATGTGCTTCTCAAATGGGTTCTTCTAACTAAAACTGGTATTCATTGGACTAGCATTAGTCAACAGCACTGTGCTAATGATGTTCTAAGCATTTATGTTATTTAAGCCTCATAATGACCTAAGAGGCAAATACAATCATTATCATGCCCATTTTACAGATGGGTAAGTGGAGGCTCAGCCAAGTTAAGTGCTTGCCCAGAGCCAGAATACAAACACAGGAAGTTCAAATTGAGAAAAATATCAGAGACATTTTGTATAAATAGCCAAAAAACAAAAAAAAAAAGGTTGCCCATGACTTCATTGAGGAGAATACATAGTATCTATGTATTCATTAGAAGTAAACTTAGTTTGGTGGATCATAACTACTAAAAAAGCAGCATTCTACTTAGTAATCATTTTCACTCTGCTTCTCTGCTTTCCGAGGCCTGTTTTTCCACTCTTGAGGATTCTCAGCTAGCAGGCTCCGCAGACGCCGGCCCGAGAGCCCGGGCCTGGCCGGGAGCCGGCTCCAGGGTAACCCCTGGGCGACCTCCTTGCACCCGGGCCTCCGCCTCCTCGCCGCCCTCCGGCGCGGGCCCATGGCTCCTCCAGCCACACTCCCGGGCGGCTGCGGGGAAGCCCGGTCGAGTGCCCACGCCTCCCTCTCCAGGACGTCAAGGGTCCAGAACGTCTGGGTGGGAAAGAAATCCACAGAGGTGCCTCGCCAGAAGGATCTGGGAAACACACATTTCCCGAAGAGGCGGATCTCCGCCCGGGCAGCAGGCGGCCCTCCGGCTCCAGACGCCGGCCCTGGGCGTCCACAGCGAGGCCAGGGCCCGGCCGCGGTCCGGCTGCGCGCCAGGAGGCAGCGGGGCGCGGCGGGCAAGCCTGGCCAGAGCTGCTCCGTCAGGGACCCCGTGCAGCCTGGGGAGACCCGCTTCACTTCTCTGGTCTCAGCCTCCTGTAGCATGAGGACCAGTCGTTTAAACCACCCACTCGCAGGGCTGTCGTGAGAAACAGACCAGGCGGGTCCGTGTTTGTAAAGGCTTCTGCAGCGCAGCGAGGGCACGTCCAGGCGTGCGCGGTCTCCTGGCTCCTGGGCAGGTGGGAGAGACAGCAAGGCCGCTGCTCACAGGACTCCTCGCAGGGCTGGGGACACGTGAGCCCTCGCGGGGGGCCTGGGCTGCCCTTGGCACTCGGCGAGCCCCGCTCAAGTGGACGCAGAGCAGCGAGGGTCGGGGCGGGCGAGTTCGCGTCACCCACCGGTGCGCCTCTGTCCCCTCCAGACAGCGAGAGCCCCCCACGGACAGACAGAGAGACTGCCTTCAGCAACAGTAAGCTCCGTCCAAAACGCAGGTCTCCACGGTCAGGAGGCTCAGCCGCCCGGCCTCCTGGGCGCGCGTGAAACAGTCACTAACACACCCCGCGCCTGCGGTCTGAGACAGGAGCCCGGCACGCTGCCCTCCGCCACTATTCATTAGAAGTAAACTTAGTTTGGTGGATCATGACTACTAAAAAAGCAGCATTCTACTTAGTAATAAGTTTCACTCTGCTTCTCTGCTTTGCGAGGCCTGTTTTTAAACTCTTGATGCTTCTCAGCTAGCAGGCTCCGCAGACGCCGGCCGAGAGCCCGGGCCTGGCCGGGAGCCGGCTCCAGGGTAACCCCTGGGCGACCTCCTTGCACCCGGGCCTCCGCCTCCTCGCCGCCCTCCGGCGCGGGCCCATGGCTCCTCCAGCCACACTCCCGGGCGGCTGCGGGGAAGCCCGGTCGAGTGCCCACGCCTCCCTCTCCAGGACGTCAAGGGTCCAGAACGTCTGGGTGGGAAAGAAATCCACAGAGGTGCCTCGCCAGAAGGATCTGGGAAACACACATTTCCCGAAGAGGCGGATCTCCGCCCGGGCAGCAGGCGGCCCTCCGGCTCCAGACGCCGGCCCTGGGCGTCCACAGCGAGGCCAGGGCCCGGCCGCGGTCCGGCTGCGCGCCAGGAGGCAGCGGGGCGCGGCGGGCAAGCCTGGCCAGAGCTGCTCCGTCAGGGACCCCGTGCAGCCTGGGGAGACCCGCTTCACTTCTCTGGTCTCAGCCTCCTGTAGCATGAGGACCAGTCGTTTAAACCACCCACTCGCAGGGCTGTCGTGAGAAACAGACCAGGCGGGTCCGTGTTTGTAAAGGCTTCTGCAGCGCAGCGAGGGCACGTCCAGGCGTGCGCGGTCTCCTGGCTCCTGGGCAGGTGGGAGAGACAGCAAGGCCGCTGCTCACAGGACTCCTCGCAGGGCTGGGGACACGTGAGCCCTCGCGGGGGGCCTGGGCTGCCCTTGGCACTCGGCGAGCCCCGCTCAAGTGGACGCAGAGCAGCGAGGGTCGGGGCGGGCGAGTTCGCGTCACCCACCGGTGCGCCTCTGTCCCCTCCAGACAGCGAGAGCCCCCCACGGACAGACAGAGAGACTGCCTTCAGCAACAGTAAGCTCCGTCCAAAACGCAGGTCTCCACGGTCAGGAGGCTCAGCCGCCCGGCCTCCTGGGCGCGCGTGAAACAGTCACTAACACACCCCGCGCCTGCGGTCTGAGACAGGAGCCCGGCACGCTGCCCTCCGCCACGGGGAGAGGGCGAGTGTGACTCCCCTGCCTTCTCGTCTTCGAATCACCCCCAAACGTGTAAGAAAGGCTCTGCAGAGACCGCTGAGTACCGTTCATTAAGAACTCTGAAAACCACTTGTCCGCTGCCAGGAAGAAAGGCTGTGTCTCCAGGGCGCTCACTGTTCCTCCCCGTCCCCTGAGGGGTCCGGCCTGTCTCGGGGTGTCGCCACACACAAGCCTCAGGGTCGGGCTCCAGCCTCCCCGACCCGGTGGTGGTGTCAGGAGGCGACACCTACGGTATCGGAGGACAGGACAGGGAGACGCGGGCTCCCGTGGGGCTACCCACACCTCACCTCGTCATTTAGGGCTTAAGGTTATAGTTTTCCCAAAAGAAGCCCGTCTGCAACGGAAACGTCACTAGAACGTTAAGATCTTTTAAAATTCTTCTTATACCAGCAATCAGCACAAACTAACTTCACAGAGAAGTCTGCCCTGCCCCTCCTCAAGGGGGAGGTGACTCCACACAGCTCCCCAAGGTCCTCAGCCTCCCCCACCCGAAAGGAGACGTCAGCTCACTCCCGCTGCCTTTTCATCTGCAATCACCCCCCAAACTGGGAGTCCCCAGGCAGTCCGAGCCCTCCTCAGAGCTGTGCTAAGGATCATTCATCAAGAACTTTCCAAACCACTTGTCAGCTGCGAAGTGCTTTAGCGTGAACCCTCGTTTAGCGCGTGTCTCTGCAGCCTCTCATTATCTTTTTCACATCCTCAGAAACAACTTCTGGTTCCCCGCGGCTGCCCCTCGGTAGGGAACATTCTGTGGGAGCATCCTCTCCCGCGGTAACCGAAAGCCTTTGCCCCAGGGTCCGGGCAGCTAACTATAGCCCCGAGAGCAGCAGGGGGCCTCAGGTGCTCCGCAAGCCCAGGCACGTCCCAGCATCAGCCCTGCCCATTCGGTGCGGGACGGGAGCTCACCGGCCTCAGCTCTGCAGCGAGCAGCAGGAGTGCAAGCTGAAGCCCTGTTTCTGTTTAGGTGCTTCGGGCAAGCCCCCTCCCTACTCCAAAACGAGCTTGCACTTTCTTCTTCTCTCCTCTTAAAGAAAAAAAAAACCCTTTTCTGAAACTTAAACTACGGAGCCAAGCATCTGGCAAATGTAGAAGCCAGTCTTACCCGCTGTGTGCAAAGCCTGCAGCAATGACTTGGCGCGGAGCCGGGTGGGGTCCGGGAGGGGCGCGGCTCGGTGGCAGACCCAGGTCGCTCTGCAGACGAGCTGCGCAGACCCCGCGGCCAGGCTGCGGCCGGCCCTTATATGCGCGGAGTCCTGCGCGGGCTGTCCGTCAGATGCGCGCGGAAGCGCGCTGGACTCGCTCCTCGAGCGGAATGACATAATTCCGCCTCTGATCTCGCATTTGCTGGAGCACCTGGCACGGGTCCGGTCCGGCCCCCTCCTGCCCCCACCCCGCTCTTGCCCACCCCGCGCTGGCCCCGCCCCCGCTCCGGCCGCAGCCGGGGGACCACGGAGGAGGAGCCCGATGAGCGAGCGGAAGACCGACTTTTCCCGTCTTCGCTCGGAAATAAAAGGCTATAAATAAAGCCAGCAAGATTGGCTGGAGCTCCGCTTTTTGCTTAAGAGAAAGAATGCGCGCTGTAGGCTTCCAGTCCGGTTCACATTACCCGAAGTGAGACCAGCCTCTCTCAGCCAACGAAGCAACAAGCCCTTAGAAGCAAAAGGCTAAGTGGGTGGAAATGATCAGTGTGAAGTCATACGGATGAATTCATTTATCATGTGCAGGAAGTATGGTATTTAATCTAAAAGGACATCAGCGCATCAATTGGATGATGGAGAAACAGGATCGAGGGGGTTTATTTTCATTCAGATCCTACTTCAGCCCAGCCTGGACCCCAGAGTGTGCTCCCTCGGGACACCGGGTGTGGGACGCAGAACCCTGAGCGCGGACTGTCCCGACAGCAGCCTGTAGCCAGCTTCTGCAGGCTCACTTGGCCGGACAGCCCCGAGGGCAGGTTATGCAGGAGAAAGCCTCCAGAAGCGAAACTGTGGCTTCCATCTACTCCCTGTCCCTCCCCCAAAGAGCTTACAAATCCCCAGGGCAGGTTCAAGTGGGGGGGAGGGGATAAGGAAACCCCTCCCTACTCCAAAACGAGCTTGCACTTTCTTCTTATCTCCTCTTAAAGAAACAAAAAAAACCCTTTTCTGAAACTTAAACTACGGAGCCAAGCATCTGGCAAATGTAGAAGCCAGTCTTACCCGCTGTGTGCAAAGCCTGCAGCAATGACTTGGCGCGGAGCCGGGTGGGGTCCGGGAGGGGCGCGGCTCGGTGGCAGACCCAGGTCGCTCTGCAGACGAGCTGCGCAGACCCCGCGGCCAGGCTGCGGCCGGCCCTTATATGCGCGGAGTCCTGCGCGGGCTGTCCGTCAGATGCGCGCGGAAGCGCGCTGGACTCGCTCCTCGAGCGGAATGACATAATTCCGCCTCTGATCTCGCATTTGCTGGAGCACCTGGCACGGGTCCGGTCCGGCCCCCTCCTGCCCCCACCCCGCTCTTGCCCACCCCGCGCTGGCCCCGCCCCCGCTCCGGCCGCAGCCGGGGGACCACGGAGGAGGAGCCCGATGAGCGAGCGGAAGACCGACTTTTCCCGTCTTCGCTCGGAAATAAAAGGCTATAAATAAAGCCAGCAAGATTGGCTGGAGCTCCGCTTTTTGCTTAAGAGAAAGAATGCGCGCTGTAGGCTTCCAGTCCGGTTCACATTACCCGAAGTGAGACCAGCCTCTCTCAGCCAACGAAGCAACAAGCCCTTAGAAGCAAAAGGCTAAGTGGGTGGAAATGATCAGTGTGAAGTCATACGGATGAATTCATTTATCATGTGCAGGAAGTATGGTATTTAATCTAAAAGGACATCAGCGCATCAATTGGATGATGGAGAAACAGGATCGAGGGGATTTATTTTCATTCAGATCCTACTTCAGCCCAGCCTGGACCCCAGAGTGTGCTCCCTCGGGACACCGGGTGTGGGACGCAGAACCCTGAGCGCGGACTGTCCCGACAGCAGCCTGTAGCCAGCTTCTGCAGGCTCACTTGGCCGGACAGCCCCGAGGGCAGGTTATGCAGGAGAAAGCCTCCAGAAGCGAAACTGTGGCTTCCATCTACTCCCTGTCCCTCCCCCAAAGAGCTTACAAATCCCCCCGGGGCAGCTGGACCTTGGACAGAGGAGGGGATGGAGGGAGGGGAGGGGGCAGGAGATGAGAAGATGCGGCACCCGCGAAGGCCAGGCTGGACCCTGCACGGAGAGCGGGGGAGGGGCGAAGGCCAGGCTGGACCCTGCACGGGGAGCAGGGGAGGGCCTCTGCACGGGCGGCTGCTGGCAGATGGCACCCGAGGCGCGGGGCCGCGGTGTGGACAGCCGTGGGCGGGTCTCAGCTGAAGCATATTGGGAGTTTGCTCTAAGCCACCTTGGAATCTGAGGGGGTACCTTTGCTAAGAGACTTGCTTCCTCCACACCTGGTCCTTGCTGGAAATAGATACATGTCTCATTCAAGGTAAGACAGCTTGTCTTTGGTCAGCTGACTAGTGGCACAGTCACTTTGATACATGACTGTCGACAGCTTCCCGTGAACGGTGTCAGATTTGCAACCTCCAAAGGAGAACATTTCACTTTGGAATCAAAAGACTTGGCTTTGGTCGCTTGGAGCGTTGTGCAACAAAAGTCTTACTCAAGGAAGAAAGGAGTAGAGAAAGCTTCCAGCTGAAGGAGCTGGACAGGGGATAGAAAGGAACCCCCCTCCCCCACCACCACCGCAGCAGCTAGGCCAGGCATTCTGTACTGTTTCAGGTGGTCCTTAACAACAGACCAGAAAACGTCTGAGGGCTGTAGAGGTCTTGCTAGATCCACTCCCACAACCTTTACTGGAGACTAACCAGAAAGTAGCCTCGGGACATCTAGACTAGACGAGACATTCCAATGCAAAATAATTCATGTCCATAAGACAATAAAGTTAGTTTCAGAGTTGATCTTTATCAGAGCAAACGTTTAGGCTAGAAAATGTTTGTTCCCCCTCCTCCTCCTCCTTGGAAACCTCTGGCCTCCTTACCAAGTTGGCCTAGTCACCCTTTTAAACATCATTTAAATTTAAAATTCCTGGCTCTATGTAACTAAGTTGATGTTATCACAAACTGCAGAGCATCTAGCCCAGCTTCTTTTAAAGCCTTTTTAGTGGCTAACTGATTTGCCACCTGATCTGACTTTCCTTATGGTTTGGCTGTCCCTTGGCCAGAAATCGGGGGTCTGGTCCTCACACCCCACTTATTGGCAGAAGGTGCCATCGACTCGGCCTTCCCTCGTGGCTCAGTAATAAAGAATCCACTCAAACGCAGGAGACTCCGAAGATGCAGTTTCCATCCCTGGGAGAGGAAGACCGCTTGGAGGAGGCAACGGCGACCCACATCAATGCTCTTGCCTGGAGAATCCCATGCACGGAGGAGCCCGGAGGGCGACAGTCCGCGGGGTCTCCCGGAGTCAGACCCGACTGTGACTAAACAACGAGAACTCGCCGGCTGGGCCGTCTGGCAGGCGCTCACCCAACCAGCCTGAGGACAGGGGGCCCTGCTGAGCTGGGCGTCTCGGGAGTGCACGGCTGAGGACCACAGGCAGGGCCACCAGAGGCGCCACTCCGGCAGCGAAGTTTCTCCCACACGGGAGGCTTCTCGAGGAGACGGGACACGCGTGACTGGACCTCGGGCTCTGGGGAGGGCATCAGTGGGGACGGGGTGGCCCGGGACAGAGGAGACCTGACGGAGAGGCCCGCCCCTTCCGAACAGAGTTCACCGGGGTGCCGGCGGCTGCTGGAGCTGGACTTGGCGGCCGCTGCCTGGCGGTGGGGCCAGGGTGCGGGGAGGGGAGGGCACAGAGGCCCTGGGGCCACCACACTGCAGGACGGAGACCGTGACCAGGCGCCGCAAGGCAGAGCTGAGTCATGCAGGGCAGACAGGGAGCAGGGCATCGGTTGCTGGGGATGAGGGGAGCCTGCATCGAGCGAGGGAGGGAGGGAGGGAGGGCCAGCACATCGCGGGGAGCCTGGGCGCTGGAGGGCGAATCGCGTCCCAGCGCCTGCCGCCCTTGAACCCGCGACTCCGGTGCTGTTGGGGGACTGTCTCTGCGGCCGCGGCTGTGCTGGCGGAGGGCGACCTAGGCCAGTGACCAGTGTCCTCACACCACGAGGACCGCTGGGACACAGGGCACCTGTGGGGACGGAGGTGGAGATGGGGGTTGCGGCCACAAGCCGAGAAACCCCGGGGTCCGCACCTGCAGGAGGACCCCGAGCCCCCGGAGGGAGCACCGTCCTGCCCGGGCCTGGAGGCGGCGAGAGCGCTCACCTGGGCCGCGTCGGGCCGCGGGCTCCTGGCTCTCGGCCGCAGCCACCGCGGAGGCCGCCCGGGGCGCCGCCAGGCTCCGGGGGCCCTTTCGCAGTCGCGCGGGAGGAGGCCGTGAGTCAGGCTGCGTCAGCGAGAGCGGGCCGGCTCTCACTCGCCGGCGACCGTCCCTGGCTGCGGAGAGGGTCAGCCTGACGACGGCCCCCACCTGGGAAGCGGAGGCTCTGGGATGCAGCGCAGACGGGGTCCGGGCGGGGTCCTGCAGCTGTCGAACACCACGGCTTTAGAGCGTCCGAGCAGACGGCGGGGCGGCGGCGCTCACCCGGTGCCCGGTCTGGGCTGCCCTCCACGGAAGCGCCCAGTGCGGCGCGGGCATGACCCGCCAGTCCAGCCCGCCCCGGGCAGGTGCCCGGCTCCAGACGCTGGGCTCGGATGGACGCGGCCCTGGAGCAGGAGGGGGAGGACGGGAGGAAGGAAAGGGGACAGGAGCAGACCGTCGAGGGGCACGGCCACTGACTGGAGAGGCTGAGAAACCTCGGGAAAAGGTGTCCTCCTGACTCTGTGGCAAAGGTAGGATTTATGTGCTAAGGAAACAGGGTTGAGGTCCCATCCTTCTGACAGCTGCCTGCTGGGCCACGACTTCAGTCTCAGCAAACACCGACGCGTCAGCCGGTGCCCAGGGACCCAGGGAGACGCAGCGGGGACTCACCACAAAGGCAAGGAGCCGCTCGGAGTCTGTCCTGGGTGCTCCACGAGAAGTGCCTGAGTGAAAGGGGTGAGCCCATGGGCTCGCAGACAAACCAACACAGTGACCTCTGTGCTCCTTTCTAACCCAGAGCCCTGAGCGAGTGAGGTTTGGGTGGAGCCGAGGAGGGTCAGCCCAGGGTGGGCCCGCGGGGCGTCGCGAGCCTCCCCCACCCTGGTCCCTGCGGGGAGGGGCTCTGGAGGCGCGGCGGAGGCCGGGGCCGCCTGGCCTTCACAGCGGCTGTCGAGGGCGAAGGACCAGAGCCAGGAGCAGTTCAGGAGCCCTGGATGGAGGCGCCGCCGCATCTGTTTCCCCTTAGCCTCCCCGCCCAGCGACGAGGGCTTTCTCACCCTCCTGTGGGCGGAGGGCTCCGGGAGCTCGCTCTGCCCTGACCGGCAGCGTTGGAGAAACAGCAGCCTGCGACCCGACGTGCGGGCGCCTGGCCGTCGCGGGAGGAGAGCCGTCCTCCAAGCACGCGCCTGTGGATGGAGGCCAGGCGGGCGAGGTCGCGGGTGATTCCAGTCCTGGTGGGAAGAGAGCGGCCACACAGAGTGCTCGGGGCCAAGGCGGAGGTGGGGCGGCGGGGGCCCTGCAGGAGCCAGGCAGCCGGACGCCAGGGAGGCCGTGAAATGGGGCGTCAGGAGCCGAGCGCCCAGGCCACTCTGTGCAGCTGCCCAGGCCCTCCCTGGCCTCGACTTCCTCCCACGCGGACGCAGCGTCCACTGGGTCAGAACCGGTTCTGCACTGACCCAAGGTTCTGCGGTCAGCTGACAACATCAGCAGGTGAAGCGAGGCCCCTATCGAGAGTCCCCAGCACCCATCGGGCATCTGGGGAGCAGGGCACGACCCTGTGGCTCCCGGTCGGCGGGCAGAGTGACCACAGCGACCGCAGATGCCCTAGCGCCGCCGCACAGCTGAGAGGGGCGTGTGGGGCCGGGGAGGGAGGGGGCAGGAGCCAGGCTGGTCTCAGGCCGGAGCGCTGCTCGCTCCCCGTCAGCCCTTCCTTCCCGGCTGCAGAGCCCCCAGCCTCGGAGTCCTTCCTGCCTTTGTGAACAGAAAGGCCTCCTGAGGGCTGCAGGCTCCTGCTCTGGTGGCGACCCCGGGGGCCGCAGGGAGCTGACCAGCAGCAAGGGTGTCCGGGGTGAGGGAGGCGCCCGCTTTGGCCGGGACGCGGGCCCCTCGGCCGGACGGTCCTGCGCTCCCGCACCCGAGGCTCCGCTCCCAGCGCCGGGTCTCCGGGCTGGCTCCCGGCCTCGGGCCTCGCTCGTCCTGCTGGGGTCCAGGCTCTCCCCAGCCAAGCCCCGCCCCATTTGGCCTTAGACTCCTTCCATCTGACTTCTGTTCAAACTCACCATCGGATGGAAACCCACGTCCTGGGAAGAGGCACCGGGCTCTTCGCCGTCCTCCCCGCGCTGCACGGAGGACCCGGTCCTCAGGCCAAGGCCGTGAGTCACCCTGGGCTGATGTCTCCCTGGAGCTCCTGCCCAGGACTGCAGGCCAGGAGCCCCACCCCCACCGAGGCCTGCCCTCCCTGGCCGTCCCTCCCCGCTCGCCGGCTCCAGCCTCCGCGGGCCAGCCCGTCCACACCAGCCAAGTGACAGGAACGAGAGAGCCCAGAACACCTTCTCCAGGGCCGCCGAGAGTCCGCAGAGGCTGCAGAAGTGCCTGGGCCCCGGGCGTGCGGAGGCTGCCAGCTGCCCGCGAGGGTGAGCGCCTCCACCCCAGCAGCCACGGCCGGGAGTGACAGAGGGACGCGCAGGAGCGGCACCAGGGAGCGCCAGGCAGCCACCTCTGAGCAGCCCCGCCCGTCTTCCTGTCCGCCTCTCCCCCGCCGACCTCCTGCATCCTTCGGGCTGCCGTCCCCCTGCACCTTCGCCTTTCTGTGCCGCGAATGCTATTTTAGGGACCTTGAACTTGCTAGCCCTTCCACAAAACACTTTCCCATTAGCTGTCAGATGGCTGGTTCTTACCACGAAAGTAGCTTGAGTATCAGCTCCAAAGTCTCCTTTAGGCCCAGCTGACCAAGACCCCTGCCTGCTCCCCGGCCCTCCCCACGTCACGAATCTCTCCGGGCCCTCGTTCACTCTGAGCTTACCTGCAGGTCCCTGGAGGGCGTGCCCCTTTCACTGGCCTGTGATCTCCAGGAGAGCAGCGGGTCCGGGACAGCAAGGGCTCGGCCTCCCACCTCCCAGGGCTGTGGCTCCAGCCTGGGGGGGGGTGCTGCAGGGAGCTTGGCCAGACGGGGGCATGACGGCAGGAGGGGCGCGGGCTCCCTGGTGGCTGCAGCCACCGTCCAGTTCTCCTCGCCTTGTGCATCAGAGGGCGTCTGTCTGCCCGGCAGGTGTTCTCTGATCACCGTCTTTGTCTGCTAAGTCAACAGTATAGAGTCGATAAACGCCACGTGCCAGGACCAGGCTGGTCTCTGGGAATACTCGAGGTGTGGAGCTGAGACCCGAGGAGCAGCAGGCTCCAAAGAACCACCCCCCACAGGATTCCCTGCTGAGCGTGGAGGAGACATCGATCACAGCCTGAAACCCTGCTGGGGATCGGGGAGAATCTGCTATGACGTGAGGGCTGCACTGGCCTCAGCACCATGCTCCCAGCCTAGGCTCCAGATCAGCCCACAGTCGGCACCAGAAGGTACTTAAGGTGGAACCAAAGTTCCAGCAAGATCCCCAGGGCCAGTCGGCGGCACTGATGGGCAGGTGCGTAGTTGGACTGTGATAAAGCAGGAAACGCAGAAAGAAAAAAGGAACAGAAGAAGTCTGGGGGCATCTCCTCGAGTGGACCAGGAAGGACACTGGTCATCAGTAAGGAGAATCCTTTTCCCCAGGGAGGTGGGAGCTGGTCTGCTCCCGGGCCCCGCGGGAGCAATGTCACCAGTTCCTCATGGGACGCCAGATGTCCACCAAGGGACCCTCTGGAAGGTGGCTGCAGACATCTCTGTTCCACTCAGAGCCTCCCACACATGTTGCCCCTGATCCGCGCATCGGTCCCCTGTCCTGAACCCTGAGAACAGCCTCCACCCTCAGTCGAGCTGTGAGGAAGGAGGATCCAACTCTCTTCTTCCCTTCGGGGTCTTACCGCGCACACCAGCGTCAGACAGCCCCACCCGTGCAGCCAGGGCTCGGCCTGTAAAGCCAGTCCAGCTCTGACACGCGATGCACAGGAGACAGGGCCGCCCAGCCCCAGCTGGGCCCCGAATGTCCATGACCGTGGCAGTCGCCCTGGGCCGTCCACACCCGCGGTCACTGGAGAGCACTGTGTCAGCACGGTGTTTTTGTGGGGTTTTCCCTGAATTTGCCCCCCTTCTGCGGCATTTTGCTCACCGTGTCTTTTGGTGAAAGGATGTTATGCCGAATCACTCTGAAGTGCCTGGGAGAATGCACACGGCCACGGGTTTTCACAAACGGATTCATCAGCCTGACATTTGCCCAATGTTGTTGTAATTAAGGAGCGGGAATCAGAGCAAAGAGACAAAAGGGGAAGATTTTCAGGCCAATCGGCTGTGTCCTTGCCGCTTGCTTGGTGTGAGCACATGTGTGCGTGCATTGTTTCTGTGGAATTCAGGCCGGAAGGGCAGAAGAATCCAGCGATTATACAATCTCCCAGCCAGCACAACAGATGTAAGTATGGCTCCCAGGATTGAGCAAGGGTAGCCTTCCGCAGAGCACAACCACAGAAAAGAGTCTAGAAGTATCCTCTTTCTTTTCAGTGCCCTTACAAATGAGCAATAGGCCAAAATTTGCAAGATGTCCTTAGCCACGGGCCTTCAGGGCCTTCATTTTCTGTTCAGTTTTGAATCATTTCAAGAGGTCTTTGGCAAACCTTATATATTAGAGCTCTCTGGAGAATCAGAACCAATGGGATGCACACACATACAGAAAACCTGAGTGTAAGGAATTGGCTCACACGATTGTGAAGCCTACTGACAAGCTTCAGGCCGTCAAGCTGGATGCCCAGGAGGGCTGGTCCATTAGGTTCAGTCCTCATCCAGAGGCCTGTCACCTGGGGGACTGAGGGTGTGTGTCCAGTCTGCAGGGCCAGGAAGAGCCGATGTTTCACTCAAGTCCAAAAGGTGGGGAAAACCCAACGTCCAATTCAATGACAGTCGGGCAAGAAGAGTTCTCTCGTATTCAAGGGAAGGTCAGCATTTTTGGTCTATTCAGGCCTTCAGCTGATTGGATGAGGCCCACCACGTTAGAGACAGAAACCTGCTTTATTTCGTCTACAGATTCAAATGCTGCTCTCATCCAAAAATACAATATAGAATGCTGTTTGGCCAGATGTCTGGGTCCTCCATGGACAGATGGTACAAAAAAGTAACTATCACAACTTATATGGACCAAAATTAAAAACCAAAAGAGAAGAAAGCCAAGAGTCCTCTGATGAGTGGAATTTCTCAGCGGGTACAGGTTAGTAACGAGCAGTATGTGACTATTCACATGTAGAATGAACTTATTTCTCAGTGACCTAATTGACACTTCAGTGAGTAGAATGAATCAAAAATGACCTGATATTATTGTTGCTGTTGTTCTGTTTCTAAGTTATGTCTGACTCTGCAACCCCACGGACAGCAGCACACCAGGCTCTTTTACTCTTCACTGTCTTCCAGGGTTTGCTCAAACTTATGTCATTTGAGTCAGTGACGTTATCTCATCCTCTGTCATCCCATTCTCCTTTTGCCTTCAGTCTTTCCCAGCACCTCTTTGCAATGAGAAATGAGTCGTCACTTTGCATCAGGTGGCCAAAACACTGGGGCTTCAGCATCCATCCTTTTGATCAATATTCAAGGTTTATTTCCTCTAGGATTGACTCCTTTTATCTCCTTGCTGTCCAAGAGACTCTCAAGAAGTCTTCTCCAACACCACAATTTGAAAGTATCAGTTCTTTGGTATTCAACCTTCTTTATGGTCCAGCTCTCACATCCACACAGGACTACTGGAAAAACAATAACTTTGACTATGGACCTTTGCCAGCAAAGTCACATCTCTGCTTTTTAATACAGTGTTTAGATTTCTCACAGCTTTTCTTCCAAGGAGTAAGCAGCTTTTAATTTCATGGCTTCAGTCACCATCCACAGTGAAAGAAGCTCTTTTAAATCAAACGTTTGATCCTGAAAGTGTCTCTTATCCTATGAATTTCATACATTCAATTTTTGAAGCTATTGTAAAACAGAAAAAAATAAAATTTTTCTATGCTTGTTAGTTTGTACAAAGTATTTTACTTTCTTCATTCAGAAAAGTAAAAAAGTCCATATAAGAGGTTCTTACTTAATTTAAAGTTGTAATTTGATAAAGCACCTAGCACAGTGAAAAGTATCCAGAAGTACAGTAATGTACATATTTTACTGAGCTGTCAATTCAAAAATGAAGCTGGTGATCCAAAGCATAAAGAAAATATAGGAAAATGAGATAAATTTTGGGCTATCCAACACCAAAAGCAAGTCCATGGTATAAGAGCATCACATGAAACTAGCATAATTTAACACAAAGTTCAGTATCTGCTTTGCATTTCACCTAGTATATAGTGTACTTATGAAAGGATGTCTCTAGGAATCTTCAAAACATGCTCATATTCCTATCTATACAATTCAATTTTTATATTTTTATTTTTGTATCCATTATGAATGGGACTGTTTTCTTAATTTCTTTTTCAAATAATTTGTTTGGTGTATAAAAACACAACTTTTTTTTTTTTGTATGTTGAATTTGTATCCTGTGATATGCTGAACTTGTTTTGTAATTTCAACAGTTGTGTGTGGAGTCTTTAAGGTTTTTCACATGTAAGATCATATCATTTCCAAGGGCAATTTTATTTCTTCCTCTATGATTTGGATGACTTGCATTTCTTTTTATTGCCTAAAATTGCCCTGGCTATGACTTAAAAGAACCATATTGAGTAGAATTGCTGGATGATATGGAAATTCTGTTTATAATTTCAAGAAATTGTTATCTTGGTTTTACATAGTTGCTATATCATTAAGGGTTGCAATGTCTCTGCATCCTCATCAACACTTGTTATTTTCTGTTTGGTTGGTTGTTTACAGTACTCTACAGTGATTAAGTCATGTGAAATGCATGTCTGGAGGAAGCTTGAAATGGAATCAAGACTGCTGGGAGAAATATCAATAACCTCAGGTATGCAGATGCCACCACCCTTATGGCAGAAAGCAGAGAGGAACTAAAGAGCCTCCTGATGAAGGTGAAAGAGGAGAGTGGAAAAGTCGTCCTAAATCTCAACATTCAGAAAACGAAGATCATGGCATCTTGCCCCGCCACTTCATGGCAAACAGATGGGCAAACAATGGAAATAGTGACAGACTGTATTTTCTTGGACTCCAAAAAGCACTGTGGATGGATACTGAGGCCATGAACTTAAAAGATGCTTGCTCCTTGGAAGAAAAGCTATGACCAACCTAAACAGTGTATTAAAAAGCAGAGACATCACTTTGCTGACAAAAGTCTGTATGGTCAAAGCTATGGTTTTCCCAGTAGTCATGTGTGGAAGTGAGAGATCGACCATAAGGAAGGCTGAGCACTGAAGAATTGATGCCTTTGAACTGTGGTGTTGGAGGAGACTCCCTTGAGAGTCCCTTGCACTGCAAGGAGATCAAACCAGTCAGTTCTAGAGAAAACGAACCCTGAATACTCACTGTAAGGGCTGATACTGAAGCTGAAGCTCCAATACTTTGGTCACCTGGTATGAAGAGACAACTCAATGGAAAAGACCCTGATGCTGGGAGAACTAGAAGACAGAAGGAGAAGGGAATAACAGAGGATGAGATGGTTGGATAGCATCACTGAGTCAGTGGACATGAGTTTGAGCAAGTTCTGGGAAACAATGGTGGGCAGGGAAGCCTGGTGTGCCTCAATCTGTGGGGTCACAAAGAGTCAGACATGGGCTCCCCTGGTGGTCCAGTGGGTAAGGACACCGCCTTGCAGTGCAAGGGACGACAGTTTGATCCCTGGCCTGGGAAGATCTCGCGTGCCACAGAGCGGCTGGACTGATGTGTCCAACTACCGAGCCAGTGCTCTGGAGCGCATGCGCCCAGAGTCAGCACTCTACAGTGAGAGAGGCCACTGCGATGGGAGGCCCACACAGGCCAGAGAACGAAGATGGAAATAAACGAAAGGCCAATAGAAGTGCCCCCCCGCCAATAAAAGAGTCAGACATGACTGAGTGACTGAACTGAATCGACTGATAGTGATTGTGTACACACACACACACACACACACACATATATACCATGTGTGTCAGATGATATGACATTGTAGTTTTAGTTGCATTTTATGGTGTATTGAGTACAATGATCAGAAAGCTCTGTCTTTAAGTAACTTTAAACTAACTACTGCTGTCTCCACCTCATGAATCTTAAAAGCAGGGTCTAAGAGGATTAAACTGTCCTCAAGTACCTTAACTGAATGCCAAACTAGAATAGACTATAATTAAGTAGATATAGATATAGATATATAGAGAGAGATATCTAACAAGCCACAAAATGAAATTCACATCTGATATATAATCAAAAAGTACTATGCAGTAATGGGGGAAAAAAGTAGAACCTACAATAGAAAAAAAAAAAAGAAATCCAGTAAAATTACCTCAGGCCTGATGCAGATGATAGAAAACAGCAAGATATGGCAGTAAAACCATTTTTATAACTGTCTTCTATATATTCAAAAGTCAAGTAGCTACATTGAAGGTATAAAATGCATCCAAATAGAACTTTCAGACGTGAAAAATATGTGTGAGATTAGTGAACTTGAGAGCTAGCAAAGCTACTATCCATAAAAAAATATAGAGAGGACCAAGAATTTAGAGTAGTTAACAGAGCACAGCGAATTACAAGGCAACCTGGACAGACTCATATACTTGAAAGTGGAGTCCCCAAAGGAAAAGGACAAAACAATAATACGACCAAAAATTTCCCAATGTGTTGAGTAAGTAACCACACATTGATGAAGCTCAATGAACCCCCATCAAAAGTAAATGAAAGGGGAATTCCCTGGTGGTCCAGTGGCCAAGACTCTGTGCTCCCAATGCAGGGGGCCCAGGTTCGATCCCTGGTCAGGGAACTAGAGCCCACATGCTACAACTGAGAGCCAATCCAGCCAAATAAATATAAATAAAATATAAAAAAAAAAGTAAATGAAAAATTCTATATTAATGTACACAGTAAAGTTTTCTAAATCAGTGACAAAGTTGTAAATAGAGCCAAACAAAAACAACACATTACATACAGAGAAAAAAACAACTAATACCAGAAGATTTACCATAAGAAACGATGTAAATGAGGCACAAATGGAGTCTAACATTTAAAGTACTAAAATTAAAATATCATCCCAAAGTTCTATACCCAGTCAAAATATCTTTCAAAAAATAAACATAAGACAAAAATTCTTTCAGACATACAAAAGTGGGAAGAATTAATCACCAATGGACGTGCAATATACAAAATGCTAAAGGATGTCTATCAGTCAGAAATAAAGTAGAAACACAAAAGGAAATAAGAGTAAAAGAACACGGGGGCTTCTCTGGTGGTCCAATGGGTAAGGAGTCTGCCTTGCAGTGCAAAGGGCGCTGGGTCGATCCCTGGCCCAGGAAGACCCCACATGCCATGGAGTGGCTGGACCAGTGTGTCCAATTAGGAGCCAGCCCTCTGGAGCGCATGTGCCCAGAGCCAATGCTCTGGTACAAGAAAGGTCACTGCAATGGGAGGCCCACACAAGTATGGCCAGTAAAATTACCTCAGGCCTGATGCAGATGATAGAAAACAGCAAGATATGGCAGTAAAACCATTTTTATAACTGTCTTCTATATATTCAAAAGTCAAGTAGCTACATTGAAGGTATAAAATGCATCCAAATAGAACTTTCAGACGTGAAAAATATGTGTGAGATTAGTGAACTTGAGAGCTAGCAAAGCTACTATCCATAAAAAAATATAGAGAGGACCAAGAATTTAGAGTAGTTAACAGAGCACAGCGAATTACAAGGCAACCTGGACAGACTCATATACTTGAAAGTGGAGTCCCCAAAGGAAAAGGACAAAACAATAATACGACCAAAAATTTCCCAATGTGTTGAGTAAGTAACCACACATTGATGAAGCTCAATGAACCCCCATCAAAAGTAAATGAAAGGGGAATTCCCTGGTGGTCCAGTGGCCAAGACTCTGTGCTCCCAATGCAGGGGGCCCAGGTTCGATCCCTGGTCAGGGAACTAGAGCCCACATGCTACAACTGAGAGCCAATCCAGCCAAATAAATATAAATAAAATATAAAAAAAAAAGTAAATGAAAAATTCTATATTAATGTACACAGTAAAGTTTTCTAAATCAGTGACAAAGTTGTAAATAGAGCCAAACAAAAACAACACATTACATACAGAGAAAAAAACAACTAATACCAGAAGATTTACCATAAGAAACGATGTAAATGAGGCACAAATGGAGTCTAACATTTAAAGTACTAAAATTAAAATATCATCCCAAAGTTCTATACCCAGTCAAAATATCTTTCAAAAAATAAACATAAGACAAAAATTCTTTCAGACATACAAAAGTGGGAAGAATTAATCACCAATGGACGTGCAATATACAAAATGCTAAAGGATGTCTATCAGTCAGAAATAAAGTAGAAACACAAAAGGAAATAAGAGTAAAAGAACACGGGGGCTTCTCTGGTGGTCCAATGGGTAAGGAGTCTGCCTTGCAGTGCAAAGGGCGCTGGGTCGATCCCTGGCCCAGGAAGACCCCACATGCCATGGAGTGGCTGGACCAGTGTGTCCAATTAGGAGCCAGCCCTCTGGAGCGCATGTGCCCAGAGCCAATGCTCTGGTACAAGAAAGGTCACTGCAATGGGAGGCCCACACAAGCAAAAGAATAGAGATGGCTGAAAATAAACAAATGAAAGACCAATAAAAGAGGCCAAAAAAATTATATAAAAACAAATGTTTAAAGAGTATAAGGACACTTCCTCCACCTGAAAAAGGGCATCTATGAAATCTATAGCTTAATGATAAAAGTCTGAATGCTTCCCCTTCAGGTGTGAGGCTTGTCTCATCCTTTGCTTCTGTTCAGCATCATACTGCAAATTCTGGCCAGTGCAACAAGGCAACACAAAAGGTACTGAGGCTGGAAAGGCAGAGTCAATGCTATCCCTTTATTGACATGTGTGATCATCAGTGCAGAAGATCAAGGCTCCACTTGATCAAAGCACTGCTAGGACTAACGAGGTCAGTGCGGTTACAGAGGATAAAAACGAATCCACAGAATTCTGTTGTGCTTATGTGTGTTAGCAGTGAGTCATCAGGAGTTTAAAATTTCAGATACCATTTGCAGCAACAACAAAAACATGAAATGCTAAGGGATTATTAGCACAAAGGGATTATTAGTACTAAGGGATTATTAAACAAAATGGTGTAGTTCCTGTCCACTTAACAACTATAAAATATTGAGAGTAATTGAAGAAGTCCTAAATAAGTGGAAATATATACCATGTTCATCTATCAGGAAGGCTCAGTATTTTTGAAAACAGAAAGTTACTTCAATAAATAAGGATAAAGAGCTCTGATGTAGACTCATGCACTTATGAACAAATGATTATTTTTGACAAAATTGTACAGGAAATTCAGTGTAGGAGAAAATAGTATTTCTGACAAATGACTCTGGAGCAACTGAATATCCACATGAAGAGATTGCAATCAAATGGATGTCTATCAGTCAGAAATAAAGTAGAAACAAAAGGAAATAAGAGTAAAAGAACACGGGGGCTTCTCTGGTGGTCCAATGGGTAAGGAGTCTGCCTTGCAGTGCAAAGGGCGCTGGGTCGATCCCTGGCCCAGGAAGACCCCACATGCCATGGAGTGGCTGGACCAGTGTGTCCAATTAGGAGCCAGCCCTCTGGAGCGCATGTGCCCAGAGCCAATGCTCTGGTACAAGAAAGGTCACTGCAATGGGAGGCCCACACAAGCAAAAGAATAGAGATGGCTGAAAATAAACAAATGAAAGACCAATAAAAGAGGCCAAAAAAATTATATAAAAACAAATGTTTAAAGAGTATAAGGACACTTCCTCCACCTGAAAAAGGGCATCTATGAAATCTATAGCTTAATGATAAAAGTCTGAATGCTTCCCCTTCAGGTGTGAGGCTTGTCTCATCCTTTGCTTCTGTTCAGCATCATACTGCAAATTCTGGCCAGTGCAACAAGGCAACACAAAAGGTACTGAGGCTGGAAAGGCAGAGTCAATGCTATCCCTTTATTGACATGTGTGATCATCAGTGCAGAAGATCAAGGCTCCACTTGATCAAAGCACTGCTAGGACTAACGAGGTCAGTGCGGTTACAGAGGATAAAAACGAATCCACAGAATTCTGTTGTGCTTATGTGTGTTAGCAGTGAGTCATCAGGAGTTTAAAATTTCAGATACCATTTGCAGCAACAACAAAAACATGAAATGCTAAGGGATTATTAGCACAAAGGGATTATTAGTACTAAGGGATTATTAAACAAAATGGTGTAGTTCCTGTCCACTTAACAACTATAAAATATTGAGAGTAATTGAAGAAGTCCTAAATAAGTGGAAATATATACCATGTTCATCTATCAGGAAGGCTCAGTATTTTTGAAAACAGAAAGTTACTTCAATAAATAAGGATAAAGAGCTCTGATGTAGACTCATGCACTTATGAACAAATGATTATTTTTGACAAAATTGTACAGGAAATTCAGTGTAGGAGAAAATAGTATTTCTGACAAATGACTCTGGAGCAACTGAATATCCACATGAAGAGTAAAACAAAGCAGAAACAAATTTAACCTTTAGTTCACATCTTGTTCCATATAGAGATTAATGCTAAATGGATGATAGATCTTCATATAAAACCTAAAATTCCGACAATTCTAGAAGAAAATATCTTCGTGATTTTGTTTGAAGCAAAGACTTATTTGCTACAACATCAAAACCACAATCTGTAAAACCATCAATAATTGGACCTCATCAAAATGAAATAGTCCTACTCTTCAGTCTGTTCATGTATCCATTCATCCATCAGAACAACCTTGTTAAAAGAATGAGAAGATGTGCCTCAAATTGGGAGAAAAATATTGGCACATGCTATATGACAGAGGACTTAAATCCCTTTGGAATGAGAAATGGGGATGTTGCAAAAGATTTGAGCAGACACATCGTCAAAAATATGTGTGGTTGAAAATATGCCCAGTTCTGTCAGTCACTGGCTGAATGGAAATTTAAATCCCAGTAAAACTCTACTGTGTATCTAGAGTCCGTGGGATCACGAAGAGTCCTGCACGACTGACCACCTAGCACTGTGCCCCCGCTGTGCATGCACTGGAGTGGTCAGAGAGCGTGAGCACACTGAACACTGGAGAGGCGTGGAGGTCTCAACTCGGACGGTCACACACTGCCTTTGGGAAGACCAAGTCCACTTTAGGACATAGTCTGGAATACAGTCTGACCATTTCTTCAAACATTAAACACACAACCGTCCTACAACCTGACCACGCCATGACTGGGAAAATGAAAGCATGTTTCCATGTGGCTTATATAAGAATGTTCATAGCAGCTCTAGGTAATAACCGCAAACTGAAGACACCCGATGGCTATCAACGAGTGAGTGGTTGAATATTGAAATGGTGTATCCATTTAGTGACGTGCTACTCATTCATCAAAACAAGTAAGTCAGAAAGAAAAAAACAAATATCATATATTAACACATACATACAGAAACTAGTGCTGATGGACCTATTTGCAGGGCATGAATAGAAACGCAGATGCAGAGGACAGACTTGCAGACAGAGTAGGGAAAAGGGGGTGGGACGAAGCAGGAGAGAAGCGTGGACACACACACCCCAGCGCGTGTGCACAGCGAGGGCAGAGCTGGCGTGGAGGAGCGGGAGCTCCGTCCGTGCTCCGGGGCGGTCTAGAGCGGGGGGAGAGGATGGCGGGGAGAGGACGGGACTGCCAGGAGGCAGGAGCGAGGGCCAGCGCGGCAGGCCAGGTCAGGGCTACTGTACACGTGGTGACGATTTCGTGAGGGTATACACGTCACAAGTGACCAGATCTTATGGTTTAGATATGCAACGTTTGTTGTAGGTAATTATGACTCACTAAAGTCTAAAACATAGTAGAACCTGAATGACAGCATGCTAGAACTGGCCACATCCACTTTGTGAAAGCCAGGTGTGAAGTCTTCAGAACCTCACGGTCCAGCCAGCGTCAGCCGGGCGCGCTGTCGTTCTCCACGTGGGGGCTTTGTCCTGGAAATGAGCGTGTGTGTCTGTGTGTCTGTTTCTACCGAAAGCTGGTTGGCAGACACTTAGCAGCACATCGCTGGACTGAGAATGTAACAATATGGTCAAAGAATGGAGATACTTGGAGAAATAGTTTCCCTTCTGATGTTTAAGAACAGAGAGCACTTGCAAACATTTTTTCACTAACACATTTGGTTGTATATTTGAAAGATATTAACTACTTAAATGGCAATAATTCACTAAATTGCTCATCTTCTATCAAATTAAATTGCGATAACAGAGGCCACTGCGATGGGAAGCCCACATGAGCCAAATAACAAAGATGGATGAAAATAGATAAATGCAAGACCAGTAGAGGTGGCCTGTCCGCTCCCTTCCCTCCCCACTCCCCCACCAAAAAAAGTTTAAAAAAATTATTAATGGAAAAGATCGTATGACAACACTTACATGTGGAATCTAAAACATAATGCAAATGAACCGATCTACAAAACAGAAACAGATTCACAGACGTTGAGAGGAGACTTGTGGCTGCCAGTGGGGCGTGGGAGGGGCAGGGTGGATTGGGAGTAAGCAATTAAAGTGCAAAAGAAAAACAAATATCATATATTAACACATACATACAGAAACTAGTGGACTTTTGCAAAAAACACCCCAGACAGAGTAGGGAAAAGGGGGTGGGACGAAGCAGGAGAGAAGCGTGGACACACACACCCCAGCGCGTGTGCACAGCGAGGGCAGAGCTGGCGTGGAGGAGCGGGAGCTCCGTCCGTGCTCCGGGGCGGTCTAGAGCGGGGGGAGAGGATGGCGGGGAGAGGACGGGACTGCCAGGAGGCAGGAGCGAGGGCCAGCGCGGCAGGCCAGGTCAGGGCTACTGTACACGTGGTGACGATTTCGTGAGGGTATACACGTCACAAGTGACCAGATCTTATGGTTTAGATATGCAACGTTTGTTGTAGGTAATTATGACTCACTAAAGTCTAAAACATAGTAGAACCTGAATGACAGCATGCTAGAACTGGCCACATCCACTTTGTGAAAGCCAGGTGTGAAGTCTTCAGAACCTCACGGTCCAGCCAGCGTCAGCCGGGCGCGCTGTCGTTCTCCACGTGGGGGCTTTGTCCTGGAAATGAGCGTGTGTGTCTGTGTGTCTGTTTCTACCGAAAGCTGGTTGGCAGACACTTAGCAGCACATCGCTGGACTGAGAATGTAACAATATGGTCAAAGAATGGAGATACTTGGAGAAATAGTTTCCCTTCTGATGTTTAAGAACAGAGAGCACTTGCAAACATTTTTTCACTAACACATTTGGTTGTATATTTGAAAGATATTAACTACTTAAATGGCAATAATTCACTAAATTGCTCATCTTCTATCAAATTAAATTGCGATAACAGAGGCCACTGCGATGGGAAGCCCACATGAGCCAAATAACAAAGATGGATGAAAATAGATAAATGCAAGACCAGTAGAGGTGGCCTGTCCGCTCCCTTCCCTCCCCACTCCCCCACCAAAAAAAGTTTAAAAAAATTATTAATGGAAAAGATCGTATGACAACACTTACATGTGGAATCTAAAACATAATGCAAATGAACCGATCTACAAAACAGAAACAGATTCACAGACGTTGAGAGGAGACTTGTGGCTGCCAGTGGGGCGTGGGGAGGGGCAGGGTGGATTGGGAGTTTGGGGCTGGCAGGTGCAGACTCTCGTAGATGGGAGGGTAAACAACAGGGCCCTGTGGTACAGCTCAGGGAGCTGCACTCAATACCCTGTGATGAACCAGAAAGGAAAAGAACGTGAAAAATGTATATGTGTGTGTTGGGGGGGGGCGGTGTATGAGTCAGTCTCTTCTGAACAGCAGAAATTAACGCAACATTGCAAGTCAAATACACTTCAATAAAGTCAATTTTAAAAAAATTAACTCAAGGTAAATCATGAGCCAAAGTCTTTGAGGCTCTTCTCCATCTGAGTCACCAGAGAAGCCCATTAAACTCTTAGGAAGAGGTATTTTTTTATTTTTAAATGATAGATATTACTTACAAGATAAGTATATAAATCCATTTTTCTACATAGAAAGAACTCAAAGGAATCTCAGCACTTGTCTACCTAAACTACTTCCTTACTTTAGGATAAAATTTAATATTCTCAACAGCAAGGCAGGTTCTGTCATTGTTTTACACAAGCAGAGTAAGTAAGAAGATAAGTTTAAAAAACTATTTCTATGTGCAGGACTTCTGATAGAGTACTTTTTTTTAATTTTTAAATTTTTGTTTATTATTTTTTTGGTGGGGCGGGGTGGGGAGGGGGCGGGGTGGGGGAGGGGGCGGGCAGGCCACTTCTGTTGGTCTTTCATTTGTCCATTTTCATCCATCGTTGTTCTTTGGCCCGTGTGGGCCTCCCATCGTGGTGACCTCTGTTGTCGCAGAGCACCGGCCCTGGGCGCATGCGCTCCAGAGTTCCGGCTCAGTAGCTGGACACATCAGTCCAGCTGCTCCACGGCACATGGGATCTTCCCAGGCCAGGGATCGAACTGGCGCCACCTGCACTGCAAGGCGGTGTCCTTACCCACTGGACCACCAGGGAAGCCCTGATAAAGTACTTTTTTTTTTTTTTTAATTTTTATTCTTTATTTTAAAGGTTTTACAGAGTTTTGTTGTTCACATATATGTATGTTCCCAGATCAGTCATATGCATATCCATGGTCCCCACCCGCCCAGATCCCCCCATCCCACCCCTCCAGACCTTTGCCCCAAGCCATTGTGAGCACTCCTATTCCCTTAGCACTGTGACACTAGCTATCTTTTCCACACATAACACTATAGGTTTCCTTGTTACTTCCTCCATGCTTCCCCCTCCCTATTTATTCGCCACGATGTCCCTATGTCTATGCTCTGTCTTTTTTTTCATGAGTTCCCTGTGTGTAATATCAAGACCATCCTACTAGATTCCATATATGTGTGTTAGTATACTGTATTTGTCTTTCTCTTTTTGACTTGCTTCACTTTTTATGATAGGTTCTAGAGCCAGCCACTTCATTAGGACTGAGTCTTCTGCATTTCTTTTAACAGCTGAGTAGTATTCCATTGTATATATGTACCAGAGCTTCTGGATCCATTCATTCATTGATGGACATCTAGGTTGCTTCCATGTTTTGGCTATTGTATAGAGAGCTGCAATGAACATTGGGGTACAGGTGCTTCTTTCAGTTTTGATTTCATCAGGATATAAGCCTAATAGTGGGATTTCTGGGTCATAGGGTGCTTCTATTTTTAGTTTTTTAAGAAATCTCCATACTGTCTTCCATAGAGGCTGTATCAATTTACATTCCCACCAGCAATGCAAGAGGGTTCCCTTTTCTCCGCACCCTCTCCAGCATTTATTGTCTGCAGATTTTTTGAAGATGGCCATTCTGACGGGTGTGAGGTGATATCTCATTGTAGTTTTAATTTGCATTTCTCTAATAATAAGCGAGGTTGAGCATCGTTTCATGTGCTTTTGGGCCATCTGTATGTCCTCTTTGGCGAGGCGTCTCTTTAGGTCTTTTTCCCATTTTTTGATTGGGTTGTTCGTTTTCCCTGTGCTGACTTGTCTGAGTTGCTTGTAGATTTTGGAGATTAATTCTTTGTCTGTTGTTTCATTTGCTATGATTTACCTAAATGTAAGACCAGAAACCATCAAACTCTTAGAGGAGAATATAGGCAAAACCCTCAAGGACATCAATCAAAGCAAGATCTTCTCTGACCCACCAACTAAAATAGCAGAACTGAAAAGAAAAATGAACATATGGCAGAAAAACCTTTTCCATGCCTTCCCCATCCCCGCCCAGATCCCATCCCACCTCCAGACCTTTGCCCCAAGCCATTGTGAGCACTCCTATTCCCTTAGCACTGTGACACTAGCTATCTTTTCCACACATAACACTATAGGTTTCCTTGTTACTTCCTCCATGCTTCCCTATTTATTCGCCACGATGTCCCTATGTCTATGCTCTGTCTTTTTTTTCATGAGTTCCCTGTGTGTAATATCAAGACCATCCTACTAGATTCCATATATGTGTGTTAGTATACTGTATTTGTCTTTCTCTTTTTGACTTGCTTCACTTTTTATGATAGGTTCTAGAGCCAGCCACTTCATTAGGACTGAGTCTTCTGCATTTCTTTTAACAGCTGAGTAGTATTCCATTGTATATATGTACCAGAGCTTCTGGATCCATTCATTCATTGATGGACATCTAGGTTGCTTCCATGTTTTGGCTATTGTATAGAGAGCTGCAATGAACATTGGGGTACAGGTGCTTCTTTCAGTTTTGATTTCATCAGGATATAAGCCTAATAGTGGGATTTCTGGGTCATAGGGTGCTTCTATTTTTAGTTTTTTAAGAAATCTCCATACTGTCTTCCATAGAGGCTGTATCAATTTACATTCCCACCAGCAATGCAAGAGGGTTCCCTTTTCTCCGCACCCTCTCCAGCATTTATTGTCTGCAGATTTTTTGAAGATGGCCATTCTGACGGGTGTGAGGTGATATCTCATTGTAGTTTTAATTTGCATTTCTCTAATAATAAGCGAGGTTGAGCATCGTTTCATGTGCTTTTGGGCCATCTGTATGTCCTCTTTGGAGAGGCGTCTCTTCAGGTCTTTTTCCCATTTTTTGATTGGGTTGTTCGTTTTCCCTGTGCTGACTTGTCTGAGTTGCTTGTAGATTTTGGAGATTAATTCTTTGTCTGTTGTTTCATTTGCTATGATTTACCTAAATGTAAGACCAGAAACCATCAAACTCTTAGAGGAGAATATAGGCAAAACCCTCAAGGACATCAATCAAAGCAAGATCTTCTCTGACCCACCAACTAAAATAGCAGAACTGAAAAGAAAAATGAACATATGGGACCTCATGAAACTTAAAAGCTTTTGTACAGCAAAAGAAATTACAAAAAAAGCTCAACAGACACCCCACAGAGTGATAAAGTACTTTGAATCTTGATGTTTAAATTTACTTTTGCTAAGATTGGTGGCACAGTCATTAAGTGAAAGTGATGTGCTGAGTTGAAGGCAGATTAATGATTGAAAGCACCATGCAGAGTTTGCAAGAGCAACCGCATTTTCCATAAGCTTAGAGGAAGTATTTGCTAAGAAACAGCAGGGTACCATGTGCACAGGCGTGTGATGCTAGAATCCGGTCAGATGCAGTGTTCCCAGTGCTTGTGCACAGTTTCTCATGCAGTTCGTCTTCTGTTTTAAATGTTATAGTCTAAAATGCTATAGGTATGTTTTAAATGTAATAGTTTTATTTTTTTATTATAATAAACCCTCTTTAGCTACACATGCGCATTTCAAGCTTCAAATTATTTTTTATTTTCCATTTTGTTGCGATATAATTGACATACATCTCTGTATAAGTTTCGAGTATACAGCATAATATATTGGGAAGTGATTACCACCACAAGCTCAGTTAGTATCTGTCCTCTCATGGAAATACAAAAAAGGAGCTTTTCCCCTTGTGATGAGAAGTGTTATGTGTTTTCTTTAGCAGCTTTCGATGCCCCAGGCACCGCAGCACCATGCTGTGCCTACTCCCACCGTAAAGGGCAGTTTAAACCTTCTGGCCGCCTCATCCCGTTCCCATCCCCTCCCTCTCCGAGCTCTGTGACCACAGTAATCTGGCCTCGTTTCTGTTTCTGTAAGATTTCATACATAAGTGTGGTCCTACAGGATGTGGCTCCTGTCTGACTTATTTCACTAAGCATAATGCCCCTGAGGTCATTACATAGTACATATTATATAGTGCATATTATATAGCACATATTATATGGTACATGATATAGCACATATTGCCCTAAATTAATATGCTGCACATTTAGACATCTCTGTTAGCCTGATTATAAATAGGGTTATAAACATTTGCATGTGTTGAGAAATCTGTTCGAGACACTTAGTTTCCAACATCAAATAATACATTGCAAAAGAGCATGTCTGTGTGCCTGATTCATAAGAGAATTTTGAGTACACTGGTATGTTCTCAGCTTTAAACAGAGCACAGATATTGCCCCAAATATGGCAACTCCGTCTGCATGGAATGAAGCCTGTAAGTGTTTAATGAACTGGTGGGGATTATGAACACCGTGAGGACACATCACCTTAGAGCGGCACCACCTCGCCTTCTGCTGTTGCCACCTGGTGAGGATGAGCCCAGTAAGGAGTGGGAGACCAGCTTTTGTGCTCACATTGACATCACTGGGTGGAGTTTCGACCTTTCATTTCTCTACTCCATCAGTGTAAAGTAGCCCTAATTATGGCATTTGGTTCATAAGGTCATCCTGAGTGTGGATGAGACAGTAAACCTAGCACTATGTCTGAACAAGGACTGATGCCCTGATGCATGCTAGGGACGGTGGTGACAGTGATGACGTGATTCTCATCATCTGATGGGGCCAGTGGAAGCACCTCTGCTTTGATGGTCGTGGAGTTTACCGCCTCTTTAAGATCGCCTTTATCTCGAAGGAGAAGTCCTGAGAGGGAAGGCACACGTGGCGTTGCCATGGGAGCTGCTGAGCAGGGAGACTGGGCTTGCAGACACCGCGTCGTCACACTCATTGTGACCGCGCTCCTGGACCTGGAAGGTGGCTGTGGTTTCCTTGGGGAAGCATGAGGTTTACCGTCTGTCAAGCGAACGTTGCTCATTGGTTGAATAAAGCCTTCCTCTGGTAGTGTACACTTTCCTTCATGGACAGCAAAGCCCTCCCAACTCACTGCTGCAAGCGCACGACCTCCCAGGATTCCCTCCAAGATCTGGTTACCCTGATTTCGTCAGCGGAGCCTAGCCTACAACCCAACCTCCATCGATGTCTGGAGGCAGGGCCAGATGTGGGGAAAGAGAGCAGGGTGAGGAGTAGCTGGAGTGACCCTGGATAGTCACCGAAGCGACTCACCCCCTGGTGCTCAGAGCCTCGTTACTAACATGCCACCCGCGTCAGGTGAGCTCGTTTCTCCCCTAGTCCCAAGTTTCTCCAGTCTGTGCACTTGTCCAGAATTATACAGCAGCACCACAGGGAGCCACAGAGAGATCGCACCAATGCCTTCTTCACTCTTACCAGGCTGACCCCTAGCTTTCTACTCAGGGTTTTCAGGTGAAGCAGATGTTGCTCCTTAACCCCGAGTACCACAATAATCTGCCTCATTTCTGGAGTGACCAACAGATTTAAACAGTGGACAGTCTGGATGATATTGACCTTATATCACTAACACAGAAATTGTTAGAAGTTAACATTAGCACCATTCACAGAACTAATGTAGATTGTAATGTCTAGTTCTTAATTAAAAGAGCTTTAATTTTAGCCACATGATACAAGTGTGATGCCACTTTTGGTGGTGGAATCAGCACTGCCACTTAACAGGCAGTACCTGACTGCATTCTCACATTTCCTGCATTAAGGGACTCTCTAGGAAAGCCAGACTCCAAAATACTTCCTTGTGAAACATGAATTTTATAAGGCCTATCAAAAAAACCACATTGTTGTCTTCTAATATCCTATGTAAGTTTACTCCAAAAAATCACTGAAAGTTAAAATTGTTATTCATAACTCTAAGAAGGCTGAGTGCCAAAGAATTGATGCTTTCAAATCGTGGTGCTGGAGAAGACTCTTGAGAGTCCCTTGGACAGCAAGGAGATCCAGCCAGTCATTCTTAAAGGAAATCAGCCTGAATATTCTTTGGAAGGACTGAGGGTGTAGCTGAAACTCCAATCCTTTGACCTCCTGATGCAAAGAGCCTACTGACTGGAAAGGACCTGAGGCTGGGGAGGTCTGAGGGCAGGAGGAAAAGGACAACAGAGGATGAGATGGTCAGATGGGATCATCAGATCAGTGGACACAAATTTGTGCAAACTCCAGGAGACGGTGAAGGACAGGGAAGTCTGGCGTGCTGCGGCCCACGGGACGCAAAGAGCTGCACCCCAAGCAACTGCACACCAGCAGTGATAAACGTGTTCTCAGTGGGCGCTACACAAAATGGGGGTTCGAACTCTTAACAGATACTGTGCAGAGAAAAATGACACTAGTGAAGTTTTCCCTCTAAAGTGTGCCCCCGCCGTGTAGGATGCACTCCCTTGAAGGAACCTGATGGAGAGCTTCTGGAGTCGAGCGAGCGTGCGGGGGAGGCGGGGCACTGTCATCCCGCAGAGACTCTGGGCTGTGTGCTCTTCACAGGCGAAGACAGCTCAGGCGGCCATTCTTCTGCCGTGATCAATGTATTATCCATAAGAACTGTCCAACTATCTCCAGAGGTGTAAAGGGACACAGAAAATACAGTGTGTGTGTCTGAAAGATTTACTTGATGTACTCTTCGGAGTTACTGCGAAGGGAACCTCCCTGAATGGCAGAGATTGTTCTGAAACTGCTTTTAAAGAAGATAGGACTTGTTAAATAATTAAAAATTATTAAAACAACCAAAAATATAGCTGTGTAGGGGCCTGTGAGAAAGGGACTGCTGGTCAGCCTTGAAATCCCAGTGGCTTAGCAGCCACCGCAGGAATCCTCCTCAGGGTCTCAGGTGGGCCAGCCGGGGCCAGCTGGGTTTGGCACAAGGAAGGGGCTTGGGTTTGGGTCTGCTTTCCCGTCTTCCCCAGCCTCCCGGGCCCACACCTGCCAGGGACACGCCATCTCTATGAGCCTGGCTGTGACTGGCCACCGTCACTTCTGCTCACATTCTGTGGCCAGAGCTGGTCCCGTGGCCAAGATGGTGTCACCAGGGTGGGAAACCCGCCCCTCCCCCTTCTCGGGCATCATTACAAAAACAGGCAGCAGAACCAGCCTTGCATTTCTAATCCAGGCAAGAATGGTGGACAGCAGCCGCTCCACCATGGCGGCTTCAGACCGGAGCGCCTCCCTGGCCTCTGTGCGCACAGCCCATCAGCCTGGGCGCGCTGGGCAGAATCCAAGAGCAACCTGAATCGGCAGCCAAGTGACACAGAGCAATCAGCTCTGCTGGGCATGAAAAATTACTAGCAAAGCTGGCTAAATGTTGCAAGACACCTTGATACTCAGAAGCTGCTAAAAATCCTTCTTCTTTGAAAGATTAGGCCTGCTGCCGGCAGACCCTTGAGCAATGTCTTGATTAGCTAGTTTTTGACTCTTTGCATTCCAAAACAGGTTACGTAGAAAACTGGGGAAATAGAAGAAAGAGTTTAAAACGAAAAAACTCCCCCCACCCCCACCCCGCCGCCACCATTCAGAAATCATCTTTGTTGTCTCCTTCTTTCAGATGTAGGAATATCTCCTTTGGGTCATTTTGCTGTGCATATCTTTATACATAATTCTGACCATATTTCAAAACTAGTAGAATATTACTGAAAGCTGTGCAGATGAACAGATTTATTTATTCTGAACTAATTTTCTCAAAGCCAGAGTTAAATTTTGGACATAAGCCTTTGCAGAGACAGTGCTATTTTTATAAAAGAGATAACAAATGGCGACACACTGAATAAGTAGATGAAGCCCATCAAGCCGTCTTAGATCTTTTGTGACGTGTTCACCACCTTCTCTACCCAGGTAACACCTGCTTCCCAACCCTCACGCTGTGGAAACGGCCAGACTGACCCTCCATGCTGCGCTCTGTGCACCAGGGAACGTTCCACTGCAGGCCCCAAGGAGCTGCAGCACCTACGTCTACTTATACATCTAGAGGTTCCCTATTTCTGGTCGATACATTCAAGTCCCTGAAGATAAAATCTAAAATTGGACTCATTTACTGGTGATGAACGTGTACTGTGGGCATGAGATGTTGCAATAGAAACCGAGAACTTCCATTGCTTTTGAATTTAAGGTATACGACTGAAAACCTGTTGTATTAGAGTTATGTAGAAAAGTGACGAAGAACTAGACAAGGGTGAGATCTCAGTCCGGTGGCCAAGGTTCCACGCTTCCACTGGGGGGAGGGGCAGTGGGGAGGGAGGAAATCTGATTCCTGGTTGGGAACTAAGGTCCTGCATGCCACATGGCCAAAAAAGTTTCTTGAGCTGAATGAAAATAAGAACACAACATATCAACTTTTAAAAAATATTATATGAGAATAGTAACAATTAAAAAAAAAAAAACTAGACAAGAGAGAATAGCTAACATTTTGCAGGGTTAGGTTCTTTGGTGGCTCAGATGGTAAAGAATCCGTCTGCAATGTGGGAGACCCAGGTTCTATCCCTGGGTCAGGAAGATCCCCTGAAGAAGGGCATGGCCGCCCACTCCAGCATTCTTGCCTGGAGAATCCCATGGACAGAGGAGCCTGGTGGGTACAGTCCACGGGGTCACAAAGAGTCAGACGCGACTGAGCCACTTACACTAGGTCAGGATGGCTCCAGAGACATCACAACTGAAATCGTCCTTAAAGGATACTCAGGACTCCGGGCAAGCTGACAAGAGAGAGCCTTCCGAGAGGGGAAATCACACAAGCAAAGAGACAGACAGATGCACGCGGCTCGTCTCCGCAGAGGAAACAGCCCGTGGTCCCGGAGCAGGGGTGAACAGGAAGGAGGGAGGGGACTGCGGAATTCTCCGCCCAGACGTCCGAGGACCTGTGTGCCGAGGCGCTGGGCCTCCGTCACGTCAGCTCGGGTTCTGCCTTCCGCGCGTCCACTTTGATTGCCTTCAGTCTGCCTCAAATGCATAACAAACGCATGCGGTACAAAATTAGAAACAAACACCAAGCCTCGTTTCTGTGAAAAGGAAGCCACTCTCTTCAGGCCCGTCTGCCTCCTCAGCTCCCCGCCCGGCCCCGCTCCTCCCGCAGGACGCCGCTCGGCTCCCGGAGGCAGCACTCCAGACGCACAATCACGCGCTTTCAAGCACAGATGTTCACGGGGGCCGGTCCGGCTGCTCGAGCCATGACGCGTGAGCGTGCCCTGTGGACCGCGGGTGGGGCTGCTCAGGGATGCGCCGAGGCCAGCCGGACTGCGCGACACGCTCGGGTCCTCAGGGCCAGGCTTGACGGCACAAGGTGGTGCAAAATAAAGAGGGAAAATAAAGAGGGAAACCAGTCCCGACAGGAAGCGTGAGCTTTCAGCCAATACGAGGCCTCTGACAGAGGGGCCCGTCTGACCCAAAGGCATCCAGCCCCTGGCAAGCCGGCCCTGCCGAGGCTTCTTGAGCTGAATGAAAATAAGAACACAACATATCAACTTTTAAAAAATATTATATGAGAATAGTAACAATTAAAAAAAAAAAAACTAGACAAGAGAGAATAGCTAACATTTTGCAGGGTTAGGTTCTTTGGTGGCTCAGATGGTAAAGAATCCGTCTGCAATGTGGGAGACCCAGGTTCTATCCCTGGGTCAGGAAGATCCCCTGAAGAAGGGCATGGCCGCCCACTCCAGCATTCTTGCCTGGAGAATCCCATGGACAGAGGAGCCTGGTGGGTACAGTCCACGGGGTCACAAAGAGTCAGACGCGACTGAGCCACTTACACTAGGTCAGGATGGCTCCAGAGACATCACAACTGAAATCGTCCCTTAAAGGATACTCAGGACTCCGGGCAAGCTGACAAGAGAGAGCCTTCCGAGAGGGGAAATCACACAAGCAAAGAGACAGACAGATGCACGCGGCTCGTCTCCGCAGAGGAAACAGCCCGTGGTCCCGGAGCAGGGGTGAACAGGAAGGAGGGAGGGGACTGCGGAATTCTCCGCCCAGACGTCCGAGGACCTGTGTGCCGAGGCGCTGGGCCTCCGTCACGTCAGCTCGGGTTCTGCCTTCCGCGCGTCCACTTTGATTGCCTTCAGTCTGCCTCAAATGCATAACAAACGCATGCGGTACAAAATTAGAAACAAACACCAAGCCTCGTTTCTGTGAAAAGGAAGCCACTCTCTTCAGGCCCGTCTGCCTCCTCAGCTCCCCGCCCGGCCCCGCTCCTCCCGCAGGACGCCGCTCGGCTCCCGGAGGCAGCACTCCAGACGCACAATCACGCGCTTTCAAGCACAGATGTTCACGGGGGCCGGTCCGGCTGCTCGAGCCATGACGCGTGAGCGTGCCCTGTGGACCGCGGGTGGGGCTGCTCAGGGATGCGCCGAGGCCAGCCGGACTGCGCGACACGCTCGGGTCCTCAGGGCCAGGCTTGACGGCACAAGGTGGTGCAAAATAAAGAGGGAAAATAAAGAGGGAAACCAGTCCCGACAGGAAGCGTGAGCTTTCAGCCAATACGAGGCCTCTGACAGAGGGGCCCGTCTGACCCAAAGGCATCCAGCCCCTGGCAAGCCGGCCCTGCCCGAGGCTGGCTCTGCAGGGAACCCCAGGACCTACGTGGTCCCTCGGAGTCTGTCCTGAACTTGTCAAGGAGCTGCCCTCGCAGCCCCGCCTCCCACTGGCCGCCCCAGGGCCGGCCTGGGGAAGGTCCTCCCCTGCACCCTGGCTCTCTGCCTGCAGGCGATCGTGCTCGGTGGCCGGGAGGACACCCCAGCAGGAGCAACAGGTGCTGGGGAAGCGCTGGGGAGGCCAGCGATGCCGGTAAGGAAGAGCACGGGAGCAGTGGGCGGGGCCGCGGGGCGCGGGGAGAGTCTGGGGGGCGCTTCCGCGAGACCTTCCTAAACCCGCCTGGAAGCAGCCGCCCTGTCTCTGCAGTGACCACACAGCCCGCCCTGTGAGCGAGGCCAGGTTCGGGAGTCCAGAGTCCCTGTCCCTGGACCTTCCAGGCGTTTCCAGGCCTGTGGTAATGTACGCCCCCCTGGCCATCTCTATCAGTAGCCTCTGTAGGCATGTGACGGGACACTGGCGCAAAGCATGGGTGAATCTTTTCTAACTTCCTGTTTCTTTTTTTTAAATTTTGGCCTCTTTTTATTGAATTTTTATTTATTTATTTTCATCCATCTTTTATTCTTCGGCCAGTGTGGGCCTCCCATTGAAGTGGCCTCTCTCACTGCAGAGCTCTGTTCTGGGTGCATGTGCTCCAGAGCGCCAGCTGGTAATGGGATACACCAGTCCAGCCACTCCATGGACACATGGAATCTTCCCAGGCCAGGGATCGAACCAGGGCCCCTTGCACTGCAAGACTGACTCTCTACCCACTGGACCACCAGGGAAGCCCAGCATGGGTGAGTTTTTAACTTTGAAAAGTTGGCCAAATTCTCCTCCACAGAACGCAGTCCAGTTTCCTCTTCTTCCAGCAAAGGCGGAGAATCACCAGTGTTTTTTTTTTTTAAAAGATTTATTTATTTATTTATTTTGGGAGGGGGTCGGGTTGGGGAAGGAGGGGAGCAGGCGGGCCACTTCTATTGGTCTTTCATTTCTCTATTTTCATCAGTCTTTGTTCTTCGGCTCCTGTGGGCCTCCCATCGCGGTGGCGTCTGTCGTTGCAGAGCACCGGCTCTGGGTGCATGCGCTCCAGAGCTCCGGCTCGGTAATTGGACACATCGGTCCAGCCGCTCCGCAGCACATGGGATCTTCCCAGACCAGGGATCGAACCGGCGCCCCTTGCACTGCAAGGCGGTGTCCTTACCCACTGGACCACCAGGGGAAGCCCTCACCAGTGTTTTTTAACTAGACTGCCTTCTTGAGCAATTCTGCCTTTAGAAACGTCATCTAGGCTAATGGACAGCTATTGACCTGTCGAGGAGAAAGCTGGAGGACACAGGCCCCGGTCTAAGCCCAGGGGAGAGGCTGTGGACGCGTCCTTGAGATGGAGCAGAGGTGCCTGGCGGGCTGGGTGCAGAGGCAGGGCGCGTGGAAGCTGCATGTGGTGATGGACAGGCTGGACAAGGTCCGTGGACACAGAAGGTCGGGAGCGTCACTGTGGGTGACAGACGGGCTAGCGCTGATCTGATCAGGAAATAAATGATGACTTTGCCTCCATTACCTTTCACGTTTGCACCCTTCTGGGGAACAGCATCTTTCAGGGTCTCCTCAGCCTGACCCCATACTTAGTTCTCCAGCCAGTTCAACATGAGAACTTCTGGACTTCTAGTCACTCAGGAGGTGATAAAAAAAATACATGATTTACCTTTTTATCTAAGCTTATTGATTTTTCAACTCCCCATGTGCTCTCAAGAGGGCTTCCCAGGTGGCACAGTTGGTAAAGAATCCACCTGCCAATGCAGGAGACACAAGAGACATGGGTTCAATCCCTGGGTCAGGAAGATCCCGTGGAGCAGGACGTGGCCACACCCTCTAGTATTGTTGCCTGGAAAATTTCATGGACAAGGGAGCTTGTCCACAAAATAGCTTGTAGCTTGTTGCCTACAGTCCACGGGGTGACAAAGAGTGAGACATGCCTGATCACACAGACGGCACCACACTGCGTGTGACCTCAAAATTGAAGCCAAATCAAACCATAGAGATAAAAAACCACAGGGACATTCAAGAGGGAGGGAACACAGGCACACACACCTACGACCGATTCATGTTGACGTTTGGCAGGAAAAAAAAACAATTTTATAAAGCAATTATTCTTCAATTTAAAAAATTAATTAATTAAAAAAACAGAGCGACCTGACTTCTTGCTTCACCAGTTCTTGTGGACCAGATCTCCAGAAATAAGCTGACATCAGACATTTAAATTACCAGCAATGACATAGCTTATTTTGCATGATTATTTCCCATAAGACACATCTCAGCACTGCCTATAGCCCATCTACAGTCTCTGCAGCAACCTGCACGTCTCTTCCTCCAGCCCTCCCGTCGCCACCTCCCCGCGCGGGTGACCACGGATTCTTTCTCTAATCTGTGAGCTCGCCTCTTTCGTGCTGTGTTCACTAGTGCATTTTATTTTTTAGATTCCACATGTAAGCGATATCAAGACTCATTTGTCTCTGGCTTACTTCACTTAGGACAGGACCCTCCAAGTCCGTCCATGTTGCTCAGGTGGCCATACATCCTTCTTTATTTCCTGATTAATAAGCGAGAGCAGTGCCATTGGAAAGTTTCAGATTCTGCAGCTCTGCAGCCAGGGGCTCGCCCAGAACAAACCTCTTGGCTGTATTTAAATAAACTGATACATATAAAATAGCAACTTGAGCTAACAGAGTTGAGGGTTATATAGAATAATTCATATGAAACGGAAGACACCAGGCATTTAAGACTTCTCTGGTAACGGTAGTGCCGCAGGTACTCTGTAAGATCACACTGGTGGCACACGGTGCAGCTGCGTGTGACCTGGTCAGCCTCTGAGCAAGCACACGCGGCTGTCCAGTCACGGAAACGAGGCTGGCCCTCCCCTAGGACGCATCTCCCTGACTTCATCAGCCACCAGGACTTCTCTTGCTGATGCCATGTGGAGTCCTGTGGTCTTATTTCCTTGCTGATCCACCACCACAAGGTCTTCACCATTAATTCCTGCCAAACGGACCTCACGGAAAAGCCAGGCCTGTGACAAGAAACGGGAAGGACACTGGGTAGTTAGAAACCTGGTAGGTTGGGAATTCAATAGGCAGAAGAGGGAGCTTGTTTTCATGCTTGATCCTTCTAGTTAACGGGGCAAAGCCCTCCGCGGGCCCCTAACTGTGAGAAAGGAGGACTCAGTCACGTCCAGTCACACCCAGCTGCGTCCTGACCACTGACGGTGGAACATCAGGCACTCCTTCTCAACAAGATGCCCAAAGCATATCATATGCACCCCAAGATAAGCGTGTTGCTTGGATCCCCAATGTTTTAGCTCCTGTGAGGAATGGCATTTTCACGAAGCCTTTTTTTTTTAAATTTTGGCCCCTTTTTATTGATCTTTCATTATTTTATCTTTATTCTTCGCCTATGTGGGCCTCCCGTTGCAGTGGCCTCTCTTGTTGCAGAGCACTGGCTCGTAACGGGACACGTCGGTCTAGCCGCTCTGTGGCACATGGGATCTTCCCAGGTCAGGGATCAAGCTGGTGCCACTTGCACTGCCACCCAGGAAACCCCCGGCATTTTCAATAACAGAGAATGATCAGTAGCAAAAATCAGTGGTAAATGCTGGTTATGAGGCAACTTTACCCTCGTCTTGTCCTGTTCCTTGAGAGACAGAACCACGCAGGATGCAAGACAGCCACCCCACTTTCCACTGCGTGACCCCAAGAGTTCCAGGACGGAGCAGCCCTGCGGCAGCTGACCGAGCAGCAGAGTGCGCACAGGCTACGAGTCCAGGCGCCCGTCGACCTGCCCGGTGGGGACGGGAGCACTCTCCTCAAGTCGCCCCACGCGCCTCCAGAGGCAGGCGGGTCAGAGTCTGCCGTGACCTCTGGCAGGACCCCAAGAGTTGAGACTCATGAGCATCCCACGTCCCCCGTGTGGTTTCCTCCTCCATCGGTGGAACACTTGCTGGCGTCCATCTCACTCCTGACCCTCTATCCCGGCTCCCTCCTCCTGCACCGCTGCTAGCTGGCTGCTCGGTCTGGTCCCGTGAAGTGGGCCAGTTGGAGGCGATACCACCACCACAAGGTCTTCACCATTAATTCCTGCCAAACGGACCTCACGGAAAAGCCAGGCCTGTGACAAGAAACGGGAAGGACACTGGGTAGTTAGAAACCTGGTAGGTTGGGAATTCAATAGGCAGAAGAGGGAGCTTGTTTTCATGCTTGATCCTTCTAGTTAACGGGGCAAAGCCCTCCGCGGGCCCCTAACTGTGAGAAAGGAGGACTCAGTCACGTCCAGTCACACCCAGCTGCGTCCTGACCACTGACGGTGGAACATCAGGCACTCCTTCTCAACAAGATGCCCAAAGCATATCATATGCACCCCAAGATAAGCGTGTTGCTTGGATCCCCAATGTTTTAGCTCCTGTGAGGAATGGCATTTTCACGAAGCCTTTTTTTTTTAAATTTTGGCCCCTTTTTATTGATCTTTCATTATTTTATCTTTATTCTTCGCCTATGTGGGCCTCCCGTTGCAGTGGCCTCTCTTGTTGCAGAGCACTGGCTCGTAACGGGACACGTCGGTCTAGCCGCTCTGTGGCACATGGGATCTTCCCAGGTCAGGGATCAAGCTGGTGCCACTTGCACTGCCACCCAGGAAACCCCCGGCATTTTCAATAACAGAGAATGATCAGTAGCAAAAATCAGTGGTAAATGCTGGTTATGAGGCAACTTTACCCTCGTCTTGTCCTGTTCCTTGAGAGACAGAACCACGCAGGATGCAAGACAGCCACCCCACTTTCCACTGCGTGACCCCAAGAGTTCCAGGACGGAGCAGCCCTGCGGCAGCTGACCGAGCAGCAGAGTGCGCACAGGCTACGAGTCCAGGCGCCCGTCGACCTGCCCGGTGGGGACGGGAGCACTCTCCTCAACTCTCCCCACGCCCCTCCAGAGGCAGGCGGGTCAGAGTCTGCCGTGACCTCTGGCAGGACCCCAAGAGTTGAGACTCATGAGCATCCCACGTCCCCCGTGTGGTTTCCTCCTCCATCGGTGGAACACTTGCTGGCGTCCATCTCACTCCTGACCCTCTATCCCGGCTCCCTCCTCCTGCACCGCTGCTAGCTGGCTGCTCGGTCTGGTCCCGTGAAGTGGGCCAGTTGGAGGCGATGGGACCCTGGAGGTGGCATGTGGGCTTCAGGGGCCACACCCACCGGGAAACACCCTTTTAGGTTTTGGACAAGGGGACTCATGGCAGCCCCGAGCCAACCAGAGAGCCCTGCTCTGGCTGACGCCCAGTCCACGGTGGAGGAGGGGGCTCTTTCTCTTCTTGTGCTATTTCTGGGGGTTTACAGCCCCCTCGTCCTCCTCAGAGAGGAAGCGCTCGCCTCCAGCACGGAGGAGGTGGCGGCCTCCCACCGAGATCCGGCTCCAGGAACACTTGCTGGTTTATTGATCTCCTTCACAATCTCACATTTGCACTGCCACGTCCCACCTAAAGGAGATTAGTTCGTTTGTTCATTTATTCACACGCAAGAAAACGGAGTACCTTCTGTGTTCTGAAGTCACATGTCTGCAGTCAGAAGCACAAACCGTTATGACCCCAGCTATTAGCCAGGAGCACAACTGTTTTGCTGCCAGAAGTGACCTCCTGGATGGGCTTTTCTCCATTTAAAATAAAAGAGGAATCCTTGCAACGTAAACACCTGTGCTCAATGCACTTCAACTCAAAAACCGCATTTAGGGCTTCCCCTGGTGGCCCAGTGGGTAAGGACACCGCCTTGCAGTGCAAGGGGCATTGAAAGGTTCGATCCCTGGCCTGGGAAGATCCCACATGCCACGGAGCGGCTGGACCGGTGTGTCCAATTGCCGAGCTGGAGCTCTGGAGCGCGTGCTCTGCAATGACAGACGCCACAGCGATGGGAGGACCACAGGAGCCAAAGAACAAAGATGGATGAAAATAGAGAAATGAAAGACCCGCCCGCTCCCCTCCCTCCCCAACCCAACCCCCGCCCAAAATAAATAAATAAATAAAAATCTTTAAAAAAAAAAAAAACAAAAAAAAACCCCGCATTTATTACTGGAAGCTAAGTACCCTCGGAGCATCACAGAGTCACACCAGAGGGTGTCACGGCATGGCGCACCTCTGCAGAGTTTCCCACCATGCTCTAGGGACCCCCATCGAAGGCGGCAGCGCAGAGACCCTCCAAAAGCGACCTCCGCTGTCATTTTTCCTCAGTGACTGTACAATCGTGAATCACTCGATAACATGAGGAATTCCTGAAGTCGCTGTGTGAATCCTATGTCCCTCCAGATGCAGGACAAGCGCTGCTGCTGACGACACCGGTCAGCTCTGCGTGCCCGCGCGCGGTCCGTCTCCAGCAGCAACGAGCTGTCCCAGGCTCTGGCCCAGAAACAGCCTCCAGACGGCCCTCACGAAACGGCGCATCCCCAGAGAGCAGCGCGTGCCACGGGACGAGGGCGGGCTTGCGGCTCCAGGACGGGACGACGGGCACTGAGTCGCCACGGACCCCGGGCAGGGACCTGCCTCCTCGCCCGCGCCAGGCCTGCGCGGAAAGCCGCAGCTCCAGGCTGACTCCCGCTGACCGTGTCCGCACACAGCCGTTCTCACGCGGCCTTTCGAGATTTACAATGAGAAGGCCCGTGTTTGACACGCTGCTCTTGAAAGCCTAGTCCTGTTAAAAGTCCAACCTCCCAGTGCCTCTAGCTTCAGTCTGCGCTGTCATGCACAGTTCACGGCACCCCTCCCGGAGATAACCGCATGCTGTCTAAAGATACATCTAAAACTTCTTTCAAACACACAGAATCTCAGAGAAATAGTATTCATTTTAAAACTCTAAATAGCTTCAAGTTATTGAAAGCTCAAATATCACATTTGATTAGGAAACACTGACCCTCTTCAACTATTTCTGGAAGGTCACGTTGGGCGGGCTCATAGGATTCATGTGAAACGCCCCGTGGGCCGCAGGACGCTTTCGCGGGCGATGGGACAGCCACCCTCCAGCCAGGCAGCCGACGAAGCCTGTTGAAACCGCTCTGGCACTGGGAGCGGAGCCGAGTAGTCAAGCCAACCCACTGTGCGGTATTAAACCAGCTAGGCTTCCGATAGCTCTTCCCAGAGCTACCCTCTGCACGTCCACAGTTTGGCTGGAACGGGAGCCGACGTTGCCAAGATGCCGAGAAAAGGGAGAAAGCCTTGTCTTTTCCCGGCCTAGCTGGAGACAGGAAGGTAAAAAACAGGCCAGCGAGCTTTATTCGCAGCGCAGAGACCCTCCAAAAGCGACCTCCGCTGTCATTTTTCCTCAGTGACTGTACAATCGTGAATCACTCGATAACATGAGGAATTCCTGAAGTCGCTGTGTGAATCCTATGTCCCTCCAGATGCAGGACAAGCGCTGCTGCTGACGACACCGGTCAGCTCTGCGTGCCCGCGCGCGGTCCGTCTCCAGCAGCAACGAGCTGTCCCAGGCTCTGGCCCAGAAACAGCCTCCAGACGGCCCTCACGAAACGGCGCATCCCCAGAGAGCAGCGCGTGCCACGGGACGAGGGCGGGCTTGCGGCTCCAGGACGGGACGACGGGCACTGAGTCGCCACGGACCCCGGGCAGGGACCTGCCTCCTCGCCCGCGCCAGGCCTGCGCGGAAAGCCGCAGCTCCAGGCTGACTCCCGCTGACCGTGTCCGCACACAGCCGTTCTCACGCGGCCTTTCGAGATTTACAATGAGAAGGCCCGTGTTTGACACGCTGCTCTTGAAAGCCTAGTCCTGTTAAAAGTCCAACCTCCCAGTGCCTCTAGCTTCAGTCTGCGCTGTCATGCACAGTTCACGGCACCCCTCCCGGAGATAACCGCATGCTGTCTAAAGATACATCTAAAACTTCTTTCAAACACACAGAATCTCAGAGAAATAGTATTCATTTTAAAACTCTAAATAGCTTCAAGTTATTGAAAGCTCAAATATCACATTTGATTAGGAAACACTGACCCTCTTCAACTATTTCTGGAAGGTCACGTTGGGCGGGCTCATAGGATTCATGTGAAACGCCCCGTGGGCCGCAGGACGCTTTCGCGGGCGATGGGACAGCCACCCTCCAGCCAGGCAGCCGACGAAGCCTGTTGAAACCGCTCTGGCACTGGGAGCGGAGCCGAGTAGTCAAGCCAACCCACTGTGCGGTATTAAACCAGCTAGGCTTCCGATAGCTCTTCCCAGAGCTACCCTCTGCACGTCCACAGTTTGGCTGGAACGGGAGCCGACGTTGCCAAGATGCCGAGAAAAGGGAGAAAGCCTTGTCTTTTCCCGGCCTAGCTGGAGACAGGAAGGTAAAAAACAGGCCACAGAATCTGTTTTCACAAGCGTCTCAAGAGCTTTATTCGCATACGATGATAAGCCGCATGTGATCAAAGGCTGCTTTGACTGCCGACGCACGTCTCGAAAGCTTCCCATCGCAGCGACAGCCAAGGGCCAGCGCTCGCCTTCCCCGACTCTGGCCAGAAGGACGCGGGTCGGTCCACTGGCCGGGCACCAGCGTGTGTGAGCCCTCCTCGCTGCCTCACAGAGGGAGCGTGTTTGAAAACCAACTTATGAAAGCACCTGAAAGTTTTACTCCTTACACAGAAGGGAAATATGATTGGTGATCTAGGACGTTATGCGTCTCACGACTGTTATGTTTTTAAGATGCTCAGGTGAAGCACAGTCGGCTCAGTGCATTTATTTCCATAAAACCCTGTGCTGAGCGCAGCCCTGGGGGCGCACAGACCTCCGTCAAAACCCTCCGGTCCTCTCCGAGTCGGAGAGAGACAGTGAGCGTGAACGTGATCGCAAGCAGCCCTCATGCACGTCTGAAGGAAACAAAAGGAAAAACGCCGCTGGCCTGCAGCTCCAAGCGTTCAGCCCCTGTGGAAGCCACGGGGACGGAGCTCGCGGAGGAGGCAGCCCGCTCTCTCCTCGCTTACCCAGACGGGAAACGTAAGCCTGTAAGCCCGGGAGGGACGTTTGATTCAGATCAAACTTACTCTTCAAATGCAAACTGTGAGAAAATTCTTGGTCAACGACGCCTTATTCCAAATTAGATGTTCTTCCTGTTCCTCAACTGATGATAAAATGATGCCAGAAGCTTTTGTGGGCAAGAAACGGGGCCTCACCGATCCAGGGGGCCCTGTGGGGAAGACGGATCAGCAGGCGGGCTGTTTGAATGGCTTGTTCCTTTGTCTGTGACCGGACCGAGCGGACAGGCAGGCTCGCCGGCCCTCGCTCAGACAGAAGACGGCTTGTGTCTCCTTGAGGAGACGCCCTGTCAGCACAGCTGGTGGGAAGGAAAGGCGGGAGCCGTCAGCCCCTCTTTAGGGAGACGGCCGAGGCCGGCCCTCGGCTCCCAGGTGCGCCTCACGGTCAGAGCCGCGCGGCCGCCCCGTCGGCTGCGCGGGGCCTCCAGGCCTCCCCTCCTGCCGGCAGACGCGCGGCCGCGGCACGAGCTTCCGACGCCGCCTTCACAGCCAGCCACGGGCTTGGCAGCTCCCGAGAGCTCGTGCCCTTCTCGCCCCGTCCTGGAGGCGGGAGGTCTAGGACCGGACGTGCCGGACCAGAGCCCCGTCCTCCCTCCTGGGCTGCGGGAAGCCCACCCGTCTCTCTGCACGCCGCTCGGCTCAGCCCTCCCTGGCCCGACGCCCTGCAGCCCGGCCCCCAGCTCCCGCGGTCCCTCCGCTCGCCGTGCCTCCGCCCCCTCTCGGGGACACCGCAGGGCCACTGAGGCCCACGTGGACCGTCCAGGCGCGTTTCCATTGCAGCCCCCTGCGCTCCATCACCGGTGGAGCCTCTCCGCCGGGTCAGGGGGGTCCCAGGAACCCGCAGGCCTCCGGGGCTGGGTTTAGCCCATCAAGGCTGACGAAGGTCTCCGGGGCCTCTGTCCCCAGGACAGGAAGGCAGGACCCCAGAGGCCCGGGGACCTCAGCCACGGAGAGGAAGGCAGACCGGGCCCTCGAACGGCCGTCCTTGGAGGAGACGTGGACGCGAAGGCCGTGGTGGGTGAGGGAGGAGTGAGAATGAACCAGCGTGGACTTCGACGGCTCCCTTTACTTTCCTGCAGGCAAGGCCGCGTCCTGTCAGTCCCATTTTTTCCAGAAGGCCGACGAGGAAGGCAGATGCTCACACCTGCCTTTGAAGCCGCCGGGAGCAGAATGGCTCTGCCCGGGGCCTCTGGTCTTCAAAGCACAGCGAGAGAGGCGTGCCAGGGCCTCGGGGCTGCCACCGGCCAGGCTCGGCCGGCCACCGGCCTTTCATCCCCGTCCGTCCCGGCACAGCCTGCTGTGCAGCGTCCTCTGCGGCCGAGCGCCCCAAGCGGGGCCCTCCCTGCGGGCGGCAGGGGCTCCAGAGCGCGGGGGCAGGGCCGGGGTGCGGGTAGGGGTGCAGACGCTGGGACCCCCCGCAGACGCATGTCCTCTGACCGCACCCCTCCCGCCGGGCAGGCTCGCCTCTGGTCGCTGGGCCTCCGGTCCTGACGGCCGTGTTCCATCAGCGCCTTTAAGGCCGAGTGGCAGGTGACCCTGGTGACAACCTGTAGCTTCCTGGGGGAGAGCAGCCAAGGTCTTCCCTGCTCCTTCCGAAGAAACGCCGGGGCCCATCAGACCAGAGAGCGGAGAGCGAGACGCCACCGAGGGCTCAACGCGCGGTCTCCCGAGGAAGGGCAGCGCGGCCCCGCAGCGCCCCGCGTCCCGGGAGCGGGCCTGCCCCGGCTGAGCGGCGGGCTCGGGCCCCCGCGGGGATCTGGCGAGCCCCCGTCACCAGACGCGCGCTCCTCCAGCCTCACTGAGGCACGACGGGCAGCGGGCCCGCCGCTCAGTCCAGTCCCGCTCCTCACGACCCCGGGGCCCGCGGCCGCCGGGCTCCTCTGCCCGGGGGGCTCTCCAGGCAGGAGTGCGCTGCAGTGGGTGCCAGGCTCTCCCCGGGGGTCTTCCCGACCCAGGGGTGGAACCCGGGTCTCCAGTGTTGCAGGTAGAGCCCTTACCGTCTGAGCCACCAAGGAAGCCTTTCACTGAGCTGTAAGTGACAGAGGAAGCCACAAGGGCACAATGTGACAATGTGGCACATGTATCCGTGCCACAAAACAGCTCAGTCCTGCGATGGAACGTGAGCACGGCCCGCGCACGGCGGCGCTGAACAGACCCGGCGCTGCCACACACGCCAGGCACGCCCCCAGGAACCGCCGGGCCCCGGGGCCTCCAGACACGCACCTGCTCCGGCCCGCGCCGCGCGGCGCTGGGGGCCGCAGGGCTGAGACAGACGCGGCCCGGCCGAGCGGCTCCTCACACGGCAGAGGCGGCAGGGGCGGAGGCCAGCCCCGGCGCTCAGGGCACGGAGTCGGCTCGCTGGCCGCCGTGACGCCGCCTGCTGTGGCGCAGCTGCTGCTCAAGGTGCCGCGGCGACAAAGCCCCGCGCAGAGCTGCCCTTCGGCCGCGGTCGGGCGTCAGACCTTTAACACGCTTCAACATGTTTATCTTCCAAGGGAGCTGACGTCTTGGGCTGGGAGTGGCCCGTGGCGCGTCCCCGCAGGATCCCGTGAGGCCGCACGGGCCGCCCCGCCGCCCCTCGGCTCCGCTGCCTGCCCCCACCAGCCCGCGAGGCCCCGAGCGCTCCACGCCGGCCGGCCAGCCGCGGCGCGTGTGGGCCCCCGGCGCCCTGACCCCGCGAGGGCCCTGCCTTCCTTCCTTCCACACGACACCGCCTGTCCATTCGGTCAGCCCAACTTACCAGGATGCCTCAGAGCCTTTCAGAACACATGTTTTCAGTCCCAAGAACTCTCATATATAGCATGTGTTTCTGGCATTTTCTTTTGACAAGAGGGCGTGGTACAACATAAGAATAAAAGTGCCATAGTTGCAGTAAAGCGTACCTGACCTAGTCAAAAGAGAGACGAGAGTAGGGAGCATCATGAGGATGTCTATAGCCGTATTTTGCTGTGACAACCTTATAATCACTCTCAATAATTACATCTCCTTTTCATTTTACCCGTAATAAAGGCAGTGCCTTCATAAAAAAAAAAGACAGACAAGACACATTTTGTGAAAAGAAGCACATTTGTTTGTTTTCCTGGTCTACCAGCTCCGGATGCACGTACGACCCAGGCCGTGTCTTCGAAGGCTCCCATCTCGCCCAGCACACGGCGGCGGAACCTCGCTCTGGGGTGATGGCCAAGGTGACCGCCGTCAGATCCTGTGGGGCTAGCACCACCAGGTCCCACCTTACGGCTGGAAGCCTCATTCTCAATCGGACGGACTTTCCTGGTTTGATTATCTCCTGTGTTGCTACTTTCATCCAAAGCAGGGAAGCCGCCGCCTGAGGTAGGCCGCCTCCAGCATGCTGCCTCTAGAAGCAGACAGCCTGGGGCCCCAGATCTCGGGGGCTGTGCGGGAGATGACGGACAGAGGGGCTTCTGAGGGGGCGGGCAGGGGCACAGGTGCTGGAGAGCTGCCCCGTCACAGCCTGTGGGATGTTTGGAACCGTGTCCCGTATCTGAGCAAACCTGTTCAAAATGCGCAGAGGTGAGCGCACCAAGAGCAGGCCTCTTGCTCACAGACAGCGGGGCTGCTCGGCCGCCCAGCCGTGACGGACCTTTAACACGCTTCAACATGTTTATCTTCCAAGGGAGCTGACGTCTTGGGCTGGGAGTGGCCCGTGGCGCGTCCCCGCAGGATCCCGTGAGGCCGCACGGGCCGCCCCGCCGCCCCTCGGCTCCGCTGCCTGCCCCCACCAGCCCGCGAGGCCCCGAGCGCTCCACGCCGGCCGGCCAGCCGCGGCGCGTGTGGGCCCCCGGCGCCCTGACCCCGCGAGGGCCCTGCCTTCCTTCCTTCCACACGACACCGCCTGTCCATTCGGTCAGCCCAACTTACCAGGATGCCTCAGAGCCTTTCAGAACACATGTTTTCAGTCCCAAGAACTCTCATATATAGCATGTGTTTCTGGCATTTTCTTTTGACAAGAGGGCGTGGTACAACATAAGAATAAAAGTGCCATAGTTGCAGTAAAGCGTACCTGACCTAGTCAAAAGAGAGACGAGAGTAGGGAGCATCATGAGGATGTCTATAGCCGTATTTTGCTGTGACAACCTTATAATCACTCTCAATAATTACATCTCCTTTTCATTTTACCCGTAATAAAGGCAGTGCCTTCATAAAAAAAAAAGACAGACAAGACACATTTTGTGAAAAGAAGCACATTTGTTTGTTTTCCTGGTCTACCAGCTCCGGATGCACGTACGACCCAGGCCGTGTCTTCGAAGGCTCCCATCTCGCCCAGCACACGGCGGCGGAACCTCGCTCTGGGGTGATGGCCAAGGTGACCGCCGTCAGATCCTGTGGGGCTAGCACCACCAGGTCCCACCTTACGGCTGGAAGCCTCATTCTCAATCGGACGGACTTTCCTGGTTTGATTATCTCCTGTGTTGCTACTTTCATCCAAAGCAGGGAAGCCGCCGCCTGAGGTAGGCCGCCTCCAGCATGCTGCCTCTAGAAGCAGACAGCCTGGGGCCCCAGATCTCGGGGGCTGTGCGGGAGATGACGGACAGAGGGGCTTCTGAGGGGGCGGGCAGGGGCACAGGTGCTGGAGAGCTGCCCCGTCACAGCCTGTGGGATGTTTGGAACCGTGTCCCGTATCTGAGCAAACCTGTTCAAAATGCGCAGAGGTGAGCGCACCAAGAGCAGGCCTCTTGCTCACAGACAGCGGGGCTGCTCGGCCGCCCAGCCGTGACGGACTCTCTGCACCCCCGTGGGCGGCGGCACACTGGGCTTCCCGGCTTTCGTCCTCTCCCAAGCCTGCTCAGACTCTTGTCCTTCAAGTCAGTGATGCCAGCCAACCTCCTCGTTCTCTGTCATCCCTTCTGCTTCTGCCTTCTGTCTCTCCCAACGTCAGGCTCTTTTCCAGTGAGCTGTCTCTTCCCATCAGGTGGCCAAAGTACTGGAGCCTCAACAGCAGCGTCAGTCCTTCCAGTGAAGAGTCAGGGCCGATTTCCCTTGGGATTGACTCTGAGCTCCTTGCGGTTCAGGGGGCTCTCAAGAACCTTCTCCAGCACCGCAGTTTGAAAGCATTAATTCTCTAGGCTCAGCCTTCTTTATGGTCCTCCCCTCACTCACATGCATACATGACTACTGGGAAAACCATGGCTTTGACTATACAGACCTTTATCTACGAAGCGATGCTTATGCTTTTAAATATGCTGTCAAGGTTTGTCTTATATGTAAAACAATACCCCATACACACACCGGACCCATCCTTCTTACCTGTGTGACGGGCGAGGACACCTCTGTGCACCTGGCCAGTTTCCGCAGACCGTCCCCCAGCTCTGAAATAACAGAAACACGAATGCTTCAGCCACCGGGTCACCACAAACACCCCGAGGCAGCTAGCCCTGTGGCAGCAGATCTTGGGGCGGCGACAAGGGGTCAGGCAGGAAAGGAGAAGCCAGCTCTGTGCCACGTGGACAGAGCCCTGAAGACATGCCACGCCAAGCAGGACCCATCCCCGCCCTGTGGCTGATTATCTCCTGTGTTGCTACTTTCATCCAAAGCAGGGAAGCCGCCGCCTGAGGTAGGCCGCCTCCAGCATGCTGCCTCTAGAAGCAGACAGCCTGGGGCCCCAGATCTCGGGGGCTGTGCGGGAGATGACGGACAGAGGGGCTTCTGAGGGGGCGGGCAGGGGCACAGGTGCTGGAGAGCTGCCCCGTCACAGCCTGTGGGATGTTTGGAACCGTGTCCCGTATCTGAGCAAACCTGTTCAAAATGCGCAGAGGTGAGCGCACCAAGAGCAGGCCTCTTGCTCACAGACAGCGGGGCTGCTCGGCCGCCCAGCCGTGACGGACTCTCTGCACCCCCGTGGGCGGCGGCACACTGGGCTTCCCGGCTTTCGTCCTCTCCCAAGCCTGCTCAGACTCTTGTCCTTCAAGTCAGTGATGCCAGCCAACCTCCTCGTTCTCTGTCATCCCTTCTGCTTCTGCCTTCTGTCTCTCCCAACGTCAGGCTCTTTTCCAGTGAGCTGTCTCTTCCCATCAGGTGGCCAAAGTACTGGAGCCTCAACAGCAGCGTCAGTCCTTCCAGTGAAGAGTCAGGGCCGATTTCCCTTGGGATTGACTCTGAGCTCCTTGCGGTTCAGGGGGCTCTCAAGAACCTTCTCCAGCACCGCAGTTTGAAAGCATTAATTCTCTAGGCTCAGCCTTCTTTATGGTCCTCCCCTCACTCACATGCATACATGACTACTGGGAAAACCATGGCTTTGACTATACAGACCTTTATCTACGAAGCGATGCTTATGCTTTTAAATATGCTGTCAAGGTTTGTCTTATATGTAAAACAATACCCCATACACACACCGGACCCATCCTTCTTACCTGTGTGACGGGCGAGGACACCTCTGTGCACCTGGCCAGTTTCCGCAGACCGTCCCCCAGCTCTGAAATAACAGAAACACGAATGCTTCAGCCACCGGGTCACCACAAACACCCCGAGGCAGCTAGCCCTGTGGCAGCACGAATCTTGGGGCGGCGACAAGGGGTCAGGCAGGGAAAGGAGAAGCCAGCTCTGTGCCACGTGGACAGAGCCCTGAAGACATGCCACGCCAAGCAGGACCCATCGGTCTGGGGCTGCCTGCCTTGGGGGGCTCGGTGAGGGGTACTCAGGGTGGGGGCAGGGAAGAGAGCTGGACAGTGGGGGCAGAGCAGAGGTACCCGCTGATTTTCCTTTCTGGGATGAGCGGGAGGAGTCTGAGACCATTTTACAGCTATTGTAAAATTTGGGAGAAGGCGGTGTAGGAGGACCGAGTGAGGGCTCTGCCAGCCAGGCACCATTCTGATACCCGACTTGACGACGCTGGTGTGGCCAGGCGTGGATGTGTGTGTCTGTAGGCACCTGTCCGTGCACACACATGCATGCGTGTACCTGCGTCAGTGTGGGGCTCTGAATTGAAAGAGGACTATTTTAAGCATAAAGAAGCTTAAGCACATGTTTGCAGTTTGGAGCTAAGATGGCGCCTACAGGGAGGGGTGTGGGAGTGAAAAGAAGCTTAAGCACATTGTTTCAGCTTGCAGCTAAGATGGCGCCTACAGGAAGGGACATGGAAATGAAGGGAATCTTAAGCGCATTGTTTAAAGAAGCATAAGCACATGTTTGCAGTTAAGATGGTGCCTACAGGAAGAAGCAGGGCGTGATCTAAATTGTTAATTGATGGTCAAAATTTCTGATTGGTTCCCCTGGCTGCCGCGCTCGTGAATGATTGCTTGGCCTTTAGCTTGATTGGTGTAATCTATAGGAAGTCCCGTGCAAAACCCCCTTCACTTGCCTATAAAAGCTGTGGCTCTTCATTAATAAAGCGGAACTACTTCGATGGAACCCCTGTCGCGTCTGATTGTCCCTTGCCTCAGCCGAGGGGCTGCGGGGCGGACAGTTCAAGGTTTGCCTCTCTCCGAGATCTCCCGGTTCCGCCGGGAGTAATCCCTGCTGCCTTCCCTTTCTGCGGAAGGTCCCCACACGTCAGCACGCCGCCATGTGTGACCTGCGACTGGACACAGCCCCAGCTCCTGCCCCTGCCCTGGCTGCTGGGGGCATCTGGGTGGCAGGTGGGGACGGGCTGCCTCCTCCCGGGCTCCGAGGGAGAGGTGCCCCCTCATCCCCCGGCGCAGGCTGGGGCAGAGCGCGGGACGGGAGCACGCTGGCTGGAAGTGCTGACTGGAACGGGCGGGCACTAACAGGTGTGTGGAAACACGCAGGCGGAATACGAGGGCTTTCATAAGAGGGTTCTCACAGAGACCATCGTCTCTAAGGACTAGGAAAACAGACTCTCAAGGACGTCGCGGCAGACTCTTCACCTCGCCCCAGAGGCGCCCCACCCCCTTCCTAGAAGCTGGCCGAGAGCCTTCCATGTTCAAGGTGTTAGTTTCCCCTCTGGACAGAACTGTCCATGCGAAGCAGGCTGTGGGAAGCCCGGTGACATTTACACATCTGCTCATGACTCAGATCACTGTGCTGTGATAAGAAAAAAAGAAAAGAAAATGGGCAGAAAGAAGCACAGAACACTCCGATTTACTGACAGTGCAGCTGTGGCAAGCTAGAAGCCGGAGCAGATAGTTCATGCAGCTGAACGTGTTCTTCCTCGGATGGAGACTTAAACCCGGGGCCCAGACCTGATCAAACCCTGCCTGGGACTTGAACCCACGTGGCTGGGACTTAACCCAGCCAAAACCCTAGCCTCGAGCAATCTTTGAATTAAAATCACTCACCCAACGTCTGGACCCACTGAGGCTCAGGTTCTTTGTGCATCAATGCAGAAGGCATTCAGCGTGAGGCAGAGTGATAGGCAAGAAGAGGATTTATTAGGCTCGGATGCTTGTAAGAGGTGCAAGCGGGCAGCCGAGAAAGCTCTGCTCTCAGATTGGGTGGGCAACAATATATATATATATATATATATATATATATATATATATATATATATATCTGGGAGGGTAGGAGACCGCCTTCTTCAAGTAGACGTAGATGCAGACGTAAGACGTACATCATTAGCTCCTCCTTCCCCAGCTCTTTCTTCATTAGCTATTTATACTTAGTCAAGCCTGCTTTATTGAATAAGTAGCAGCTTTCTTGAGTTATCGTTAACTTACTGGCCTCCCAACTTTTCCCAGGTTGTACCTTCCCACCTACAGTCCCCTACTGGGACTTGACAACCACCTGACTCTTCTGCTCTGTTCCTGTCATAATCACAGCTGTTTCCTTGAATGCCTAAAGCAGCAAACAAATACAGCTGAACCGCCGGTGGTGTGAACAGCTTGGATTCCTCAGGCCTCTGGTTAGAGCCTGGTAGATGCTGCTGAATTCCAAGACCGTCACAAGGAGAGCTGATACGCCACCACGGGCTGTCCCTTTATCAGTCCGGGGCTCAAAAAAAGGACGTCGGCAGACTCTTCACCTCGCCCCAGAGGCGCCCACCCCTTCCTAGAAGCTGGCCGAGAGCCTTCCATGTTCAAGGTGTTAGTTTCCCCTCTGGACAGAACTGTCCATGCGAAGCAGGCTGTGGGAAGCCCGGTGACATTTACACATCTGCTCATGACTCAGATCACTGTGCTGTGATAAGAAAAAAAGAAAAGAAAATGGGCAGAAAGAAGCACAGAACACTCCGATTTACTGACAGTGCAGCTGTGGCAAGCTAGAAGCCGGAGCAGATAGTTCATGCAGCTGAACGTGTTCTTCCTCGGATGGAGACTTAAACCCGGGGCCCAGACCTGATCAAACCCTGCCTGGGACTTGAACCCACGTGGCTGGGACTTAACCCAGCCAAAACCCTAGCCTCGAGCAATCTTTGAATTAAAATCACTCACCCAACGTCTGGACCCACTGAGGCTCAGGTTCTTTGTGCATCAATGCAGAAGGCATTCAGCGTGAGGCAGAGTGATAGGCAAGAAGAGGATTTATTAGGCTCGGATGCTTGTAAGAGGTGCAAGCGGGCAGCCGAGAAAGCTCTGCTCTCAGATTGGGTGGGCAACAATATATATATATATATATATATATATATATATATATATATATATATCTGGGAGGGTAGGAGACCGCCTTCTTCAAGTAGACGTAGATGCAGACGTAAGACGTACATCATTAGCTCCTCCTTCCCCAGCTCTTTCTTCATTAGCTATTTATACTTAGTCAAGCCTGCTTTATTGAATAAGTAGCAGCTTTCTTGAGTTATCGTTAACTTACTGGCCTCCCAACTTTTCCCAGGTTGTACCTTCCCACCTACAGTCCCCTACTGGGACTTGACAACCACCTGACTCTTCTGCTCTGTTCCTGTCATAATCACAGCTGTTTCCTTGAATGCCTAAAGCAGCAAACAAATACAGCTGAACCGCCGGTGGTGTGAACAGCTTGGATTCCTCAGGCCTCTGGTTAGAGCCTGGTAGATGCTGCTGAATTCCAAGACCGTCACAAGGAGAGCTGATACGCCACCACGGGCTGCGTCCCATTTAATTCAGAGGATGGGGTGTCCGGGGCTGGAGATGGGCCCGGGTCTGAGGGTGGTATGCTGACGACGCTGCCCAGGGGCCCCTCACCCCGGCCGAGCGCTGGTTCCCGCCCTCCACGGTCACGCGTGTGGGTCCCCCGGGTCTGTCCTCAGCCCTTTCCCTCCCACTCTCTAGTTCTCCCTCAAAACCACACCCGTTCCCATGATCTCAGCTTCACTTATATCCTTCCAGGCTTGCATATCCAGACCCAGACTCTTCTGAGCTCCGTGTTTCCGGACACAAACTGAATGCTCTTAACCAGATGTTTCCTGGTGCCTGGGACTCACCTCAGAAGGAAAGCCCGGTCATCATCTTCCGCCAGCGCCCCTCCATCTCCCGGGACCGTCTGGCACCAGGACGTTCTCATCGTCCAAAAGCTCTGACTCCAGAGAGCCTCTGACCCCGACCGACCAGCAGCCTTGTCCTCCGAGGTCCCCAGAGGGCCCCTCGCCGCTCACGCAGACAGCTCCTCAGCCGTGCTGATGCTGTCCCCGGACTGCACACTGCACCCTCGCAGCAGTCAGAGGACTGCGTGCTATTCGTCAAATGCTAGAGATAAGAAAACTGAGGTTCCAAGTGATAAGCCCGGTAACTGGGACCACACAGCTGGGCAGATGCAAACTCCGTGTCGAGCACAGATCTGTCTCCCCACAGGGCGCAGACTCTGGAAACACAGGAATCACAGCCTTGTGTGGGAGCCACATGCCTCAGACCGGCTCACGAGGCATGGGCCCTGAAAGAGCCGGCGAGCCTCGGTCAGCGTCCTGCTGCCGGGCAGCCGTGAGCACCGGTGAGCAGCCACAGCTGACTCTGTGAGGAAGGAGAGCGGCAGAGCTGGCTCAAAACTCACCGTTCAAAAAGCTAAGATCAGGCCTTCCCTGGTGGTCCAGCGGGTAAGGACACCGCCTTGCAGTGCAAGGGGCGCCGGTTCGATCCCTGGCCTGGGAAGATCCCACGTGCCGCGGAGTGGCTGGACTGATGTGTCCAATGACCGAGCTGGAGCTCTGGAGCGCATGCGCCCAGAGCCGGTGCTCTGCAACGATAGACGCCACCGAGATGGGAGGCCCGCAGGAGCCAAAGAACAAAGATGGATGAAAAATAGAGAAATGAAAAACCAATAGAAGCAGCCCTGCTGCCCGCTCCCTACTCCCCTCCAAAAAAAAAAACTAAGATCATGGCATCCAGTCCCGTCACTTCACAGCAAATAGATGGGAGAAATGTGAAAACAGTAACAGATTTTATTTTCTTAGTCTCCAAAATCACTGTAGATGATGGCTGCAACCTCAAAATTAAAAGATACTTACCCTGTGGAAGAAAAACTATGACAAACCTAGACAGCGTATTCACAAGCGGAGACATCACTTTGCCAACAAAGGCCCATATGGTCAAAGCTATGATTTTTCCAGTGGTCAAGTATGGATGTGAGAGCTGGACCATAAAGAAGAGTGAGCACTGAAGAACTGATGCTTTCAACTGCAGTGCTGGGGCTCTCCCGGGACCGTCTGGCACCAGGACGTTCTCATCGTCCAAAAGCTCTGACTCCAGAGAGCCTCTGACCCCGACCGACCAGCAGCCTTGTCCTCCGAGGTCCCCAGAGGGCCCCTCGCCGCTCACGCAGACAGCTCCTCAGCCGTGCTGATGCTGTCCCCGGACTGCACACTGCACCCTCGCAGCAGTCAGAGGACTGCGTGCTATTCGTCAAATGCTAGAGATAAGAAAACTGAGGTTCCAAGTGATAAGCCCGGTAACTGGGACCACACAGCTGGGCAGATGCAAACTCCGTGTCGAGCACAGATCTGTCTCCCCACAGGGCGCAGACTCTGGAAACACAGGAATCACAGCCTTGTGTGGGAGCCACATGCCTCAGACCGGCTCACGAGGCATGGGCCCTGAAAGAGCCGGCGAGCCTCGGTCAGCGTCCTGCTGCCGGGCAGCCGTGAGCACCGGTGAGCAGCCACAGCTGACTCTGTGAGGAAGGAGAGCGGCAGAGCTGGCTCAAAACTCACCGTTCAAAAAGCTAAGATCAGGCCTTCCCTGGTGGTCCAGCGGGTAAGGACACCGCCTTGCAGTGCAAGGGGCGCCGGTTCGATCCCTGGCCTGGGAAGATCCCACGTGCCGCGGAGTGGCTGGACTGATGTGTCCAATGACCGAGCTGGAGCTCTGGAGCGCATGCGCCCAGAGCCGGTGCTCTGCAACGATAGACGCCACCGAGATGGGAGGCCCGCAGGAGCCAAAGAACAAAGATGGATGAAAAATAGAGAAATGAAAAACCAATAGAAGCAGCCCTGCTGCCCGCTCCCTACTCCCCTCCAAAAAAAAAAACTAAGATCATGGCATCCAGTCCCGTCACTTCACAGCAAATAGATGGGAGAAATGTGAAAACAGTAACAGATTTTATTTTCTTAGTCTCCAAAATCACTGTAGATGATGGCTGCAACCTCAAAATTAAAAGATACTTACCCTGTGGAAGAAAAACTATGACAAACCTAGACAGCGTATTCACAAGCGGAGACATCACTTTGCCAACAAAGGCCCATATGGTCAAAGCTATGATTTTTCCAGTGGTCAAGTATGGATGTGAGAGCTGGACCATAAAGAAGAGTGAGCACTGAAGAACTGATGCTTTCAACTGCAGTGCTGGAGAAGACTCTTGAGAGGCCCTTGGACAGCAAGGTCAAGCCTAAAGGAAACCAACCCTGAATATTCATTGGAAGGACTGATGCTGAAGCTGGAGCTCTAATATTCTGGCCGCCTGATAGGAAGAGACGACGCTTTGGAAAAGGCCCAGAGGCTGGGAAAGCCTGAGGGCAGGAGGAGAAGGGGTCAACAGAGGGCGAGATGGTCGGATGGATCACTGACTCAGTGGACGTGAATTTCACCAAGCTCCGGGAGACAGTGCAGGACGGGGAAGCCTGGTGTGCTGCCGTCTATGGGGCCGCAAAGAGCCGGACACGACTTAGCAGCTCACCCGCCGCAGGGGACAGCAGGGCGTCGGGGCTGGAGAGGGCATTGCAGGGCCGACGCTCGGGGGGCTCACCTCGTTCGAGTCGGCCCGCCCACACCAGCGCCAGAGCTTTCCTGTCCTTCTGAAACTGATGTCGCTCAAAGCGGGCCTGGCCCCGCTGCGTCGCCACACCTGCAGCAGCTGTTTGCCGGCTGGCAGGGAGCCCCGCTTTGTAAGGAAGCAGCCAGGTGTCTGCCCGCGGCCCGCCTCGCCGCCGGCTCGGCAGTGGTCCACTCGGCAGCAGGCCCACAGGGTCTCTCTGTGCCTTCTCTCCAGAGCGCCTGTCCCTCCCCTGCTCTATCCACCTGTCGGCACTGGCATCCTTGGAGACGCAGCTCACAGCCAGTTCCTCCGGGACACACGTCCTTGTCCCAGGGACTGAGGAGGGGGCCCTCCTCATCCCCACGTGGCGTCCTGTGGTCGCCCGGCTGGAGCGCCCGCCACAGTAAAGAAGCTCCTCACGGGCCGCGTGACTGAGGGCGGAGCTGCTAGTCTGTCCACGTCCCCAGTGCCGCTGGGGTGTGCCCTCAGCATCTCTGCTTCCGGCGCTCCAAACCCTCCTCCCTGTTTAGTTGGAGGATGTCTGCTCCATGCTCGGGGCCCCCACATCCTCACGGGCACCTTTTCCACTTCAAGGATGCGCTGGCTTTGGGTGTCGCATCGCTGTCTGCCCGACCGCTTGTGCCACCAAGCTTCAGTCACGTGGCTGCTCCTTCTGCACTGTGACCGCCGCACATCCTTTAAATTCAGCTTAGAGGCTCCTGACGCCCCCAGGAGGAGTGTCCTGTGAGCTGCTCACCGCGCCACGTGTCGGGGTGACTGCTGCAGACTGAGTGGACGCGAACGGAGCCCAGACTCTTCACACTTCGGGGCGAGCATCTAGACCAGGTGCTGGAAGGGCCTGAAGCCATGGTCTCCACCGCAGGAGGCCTGACCCGCACCCCTCGCCAGCCCTTGTCCTCTGGCTGCTCCTGCCGGCGCTCTGATGCTGGGGTCCCAGGTTCCCACGCTCCGCGTCACCCTCTCCCCAGCAGGCCGGCCTCTCCTGGTCCTGGTCTGATTCTGGAAGCTCTGAGCCTGGCTCTAAGGGCACACGGCACCACTTATATGTGAATCTAAAATATGACACAGATGAGCTTATCTGGAAACAGAAACAAAGTCACCAGCACAGAGAACAGACTGGCGGCTGCCGGCGGGGCGGGGATCGGGCAGGACGGAGTGGGAGGCCGGGTCGGCAGATGCCGGTTTTGTGCGTGAGATGGATGAACATGATCTTGACCGTACAGCAGAGCGCTATATGCTCAGTATCCGGTGATGGACCATGATGGAGAAGAACATTCAAAACAGAATAACTGAATTCCTGTGAAGAAGGGATTAATAACACAACACTGTGAATCAACTACACTTCAGTAAAAGATATTGATCAAAGCCCCCGGGCTGACGGCGCCCTTTGCTCCGCTGGGTGTCACTGAGTACTGCTTCCAAGCCCTGCTGTTGGGAGAGGAGGTGGGGACTGGAAGCGCAGCTCATGCCCTCATCCCCATTACATCTCCTCAACTCTTCAGAACCTTCCCTTCCTTATTGAAGCTGTTTACCCCCAAAAGCCTGAATCAAAGCAGCTCTGTCCCCACCGCCTGATGCTGGAGGGGGCGTCCTCCAGGAGGGGGCGGCTGCCGCAGCTCCTGCAGACCCTCCAGACGGAGACGACTGTCTTGCAGGGAAAGAGCCAAGCCGAAGATCACCCCAGGGCCGCGGGCTCCACGTGGCTGGGGAGACGCCGGCCCCGCCAGGACATCTGCGGTGCCTCTCAGCCCGGCGGCTCTGAGCCGGCGTGTGACCCAGGCCTGCTCGGGCGGGGGCGAGGGCCGCCCCGTTGTGCAATCGGCCTCACCGACACCGTCTCACGCCGAGGAGATGTGATCGCACCTCCCCTGCTTGGTGACTCGCCCCTCGCCTTCCGTCCTGACGGGCAGGGCTGTGCGTGTAGCTGCTGCAGGGTTCTCCTTCCGTCTCAGCGAAGTGCGATGCTTCACAGGCTCGAGCTCTTCAGCAGATAATTGAACCCATCCCTCGCCTCTCGGGGCAGGAACCCACCAAGGGAAGCCTGATAGGATGTTTCCGGACATTAGACATGACTGCTGTTTACGTCAGAGCTTTTACTTACTCATTTGACCTCCATGTTTGACATTTAAACTTTAAAAGGGGGAGTTTATTACCCGATGATTATAAAAAGAAACAATCAAAACATTCAGAAGAAGAGCATTTTACAAACATGACTAAATCAGATGGTTTTAATTCATTCACTGCAGGATAATAATTAAATTTAGGTGGATTGACTCAGAATCTCAGAACAAAGTGTATTATTTGCTTCCATGAGCTTCTTATGGTCTGAATAGTTTGTGTACTTATGTCAACATGGTTTCTAAGGTGGAGTTTCCTCACATAAAAACAAGGAGCGTTCCATGGTGTCAACATTCTATAAACACTGATTTAGCACAGAGAGATTTCAGAGCCGTGCATAAACACTCCCTGTGAGAAGCATTCTCTACTGGAAACATAGCAAGGACTCAGTACTCGGACACGCTTTCCCGGTGGCTCAGGTGGGAAAGAATTGGCCTGCAGTGCTGGAGACCCAGACTCAGTCCCTGGGTGGGGAAAATCTCCTGGAGCCGGAAACAGCCACCCGTTCAGGATTCGTGCTTGGAAAATTTCGTGGTCCCTCCACAGGTTGCAAACAGTCAGACATGACTGAGCAACTTCCACTTTCAAAATAATAAAAAGGAGGCCTTCCCTGGAGGCACAGTGGATAAGAAACTCCTGCAGGATGAAAAATAAATGATGACCCAGAATCAAAAAAAAAAAAAATGTAAGAATCCTCCTGCAAATGCAGGGGACATGCTCAGGAAGATCCCATGCACAGTGGAGCAGCTAACCGCACTGGCCCTGTGCTCTAGAGCCAGGAACCACACCCCCTGAGCCCCTGCACCCTGGAGCCTGCGTTCTGCTCGAGAAAAGCTACTGCAACGAGAAGTCCGCACCCTGCCGCTAGAGAGAAGCCCGTGCAGCCACAAAGACCCAGCACAGCCAAACATAGAACAAAACTTAAAAGAAAGAAAGAAACGAAAACAATAAAAGCATGCAAAATATGCCCTCAGACCACAACGGAATTAAACCAGAAACAAATAACCAAGACAGCTGGACAGTCCCCCAGCATGGGCGAGTGCACTGGTTTGGGCAACGACTGCACTCCATCCCCCAGATCCACGTCTTCCTGGAGCTCGTGAAAGAGACCGCACTATTGACTATTCCATTAACGGTAAAAGCCACAAAGTTCAAAACATTCAGAAGAAGAGCATTTTACAAACATGACTAAATCAGATGGTTTTAATTCATTCACTGCAGGATAATAATTAAATTTAGGTGGATTGACTCAGAATCTCAGAACAAAGTGTATTATTTGCTTCCATGAGCTTCTTATGGTCTGAATAGTTTGTGTACTTATGTCAACATGGTTTCTAAGGTGGAGTTTCCTCACATAAAAACAAGGAGCGTTCCATGGTGTCAACATTCTATAAACACTGATTTAGCACAGAGAGATTTCAGAGCCGTGCATAAACACTCCCTGTGAGAAGCATTCTCTACTGGAAACATAGCAAGGACTCAGTACTCGGACACGCTTTCCCGGTGGCTCAGGTGGGAAAGAATTGGCCTGCAGTGCTGGAGACCCAGACTCAGTCCCTGGGTGGGGAAAATCTCCTGGAGCCGGAAACAGCCACCCGTTCAGGATTCGTGCTTGGAAAATTTCGTGGTCCCTCCACAGGTTGCAAACAGTCAGACATGACTGAGCAACTTCCACTTTCAAAATAATAAAAAGGAGGCCTTCCCTGGAGGCACAGTGGATAAGAAACTCCTGCAGGATGAAAAATAAATGATGACCCAGAATCAAAAAAAAAAAAAATGTAAGAATCCTCCTGCAAATGCAGGGGACATGCTCAGGAAGATCCCATGCACAGTGGAGCAGCTAACCGCACTGGCCCTGTGCTCTAGAGCCAGGAACCACACCCGCTGAGCCCCTGCACCCTGGAGCCTGCGTTCTGCTCGAGAAAAGCTACTGCAACGAGAAGTCCGCACCCTGCCGCTAGAGAGAAGCCCGTGCAGCCACAAAGACCCAGCACAGCCAAACATAGAACAAAACTTAAAAGAAAGAAAGAAACGAAAACAATAAAAGCATGCAAAATATGCCCTCAGACCACAACGGAATTAAACCAGAAACAAATAACCAAGACAGCTGGACAGTCCCCCAGCATGGGCGAGTGCACTGGTTTGGGCAACGCACTGCACTCCATCCCCCCAGATCCACGTCTTCCTGGAGCTCGTGAAAGAGACCGCACTATTGACTATTCCATTAACTAGGTTAATTATAGACAGTTAAAATATGACATAACATAGCATAACTTTTTAGTTGAGTGATAGTGAAATCGATGTAACAAGATTTATGGGATGCAGCTGTCAATACTACCATCAATTGATAGTCTGAAAGTTTATTTTAGAAAAGAAAAACAACAAGCTCAATGGTTGAATTACATAATTGAAGAATTTCACAGAAAAAGGAACAAATTAAACTTTAAAAACATCAAAAGAAAGATACTTTTAAAATCAGAGCCAGTATTACGAAATGGAAGAGTCATGTGAGACGGTCGCTGCAGAGTCTGAGGCTGTTCCCCTGAAGACGAAACAGCCACAGCAAGAGGGCGACGCCCAGAAACACGGAAGGAGAGAGAAGGAAAGCACCACATCTCCACTCACAGGAAGGGAAACTAAGCGTCTGAAAAAAGGTACAGACACTTTGTGGTAGACTAGAACACCTAGATGAAATGGATGGATTGCTAGTGTAACAGGTCTTCAGTGTGTTTGGATCCATGTGACCATACATCCCACACCTGTCCCTTCACTGGGGCGCCAGGTTTTTCTGTTATCCAGTAATAAAATAATTTGTAACTTACATAGTATAACTGTAGGTCAGAAACCAAGAAGGAAGCAGGTGCACACTGTGTCTTATTGGGGAGTTTCATCATCCCAAGGGACTGCCTTTATGCATCTTGCATTCTCCAGACAACAAGTATTTACTGGGTTTCCTCTGAGAGCCTGGGGAAGAATCATGAATAAACACACAAAAGTTTTCTCATTTTAATCATGGAGTGTGACATGCCCAATATTGCATTTTTAAAAGTTATGTATTTGCTATGTCTGTATACTTATGCTAAACAAATTGTAACCCTTATAGCCAAAAACACATTGTTACTTAAATATGGCAAATATAATTTTGTTGCACACCTGAAACTAACATAACATTGTAAATCAATACTAGTCCGTCAGTCGTGTCCAACTCTTTGCAACCCCATGGACTGTCATCCACCAGGCTCCTCTGTCCGTGGGATTCTCCAGGCAAGAATGCTGGAGTGGGTCGCCATTTCCTTCTCAATCCAGGGATCAAATCTGGGTCGTTCACACTGCAGGCAAGTTCTCTGCCATCTGAGCCACCCAGGGGGCTATATCCCAATATAAAATACAAATTAGATTAAAAATAAATGTATTAAACTTGATGGCAGGTATGCAACATGCTTAGTCAGGTTCACAACATGAAGCCCTGCCAAGTCACTTCGGTCGTGTCTGACTGTGGACCCCATGGACTGTAGCCCACCAGGCCCCTCTGTCCATGGGACTCTTGAGGCAAACACACTGGAGTGGGTTGCCGTGACCTCCTCCAGGGGGTCTTCTCAACCCAGGGGTGGAACCTGCGTCTCTTAGGTCTCCTGAAATGACGGGCAAGTTCTTCACCACTAGTGCACCCAGGAAGCCCCTGAAACATCCTATAGATGAAGTCAAATATCTCAGCATTAGAAAACATACCCCACTCCCCATGAACGCTCCCGCGGGAGCAGTCAGCTCATTGCACTGGACTGGCGACGCTAACACGTTGGTTAAGAGCCAGCCATGGGGCCACGGCAGGTGACTGTTGAAATGCAGTGGATAGTGTTGTCCTCTCCAAGGACCCCAGGCATTTCTTAGTTGTACTTGACTGATGAGTTCCACGCTGACCCTGTGTTAAACATTTGCAGTCGGCCTGGGAGAGAGTGCAGACGTGCTTGCCTCCATTCACCCTGCAGCCCAGGGCACGGGCACACGCAGGACGGAGGTCTACTTGTGCAGCTCCAATGCAGGCTCTGCTTGAGTTGACCACTGCCAGCCTGGGAAGAATCATGAATAAACACACAAAAGTTTTCTCATTTTAATCATGGAGTGTGACATGCCCAATATTGCATTTTTAAAAGTTATGTATTTGCTATGTCTGTATACTTATGCTAAACAAATTGTAACCCTTATAGCCAAAAACACATTGTTACTTAAATATGGCAAATATAATTTTGTTGCACACCTGAAACTAACATAACATTGTAAATCAATACTAGTCCGTCAGTCGTGTCCAACTCTTTGCAACCCCATGGACTGTCATCCACCAGGCTCCTCTGTCCGTGGGATTCTCCAGGCAAGAATGCTGGAGTGGGTCGCCATTTCCTTCTCAATCCAGGGATCAAATCTGGGTCGTTCACACTGCAGGCAAGTTCTCTGCCATCTGAGCCACCCAGGGGGCTATATCCCAATATAAAATACAAATTAGATTAAAAATAAATGTATTAAACTTGATGGCAGGTATGCAACATGCTTAGTCAGGTTCACAACATGAAGCCCTGCCAAGTCACTTCGGTCGTGTCTGACTGTGGACCCCATGGACTGTAGCCCACCAGGCCCCTCTGTCCATGGGACTCTTGAGGCAAACACACTGGAGTGGGTTGCCGTGACCTCCTCCAGGGGATCTTCTCAACCCAGGGGTGGAACCTGCGTCTCTTAGGTCTCCTGAAATGACGGGCAAGTTCTTCACCACTAGTGCACCCAGGAAGCCCCTGAAACATCCTATAGATGAAGTCAAATATCTCAGCATTAGAAAACATACCCCACTCCCCATGAACGCTCCCGCGGGAGCAGTCAGCTCATTGCACTGGACTGGCGACGCTAACACGTTGGTTAAGAGCCAGCCATGGGGCCACGGCAGGTGACTGTTGAAATGCAGTGGATAGTGTTGTCCTCTCCAAGGACCCCAGGCATTTCTTAGTTGTACTTGACTGATGAGTTCCACGCTGACCCTGTGTTAAACATTTGCAGTCGGCCTGGGAGAGAGTGCAGACGTGCTTGCCTCCATTCACCCTGCAGCCCAGGGCACGGGCACACGCAGGACGGAGGTCTACTTGTGCAGCTCAAGAGCAGGACCAAGAGTGTCAGGTGCTCAGGGTGCTTTTGAGCCTCTCTGCACGCCGACAGTGGTGCCGATGACAGCAGGCCAGGGGCAGACCGTCTAGGCCAGCCGTCTCATGGCGTCACCAGGAACGCGAGCTGTGGCGTGACTGAGGCCGCGAGCACAGCCTTTCGCCACAGCGCTCGTCCTCCTCTGCTTGCCTGCTCTCTAAGCTGCAGTTCACATCTGACACTCTTCAAAGAGTCGCTTCTAATAATGTGGATAATAAATTCCAGAGCTTAGTTTTTTAAAAATAAACGTTCTATTTGGAACAAGTTTGATTTACAGAAGGAGCGGGAAGTCCATGCAGGGATCCTCAGGGACCCCGGTCCAGTTTCCCATTAGCATCTCACATGAGCATAGCAGATTTGCTACAATTAACGACTAGTATGAATACACCATGATTATCTAAAGCTCATACCCACTCACACTTGCTTAGTGGCTTTTTTTAAAACTTAAAATCACGTTTTCTGTTTCAGGAAACAGAACGCACACACCAGCGTGAACGTCCATGCACACAAGCATGCCCAAACGCACGCATGACACGGCCCAGTGAGAGCAGAGCCAGGGGAAGGTTCTGGAGATCCAGGGAGAGCAATGGCCCAGAGTTCTCCCAGGTGGTCAGGAGAGCCCACCGTGGGAAGCCTGTCAGTGACCTGGTGAAGGAGCCACAGACCGGAGGCTCCGCAGACTCCCGGCAGGACCAACCCCGCTGCCCGTGCACACACACCGCAGCCGGACTCTCAGTCCCAAAGGCGGAGGCAGGTTCCTTGGCAAAAAGCTCTGCAGAGAGCCGCCATGAACGGCCTGCTGGTTAAATTCTCCACAGAAAGAAAGCAGGTCGGGAGGCACTGAGGTGCCCTGACAGGACTGAGAGAAAATACCTGCCAACTGGAAGTCTGTGCCAGTGGAGATCGCTCCAGAAACAAGGAGAGGAGGACAAGGCAGAGCAGAGCGGTCCTGGGTGAAGGAAAATGATTCCAGAAAGAGGCAGAGGCACCAGGGGAAACAGAGACCCTGAGCCGAGTAAGGAAGAACACATGAACGGAATTAACTGGACAGACAACGGCTTGAATGCATTCCCGGTGAAAGATAAACCCAGGCAAGACCAAGGAAGCCGCGCGGTGGGGGACTCCCGGCCCGGGGACGCTGGGCCCCAGGGCCCGCCCGAGCCTCCGCCCTCCCCTGCGGCCAGCTGGGCCCAGGGACGCCCACAGCCCAAATATGGACCTAATATGGACAGCCTAATATGGACCGGGGCCTAAATATTTTATTTCCTTTGAAACATTCGACAAGTCAGCTCCAAGACATCAGTATCCAAGACCCAAATCTTGTCAGGCCATGGCCAACTGCACATTCTGTGCTTAAAGATCAAGCTTTAGGGCTTCCCCTGGTGGTCCAGCGGGTAAGGACACCGCCTTGCAGTGCAAGGGGCGCCGGTTCGATCCCTGGCCTGGGAAGATCCCATGTGCCGCAGAGCGGCCGGACCGATGTGTCCAATCACCAAGCCAGAGCTCTGGGGCGCATGCGCCCAGAGCCGGTGCTCTGCAGCGACAGACGCCACCGCGATGGGAGGCCCACAGGAGCCAAAGAACAAAGACGGATGAAAATGGAGAAATGAAAGACCAATAGAAGTGGCCCGCCCACTCCCCGCCCTCCCCAACCCGACCCCCGCCCAAAGTAAATAAATAAATAAATCTTTAAAAAAAAAAAAAAGATCAAGCTTTAAATTATTTGACTTTTTTGATAAAGATTTTCTATTGCATTTCACTGTGAAGTAGAGCAGGAGCATCAAGGAAAAGAGATGATGGTAAAATCTGATCTAATTAAACACGTTTCCGAGTGGAGACAGAGAGGGGCTGTTTGGATCCAGTACCAGCCTCTTCCCGTTCGTTCAGCAGGACAGTTGTCACTCGTGACGCCAGAGACGACCCAGGCGTGTCCTCAGGCAAAACTGCGGCACGGGAGGCCTGGACTCCCTGAGACCCTCCAGCCACAGGGAGCCGGCTCGACCTCCGAGGAGCCGGGGAGCCACCAGCCCTGCCCGTGGCTGTGTGTGTAGGGGTGTGTGCAGGGTGTGTGTAGGGGTGTGTGTGTGTAGGTATATGACGACTTGAGGCTCTGGATACAAGTGGGACCCCCGGAGCAGAGCAGGCTTGGCTGAGTCCAAGCGCCCGTGCTTTGCCGTTGCAGGAAGCGCTGAGCTCTGCCCCAGTGAGCAGTCGACTCGGCGGCCGAGGAGTCTGTTGCGGAGGCGGCCCGTCTGGGGCTCCTCGGGGCTGGTCGGCACCCGCTCGACCACGGACGTGGCATGCCCGGCGCTCCGCTGCGTCCCGGGGTGTCAGGGAGGCATATCCACGCCGATTCTGTGTGTCCTTCTTCACCAAAATCCCAGATTTGGCCACACTACTTCCCAGGTGAGGTGACGTTCTCCTTCTGTGTATGGTGACTTCTGAAGACGGGATTTCTATCTATCATTTGTGACATTTGGGAAGTGAAGCTAGCTATTGTACGGTGTTATTCCAGCTCCTAAGGACTAGCGATGGGAAGCTGCTTACTCCTGATCATAGAATAGTAACCGTGCTGCAGCTCCTACCTACCTTACCTGTTCTCCCCGCCTGACTGCACCAACCTTATCTTATAGGAAATCTCAACGTAGAATTTCACCTGTACATAGTATAGTTTGTGTTTATAAGACACAAAGCCTATTTAAATATTAACCAAAATATCATTATCATACCTTAAGAATGAACAATTGTTATTTTCAAATATTCTGTCGGTGTTCACATGTTTATAGCACTTTTAAAATAGGGATTAAATTAGGATCCGAACAACATCCTTACTGCGATCGGTTGATACATCGCTCAGATGTGTTTTGTGGGTCCGGTGTCCATCTTTCTCATTTTCTCCCCGTGGCTGAGGAAGCTGTGCGGTTTGTCCTCAGGTGTTTTCCCAGCCTGACCGCCGGAGACTGCGCCCTCTGGAATCCTGGAGATGCCCCTGTCCTTTGTATTTCCTGTAACCTGACAATCAGATACAGAGGCTTGACGAGGTTCTGTTTTGACTCCCTGTACTTTGGGCACGTTTACCTCATAAAAGTTGGGTTGTTTTATCCAAAGGAGGCACAACGTATCTAGCTGCTCCTTTGGGGGATGTAAACAGCTGCTGCTGATTAATATCTAAATTAACTGTTTGGTTAGTAATTACAAAATTATCATATTTCGCCAGTCCCTCTTCAAACATTAGCTAACATACTTCCACAAAAGTAATACCCCTGGTCTGTGATGAGTTGACTTATCACAGGAAAAGAAAAGATAAATGCCAAGTTTTTTTATTTGTCTTTTATTTGTCTTATTTTTTCCAAAATAATGGCATAGTTCATTAGCATCCTCCTTGGCACCGATTCCTTGGCCAGGTTTCCCCTTTGGCCTTCCGACTCCACGCCGACCGCCCGGGGCAGCTTCTCTGCTGCCTACACAGTCCACTGGTTCAGGCTCATCCAAAGCATTTCTTACCCAGGTCTAGAAATAGCATTTCTTCAAGAAGCCTAACTCCTCCTCGTGGGAGATAATATGTCAGAGGTTCCACTTGGATACTAGACGTGCTCATTACCAACGGTCATTATTTTTAGGCCATTTTAGTGGGAAAGATTAGGGGTTTTCTGTTTGAAATGTAAAATATATCATGAGCTCATTCCAATGTAGCTACTTACATTCATATTTTGGGGCTTGTACCAAACCGTTTATATCTTACATCTGTGCTTTCTTTGTCCTGTGCCAAGAACCTTGGTTTTAAATAATTCTGTAAATGACAGGATGAAATAATATATAATTACTAACCATCCTTATCCCACAGTACCACACTCAGAATTCACAGAATAAAAATGTTAGCATGCCTACCCTGCAATGTGATTACAACAAAAAGTATTAGCTTGTATGATTTTTATACTTATAAGTATTGCACAAAGAATGTACGATATACTGTCTTAGAGTAGTTTTAATGTTTTTCTCTGTGTAGTTATTTCCCCATGTGTATATACATTGATTCATTTGTTTCTTTGAATTCAAATTTTTGGAAATGAAGCTTTAAATTTTACTTGCATTCCATTCTTGTGTACACAATTTTTATGACTCCAAGTCAAATGCACAGGATGAGTTATATTTGGAGAAGCTTGGTTCCTGTCTCAAGATGAAAAAAAAAAAAAAATCACGTATCCAGCACCCTGTTGCCACTTTCTCCTGCAGTTCAACACTTTACAGTTCTCCAGCATCAGGAGATAAGTATGTGTTTGCATCCCTTTTCAAAGAGAAAGTGCTATATTATACACTGCTTTCTGTATTGACCCTTGACCCTTGATTTCATTGCAAAAAATGCTGTGCAATGCACAATCATAACCCACAGCAGGCTATCCAGATCCCATTTGTGGAAAACCACCCGGTGGAATAGGAAGAAACCGTTCTTGAGTGATGATTGAATCCCTCAATGGCATTAAGTATTATTACATAATCAGCACATTTATGTGCAGATATTTTATATACCATCTCATCTGTTCCTCAAAACGATGTCATCAAAGGAATGATTGTCCCCTACCTAGAGGTGACACAACTGACCCTCAGAGGCAGCAGCCTGAGCACCCGACCCCGGGGAAGCCCCTGCTGATGTGCGGCCCGCCTCTCCCACCGCCCCGGGCCCCTGCCGTGAGCCTGGCCGAGTGGAGAGCAGGGCCCACAGGCAGCACCTCTCAAGCTGCAGGTCTGCAGTGCGAGACCCCTGGGCATTCTTCGTAGCTCAGAGTCGGCCCGGTGCTGCTATAATCATTAAAATAAAATGTTTTAACAATTTTCACTATTTGACCAAAGGCATTCAGTTTTTGATCATTTAAAGAAATGACTCAAGGCTGGACCATTCTGCTCACTTGGCCAACTTCCAAGAAAGAAAATGAGACGTCTAAACTAAATGTGTGTCTGTCCTGTGTGGAAAGCTCAGGTGATGGTCCCAGGGGACATTGCAGGAGAAGCTCTCGCCGTGTGCTGCGTCCCCTGGGGGACCCTCAGGCCTCCTCTTCCTACAGGAGTCACATTTGAGCACAAGCTGAACTCCAGCTCCGGCAGGTCGGGCGAGGGTTTTGAAAACACCATCGGGAACATTCCGTCCAAACTCCCTCCCGTTAAAGGAGGCCCGCGCCAGCAGCAGACCCAGAGGGCTGGCGAGCAGCGCCCCGTCCAGGGGAGCAGGCTGAGCGACCGGCGGAGACGTCTGCTTTCCGCAGCCATCGGCATGTGCATGTTTTACAGATCCTTTATTTTAAAAAAGGAAAATATTAAAAGGAGAACTAACAAGACCCTTTGTGACTCCTTGCTGAGGAATTATTGCCAAGAAGATTCACGGAACAACGCAGTCGCTCAGGTCAGGGTGGCTAAGTGAGCGCAGCTCGAGAACCGGAGGAGGGCGGGGAGGGACAGACGGCCTCGGGGCCGCCGGCTGACCGCTGGTCTCCAATCACAAATCTTCGTGTCCATCCTCAATTTCCTTTGACTCCTGCTCTTTAAAATCTAGGGGTAAGAAATGCAGAAGAGTCAGCCCTAATGAGGTGGATGGATCTAGAACCTATCATAAAAAGTGAAGTAAGTCAAAAAGAGAAAGGCAAGTATAGTACACTAACGCATATATATGGAATCTAGTAAGAGGGTAAGGGTAACACATGCAGTGAAGCGATGGAAAAGCAGACATAGAGAACAGACATATGGACATTGTGGGGAATGAACAGGGAGTGGGAGGTGTAGAGGGAGTAACCTGGAAACCTATACTATCAAATGTGAAAAAGACAGCTATGGTCATTGCGCTGTGGGAATAGAGGCTCCTACAGGGGCACGGTGTGAGGGCCTGGAGGGCTGGGGGGTGGACTGAGAAGGGGGTGGAGGAGGGAGGGGTCAGGGATATGCACATGACTAATCTGGGATTATGCATATCTGCAGACAACAAAACTGTAAAAGTAAAAAGTGAAATAAAAAAAGAAAAATGCAAAAAAAAGTAACATGGGGCAAATCCTCTCTCATCTGGATAAACAGAAAAGGAGAGATGGACAGATAAATGAAAAATAAATAAATAAATAAAATCTAGGGGCAAGTTCATAGCTCTGAAGCTCTCAAAGAATTTATCACGTTGCGAAACACCACGGGTGTAGTCCAATGACCAGCCCCTTGGTGTTCACCTCAATATGGTGGGTATTTTATACGCTCATCAAAGATCTCCCAAGGAAGGTACTTTTCAACAGCTAATGTTTTAAATGCTGAAATTAAGGGCTGGAATTGGTGCCACTGGGCGCTGGTATAGTACCCAGTGGTGAAATTGAGATTAAAAGAAGCACAGCTGCTGCCCATCAGAAGCTCGCAGGCAGAAATGAGAGGCGGGGCCCATGGCGGCAGGGATGGTGAGGGCCGAACAATGGCAGCGGGACCACAGTGCGGGCATCAGGCCCTAAGGAGAAGCAAGGCGGGGTGGGACCGTGAGATCTCAGCCCAGGGGCAGGGAGTGCTCCTGAGTGGAAGACTTTCATTCCTGATACAAACTGAACTGAGGCTCAGAAGAGAATATATTTCTTCTGAAAGAAACATATATATCATTCTATAAAATACTTTGAAAAACAAGATGAATTACAATCCCGATTTTTTATTTATTTATTTATTTTTTGGCCACTCCTATTGGTCTTTCATTTGTCTATTTTCATCCATCTTTGTTCTTTGGCCAATATGGGCCTCCCATGGCAGTGGCCTCTCTTGCCGCAGAGCACTGGCTCTGGGCGCATGCACTCCATAGCTCCAACTTGGAAGTTGGACACATCGGTCCAGATGCTCCACGGCACGTGGGATCTTCCCAGGCCAGGGATCGAACCAGCACCCCTTGCACTGCAAGGCAGTGTTTTTACCCACTGGACCACCAGGGAAGCACTACAATCCCAATTTTTAAATGTTTAGTTAAAGAGATCCCCAGAGGCTAAAAGCTAACCAAGGCCTGGAGGGCTGGGGGTGGACTGAGAAGGGGTGGAGGAGGGAGGGTCAGGGATATGCACATGACTAATCGGGTATGCATATCTGCAGACAACAAAACTGTAAAAGTAAAAAGTGAAATAAAAAAAGAAAAATGCAAAAAAAAGTAACATGGGGCAAATCCTCTCTCATCTGGATAAACAGAAAAGGAGAGATGGACAGATAAATGAAAAATAAATAAATAAATAAAATCTAGGGGCAAGTTCATAGCTCTGAAGCTCTCAAAGAATTTATCACGTTGCGAAACACCACGGGTGTAGTCCAATGACCAGCCCCTTGGTGTTCACCTCAATATGGTGGGTATTTTATACGCTCATCAAAGATCTCCCAAGGAAGGTACTTTTCAACAGCTAATGTTTTAAATGCTGAAATTAAGGGCTGGAATTGGTGCCACTGGGCGCTGGTATAGTACCCAGTGGTGAAATTGAGATTAAAAGAAGCACAGCTGCTGCCCATCAGAAGCTCGCAGGCAGAAATGAGAGGCGGGGCCCATGGCGGCAGGGATGGTGAGGGCCCGAACAATGGCAGCGGGGACCACAGTGCGGGCATCAGGCCCTAAGGAGAAGCAAGGCGGGGTGGGACCGTGAGATCTCAGCCCAGGGGCAGGGAGTGCTCCTGAGTGGAAGACTTTCATTCCTGATACAAACTGAACTGAGGCTCAGAAGAGAATATATTTCTTCTGAAAGAAACATATATATCATTCTATAAAATACTTTGAAAAACAAGATGAATTACAATCCCGATTTTTTATTTATTTATTTATTTTTTGGCCACTCCTATTGGTCTTTCATTTGTCTATTTTCATCCATCTTTGTTCTTTGGCCAATATGGGCCTCCCATGGCAGTGGCCTCTCTTGCCGCAGAGCACTGGCTCTGGGCGCATGCACTCCATAGCTCCAACTTGGAAGTTGGACACATCGGTCCAGATGCTCCACGGCACGTGGGATCTTCCCAGGCCAGGGATCGAACCAGCACCCCTTGCACTGCAAGGCAGTGTTTTTACCCACTGGACCACCAGGGAAGCACTACAATCCCAATTTTTAAATGTTTAGTTAAAAGAGATCCCCAGAGGCTAAAAGCTAACACAGAGGAGGCAGAACCGAATTCTGGGCTTCTCTGAGGATAATTCTGATTTCCGACCAGAAATCTAAAGTCTTGGGTCTTATTGGGCATGCAGTTGTAAGGAGACAAGCCTTTAGGCAAAGAAAGTGAGGACTTGAATCAGTCCCCTGGCATAAGCATAAGTTATCTGAAGGACTGAAGAGTTCCCCTACCACCGGGAAAACACGCCACTCACTTAAGAATTTGTCACAACAGCGCTGCCTGTTGACTTGGGGGTTCAAGTTTATATAAACCTCTGTGACCCAGTACTCAGCTTTCAAACATGACTTTCTACAATGATGGAAACAGACTCCACTTGCCATGTGATTACTGAGCGCTTGACGTGTAGCCGATGCAAATGAGGAACAGATTTTATTTTAATAAGTTTTAATGAATTTTTATTTAAGTGGCCACATTTGACTATCAGCTACTACATGGGACAGCACGGTTGCCAAAAACCTCTAGCCAAGAAATCAACTTGAAGTGGCCCTTGAAGAGAGTAATCTCTACACAATGCAGGCCCCTCAGCTTCCTCTAAGATCAACTAAGAGCTTGAGGTCTATGATTACAAACCACAGGGGAAAAAGCAAGAGTCTGCGGAAAACATAGCCCCCAAGGACTTCAAACACTGAAACCATCATATGAAGAATATAAAACAGGTATGTGTAAACTAAAGAAAAATGTGAAAATTAAAAATACAAGGAAAGACAATAAAAAAATTAACATAGATTTAGGTAAGAATCAGGTAGTACCTCTAGAATGCACACACACATACCTAAAACACACACGCACACACGTAAACGCATATTTAAACAAAAAATCCTATGGGTTATCTTAATCAATATTGTGGACACAGTTAAAACGCATTCAATGAGCCAGAAGATACTTCTGTAAATGTTACCTGGAAAGAACACAGAGCTACAGGTCGAGTTAAAATATGAGAAATAAGGAAAGACTATGACGAACAGAAGACTGTCTCACATAGCTCTAGCGAGAGTCAGGAAAAGACAGGTGAGAACAGGAAAGCAGGCACGCTTGAGGAGTACAGACTAGAAAGCCTGTGTGGAGTACATTCACGAGGAGATGTGGCCACAGGCCGGCCAGCGTGGCTGAAGCCAGAGACCGACAGCCCCGCGTGTCACACGCGGGAGCCCCTGCGAGCGGCTAGAGCCGCAAGCGGGTCGGTGCCCGTGGAGCCCGGAGCCCCATGAGACGCACTGAGACACTGCAGTCGCCCTGGATGGAGGAACGGGGGCCTTGGTCTAGCAGGGAAGCCACCTGCTTCTAGAAAGGCCTCTAGACGTGGAAAAACTTCCGGGTCCCTGAGGTGCACACGGCAGGCAGCAGCTGCAGAGGGAAGCGCAGTCTAGACAGGGCGGCGTTCCTCCACGAGCTTCCGTGTCCACAGGCAGAGAAGGGAAACTGTGCTGCCCAGACCGGCTCCGCAGACACCCGCGCCTGGCAGCCGTCCGGGCAGCCGCCTCTGGCTCAGAACCTTCCACGGCCTTTCCAGGGCTGCCACGGGCAGTCCTTTGACTATCAGCTACTACATGGGACAGCACGGTTGCCAAAAACCTCTAGCCAAGAAATCAACTTGAAGTGGCCCTTGAAGAGAGTAATCTCTACACAATGCAGGCCCCTCAGCTTCCTCTAAGATCAACTAAGAGCTTGAGGTCTATGATTACAAACCACAGGGGAAAAAGCAAGAGTCTGCGGAAAACATAGCCCCCAAGGACTTCAAACACTGAAACCATCATATGAAGAATATAAAACAGGTATGTGTAAACTAAAGAAAAATGTGAAAATTAAAAATACAAGGAAAGACAATAAAAAAATTAACATAGATTTAGGTAAGAATCAGGTAGTACCTCTAGAATGCACACACACATACCTAAAACACACACGCACACACGTAAACGCATATTTAAACAAAAAATCCTATGGGTTATCTTAATCAATATTGTGGACACAGTTAAACGCATTCAATGAGCCAGAAGATACTTCTGTAAATGTTACCTGGAAAGAACACAGAGCTACAGGTCGAGTTAAAATATGAGAAATAAGGAAAGACTATGACGAACAGAAGACTGTCTCACATAGCTCTAGCGAGAGTCAGGAAAAGACAGGTGAGAACAGGAAAGCAGGCACGCTTGAGGAGTACAGACTAGAAAGCCTGTGTGGAGTACATTCACGAGGAGATGTGGCCACAGGCCGGCCAGCGTGGCTGAAGCCAGAGACCGACAGCCCCGCGTGTCACACGCGGGAGCCCCTGCGAGCGGCTAGAGCCGCAAGCGGGTCGGTGCCCGTGGAGCCCGGAGCCCCATGAGACGCACTGAGACACTGCAGTCGCCCTGGATGGAGGAACGGGGGCCTTGGTCTAGCAGGGAAGCCACCTGCTTCTAGAAAGGCCTCTAGACGTGGAAAAACTTCCGGGTCCCTGAGGTGCACACGGCAGGCAGCAGCTGCAGAGGGAAGCGCAGTCTAGACAGGGCGGCGTTCCTCCACGAGCTTCCGTGTCCACAGGCAGAGAAGGGAAACTGTGCTGCCCAGACCGGCTCCGCAGACACCCCGCACGCCTGGCAGCCGTCCCGGGCAGCCGCCTCTGCGCTCCAGAACCTTCCACGGCCTTTCCAGGGGCTGCCACCACGGGTCTGGAGTCCGAGAGGGGCTCAGCCCCCTGCCCTCTCCAGTGCTTGGGAAGTGAAGGGAATTCCCGCAGGTGGTGAGCCCCGGGTCCTGTTTCTCAAAAGGACCCACAACAGGTAGTGACGCGGGACTGTCTCCAGCTCATCACAGCAAGCCCGACTTGGAAAACAGACTCGTGGACTTAGAAGGCACTGGAGTGAATGCCCCTCTGCAGGAAGTCAGTCTGGAAAGCAGGGTACGTTTGCCTGCTAGCTGGTGACTGCAGACAGGGTCGCTCCTGAGCCCCGTCCTCCGGCTGGAAGCAGAGCCGGCTCGGGGGGAGGCACAGCCCAGCCGGCGCCCGTGGCTGGGGAGGCAGCTGCTTCTGTGCCTGCAGCTCCTGAGCTCAGCGCTCTGTAAAATACGCTACCCGTCTGTCCAAAAAGTGCCTTTCCCTCCAGCTGCACACATGTGACGACGTAAATTTGTCCTTGCTTCTCCCATTTTTATTAACTCAGAGCGATGTGGAAACCAGCCTGTCAGTTCCATTCAGGCGCAAAGAACCTGAAAGGAAAGTGTAGCTCAAGCTCCCAGTTCAGCTGCCGCACATGATCAGTGCCAGGGCCAGAACTCTCTCCTAGAAACAAGCTTCCTTCCTCTCAGCAGTGAAAGGTCCAAGAGGTGGCATCCACGAAGCGAAACGTCCTTCCCAGAGAAAGTCAACCTCCAAAGGCAGCCGCTCGTGGGTCCGACGCCCAGAGCAGCCGGGCCTCTTCACACGAGCCCCGGGAGATGCCCCCAGCGTTCCTGGGTCCAAGTGGTTTTCTAGTAACTTACAAAATTATGACGAAGGAAAAGGAGAATAAATTTAAAAAGCAACAGAAACTTAATTGCCAATAATCTGCAAATACTTTTACTAGAGAAAGAGAGGAGAAAAAGGAGGAACAGGAGAAGGAGAAAAAGCATGGAAGGAAGTGAGGAAGGGGCGGGTGACGGGGAGGGATGGAGGGAGGTGAAGGGAGGGAGGAAGAAAAGGAAGCAAGTTAATTCCAGAGGCTTAATCCGAGAATCTGAGAGAGTTTGGCAGGGTCTCTGATGGAGTGTTTAGCACCTGGGTAGGAACACTTGCTAAACGTGCGCAATAATATTATTAAAGCGCTAAATAAACCCTCTCCAGTGCACGTCCCCGCATTCAAGTGCTGGGCGGATGCGAACACCGCAGGGTGCGCTGGTGACAGCTCTGGCCTGGGCAGAGGCACGGGGTGGACGGCGAACAGCCTGCCGGCCGTACCGTTTGAACTCTGACTGAGAACCCTGCCTGTCTGTCGGGAGAAGCCTTTCAGGTTGGCAGCTGACGACACTGTGTTTGAGGCGCGAGTGGTCTGGTTCATACAGTCTCCTTGTGCTAGTCTCATTCCCGGTGACTTACTCCCGGCTGGCTGAGAAGACAGCGTCTCCCCTTCTGGAGACGGGATCCGGAGGCCGGTCCTCGGCCGTCCAGAAGCCTGGAGGAAGCCGGGGACCCCCGCCCGCCCCAGCAGGAGGGAGCGGCTGCGCCCCGGCTCTTCAGAGGCCGGCCTGGAGACAGGAGGTCAGAGGTGCAGGGAGGTCAGCCCAGGCCACGGGATCTCTTACAAGTGAGACCACATGTGAATACTTTCTCAGTGAAGTCACTTTCGTGGGGATTTCCAGGAAACGCACGGCCCACACTCACGGCTGCCACCCCCATCGTGGGCGGGAGGCCAGAGGCTCCGGAGCCGGGTCCGCGGGGCGCCCCCGGGGGCCCGGACAGCGCCGGCTGCTGACCCTGCGCTTGTCCAGCGGAAGCCGAGGCTCACCCTGGCCCGCGTCCCGCAGGCTCCTCGGTCTTCGAGGAACGCGTGGCGGGGAGAGCCCGCGCCGTGCTTGCTCAGTCCCCGGGAGGACAGCCAGGGGCGCCCCTAAACCTCCGGGAGGGGCCTCCCAGGGATGCAGGGCTCGGCCACCTCTGGGAGGCCCAGCGCCGCCGCCTCCCCGACCCTGGAGGCGAGCGCCTGGCCGGCGGCACCCCCGACCCGCCTCCGCGGCCGCCGGCTGCCCCGCAGCCCCGGCCTCGCTTCGCACCAGCGGCCGCGCTTGGGTCCTGCGTGTGTCCGGCTGAGGAAGAAGGGGCGCAGCCGGTCCCCATGGTTGCGCTGCGACACGCAAGTAAAGCGGGAGAGAGAGCTCATGCCGCGCGACCGCCCGGGCAGGGTAGGGGCGCGGCAGCCCTGGAAGGACGCTGCGGCCGGCGCTGCAGGCCACACGCGGGGCCCGGGCGCGGCAGCAGGACGCGGGGCTGACCGCCAGACGGCACGGACCCGGCACAGGGGTGCGCGGGCTGAGCCGCTCGCCATTCGGACAGGGGCCTGGGGTGCAGGGGCCCTGGGCTCCCGCCCCGGTCAGGAGGAGCCCCTGGGAAGGCGGGCGGCCCTCCCTCCAGCGCGCCTGCCTGGAGACCCGCAGACGGGGAGCCCGGCGGCTGCCGTCCACAGGCCGCAGAGAGCCAGGCTGAGCGACTCGGGCTGCGTTTTCTTCTTCTGGGGAGAGGGAACGGGGCTGGAGCTCGAGGCCGCCGCTGAGGGTGGGCGCCTGGGGCCGGCATGAGCCAGCCGGCCCGCGAAGGGGGCTGCAGCCCACAGACTGGGCCGAGTGGGGCCCGGAGGCCCGGCGGGGGCTGGCTGGGGTCGGGCCGGGGCCCTGCAGCTGGGGCTGAGGTCTGGACCGTCCTCCAGGGTCTCGTGGGCTGATACAGACCCAGTGCCCAGCCCTGTGGGCAGCACCCTTTGAGAACCAACAGCCACCTGCTGCCAGCGACGCACCGCACCGTTTCACCCGGGAGAGCAGCCGTGTGTCTGGACAGCGCCGGCCCAGGGTCCAGTCTCGGGCCGTGCGGGCGGCTCCACTCTGGGTGCGTTCAGAGGCCTATCTCAGCAGCTGTGAGGGACCCAGATTCCTTACACACGAGCGCCCCGGCACTGTCCTCACCGCAGCCCTGCCGCTCTCAGAGAGTCCGGTAGTCGCCTTCTCGGCCTCTCTGGGGCATGGTGAGGGCAGGTGTGCAGGAATTCAAAGATGGAACAAAGCAGCCACCACCAGAAACCACTGCTTCATCCCAAGCCACGGAGCCTCGGTGCCATCGGGAGGTGTGTGTATCTGATTTAAATGGCAACAATGTGGCTGCGTGAAGCATTCTCAGAAACTGAGAGGCGAAAGGGCGTCCACCCGCCCCCCTCACCGCCCCGAGAAAGAAACAAGCCTGAAGGAAAGGCGGTTTCCAGAAGACGGCCTACGAACCACCTTCTCAGAAGGGTCTCTTTGGTGGAAGCCCCGTGACCGATCCACGTGGGCTGGACGTCTTTTGAACACGCTCCAAGCTGCTTTCTCAGCTAATGTTTTCCATCTTTTAGGGCAGTGACTCAGTCTTCTAAACACAGTCCCTCTAAACTATACACCAACCTAAAGGCTTCCTATGTCCTTAAAGAACGTTTCTCAGGATCCCACAGGATGGTATAAATTTCCTCACTAAGTGAATAATTTCACTTTATGTAATGTTGTATTTTTAGAAGTTTTTCTGTACACATCTCTAAGGAAGAGTAGAAAATAGGTGCTAAAAAACATAGAAACAAGTCATGAGATGATTCACTATCTTTTTTCCACCAGAGAAACCAGACGGTAATCAAATATGGAGTAAAATTCATGTGCATTAAGTAGATAATACACAATTAAACTAAAAAATTGCGCTTACAGCCTCTCCCTCCTGATTTGTTCAAAGTGTACCTAACAAATTGAATTAATAATCCATAATTCTGAATCCATGAGTTAAAAGAAAATAATTTAATAATAATTTATAATTGATAATAATTCAAGTTTTCACTTGAAGAGGTAAACCTTCAACATGAAACAAAGAAAAGCATAAGTCCACATTATACATTTTAAGATAATATTTTGCAAATGTGTATTATCTCTGCTTAGGAACAGAATATAAGGAAAATATCTCTAACGTTTTCTTTAGATAGCATAAAAGTCATTCCTAAGCCTTTTCGGTGTGTTTATCCTTCCTGTTATTTTCAGAAATATTCTTTGGTAGCCTAGATAAAGTTGTTTAAGTATTTGCTGAATCTGATCCTCTAGTTGTTCAGCCTTGGGTTGTGTCCATAAAAGTGGAATGTTTTTACATTGTGTTGGTTTCTGACAACTTTGAATCGTAACTCCCTGTAGACGCTGAGGACCCAGGGTAAATTTCTTAGCATCAGATGAAGTATTCATAATGAAGTGTTTACGTGTTTAATACTTGTGAAGAGCTCATCCACAACACTATTTCCCACGATAATCACAGAATTTAGGGAAGCAGGTGCCGTTTATGAGCACTGGGAGCATCAGGAGCACGTACGCTCACAAAGGAGCACCAAAGCCCCAGATGTCACGATGCAAAGAGTCCAACTTTGCTTGTCACACGGAATGTCCACAGCACTGACTTGATTTCAATTATAAAATTTCCTTTGGGAAGGTCTTCAGCAATGACAGAAGGCAAGCATATGTGCACATGCGTGTTCACGGCAGCACCGTTCTCAGAATGGAAAGGTGGAAGTCACATGCAGGCCACTTCCTCCCAGCTGACGCGTGGAGAAGCAGATGCAGTGCACCCGCATTGTGGGGCATGAGTCTACCACGGGAAGGGATGACGCGCCGGCACAGGCCACAGCGTGGACGAGCTTGAACACGCGGTGCTCAGTGCACAGAGCCGGAGACAGTGGCCACATGCAGCATCCCTCCATTTACAGGAAGTGGCCAGAACAGGCACGTCCACGAGACAGAAAGTGGAGTATGGTTGCGGGGCTGGGAGGGCAGCAGGCGACCTGGGGCCGGACCTGGGCCCTCCTGGGAGGGGAGGCGGTGGGGGCCAGACGGTGGGAGCGGCAGCATTGTGAAAATCCTGAAAGCCACGGTTCCACTCACTCTGGGGTGGCTGACTGTATGTCTTCTGAATTTAACCCCAATAAAAAATTAGGGAAAAAAAATCTGAGACACCTTGAGTTAGAAAGTTCACAATTATAAAGAAAAAAAAAAAAGCCCCAGTCAGAGGCAGGGCCGCAAGGGGGATCTGACAGGACGTTTTGGTCCAAATTCAGACCCCACTATGGGCCAGCAGTGCCCCACCAGGTACACCCCAACCGTCAAGGCTGCTCCCTATGAGGCGAACCACGTGGGCCCTCACGCCTGAGGCTCAGCTGTGAGCATGAATGAAGCAAGTACACACATTTTTAAACTACATGAGCACGCCCGCTGAGCTACACAGGCACGCAAACACATACACATCCAAGCGCAGTGCTGCGAGGGCCGTGGTTTTCCACGGGCAGAGTGCACGCGTGCCTCAGAATCCTCGCCTCTCATGGAGTGCTGGGCATTTCCAGGGAGGAAGGCCGGTGGGGTGCCTTACAGAGAGCGCTGCCGTGAGCTCCCCGCCGAGGGCGCTCCAGCGGACACGGGCCTTCGCACGTCTGGGTGACGTGAAGCTGAAGGTGAAGGTGGTGGTCGCTCAGTCGTCTGACTCTTTGCGCGCCTGTGGACTGCAGCCCACCAGGCTCCTCTGCCGTGGGGGTCTCCAGGCAAGAACACTGGAGTGGGTGGCCATGTCTCCTCCTCCTGGGGCCGTCCTGGCCCAGGGTCTGACCCGGCTCTCCTGCGCTGCAGGCAGATTCTTTACCATCTGAGCCACCAGGGTGAGTCACTATGATCTCTGAGGGATAAACTATCAGCTCATAACGGCATCATTTTCCCATATCTTGTGAAAAGCTCCAGGTCCCCAAATCCAAAACCTTAGGATTTAAAAACTTTGACACACTTGTTTTAGCTTCTCATCCCTTACATATGTGGCTAACGTTCACTGTCTTAGTGGCGTTTTCTCCGGCTCTGGGCATCAGGCGCTGGCAGACCAGGGCCGGGCAGGCAGGCCCAGGAAGCCGCACCTGGGGCAGGTGCCGTGAACGAGGTGCAGTCAGCCTGCACTTGAAGAACCAGCCTCCAGCCAAGCTTGAAATTTAAGAAACACACACCAGCCATCGTTCTCGCCAGGGAGGTTACCAAATTCAGCGCCTCACAGACAAATGACGAGAACAAGGAAACACACATGGGCATAGCTTTACCACTTCCAACAGAAGCACCAAACGTGGTCCTTCAGGATGAGGAAGGTGATGATGACAGAAGCAATGACTTAGAAACACTCTGCATGAAAATGGAGGGAAAAAAAAATTTGAGGACATACTCCTTCCTTCACAAAATGCTTCAGTTTAAAGAAACCAAAAAGGTGAGGGTTCAAAGAAGAAACCATACGGTTTTCAGCCAGTGCCTTCACTTCTTTGAGTCCAGACCCTTTGTTTTCTCTAAAGAGGGAACAAAATCACACCAGCCCTCAGGATTATGAAGAGAAATAAATAAGCCAGCAGGCGTGAGTTAGTGAGCAGCAGAGCTGTTAATGCTTCACAAATATTCACTCGTTAACTCTCCCAACAACATGACAGGCAGGTCCTATCATGTCACAGATGAGAACACTGAGGAAAGAAGGGAACTGAGTTGCCCACGTTCACGCAGAAGCAAGATCGGAGCTGAGGTCTGAACCTAGAGCATTTAGGCTCTAGACTCTGTGCTCCCTGCCACCACGCGGTGTGCGTGGGGAAATGTCTGTCTGTCCATCTGTCTGTCTGTGTGTGCATGAAAGGGTGCATAGGCGGACTTGGTAAGGAGGGCGGCGGTTTCCGAGGAGGAGGAGGAGGAGGGGAACAGACACCTTCTAGCCTGAATGTTTGCCGTGATAAGGATCTGCTCTGTTGGAACTTAACTTTCCTGAAGCCCGGAAAGTTGCTGTTTTATGGATGTTTAATTTGCATTGGCATGTCTCATCTAGTCTTATCGTTAATGACGTCCGAAGACCGTCCTCTGGCCAGTCCTGTGTTAATGCTGTGGCAGTGGGTCTGCTTACAGCCTTGAGAAGCCAGTCGACAACCCACCGAGAAAGTGCATAAGGTCCTAACCTGGCTGCTCGGGTCCTCTGCCGCCTCCTTCCAGTGCCTTTCGCGGGAAGCCTTCAGGATCCCTTTGTGCTTTAACAAAACTTCCGCTGCACAAATCTCTGAGGGACCAAAGCCACGTCTTTTGATCCCAAAGTGAAATTTTCTCCTTTGGAGGTTCACTTTCTACCACAATCGATCATATCAATAAATACATACAAAATACATGTGTGCATAGAAAATTCATTTTTAAATTATTCAAAAATGGTGGTTTTTATTTTAATTAATCCCAAATCTACTTGGAAGAAGAAAAGAATGTCAGCTCTGGGTGGTCTCCTTAATTTTTGTCACTGGCAGAGACATAGACATGCGCCCATGGAGCCATGTGGGCAGAAAGCTCAAATATCAACAAGAGATTCAGTCAGATTCTGTAATGCACATGCTTACCATAGACTGTTTTTCCAAATGCACAGAAATCTGAATTTATTGGTATCTTTCTTGCACTATCCATGAATACTTGGAATTCAATCTTTCTATCTGGCTTTATCCCTATAAATGGCAGCTGTAGCTCTGACTACCTCATTGGATTGCAAAAGTCAAGATGCTTGAGGCCAAACCAAAGTATAATTTCTTCCAAGACACACAGGATGTGGTAGCCGGCACCTGGAGCCCACAGACAGTCTCACGATGTCAAGTGAAGGCACGTGAATGGAGCAAGGAGAAGAGATGCCAGTCTCCATCTCGCCTGGCATTTTCTTTCTTCCTTTTTCTTCAGCGACCACTGATTTCAGGGCAGAGCTCTCAGGAGAGAGGTCAGCAAAGAGTTTTGATGATAATTTCATGCCAGCAGCATCGAGAGCCATGTAGACGGCCCTTGGCAGTCATCAAGCCCTTTAGTAGTTGCCTCAATAGCAGCTACAAACATAACATGATAAAAGATGAGTGAGAACAGAGCCATGAAAGGAATTCAGATTCTTTTATAACCCATAGGTATGGAACAGAATAAGATGGAAACACACTAATCATGCCTTTTTGACTTGGGTAGACCAGCACTCCGTGTATCCGAGGTCTGGTGGTCCTGAGGCTGCATCTCTAGAGTTTCTCCGTTCACTGGGATGAGCCCATCTGTGAGCTCAACCTCGGCAAACACAGACTCCTGACCCCTCATGTTCATCCCAACAGTCCCTGGATGGATCTGGCGAAATAGGAAAATAAGCATCCCATGATGACACTGGGGAGTAATTTTATGCCTGAACTCAACCCATGGTTCATACCATTCTCTTAAATATAAATATATTTTATAATACTAAAAGAATTATAAGCAAAACAACTGGCCTTAATCAAAGAATTCCTGCAATATCCAATTCCTTTGAGAATGATGAAGGGATTTTGGCCTCATAGAAGCACACGGATTGTATGCACCCAAAATTCCTCAATGACACAACAGAATTACCCTAAATTTACTACTAGAATAATAGAATTCGACTGAATGTCCTCTAAATCTCCAAATACTTTTTAAAAAACATGTATTGCATAAATCATGATAAAAGAAATCTGAATGTTATTGGTTTTTTCTTTCTTGCACTATCCATGAATACTTGGAATTCAATCTTTCTATCTGGCTTTATCCCTATAAATGGCAGCTGTAGCTCTGACTACCTCATTGGATTGCAAAAGTCAAGATGCTTGAGGCCAAACCAAAGTATAATTTCTTCCAAGACACACAGGATGTGGTAGCCGGCACCTGGAGCCCACAGACAGTCTCACGATGTCAAGTGAAGGCACGTGAATGGAGCAAGGAGAAGAGATGCCAGTCTCCATCTCGCCTGGCATTTTCTTTCTTCCTTTTTCTTCAGCGACCACTGATTTCAGGGCAGAGCTCTCAGGAGAGAGGTCAGCAAAGAGTTTTGATGATAATTTCATGCCAGCAGCATCGAGAGCCATGTAGACGGCCCTTGGCAGTCATCAAGCCCTTTAGTAGCTGCCTCAATAGCAGCCACAAACATAAGAGGAGAGAAGATGAGTGAGAACAGAGCCATGAAAGGAATTCAGATTCTTTTATAACCCATAGGTATGGAACAGAATAAGATGGAAACACACTAATCATGCCTTTTTGACTTGGGTAGACCAGCACTCCGTGTATCCGAGGTCTGGTGGTCCTGAGGCTGCATCTCTAGAGTTTCTCCGTTCACTGGGATGAGCCCATCTGTGAGCTCAACCTCGGCAAACACAGACTCCTGACCCCTCATGTTCATCCCAACAGTCCCTGGATGGATCTGGCGAAATAGGAAAATAAGCATCCCATGATGACACTGGGGAGTAATTTTATGCCTGAACTCAACCCATGGTTCATACCATTCTCTTAAATATAAATATATTTTATAATACTAAAAGAATTATAAGCAAAACAACTGGCCTTAATCAAAGAATTCCTGCAATATCCAATTCCTTTGAGAATGATGAAGGGATTTTGGCCTCATAGAAGCACACGGATTGTATGCACCCAAAATTCCTCAATGACACAACAGAATTACCCTAAATTTACTACTAGAATAATAGAATTCGACTGAATGTCCTCTAAATCTCCAAATACTTTTTAAAAAACATGTATTGCATAAATCATGATAAAAGAAAAACAAGCATGTGCTCCCAATATTACTTGAATATTTCCTCAACTGGAGCACATGATCTCAGTTGAGAAAATACACACCATGTGGAATCAATCTCATAATTTACTTGGAATCCTGTCAAAAATGGGAAATGCCAATCATGGAATAGTTCAATATCAAGCAACATAAGTAGAATGCCATCAAATATAAAATATTTACTTAGCATGGGACCATCTCCAAATTCACCAAGGAGTAATCAGTATACACAGTATTTCTATGCTGCCTGACAAGCCCCTGCCCTTCGGAACCACCTCAATCCATGCATTTCCCATGCCGTCACCAGCTCATACCAAAGACACAAGAATTTGCAGGAATGTCCCAGGGTATCCTGCTTGCCTTTCAACCAAATCATCTTCCAGTTCTATCATAATAAGTGTCTAAGCAGTTGATTAGGGGAGAACCTTGAGTTTGCTTTTGAACCCACAGATGCTATGTCCATTCCTGTTTTCCTCAGTGTTTGAACGTGCCTGGCTCCTTCTGCCCCTAGAGTTTCTCGTGACTACCTGAAGAGGCTGAGCTCAGGCCTTGAGGAACCATGCGCACTCACTGTCCACCACACCTTGTCAGTGTGAGGGCCAGCCACTGCGGAGGAGCGTGGAGGATTCAAACATTCAACTGGAATCCAGAATCCCAGAGTCTCTCTTCCCCACGTCGGCCCCACACCCAGGCTCCCCTTTGCCTTGACCTGGGAGTATGTAGCCGTCAGCAGAGAGCGCAGGACGCCTGTACCCTCCTCTGCTCCTGTTTCAGAGATGATGGTGGGTTACTCACCCTGACCTTGCTGCAGACCATCATCAGTTCTGCTGTCCTGCCTCTCCTCTCCTCCCAGAAAGTCAGAGGGGGCAGTAAGACGTCTAAGCTTCAGTACAGTTGGGTGACCTACAGGTGTCGGTGTTCAATGTTTGCAGGACCTAAAGGGCAGTCGTCCACTGGCTAGGGAGCTGTTCAGCGAGGCGGGCAGCTCTGCACCCTCCAGAGACACATTCCATTATATTAACACACCAGCTCTGTCAGAACTGGGATCACATCCCACAGAACTTCCCAAGGGCTTAGATTAGCCCAGAGTTAATGGACTTGGAACACGAAACGAAACAGAGCAAAGGCTACCCGAGTGTTGTCAAGAGAACACACTTGTCATAGCAAACACCCTCTTCCAACAACACGAGAGACGACTCTACACATGTACATCACCAGATAATCAAGACTTAATCAGATTAATTATATTCTTTGTAGCTGAAGATGGAGAAGCTCTATACAGTTAGCAAAGACAAGACTGGAGCTGACTGTGGCTCAGATCATCAGCTCTTTATTGCAAAATTCAGACTTAAATCAAGGAAAGTAGAAAAAACAACTAGGCCATTCAGGCATGACCTATTGAATTCCTTATGATTATGCAGTGGAAGTGACAAATTGTTACAAGGTATTAGATCTCATAGATCTGATAGGCAGAGTGCCTGAAGAACTATGGACGAAAGTTTATAATACTGGACAGGAGTTGGTGACCAAAACTACCCCAAAGAGAAATAAATGGAACAAGGCAAAGTGGTTGTCTGAGGAGGTAGTAATAGCTGAGGAAGGAAGGAAAGTGGAAGACAAGGGAGAAAGAGAAAGACTACCCAAGTGAATGTAGAGTTCCAGAGAACAGAAAGGAGAGGTAAGAAGGACTTCTTAAATTAACCAGCAAAGAAACAGAGGACAATAAAAGAATGGGAAAGACTAGAGTCCCCTTTGAGAAAACTGGAGATGCCAAGGGGATATTTCATGCAAGGATAGGCACCATAAAGGACCAAAATAGCAAGGGCCTAACAGAAGCATAAAAGATTAAGAAGAGGTGGCAAGAATACACAGAAGCTCACCCTGACCTTGCTACAGACCATCATCAGTTCTGCTGTCCTGCCTCTCCTCTCCTCCCAGAAAGTCAGAGGGGGCAGTAAGACGTCTAAGCTTCAGTACAGTTGGGTGACCTACAGGTGTCGGTGTTCAATGTTTGCAGGACCTAAAGGGCAGTCGTCCACTGGCTAGGGAGCTGTTCAGCGAGGCGGGCAGCTCTGCACCCTCCAGAGACACATTCCATTATATTAACACACCAGCTCTGTCAGAACTGGGATCACATCCCACAGAACTTCCCAAGGGCTTAGATTAGCCCAGAGTTAATGGACTTGGAACACGAAACGAAACAGAGCAAAGGCTACCCGAGTGTTGTCAAGAGAACACACTTGTCATAGCAAACACCCTCTTCCAACAACACGAGAGACGACTCTACACATGTACATCACCAGATAATCAAGACTTAATCAGATTAATTATATTCTTTGTAGCTGAAGATGGAGAAGCTCTATACAGTTAGCAAAGACAAGACTGGAGCTGACTGTGGCTCAGATCATCAGCTCTTTATTGCAAAATTCAGACTTAAATCAAGGAAAGTAGAAAAAACAACTAGGCCATTCAGGCATGACCTATTGAATTCCTTATGATTATGCAGTGGAAGTGACAAATTGTTACAAGGTATTAGATCTCATAGATCTGATAGGCAGAGTGCCTGAAGAACTATGGACGAAAGTTTATAATACTGGACAGGAGTTGGTGACCAAAACTACCCCAAAGAGAAATAAATGGAACAAGGCAAAGTGGTTGTCTGAGGAGGTAGTAATAGCTGAGGAAGGAAGGAAAGTGGAAGACAAGGGAGAAAGAGAAAGACTACCCAAGTGAATGTAGAGTTCCAGAGAACAGAAAGGAGAGGTAAGAAGGACTTCTTAAATTAACCAGCAAAGAAACAGAGGACAATAAAAGAATGGGAAAGACTAGAGTCCCCTTTGAGAAAACTGGAGATGCCAAGGGGATATTTCATGCAAGGATAGGCACCATAAAGGACCAAAATAGCAAGGGCCTAACAGAAGCATAAAAGATTAAGAAGAGGTGGCAAGAATACACAGAAGAACTATATAAAATGGCCCTATGACCCAGATAATCACACTGGTGTGGTCCCTCAACTAGAGTCTGATGATTCTAGAGTGTGAAGTCAAGTGGGCCTGAGGAAGCATTGCTACAAACAAAGCTGGTGGAGGTGATGGAATTCCAGCTGAGCTATTTCAAATCCTAAGAGATGATGCTGTTAAAGTGCTATACTCATTATGTCAGCAAATTCAGAAAACTCCACAGTGACCACAGGACTGGAAAAGGTCAGTTTTCATTTCAATCCCAAAGAAGGGCAATACCAAAGAATGTTCAAACTACCACACGATTGCACTCATTTTACAGGGTAAGAAGGTCATGCTCAAAATCCTTCAAGTTAGCCTCAGCAGTATATGAACCAAGAACTTCCAGATGTACAAGCTGGATTTAGAAAAGGCAGAGGAACCAGAGATCAAATTGTCAACATCCACTGGATCATAGAAAAAGCAAGGAAATTCTAGAAAAACATCAACTTCTGCCTCATTGACTACACTAAAGCCTTTGACTGTGTGAATCACAACAAACGGTGGAAAATTCTTAGAGATGAGAATACCAGACCACCTTACCTGCCTTCTGTGAAGCCTGCATGCAGTTCAAGAAGCAACAGTTAAAACCAGACATGGAACAACAGACTAGTTCACAATTGGGAAAAGAGTATATCAAGGCCGAATATTGTCACCCTGCTTATTTAACTTATATGCAGAGTACATCATGCAAAATGCCAGACTGAATGAATCACAAGCTGGAATCAAGATTGCCAGGAGAAATATCAACAACCTCAGATATGCAGATGACACCACACTAATGGCAGAAATTAAGGAGAAACTAAAGAGCCTCTTGATGAGGGTAAAAGAGGAGAGTAAAAGACCTGGCTTAAAATTCAGCATTCAAAAAACTAAGATCTTGGCATCCAGTCCCATTACCTCATGGCAAATAGAAGGGGAAAAAGTAGAAGCAGTAACAGATTTTATTTTCTTTCTCCAAAATCACTACAGATGGTGACTGCAGCCATGAAATTTGAAAATGTTTACTCCTTGGAAGAATAGCTATGACAAACCTAGACAGTGTTTTAAAAAGCAGAGACATCGGGCTTCCCTGGTGGTCCAGTAGGTAAGGACACCGCCTTGCAGTGCAAGGGGCGCCGGTTCAATCCCTGGCCTGGGAAGATCCCACGTGCCGCGGAGCGGCTGGACCCATGTGTCCAATCACTGAGTCAGAGCTCTGGAGCGCGTGCGCCCAGAGCAGGTGCTCTGCGACAACAGGGGCCACTGCGATGGGAGGCCCGCAGGGGCCAAAGAACAAAGATGGATGAAAATAGATAAATGAAAGACCAATAGAAGTGGCCCGCCTGCTCCCCTCCCTCCCCACCCCACCCCCCAAAAAAATAAATAAAATAAATGCTTAAAAAATAAAAATAAAAAGCAGAGACATCATTTTGCCAACACCACTTTGCCACAAAAGGTCCATGTAGTCAAAGCTATGGTTTTTCCAGTAGTCGTGTGTGGTTGTGTGAGATGGACCGTAAGGAAGGATGAACACCAAAGAATTGATGCATTTTAACTGTGGTGCTGGGGAAGACTCTTGAGAGTCCCTTGGACAGCAAGGAGATCAAACCAGTCAGTCCTAAAGGAAATCAACCCTGAATGTTCATTGGCAGGACTGATGCTGAAGCTGAAACTCCAATCCTTTGGCCGCCTGAGGTGAAGCGCTGACTCTCTGGAGAAGACCCTGATGCTGAGAAAGACTGAGGGCAGGAGGAGAAGGGCGTGGGGGAGGATGAGATGCTTAGACGGCATTTAGATGGCATCACCAACTCAATGGACGTGAATTTGAGCAAACTCCAGGCATAATGGGGGACAGAGGAGCCTGACTTGCTGCAGTCCACAGGGTCGCAAAGGGCTGGACATGACTTGGCGACTGAACAATACTGCACGTCACCTCTGCAGAGGTCACTTCCAACAGGTGACAAGCCAAGGACAAACAGCCATCAGCCCCCCTGATCCTGTGTGGAGCAGGAAAAAATCTACTATTCTGGAAATAGAAGTAGAAGCAGTAACAGATTTTATTTTCTTTCTCCAAAATCACTACAGATGGTGACTGCAGCCATGAAATTTGAAAATGTTTACTCCTTGGAAGAATAGCTATGACAAACCTAGACAGTGTTTTAAAAAGCAGAGACATCGGGCTTCCCTGGTGGTCCAGTAGGTAAGGACACCGCCTTGCAGTGCAAGGGGCGCCGGTTCAATCCCTGGCCTGGGAAGATCCCACGTGCCGCGGAGCGGCTGGACCCATGTGTCCAATCACTGAGTCAGAGCTCTGGAGCGCGTGCGCCCAGAGCAGGTGCTCTGCGACAACAGGGGCCACTGCGATGGGAGGCCCACACAGGCCAAAGAATTAAGATGGATGAAAATAGAGAAATGAAAGACCAATAGAAGTGCCCCCCAAAAAAAAAATAAATGCTTAAAAAATAAAAATAAAAAGCAGAGACATCATTTTGCCAACACCACTTTGCCACAAAAGGTCCATGTAGTCAAAGCTATGGTTTTTCCAGTAGTCGTGTGTGGTTGTGTGAGATGGACCGTAAGGAAGGATGAACACCAAAGAATTGATGCATTTTAACTGTGGTGCTGGGGAAGACTCTTGAGAGTCCCTTGGACAGCAAGGAGATCAAACCAGTCAGTCCTAAAGGAAATCAACCCTGAATGTTCATTGGCAGGACTGATGCTGAAGCTGAAACTCCAATCCTTTGGCCGCCTGAGGTGAAGCGCTGACTCTCTGGAGAAGACCCTGATGCTGAGAAAGACTGAGGGCAGGAGGAGAAGGGCGTGGGGGAGGATGAGATGCTTAGACGGCATTTAGATGGCATCACCAACTCAATGGACGTGAATTTGAGCAAACTCCAGGCATAATGGGGGACAGAGGAGCCTGACTTGCTGCAGTCCACAGGGTCGCAAAGGGCTGGACATGACTTGGCGACTGAACAATACTGCACGTCACCTCTGCAGAGGTCACTTCCAACAGGTGACAAGCCAAGGACAAACAGCCATCAGCTGATGTTGTCCCCTCCCCCAGTGGATACCTCATCCTGTGTGGAGCAGGAAAAAAATCTACACATAATTTACCTGCCAGCGGCAGAATGACCTCCAGTTAGGGGTCAGTGACCCCAACCCAGTCTGTGCAGTACCGGTGACTCACGGGGCGAGAGCGACACGGGGCTGTGGTCACAGGGTGAAGGCGTGGTCCAGCTGCACCCTGGTGCTCACTGCTCACAGGGCGAAGGCATGGTCCAGCTGCACCCCGGTGCTCACTGCTCACAGGGTGAGGGCATGGTCTAGGTGCACCCCAGTGCTCACTGCTCACAGAGTGAGGGCATGGTCCAGCTGCACCCCAGTGCTCACTGCTCACAGGGTGAGGGCATGGTCCAGCTGCACCCCGGTGCTCACTGCTCACAGGGTGAGGGCATGGTCCAGGTGCACCCCGGTGCTCACTGCTCACAGGGTGAGGGCATGGTCCAGCAGCACCCCGGTGCTCACTGCTCACAGGGTGAGGGCATGGTCTAGGTGCACCCCAGTGCTCACTGCTCACAGAGTGAGGGCATGGTCCAGCTGCACCCCAGTGCTCACTGCTCACAGGGTGAGGGCATGGTCCAGCTGCACCCCGGTGCTCACTGCTCACAGGGTGAGGGCATGGTCTAGGTGCACCCCAGTGCTCACTGCTCACAGGGTGAGGGCATGGTCCAGCAGCACCCCGGTGCTCACTGCTCACAGGGTGAGGGCATGGTCCAGCAGCACCCCGGTGCTCACTGCTCACAGGGTGAGGGCATGGTCCAGGTGCACCCCGGTGCTCGCGAGCTCGCGCGCGTCGCCTCCTGACACAGGAGGCAGCATGGCGCCGCTCGTTTCTCCTCTACTGACTCCTTCGTGGGCACGCTCGGATTTCAGAGACTTGCGGCCAGGCGGACGCACCCCGAGCCCTGCGTCTGTGCCCAGGCCAGAAGCTCATTCCAGGCGCCTCACGGGCCATGCCCAGCAGCTTACTCCATCCCAGAGGTAGTGTCTGTCACCCCCGTTCGTGTTCTCTCATGGTCACTGCCCGGCTCTGATCCTCTGGCCCAGGTGCAGAGGGGGACTTGCCATGACGTGCAAAAAGCTCAAGTGCTAAGATTTCTCACCTGACGTGTGTGCCTCACCCTGTGGTGTACGTGCTTCTATTTCCCCCACGAAAGTGAGGTGCTTTCGTAGCAGTCCCTCAGACCACTCTGTCTTCCCTAGGCTGCGCTGGCTTGAGCGGGACACTCGTGGCGTCAGTTAGAGGGTGCGGGTGGCCGCGTCTGGCGCGAGCTCTGAGGACGAGTGGCGTGGCCCCTGAGTCCCTCCAGGGGGTGGCTGGCGTGGTCCCCGGCCCGCACGCAGGAGGCTGGCGGGCCTCCGGGCGTCTCCCCGGGGGCAGGCCGCCGTCACATGTTCTACTCAGGAGCAGCCTCCACACAGGACCTCCCAGCTGCCGGACTGCACTCACGGCCTCCCCGGCAGAGCGGATTTTGTACTCACGGCTGTGAATCTTTGCTTCTTTTTCAGGAGGTCTTTAAGCTCCATAAGGTTTAGGTTCCTCAAACCTGGGCCCGACTGCCTGGAGCCCCTCCCTCCACACGCAGAGACACCATCTAAGGTGGCGACCCGGCCTCCCCTCACACCTTCACGCCGCGCACCGCCCAGACGCCCTCGCCTGGCCGTGAGCTCCGCCAGGACCTGCTTCTGACCGTCCGGTGCCGCCCGGCGTCCCTCACACTCTCCACCGGGAGGCCGAGGGAGCACCTCCGCTCTCCGCTCTCATCACTCTTCCACTCCACGGGAACACAGGGTCTGGGGTCCTCCCAGAGCAGAGGCGAGAGCCCCAGTCCTTTCTCGGGACCCAGCGCAGCGTCGTTTCTCTCCGCACCTGTGTCTCCACGCTCACTCTTCCCCGGCACCGGAGAGCCGGGCTGGTGAGCGATTCCGGCAGAGCAACTAAATACCTGGTGATGGAGCTGCTGAAGGAACCAAAAGGTGAACTGCATTTCTGCTCGGGCGGATTCGCCCGCCCCCTCCAGGCCTACAGGGCGGAGGGGTCCTTAGCAGCAGCGTCAGCCACTTTCAGAAGCGTCCAGATCGGACGATGAACAACGTGGGCTCGCTCTTACACACCACAGTTCCACACACGTGACCCACCCTGCAAACTGTGCTGTCATTCACCTTATCATTATCGTTGGCTTCCTGAATGTGGACTTTATTTAAGATAACTTAATTTTACATAAGAAACAGCTTAATAAACCACAGTTATGTAAGAATGCTCAAGAGATAAACTGTAATGAAATTTACAAATGTAGCAATTTTGGTTTCCTGGGAGGAAGCATTAAAACCCATGAGCCTGGACAGGCTTGGACCATCCCACAAGAGGCCGCAGCCACACTCCTGGAAATCATAACCCAAAGAGCCGAGTTTACCTGTGCCACCGCAGAAGCCTCTGCTTTTCCCTGCCTTTGCCCTTCAACTGAGAAGTGAAAACTTCCTCCACGCTGCTAGGGACGTCAGGGACGACCCCACAGAGGGGAATCACAGAACCCCTCATCACCGACTTGGCTGTGTGGACACACCACGCACATTCCTGCTCCTAAACAGGCGGAGGTATCGACAGGCGCCACGTGGGTCATGAGGCGGAGTCGGTCCTCTCTCCCCCAGCACTTGTCCGGCAGCCTGGCCACCGTCCACGTGAGCTCACGCTGGGGAGCCGTGTAACTTTCCCCACATAACTCCCCAGGGTTAAAGAGAAAGGTTAAAGTTAAAAAGAAAGCTGCAGGGGGCTTCCCTGGTGGTCCAGTGGGTAAGGACGCCGCCTTGCAGTGCAAGGGGCGCCAGTTTGATCCCTGGCCTGGGAGGATCCCACGTGCCACGGAGTGGCTGGACTGATGTGTCCAATCGCCGAGCCGGAGCTCTGGAGCGCGTGCGCCCAGAGCAGGTGCTCCGCGACAACAGGGGCCACTGCGATGGGAGGCCCGCAGGGGCCAAAGAACAAAGATGGATGAAAATAGATAAATGAAAGACCAATAGAAGTGGCCCGCCCTCCTCCCCAACCCACACCCTCCGCCCCCCTCTCAAAAAAAGAAAGTTGCTGCCACACAGAAAGTCGCACTTACCAAACTGAAGATCTTTACCAAAACCGAAAATACTTCTTTCCCCTCAATGCTCCAGTTCTGCCACCAGAGCGGATGCAGACAGGCGCCCTTGAGAGTGGCGGCTCACCCGCTGAGACAGGGCTCCCGCAGCCGGGCTCCTGAAACGGCACAGAGCCGGAAGACCGACTCTCTACTGGGCGTCCGCAAGCGGCCAGGAGGAACAGGAAATGAAAGACACAGGATCCCTACCCTCCAAGAATTAAATATCTATTGGGATCGCTTAAACACGAATATAAAATATTATATAGCAAACCACTTATAAGTAGCAATTTTGGTTTCCTGGGAGGAAGCATTAAAACCCATGAGCCTGGACAGGCTTGGACCATCCCACAAGAGGCCGCAGCCACACTCCTGGAAATCATAACCCAAAGAGCCGAGTTTACCTGTGCCACCGCAGAAGCCTCTGCTTTTCCCTGCCTTTGCCCTTCAACTGAGAAGTGAAAACTTCCTCCACGCTGCTAGGGACGTCAGGGACGACCCCACAGAGGGGAATCACAGAACCCCTCATCACCGACTTGGCTGTGTGGACACACCACGCACATTCCTGCTCCTAAACAGGCGGAGGTATCGACAGGCGCCACGTGGGTCATGAGGCGGAGTCGGTCCTCTCTCCCCCAGCACTTGTCCGGCAGCCTGGCCACCGTCCACGTGAGCTCACGCTGGGGAGCCGTGTAACTTTCCCCACATAACTCCCCAGGGTTAAAGAGAAAGGTTAAAGTTAAAAAGAAAGCTGCAGGGGGCTTCCCTGGTGGTCCAGTGGGTAAGGACGCCGCCTTGCAGTGCAAGGGGCGCCAGTTTGATCCCTGGCCTGGGAGGATCCCACGTGCCACGGAGTGGCTGGACTGATGTGTCCAATCGCCGAGCCGGAGCTCTGGAGCGCGTGCGCCCAGAGCAGGTGCTCCGCGACAACAGGGGCCACTGCGATGGGAGGCCCGCAGGGGCCAAAGAACAAAGATGGATGAAAATAGATAAATGAAAGACCAATAGAAGTGGCCCGCCCTCCTCCCCAACCCACACCCTCCGCCCCCCTCTCAAAAAAAGAAAGTTGCTGCCACACAGAAAGTCGCACTTACCAAACTGAAGATCTTTACCAAAACCGAAAATACTTCTTTCCCCTCAATGCTCCAGTTCTGCCACCAGAGCGGATGCAGACAGGCGCCCTTGAGAGTGGCGGCTCACCCGCTGAGACAGGGCTCCCGCAGCCGGGCTCCTGAAACGGCACAGAGCCGGAAGACCGACTCTCTACTGGGCGTCCGCAACGGCGGCCAGGAGGAACAGGAAATGAAAGACACAGGATCCCTACCCTCCAAGAATTAAATATCTATTGGGATCGCCTTAAACACGAATATAAAATATTATATAGCAAACCACAATATAAATATTTTAAAGAAAGCTAGCACACCCTTCCAAGTAGCACTTTCAGATAAATTCATGTTCAGGTTATTAGGGAAGAAACAGGTACGTGAATATGCTTGAAAAACAGAGGTACCAGATTCAAAAGTAAATAGCAGACCGACAGGGCGACCGGGACAACCACGGGGTGCAGGTCAGGGCACACCCGGGCTCCCTCGCTCCAGAGGCGGAAGGACACGCAGAGAAGACGTGGAAATGCGCTACACGCACGACGGTGGCGCACACGAGCCGGTGGGCATCCGCCAACGCAGCGCACACAGCCGCCGCCTGCTCTGTCGGCCAAGAGGACCTGGAGCCGGGGAACCTCGGTAGCAAGAAGCACCCCAGTGCCCAGCCTTGGGGTCTAAACGCCATTCGCCATGAAAAGACCCAGAGCTTCTGGCAGAAATGCCCGATTGTAAGACAGACTGGGGAAGCAGTTATACAGGATAAGCCTGGAGCTTCTTAAAACGTCAGAGGTAAGGAGAGGGGTGGGTCCAAGGAGCCACGTGAAGGCGCCCCCGTGGTCAGAGCCCGGCAGTCTGAGCAACAAAGCAAAGTCACGTTGGACCATAACCCAGAGCATAAACACCCACAACTCACACAGGCACAAACGCAGGGTGGAATAAACAAGCAAACAGGGAGAGCACACAGATCAGTGCACAAGAACCCGGAGCCACTTACAGAGATGCTCCAGGTGTGGGCTGTGCACAGGGACCCTTCCGAAGAGGACCGTGTGGGAAGCCCGAGTTGCTGCCACACAGAAAGTCGCACTTACCAAACTGAAGATCTTTACCAAAACCGAAAATACTTCTTTCCCCTCAATGCTCCAGTTCTGCCACCAGAGCGGATGCAGACAGGCGCCCTTGAGAGTGGCGGCTCACCCGCTGAGACAGGGCTCCCGCAGCCGGGCTCCTGAAACGGCACAGAGCCGGAAGACCGACTCTCTACTGGGCGTCCGCAACGGCGGCCAGGAGGAACAGGAAATGAAAGACACAGGATCCCTACCCTCCAAGAATTAAATATCTATTGGGATCGCCTTAAACACGAATATAAAATATTATATAGCAAACCACAATATAAATATTTTAAAGAAAGCTAGCACACCCTTCCAAGTAGCACTTTCAGATAAATTCATGTTCAGGTTATTAGGGAAGAAACAGGTACGTGAATATGCTTGAAAAACAGAGGTACCAGATTCAAAAGTAAATAGCAGACCGACAGGGCGACCGGGACAACCACGGGGTGCAGGTCAGGGCACACCCGGGCTCCCTCGCTCCAGAGGCGGAAGGACACGCAGAGAAGACGTGGAAATGCGCTACACGCACGACGGTGGCGCACACGAGCCGGTGGGCATCCGCCAACGCAGCGCACAGCCGCCGCCTGCTCTGTCGGCCAAGAGGACCTGGAGCCGGGGAACCTCGGTAGCAAGAAGCACCCCAGTGCCCAGCCTTGGGGTCTAAACGCCATTCGCCATGAAAAGACCCAGAGCTTCTGGCAGAAATGCCCGATTGTAAGACAGACTGGGGAAGCAGTTATACAGGATAAGCCTGGAGCTTCTTAAAACGTCAGAGGTAAGGAGAGGGGTGGGTCCAAGGAGCCACGTGAAGGCGCCCCCGTGGTCAGAGCCCGGCAGTCTGAGCAACAAAGCAAAGTCACGTTGGACCATAACCCAGAGCATAAACACCCACAACTCACACAGGCACAAACGCAGGGTGGAATAAACAAGCAAACAGGGAGAGCACACAGATCAGTGCACAAGAACCCGGAGCCACTTACAGAGATGCTCCAGGTGTGGGCTGTGCACAGGGACCCCCTTCCGAAGAGGACCGTGTGGGGAAGCCCGGAGCAACACGGCCGTGGAGAGCCAGCAAGCAGCCCGACCCTCTGGCGAGGAGCAGGGAGCAGGGCTTGCCATCAAATGGCTTCATGACCACCGGGAGTGAGTGTGAGCCCCGTGCTGGCAGGCACCCCCGCTTCTCGGTGACTCCAGAGTGAAGCGCCCCTGACTCGGTCCAGCTTCAGGGAAAGCCGGAGGAGGCCGCCGCTCAGGAAAGGGCGTGTTTATGTCAGCAGGTGCACACAGATGCACGTATGTTATTGTCAGCATGGGTGTTAGATTTCATTACTAGATAGCGCACCTTCTTATCTCAGCTCCTGTTGAAATCAGTTCTGGAGTCAAGTTCTGACTCAAATGCTCTTGAAAATCAAGAGCCTGCAGTGACACCCCGGCCTGCTCCCACTAAAAGGTATCAGAACCACTGAGCTGGACGGTCAGCCGTGCTGAGCTCACATGACCAGAGGCTCTGGGGACTGAGGAGTCTGGCTCATGCGGCCTCACGTGGTCTCCTCGCTCACATGGTCACACAGCATGAGGCAGGTGGCAGGGACTCCACAGGACCGGCCAGAAGTCCTTCTGCGTCCCCAGGGCCGGGCCTCGTAAGGTCTGGCCCTCGCCCACACGCAGAACAGGGGCCCCAGAAGGTCACAGGATGCGGCCCCACCTCGAGGGCCCCTGGAGCGAGGCCCCGAGAGTCACGTGACAGTGAGTGGAGACAAACAGGTCACCTGTGTAGACTCTGAAATCCAAGGTGGCGTAGTTTTATCCTACAGCAAATGGCTAGCTATCCAAAGGTTTAGAAAAAGGATGTGGTAAACACAGAGATTAAAGAGAACTTAGTCTAGAAGCTGTTTGTAGGAAGAAGATGAAGCCATGCTGGAAAGCATCCCTGTGTCTCATGAAAACACCATAGACGCTGAGACAGCACCTCCTAGCTAAACCGACACCCTTGCTACTCAAAACTCTATAAATTCACGCACGGTAGGGGAGGTACAGGCGGCTCCGTGGCCAGAGAGGACGAGGGAAACCCGGCGGGACCCTCTTCCTCCTCGTGACCCTCTTCAAAACTGGAAAGAGATAGAAAATGCTGCCCCGAGAAAAGTTTCATCCTAAATTAAAAGTATATTATTAATAAAATACACCTATTTAGAACTCCAAACAGGAGTCTGTGGTTACCGTATAGAAACATGGAAAGCGCGTGCCTGAGCTCAGCGGGGAGAAGACAGTCAGCATGCGCGCCCTCCGGGCCTCAGCCCAGCTCTTCCTCGGGCTGGCCGGGGACAGCACTCCGCGTCCCGCAGGGCGGAAGTCTCAGCCCGGACGCTGCTCCGAGGCCCTGGCACAGGCTGGAAAGGTTGACAGGAGGGACTCGACCGGCTGAAGTTTTCCAAGCACACTGTGCGAAGCTCTCTGGAATCGGCTCTGCCGTCCGCACTCTCGCCCTCTCCCTCGCGTGGTGCAGGAATACACGGGATTTTTCATGCACTCGTGCTTAGAGGCAGAGCCACACCGTGTGAGGAACCTCGGTGCCAGCCTGCGGGCAGGAGCTGGCTGGTGTCCGGGCGCCCTGGGGTGGGGGCAGAGGCAGGAGGTGCTGGGAAGAGGCTGACCCACCCCGCCCAGGCCCCCGCGGCCGCTGGGCCAGCGCTCCGCGTGTCTGCCAACGGGCTCTTCGGCCAAGGCCCGTGTCCCATGGAAATACCCACCTGCGGGCGGGGAGGCTGGCTCTGGTTCGTATTCATTTGGATTTTCTTTGTTGTTATTTTTGGAGTGGAATTTCTCCCTGAGTTGAGGAGTTACAGCAGTTAGGGGAATATTGGCTAGGTTGTTTTGTTTTCCACTCATAATTCCTATTGAGAAATACACTGGCTTTAGAGCATTAAACTTGGCCTGTGTTCTTTCTGCTGCTGCTTCGGTGCTTTGAGCCGCTCACGGGGCAGACTGCACTCCGGGCCTCAGCTTTTCATCCTGCGTCTCTCACCGCAGTCCTCCCTCCGCACGCTGGGGGACGGCTGAGCTGGCACCTCCCAGGCGGGGGCAGGGCGGCCTCAGACGCGGTCTTGCCGGACCCCAGTCCTCCCACCGCGGCTCCCGTAGCGAGGCTGTCGCCGAGGAGCTCGACCTCACCGAGTGGCGGCTCTCTTGCTTCCCCAGCCTGGCCCCGCTCTCCGCTCAGCTGGTTGTTATTACGGCCTTTGCAGTAGCCGCCGAGCCTGACCGCAGCAGGGTCTGAGCGCTGGCCCGGGCGCAGCCAGGATCCAACCCGCCCCGTCCAGCGGGAGGTGAGAGGGTGGAAGGAGATGTGGTTTCCATGTGGCTTCTCACTCTCTGACGCCACCATTTTGAGGGAGAACACTTGACGAGGTTAGGGGTGTGTAATTAAAGGAACAACGGTGAATCGTAGAGGTGATCCTCGCTTTTCCAATTCATTTTTATGATGCAGGAGAAAGAAACGGACGTCGGCTCAGAGTAAGCTGATGAGGACCCTGGGGAAGGAGAGCCCCTGCCACCCCTCAGAGCCCGCCTGGGCCCCGCGTGGCCGGCGCTGGGCCCGGGTCCAGCAGCGCTCACACCCAGAGCAGCGGAGCCGGGGCTGGGCTCTGTATCCGCAGCAAGTCGGGAGGCGGACCTTCCGGGCACACTGGTGACCGCTGAGTGTGGTCCCCAGAGCCCAGGGCCCTGCACAGGCAGGCTTGTGCGTGACCGCTGGAAGCGGGTGGGGACCCGGGCCCCGCCTCCGAAGCGGCTGTCGGGCGGCTGGTCCGCCCTCCACCTTCACGCCTGTGCCCGCGGCCCCTCGGCGGACCCGCTCCACGCTGTCGGGCACCTCGGCCGCCTTCGGGTGTTACAGACACTGACGTGGTCAGCAGTGACCCCCTGTGCACCAGGCTCCTGTATGCCTCAAAGACAGATTTTACTTCTGGCCGTCGTGACAAAGTTCCCTGAACTGCTTTCTTCTTGAAAACAATTAAAATGATGCACGTGACTCTAAAACTACCTTCTTTAACTGCATCACCGAGCACACAGGGAAGTCAGGAGCTCTCCAGGGCCCAAGATTACAGACGAGTCCACGGCCCCGAGGCGCCTGACACGCCCGGTAGCCCGTCCGGCTCCCGCGGCCACTGCTCCCAAGGCCCCCGAGAGGCGAAGAGCCCCTCACGGTGGGAAGCAGGCTTGGGGGCAGCAGACGCCTCCGAGGGGGCGCCTCCCGCAGGGACGGAGCCGGGGCCGGCCCGCCACAGCCAGGGCCCCCGTCAGGCCTCCCCGAGGGCCACGCCGGCCCGGGCTCACGCGCTCTCCTCACTGACTCACGTTCCACCTTTCGGCCTGTTGCTCCGCCAGCCGGCGCGAGAGGACTGGTAAACCCTGCCCTGGATGAAGAACCACCTGTTCCAGGGTTTACCTGGGCCCGTGCTGCCTCGCGCCCTGGAGGGCTTCTCCTCGGGCAGCCCTGGAGTGACCTGACCCCCGACGCGGAGAGGGCGCCCCGCCAGGGCACAGGGCACAGGCCCCCGCGCACGGGGCGGCTCCCCGGCGTGCACACGCGTGCCTCGGCTGGTGGCTCACCTTCCCTCCGGCTGCTGTCGCACGCCTCTCCCCATCTCTTATTAAAAGCTTGTCTCTCGTGGGCAGCACGCAGTCTGGGCTTGCTTTTTATCCGTCCTGACGATCTCTGCCTCCTCCCTGCAGCGCGCAGACCGTCAGCCTTCGATGTGATTCCTGATCAGTGTTAGCTCAGTCTACCACTTATTGTTTGTTTCTGGTTTTCCCCTCTGGTTTTTGTGTTCTGTTTTACCCACATCCACACAGAGAGAAACACATCTTTCCTGAATGTATCTTTCATAATTCTTCTGAACCCACACACTTTGGAGTGAGGCAAGTATGCAGTTTCTCACAACTAATGTGTTTTGGGCCATCTTTTCTTGTAACCTCCACAGGTCTTGTTCCAGGGAAATTCATTTCATGTTATTTGGCACAGGAAAATCTGGAGATGTTAGAAGTGCTCTTAATTTTTGTGAGGCTTGAAAGTTACATAATCTGGGGAACTTCATTAAGAAAATTATTCACAGAAAAAAATAACATAAACACTTGAAATATGACAGCAACCACAAGCATCACACAATCTGGAAAATAGCATTTTTTGTTTTCAATTTTAATGAGACAGCACACCTCTGCACAAGTCTAACTGCATTTCTGGCTGATGGCTGCCTTATTTAATCCCTGTGTCCTCATACCGTGACACGGGGTAAATCGGCCGAGCGTGTGGTGAGGGCGTTTTTGGAAGCCCCCCAGCATGGGCCCGGCGTGGCTGTGGCTCCCCCACCCCGCAGAGCCCGGTCCACTGCGGGAATCCCCGCCCTCCCACGCAGGGGCACACGGGTCGGGGGAGCGGGGCTGGAAAGAGGTGTGGTCTTTATGGACCTCGGGGGCCACCTTTTGAAAACTCCACAGCCCGTGATAGTGTGGGTGCACTGCTGGGGACCCACAGGGGACCATGGGGTCCAAGAAGAGCCTTAAAGCCTCAGCACCGTTTTGAGGAGCCCACCTCTGCGAGGGAAGGGAATCCAGCTCCAGCCTCCCCGTGCTCCCCGCTCCCCAGGACGCCTCTGCAGCGTCAGCGCCTCCAAGTCGCTCCACAGGGCTGCCTTTCTTGGCAACCGCAGGTGCCAGGAGACACTGGGACCAATATTTACAGTTTTAAAGAAAGACCGTTTAAATAAAACGTCTTCCTTCATCACTCAATCAGCGTGACAGACGTTCGGTGAGTCCCTAACGGGTCTCCGGTCTCCACGTCAGTTGCCACAGACGCAGCTGGGAGCAAGACAGAGCCCTCGCCCCGGTGGGTCAGATGCCGGGAGGGAGGCAGTTACTTTAAATAATCACTTCCACAGCTTTTTGCACTATTAGAAATTATTTTAAATAATGTTATTAAAACATTCCTAACATTGGCTAAAAACACAAAGCTCAATTGATGTTCCATTTATAAGAGGTACACCTGACATAAAGCTACGCATAAAGGATAAGATTTTTAAAAAATATCAAACCAAACCGATGACCGATGTTCACACTAATGCTGAGTGAGGTAAGTCAAGACACAGCCACGAAACATGCCAGACAAAATTGTCTCTAATGCAAACGAGATAAACACTGATAAAGTCTACACCAACAGGATGTGAGGTCTAGACCCACTGGATTAAGTCTGCACCCCGTCTCCTCTCAGTTCACGTCAGGACTGACACATCGCCCTCCTACACCAACAACTAGAGAAACTTCAATTTCCAGGGTCCCGCAAGTGCTGAGCATTCTTCTGCCAGACTGTGGCAGGGTTTTCACCATTTCCTATGTCCAATTTTCAAACTTAAGGCAGAATAAATAACACTTCAAGTATAGGAAGTTGTAGATAATCTTTGCTTTAAAATATGCAGGTGCAGCAGCCCCTCAGCTCCTGGGGCCCGTCCGGCTCGCCCCCCGTCTCAGGGCCGTGCTCCCCCTCAGCAGTGCCTGCAGCGGCTCTGAGCGGCATCCTCTGCGGGTGGAAAGAGGGTGGCTCCTGGTGGGCTGGCTTCTCAGGACGAGGGCACAGGCTTCCCGCTGCTGCTGGCTGGCCTCGGCAGGTGGGCCTCACAGGAGGGTGGGCAGCAGAGAGGACAGACCCAGCGTGCTCCCTGCTGGATGTGAAGAAGAGGAGGAAGACTTTGAGAAATTTGAATCCCAACACACCTGCCCCTCATTACTGGCGCTGGCTCCAGAAATCATATTAAATGTTGATGGTCATTTTGTTTACAGCACAGGGATTTGGAAGAGGAAACCTATAAGGAAACAACCAGACACACTCTTTTTTTTTTTTTTTTTTTTTTTATTCTTTATTTTAAAGATTTTACAGAGTTTTGTTGTTCATATACATGTATGTTCCCAGATCAGTCATATGCATATCCCTGGAACCAGACACACTCTTAAACTAAAAGTCCTAATCAGAGGTTTAAGAGCACCTACGGGTTTTATACTCAAAAGCAATTTCATGATAAATTATTCAGAAACACAAAGAGCCTTTCATGCAGCAAGTACAACCCTTCATGCATCGATCCTGTAAACACTTCTGTTGATATTTATGAGAGGCACTATCCATCCCAGGGCTCCCAGCTCAGATTCCACGCAAATTAACAAAACAGCAGGGGTTGTTGTGGGGACAGTTGTGGGGTCAAGCCCACACTCCGTGTAAGTCGTGACCCCGTTTGTAAGGGGGCCACCGGAAACACTGGGGTAGCACCGAACGATTGTACAGGGCAGAGTGCTGGGGGTGTGGGTGGGTAAGACTGAGGCCTGGGACACGACCTAAAGACCATTCATCTTGAGAAAAAGTAGAGTCAGAACCGCTGAGAAACCGAGCTGTGCATCCTGACTGGAAATAAGTTCATTACAACTAGCACACGGAGCCAGGGCTCCATTCTGGAGATTACTGTTGACTTGGGTCACAAAAAGAGGAAAACAATTTTAACTGAAGAGAACCAGCACCCCACCCATGCCGTTCTAAGCAGGAAAGTATGAATAAGAAATACTTATTCACACTTCAGTATGGAAGAGTTAGAATCCACATTAAGCGTCATTTTTTTAGACCAAGGACATGTCACGTGCCGTTTATGTTCAACAATAACCCACTGAAGGTAAAGATTCCACCTGTTATGTGCCTGTTATGTCTCAGGCACTGCTCTGTCTCAAACAGGACTCCTCGCTGGGCCTTTTCTACGCTTGACCATCCAAGCCTCAGGCACCGGGTGTCGTGAGACCAGGGTGCTGACGTGCAGGTCAGACAGAAAAAGAGTCGACACATTCGTGGCTTAGAAACAAGCACTTCAGTTATTCAAAATGAACGCAGCTGAAAGAATGAATGCAAATTTTCAGAATTAACAGAAGTACATAAAATCCTCGCAAAACCATGAGAGCAGCAGTTGACAGAGAGCGTCGTGCTCAGAGAGTCAGGCTGACCGGCCTCGGATGGAGCTTCCGCAGTGAATGCTGAACAGACCATGCTGTCTGCTGCACGGTCAGTGACAGACCTGGGGGCCCAGCTCAAGCCCATGCTGCCCCAATGCACGTGGGCTCTGGGCTGAGCGCCTTCTTCCTCAGACCACACCGCTTCGTAAAGCCGCAGGGTGAGCCGAAGGAAGGAGGGGCCCTGACAAGCGGGAAAATAAATAAATAAAGGTCCTAAAAATAAGACGGAATCATAACTGAGAAGGGTTGGAGTCCACACAGAGTAAAAGGCAAAACGGATACAAACATTACCTTGAAAAGAAAAGTCAGATCTTTATGAAATCATCCATTACCGACATCCATAGTGGAAAAATACGGCAACAACAATGATTAATCTTCAAGTGCTCGCTATATGCAGGGCTCTTTGATGGGCACACAATGAAGCTGGTTTGGGTCAAAACTCAAGGGAGCGAGTGTATCGTAAACAGCAGTTTTCAAAATGGCAAAGGAAAGGTTCAATAAAAACATCAAACCCAGTATCTCTATGTGTTTTGAATAATTCTCTTCAGTAGCATCATGACCAACAACATTTACATTAGCTCAACATGTTTAGTAAAATAAATTCCCCATTTGAAAGTACTTTGGAAATTTTACTATGTGAATGACTGTCTCTGATTCTAGTGAAACAATGTCTTGTCTTTTCTTTTTTTCCTGTCTTCCCCCACATCCTCTCTACTTGAAAATCTACTTCAGTTGTTTTCTGCATGTCTGTAAGTAGTTATCTGTTAAAACCAGCATCAAACAATCACCCATTCCCCTCGGGATGACTTCAGTGACTTCCACAGACACGCCTCTGTGAGCGCCCCCGCAGCCCTGCAGACCTGCCCTGGAATGTGGGCCAGCGTCACAGGGGCTGAGTCACAGAGCAGGCCCGCGAGCTTCGCGCACTTTCCGGAAAGGCTGGCCCCCAGCTGCTCTCACTACTGGTGATGAAATTTACCATCACCTAACAGCTTCATCAGCCCCTGGCACGATCCTGTTTCTAGCCTTTTAATTTGTAAAATAATGAGAGTAGACAAAAATGACCCTAGATTTCACAACATGATAAAGTTACATTTATCTTAAAAATAAAATGTATAATCTAAGAATTTCCATTACTACATACTGCATTTGTCTCTCAACTATATCATGAGATATGTTTGAACAAACACTCATATACAAAGAATACCAACCCTCTGTGCAGTCTAGAATCTGTGTGCAGCCCGTGGTCGGCCCACCGCACACGCCTTCCTCCCTATGCGCGGCCCTGCATCCACAGACCCAGCCAGCCGCGGGTCCTGTACTCGCGCTGACCACTGAGACACGCCACGCATACGTGGACCTGCACTGTTCAGACCATGACGTCCAAAGTCGGCTATGCACGCGTGTGTGTGTGTACACAGCATTTCACTGCTTTTATAATAAAAAGCATGAGAAAACTGAGCACCCAGAGCAGTGGTATAAGCCAGGGTAGCTGACGGTAATTGGTGAGGAACAACTATATGTCATAGTCGTCTACGTTGCATCTTAGCACCTTCATTTAAAAAGAGGTTTATTTCTCTCTTCTCCCTGACATCACAGCTGACCAGGGGGCGGCACACTTTGCCACAGGTCACACGGGCTGACCCTGCTCTGGGCGACCGGTGCCGCCCCTGGGCTCTACCCCAAGTGCCGCCTCTGCACGCTTCTCTTCTGTGCACGGGGCAGAGCGTGGGGGCATTGACTGCCAACCTGGACTGGCAGATGCTGCCCCCTACACATGCCACTGGGCAAACTTGTCTCGTCCTCCCAATTCTACTGCAAGGCAGCAGAGAGACTCGGTTCTTCTGTGCGCTCAGAGACTGGAAATAAGTAAGCACTTTGCCAGTTTCTACCATCATGGTTTCCCAGGTGTCAAAACGTGCTCTGCTCTTTTTCCCAGCCGTGTGGAGATGCTCACAATGTTAGAGCTCAGTTATAATTATCCTGGAGCATTGCTCTCTTTCCCATAAATTTCCCAAGAGTCTTCATACGACACCAGGTTCGTGCTAAGTCCCGTCGGTCGTGCGCAGCTTGTGCCGCCCCGAGGACTGTGACCCGACAGGCTCGTCTGTCCTTGGGGTTCTCCAGGCAGGAATACTGGAGTGGGTTACTGTGCCCTCCTCCAAGGGATCTTCCCGATCTAGGGAGCGAACCCACATCTCCTGAAGCTTCTGCACAGCAGGCAGACTCCTTACCCCTGAGCCACCAGGAGACCCAGTATCAATAGCCCACAACCAGCTCATGGAAGCCCGTAGAGCTCCAAGCCTCACTCTGGTCAGAGTGGCCATCATCAAAGAGTCTAAAACAGAAAATGCTGGTGAGAAGGGACACTCCTACACGGCTGGTGGGATTGTCCGTGTCAGCACAGTATGTATAAAAAAGGATATGTGTGTGCGTATATACAAAGGACTACTACTACTCGGTCATAAAGCAGAAAAAACTCTCGCCATTTGCAACAACATGGATGGACCCGCAGAACACTCTGTTTAGTGCAGTAAGTCAGACAAAGACAAATACTGTAGGATTTCACTGTATGTGGAATCTTTAGAAGCTCAGTTCACAGAGAGCACAGAGGCCACCAGCGGCGAGCGGTGTGAGCGGATGAAGGGCGGGAACCCAGCCCCCTGGCAGCCGCTCCCGGCCGCAGTCAGGAGACAGAAGGAGTAATGAGGGCTTTCTCCAAAGCACTCACCTTTCAAATGATCTGTTCAAACAAGTACAGGCAAAATGATGGCAAAAGCAAAAAATAAAGGTCTGAGCTGTTAGAAGATTGTATGTGATTATACACAAACAAAAAAGTGCTTCTCGCCATTCATACAGCTGAAAATGTAGAATTCCAAGATTGCATATGATGGGCTTTAAAATCGCAGTTGAAGCCCCAGTGGCTGGGTATAAAGCGGCAAGGCGAATGCGTCCTTACCGGCGTCACCGCCAGGGCAGCGGCTGGGCTACTCTCCTGTGACGTCTCACATGCAGTCGCTTCACAGAGGGCACGGGCTCCCCAGACCCGCGTCAAAGCAGACTGTAGCCCAGACCGTTCAGGTCTTCAGGGGTAATTTCAACACTGACATTACAGTCCCTGTAATGAAGTAAAATGACAGTTGGTTTTCCCAAAGTCTCGGTCGTGCCAGCTTGGGAGGACTGTGACCCGACAGGCTCGTCTGTCCTTGGGGTTCTCCAGGCAGGAATACTGGAGTGGGTTACTGTGCCCTCCTCCAAGGGATCTTCCCGATCTAGGGAGCGAACCCACATCTCCTGAAGCTTCTGCACAGCAGGCAGACTCCTTACCCCTGAGCCACCAGGAGACCCAGTATCAATAGCCCACAACCAGCTCATGGAAGCCCGTAGAGCTCCAAGCCTCACTCTGGTCAGAGTGGCCATCATCAAAGAGTCTAAAACAGAAAATGCTGGTGAGAAGGGACACTCCTACACGGCTGGTGGGATTGTCCGTGTCAGCACAGTATGTATAAAAAAGGATATGTGTGTGCGTATATACAAAGGACTACTACTACTCGGTCATAAAGCAGAAAAAACTCTCGCCATTTGCAACAACATGGATGGACCCGCAGAACACTCTGTTTAGTGCAGTAAGTCAGACAAAGACAAATACTGTAGGATTTCACTGTATGTGGAATCTTTAGAAGCTCAGTTCACAGAGAGCACAGAGGCCACCAGCGGCGAGCGGTGTGAGCGGATGAAGGGCGGGAACCCAGCCCCCTGGCAGCCGCTCCCGGCCGCAGTCAGGAGACAGAAGGAGTAATGAGGGCTTTCTCCAAAGCACTCACCTTTCAAATGATCTGTTCAAACAAGTACAGGCAAAATGATGGCAAAAGCAAAAAATAAAGGTCTGAGCTGTTAGAAGATTGTATGTGATTATACACAAACAAAAAAGTGCTTCTCGCCATTCATACAGCTGAAAATGTAGAATTCCAAGATTGCATATGATGGGCTTTAAAATCGCAGTTGAAGCCCCAGTGGCTGGGTATAAAGCGGCAAGGCGAATGCGTCCTTACCGGCGTCACCGCCAGGGCAGCGGCTGGGCTACTCTCCTGTGACGTCTCACATGCAGTCGCTTCACAGAGGGCACGGGCTCCCCAGACCCGCGTCAAAGCAGACTGTAGCCCAGACCGTTCAGGTCTTCAGGGGTAATTTCAACACTGACATTACAGTCCCTGTAATGAAGTAAAATGACAGTTGGTTGCATATGCAAAATCTAACTCTTGAGTCATTACAGTCTGAAAAAAAATTAAACTTTGGTCAAACACATAGCTTCGTGCATCCAGCGGAAGGAACCTGGAGGGACCGATTAGACTGCCGAAGCTGGAGGCGGGTTTCAAGGACTCGCTCAGCAGGGCCAAGCGTGGGGACGGACGATGGAGAAACGCAGTCTGTCAGAGCACCGCACATGATCAGCGCCGGCCTTGGCAGTGACCACCAAGAAGACCCAAGACGGCCGAAGGGTGGGGTCCGCCGGCCCACCGTGGGAAGCGGAGCGTCGCACAGCCACGGCGCTCCCGACTCAGAGTCACACACACACACGTTCCTTCGGGAGGCCTCAGCCGGGCGGCCCAGGCAGGCTGCTTAAACACACACACACACGTGGCCACGTGCTCCCAGGTTCCACAGCTGTGAGGAGCAAAGCTTAAGATGCCAGTAAATGCTGGCCTCGGTGGAAACGGATCCTTTTAAAATGAAAATCCCTTTGCTGTAGGAAAATTCTCTTTGATCGATTCCACATTATTAAACTTTCCGTGCAGCTTGGATGAAGCCCTGACCTGGAATTCAAGCAAAGAGGGCAACACGAAAGCCCACTCCGCGACGCGGGCCTCTCGCCGTCTGGCCTCTGGACTGGTTTCTTCGCAGCTTTCTGAAAGTGCTAAGTTCGTTCTGCTATTTTTACCTGCTGGGGAACCTCGCAGGGAGGGGGCGGCGGAGGGGGGTGGCGGGCAGGAGGAAAGTCAGATGGATTTTCCATAGAGCAGATGCCTCTCACAAAGTCTGTACCCAACACATAGTTGTGAGGACCCACAACGGGGCTTCAGGAAACGCAGCCTCCTGAAGGGCAGACACGCGTGCTGAATCCGGTGGCTTGCACGAGCAGGTGCCTGGGATCCACACCAGGTGACAGCACCAGGGGCCACGCGGCAGCTGCGAGGCTGAGCCTGCCCAGGGCGGGCCAGAGGGACACAGGGGCGGGGCCAGAGGGACACAGGGGCGGGGCCAGAGGGACACAGGGGCGGGGCCAGAGGGACACAGAGGCGGAGCCAGAGGGACACAGGGGCGGGGCCAGAGGGACACAGAGGCGGAGTCTCTCCTCTGAGGAAGAGAAGCGCCTGCCCCGTTCAGTTCCCAGGAAAGTCAGGCTGTCTCCCCGCCCAAGATGTCAGTTTTAAGGAGATGATTTATGCAGGTCTCTTTAAGGAAAAAAAAAAAAAAAAAAAGCCTCAACCGAAGGACATGGGTTCAAGGGACCTCTCCAGCCTGGCATAAACAACCACCCCTCCCGCCAAGCTCGCACGGCCAGGCCAGGCCGTGACATTCCAGGGCAGGCGCGTCATGCTGATCAGCCCAGCCTCAGAATTTGTACCAAAGTCAGCCTCTGAGCCTTATTTTTCTTTTCGCTCCAAGTCCCAGAGAGTGCATTCTACTGTGATTGTTTTGTTGTGAGAGGAATGACTTGGATTTCTGGTGAGGAAAATTTGAACAGATAGTTAATTTGACTAAAAAGTTTCTGCTCTAATCACCACACACATTCCAGTGCAGAACGACTGAGCCACTGTCCTTTTAATTAAATCAAAATCAAATTGTCCCCTTTGCCAAGTCTTTTCACACACAAAAACCAGACATATGTATAAAGGGATCTTAGGGTGTTTTAATATTGTCTTTGGGGAGATAAAAAACACTTGAATCAAAATTGCTTTTTTTTTTCTTATTTTTCACTAACAGCATTTATCAGAAGAACACTTCAGACAAGAAAGGCCCACAGCGATACTAAATATATTTTAAAATATTTAAAATACGCACTATCAATTCAACCTCACCTCTTTAAATTAAAAAAGGGTTTTCACATCGTGTGAGACTGCAGGAAAGACACAGCGACCAGACGTCCCTCAGTCTTTCCTGCCCGCGGCCCGCGCCCCCGCGCCTCGGTGCTAGGCTGCTCTCCGCAGTCTTCCTTCTGCTCTCGCGGCCGTGGCTTGAGCCGACTCCAGGACGTGGCCCGCGCACGGCCTGCTTTTGCAGGTGACTCACGTACATCCTGATTGTTCCTCACAAACCACATTGCCTGCCTTCACGTGAGTCCCTGTGCTTCTCTCCCCAGACCAGCTTCCTTCTGTCAAAGGCCCCGTTTCACCCCTTTTCTCCATCAGGGCCTCCCTTATGTGCCAAGATAAACAGAATCCCCTGCACCCGGGGCTGCACCCGCACTGCCGCCTGCTCTCGGCCTCCTGATGCTTCTCACCTGCTCGTCAGAGTAACTGCCTCTGCTCACCGTCTGCCTCTTGGCCACAACCTCTCCGCCGTTCTGGATAAATGTGTCCAGAGGGACAAGCCCCCCAAGCCTGGTGCTCTCGGCTCCGCTGGCCTGCCCGTCCCCAGCAGCCCCCAACCTTCCCTCTTCCAGACACGCCTGGACTGTGCCCAGCTCCTGGGGTCACCAGAGCGTCACCTGTGTGCTCGCGAGTTGAAGAACTGGCAACCTGGTGACAACTTCCCTCCTTCCTCCCCACCCATCTGACAGCTTCGTACCACTGGCTCCTGAGAATGCTGCCATGGGCCACCTGGAGAGCCAGGGCACACCAGAGAAGCAGAGCCAATAGGAGATTGATCCATCCACCCACCCACCCATCCATCCAACTTTCCATCCACCCATCCATCCATGTATCCATCCATCCAACCAACCATCCATCCATCCAGCTATCCATCTATCTGTCCTTCCATCTATCCATCCATCCATCCTGCTATCCATCCATCTATCCATCCATCCACCCATTCAGCCAGCCAGCCATCTATCCATCTATCAAGCCATCCATCCATGCATCCATCCATGCATCATCTATCTATCTGAACAGTGTGTGTGACATGCTTAGTCACTCAGTCGTGTCCAGCTGCTTGCGACCCTTTGGGCTGTAGCCCCACAGGCTCCTCTCTGTCCACGTAGTGTTTCAGGCAAGAATCCTGGAGTTGGTGGCCATGCTCTCCTCCAGGGGATCTTCCCAATCCAGGAATCAAACCCGTATCTCCTGGGTCTCCTGCATTGTGGGTGAATTCTCTGCCCACTGAGCCACGGGGGAAGCCCTGTCTATCCAGAGGGGTTCATTTTAAGGAATTGGTTCACAAGATTGTGGGGGTTGGTAAGTCTTACGTTTGAGGTAAACCTGCCTAGAGACCCAGGGAAACACTGATGCGCCAGTCTTGAGTCCTGGAAACTTGGGTAAAGTTTCCATGTTCCCGTCTGGAGGCAGAATTCCTTCCTCCTGGGTGAATATCAGTTTCCCTTAGCATCTTCAACTTCTTGGATGGGGTCCACCCACACCGCGGGGTCATCTACTTGACTCAAAGTGAACTCATTTAAATGCCAATCTCATATAACAACACCTTCCTTCAGTCTGCCTCTTGGCCACAACCTCTCCGCCGTTCTGGATAAATGTGTCCAGAGGGACAAGCCCCCAAGCCTGGTGCTCTCGGCTCCGCTGGCCTGCCCGTCCCCAGCAGCCCCAACCTTCCCTCTTCCAGACACGCCTGGACTGTGCCCAGCTCCTGGGGTCACCAGAGCGTCACCTGTGTGCTCGCGAGTTGAAGAACTGGCAACCTGGTGACAACTTCCCTCCTTCCTCCCCACCCATCTGACAGCTTCGTACCACTGGCTCCTGAGAATGCTGCCATGGGCCACCTGGAGAGCCAGGGCACACCAGAGAAGCAGAGCCAATAGGAGATTGATCCATCCACCCACCCACCCATCCATCCAACTTTCCATCCACCCATCCATCCATGTATCCATCCATCCAACCAACCATCCATCCATCCAGCTATCCATCTATCTGTCCTTCCATCTATCCATCCATCCATCCTGCTATCCATCCATCTATCCATCCATCCACCCATTCAGCCAGCCAGCCATCTATCCATCTATCAAGCCATCCATCCATGCATCCATCCATGCATCATCTATCTATCTGAACAGTGTGTGTGACATGCTTAGTCACTCAGTCGTGTCCAGCTGCTTGCGACCCTTTGGGCTGTAGCCCCACAGGCTCCTCTCTGTCCACGTAGTGTTTCAGGCAAGAATCCTGGAGTTGGTGGCCATGCTCTCCTCCAGGGGATCTTCCCAATCCAGGAATCAAACCCGTATCTCCTGGGTCTCCTGCATTGTGGGTGAATTCTCTGCCCACTGAGCCACGGGGGAAGCCCTGTCTATCCAGAGGGGTTCATTTTAAGGAATTGGTTCACAAGATTGTGGGGGTTGGTAAGTCTTACGTTTGAGGTAAACCTGCCTAGAGACCCAGGGAAACACTGATGCGCCAGTCTTGAGTCCTGGAAACTTGGGTAAAGTTTCCATGTTCCCGTCTGGAGGCAGAATTCCTTCCTCCTGGGTGAATATCAGTTTCCCTTAGCATCTTCAACTTCTTGGATGGGGTCCACCCACACCGTGCGGGGTCATCTACTTGACTCAAAGTGAACTCATTTAAATGCCAATCTCATATAACAACACCTTCCTTCACAGGTACCCCTAGACGGGGCCTGACCCCACACTGGGCACCACAGTCCAGCCAAGTGGGCTCTGAAATTCACCATCCACCTGTGCTGTGTTCTCACCAGTTATGATCCACCTGAAAAGCGAGGTCCTACCCCTCTCCCCAATGTCCTAAATAAGCTTCACGCTGACTCCTCATCTCATACACTTGGAGAACATCCAGCCCGAGGTGAACCCTCTTTTGTTGCCTACCTCTGAGCAACTGGTGCTTCTGGTGAAAACTCACAGCACAGGGAGGCTTATGCGCGCCAGGCCCCGCGTGCTCCCGGGTCTCCCTGACCTGTCGCTTCTTTCCGGGCCCCTCCCCACCCTCACAGCAGCGGGCTGCTCCCCGCCCTGCAGGTCCACAGGGGTCGCCCCTCTGCTCTCTGCACTGTGGCGCCTGCCACCACCTCGGAAAACATGGAATCACAGAGCCCCCTTCTAAGAATCCAGCTCCGGCATTGCCCTCCAGGTCCCAGCTGAGCTCCCTTCTGCCACGTGGGCACCTGCTCGCCCACTGCGGCCCCGCTGCCCCCCACAACCCCCTCAGGCCCCGGCCGCTTCTCTCCCCAGCCACCAGGGAGGAGCGCCTGTCAGCACCAGGTGCTTTCGTACCCTCGGTCCCGTGTCCGTCCTGGCCGCAGGAGCCCCCGCTGCCTCTCGCTCAGGACCCTCCTCGGCTCTGGGGCCCCACCTGGGTGGCTTTCCTTCTCCTTATCCAGTCTGTTTCCCCAGCTCCTCTAGGGCTGATCCTCCTCTCTCAAGGCCTCAAGCAGCCTGCGCTCCTCTTAGCTCTGTCACACGCCTGCGCCCTTGTCCCTCTGGACCCCAGCACCTCATCCAGGTGGCAGCTCAAACCCCATCCTGTTGATGAGTAAACATACATTCTCCCAAGTTTCTCTCAGGCATTCAAGCAGACCGGACTTTCTTCTAAAATAACAAAACAGAAACCAAAAGCCCACAGGTGTCCTGCACACATTTGCTCGAGGACCACAATGGACAAGAGACATCATAGCAATCAGGGAACAAAGGGGGCTCTCGCTCAGGCCAGATCGGAGCTCCCAGTGCTGCGCTGCGGCCGGCTCCCCACCTTCCGTCTGCAGTCTTATATTTGGGGGGAGGCCTGGCAAGGTGCTTTGGAAATGCCTGGGCTTCCTCCGGGAAGCAGAGATGGGCGCTCTGTGAGGACCACTGGGTCAGCCACAGCAGGGAGAAGGCCAGTGTCCAGGAGGAACCCACACTGCTGCTGTGGGTCCGCCAGGCTGCCGGGCCCGGGCCGAGGCCCACAGGTGGGGCCATAGCTCCAGTGCCCACGGGGCGGGCCGGTCGACGACCCCAGCCCCGCACCCCTCTGGGCAGTGCTGGGCCAGCAGGCCTCGCCACCAGGAGGCAAGACGGGGGCCACGTGCTGGGAGGAGCGCCCACACCTGGATCTTACAGAGACACCCGCCAGGTATTTCAGGAGCACTGAGCGGGAGTGAAACTGGGGTCGAGGGTCACACCTGTGTCAGGTGACAGGATGCGTCCGTCTTCAAGGCAAGAAAGAGCTGGGGCTGGCGGAGACGAGGCCCGCCCCGCTTCAGGCCTGAGGGCGCGCCTGGGGCCCTGCAGCCTCCCGGGAGCCCGGGGCTGGGGTGGGCAGCTAAAGCCCCCTCCCTGCAGGGCGGGGCCGAATGCTCCGCACCAAGCACCTCAGGGCAGCAGACCCTGCAGGGTCGGGCCGGGAGCGCATCAAGGTGCGGCGGGGCTCCTTCCCTGGCTGGACGTGGGCCTGGAGCCCCTCCGTCGCTGCTCCAGCAGACACAGGGCAGGGCAGCAGGCTGCGCTCTCCCTTCCCTGGGGAAAGTCGGGGGTCCCTGCTGTCAGCTACGGCTGACCCTAACCAGGTGCACGGCCAGCGACGGAGCAAGGGCGTTGGCCCTCTGCCTCCGGAGCCGGCCCCGCATGGACAGCTGCTGACCTCCAGCCCCCGAGGCAGCTCGGGGTGGCGCAGGCCCTCCGTGCTCCGGGGAATCTGGTGGGGCGGGGCTGAGACAGGTGGGTGCTTCTAGGAACAGACTTATTACCTCAGTCCTAGCTCTCTGCATGTTTAGGAAAGCACCAAATCCCTTCATGGTGACATCAGATCCTTGTCACTAACCAAAACCCTTTTGTTGATTGGTATTGAGCTCCCTCTTCTTAAAATCTTCTGCACTGATGCCGCTCCCGCAGCCTCTTGGCGCAGTCTCCCAGGGCCGCCTGAGACGCTGTCTTCCGGCTGCAGTCCAACCTGAGCCCAAATAAAGCTCAACCCGCGGCGCTCAAATTACTCGTTTCTTCTGTCCACCTGCGAGATCACAGCCCAGAGCGCTCTGCCCGCGGTGCCCGGCCAGGGAGGTGAACAACGTGAAGAGGGACCCCGTGCTCGGGATCCGCACAGCGCAGGCTAGCCGGGCCCAGGGGTGTGCCTGGCGAGAGGCCCGGGTCCCGGCCTGAGAAGGGTCCCAGCACCAGGAATGAGGCAGGCCTTCCCTGGCCTCCCAGCCCGGCGCTCACGCCAGGCTCTGCCGGGGTGGGGTAGAAGTGAGGGAGTTGGGGGCCGGGGAGGGAGGGAGGCAGGCCTCATCCCTGCTCTGCCGGGCTCTGGCCCAGTGGGGCCCCATGAGCCCCCGAGAAGAGACAAAGGAGATGACATTATAATCGTTTGAACCCTCAATCTGAACTGTTCTAATGACCAAAGTGACCAGAAACAGGGTGACTCTGGGGTTGGACAGGAGCTCTGGCCAAGCAGAGGGAAGACAGCCTGGCAAACACAGCGGACGCCGCACAGAAAGCCCACGGGCGGGACTTCCCACGGCCCGGCCGTGAGGCCAGGGCAGGAGCCCGTCCACAGGGGCTTCCTGTGGAGACACGACGGGAGACGCCAGCCAGGCGGGAGGTGCTCCCCCTCCACGCCGCGTCCAGGGCTCCTCAAGCCAGTGGAGACCAGCCGGGGCGTCCAGGTCCTCCGTGGGTGGAGCAGTGCGGCCTCTCAGTTTAGGGACTAGAGCCCCGTACACAGTAACCGATGCTGACAATAGTCATCCAAGGCCACAGATTTAAGCTACCCAGACACATGGGTCAAATTTTCCTCGGAATCACCATGCTTCCAAAACTGAGCAGAAAAAATGCCTGGCAAGACTACGTTAGAAATCACTTCTCAAACGGTTTGCGTTTAATTAGAAATGTTTGCTGAATCCAAAAAAAACAGTCTCCCGGCTGATCTGTCTCCACCAAACTGGTCAAGTTATTCTCAGACGGCCCCGGGCAGTGCTGTTAGCTTTCGGTGACCGAAATCCCAACGACTTGAAGAATCTCAGGTAATTCTTTTGTCATATTTTTTCCTTTTCTTTCACTATTAAGTGACTTTAGAGATGACATTCAATAGTTGATTTGAATTTTCAGTTTTTATATAGAGCTGATTATATACCTACAATGATCAGAGACAATAAGGCTCCATTCTAGCCACAAGTATTAAGACAATAACACCATTGTCAATTTTTAACCATAAAAGATAACTTTAACTATAGTACAGAATACTCTGGTGAGAACTGGCTGTCATTATACTCAGTTTGGGAGGCTATCCCTGTCTGCGAAACAAATTATTACGCTGAATTTGGGGTGAAATTTGTTGTAAAACTAATCAGAGTCTTACTTCATAGTCACAGTTTATTTTGGATCAAAAACGTTAAGACTCAATATACGTATACATATAGATACATATATAGATTATACAGAGATACATATGTGATTGCTTTGAAATGGAAGGAAGGACAGATGCTGAAGCTGAAACTCCACTATTTTGACCACCTGATGCAAAGAAGCAACACATCGGACAAGACCCTGGTTCTGGGAAAGACTGACGCACCAGGAGAAAGGGTTAGCGGAGGACGACGTGGTTAGATAGCATCACTGACTCCATGGACGTGAATCTGAGCAAACTCCAGCAGACTGTGGGGGCAGCAGGCTCCTGTGCTGCAGCCCACGCCGAGAGCCAGACGTGACTGAGCTACTGGACAACAACCAGTGAAGGAAAAAGCTGTTATCAGAACTTATTTGTAAAGTTCAAGTTGAGCATCGAGGGAACGTATCTCAACATTGACAGCCCACAGCCAACATCGTACTCAACGGTGAAAAGCTGAACGCGTCCCCGCTTAATTCAGGAGTAAGACAAGGAGGCCCACTTGCTAAGCTCTTTTATGAGAAGCAGAAGGTGGGCTGAGCCGTGTCCTCTGCACAGGCTGACCTTCCTCAAGCTGCAGGTCAGAGCAGACTTCCTTTCACGGTGAGCAAGTGTCGCTCTGCTGACTCGGGGTACGGTACACAGGAAAGCGCGGAGGCCCCAGCTCCCCCGTCAGCAAACCAGACGGGGCTCTAGCCAGGTGCCCGTCTGGGGGATGGCAGAGCCCGCACCGCGGGGCTGGAGTGCTGCCCGGCGCCCCTCCACGGCCCCGTGCACGCCGCCCCATCTGCCGAGTCAGTTACCGACCACCCAACTTCTCTCCGTCCTCCAAACCCTTTCTGCTGTTTCTCCACTCCTGTATAGCTCATCCTTGTGGGTGTTTTTCTTTAAAAAAAAAAAAAAAAAAAGAATCCCCTTGTCTTCGTTTGGGGCATTTTCACAAGAGGAAGAGATGTGAGATGGTGTGCATTTACAGCCAGTCATCTCTAATCCATAACTTGCTGGGTTCCTTCCAAACTCAAGTGTTTGCTCACAACTCTTCATACCCAGGGTTATTCTGGTGTATAAGGAAGACATATGTAATATTAAACAAAACTTGACTTTCTCAAACCTCTGTTTGTGAAACACTTGCCCTTTGCCACTAGGAGAGCACAGTGCTCCCATTATGTTAAATTCAGCTCTGAAGTCTGATCAGGGCAGTTTCAAGACGATGTGTCCTTTCCTACTGATCTCTGAGTCGGTCATCACACCAGCGCGCCCAGGCTGCACACCACAGGCTCACGCGTGTGCAGACATTCGTGTACACAGACATTCGTGTACCGCTTGCTGGCGTGGTATTTCCTGCAGAGTGGCCTCCAGGGAGGAAGGGGAGGTGGCAAGAGGAGCCCCCGTCACCCAGAAGGCTGTGTCGACCTATGGGGTCACGCGGGCTGCTCTCGGGCGTCATCCTGGGTGTCTGAGGAGCCGCTGTCGTCCCCGCATGTGGAAGGAGCACAGCATGAACAGACGTCCGGTTAGTTCTCACGCCAGAACTTATTTGTAAAGTTCAAGTTGAGCATCGAGGGAACGTATCTCAACATTGACAGCCCACAGCCAACATCGTACTCAACGGTGAAAAGCTGAACGCGTCCCCGCTTAATTCAGGAGTAAGACAAGGAGGCCCACTTGCTAAGCTCTTTTATGAGAAGCAGAAGGTGGGCTGAGCCGTGTCCTCTGCACAGGCTGACCTTCCTCAAGCTGCAGGTCAGAGCAGACTTCCTTTCACGGTGAGCAAGTGTCGCTCTGCTGACTCGGGGTACGGTACACAGGAAAGCGCGGAGGCCCCAGCTCCCCCGTCAGCAAACCAGACGGGGCTCTAGCCAGGTGCCCGTCTGGGGGATGGCAGAGCCCGCACCGCGGGGCTGGAGTGCTGCCCGGCGCCCCTCCACGGCCCCGTGCACGCCGCCCCATCTGCCGAGTCAGTTACCGACCACCCAACTTCTCTCCGTCCTCCAAACCCTTTCTGCTGTTTCTCCACTCCTGTATAGCTCATCCTTGTGGGTGTTTTTCTTTAAAAAAAAAAAAAAAAAAGAATCCCCTTGTCTTCGTTTGGGGCATTTTCACAAGAGGAAGAGATGTGAGATGGTGTGCATTTACAGCCAGTCATCTCTAATCCATAACTTGCTGGGTTCCTTCCAAACTCAAGTGTTTGCTCACAACTCTTCATACCCAGGGTTATTCTGGTGTATAAGGAAGACATATGTAATATTAAACAAAACTTGACTTTCTCAAACCTCTGTTTGTGAAACACTTGCCCTTTGCCACTAGGAGAGCACAGTGCTCCCATTATGTTAAATTCAGCTCTGAAGTCTGATCAGGGCAGTTTCAAGACGATGTGTCCTTTCCTACTGATCTCTGAGTCGGTCATCACACCAGCGCGCCCAGGCTGCACACCACAGGCTCACGCGTGTGCAGACATTCGTGTACACAGACATTCGTGTACCGCTTGCTGGCGTGGTATTTCCTGCAGAGTGGCCTCCAGGGAGGAAGGGGAGGTGGCAAGAGGAGCCCCCGTCACCCAGAAGGCTGTGTCGACCTATGGGGTCACGCGGGCTGCTCTCGGGCGTCATCCTGGGTGTCTGAGGAGCCGCTGTCGTCCCCGCATGTGGAAGGAGCACAGCATGAACAGACGTCCGGTTAGTTCTCACGCCAGCCTCTGGCGGCAGCTGAGCAGCTTGTGGAAGCTGCCCCAGGACCTGCGGATGGAAAGTGCTTGCAACAGTGTGGTGTCTTCGGGCAAACCGTCCGAGCTCTGACTCAGCACTTCATCAACGTTTAAGCACAGGCTTTGCCAAGCAAACAAAAACATAAACACAAACATGAAAAGTAAAAGCTAAGACAATTTCTTCCAACTAGACAAATCTGAAGATCCATGTTGCTAATGCAGAAATCCTTCTAGTCGTGATTAGTTGTAGTATCTTTTATAGTTTTCTTTGGATCGGAGACGAGAAAAGAAAACACGAAAGCAACAGGAAATTTAAAATTATTTCCTATGGTTCTAGAAGGAAGAAATTGCCTGTGGCTGAGTTGGAGAGAAACTTCTGAAAACTGGATTTATTCTGCCAGACAGAGCTTTTGATCCTAAGCTCTCCTAAAGATACGAACAGTTCTGTGAAGCACGCAACTCAAAGCAATGATTCAGGATAAGCTGGAAAGAAGCCTCTAGCGAAGGCTAAGATATATGATTAAAAAGTCATTTAAGTTAGCTAAGAGCATGAAGAGTTTGGACTGGAAGTCGGGAAATTTGAGTTTTAGTCCCAGAATCTGCTTTTAATTAGTTTTGTAACTTAGGGAATTAATTTCTCTCTCAAAACCTTGGCCTCCTCATCTGGAACACGGAGGCCAATGCATACAGCCCCTGAGGCCTCTTACAGCCCTGAATCCCCCCGTGGAAGGACTCGGCCAGAACACAAAGGACGCACTGAGAACAGGGAGGTTCCCGGGCGAGTCGCGGCTCCCGGACGTGGGACACAAAGCGCGGGCGCCCTTCTCACCCCACACCTCACGGAGCCTTTCTTTCAAGCGCCCACGAGCTCCCAAAGTGCAAAGAGACAGACAATCCCAGTTCATATTTTTCACTTTTAGAGAAAGATGGAGAGACAGGGGATGAGCAGCACCCTCCCCCAAATGCAACAGAGCCAGGGCCCTCCCGGGCCTCCCAGGAGGTCTGGGGACCCTACCGCTGCGTGTCACCTTGTGCCGCTCCCCACAACAGAGGGGCGCTCAGAGGGCGGCCAGAGCGCTGGAGCAGACGCCGGGTGTCACCAGCTGTGGACCCAAACCCGGCCCAGGGAAGCAGTTCATGAATTTCTAGCGTCCCATGCTTGTTCAGAGCACAAAGGGCGCGCACGGCCGGCAGCGTCGGTTGCAGGAAGCAGTCGTCCACTTGTCCTGCACTGACTGTGGGACGTGAGGTGACGCCTGCCGTCAGAGGAGGAGTGGAGCTGGGCCGCTCTGTCCGGGCCGCTGTTCCCCACACAGGCGGCCCCCACCCCGTGCTTCGCGCGTGCACGGGGGCCACGTCAGCCGCCACAGCTCCAAGGCGCCTCGTCAGTCCTGATCCTCAGTTTCCGGGGTGTGCGGTCTGACGGCCCCTCAGGTCGGGGCGCGGTGGCCGGTCCAGCCGGCGGTGGCCCGCAGCGGGCGGCTCTGCTCCTCAGCCAGCTTCCGAGACGGGCAGCTCCTGGCAGCGCGGAGCTCACGGGCCCCGGGGACCTTCCTCCAGGCTGCCACTCGGTGGGGAAGACTGCATTTCACTCTCGAGAGGAAGACTTGGCTGCTCATTTGCAAATATTCTCCTTGTTTAAAGATATGTTTCCTTCCCCCAGGAAAGCAGTGTGACAACTAGGAGAAACAATTCATCTAAAAGCTCTCTGTGTGTAAATCTTTACACCAAATGTTCTGACCACTCCAGAAATGTATTATCTGTTCATGAAACTGTTTCCATTTTCACTCTGGGGACCAGCCTGTGCTGAACGGCTCGACGTCAGACGGCAGGCGGGAGGGCGGGAGCAGGCTGAAGCCAGCCAGCCAGCCGGGCCCTGGCCAAGCGAGCAGCGCTGGGCGCGACCTGAAGGTGGACAGGCACAGGGAGGGACAGCCGTGTCTCTCCCAGGTGGCAGGGCAGCGGCCAGCCGTCACGGGCCCCAGGCCGGAGCCGAGGGCCCACAGGTGGGAGCCGTGTCAGCCGGCGGGTGCCTGCCAGCGGAAGCGCCTCGCTACATCAGCACAGGGTCTGCTCCCGGGTGGGCGAGGAGGGCCCTCCCGCAGGTGCCCGGGGCCAGCTGGGGCCTGGCACCCCTCCTCTCGGGCCTCTGCTGCCCTCCCCACCGAGGCTCCCTGGCAGGGACCAGCACAGACCACCAGGTGCACTGGGGCGCCTGCAGACCCCTCTGTACGCCACCCAGGCCACCCCGCCGGGACCACACCCCCGGCCCACTGCCCTGCAGGCTCCTGCTGGCAGGACCCAGTGTTTCCTGCAATGTGGTGTTAACCTCTTGGTTGTCTGGACGAGAGCTCGAATGAACAAATAAAACCACCCAGTGTCCTTGGCCCCGCTGGGCCAGTCTGCTCTGGTGGAGCTGGGAGCCTGCCCTCGGGGCGTCAGCAGGCGTGCCCAGCGGCTAGAGCCTGCCCTCCCTGCCCTCGGGGCGTCAGCAGGCGTGCCCCGGGCTGCGGGGTCTGCCTTCCAAGCTCTTCTACGTGGAAGCACCGAGCTCATCCGCTGAAGGGAACGCTTTCCTGTCCGGCAATTTGCTGTGACTGAGTATTGGTTTTTCTAGCAGTCACATCTGGATGTGAGAGTTGGGCCATAAAGAAGGCTGAGCACCAAAGAAGTGATGCCTTCGAACCGTGGTGCTGGAGAAGACGCTTGACCGCAAGGAGATCAAACCAGTCAATTCTAAAGAAAACCAACCCTGGACATCCGCTGGAGGAACTGGTGCTGAAGCCGAAGCTCCCATCCTCTGAACTCCACATCTTCCTGATGTGAAGAGCTGACTCCCTGGAAAAGCCCCCGATTCTGGGAAAAAGAGAAGGCAGAAGGAGACGGGGACGACAGAGGAGGAGACGGCTGGACAGTTTCACTGACTCCACGGACGTGAGTTTGAGCACACTCTGGGCGACGGTGAAGGACGGGGAAGCCTGGAGAGCTGCCGTCCAGGAGGCGCAGCGTTGGACACGACGGAGCTGAGCTGAGCGCCCGCAGGAGCGCGCGCGGTCTGGTTGACAACGACGGCGTGCCCGCGGAGGGTCTGCCGTGTCCTCGGCTCGGGTCTGTGGTGGGGCTGCCTTTCAGCTCAGTCCAGTCGCTGCCTCCAGTGTTTCATTATTTCCCGACCTCACGCGATGTTAGGAGTGAGAGGTGAGGGAGCTGAGGGTTTCGTGGGAAGGTGGGGGGCGAACTCGCACGACGCCAGCCGGCAGACGCACAGCTGACTCTCCTCCGACAGACCGGGTCTCCCTCGGGAGAGGCTGGCCAGCGGCACCCGCCACTCTCAGCAAAACCTGGCTTGGCGGACTGGCCTCACGCTCCCCTCAGGCGCACTCCGGGGCCGTTGATGCCCTTTCCCCAGACGCGTGGTGAGAGTGTTCGAGAACCAGTTTCCCTTCCACATGGGGACAAACGTGACCACGGCCACCCTATGGTCTCTCTCAGCAGGACAGGCTTTCTGATTTCCGAGATCAGCAGTTACGTCCAGTGTGAACAACGTCAGCACCCAGAGGGGTGAAACGAGCAAAGTCTGGAGTTCGTCTCTCAGGTCCAACATGGGCTCTTCTGCCAGCGGCTCTGGTCTCTCGCTTTCCCGGAGCTGCGTTTTTCCTGATCGTAGATGGTTTTCAAGGTACAAGGTGATGCCTGGGCATTCATGACACACAGACCCTAGGAGAAGGGGATTCCGTTTACGGTATAACTTTGTGAGAACTGAGAGTGTGCTTGAATTCATTATTTATTCTTTGGTCATGAAAATGCATTGATTATAAAACTTAACTTTTCCAAAAACGTACCTTTCCCAATCACTGCCAAAATCTTGTTTTGTTCTCTGAAAGTGATCTTCTAAGTCACTTATTTTGGGGAAAAGTACAATTTCCTCTTAATAGAGACTCTTACCTAACATTTAAGGGGAAATAATGATTTTAGCTCGATAGTTCAATGTTCACCTTATGCCTAGTCAGCAAATACCACCACAATACACACGACAGTGATAATGAAGGGCCAGAGGGAGTCCTCCATTAACACTAATGTAAATCCCTCACCTTCAACAACTCGTGGACAGACAGGTGAGGGGCAGCTGGAGAGAGAGCATGTCGTTGGGAATCAACTCCATGGCAGCCTCTGCGTGCGGCTGGGAAGGCAGCTGGTGGCCTGCAGGGGAGGCCTGCACCGTGCACGTCCCGATGCACACGACCCGGTCCTGGACTCAGAAGCGCCCAAGGAAGAGGTCCTGGACCTCAGATGCTGCCCCATCCATGTCAAGGTGAGCCAGCGGACAGCAGCAGACGGGGGGCGCCCTGCCCCAGACCTGCTGCCTTCCAGAGAAAGTGAGACGAAGACAGGGAGAGGGGGAGACGGAGATCTGCAGCCTCGCTCTGCCTGCCACGTTCTCATGCCAGTTTCTCCTGGAACGGACTCCAGCCAGACTTGCTACTGGAAGGGAAGCCTGGGCCAGCATAGCCAAGAGGACACCGCATGCGTGCTCAGTCGCTCAGTTGTGTCCAGCTCTTCACAACCCACGGGCTGCCGCCCAGCAGGCCTGGGGATTCTCCGGGTGAGGGTACTGGAGCGGGCTGCCTCCTCCAGGGGGTCTTCCTGCCCCAGGGGTCAGACCTATGGCTCCTGCGCCTCTTTCACTGGCAGGTGGCGTCTCTAACACGGAGTCACCTGGGACACAAGGTTGTAAAGACTTGGTATCAACCCAGCGGCTTTGAGCCCCTTCGGATCGGGTGCCCCTGTGCTCACGTTGTCCCCCAGGCACACAGCAGCCGCTGGGACAATCAGATACAGCACCTGGCACCCCACCGGTCAGCCGGACAGGTGCCCAGGGCCTGAGAACAGCGCCCTCCTGTGGGCACAGCCTCGTGCCCTTGCAGCCCCAGGGTGGACGTGTATTTCCCAACTCCACGAACAGAGCTGCGGTGCCTCTCAGCATCTCACCAACGATAGACGGCAAACATCCTTCTGGACTGACGCCCGAGGACCCGTCCCGGAGGCGGAACCCCTGTCGGCAGAAGAGCGGCGAGGTGTCCAGAGCAGCTTCCTTCTGCGCCCTCGCTCCTGGAGGCGGGGCTGCTCGGCCAGGGCTTCAGGGCAAAGGTGTGAGGCCCAGGCCACACGCACTGTCCACAGGGCTGCGCTGTGACTGGCCGCTGGCCGCAGGCCCTCCGTCCACGGCGAGCTGGTGCCTGCTGGAGGGTCGAGGTGAAGCAAAGCGCGTCCCCCAGTCCCAGCCCGCGGTGGGGCCAGCCCCCACACTGCAGCTCAGGCGACGGGACTGGAGAAGGCAGAGGCGCCCTCCACCCGCCACGCCCTGTTCTCCGGTGTGGTAAATGTGCTTCCACACGTTCCTTCACGTGCTTCCACATGTCTTCTCTAGCAGTGACCTTGTCCGGGGCCACGTTTGATTTTTCGTCAGAGTGTCTGCGGTTTCCCGCCAGGCTTTGCTTGGTGCCTCACTCTGCTCATGTGAGAGCTTGGGGTTGGCAAGCATTCAAGCCTAACTCTGTCCCCTGATCGCATGACGGACGTGTCAGGCCTGGGACGGCCTTTACCCAGGACCTCACCCAGGACTGTGTGAAGGTCAGCCTGTGCTTTCCTCGCCACTGCAGGTTTCATGTGCTAACGCTCACCTTTCTGTCTCCGTGAAGCTTAGTCCGAATATGAGGTTTACGGCACAAGTCTAGTTTTATCACCAGCTCTTCAGCCACTTCCATTGTATTTGTTAAAATAAGCTTTCTCATTACCTGATCTGAGGTGTCACTTTAATTCCACACCAGATCCCCGCATGGTCTGGGCATAGGTCTAGACCTGCGTCCTCTCCCTTCCTTCTCTTCACTCTGGCAGGACCTTCCAGCTTCACCTCTTGAAACGTGCGGCCGCCGGGCTGGGCCTGCATGCCCTGCCGTTTCAGGCTCTGGTCCAGAGCTCAGCATATGCATTCTTCCTGATGGGCTGTAAATGGATTTTGTCACCATCTCCTAAAAATTCACTAGGGATTTTACTTGAACTCTGTAAGAAGGTTATAGCTTCCTTTGAAAAATGTGAATATTTATATATTTTATGTCTTCTCCATTTACTGAGATCTTCTTGATGAAAATTTTTATACTTTCTTCCTAGAGGAACATTACCTGAGTACAGTTATTCCTAAGAGTCTGTCACTGTTCTTGTGAATAGTCATTTGTATTATACGTTATGGTTATACAGCTCTCTTCAGTTTCTGAGGCACCTACGACCATTTTCTTTTTCTACCAAAAAGAAGAAAAAAGTGTTTTCCACATTTGGACAGAAAGCAAGCTAAGTAAGAACAGATGACATAGGCTTGGCTCGCCTCTCTGCAGTCACGATTTCCGGGCGGCAGAGCGAGGGGCCAGAAGCAGGTCGGGCTGCGGGCTGCCCACCCGCTGCCTCCAGGTGGGAGACAGCAGATGAGTTCACCAGCCGGATGGACGCGGGAAGCAGTCACCAAAACACCCTCCTTGAATACAAATCCTGGAGGAGGCGATTCTACACAGAGGGTATGACTGAAGTGAAGGTACTTGAACTGGTGAATAACCCGGAAAGCTGTTGGACAGAATCCACCGACGTAGCACAAGCGCTTGCTTGGGTTAGCACTTCTCCTAACAGGTGCCCACGTGCAATACCTAACATGTAACCATGACAGCAGAACCACTGGTTTTTAAATGGCCGTAAAATAGACAGATACTTAAATTATAAATGTTGAGCATCAAAGTCCTCCAAAAAATAAACTAATAACCCTGAAGAATTTGAAAGAGTCGACAAAAACGAAAGAAAGACAAAGAAAACACAGAGTAACAAAATTTCCCACAAAAGCACGGGACACAGACAGCCTTGTGGGTATATTCTATCACATTTTTAGGCAATAGTAAACATTTCTATGGGACTTTCCAGGTGGCTAAGCAATGAAGAATCCGCCTGCCAATGAAGAAGATGCAGGAGACACAGGTCCAACCCCCGAGTCAAGACGATCCCCTAGAGAGGGAAACGGCAAGCCGCTCCAGTGCACCTGACGGGGAAGCCCATGGACAGGGAGGCCTGGGGTCACCGAGAGCTGGACGGGACTGAGCAGGCACGCACACACGCTCCTGCTGTTCAAAGCACCGCTATAGTCTACGGAATATCCAGAAATCTCACCACAGTCCATTTTATGAAAGTGTCTCAAAACCGACAGTAGCCATTTAAGACTATAAAAAAATCTTCCTAGAGGAACATTACCTGAGTACAGTTATTCCTAAGAGTCTGTCACTGTTCTTGTGAATAGTCATTTGTATTATACGTTATGGTTATACAGCTCTCTTCAGTTTCTGAGGCACCTACGACCATTTTCTTTTTCTACCAAAAAGAAGAAAAAAGTGTTTTCCACATTTGGACAGAAAGCAAGCTAAGTAAGAACAGATGACATAGGCTTGGCTCGCCTCTCTGCAGTCACGATTTCCGGGCGGCAGAGCGAGGGGCCAGAAGCAGGTCGGGCTGCGGGCTGCCCACCCGCTGCCTCCAGGTGGGAGACAGCAGATGAGTTCACCAGCCGGATGGACGCAGGAAGCAGTCACCAAAACACCCTCCTTGAATACAAATCCTGGAGGAGGCGATTCTACACAGAGGGTATGACTGAAGTGAAGGTACTTGAACTGGTGAATAACCCGGAAAGCTGTTGGACAGAATCCACCGACGTAGCACAAGCGCTTGCTTGGGTTAGCACTTCTCCTAACAGGTGCCCACGTGCAATACCTAACATGTAACCATGACAGCAGAACCACTGGTTTTTAAATGGCCGTAAAATAGACAGATACTTAAATTATAAATGTTGAGCATCAAAGTCCTCCAAAAAATAAACTAATAACCCTGAAGAATTTGAAAGAGTCGACAAAAACGAAAGAAAGACAAAGAAAACACAGAGTAACAAAATTTCCCACAAAAGCACGGGACACAGACAGCCTTGTGGGTATATTCTATCACATTTTTAGGCAATAGTAAACATTTCTATGGGACTTTCCAGGTGGCTAAGCAATGAAGAATCCGCCTGCCAATGAAGAAGATGCAGGAGACACAGGTCCAACCCCCGAGTCAAGACGATCCCCTAGAGAGGGAAACGGCAAGCCGCTCCAGTGCACCTGACGGGGAAGCCCATGGACAGGGAGGCCTGGGGTCACCGAGAGCTGGACGGGACTGAGCAGGCACGCACACACGCTCCTGCTGTTCAAAGCACCGCTATAGTCTACGGAATATCCAGAAATCTCACCACAGTCCATTTTATGAAGAGTGTGTTACCGAGTTACCAAAACCTGACAACCGTGAGCACATTTAAGACTATAAAGACAAAAATTTGAATTGGGATACTAAATACATAATTTATATTAATACATGAATATAAACATATTTAGACAAAGCTGGCCTTATTTCAGGAAAAAGAAAGGTGTTTGTTATTTTAAAAATGTATTTATAGAGTGCACAGCCTACAATAATCTTGACAGCAACCAAAGAAGCATTAATAAAATTCAAAATCATAATTGATTAAAATTATAAAGAAGGTTTGCTCCTAAATTGTTATGATTCAGTGCTCCCAAGAGGACATGGGAACAGATGTATGGTCAGTACCTGGTCAAATAATTAACAGATTCATGGATGTTTGAACAAATGATGGATCTAGATTTTTTTTTTAACAAAATCTGATTCAAATTACAGGATACTGTCTTTTTTCCTCAAAGGATTGTTATCCTAATAAATGGTGCCTACAGAACAACACTGCTTTGTGTTATTTTCTCAGTTAACACAAAATCATGCTAGAGCCCCTTTAGGTGGAGGGAAAAACCAACAGGAAAAGGCATGTGCAACGAGGAAGCCCTCTCTACCCTCACCCTGGATCCAGTTTCAGAACTTGGCAGTGTGTGGAGTTACCAGTCACCTCCGAGGACTCTGGGTGTTGGAAGTGAGACCCCAGCTCTCGCTGAATTATGGACTGGAAAAATCTGCTCTCCTTATGTGTTTCCATGTGGTGAGCTGAAGCTTTCTTGCTCCAGCACTGAGAAGGCCAGCATGTCTCCCCTGGCAGTTTTTAAGATTTTATAAAGTGGAAACTATTTTGCTTCCTTGGACTATCACACTAGGAAGAATGAAAGACGCTGCTATCATGTTTTCTGCTCATTTATTTTTCTGCCTGTGGTAACCTCTTAGATTGAAATGCGTCTAGGTGGGGTGAGGTTTGCAGTTTCACCACTTAAAAATAGAAATGTGTGCACGTCTTTGTTGACATTTTGAGGAAAACACCCCCATCTCTGAGGCTGTTTCTCTGCATTCCATTTTCTTCCCCACGTGTCATATGTCTTTTAGTAGAAATCAGGAGGAGACAAACTTAAAGTAATCTTTCTCCCTACTGAGAAACAGGAGGAGGCTGAAAAGTCATTCACGAACTGAAACCAAGCACGATAACAGCCGCTCTGGGGCTCTCAGGCATGGGGCTTGCTTCTGTGTGCTTCTTTACCAGCACCAAGGAAAAAAAACAAAAGCTCTTACAGCCAGAGGTCTGTGAATAGTTTTCATTTTATCTCAAGTAGTTCAACAGTACAGCTAAGAGTTGTTAATAAAATGCTGGATTAGATGGGGATTCTGACTAATAATCCATTAAAACATCAGGGTTGAAATGCAATTTTCATCATTTCCAGCGGCCTTCCAACTGAACTAAAACTTGGCAGAATTACCACACTGCCCTTAGAGCCTTTACTTCATCATGCTAAGTTTTATTTTGCTTAACTTGCCTTTGGATGTTAGAAGGATACTTATATTTTTCCTGAGCTCACTCACATGTTTACTTGGCCCACATGACTTGATAGTCTGTAACATCGAAAACAGAAATTAAAGATAAGAATATATTACTTTAGGTTCTAAAATAGTTTTTATAAATATTATTTAACTCTGAGATCTCTCAGTGATAAAAAGATTTGACTTGAGAAATGGTTCTTTATAATTGCTTTGCCAGATGACACGAAGTCATGCAGAATGTGATGGATCAAGGTAGGTGGGAAGGAAAATTCTATTGAATATGGTTTTGCAAGAGGCTTCAAAGCTAGAATTTATTTTCTAGGAAACTTCTGACCAAGGTTAAACAATGAGCAATGAAGAACTTGAAAATTGATATTTCCCACCACCCAGCCTCGTGACGTTTTGTTCAAGAATGCTCCCGGTGGCTCAGACGTGACGAGCCCGCCTGCAGTGCGGGAGACCTGGGTTCAGTCCCTGGGCGGGAAGGTCTCCTGGAGGCGGGCATGGCAGCTCACTCCAGTGCTCCTGCCTGGAGAATCCTCGCGGGCAGAGGAGCTTGGCGGGCTACAGTCCATGGGTAGCAGAGTCAGACACGACTGAAAGACGAAGCACACGAGGAAATTAGGTCCTAGGCCACACGGCCAGTGTAAGTGGACGTATGCACAATTTGTTAGGAAAGACGAGCACACAAGACTGAAGATACCTTGGCCCATAAAGTTAGTGTTTTGAAATCAATCTGTGACAAAGAAGGAAAGAGCATACAACGGGGGAAAGACAGTCTCCTCAACAAGCTGTGCTGGGAAAACTGGATGGTTACCTGTAAGAGAATGAGAGTAGAACATGCTCTGATAGCAGATGCGCGTGCCTAGGTTGCTTCAGTTGTGGCTGACTCTGCAAAGCCGTGGGCTGTAGCCCACCAGGCTTCTCTGTCCCAGGGTTCTCTCACTTCCTCCTCCGGTACACACACAGACACAATTTAAAAAAACCTCAAAATGAATTAAAGACCTAAATATGGACCTAGAAATCATAAAACACACAGAAGAAAACAAGGTAGAACATTTTTGACATAAATTATAATAATATTATTTTGGATCTGCCTCCTAAGACAAAAGAAATAAAATCAAAAGTGAACAAATAGGACCTAATCGCACTGAAAAGCTTTTGTGCAGCAAGGAACTACTGACAAAACCAGGATGGCACACAGCATGGGGGATCACACTTGCATAGAACGCGACCGATGAGGGTCGACAGCCAGACACGTAAATGACTCACGCAACTCAGCACCAGAAAACAAACAACCTTATCAAAAACTGGGCAGAGGCTCGAGTCATTTTTACAAAGAAGGGATACAGATGGCCAACGGGTACTTGGAAAGATGTTCAACATCAGTAATTATTACAAAGTATGCTACAAAACATACAAAGTATATTATAAAAATGCAAATCAAAGTCACAGCGAGATACTACTTCACACCTGTCTGAATGGCCATCATCAAAAGACCACGAATCGTAAGTGTAGGTGAGGACGTGGAGAAGAGAGAGCCCCTGTGCGTGTTAGAGGGGATGGAAACGGACTGGCCGTCACCGTGAGTGCTGACGCAGCCACTGTGGGAAGACAGCACTGAGGCTGCTACCGCGTGGCCTAACAACTCCACTCTGGGGTACACACGCAAAGAAAATGAAACACCACCTCAAAAAGACACATGCACCTGGTGTTTTCAGCAACACCATCTACAATACCCAAGATATGGAAGCAACCTGGGCACCCATCAACAGATGAACAGACAAAGAAGATGCAGTACGTATATATACGACAGAATACTGCTCACCCCATAAAAAAGAATACTGTCATTTGCAACCACGAACAAGGACCTGGAGGGTATTGTGCTGGAAGGAATACCAGGGAAAAATGAATACTATATGATATTACTCATACGTGAAATCTAAAAGATAGAACAACTGAATATGACAGACACAGATACAGAGAACAAATCAGTAATTTTTAAAATTATTTAGTCTTTTTAAAAAATTTTTTACAGAGTTTTGTTGTTCACAGACATGTGTGTTCCCAGATCAGTCATATGCATACCCCTGGCCCCTCCCCACCCATCCCCCTCCCCGCCCCTCCCGGCCATCGCACCCCGCCCCTGCGGGATCTCCTATTCCCACAGCTCAACAACCATAGCTACCTTTTCCACATATGACAGTACAGGTTTCCATGGTACTCCCTCCATGCCTCCCAAACAGACTAGGTTAGAGGGGAGGGGCAGGGGAGGGGGCTGTGATTAAGAGACACAAAACCCACTATGTATAAAATAGATATGCAGCAATGATATGTTGTATAGCACTGGGAACACAGTCATTATCTTATAATATCTTTAAAGCATAACCTACAAAAATACTGAATCGTTACGTTGTACATCTGAAACTGTTATTGTAAATCAACTATACTCCAGTTAAATAAGTTAAATAGCTAAATGTATGTGAGTATTTTGACCCAAATTAACTGGGCCCGAGGGACTCTGGCTTTTGCAAAGAGGTAACATTTTGCTCAGGGACAGTGGACAAGGCTCGTCATTGCCTCAGAGGAGGAAATGACCTTAGAATGATTCACCGTGAAGTACAAGTTTTGGTGTAGATTGTTAATAAGATACACTTTAGGAAGTTCCTTACTTTACTAAGTTTATTTATTATATTGGTACAGTTTGTGGTATATCCATTTTACCTAAATAAGGCTGTTGAAAACATAGTCAAGCTCATTTTCCGCAGCTAGAGAGCGGTAAGAGAAACTTTCACATCTAGCATACATACACTAGGGCGAGAGTTGAGAAATAACTGTCTAAGCCTCCATGTCAAGGACTAGAAAAGGAACACCAGTGAAACTGAAGAAAAGACAAATCAAATCAAATAAAGAGCAGAAGTCAGCACAGTCCACAAATACATTTTTGTTTGTGTTTGCATGTGCCTGTTGTCTCTTCCTCACCTGAGGTTGTCCAGGCTCCCGTGCATGACTAGCCTTCACGTCCTCGTGGAAGAAGGCTGGCACCGCCTTCTCTTCTCAGCAGATGCATAGCTGACCCAACCGGCAGGCGTGCAGCCAGTCTCAGGATGTCTGAGAAAAAGTCTAGTAAGGGTAAACGGAAGGAGTCTAGATAGTGGGAAAGCACGTAACTAAAATAAATGGTTTAGTGACATTATAAACCATGGTGCATCAAAGTTAGTAAAAAAAAAAAAGTGACAACTCTGAAATACAGGGGCAGATTGGATTAATAAACTGTCATTAGAACAAGGTGAAAGAGGAGCAGGAGAGGGGAGGATGGGAGTCTGGGGCTAGCAGATGCAAACTATTACATACAGCATGGAGAAACAACGGCCTACTGTAGAGCACAGGGACTCTGCTCAATATTCTGTGATAAATTGCAATGGAAAAGAATATTTTTAAAAAGCTAAAATATACTTATGTATAACTGAATCACTTTGGTGTATAGCAGAAGTTAACACAACATTGTAAATCAACTATACTTTGATAAAAAGAAACAAAATACAAGATAAGCGTATCTTGGCATAGACAGAAGCAAAACTAGAAGCGTTGACCCAAAGTATGACCTTCTTAAGGAGGAAGGTTTTCTGCCGTGCTGAGCAAGGATTGCTCACCTCCCGCGGGCTCTTTCCACTCCCCTTACACACCGTGCCTGCAGACCTGCTGTCTCGAGTGCTCGTGAATGATCTAAGAAGGCCTCCTGTGGAGCGGCTGGTTCCAAACACTGAGCAGGAGAATGCTAGATGCCCCTAGATGGCCTCTTGCTCTTTGCTCTGGTTGGTGGTGGTGGCGCGGAGGGGCGACTTCCAGCAGGTCTGGAGGTGCTGGTGAAGACGTCCTCTCGGTGGGCCGTGACTTGAGGGAAGCAAACGGCTCACTTGATCAAGCGGAAAAGTCATAAATCTGGGGACTTTAAAGGGGCAAGTAATAGAAAATGTGCTAGAGAAATGTCCCTTGGTCAAAAAACAAAGAATCCATCATGAAAACATAATAAATGACTAAGGCACTTGGATATGACAGCCAACACGCCTCAATAGGCGGACTGTGGCGGAGCAGACATGCAGCTGTGACCCACCGGGTGGAGGAGAAAGCAACCGCCAGGGTGACGAGGAGAATGGGCTCATCTTTGGCCCCAGAAGCCTGGACGCTGCTGTGCCCCTCGGCCACGCCAGTGCACTGGCTTCACGCCCTTCCTCCAGATGTAGGTTCAGCTGTGCCAACACTGGTGGGCTCCAACACCACGCTAGCCGATGCCCGCCAACCTGCAACACGTCCAAGGTCACGGGGAGGTCATTCGGAAGGGTGGGCGGTCAGCGGGAGTGTTCCTGACAGACATGCTGCTTTCTGGTGATTTGGTCTTAGTCGACTCCAGTGGTGACAGTGCAGTGGGAGCCCCGCTCCCTCGTCGGCAGTAGCCACGCTGCTCTCGGCTCAGTCGGCTTCTGAGATAAACGGGAACAGGTGAAGCTGTCCAAAGCTTAGGGCTCCTTGCACGAGCAGCTCACTGGGTGAGGGCGGTGGTGGTCAGGTTAGTCGCCGGCCGTGTGAGCTCGTTGGCACCCGCGGGCTGCAGCCGCCGGGCTCCTCTGTCCGTGGGACTCTCCAGATGGTAATATTGGAGTGCGTAGCCATTCCCTTCTCCAGGGGGTTTTACAAGCTCCGGGATCAAACCTGGGACTCCTGCCTTGCAGGAAGATTCTCTACCATCTGAGCCGCCAAGGAATCCCGCTATTGGGATGGCGATTGTCGACATGGGCTCCATGGATACTGATGCCGGGCGATAGAAACACATGACCCAAAATACTAATCACTTGTCCAAACATGTATGGAAAATGCTGGTTCAATACAACAACGAAATGTATTCATTGGTTTCGGAAAGATCCGTCAGAGCTTGACCATGACAATTTCACGTAAAGGCCCAGAAGAGGTGCGAGGGTGCAGCCTGGGACATAGTGTCTCTCGATGCTTCTTCAGGGCCTGCACATAGCCCCAGTTATCTGCACGTGAAACCCAGTTGGCACACAAGGCCTTTAAAGGGGCAAGTAATAGAAAATGTGCTAGAGAAATGTCCCTTGGTCAAAAAACAAAGAATCCATCATGAAAACATAATAAATGACTAAGGCACTTGGATATGACAGCCAACACGCCTCAATAGGCGGACTGTGGCGGAGCAGACATGCAGCTGTGACCCACCGGGTGGAGGAGAAAGCAACCGCCAGGGTGACGAGGAGAATGGGCTCATCTTTGGCCCCAGAAGCCTGGACGCTGCTGTGCCCCTCGGCCACGCCAGTGCACTGGCTTCACGCCCTTCCTCCAGATGTAGGTTCAGCTGTGCCAACACTGGTGGGCTCCAACACCACGCTAGCCGATGCCCGCCAACCTGCAACACGTCCAAGGTCACGGGGAGGTCATTCGGAAGGGTGGGCGGTCAGCGGGAGTGTTCCTGACAGACATGCTGCTTTCTGGTGATTTGGTCTTAGTCGACTCCAGTGGTGACAGTGCAGTGGGAGCCCCGCTCCCTCGTCGGCAGTAGCCACGCTGCTCTCGGCTCAGTCGGCTTCTGAGATAAACGGGAACAGGTGAAGCTGTCCAAAGCTTAGGGCTCCTTGCACGAGCAGCTCACTGGGTGAGGGCGGTGGTGGTCAGGTTAGTCGCCGGCCGTGTGAGCTCGTTGGCACCCAGCGGGCTGCAGCCGCCGGGCTCCTCTGTCCGTGGGACTCTCCAGATGGTAATATTGGAGTGCGTAGCCATTCCCTTCTCCAGGGGGTTTTACAAGCTCCGGGATCAAACCTGGGACTCCTGCCTTGCAGGAAGATTCTCTACCATCTGAGCCGCCAAGGAATCCCGCTATTGGGATGGCGATTGTCGACATGGGCTCCATGGATACTGATGCCGGGCGATAGAAACACATGACCCAAAATACTAATCACTTGTCCAAACATGTATGGAAAATGCTGGTTCAATACAACAACGAAATGTATTCATTGGTTTCGGAAAGATCCGTCAGAGCTTGACCATGACAATTTCACGTAAAGGCCCAGAAGAGGTGCGAGGGTGCAGCCTGGGACATAGTGTCTCTCGATGCTTCTTCAGGGCCTGCACATAGCCCCAGTTATCTGCACGTGAAACCCAGTTGGCACACAAGGCCTTCTATGGGACTGGCCCAAGGTCACGTTCGTCTGTAATCACTCAGTTTAGACTTCATCACACGCGGAGGAAAGGAATCAGCCATGAGAAGTGCTCACAAGAGATGATCATTTATGATGGGAATCTCTGAGCCATAACTCAAGGTTGCACTTACTTCACTAAATGATAATCTAGTAGTAGTTTCATGAGTCCAGCAAAGAACGCTGTATCAATACAGTGACCCACATTTGCAAGTACAAAATCCTACCAGCACGACCTCTCCTGTTGAACAGTTGAGCAGGTGGCAGCCCCCGTGGGGCAGTGTCTGAGAGGTGACGGCAAGACAAGACACGAAACCTGCTATTGCTTATCCAGAAGAGCCAGGCACGGAGCCTTCTGGCAAAGGCCAGAGGTCAATGTTCCGAAGGAGAACAAAGTCCGCAGAAGGCAGACTACACTGTGCTGTCCAAGCAGGGGCTGGATGGAGAGCAGAAGCCAGGGTGATGGAGACGAATGCACGAGGGCCAGCGGAGCTGACGAGGAGGCCGAGTGCAGGTGGGCTTCTGAGGCGGAGTGCAGGCACCTGCGACGGCCCTTTGTGTCGCCCCTCGCCAGCTGGAGTGGGAGTGCCGTGTGCCTGAGCGTTCCTGGGCTGAGCAGAGACACTGGCCAAGCTTCCAGAAAGCCACACTGCAGTGATATTTTCAGAGAAGAGGGGAAGAAAACACTGCTTGCTCTGTTCTCAGTCTCAGGAAACCTTCCTTTCCGCTTAGGGATTTTGCATTCTCCAAATGTGTACAAGGTCGATGAAATTTTTAGCTTAAAAAAATACGAATGGTGCTGGATAAGATTAAATCATTAATTTAAAATGTGCCACATGAAATTATCCATTTCGGTTCTATATTTTTAAAGAGCTTTGGCTTTTGATGACCTTCAGTGATTTCCAAACCTGGCTTGTTTGTTTGGATACAAAGCAAACCAGAACCTTCATATAATGATCCATTCAGAGCTATACAACAAGCACGTATAAAAGAAGAGAAAGAATTCCGGCATCATGGTCTTCATCAGTCACGACGTCATGTCCGACTCTTTATGACCCCAGGGACGGCAGCACTCCAGGCTTCCCCATCTTTCACTGTCTCCCTGAGTCTGCTCAAACTTGTGTCCATTGAGTTGGTGATGCCATCCAACTGTCTCATCCTCCGTTGCCACTCTCTCCTCCTGCCCTCAATCTTTCCCAGCATCGGGGACTCTTCCAGAGCTGGCTCTTCATATCAGGGGAACAAAGTTTTCGTACTTCAGCTTCAGTATCAGTCATTCTTGAATGTTCAGGGTGGATTTCCTTTAGGATTCACTGGTTTGGTCTCCTTGCTGTTCCATCCAAGGGACTCTCAAGAGTCTTCTCCAACACTTGAAAGCATTAGTTCTTTGGCACTCAGCTTTCTTTATGATCCCACTCTCACACACATACACAGCTACTGGAAAAACCATAGCTTTAACTATATGAACCTTTGTTAGCAAAGCAATGTCTCTGCTTTTTAATACACTGTCCAGGTTTATCATAGCTTTTCCTCCGAGGAGCAAGTGTCTTTTAATTTCATGGCTGCAGTCACTATGCCCAATGATTTTGGAGTCCAAGAAAAGTAAATCTGTCACTGCTTTCATTTTTTCCCCTCTATTTGCCATGAAGTGATGGGACTTAATGCCACAAACTTGGTTTTTTGAGTGCTAAGTTTTAGGCCAGCTTTTTCACTCTCCTCTTTCACCCTCGTCAAGAGGCTCTTTAGTTCCTCCTCACTTTCTGCCATTAGAGTGGTGTCACCTGCACATCTGAGGCTGTTGATATTTCTCCTGGCAATCTTAATTTCAGCTTGTGATACATCCAGTCTAGCATTTTTCATGATATACTCTGCATATAATTAAATAAGCAGGGTGACAATATATAGCCTTGATGTACTCCTTTCCCAATTTTGAACCAGTCCATTGTTTCATGTCCAGTTCTAACTGTCACTTCTTGACCTGCATACAGGTTTCTCACAAGGCAGGTAAGGTGGTCTGGTATTCCCATCTTTTTAAGAATTTTCCACAGTTTGTTGTGATCCACACAGTCAAAGGCTTTAGCATAGTCAGTGAAGCAGAAGTAGACAATTTTTATCTGCAATCCCCTTGCTTTCTCTATGATCCAACAATCATGGGACACACTGCCTTTTCTAAATCCAACTTGTACATCTGGAAGTTCTCAGTACGTGGACTGCTGAAATCTAACTTGAAGGATTTCGAGTATAACCTTACTAGCATGTGAAATGAGTGCCATTGTACAATCGTTTGTACATTGTTTGGCATTGCCCTTCTTTGAGACTGGAATGGAAACTGGCCTATTCCAGTCCTGAGGCCACTGTTCAGTTTTCTAAATTTGCTGACATACTGAGGGCAGCACTTTACCATTCAGGATTGAATGTTAACCCCACTCAGGACTGTAAATAGCTCAGCTGGAATTCCATCACCTCCGCTGACTTTGCTGATCGTGATGCTTCACGAGGCCCACTTGTCTTCACACTCCAGGATGTCAGGCTCTAGGTGAGCGACCACACCATTGTGGTTATCTGGGTCATTAAGACCTTTTTTGTGCAGGTCTTCTGTGTATTCTTCCTACTTCTTCTTAATCTCTTCTACTTCTGTTAGGTCCTTACCATTTCTGTCCTTGCATGAAATGGTCCCTTGGTATCACCAATTTTCTTGAATTCACCTCTAGTCTTTCCCATTCTATTGTGTTCCTCTATCTCTTTGCACCGTTCATTTAAGAAGGCCTTCTTATCTCTCTTGCTATTTTCTGCAACTCTGCATTTGGCTGGGCACATCTTTCTCTTTCTTCCTTCTTTTTATCTCTCTTCTTTCCTCACCTATGCGTAACGTCTCTTCAGGCAATCATTTGCCATGTTGCATTGCTTTCTCTTTGGGATGGTGTGGTCACTGACTCCTATACAATGTTACAAACCTCTGTCCACGGGTTTAGGCATTCTGTCTATCAGATCTAATCCCGTGAATGTATTCATCACCTCTACTGTGTATCACAAGGGATTTGATTTAGGTCATACTTGAATGGACTAGTTGTTTTCCCCACTTTTTTCATTTTAATCCTGGATTTTGCAATAAGGAGCTCATGATCTAAGTCACAATGAGCTCCAGAAATTACAATGTTATAAAAGCAGGCTGCTTACGGACATCAGGAGCCTTCTGTCCCCATTACGTGTGGCCTCTCCTGTTACTTCGCAATCCCTTGCTTTCTCTATGATCCAACAATCATGGGACACACTGCCTTTTCTAAATCCAACTTGTACATCTGGAAGTTCTCAGTACGTGGACTGCTGAAATCTAACTTGAAGGATTTCGAGTATAACCTTACTAGCATGTGAAATGAGTGCCATTGTACAATCGTTTGTACATTGTTTGGCATTGCCCTTCTTTGAGACTGGAATGGAAACTGGCCTATTCCAGTCCTGAGGCCACTGTTCAGTTTTCTAAATTTGCTGACATACTGAGGGCAGCACTTTACCATTCAGGATTGAATGTTAACCCCACTCAGGACTGTAAATAGCTCAGCTGGAATTCCATCACCTCCGCTGACTTTGCTGATCGTGATGCTTCACGAGGCCCACTTGTCTTCACACTCCAGGATGTCAGGCTCTAGGTGAGCGACCACACCATTGTGGTTATCTGGGTCATTAAGACCTTTTTTGTGCAGGTCTTCTGTGTATTCTTCCTACTTCTTCTTAATCTCTTCTACTTCTGTTAGGTCCTTACCATTTCTGTCCTTGCATGAAATGGTCCCTTGGTATCACCAATTTTCTTGAATTCACCTCTAGTCTTTCCCATTCTATTGTGTTCCTCTATCTCTTTGCACCGTTCATTTAAGAAGGCCTTCTTATCTCTCTTGCTATTTTCTGCAACTCTGCATTTGGCTGGGCACATCTTTCTCTTTCTTCCTTCTTTTTATCTCTCTTCTTTCCTCACCTATGCGTAACGTCTCTTCAGGCAATCATTTGCCATGTTGCATTGCTTTCTCTTTGGGATGGTGTGGTCACTGACTCCTATACAATGTTACAAACCTCTGTCCACGGGTTTAGGCATTCTGTCTATCAGATCTAATCCCGTGAATGTATTCATCACCTCTACTGTGTATCACAAGGGATTTGATTTAGGTCATACTTGAATGGACTAGTTGTTTTCCCCACTTTTTTCATTTTAATCCTGGATTTTGCAATAAGGAGCTCATGATCTAAGTCACAATGAGCTCCAGAAATTACAATGTTATAAAAGCAGGCTGCTTACGGACATCAGGAGCCTTCTGTCCCCATTACGTGTGGCCTCTCCTGTTACTTCTAATGTGTCTTTCTCCCACGGGCCTCACAGTCCCCAGGTTTCCCCACTGGCTGCCACCTCAGTAAGCCCATCGGCACGGTCAGTAAACGTCTTAGGATTCCTCCCTAAGGAAACCACAGCCAGTACTTAATCCATGTGTCAACAAAGACTCACCTTGAGTCCCCTCTTCCCCTCTAGTCACTTTGCCATCTGGGGCTCCGTGGATACATTAAGGGGGAAAAACTGCCTTTTGTCAAGGAGGCTTGGGGGACAAGGCAGGCTTGGCTCAAGGTGCACACATAAATATCTAGACCCTGTGTAAGGACCGGTGGGCGTCGGTTCTTTATGCTCATCAGAGTGTTTGAGAAAAGGTGGCAGGAAAACCCCTCAAAACACTGAGCTTGGCCACTAGGAGCCCCACACAGAAGAACCATAAAAGAACCATAATGGTAACACTTCTTCCTAAGGCATTTTTGGTTTTGCTGTTGACCTACATGTAGATGTGGAAGCGGGCATAACTGGGGAGTTCTGTGTTTACTGCTCCTTTAGCAGGAGTCATTATCTACCACCATCTTTGAGAACTTCATGTATTTTAGGTGCTATGCTAGATCATTACCTGCTCATTTCACTTAATTTTTACAACCCTATGAGATACATCTTGATATTTCCACTCAGTAAATGAAGAAGTCGGGGTTTAGTTATCCTAAGAACGTCTTCAAGGTTGTGGGCCAATGACAGAAGCAGACATTCAACCCAAAGTTTAAGCTCAAAAGTGTCACACTTACCCCACAGGGCAGAATGAGCTGGTGCAGGCGGAAGACACCTCAGCCCCACTCTCCCCAACGGCACCCAGGCCGTTGGTCAGTTCCCGGTAACCCCTGCCACCACCCCCCCTATCAGATCTAATCCGTGATGTACATCACCTCTACTGTGTATCACAAGGATTTGATTTAGGTCATACTTGAATGGACTAGTTGTTTTCCCACTTTTTCATTTTAATCCTGGATTTTGCAATAAGGAGCTCATGATCTAAGTCACAATGAGCTCCAGAATTTCAGTTATAAAAGCAGGCTGCTTACGGACATCAGGAGCCTTCTGTCCCCATTACGTGTGGCCTCTCCTGTTACTTCTAATGTGTCTTTCTCCCACGGGCCTCACAGTCCCCAGGTTTCCCCACTGGCTGCCACCTCAGTAAGCCCATCGGCACGGTCAGTAAACGTCTTAGGATTCCTCCCTAAGGAAACCACAGCCAGTACTTAATCCATGTGTCAACAAAGACTCACCTTGAGTCCCCTCTTCCCCTCTAGTCACTTTGCCATCTGGGGCTCCGTGGATACATTAAGGGGAATAACTGCCTTTTGTCAAGGAGGCTTGGGGGACAAGGCAGGCTTGGCTCAAGGTGCACACATAAATATCTAGACCCTGTGTAAGGACCGGTGGGCATCGGTTTTCTCTGCTCATCAGAGTGTTTGAGAAAAGGTGGCAGGAAAACCCCTCAAAACACTGAGCTTGGCCACTAGGAGCCCCACACAGAAGAACCATAAAAGAACCATAATGGTAACACTTCTTCCTAAGGCATTTTTGGTTTTGCTGTTGACCTACATGTAGATGTGGAAGCGGGCATAACTGGGGAGTTCTGTGTTTACTGCTCCTTTAGCAGGAGTCATTATCTACCACCATCTTTGAGAACTTCATGTATTTTAGGTGCTATGCTAGATCATTACCTGCTCATTTCACTTAATTTTTACAACCCTATGAGATACATCTTGATATTTCCACTCAGTAAATGAAGAAGTCGGGGTTTAGTTATCCTAAGAACGTCTTCAAGGTTGTGGGCCAATGACAGAAGCAGACATTCAACCCAAAGTTTAAGCTCAAAAGTGTCACACTTACCCCACAGGGCAGAATGAGCTGGTGCAGGCGGAAGACACCTCAGCCCCACTCTCTCCCCTAACGGCACCCAGGCCGTTGGTCAGTTCAGCAGGTAACCCCTGCCACCACCCTTATTGAAACCTCCCCTTCCTCCCTTCTGTCAAATAGTGCAAAACGAGGATCAGGAACCTAAGCGTTTGCAGTTAAAGGATCAATGCACAGAGAGACGCTGAGTAAAATTCCTCCCTGAACCACATCCCAGCTCCACGGCCTTGGGTGACTCACCCCCTCCTCAGGAGACTCTCGCCCACGACACGCGTGGAGCCAAACCCACCCATCCCCCTCGGGGGGTGCTACAACCGTGCGTGAGAGGACTTCTTTAAATGCTGGGTGACCATAAAGTCGCCCCATCAGTGCAGGACGCTCTCAATTCGGGATGCGCGGTGGCCCCCGAGCCAGGAGAGCAAAGGTCTTCCCAACCTGAATCAGAGGAGATGCTTCCAGCACACTGCGCCTCCGGGCACGCAGAGGAACACCAGGTTCCCAGCATCTGGTACTCACACCCCACTGCGTTACGAAGGAAACACACTCCTGCCTGGACCAAGAATGAGAGACGCAGGAGCCAAAGAGCAACAAATTCAATATTTCAGAATACACAGGATGGCTATTAAACAGCTACAAAAGCCCATGGAAAATAAATAAATGAAATTCATAAGCTAGAGCCTTTCATTCTGATTTCTTAAGTTCTAATGTTCCAAGTTCCCAAGAGGACACGCTTACATACAAGCTCCACGGTCAAGGAGGGCCGCGTGGGCCTCGAGCCTCTGAAAACAAGGGAGGGCGCCGTGCAGTCAGCACAGCCCGGGTGGACGTGCCGAACTGCTCCTTTAGCAGGAGTCATTATCTACCACCATCTTTGAGAACTTCATGTATTTTAGGTGCTATGCTAGATCATTACCTGCTCATTTCACTTAATTTTTACAACCCTATGAGATACATCTTGATATTTCCACTCAGTAAATGAAGAAGTCGGGGTTTAGTTATCCTAAGAACGTCTTCAAGGTTGTGGGCCAATGACAGAAGCAGACATTCAACCCAAAGTTTAAGCTCAAAAGTGTCACACTTACCCCACAGGGCAGAATGAGCTGGTGCAGGCGGAAGACACCTCAGCCCCACTCTCTCCCCTAACGGCACCCAGGCCGTTGGTCAGTTCAGCAGGTAACCCCTGCCACCACCCTTATTGAAACCTCCCCTTCCTCCCTTCTGTCAAATAGTGCAAAACGAGGATCAGGAACCTAAGCGTTTGCAGTTAAAGGATCAATGCACAGAGAGACGCTGAGTAAAATTCCTCCCTGAACCACATCCCAGCTCCACGGCCTTGGGTGACTCACCCCCTCCTCAGGAGACTCTCGCCCACGACACGCGTGGAGCCAAACCCACCCATCCCCCTCGGGGGGTGCTACAACCGTGCGTGAGAGGACTTCTTTAAATGCTGGGTGACCATAAAGTCGCCCCATCAGTGCAGGACGCTCTCAATTCGGGATGCGCGGTGGCCCCCGAGCCAGGAGAGCAAAGGTCTTCCCAACCTGAATCAGAGGAGATGCTTCCAGCACACTGCGCCTCCGGGCACGCAGAGGAACACCAGGTTCCCAGCATCTGGTACTCACACCCCACTGCGTTACGAAGGAAACACACTCCTGCCTGGACCAAGAATGAGAGACGCAGGAGCCAAAGAGCAACAAATTCAATATTTCAGAATACACAGGATGGCTATTAAACAGCTACAAAAGCCCATGGAAAATAAATAAATGAAATTCATAAGCTAGAGCCTTTCATTCTGATTTCTTAAGTTCTAATGTTCCAAGTTCCCAAGAGGACACGCTTACATACAAGCTCCACGGTCAAGGAGGGCCGCGTGGGCCTCGAGCCTCTGACAAGAAGGGGAGACAGAGGTCTTGACTCCAGAGCCCTGCGGCCGCCTGCCTTTTGCCCCGAGTGCAGTCAGCACAGCCCGGGTGGACGTGCCGAAGGCCCCACCTGGTTCTCTGGGTCTGCAGAGATCCTCCTTTCTGCCCACACTGCAGAGGTGGCGGCCTCACGCCCCAGCCTTGGGGCACACAGCAGGGCTCTGCCATACCCAGATCCCTCCGCCCTCGCGGTCGCCGGCGTGGGTGGGAGCGTGGCGCCCGCGTTCACTGATGAGTCACGAGTGAGCAGTCCAGCCAGGGCTCCGAGGACAGACGCCAACAGAAAAAACACGTCTGTTCTTCTCAGGCCTGTGCCTTCTCATGGCTGTACACCCACGTGCCTTGTGCCCTCACACCTGCTTGTTCTCATGCTTGGTTGATGCCAGCTGTGGCCGTGGAGGATGAAAGATGAGAAGGCAGTTTGAAAGCGCAGAGCAGGGAGCTGGAAATCCCCGGTCCGGAGCAGGTGGCTGCAGCTCTGATAACTTAAGGTAAAGCCACTTTACCTCTGGGCTTCTCGTCATGTGAAATAATGACTTTGATACTTTAAGTCATTTTTAGTTGTATTATACTATCTGTGTTCAAAAACATGCCACTGGCCAGAGTAAAGCCAAGACTGTGTCTATAGTTGGAAAGGAAAAGATTAGAGAGCACAGAAAATGCCTGCCACCACAAGCATGCGCAGTCCAGAAGCCATCCTAGAAATAATCTAGCCAGCAAAATTTAATGAGAATAAACACAACAGAAACCATGTGCCCATCATTCCACCCGCCTCTACTAAATGTCATCTTATAATACAATTTTAGGGTGTTATTATTGAAAGATAAAATATTATATGTATAACTCAAGCCCCAAGTTCCCTCGTCCCTGGAAAAGATAATAAAAATTGTAGAAACAAGTATAAATAAGCCATTCAATACAGATGTAACTTTGACAAAAGAACCTAAAGACCTCCTGAAATCCCTCCAGAAAAACGTAACTATTATCACTCAACTAAGGCTAAAAGAACATGAGGCACAAAGAGCAACTTCCATGGTTCCAGTGAGAAACAGTGACTCCCTTCGTGTTTCGGGAATGACCTCCCTGCTTCCTCTGCTGCTAACCCCGACAAGATCACACCGACCCTGAGCTCTGTCTCTGGAGGGCCAAAGGACTCCTTTACCACCACCCGTAAGACAGCCAGAATGTCTGAGGCAAGAAGTACAGACATGCCATTTTTCCTGTTGTAATGTCGTGGATCAACAACATTAGATCCTATGTCGTTTTGACAAAGAATGCCGTTTCATGTCTCGGGTCCAGGCTGTTGTAAGAAAGTAGGGCATATTATCATCACATGTAAAAGCAACTATAGATAGTTTACAAGAGAAAAAATCTGCTTGCCTATTTAGAAATTCAAAATAATGCAAAACTGAACAAATCAACTAAACCTACTGAGTGAATGCTAGCATCAGATATAATTAATAGGTACTGAGAAACAGTTATTGAAAAACATTTTATGCTCAGATGACAAACCCAGGAATGTGATAACAAGAAATCAGGGAAGAAAATCATGAACGTGTCCAACCTTCCAGTATCATGGGAATAACACCAAGAAATGTTCACCAAAATGACCTGTGGTTTCTAAAATTAATGCGGATATTTGAATTTTACTATCCCCCAACAATCAATAGTTAGAAGCAAATGCGCAAGTCGACTCCGCCACTTCACAAGCATACTTGCACTGCATAAATCCTGACATCTAAGAAACAAACCAGCTGTAAAAGTACAGGAAAAATCAAACCCAGCCACGTCAGAGTCCTGAGGATTGTTTCATCTGACAGTCCTTGTAATCCATGACCCGCGGAGCAATCTCTCCTAGCAATATGGTCTTGCTCTAAAGATCTCTAACAGGGATTTGAGTTCGGCCCCAAAGGTTGCAGCTGGCCGGGGTCACAGAGCGTCACCGTCACCCGCCTCAGGCCAGGCTCCACTCCGGAGCATCTCTCCTCACAGAAGGGAGGCAGGAGGGCCCGCTGCAGTCCCCAGGCCAAGAGCCATCTACCCTCAGGTTAAGGGATTTAGAGATCGCAGGTTGCCTTCCTGGGAAAGTGAGAAACCATTCCCAATTCTTCCATCTGTTGTGGAATCTCCACCATAAATGTTTACTCCTCTCCAGCCCTGCACACGGCGACACTCCGCTGTCCTCAAGAGCAGCGTGTCTGGGACCCCTGGGAGCAGCGCTGGCCCAGCTCAGCCCCTCTGTCGGTCATCTTACTGTTAAACAGTGTTTGAAGAGTCCATCTGAAATACAATAAACTAGAAAATTGGGCAAGAACAAGAAATCATGGGAGGGAAAAGGAAAAGAAGAGGAAAGTTCTTGTATGTACATCCTAAAGGGGAACCAAGATTGGCTTCAACACTGTTTCAAATGGTCTGCGTGTCTCTCTCCGGGAAACCTGTGGGGAGCTGCCCTGTTTCAAGGGGTTTCCTTTAAGGAAACAGAGCCCTGGGAGCTGCCCTGGCAACAGGGGCTGATAACAGCATAGCTCTCTGTCCCGCCACCCCAGGTGTTGTGAAGATGTTCCTTAGCTATCATAAGGAACACCTGGAGCCTCTCTACAGGGCTTGAGGGGCATTATGACCCAGAACCATTGTAATAACACACCAGGAGGTAACACCTAGTTTATGATCGACACCTGGCCTAAAGCTCGTGTTATGATCAACACCTGGCCTAAAGCACGTGTTATGATCGACACCTGGCCTAAAGCACGTGTACACAATTACTTGGTGAAGTATAAAAGGGATGAGCGAATTCAATAAACTTGTCAGCAACTTGTCAGCAACCTCTAGAGTTGTCTGCCTTCTTGCTGTCCCTCTCAACCCCATCTTTTCTGTCCTTCTTTCTTTTCTTAGCCTATCTGCCACTCTCTTCAGGACCTGTTCGATTGCCGGCGGGCCCGGCAGAAACCAGTTCTGGGAAGTAGCTCAGCAGAAGCAGACGTCCTGTCTCCGCCATGGAGAGGGCCGCAGAGGCTCCCCTCCTGTGCATCGTCTGGACCCTGTCCTGCGCAGACCTTCCCCTGCTGATTTGGTCTGTGTCTTTCCCCTGTATTAAAGTGTGAGTATATGCCTCTCAGTGAGTCTTTCCAGGGACTGGTCAGACTTGCAGTCTGTGTAAGGAGGGAGGGGACCGTGCACTCGGGACCTCCTGGTGGTCTAAGCCCTTTGCGTCAGGATATGGGTTAGGCCAAGTCAGGCTGAATCGCGTCTCTGCTCTAAACCCTCCAGGGTCTCTCATGCCACCCAATGTCCTCCTGGAGGCTTCATCACATGTCTGGGCCACTCCCTTGCCAACAGGACCACGCCCATCTCTCTGCTCCAGTCCTGAGCCTTCCTGCTGCTCACTGACCATGCAGAACAGGGTCCTGCCTCAGGGTCCCGAGGCCAGTCCCTCTGCTCTCCCCCGAGTCATTCCAACTGCCCACCCCACCTCCTCGGATGTCCCTGTCTGTGAAGCTGGCCTTGTAACAGTGAAGAGACCACTTGTCCTGTTTTGTTTCTCTCCAGACACTCCTCCATGAGTTCTGTTCACGTTGGACTCCCAGCCCTCAGAACTGAGCATACAGCAGGCACTCAGGGCAATATGTGTGACTGGTGAGCAGACGAGGGGATGGTGCCTCCCCACCTCACAAAGCACCAGGAGGCAGAGGTCACTCCTGGAACCAGGCAGGCCAGTGGACGCACACACACCTTCTGCTAGGAGGCGAGAGTGAGGCAGGATGGGAGCGACAAGTTCCAGACGCCAGGGCTTGGGGGAGAGAGCATTCAACTTGATGTGGATGGTCTCAAAATTACACCATCTTACAAAGTTCTCGTAAACTCAGAAGAGAGGCTGCTTCTGAAATCTGACTCAGCTTTTATTCTCTGCAAATATGCAAATCAGTCAGTTTCATCACTACTAACTTCATCTAGGAAAAAATCCATTAGAGCAAAGAGGTTTCTTACATGAGATGTTTCTGGCAAAATACAGGATCATTCTCCAGACCTCCAGATCCATTCTGTTCTGCTAAACAAGGCTAAAAGGCTCCTGGATCCGTTCCCTAAGACATCAGAAGTTTCCATGTACTTCCCGAACTACGCTTGAGACAGAGGCGCCTTGGCTCCTCCCTGGATTTGGTCTGTGTCTTTCCCTGTATTAAAGTGTGAGTATATGCCTCTCAGTGAGTCTTTCCAGGGACTGGTCAGACTTGCAGTCTGTGTAAGGAGGGAGGGGACCGTGCACTGGGACCTCCTGGTGGTCTAAGCCCTTTGCGTCAGGATATGGGTTAGGCCAAGTCAGGCTGAATCGCGTCTCTGCTCTAAACCCTCCAGGGTCTCTCATGCCACCCAATGTCCTCCTGGAGGCTTCATCACATGTCTGGGCCACTCCCTTGCCAACAGGACCACGCCCATCTCTCTGCTCCAGTCCTGAGCCTTCCTGCTGCTCACTGACCATGCAGAACAGGGTCCTGCCTCAGGGTCCCGAGGCCAGTCCCTCTGCTCTCCCCCGAGTCATTCCAACTGCCCACCCCACCTCCTCGGATGTCCCTGTCTGTGAAGCTGGCCTTGTAACAGTGAAGAGACCACTTGTCCTGTTTTGTTTCTCCCCAGACACTCCTCCATGAGTTCTGTTCACGTTGGACTCCCAGCCCTCAGAACTGAGCATACAGCAGGCACTCAGGGCAATATGTGTGACTGGTGAGCAGACGAGGGGATGGTGCCTCCCCACCTCACAAAGCACCAGGAGGCAGAGGTCACTCCTGGAACCAGGCAGGCCAGTGGACGCACACACACCTTCTGCTAGGAGGCGAGAGTGAGGCAGGATGGGAGCGACAAGTTCCAGACGCCAGGGCTTGGGGGAGAGAGCATTCAACTTGATGTGGATGGTCTCAAAATTACACCATCTTACAAAGTTCTCGTAAACTCAGAAGAGAGGCTGCTTCTGAAATCTGACTCAGCTTTTATTCTCTGCAAATATGCAAATCAGTCAGTTTCATCACTACTAACTTCATCTAGGAAAAAATCCATTAGAGCAAAGAGGTTTCTTACATGAGATGTTTCTGGCAAAATACAGGATCATTCTCCAGACCTCCAGATCCATTCTGTTCTGCTAAACAAGGCTAAAAGGCTCCTGGATCCGTTCCCTAAGACATCAGAAGTTTCCATGTACTTCCCGAACTACCTTCCGCGTTGAGACAGAGAGCGCCTTGGCTCCTCCCACAGCATGGGAACGTGCACAGTTGCAGTTGGCGGAAAGGGTGTTTCCTCATTGAAAGCCTCCATGCTTGTGACAAAAGGCAGATTGTGAGAAATACGTGTTTCTATCCCATTCCCATGACCCCTTATGACTGAATCATGCCACGTCCAAGGGTCCACCCTGCTGCCCTCTGACAAGAAAAAGACGTGCCCCTCTGGGCGTGTGGATCTGCTCTGACAGGTAGAGGACCGCACAGCTTCCAGGCTCCCTCCTGTGTGGCACCATGACGACCTCCTGGGATGAAAGGGGCATTGTGACTGCTTACAGCTGGAAGGCTGAGGGCAGGGAGACTCTGAAAGGGCCAGTGTTTGCCAACCCACCAGCGACCCAAGAGCAGACGCAGCAGGAAAACCAGTGACAACACATAAGTGCTTGTGGGGTGACTCCCAGGAAGGAGGCTTGTGCTAGAAAGGTTATGGAGTGACATCATCACACAGCCAGACTTAGATCAGAGCATTTTTTGTTTTGACTCCAGCTGAATACCCATCATTCAAAAAACACCTGCTGAGGGTGAAACTGTGGAATCCACGGAGTCAGGGGACAGCCTTCCGAGGGGCTGAGTGCAGCCTTGAGTTGAGCTGGGACAAAATAAAGAGGAAAGCAGCTCTCTGACCGTGCACCCCAAACCTGGCTGCCTCACAGCCCCCTTCTTGAGACACTCTGCGTCCATGTGTGTGATGCGTGTGCTGTGAGTATGGAGATGCTCTCCCTCCTCCCATGCTCTGTGCTCACAGGGATGTCTGCACCATAACGAGGAGAGGCCGGGCTCGCCGTCCCGCTCTGGACGTGGAGGAGGGCAGGTGTGTGCTCCAGACCTTCCTCCGAGCGACTCAACCCTGTTCTGGTTCATGAGGAAAAGCTGAGAAAAATAATAATAATAGTCAAAAGGAAAAGCTGACAGGCTGCTCTCATGAACCAGAGGCACGTGTCTGTGCATCCCAGGTCCAACTCCAGACACTAACTGATGGAACTATTAGAAGAATAAGGATGCCAGGCTTCCCTTCACCACCGATTCCTCAAGGCGGGTAGAAAACTTTCCTTTAAGAAACCAAAAGGAGCTATAGACAGTTTGGGTTAAAACAACTTACTTTTATTCCATAACCAAGCTTTAGAATCATTACATTTTTAAGCAAATTTCAGCTTCGGGATTCTGACAAGTCATTTATTAACTAATTAAATATTAATTAAGATTTGTCCTGTTAATTATTTCCATTTGAGCTGGGTTATCAGTGGGAAAGGCTATGACAAACCCAGACAGCCTATTAAAAAGCAGAGAGATCACTTTGGCAGCAAAGATCTGTATAGTCAAAGGTATGGTTTTTCACGTACAGATGTGAGGCCTGGACAATAAAAAAAAGGCTGGGCGCCGAAGAACTCGTGCCTTCAAACTGTGGTGCTGAAGAAGACTCGAGAGTCCCTTGGACAAGGAGATCAAGCCAGTCAATCCAAAAAGAAATCAACCTTGTCTGATTGGTTGAAACTCTAATGCTTTGGCCACCTGATGCGAAGAGCCAACTCATTGGAAAAGACCCCGAGGCTGAGAAAGGTTAAAGGCAGGAGGAGGAGGGGACAGCAGAGGATGAGATGGTTGGGTGGCATCATCAGCTCCATGGACATGAGTCTGAGCAAACTCCAGGAGACGGTGAAAGACACGGAAGCCTGGAGTGCTGCCATCCATGGGACCACGAAGAGTCCGACGCGACCGAGCAACTGAACAACATCAATAGGAAAATTAAGGAAACTGGCTTCTTCCTGAGCATACCGACTGAATTACGTGTGAAATGCCACTGGGAGCTACTGCCACAGAGCTGGAGCTCAGATCAGTTTTGAAAACAGGTTTTCTCTGGACATGCGTTATCCTGAGGCTCTATGGATGTAACTGTTATAGACAGGTGGACACCCGCTGTCCGCGTCGGCTTCCCATCCGAAGCCGCATCACACTCTGTCTACCGAGCTTCCGTGTGGCTTCCGTAGGCTTATTCTGGATCACAGACCACCTGGGTGGGAAGCCAAGCCCTGTGGCTATTTGCTACCGGATAAAGGCCTGGTGTCACCACCGATTCCTCAAGGCGGTAGAAAACTTTCCTTTAAGAAACCAAAAGGAGCTATAGACAGTTTGGGTTAAAACAACTTACTTTTATTCCATAACCAAGCTTTAGAATCATTACATTTTTAAGCAAATTTCAGCTTCGGGATTCTGACAAGTCATTTATTAACTAATTAAATATTAATTAAGATTTGTCCTGTTAATTATTTCCATTTGAGCTGGGTTATCAGTGGGAAAGGCTATGACAAACCCAGACAGCCTATTAAAAAGCAGAGAGATCACTTTGGCAGCAAAGATCTGTATAGTCAAAGGTATGGTTTTTCACGTACAGATGTGAGGCCTGGACAATAAAAAAAAGGCTGGGCGCCGAAGAACTCGTGCCTTCAAACTGTGGTGCTGAAGAAGACTCGAGAGTCCCTTGGACAAGGAGATCAAGCCAGTCAATCCAAAAAGAAATCAACCTTGTCTGATTGGTTGAAACTCTAATGCTTTGGCCACCTGATGCGAAGAGCCAACTCATTGGAAAAGACCCCGAGGCTGAGAAAGGTTAAAGGCAGGAGGAGGAGGGGACAGCAGAGGATGAGATGGTTGGGTGGCATCATCAGCTCCATGGACATGAGTCTGAGCAAACTCCAGGAGACGGTGAAAGACACGGAAGCCTGGAGTGCTGCCATCCATGGGACCACGAAGAGTCCGACGCGACCGAGCAACTGAACAACATCAATAGGAAAATTAAGGAAACTGGCTTCTTCCTGAGCATACCGACTGAATTACGTGTGAAATGCCACTGGGAGCTACTGCCACAGAGCTGGAGCTCAGATCAGTTTTGAAAACAGGTTTTCTCTGGACATGCGTTATCCTGAGGCTCTATGGATGTAACTGTTATAGACAGGTGGACACCCGCTGTCCGCGTCGGCTTCCCATCCCGAAGCCGCATCACACTCTGTCTACCGAGCTTCCGTGTGGCTTCCGTAGGCTTATTCTGGATCACAGACCACCTGGGTGGGAAGCCAAGCCCTGTGGCTATTTGCTACCGGATAAAGGCCTGGTGTCACCAAACCACCGAGGAGATGGAAAGGCACAGAGCACTGGCTGCCAGGCGCGGGCCACGCCAGCCACACAGACGAGGCCCCAGAGCTTCCCACGACACTTGGCCCAGACCCTGGAGACCTGCCTCTGGGTGCCTCGGGGTGGTCTGCCATGGGGCAGGCGCCACCAGCCAGGCCTCGGGAGAGGCGAAGCAGTGAGTGTGGGCATTCGGTTGGCGCACGGCCGTGGAGGAGGCACACGAGGCTCTGGAGAACCTGACATGTGAGAGGAAGAGACGACGGCCCTGCGTCCCCATCCTCTGGAGCCTGGTGGGGTCTCAGTAAGACCCCCTGAAAGAGTGGATGCCCGAGAGACAGGTCCTACAGAAACCCACGCCGGAACGCAGGAGACGGCTCAACGCAGCACGGGAGACACGGACTGGCACTTCCCAACTGGGCTCCCAGCCCCTTCTGCCCCAGAGCTGCCCCGCCCACAGCGATTATTATAAAGTCAAAGAAGCAGAAATGAGTCTCACTGGTAGAACTAGGAGCTCCGCGATCAGTGTTTCTGGGCCCGGGGGAGGCTGTTGCTGCCACATCCCAGGTATGCAAGGTCACGTCAGTCCTGTCCAACTCTTTGCGGCCCCGTGAACTGCAGTCGGCCAGGCTGCCCTGCCCATGGGGACTCTCCAGGCAAGAGTACTGCAGGGGGCTGTGACGCCCTCCTCCAAGGCATCTTCCCGACCCAGGGATCAAACCCACGTCTCCTGTGGGTCCTGCATCACAGGCAGACTCTTTACCACTGAGCCACCGGGGAAGCCCCCAATGAGCGTTCAAACATTGACTCAGACGCAGAACGCCTCTGAAGGATCTGGTGCTCACAGACCACCAGCTGGGCCTTCCGTTTGTTTGTCTTTTCACGTGCAGGCAGGACATTTCTGCAAGACGAAGCAAAGACAGGGCATTTCGTCGGAGCCTCTGCTGCCCCCCAGTGGTGTCAGTCACATCCGCAGGCGTGGGTGGCATGGGATGCCATGTGAGTCCTCACCCAGGGCTCTGAGGCCAATGATTTAGACCTGAGAAACCGCCCAGATCGCTGGGATGAAGAACCACGTCCCCACAGGTCTGTACGTGTTCTGTGCCATCACCACATCCTCCAGCCGGGGCTCTGCCCGGCTCCCAGGTCATTCAAGGAGATCTCACAACCTGCTCTGCTCCAGGAGCCCCCGTTTGCGGCTCGGGCTGTTGACAGAACAGGTGTCCCTGATGGCCGGCGTCGGGGACCCCCAGGGTCAGAGGGCTGCCCGTGACCGTGGAGAAGCGCTTCTGGCTGTCGTGGAGGCCGCCCGGCGCAGCGACGCTGCCTGAGCCCGAGGGGCTGCCCGTGTTCCAGCCGTCTTCGGGAACCCCGGGTCTGAGGTCGGCCCCCGCTGGAGGGAACAGCTCGTCCTCACGGAAGGGCGCACCTGACCTGCCGTGGTTTTGACTTTCCAGCTTTGAGGTGGCTAGACCACACGGGAGCTGAGATCCAGGAGGAGGGCCTGACGAGGCTGACACTGAGCAGACGATGCTGGGGGCGGATGTCTGCCCGGAACGAGCCCTCGCGCTGCTCTCGTCCGGGGCTGGGGGCAGCCGCCAGCCGCGCAGGCCCCCCCGCCCCCCGCCCCCCGGTCTTCTGCGCCTCTCTCAGTTGAAGGAAGCCCAAGGCCTCTGGCTTCCAGCACAGCCTGTTACCCCGGCTCCCCGGTTCTCTGCTCCCTAGAGCCTCAGGTGAGGGCTGGGTGAGGAGCTGCTTGGAAGGGGGCTGGACGCCCAGGGAGGCCTGGGCTTGTCCTCATCAGCATCTTCAGAGACAGACAGCCCGAGCCTCCCACCACTGGCTGGAGCTGGGACAACTGAAAACACCAAGTCACCACCCGAGCGGCAGCCCCAGGCAGACTCTCGCGTGCGGCCTGTGCTCAAGCTTTCTGACGCGGCCGGCTTTGCCTCAGTGCTGAGCAGCTGGAAGCCTCAGCATGACTGACGCGAGCCCACACGGCTCCCCTGTTGTCAGGAAATGCCTAGTAAATACTTGCTGGAGACCTTTCTGGGGCCTGCACTCTGCATAAACGCAGCAGGGCATTTCGTCGGAGCCTCTGCTGCCCCCAGTGGTGTCATCCCCGCGGCGGGGCAGGGTGAGTCCTCACCCAGGGCTCTGAGGCCAATGATTTAGACCTGAGAAACCGCCCAGATCGCTGGGATGAAGAACCACGTCCCCACAGGTCTGTACGTGTTCTGTGCCATCACCACATCCTCCAGCCGGGGCTCTGCCCGGCTCCCAGGTCATTCAAGGAGATCTCACAACCTGCTCTGCTCCAGGAGCCCCCGTTTGCGGCTCGGGCTGTTGACAGAACAGGTGTCCCTGATGGCCGGCGTCGGGGACCCCCAGGGTCAGAGGGCTGCCCGTGACCGTGGAGAAGCGCTTCTGGCTGTCGTGGAGGCCGCCCGGCGCAGCGACGCTGCCTGAGCCCGAGGGGCTGCCCGTGTTCCAGCCGTCTTCGGGAACCCCGGGTCTGAGGTCGGCCCCCGCTGGAGGGAACAGCTCGTCCTCACGGAAGGGCGCACCTGACCTGCCGTGGTTTTGACTTTCCAGCTTTGAGGTGGCTAGACCACACGGGAGCTGAGATCCAGGAGGAGGGCCTGACGAGGCTGACACTGAGCAGACGATGCTGGGGGCGGATGTCTGCCCGGAACGAGCCCTCGCGCTGCTCTCGTCCGGGGCTGGGGGCAGCCGCCAGCCGCGCAGGCCCCCCCGCCCCCCGCCCCCCGGTCTTCTGCGCCTCTCTCAGTTGAAGGAAGCCCAAGGCCTCTGGCTTCCAGCACAGCCTGTTACCCCGGCTCCCCGGTTCTCTGCTCCCTAGAGCCTCAGGTGAGGGCTGGGTGAGGAGCTGCTTGGAAGGGGGCTGGACGCCCAGGGAGGCCTGGGCTTGTCCTCATCAGCATCTTCAGAGACAGACAGCCCGAGCCTCCCACCACTGGCTGGAGCTGGGACAACTGAAAACACCAAGTCACCACCCGAGCGGCAGCCCCAGGCAGACTCTCGCGTGCGGCCTGTGCTCAAGCTTTCTGACGCGGCCGGCTTTGCCTCAGTGCTGAGCAGCTGGAAGCCTCAGCATGACTGACGCGAGCCCACACGGCTCCCCTGTTGTCAGGAAATGCCTAGTAAATACTTGCTGGAGACCTTTCTGGGGCCTGCACTCTGCATCGTAATGCTGAGCCTCGTCCCCGGAACTGGGCCGTCCTGGTTCCACATCCAGCTCTCAGGCCGCAAGCACCTTCCTTGGGCTCCGTCTCCCTGGCTGTAACATGGGGTTGGTAAGAGGCGAGAGGCCCAGACGAGGTCACCTGTGGACAGAGGCACATTTTAAGTGGTACCCGTCGCTGTTGTTACTGTTACAAATGGAAACTGAAAAACAAGATTAGTCATCACCGTGGAGCCTTCCCTCCGCCCCGCCTGAAACCCCAGGGCCGAGGCGGACGATGCAGAGCGCGGCTCCCACGCCAGCACCTGCACCTGCCTTTGGGCGCTGTCCTCGGGGCCCCGCGGAGGTCTGGCCCGGGGCCGCCTGGCTCCAGCTGGAGGTGGGGCCGTGGACGCTCACAGCCTCCTGGGCCCCGCGCAGTCCAGCGCTGGCAGGTGACGGCTGAACTCCTGACCTGGGCTGGGCAAGTGGAAAGTTAAACTTCCATGAACTCATGAGCCCCAGAATCCTCGCACGCCCAGGCGGACAAGAGGGAGAAGGCGGCAGGGTTGGGGGCCCCACTTCCTCTGCTACCCAGATTCCCCCTAAATCTGTTTTCCTACATGGGGTTTCACAACGAGGTGCGGTTTACTGAAGAACAAGCCTGTCATTTAGAGAGAAAACATGGAGTCTGAAGGCCAGAGAGTGACAGTGTGGAGCCAGGCCCAGAGTCCCGGCTCAGGACTCCTCTACTCAACAAAGCAGAACAGAAGCTCAGGCAGCTCCCTGCATGGAGGCTGGAGATGCAGAGCCAAGCCTCCAGCCTCTGTTTCGGGGAGCGCGCAGGCTGCAGGAGACAGAGCGGGCGGGCGGTCAGGGTCCCGGGACGGGGGGAGCCCAGGGCACACGCGTGGGCTGAGCTCTGAAGCCAGGACTCTCGCGTGGCACGGGGCCGTGGGCACCGCGAGACTGTTCAGCGCACTGGTTGGGATTCCAGCCAGGAGGGATGGGCGTGCCGCGAAGGCGGCAGGGAGGCCACAAAGAGGGTCTGGCTTCTGCCAGGGCCCCAGGCCCCCCGCGTTCCCACTCGGCTGCAGCAGGGAAACACCTGGCTGGCTGGCAGCTGGGGGTGCAGGGGCATCTACGTGGGCAAGGTGATCAAACGCTCATCACTCTGTTCTTTATAGTCTGTGACTTTGGAAGAAAAGTCACACATAAAACATGAGTGACACTCCTGAATGCGGAGTCTGAGCACTTCCAGCAACGATCTTGTCGAAGTTTAATGAGAACTTCAGCCTGTGTCTGCAAGTATCACTCTTTTACAACAGGCTTTGGAAATAAATTGGCCACAGGGCTCTTCTTGACTCGGAATGTGTACTGAATCATTCTGATAATCACCGTTCGTTAACAAACAACAGTCCTTGTTCTCCTGAGCAGACAAGTTACCACCTCTTCCTCTAATTGACTGAATGTCCTGTTTGTTTGCCATTAAACAAAACTGGAAAATTTGATCTCATGAAAACAGACTTCAGATGGGTGATCATTTATGAACCTAAGTTACTTTTCTCTGACAATGACAGAGGTCACTGAAATTTGATGATGCAAAAGGATTTCTAATTCAGTGAAACTTTAAAATCCAAGTATTTCAAAATAATACAGCTCTTCCACAGGAATATGCAGAGGCTTCTCTATGAATTTTGTTCTTTTGGCTTCACATTAAAACTCCAGCTACACATGACTGGCAAGCCATCTTTAACATCACTTTTCCCAAGTTGGGCTTTACTTTACATGTGTGAACTTTTTCAATACATGTTAATATATTTCAGTTATATGTCCTTTAGTCCTCACATATGTCAGTTAGTTGAACACTTCTTGTAAGACAATACTGTTGTAAACAAATCTGCAAAGAATCTCTCACAAAATGTTGTGGCTTTTTTTCTTTATTCGTTCTTTTTCTTAAAACCATTTGGTTAACATTGGTTAAGCAGTTAGACATCTTAGAAATTCCAGAGTGGTCTTTGGATTTCATTTTTTCTCGTAAGGCTGGCACTGGATGGACCACTAATGACTGGCGTTTTACTGATTCATCACCGACGTGGCACCGGCAGACTGGAGATTAGAGCTACAGGAATGTTGTTCAGCATAAGGAGCTTCTTTCTGTCATAAAAACTGCACTGCCTGAGCCCCGGGTTTCCAGACTGAACTCTTGATTCAGAGCACCCCCTCTCCTCTGAGTGCACCCTCAGGACTGGTGGACAGACAGATGCAGGTGGGGTTTCCATCGACCTCATCTGTTTCAAACAGTTTTTTTATATCTATCCAGATACTTGTTACGGTACTGCCTTCAGGACAAATTATGTTCTTCCAAGAACTTCTCTGCAGGGATTCTACTGAGGCTGTCAACAATTACTAACGTCTACGCAGAATCATCCATCTGTAGCAAGAGCTTCTGGACTTAGCGATCATCTGGATCAGTCCTGTCTCCACATCCTCAGATGTGAGCCTCCCAAGAGCACAGGGGAGGCATCTCTTACACTCCCTTCGCTTCGCTGCCCCAAACATAGTGACTTCTGCAGTTGTGGGAGGGGTTTCGCTGTGGCTGCTTAATGGATGAGCTCGTGTCTAGCTTCTAAAGTTCAGTTTGATCATCTTTCAAATAATCTCTCAAAATAAGTTTGTTTACTGAGAGGTGGATGGAGTGGAGGCGAAGCCCAGCGCGGAGGCGTCTGGGGTTCTGAGGCCTCTGGCTTGTGTGGATGGGTGGGCAACGCGGCCACTGATGGAACGGAGCCCACACAGAGACCAGCTGAGACGACAGATGATGCGTCCAGCCTAGGACGTCAGTTTGAACTGCTAGTGGGGTTGACAAATGAGAATATCCAGCAGGCATTAAAGAAATGCAAATAAAAAGATCAGAGGACACAAGTGATCTCTGAACACATCAGTTGGATATTGCACAAACATATATGTATGTACCTGATTTATTACTATATGTATATATAGTACTGGGCCGCACACTTGTTAAAGCAGTGAGACAGGTTTTATCTGCGCTGTTACTGTAGGGCAGAGAAACCTCCGAATGCACCTGGGCGGTCTGGAAACAGAAAGTTGGTCCGTGCTGACTCCGCGCCTGGCAGCAGCTGCTGGCCTGCGGTTCTGCAGGGCCAGTGCGAGTGGCACACTCAGGACCCAGCCCCGCCGCCTCGTGCCTGGAGCTCGTCCCGTCAGCCCCTTAGCATCAGAGGCTGAAGACTTTAGAAAGAACAGGACATGGACGGAGGCAAGTTTTCATGTAGACAGGAGAGCTCAGAGCACACGGACAGAAAGGCGGACCCTCCAACCCAGAGAGGCGTTCCTGGGATGGAGGACAAGGGGGTGCACACGCTTGTCTATCCAGAGAAATGCTGTAAGTGAACCCAAGGGCAAGAGACAGAGCAGGAAGGGCCATGTCTTCCCGCCACACCCCACAGCCTCGGCGATGCTGGAGCACCGGAGAGCGTGGGAGACGAGCCCAGCACCAGGGTTAAGAAGCTTAGGCTGGTGCCTGAATGTTCGGGTAGAAAATTACTCACCAATCTGAACTCCTCTTTGCATAATTTTTTATTACGCATACTCTCTTATCTCTCTTCCAGAATGCTCACTCATCAAAGTCTGCTTTTTGCACTTACACCTGATGGAATTAGAGCCCTGGGTTTTGAACAACGGGCTGTAAAGTAGTTAAAGCATCATTCGAAGACCTCTGGGACAGTCATGGCTACTCTTCTGCAGGAGGAGCCCAGCTATCCCCAGTGAGCAGCTCTGATGCCACCAAAGCCCCCACGGGGATGAAGGCGGGGCCCCCAGGGCGCTGTGGCTCCAGGACCGAATGCCCCCTGCGCCGCATGGTCCCGGAGCGGGGTCCGGAGCTCAGGGCGCCGGAGGAGAGCTGCTGAGTCAGCGGATGAAGTCAGGCGGAGTTAGACCCAGTTTTGCTCCTAAAACTGCCGTCTGTCACATGCATTACCCACCCCTCACTGGAAACACGCACACACATCTGTGACCGTCTGTAGAGAAACATTTTACTGGAACGACACCACATAAAGCGGCATGTTCTGTTCTGACAAACGGGCTCCCTCAATGAACCCACGCGGGTGACAGAAGGTGCCCGCCAGCCCAAAGGGTCTCCATCCCTCCCTAGACAGGCTCCGGATGCCGTCGGATTTCCCTTGTCACAGGTTTGTTTGAATTCTTCTAGAACTTCCTGTAACTTGTCAAACACTGTGTCCTGTTTTCTGTCTGGCTTCTTCCACTCGGCAGAACAGCTGAGAGGTCTTTACCTTCCCGTCTTCTCACTCGTCTGGGACGTGTTTCAGGCACCCAGGGCGCGTCCACTGCAGATGGAACAGACTTGATGCACCCGGGGGCTTGTCACGGCATCCCGTGTGGCTCTCCAGGTCCAAAGGCCACGTTCCGGCTCTTTAGTGGACGCCGAGTGTTGTCCTGGTGGCTGATGAATACATGTCAGCTCCAAAGGCCAGGTCCTCGCTGCGTGGCAGGAGGCTCTTGGGCGTTTGAAGACGGTTATGTAAAGAAAAGGTTGCAGCGGGAGGGCAGAGAGATGCCAGGCAGGCGGCACCGGTGGGTCCGGGCCAGAGCCGAGACGTGTCCAGGAGGACGGCCCCGCCGGTGGCGGCAGACCGGAGGCCGAGCGCTGCCGGCAGGAGCCACCTCAGAGGAGGCAACGCGGAGCCCCCCGGAGGCCAGCTCCGCACGTGGGAAACCCCTTCCCGAGTCCTGCCTTCAGAGAGAAGGTGTACGACCTGCACACTCGCCCTGCTGAGTGTCTGTGGTTTTCTTTTCCTCCTGCCAACAGTTTGTTCTGTTATCCAGACGGGTTACTACAAACTTAGCACATAGTGATTCAGCATGGAGCTTCCAGCTATAAACAGCTGCTACTGAAATTCAAATGACATGTGACAGTCGTTAATGATTGCGGGGCTGCAGCCCGAGTTCAGGGCCCAGCTGTGCCCACAGCGGCGGGCAGCCTGCCGGTGCCCAGGTCGCATGGCCTATAGGCATGGACCCCCGGCCGCCACGCTTCCTTCCGGGTGAGGAGAGACGCTGGGCCCTGTGAGGACGAGAGAAGCTATCCAGCACCCGTCTAGGAACAGTCCGGGGGCATGGTGACTCAGTCTGGCTCAGTCTAATGAGACCAGCGCTAGATGCCTGCCAGACATCCGCGACGCTGCCCTTCCAGAAGTCGGGTTGTCTGTGCCCCTTCACCCTTCCAGCTGGTGCCCCTGCAGGGGCCGGCACAGCCCCACACGCCACCTCCCCACCGCCTGCCAGCCAGCCACCTGCAGAGCACCAACAGCAGCACCTTTACGACGAAAACACCCAGCACCGTCCTCCCAGAGTCAACTCCAAAGTCAGTTCTGCTAATGAAGAGGAATGCACGCCCACATCTGAAAAGAATGCCAAACAGAATGTCAACAAAGAGCCGAGACTGTTTGTTCCAGAATCTGTTTAGCCCCCCGCTCTGCGGCAAGGCTCGGGCAGACCACAGTCACATCCCTGCTCTGCTGCTGAGGAAGGTGCGGCACGCCAAGGGTTGAGCAAGCCATGACACGCGCCACCTAACAGGAGTCACTTGATCTTTCAAACACCAGAAAGGAGCCATACTCGCTGCTCCCTGCCCGCCCCAGCCCGTCGGTCAGCAGCCCTGTGGCAGGACCACCGCCCCTGTGGTTCTCGTTAGGACGGCAAGACGCCCGCAGCACGAGCTGCTGGCACACGCGTAAAAACGGAGGCCTGTTACCTACAGGGCCTGGAAACCACAGAGCACCCCTGGCGCCACACTGAGAGGCCAGGGCAGCGAGGCGGAGAGAAGGCAGGGGCGGGAGAGGATCCTGTGAGTGCAGGCCTGCGGCCCTGCCTCTCCTGGGGCTCAGGCAGGGTCCTGGGGCTTCCCTAGGCTCCCTCTTTACCAGTGAATTTAAAACATAAGAGCAGGACTTTAAGGTGCAGAAAGAGAGAAGAAACCAAGTGGCTCCGTGGTCAGTCACTGAGATCAAACAAGCTCTTCCAAACAACGGCGCCCGGTGAGGAACTGCCTGGCCCTGACCGGGGGCAGCCGCTCTGTGCTTCCCCAGAAAGCCCTTCCTGAGGCCGATGCCCGTTTTGAGGTGGGAGCCTTGGCCGTCCAAGCATGAGCCAGGCACTGGCTTACAAAAAAGAAAAATCGCACCTGTTAGGCTCCACCCACCCAGGGATGCCAAGTCATCGGAATCAGCCGTGAGGACGTGAGGACAAAGCTGCCCAGGGGCTGGATGCTCGGTCAGGGCGCGCCGTGCCTCAGAAGGCACCGCTCAGAGCGGGAGTCTAGTCACAAGCCCAGGAACGACTACACGGATGGTAAACTGACGTCTGATTTGCATCCACTGTGCCAAACTTGGAGGATCCTGCACCAAAACAGGCCCGAGGAGCCTGGTCAGAGCGCTGGGTGACCCTGAGAAGCTCGCTACTGAGCCGGCCCCCCAGCTGCGCAGGCTGGAAGCTGTGCTGAGCCGTCCCCTCGCCTCACTGAGTCGCGCAGTCCCGAGAGCAGGTCGGCTCAGCTAGCGGCTGGGTCTCTGCAGGAAGAGGCGATGCAGGCAACACTCAGTGATTCGAGCAGACAATAACGCCAGCTTTGGCGTTCTGACGGCAGCCCGTCAAGAGTCCCAGGTGCTGGGTTTGAAGCCTCTGCAGATGGAGCGAGGGCGGCGGCAGCCTGCGAGCCTCTCTGTGCACGGCTGAAACGTCTCTGGTGGTCCCTCTGAGGGACCACACAGCCTCCGGCGTGAGGCTGAGCGCCGCTGCCATCTCTCTAAGCGCATATCCAATCACCCAGCTTACGCTTGCACGGCTTCAGGAGAAAGGCAGTTTCAGTTCTTACGATTCCAAGTCAGAGGGTGGGGGACAAACTGGAAACCTTAGTTTGAAGAGCTGAGGCCTGAGATTAGAGGTAATGGGGAGAATTTAGGATCAAGTCTAGTCCATGGGTCCAAAAGCCAAGCCTCAAATACAGTGAAGGGAACCAGGAGCTAATATCCACAACTGTATAGTACGCTTCTACTGAAATATGCTTCCTTTCTGTGACTATCCCCACGTCTATTGAAGACAACAGAGTAAGACTAATTTGTTCACAGATTGAGTCTAGTTTCAATAAATCGGCCTGATTATTTACATAAGTGCACCAAGACTTGCAGCAGCTCGTGGTGGTTCTTTTGAGTCTGCTTTGCAGGGACTTCCCACCAGGGCTCTCCGGGTGAACTCAAAGCCTCCGGAGGTTAGGAAGCCAAGCTGAGAACCGGCCACTAGACCTTGCCTGTGATACTTGCAGATTTGGGTTAGTTCCACTCTCCACAGGCTCCCGAGATACCTCGAGCTTCCGCACCTGCCAGGAAGGGACCTCCCTCCCTCACCTGATGAGGCTGCCGGGAACCCCACAAGCAAACTATCCGGCTGGCTTTATAAATTCTGTGGTCCTATCTTGAGTCTGCACACATTCTCAAATAACACTTTTCAGTCAACGCTCCGCTGCCTGACTCACCTGATACTCACTGGCCCGAGGAGCCTGGTCAGCGCTGGGTGACCCTGAGAAGCTCGCTACTGAGCCGGCCCCCAGCTGCGCAGGCTGGAAGCTGTGCTGAGCCGTCCCCTCGCCTCACTGAGTCGCGCAGTCCCGAGAGCAGGTCGGCTCAGCTAGCGGCTGGGTCTCTGCAGGAAGAGGCGATGCAGGCAACACTCAGTGATTCGAGCAGACAATAACGCCAGCTTTGGCGTTCTGACGGCAGCCCGTCAAGAGTCCCAGGTGCTGGGTTTGAAGCCTCTGCAGATGGAGCGAGGGCGGCGGCAGCCTGCGAGCCTCTCTGTGCACGGCTGAAACGTCTCTGGTGGTCCCTCTGAGGGACCACACAGCCTCCGGCGTGAGGCTGAGCGCCGCTGCCATCTCTCTAAGCGCATATCCAATCACCCAGCTTACGCTTGCACGGCTTCAGGAGAAAGGCAGTTTCAGTTCTTACGATTCCAAGTCAGAGGGTGGGGGACAAACTGGAAACCTTAGTTTGAAGAGCTGAGGCCTGAGATTAGAGGTAATGGGGAGAATTTAGGATCAAGTCTAGTCCATGGGTCCAAAAGCCAAGCCTCAAATACAGTGAAGGGAACCAGGAGCTAATATCCACAACTGTATAGTACGCTTCTACTGAAATATGCTTCCTTTCTGTGACTATCCCCACGTCTATTGAAGACAACAGAGTAAGACTAATTTGTTCACAGATTGAGTCTAGTTTCAATAAATCGGCCTGATTATTTACATAAGTGCACCAAGACTTGCAGCAGCTCGTGGTGGTTCTTTTGAGTCTGCTTTGCAGGGACTTCCCACCAGGGCTCTCCGGGTGAACTCAAAGCCTCCGGAGGTTAGGAAGCCAAGCTGAGAACCGGCCACTAGACCTTGCCTGTGATACTTGCAGATTTGGGTTAGTTCCTCTCTCCACAGGCTCCCCGAGATACCTCGAGCTTCCCGCACCTGCCAGGAAGGGACCTCCCTCCCTCACCTGATGAGGCTGCCGGGAACCCCACAAGCAAACTATCCGGCTGGCTTTATAAATTCTGTGGTCCTATCTTGAGTCTGCACACATTCTCAAATAACACTTTTCAGTCAACGGTGCTTCCAACTGTGTCTGGCAACAAGAATAGATTCTTTCTCAACCTTATCGCCATAAAAATAAGAATACTCACTGAGCGTTTTCTAATTCTGGATGGATCAGGTAGGAAGAAAAAAGATAAAAGTTTTATCTTTGTTCACGAAGTTACACTTTACCAAATTGTGGTAAGTCATAGATAGTTTAAGAGAAGAGATTTCTTTACATCTGGAAAAATCAAGAGATTAAAGAACCAAAAATGTTTCAAACAAAAAGTCTCAAAATTGTAATCATTCTCACAGGCTCTTTCACTCCATGTGATTAATTCTTACCGACACTGACCTCGTTTGCAGCTTCATGAAGCCGTCCCTTTCTATATCGGTACCCCGCAAATGCCCGCCCCGTTCAGAGGCCTGACCTGAGCGCGGCCACCAGAGACCCAGACGCTAGAGGGCTTCTCAGAGATGTTGCCACGAATGTCTTTGAAGAGGAAACACACTTGTAAAAGCATCAAAGTGAAACAATCTTATAAATGATAAAAGACTTAAAGGTTTCATATCTAGGGAGAATGTATTACAATGCAATGGACAGGGAGACTTGGCTATTTTTGTGACATACAACATTTTAAGATGATGGTGTGAATTTTTGAGTGATAGCACACATGTAAGATTTTTAGGAATTTCATATAATTTCTGGGACACATATTAATAACATATATTCATACACAACTATCCATAAGGACGTTTAGCCTTATTTCTTCTTGGAGAACATGAGACGTGGTCAATTATATGATAAAATCTTTGCCTCTGGCCAGTTTACTTAAGGTAAAGGAAAGCATTTCATAATCTCTTTCCAGAAGCATACCAATATTCTGGGAAGACTTTGTCCTTTGAGCACATGAAGGAAAGTTAGGCGCGCCTGCTATTGGTGCTGGGCCTCGTGGGTGGCTCCGTGGTGGAAGACTCCGCCTGTGGTGCCAAAGCCGAGGAGACTCCAGCTCAGTTCCTGGGCCGGGAAGACGCCCCGGAGGAGGGCATGGCCGCCCCCTCCAGTTTCCTTGCCTGGAATAACCTCCTGGACCGAGGAGCCCGGTATGCTACAGTCCACAGGCTCTTGAAGACAGAACTGAGGCAACTTAGCTGCATGCACTGCTGAACTTAAAGCTCAGGTTAAACACACACACACACACCCCTAACAATAATGATCCAAGTTTAGCCAACTTTACCACTCAAGGTAAAATTCCCTTCTCTTTTTCTCTCTTTCCAAATTTATACCATTTTGTCCTTTATTTTCTTATTTCCCATTCTGAAACAATCAGTTTTACTTTAGGACAAATTTACTTTTTTTTTTCTTTAAAAAAAAAAAAAAAGGTGGGGGAGCATCTCCATACCTCATACCTTAACCAAAAGCACATCTATTTTCCTTGCATAGAGAGATTTTTTTTAAAAAAAGAAACCCCCCCCACTTTTTTTTCCTCTAAGGCATCGTTTACTGTTCATCCATCTTTGTTCTTTGGCCTGCGTGGGCCTCCCAGCGCAGTGGCCTCTCTCGTCACAGAGCACCAGCTCTGGGCACACGCGCTCCAGAGCGCTGGCTCACAACTGGACGCACCGGTCCAGCTGCTCTGCGGCACGTGGGATCTTTCCGGGCCAGGGACCAAACTGGTGCCCCATGCACTCCAAGGCGGACTCTTTACCCACTGGACCACCAGGGAAGCCCTGTCTAGAAGTCTTAATGACATATATTTGTTACAATTCTTAACCCTTAAAGACTAATCAGTGTTTCACTTCCATGACCGCAGTAAAAACCCCCCTAGACTTGAACCCAAGGAACTATAATTTCTGGGACACATATAATAACATATATTCATACACAACTATCCATAAGGACGTTTAGCCTTATTTCTTCTTGGAGAACATGAGCGTGGTCAATTATATGATAAAATCTTTGCCTCTGGCCAGTTTACTTAAGGTAAAGGAAAGCATTTCATAATCTCTTTCCAGAAGCATACCAATATTCTGGGAAGACTTTGTCCTTGAGCACATGAAGGAAAGTTAGGCGCCTGCTATTGGTGCTGGGCCTCGTGGGTGGCTCCGTGGTGGAAGACTCCGCCTGTGGTGCCAAAGCCGAGGAGACTCCAGCTCAGTTCCTGGGCCGGGAAGACGCCCCGGAGGAGGGCATGGCCGCCCCCTCCAGTTTCCTTGCCTGGAATAACCTCCTGGACCGAGGAGCCCGGTATGCTACAGTCCACAGGCTCTTGAAGACAGAACTGAGGCAACTTAGCTGCATGCACTGCTGAACTTAAAGCTCAGGTTAAACACACACACACCCCTAACAATAATGATCCAAGTTTAGCCAACTTTACCACTCAAGGTAAAATTCCCTTCTCTTTTTCTCTCTTTCCAAATTTATACCATTTTGTCCTTTATTTTCTTATTTCCCATTCTGAAACAATCAGTTTTACTTTAGGACAAATTTACTTTTTTTTTTCTTTAAAAAAAAAAAAAAAGGTGGGGGAGCATCTCCATACCTCATACCTTAACCAAAAGCACATCTATTTTCCTTGCATAGAGAGATTTTTTTTAAAAAAAGAAACCCCCCCCACTTTTTTTTCCTCTAAGGCATCGTTTACTGTTCATCCATCTTTGTTCTTTGGCCTGCGTGGGCCTCCCAGCGCAGTGGCCTCTCTCGTCACAGAGCACCAGCTCTGGGCACACGCGCTCCAGAGCGCTGGCTCACAACTGGACGCACCGGTCCAGCTGCTCTGCGGCACGTGGGATCTTTCCGGGCCAGGGACCAAACTGGTGCCCCATGCACTCCAAGGCGGACTCTTTACCCACTGGACCACCAGGGAAGCCCTGTCTAGAAGTCTTAATGACATATATTTGTTACAATTCTTAACCCTTAAAGACTAATCAGTGTTTCACTTCCATGACCGCAGTAACCGAAATGACCCCTCTTTATTTCAACCCTGAGGAAGACCTATTTGACCTTGAACCCAAGGAACTATTTTTACAGAGTGCTGCTCCTAATGACAGGAACTTTAAGAAAGACATAGAATTTAGGACGTTTAGAGATACCAGCAAATTCATACATTTTGGCAGCTGTGAGTAATAATTTGGAGCTCATTCCAAATGTACAAAATCCCCGCAATTGCCATTCTGCTCCCCTATCTTCTGTGTTTCAATTAAGACATAGTCTCTGATCTCAGTTCCTACTTGATTCTGTCCTGCTACCTGAATCCTCTGTGCTGTCAGTGGAACATTCTGGATGACGTCACTGGGGGTCCTCTTCGTAGGTGACTCGCCCCTCTTCAGGTATCCCAAGAGACCTCTCCGGGGCTGGGGTCTGCATCCTCGGGGCAAAACACAGAGACTCTAGGAAAGGCCACCAGGTCCTGGGACCTAATCCAGACCTCAGTGTGCTGGCGCCGTGGCGCGGAGCAATGCCAGGACCCGCTCACAGGCTCTGCGTTCATCAAGGAGCTGGTGCACCTCCCGGGGTTCACAGGAAGCGCTGGCACCCTACTTGTCTCCATCCCTAATGTCTCACGTCTTGTTGCCTGGGGTGGGTGCCCTGGCCTCTGGCGCACGGCTACGCCCCCCTCCTGGGTCAGGGCAGGGAGCCCAGCCACAGCTCACTGGCTCGGTGGTTGGAGGCAGAGGCTTCGCGTCCTCTAAGCCCTGGGACTCCTGTCCTCGGTCCTTTCACCCAGAGCCTCTCCTTAGACCAGGGCAAGAGCCTGGTCGTCCAGTCCACTCCCAAGCTCTCCTTGGCCTCGAGGCACGGAGGACCCTCTGCATGAGTTCTAGAAGCACCTTTTTTAAAAAAAACTCAGGGATGTGGGGGGGTTTTTGGCCTCTTTTATTGGTTTTTTATTTATTTATTTTCATCCATCTTTATTCTTTGGCCTGTGTGGGCCTCCCATCACAGTGACCTCTCTCACTGCAGAGCACCATCTCTGGGCACATGCGCTCCAGAGCACTGGCTCCTAACTGGACACGGTCCAGCCACTCGTGGTACATGGGATCTTCCTGGACCTGGGATCAAATCAGTGCCCCATGCACTGCAAGGTAGACTCTTTACCCACTGGACCACCAGGGAAGCCCATCTAGAAGCATCTTGACCCTTCGGGGACCCGAGGACGATTTGGTCCTGGTGTGTGTGGAAGCAGATACATCTGTGAGGCATCCTTTCAGAGCAACTGGACCCTGTTCCCACAGGACAGCCATCCACAGCGTGGGTGGGGAAGCCCTGAAGCCAAGGCGTGTGTGAGGGTGGAGGCCCAGCAGCGGTCAGCTCACCCAGCAACACCAGGGCACGCCCGCCAGAAAGACAGGGTCATGACTATGGCTGTGTTTCCATCAAACCCAGTGGAGTCTCCCTTCCTCCCTCCCAACCTCTGAGTCTGTCTCTCCATCTTTGTCCCTCTCTGTCCCTCTGTTCCTGTCTCTCTCTCACCCTTCCCTCTCCGTAAAGTCTAAACTATGAAACAAATACTAGGTTACTTTTTATTGAAGACCACTCTATTTTAACTTGACCAATTCTGTGCGATGGGGCTGGACGCCACTTTCAGTCTTCCAGCGAGGGGACCTCTGTTGGTGAGTGAGCGGCCACAGATGCAGACACGAGGGAGGCACAGGCCCGCCAGCCGCTCTCAGGGAGGACCGGCCACAGGCGAGCTCCGGCCCAGGCGGCACCCAGTCCACAGGCCAGCGTCACTCAGTCACTCGACCTGAAACAGCTGAAGCTGGCCGTCCAAGGCGGCCATGATGAGCTGTGATGGAAAACAAAGCACGCACGGTTCAGGCCCCTGTCGTTACGTGGCCACTGTGGGCAGAGCCGGCTCAGGGCCGTCCTCGGTCCTGCACCCCCGCGACCACGGAGCAGGAGCACTGATGACAGCACGTCTGCGTGCACAGCCGTTCCAGGCTCAGCCTGACCAGGCCCAGCGCATTCTGCTGCCATCCAGAGTCTGTGAGAGCCACGGTGAGAGGCGGTCTGCCTACCCTACCCCAGGAGGACAGGTCCCATGCCCCCGGCCTGCCGAGAGAGCTCAGGGACCAGACGCGTCAGGTTGGCGCGCTGAGGTCACTGGGAGGGGGCACCCCGCAGGGGGAACCCAGAACACCACGAGCCGGTGCCCCGCCCCTCACCCACTCCTGCCTGGCGGGGGCGGGTAGCTGGGTCAGGACCCAGAGCCAGGGTGCCTGGACGCCCCTGCCAGCCCTGCTCCCTCCCTCGCTGGGCTCCTTAACAGGAGTAAACTCAGGCCAGGCCAGCAAGCCTTCTGCCCCGTGTCCCGTGGGCTCCAGCCACCCTAACACAGATGGAGCTAACGACCCAGCTGGAGGCGCAAGTCCAAGGTCAGGTGTCGGCTCGGTGGGCTCTGGTGAGGCCACTTCCTGGCCGTGGACGATGGCGCTCCCGCCATGGGCTAACGTGACCTTTTACCCCTTGTGGTGTGGAGAGCTCTCTCTCTCCTGTGAGGTTGCCAGTCCCACTGGGGTGAACCCCACCCTGCGGCTCATTCAACTCTCCCTACAGATTCAGCCACAAGCAGGGGCAGGGCTTCACCACGTGAATGGGGCTGGGGGGCACAGGAGCAGGGCCCCAGATGAGCCACCCCTGCCCCCTGCCTGCTTTCTGCTTTCCTTCTCGGTCTCCTCCTGACACCAGCCCTCCCCACCCCCATCTACCCAGCCTGACCTCACGCAGAAACTAGTGCTGTGCAGACACGACCCCGGCCCATGCCAACTCAGCCAGAACCTCGAGAAGAACCGGCACCCAGACGGAGTGGGCCCCGGGCTTCACCACGGGCGCCCCCAGGGGCTGGACCCACCAGTCACAGCAGGACAGTGGTGGGCCCTTGACTAAGGCAGTTTCAGCAGCAGCTGGATGTGGGGACAGAGGAGCCCAGGTCACCACAGAGCCCGAGGGGTCCCTGCAGGAACGAGTGCTGGGTCTCGACCCCGGAGCTCCATCTGTGCTCCACGTCCCTCCCCGTGAGCCCAAGCCACGAGGCTGCGCTGGGGTCGCCGTCACCTCCCAAGGCCCCGGCTGGCTTCCATGTTCTCATGACACCAGCCCTGGGCAGCCTCATCTCGGACCCCCGGCTGTCTCTTTTCCCCTAAGAGAGTGGATTTTGCTTTTTAAAAACACAATGAGGGACTCCCCTGGTAGTCCAGGAGCTGAGACTGCACTCCTAGTAGGGAGACCCGGGTTCGATCCCTGGTCAGGGAACGAGGTCCCACGTGTCACAACTAAAGATCTCAGGAGTCACAACTAACACCCGACACTGCCTGAGTAAATACATAAAAAAAATTTTTTAAAATACAAGGGGGCAACTTCCCTGGTGGTCCAGTGGCTAAGGCTCCATTCTCCCAATGTAGGAGGCCTGAGTTCACACCCTGGTCAGGGAACTAGATCTCACATGCCAATCCTGTGTGATCATAAGTAAGACCTGGTGCAACTAGACAAATAAAGATTAAAAAAAGATTTATTTAAAAAAATACAAGGGGGTGGGACTGTTTCATCGACTTGATAAAAGAACAAATGAAGTAGTTTTCATGTAAAGGATCGGGAAGTGCTAATAGTCCATGGTTTAAGTACTCTGTCGGTGGAAGCACATTTCCCATAGCAGGGCCCCAGAGCAGCCTGACAAGCCTGCTTCTGAACCTGCTTGGTGGGTGTTCACTTTGCGCCTGGACAGAGAACTGCTGTAACACCAGTGACGTCATCCTTGTTCAGCCAACGGGCACCTACGGTGGCCTCACACAGAGGCCTGTGCTCCAGCTTTTCTAGTTGCCCCCAGTAGCCTCTGATTTGCACTGAAACTCTATGCTCTGACATGCTGCCGTGTCTATGGCCACCTGGATATCCCAGAGTAACTTCAAACACAATAAACGCATACTTGTGCTACTGGGCCACCCATCCATCTGCAAACGATATAAAATCTGGATTAACTGCTGAAGCTTCTCTCTATTCACACTACACACGGAGCATCTTACTGTTGCCGCCTCTCCACCTTAAGACGCCGCTGTGCCGGGCTGGGTCCTGATCACTCGTGCTGGAGCCGCTCGACCCGCGCCCCAGCTCCTGCCCATGTGCGTCCACCACCCCTCCAGTCCATCTTCCTACGTCACCACATTGCACCCTTCAGTGTTATGATCAAGAATTTAATCAAATCTATCAGCCGTCTCAAGGTCAAGCTGACCTTGATCTTGGGTGCAGTGTTCCTTGAGTTTACACCTGCACAATAAACACTGAGTCCAGGGTGGTGGGGCAGATGGGCCTTCAGAGGTCCCTCAGGCACATGGGGTGCGGGAGCAACACAAACCCCCAACGTCCTGCCCCTGGGGCCAGGGCTGCTTGGAGACGGAGCTGTGGCCCAGCCCCGGGAGCTCTGGGGGAAGCAAAGGGAGGCCTCTGCCCAGACAGGCCAGCAGCCTGGGCGCGAGCCTCTTCGCCAGACACCAATACCGCACCTCAGCCGCTCTGGACTTCAAGCCCTGAGCAGTGGACAAACAGCGTCACTGGATTCTCACAGTCTGGAGGCTGGAGGACCCAGGCCTGGCGATCGAAATAACCTGACGCTGACAGTCGAATCTGGGCCAGAGGATGTGAACTGTTCTAGAGGGAGAATTTAGCTCTTGTTTCAAAGAAAAGATTAAAAGAAAGATTTCACACAGAGACAGAATTTCTCTGATTCACAAGCCCCAGAATAGCTTTATACTCATGAGCATGTGTCAAATTTATTTTAAATTTCTCTTTTATTGGATTATATCAGAGACAATGATGAGAAATCATACACACCCAGGATTTAAAAAATAATTCAGTCTGAAAAACATGGCTACAAATCTCATATCAACAACATCCTAGAACATGAGCAACCCTTTCTTAAAATGGATCCTGAAACCACATAAACAACTTTCAGATGGCAGTAGCACTGCCATTTCTAGACTCTTGAACTATTAAGAAAAGGGGAAAGCAACAAAATCCAGTGTATAAATGCATGAGTTATTATTCACGAGAATATTGTTTGAATTTGGCAGGAATTATTCTCTGAATGTCTTTTTTCCAGTAGGCATGTATGGATATGAGAGTTGGACCATAAAGAAGGCTGAGCACCAAAGAATTGAAGCCTTTGAGCTCTTGTGCTGGAGAAGACTCTTGAGAGTCCCTTGGACAGCAAGGAGCTCAAACCAGTCAATCTTAAAGCAAATCAACCCTGAACATTCACTGGAAGGACTGGTACTGAGGCTGAAGCTCCAATACTTTGTCCACCTGATGGGAAGAGCCAACTCATTGGAAAAGAGCCTGATGCTGGGAAAGATTGAGGGCAGGAGGGGAAGGTGGTGACAGAGGATAAGATGGTTGGATGGCATCACTGAGTCAATGGACATGAGTTTGAGCAGGCTCTGGGAGATGGTGAAGGGCAGGGAAGGCTGGCGTGCTGCGGTTCACGGGTCACAAAGAGCTGGACGGGCAGGACTGAAGGACTGAACAACAACGAAACCTCTGAAGGTCGGGTCTCACGTGACATACGTGGGATATATGCTGTGTGAACCCTGGTGCCTGTGTCCGTGCACGTGGAGCGGGTGCCACTTGGGGCTGAAAAGAGAACAGGAGACAGCAGCGAGGAGGCAGGAGCCTGTGGAGAAGGGAGCTGAGGGCTGAGGGAGGACAGGGCCTGACTTGGTTCCGGGCACAGCACGCTTTTCCAGACACAGAGTCATGCCCCACACGGGACCCTGCCGGCCAAGTGCAGCCCAGAACTGGGGAAAGGAAAACTCTCCCAGTCGGTCTGCAGAGAGGACTGGAAAGTGGCCTTGAGAACTCAGAGGGGGATGCCAGCGACTCTTACAGTTGCAAAGGACAGAAGCTCAACTTGGACTATCCTGCGTTTGCGGAACATCTAAAGAAGCGAAGAACCAAATGGATTCTGGAGTCAGGAGACGCCACCACCACAGGCCTATCAACAACATCCTAGAACATGAGCAACCCTTTCTTAAAATGGATCCTGAAACCACATAAACAACTTTCAGATGGCAGTAGCACTGCCATTTCTAGACTCTTGAACTATTAAGAAAAGGGGAAAGCAACAAAATCCAGTGTATAAATGCATGAGTTATTATTCACGAGAATATTGTTTGAATTTGGCAGGAATTATTCTCTGAATGTCTTTTTTCCAGTAGGCATGTATGGATATGAGAGTTGGACCATAAAGAAGGCTGAGCACCAAAGAATTGAAGCCTTTGAGCTCTTGTGCTGGAGAAGACTCTTGAGAGTCCCTTGGACAGCAAGGAGCTCAAACCAGTCAATCTTAAAGCAAATCAACCCTGAACATTCACTGGAAGGACTGGTACTGAGGCTGAAGCTCCAATACTTTGTCCACCTGATGGGAAGAGCCAACTCATTGGAAAAGAGCCTGATGCTGGGAAAGATTGAGGGCAGGAGGGGAAGGTGGTGACAGAGGATAAGATGGTTGGATGGCATCACTGAGTCAATGGACATGAGTTTGAGCAGGCTCTGGGAGATGGTGAAGGGCAGGGAAGGCTGGCGTGCTGCGGTTCACGGGTCACAAAGAGCTGGACGGGCAGGACTGAAGGACTGAACAACAACGAAACCTCTGAAGGTCGGGTCTCACGTGACATACGTGGGATATATGCTGTGTGAACCCTGGTGCCTGTGTCCGTGCACGTGGAGCGGGTGCCACTTGGGGCTGAAAAGAGAACAGGAGACAGCAGCGAGGAGGCAGGAGCCTGTGGAGAAGGGAGCTGAGGGCTGAGGGAGGACAGGGCCTGACTTGGTTCCGGGCACAGCACGCTTTTCCAGACACAGAGACATGCGGCACTTCGGAACCAGGTGGCAAAGTGCAGCCCAGAACTGGGGAAAGGAAAACTCTCCCAGTCGGTCTGCAGAGAGGACTGGAAAGTGGCCTTGAGAACTCAGAGGGGGATGCCAGCGACTCTTACAGTTGCAAAGGACAGAAGCTCAACTTGGACTATCCTGCGTTTGCGGAACATCTAAAGAAGCGAAGAACCAAATGGATTCTGGAGTCAGGAGACGCCACCACCACAGGCCTCACCATCACCAGGTGCCTGTCCTCCTGACCTGTGGCCCCCGTGACACATGATTTCCTCATTCTTCTTTCTCTTTGGAAGCCATGTGTTTCTATTTATCTGGCTCTCAAGGCCAGAAGAAAACAGAACAAATGAACTCAAAAAAAAAAAAAATCTATATCCCTTAAGCTACCAGATTCCAGCTTCTGGCACTGCTCCTCGGCTTCAGTTCTAAAATTTGGCCGGAGTGGGCCTGTGTTCCGTGATCTGGTGCTCCCGTGGCCACCACGTGGGCGGAAAGGCTGCAGCACAGCGGGGAGACCAGAGACGAGCTACGAGGGGCCCGGTCGATGCCTCCCCTGAAGTCACTGGGGTGCCTATTGGAGCAGACGACTGGATTTAAACGGACATGGGGGCACTGATTCCGCCAGTGTGTGTTACAGACCCTGGGGCGGTGAGCATGAGTGCACACAGTGCAGCAGGCAGGACTGAAACAAGGTACAAACGAGAAAGAGACGGGTGGGCAGAGTGGTAAGTTTATGAGGCACACTGTCAGCCTCAGGAAATGGCCGGGCTCTGTTTTAACAGGCAAGGAAGATGGGCATTTCTGGCCACATGGACACGGAAAGCAAGGGCTTGGGATCTCAGGAAGGGAGTTGGGCCTGAGGAAACCGCACAAAGCCAGAAGTTCACCTGTTTAATGCTGAGTAAAATATGGACCAGAGGGACCACCCGTGCCCAGGAAGACAAGGCTGTCTTAGCCTGAGGCTAGGAAATTGACTCAAAGAAAGTTCACCTGTAAAAATTTCAGCAGCGAGGAGGCAGGAGCCTGTGGAGAAGGGAGCTGAGGGCTGAGGGAGGACAGGGCCTGACTTGGTTCCGGGCACAGCACGCTTTTCCAGACACAGAGACATGCGGCACTTCGGAACCAGGTGGCAAAGTGCAGCCCAGAACTGGGGAAAGGAAAACTCTCCCAGTCGGTCTGCAGAGAGGACTGGAAAGTGGCCTTGAGAACTCAGAGGGGGATGCCAGCGACTCTTACAGTTGCAAAGGACAGAAGCTCAACTTGGACTATCCTGCGTTTGCGGAACATCTAAAGAAGCGAAGAACCAAATGGATTCTGGAGTCAGGAGACGCCACCACCACAGGCCTCACCATCACCAGGTGCCTGTCCTCCTGACCTGTGGCCCCCGTGACACATGATTTCCTCATTCTTCTTTCTCTTTGGAAGCCATGTGTTTCTATTTATCTGGCTCTCAAGGCCAGAAGAAAACAGAACAAATGAACTCAAAAAAAAAAAAAATCTATATCCCTTAAGCTACCAGATTCCAGCTTCTGGCACTGCTCCTCGGCTTCAGTTCTAAAATTTGGCCGGAGTGGGCCTGTGTTCCGTGATCTGGTGCTCCCGTGGCCACCACGTGGGCGGAAAGGCTGCAGCACAGCGGGGAGACCAGAGACGAGCTACGAGGGGCCCGGTCGATGCCTCCCCTGAAGTCACTGGGGTGCCTATTGGAGCAGACGACTGGATTTAAACGGACATGGGGGCACTGATTCCGCCAGTGTGTGTTACAGACCCTGGGGCGGTGAGCATGAGTGCACACAGTGCAGCAGGCAGGACTGAAACAAGGTACAAACGAGAAAGAGACGGGTGGGCAGAGTGGTAAGTTTATGAGGCACACTGTCAGCCTCAGGAAATGGCCGGGCTCTGTTTTAACAGGCAAGGAAGATGGGCATTTCTGGCCACATGGACACGGAAAGCAAGGGCTTGGGATCTCAGGAAGGGAGTTGGGCCTGAGGAAACCGCACAAAGCCAGAAGTTCACCTGTTTAATGCTGAGTAAAATATGGACCAGAGGGACCACCCACGTGCCCAGGAAGACAAGGCTGTCTTAGCCTGAGGCTAGGAAATTGACTCAAAACTGCATCACCACAGGGCTGCGCTTGCAGTTTTAACTTACGCTGAGTGGTACAGGGCATCCAGGCCAAGAAGTCCACAAAACAACAACATGTCGTCATGGCTGGGAAGACTCCCACAGCACTGCGTGGGGCAAAGTGAGACCCTCTTCAACCACTCCTCCCACTAAGTCCACGTAGGGCCCTCAGGGATAAACTCTGATCATGGGCTTCGTGGAATATTTTCCATCATGTAGAACTGGTGAGCACAATAACCAGCAGAAATGGAGTGTACCAACTTCAGACAACAGAGCCATATCACAAACAGTTTTTAAATCAACAGTTTAAAGTGACTAGAAACCTAATAACGGCATAAGACACTATAATGAATGAAAAAACTGAAAAGAACCAAAGTGAAAGTACAGATAAGAGTAGTTACTGGGCTTCCCTGGTGGTCCTGTGGGTAAGGACACCGCCTTGCGGTGCAAGGGGCGCCAGTTCGATCCCTGGCCTGGGAAGATCCCACATGCCATGGAGTAGCTGGACCGATGTGTCCAATTACCGAGCCGGAGCTCTGGGGTGCGTGTGCCCAGAGCCAGTGCTCTGCGACAACAGAGGCCACTGTGATGGGAGGCCCACAGGAGCCAAAGAACAAAGATGGATGAATATATATAAATAAAAGACCAATAAAAGTGGCCCACCCGCCCCCTCCCTCCCCAACCCGACCCCTCCCCTCAAAAAAAGAATACATTGTAAAATATAAAAAAAAAAAAAACCAAGAGTAGTTACTGATGGGTTAAAGCTGAAGAGCTAATTTGACACAGTGGAAGAGAGAATCAGCAAATCAGAAAGCAGATTATGAGGAAGTCATCCAGAATGTCACTCACAGAGTTGAAGGGATGAAAAATAAGAGAGTTTAGAAGACAGGCTAAGTCTGATATTCACTTAATAAGAATTTCAGAAAAATGAACTCAAAGAGAAGGTAGAAAAGGGACTATTTGAATGGAGATTAACTAGAATTAACCAGAATTAGGGAAAATTTTAATTGCCATTGATAAGACAAAATGAGTTCTAGGAAAATTCAATAATAATAAATCTACACTTTATATTAAGTCTCTAGGATGGTACACACAATAATCTTTCTTGATTTCCAGGCATCATCATGAATTCTTACCATGTGGGAGTGGGATCTTAGTAAATTCAGAGTGTTCACCTCTACTCATGAGACCTGAAATCCGTCAGGGTGGGCTGAGGCAAATTCAAGAACACCAAACACAGTGATTGAGATGCAGCCAGAATCAAGGTCCACTGTTTCATATACTACTCAAGTGTAAGTTTTAAGTATTACTGTCAGCTATTGGCCATTAGGTCTGTCATGGTGTCCATCACTGAAAATAACTCTTTAACTCTGAAGAAAATAAATTCCAAAAATCAAACCAAATTTAGGAAAATAAATTCCTAAAATAAAACCAAATTATTTTTGTCTACTGTTTTACACTTTCCAAGTTTGGTTTTAAAAGTCTTACCCAAGCATATGTCACAAAGCCATTTTCCTATTATTTATTCTACTTACTTATAGTTTTACTTTTAAAATTCAAATATTTGTTATCAGATGTATGCATGTTTACAAAAAGAAATAGCCCTTTTTTATTTCCTTCTCCCAAATCTGGACCGATGTGTCCAATTACCGAGCCGGAGCTCTGGGGTGCGTGTGCCCAGAGCCAGTGCTCTGCGACAACAGAGGCCACTGTGATGGGAGGCCCACAGGAGCCAAAGAACAAAGATGGATGAATATATATAAATAAAAGACCAATAAAAGTGGCCCACCGCCCCTCCCTCCCCAACCCGACCCCTCCCCTCAAAAAAAGAATACATTGTAAAATATAAAAAAAAAAAAAACCAAGAGTAGTTACTGATGGGTTAAAGCTGAAGAGCTAATTTGACACAGTGGAAGAGAGAATCAGCAAATCAGAAAGCAGATTATGAGGAAGTCATCCAGAATGTCACTCACAGAGTTGAAGGGATGAAAAATAAGAGAGTTTAGAAGACAGGCTAAGTCTGATATTCACTTAATAAGAATTTCAGAAAAATGAACTCAAAGAGAAGGTAGAAAAGGGACTATTTGAATGGAGATTAACTAGAATTAACCAGAATTAGGGAAAATTTTAATTGCCATTGATAAGACAAAATGAGTTCTAGGAAAATTCAATAATAATAAATCTACACTTTATATTAAGTCTCTAGGATGGTACACACAATAATCTTTCTTGATTTCCAGGCATCATCATGAATTCTTACCATGTGGGAGTGGGATCTTAGTAAATTCAGAGTGTTCACCTCTACTCATGAGACCTGAAATCCGTCAGGGTGGGCTGAGGCAAATTCAAGAACACCAAACACAGTGATTGAGATGCAGCCAGAATCAAGGTCCACTGTTTCATATACTACTCAAGTGTAAGTTTTAAGTATTACTGTCAGCTATTGGCCATTAGGTCTGTCATGGTGTCCATCACTGAAAATAACTCTTTAACTCTGAAGAAAATAAATTCCAAAAATCAAACCAAATTTAGGAAAATAAATTCCTAAAATAAAACCAAATTTTTTTTGTCTACTGTTTTACACTTTCCAAGTTTGGTTTTAAAAGTCTTACCCAAGCATATGTCACAAAGCCATTTTCCTATTATTTATTCTACTTACTTATAGTTTTACTTTTAAAATTCAAATATTTGTTATTAGATGTATGCATGTTTACATAGAAATAGTTTTATTTCTTCTCAAAATAGCCTTTTCCTTAAACATTGTACCAAATAATCTCTTTTCACCACTGTTCCATGGTCCCATATTTAATAAGTATTAAGTTCCCAAATCTCTCTGAATTTTCTCATCTATTCCTCTGACTTTATTTCAATTTTTGAGTCAATAACACATGGGTTTTGAAGCACTCCTCGTTATCTAATAAGGAAAATATGAAGTTGACTTAGCCTTTTATGGATCTTTTTCTCCAATATATGTGTTTTGGTATAAGCTCATAAATTATGGAAGGTTAGGGAATGTTATTTAGATCTTCTGTGCAGTTTATTAGACTTTCTAAATTTTCTCCATGGCCATTTGCTTTTTGTAACTAAGCTCCTAAACATTTTTAAGTGTTATTTGCTATAAAAAGGAAATCTTATTTACAAGTCTTGTTAGTTAGTATTGGTACATTGGCTGTTGCAACTGGTTATTATATGCAGTAACCTTGCATGGTCAGAGTAGTTCTAATAGCGTAACGGTTCAGCTATGTTAGTCCTTCCAGTTAAGTGAGTGAAATCATCTACAAATATGAGACTTTTGTCTTTCCTCTTTCAAGCCTTTATACTCTTGCTTATTTTTCTTTCCTTGTTTTATAGGACAAAATCTCCAGTGTGATGTTCAGAGAAGTTGCTGGCATAGTTGCCCTTGTCGTGTGCCTGTAAAATCTGTCCATTGTGCTCAGTATTTGCTGTGAACTTTGCCACATAACTTATACCATTCTTACATGGCTATAGTTCCTTTTAATACTGAACAGTAGAAGATGCAAATGTTCCTTCTGCAACTACTGAAACAACACAAAATATTTTATTTTATTCAAGTACTGAATTAAGATATTAGATCTTCTGATGTTGAACCAATCTCGTATTTGGGGGTAAATCTTACATAATCAAGATGCACTTTTAAGTTCACAGTGGAATTCACTGGGTCATGTTTTATTATGAATTCACATAGGTTTATTCATAACTGAAATGGGTCCATAATCACTTTTTTGTTTTATATTCAGCCAGTGCTGAAAGTAAAAGTGATAGTTACACAGGCATGTCAGACTCTTCATGACCTCATAAACTCTAGACCACCAGGATTCTCCAGGCAAAAATACTGGAATGGGCTGCTGTTCTTGTGGATCTTCCTGAACCAGGGATCAAACTCACATATCTTGCACCTCCTGCATTGCAGGAGGATTCTTTACCTTCTGACCCACTGGGGAAGTCCATGATCAATTTTTGTTTTATATTCAGCGAGTGCTAGGATAATAAGTAACCTACCCTTATTGTGAAACAATTGGAATTCTCTTACATTCATGGCTGCTGGGAACACAGAATTGCATGGTTCTGTGGAAAATGGCTTGGCTGTTTCAAACAAAATAAAATATATATTTAATATATGACCCAGAAATCTCAGATATAAGTATGGATCCAAGGAAAAAAACATACTTTTGTGCAAAGAGCTGTTCAGGTGTGTTTCTGTAGCTATATTCATAACAGATTAAAATTCATACAACCATAACATCCACAACTGGGGTACACATATACCAAGTGTGATAACCATGCAATGGAGCAAACTGCTGGTAGGTGCAACAATATGAAAAAGTGTCAGAAAGCATTATGCTAAATGGAAGCATCCATGCACTAAACACACATTGTACTATTCAATCTATATGACTTCCTCAAAAGACACCGAGGACAGGAGTCAAACGAGTGGCCGGGATGGGCACGGGGAGCTGACTGCCACAGGGCTCAGAAGACCCTGGGTGAGAGGACGCTCTTCAGCACTTTGGGGGCTGTGGGAGGGGATGCTCTCCACCTAGATGATGATCGGGCTTAGGGAGTGAGACAGTCTCTGGGTGTTTTAATGCCCAGAACATTTTTAAAAGACCTCTTTTCAATATCGCACACATTATGTGCATACAAGGGAGCAATCCTGAAAAACAGTAACGAATAGTCTTGGCAGAAGTGGGCGTGTCATCCTAGCAGGAACTGAAGGGCACAGCCAAGTACCCCAGACAGTGTGCTGAAGAGAAGAGACATCACTCTGCCAACAAAGGTCCCTATAGTCAAGCCTATGGCCCTCACAGTGGTCACGTACAGATGTGAGAGCTGGACCATAAAGAAGGCAAAGCACCAAAGAATTGACGCCTTAAAACTGTGGTGCTGGAGAAGACTCCTGAAAGTCCCTTGGATTACAAGGCAATCAAACCAGTCAATCTTAAGGGAAATCAGCACTGAGTACTCATTGGAAGGACTGATGCTGAAGCTGAAGCTCCAATACTTCAGCCACCTGATGCGAAGAGCCGACTCACTGGAAAGGACCCTGGTGCTGCAAATACTGAGGGCAGGAGGAGGAGAGGGCATCGAGGACGAGATGGCTGGATGGCTTCACGGATGCAATGGACATGAACTCGGGCAAACTCCAGGAGATAGTAGAGGACAGGGAGGCCTGTGTGCTGCAGCCCATGGGGTCGCCAGGAGTCAGATGTCACGGGGCTACTGCACAGTAACAACGTCCTAGTTTCCAAGTCCAGACCTACACTCGCACTCAGCACACGTGTACCTGTCAAGCTCTGTTTCTCACCATGAGGTTGCTGACATGCTGACGGTCTCTATTCATTAATTTCCTCATAATCGTAAACATCACACACTCCCCATCTGTGCTGACGCCTCCACAAGGAAACAGGTTTTTCAATGTTTCCACAAGCTCTGAGGCTGGTTCTTCACTCACGGAGAGTCATCCTCCACATTTGTGACAAGTGAGGCAAATCACACTGCTCTGTCTACAACACTTTATTGTCTAAGTTAGTCTGAAAATAGCTGCCACTTTCCCCTAAAATCACGTTCTCTAGAGCCTTCACTTTCCCAGCTCCCCGTACAGAACGTGCAGCCCCCTGGAGGCGGAAGGTGGCGGAGCGCCAGCGTCCGGCACAGTCGGGGCTGGCTGGGGGCTTGACCTCGTGCTGCGTCCTCCTGGTGAGGCGGCCCGAGCTCACCTGCCTCGACGAGGTCAGACTACCTCATCTGCTTCAGCTTTTCTATCTGTCGATGAGGGTGAGAGCAGCATCCTCCAGAAACTCTGAGAACTAGGGTAATGTGACGCAGGTTCAGAACAGCACCTGGCGTGGAGCAGCCAAGTACCCCAGACAGTGTGCTGAAGAGAAGAGACATCACTCTGCCAACAAAGGTCCCTATAGTCAAGCCTATGGCCCTCACAGTGGTCACGTACAGATGTGAGAGCTGGACCATAAAGAAGGCAAAGCACCAAAGAATTGACGCCTTAAAACTGTGGTGCTGGAGAAGACTCCTGAAAGTCCCTTGGATTACAAGGCAATCAAACCAGTCAATCTTAAGGGAAATCAGCACTGAGTACTCATTGGAAGGACTGATGCTGAAGCTGAAGCTCCAATACTTCAGCCACCTGATGCGAAGAGCCGACTCACTGGAAAGGACCCTGGTGCTGCAAATACTGAGGGCAGGAGGAGGAGAGGGCATCGAGGACGAGATGGCTGGATGGCTTCACGGATGCAATGGACATGAACTCGGGCAAACTCCAGGAGATAGTAGAGGACAGGGAGGCCTGTGTGCTGCAGCCCATGGGGTCGCCAGGAGTCAGATGTCACGGGGCTACTGCACAGTAACAACGTCCTAGTTTCCAAGTCCAGACCTACACTCGCACTCAGCACACGTGTACCTGTCAAGCTCTGTTTCTCACCATGAGGTTGCTGACATGCTGACGGTCTCTATTCATTAATTTCCTCATAATCGTAAACATCACACACTCCCCATCTGTGCTGACGCCTCCACAAGGAAACAGGTTTTTCAATGTTTCCACAAGCTCTGAGGCTGGTTCTTCACTCACGGAGAGTCATCCTCCACATTTGTGACAAGTGAGGCAAATCACACTGCTCTGTCTACAACACTTTATTGTCTAAGTTAGTCTGAAAATAGCTGCCACTTTCCCCTAAAATCACGTTCTCTAGAGCCTTCACTTTCCCAGCTCCCCGTACAGAACGTGCAGCCCCCTGGAGGCGGAAGGTGGCGGAGCGCCAGCGTCCGGCACAGTCGGGGCTGGCTGGGGGCTTGACCTCGTGCTGCGTCCTCCTGGTGAGGCGGCCCGAGCTCACCTGCCTCGACGAGGTCAGACTACCTCATCTGCTTCAGCTTTTCTATCTGTCGATGAGGGTGAGAGCAGCATCCTCCAGAAACTCTGAGAACTAGGGTAATGTGACGCAGGTTCAGAACAGCACCTGGCGTGGAGCAAATACTCTGATTTTAGAAGACGGGTGTCCCCGCCGGTGACACCCGGGCTGTCTCCTTCACCTGGTTCAAACACACGAGTATCCGAGCTCCACATGAGTGAGCTCCACGTGCAAACTGAAGGGGAGCATTTTGGAGAGAGAAGCAGTATCTACAAACCACCCTTCCACTGACGTCTTTCCTAAATGTAAATAAATCCCCCAACTCAGAGCATCCTTGCAAACTCACACAGAAGGAAAATCACCTCATTTATTCCAAATGACAAGCATGAGTAAATCTCCATTTCAATCGAGCTTCATAGGTTGGAGTTCTAAGGTTAATTACTGAAAAATGCTGCAAAAGAAGCCTGAGTAGCCTAATTTGCTTAAAACTCTTTGACTTGAGAATTTTTCCAACAGTTGAATCCCTTCACTCCCAGAGATCCATCCGTCTACACTCCTCGGAGAGCCTGTGTCCACCTCCCAGCCGAAAGTGATGGGCTCTCAGGAGCACAGAGCGGGAGTCCACTCCAGCTGTGACGTGGGCGGGGGAGTGGAGGCTGCTTGCGACACTCCACCTGACAGCACAGAGGCAGAGAAGACGCCGGCACGTCGCTGGCAGGAAGAGAGGCAGGCACGTCTCTGCTCAGTCCCGGACTTGGGCTCCTGCCTAACTAAAGCATGGTCGTATTTGCACCAGGATGAAATACTGCCAGGACCTCGGGCACAGCCACTGTTTGTCTTCGGCTGAAGGAAGCCAGAAGTCACTTGCTCACATGCTTTAGGAGACCTTGGGGTAGATGAGGGGGCAGGTCCAAAATCTCCACAAAAAACTTACTGTTCAGCCTCATCCATCAGAAGAAGAAATTTTAAAAGGAGGACAGACTTTCAAGTGTTCTCTGAAGCAGAATTTTAGGATTGTACTCAACGCTATGCTTACCCCATTACTCTAAATATGACAGCATAAAAGGAGGAAAGAGCTGTATGAGGATGGCCTGTCCACAGCCAGACGAGTGACCTCTCTATGGCCAGTGTGATGGGCCAGGCTCGATCTCTCCTGATCCGTTACTAGAACCCTCATCCTATGCCATTTCTGGACTCTCTTTGGCAGCCAGCACGAAACCAAAAGGAGGCCCCTCAACTCTCTTCCCATGCTTTAACCTTGCACAAACCTGAGAGGCTAGTACAGAATAAAAGGATAAGAAGACCAAGGAGGAAGCGGTCGAAATGTTCCCTTCATGCTAAGTGACGTAAGCCAGAGAAAGACAAACATCGTAGGGCACCAGCCTCTCCTGCGAGCACGGCGTCCCCCGTCACGTCGCGCCCGTTGTCCTGACCATCCGGCCCTCATGGATTCAGATCACACTCCCCGTCAAGTCACTCAGGGTTTCCGGGTGGGCCTGGGGGCCGGGGTTTCTGGAATCTCTCCCGGCGGTCTCATGGCGAGCCAGGCCCAAACTCTCTCTGAAGACTTTAAATTCTATCATCTCATTCCTTCTCCGTCGTCTCTAATCCAGGATAAACATTTCCACGTCGTGTAAGTTTGCCGAAGCGCACATGTGGAAATGTTTTGTGGTCATTCTTCTGGCGTCCCCTGTGAGCCCTTCCCGTAAGGCAGCTCCACCAGCCCCAGCCCCAGCCCCGCTGGGGTCTCCATCCCAGGCCTGGGGAGGGCTCCGGGCCTGAGGCAGACTCCACGGAGACACAGAGTCTGCCCGGGGCGGCCTCTCCTGGGCGACACAGGGACACGGTCACTGTGGAACAGCCCGACTGCAGCATTTCGGGGGTGCGCCGGGGGCAGTGTCCACAAGCCACTGCAGACGCCGTGGGGCAGTCAGTTTGGCCTGGCAAGGATGGAATTCCAGCAGCCGTGTCCTTCCCGAGTCGAAGCTCCCCTGCATCACTGTGAGAGTAAGCTGTCCTTGGAGCCATGGGCTCCTGCAGGGGCAGCTACAGCATCACTGTGACCTGCCAGGAACTGGCCGCTGTCCACCCGGGGAGCAGGCAGGCCCCCAGGGAGAGGTGGGCTATTGACAGATGGGTTTGTCTCCAAAAGGCTTTGCGGGTCTGCAGGGTGAGGCTCGCCTGGTGGCTCAGATGGTAAAGAATCTGCCTGCGAAGCAGGAGACCCCAGTTTGATCCCTGGGAGGGTCTGGGTGTGTGTTGGGTAATTTGGGCATGGGAGAGGGTCCGGTTGGGGTGCGTTTGCCATATCCTCAGATTTTCTCATGAAAATGGATGTCAAGTACATAAATTACAATGTGGAGGGTGATAGTTAAAATAGAACTACAATCTTCAGATTCCAACCAACACTGAGAGAAATCTTTAAAATCAATCTTGGGGCAAAGGCAACACAAAAGTCGTAGGGCACCAGCCTCTCCTGCGAGCACGGCGTCCCCCGTCACGTCGCGCCCGTTGTCCTGACCATCCGGCCCTCATGGATTCAGATCACACTCCCCGTCAAGTCACTCAGGGTTTCCGGGTGGGCCTGGGGGCCGGGGTTTCTGGAATCTCTCCCGGCGGTCTCATGGCGAGCCAGGCCCAAACTCTCTCTGAAGACTTTAAATTCTATCATCTCATTCCTTCTCCGTCGTCTCTAATCCAGGATAAACATTTCCACGTCGTGTAAGTTTGCCGAAGCGCACATGTGGAAATGTTTTGTGGTCATTCTTCTGGCGTCCCCTGTGAGCCCTTCCCGTAAGGCAGCTCCACCAGCCCCAGCCCCAGCCCCGCTGGGGTCTCCATCCCAGGCCTGGGGAGGGCTCCGGGCCTGAGGCAGACTCCACGGAGACACAGAGTCTGCCCGGGGCGGCCTCTCCTGGGCGACACAGGGACACGGTCACTGTGGAACAGCCCGACTGCAGCATTTCGGGGGTGCGCCGGGGGCAGTGTCCACAAGCCACTGCAGACGCCGTGGGGCAGTCAGTTTGGCCTGGCAAGGATGGAATTCCAGCAGCCGTGCCCTTTCCCCAGTCGAAGCTCCCCTGCATCACTGTGAGAGTAAGCTGTCCTTGGAGCCATGGGCTCCTGCAGGGGCAGCTACAGCATCACTGTGACCTGCCAGGAACTGGCCGCTGTCCACCCGGGGAGCAGGCAGGCCCCCAGGGAGAGGTGGGCTATTGACAGATGGGTTTGTCTCCAAAAGGCTTTGCGGGTCTGCAGGGTGAGGCTCGCCTGGTGGCTCAGATGGTAAAGAATCTGCCTGCGAAGCAGGAGACCCCAGTTTGATCCCTGGGAGGGTCTGGGTGTGTGTTGGGTAATTTGGGCATGGGAGAGGGTCCGGTTGGGGTGCGTTTGCCATATCCTCAGATTTTCTCATGAAAATGGATGTCAAGTACATAAATTACAATGTGGAGGGTGATAGTTAAAATAGAACTACAATCTTCAGATTCCAACCAACACTGAGAGAAATATTTAAAAATCAATCTTGCAGAGGCACAAAGGGAAACAAAGAACCAAAGTGCAATAAGAAAAACAGCAAAAATCACTTGTAAACATTATATATCAATAGTCCAAAATACCATGATTGTGTAAATTCTCCAGCAGTCAGAAAATTACTAGAGCTAATCAGTGAATCTAGCAAGCTCACAGGATACAAAATCAATACACAGAAATCACTCGCATTCCTATATACTAACAATGAAAAATCAGAAAGAGGAATAAATCAAGGAGGCAGTCCTATTCACCATTGCAACAAAAAGAATAAAATATCTAGGAATAAACCTACCAAAGGAGACAAAAGACCTATACATAGAACACGTGTAAGACACTGATGAAAGAAATCAAAGAAGACATACACAGATGGAGAGATGTTCCACATTCCTGGGTTGGATGAATCAGCATCATAAAAATGACCATACTACCAAATGTAATCTACATCTATGTGATCCCTATCAAATTACCAATGGCATTTTTCACAGAACTGAACAAAAATATCACAATTCATATGGAAACACAAAAGACCCCGGATAGCCAAAGCAGTCTTGAGAAAGAAGAATGGAGCTGGAGGAATCAACCTTCCTGACTTCAGACTATACTACAAAGCGACAGTCATCAAGACAGTATGGTACTGGCACAAAAATACAAATATAGACCAACGGAACAAGACAGAGAGCCCATAGATAAACCCACATGCTAACGGGTAACTTATTTTTGACAAGAGAGGCAAGAAGATACAATGGGGCAAAGACAGCCTCTTCAATAAGTGGTGCTGGGAAAACTGGACAGCTACATGTAAAAGAATGAAGTTGGAACACTTCCTAATATCACACACAAAGATAAACTCAAAACGGATTAAAAACCTAACTGTAAGACCAGAAACCATAAAACTCCTAGAGGAAAACATAGGCAGAACACTCGGTGACATAAATCAAAGCAGGATCTTCTATGACCCGCCTCCTAGAGTAATGGAAATGAAGACAAAAATAAACAAGTGAGAGCTAATTAAACTTAAAGGCTTTTGCACAGCAAAAGAAACTATAAACAAGGTGAAAAGACAGCCTTCAGAATGGGAGAAAATCATAGCAAATGAAATAACTGACAAAGAATTAATTTTCAAAATATACAAGCAGCTCAGACAACTCAACACCAGGGAAACAAACAACCCAATCAAAATATGAGAAAAAGACCTAAACAGACGTCTCTCCAAAGCAGACACAGATGGTCAGCAAACACATGAAAAGATGCTCTGCGTTGCTCATTATTAGAGAAATGCAAACGAAAACTACAATGAGATATTACCTCACACCAGTCAGAATGGCTATCATCAAAAAGTCTACAACCGATAAATGCTGGAGAGGGTGTGGAGGAAAGGGAACCCTCCTGCACTGTTGGTGGGGAAAGTGAACTGATACAGCCACCATGGAAGACAGTGTGGCGATTCCTCAAAAAACTAGGAATAGAGTCACTACTAAGAATCCCACTACTAGGCATATACCCAGAGGAAATTAAACTTGAAAGAGACCCATGTACCCCACTGCTCACTGCAGCACTATTTACAATAGCTAGAACATGGAAGCAACCTAGATGTCCATTGATAAATGAATAGATAAAGAAACTATGGCATATATATGCAATGGAATACTACTCAGCCACAAAAAGGAATGCGTTCTAATGAGGTAGATGAATCTAGAACCTATTATACAGACTGAAGTATGTCAGAGAAGGAAAGATAAACATTGTATGCTGACAAAAATAAATTAAAACTATGGAAACTGGAAGATGGAAACTTATTTTGACAAGAGAGGCAAGAAGATACAATGGGGCAAAGACAGCCTCTTCAATAAGTGGTGCTGGGAAAACTGGACAGCTACATGTAAAAGAATGAAGTTGGAACACTTCCTAATATCACACACAAAGATAAACTCAAAACGGATTAAAAACCTAACTGTAAGACCAGAAACCATAAAACTCCTAGAGGAAAACATAGGCAGAACACTCGGTGACATAAATCAAAGCAGGATCTTCTATGACCCGCCTCCTAGAGTAATGGAAATGAAGACAAAAATAAACAAGTGAGAGCTAATTAAACTTAAAGGCTTTTGCACAGCAAAAGAAACTATAAACAAGGTGAAAAGACAGCCTTCAGAATGGGAGAAAATCATAGCAAATGAAATAACTGACAAAGAATTAATTTTCAAAATATACAAGCAGCTCAGACAACTCAACACCAGGGAAACAAACAACCCAATCAAAATATGAGAAAAAGACCTAAACAGACGTCTCTCCAAAGCAGACACAGATGGTCAGCAAACACATGAAAAGATGCTCTGCGTTGCTCATTATTAGAGAAATGCAAACGAAAACTACAATGAGATATTACCTCACACCAGTCAGAATGGCTATCATCAAAAAGTCTACAACCGATAAATGCTGGAGAGGGTGTGGAGGAAAGGGAACCCTCCTGCACTGTTGGTGGGAATGTGAACTGATACAGCCACCATGGAAGACAGTGTGGCGATTCCTCAAAAAACTAGGAATAGAGTCACTACTAAGAATCCCACTACTAGGCATATACCCAGAGGAAATTAAACTTGAAAGAGACCCATGTACCCCACTGCTCACTGCAGCACTATTTACAATAGCTAGAACATGGAAGCAACCTAGATGTCCATTGATAAATGAATAGATAAAGAAACTATGGCATATATATGCAATGGAATACTACTCAGCCACAAAAAGGAATGCGTTCTAATGAGGTAGATGAATCTAGAACCTATTATACAGACTGAAGTATGTCAGAGAAGGAAAGATAAACATTGTATGCTGACATATATATATGGAATCTAGAAAGATGGTGCTGATAAATGACTATGGAGAGCAGCAATGGAGAGGTGGACATGGAGAACAGTCTTATGGACATTGGGGTGAGGGAGGGGAACGTGCTGTAGGACTAGGGGATCTCACACAGGGGCTCTGGGGCGACCTGGAGGGGTGGGGTGGGGAGGGAGAGGGAGGAGGGGCTTGGGAGGGGAGGACATACATATACCTATGGCGAATTCAGGTGATTATCTGACAATAAACAAGAAAACTCTGTAAAAAAATAAAATAAAGTATATACGACTTATCTGGGATTATACTATCTGTAAACAACACAACTCTGTAAAAGTAAAAAGTAAAATAAAAATAATAATTTTTTTTTTTTTTTTTTAATTTTTTTTCCTTTGGGATGGGGTTGGGGAGGGAGGGCGGCGGGCCTCTTCTATTGGTCTTTCATTTATCTATTTTCATCCATCTTTGTTCTTTGGCCCGTGTGGGCCTCGCATTTCAGTGGAATAAAAATTTTTAAAAATAAAATAATAATTTTTTTAAAAAAATTCTCCAGCAGTAACTAAGAAATTCAACTAGTGAGCTTGAAAGTAAACAGATGAGAAAATTATGCCCCCAAACTATTAACTAGTATAAAGCTGGCTTAGTGCTGTTAGCGTAAAAGAAAATGAATTTAACTCTGAAAACGTAAGTGGGGAATAAAATAAATGAAAAACAATACAAAGCAGAATCCTCGGGAAGATCAAGGATCACAGGCTTTACGCAGAAAGCGTTAGGACGCCTACCGCAGACGCCGGAAGCGCTACGAGGAGACGCTGATGGAGCAGGCTCGGCCCCGCCCCCCGCAAACCCGGGCTCAGAGGCAAAAGACACGCGTTTCAGAGGATCTGAAAAGAAGTATCAAGTCTGAGCCAAAAGATATGACATAGTAGATACTGATCAGAATCCTGTAGCAACAGACATATGACACACACATATTTTTTTCAGAAACACATGGACAGCGTTTTGATGCCAAGAAGCATATGAATCATAACCTATTATACAGACTGAAGTATGTCAGAGAAGGAAAGATAAACATTGTATGCTGACATATATATATGGAATCTAGAAAGATGGTGCTGATAAATGACTATGGAGAGCAGCAATGGAGAGGTGGACATGGAGAACAGTCTTATGGACATTGGGGTGAGGGAGGGGAACGTGCTGTAGGACTAGGGGATCTCACACAGGGGCTCTGGGGCGACCTGGAGGGGTGGGGTGGGGAGGGAGAGGGAGGAGGGGCTTGGGAGGGGAGGACATACATATACCTATGGCGAATTCAGGTGATTATCTGACAATAAACAAGAAAACTCTGTAAAAAAATAAAATAAAGTATATACGACTTATCTGGGATTATACTATCTGTAAACAACACAACTCTGTAAAAGTAAAAAGTAAAATAAAAATAATAATTTTTTTTTTTTTTTTTTAATTTTTTTTCCTTTGGGATGGGGTTGGGGAGGGAGGGGGGCGGGCGGGCCTCTTCTATTGGTCTTTCATTTATCTATTTTCATCCATCTTTGTTCTTTGGCCCGTGTGGGCCTCGCATTTCAGTGGAATAAAAATTTTTAAAAATAAAATAATAATTTTTTTAAAAAAATTCTCCAGCAGTAACTAAGAAATTCAACTAGTGAGCTTGAAAGTAAACAGATGAGAAAATTATGCCCCCAAACTATTAACTAGTATAAAGCTGGCTTAGTGCTGTTAGCGTAAAAGAAAATGAATTTAACTCTGAAAACGTAAGTGGGGAATAAAATAAATGAAAAACAATACAAAGCAGAATCCTCGGGAAGATCAAGGATCACAGGCTTTACGCAGAAAGCGTTAGGACGCCTACCGCAGACGCCGGAAGCGCTACGAGGAGACGCTGATGGAGCAGGCTCGGCCCCGCCCCCCGCAAACCCGGGCTCAGAGGCAAAAGACACGCGTTTCAGAGGATCTGAAAAGAAGTATCAAGTCTGAGCCAAAAGATATGACATAGTAGATACTGATCAGAATCCTGTAGCAACAGACATATGACACACACATATTTTTTTCAGAAACACATGGACAGCTTGTGAAAATTAATCGGTGACATGTCACTAATCATGGACTAGGTCAATATCATATGAATCATAACCTTTGAAAATGATTCATCAGAAATCACATTTGGAAACATTAAAAAATGCGTTCCTAAATAATTCATTGACTACAAAGGAAATTGCTACAGAAATGTTCTTAAATAGTTAAAAACTAAATAAAAACAGAAATACTTCATCCCCAAAACTGAAACTAAGCTGACGTTTGAGAGAAATGTGTAGCTTTAAATGCAAACATTAAGAGAGAAAAAAGTCTGAAATGTATCAGTGAAATATTCAATGCAATAAGCTTAGAAAAGTACAAATGAATGATACTAAATGTAGAAGGAAAGAAAAAAAGACAAGAAAAAAAGCTAAAGGAAAAATGAGAAATTCTAGTGAGGACCAGGGAGGCCCAGCCTGCTCTGCTGAAATGACTCGTGTCTGCACATCTTCCCAGCAGCAGCCCGCTCAGGACGGAGCAAGGAGAGAGGCAAACATCCGTGAGACAGCAGCAAATGTCCGCGATCAGCTCAGAATGACCTGTCCCTCAGCCTCTTAGCAGCACCATGAACTCGCTCTCGGAAGTCTTGAACTCAGGGCAAATCCTCTCCCTCCAAATCCGCAAGTGTAACCACCGCCGGTCTAGTCTTGAGTCTGTCCATGGCAAGCACGCGGGCTCCTGGGCCTTTAAAAGGGAAGCGTGCTGTAAGTGGAAGAGATTCCAGTTTACAATGGTCGAAACAGGTTAGAGGTGCAGATACGGAGGTACCGGCAGGAAGTTCACTGGTGTGTAAATTCATTTTAAAATGCATAAGAATCAGGTGAGCGGATAAAGAGGAAGACGGGTAGCTCTGTGATAAAGCAAGTGTGAAATACCAATTCTAGGACCTAAATAATGGGAATTCAACTGCTTCCTGCAGACACTTTCAGCCTGGATTCTATTTAGAAACTTCCACAATGTTGGCATGTAGCAGCCTGCTTTCCTGCAAGACAACTTTCAGTCCTGGATTCTGAGCCAAAAGATATGACATAGTAGATACTGATCAGAATCCTGTAGCAACAGACATATGACACACACATATTTTTCAGAAACACATGGACAGCTTGTGAAAATTAATCGGTGACATGTCACTAATCATGGACTAGGTCAATATCATATGAATCATAACCTTTGAAAATGATTCATCAGAAATCACATTTGGAAACATTAAAAAATGCGTTCCTAAATAATTCATTGACTACAAAGGAAATTGCTACAGAAATGTTCTTAAATAGTTAAAAACTAAATAAAAACAGAAATACTTCATCCCCAAAACTGAAACTAAGCTGACGTTTGAGAGAAATGTGTAGCTTTAAATGCAAACATTAAGAGAGAAAAAAGTCTGAAATGTATCAGTGAAATATTCAATGCAATAAGCTTAGAAAAGTACAAATGAATGATACTAAATGTAGAAGGAAAGAAAAAAAGACAAGAAAAAAAGCTAAAGGAAAAATGAGAAATTCTAGTGAGGACCAGGGAGGCCCAGCCTGCTCTGCTGAAATGACTCGTGTCTGCACATCTTCCCAGCAGCAGCCCGCTCAGGACGGAGCAAGGAGAGAGGCAAACATCCGTGAGACAGCAGCAAATGTCCGCGATCAGCTCAGAATGACCTGTCCCTCAGCCTCTTAGCAGCACCATGAACTCGCTCTCGGAAGTCTTGAACTCAGGGCAAATCCTCTCCCTCCAAATCCGCAAGTGTAACCACCGCCGGTCTAGTCTTGAGTCTGTCCATGGCAAGCACGCGGGCTCCTGGGCCTTTAAAAGGGAAGCGTGCTGTAAGTGGAAGAGATTCCAGTTTACAATGGTCGAAACAGGTTAGAGGTGCAGATACGGAGGTACCGGCAGGAAGTTCACTGGTGTGTAAATTCATTTTAAAATGCATAAGAATCAGGTGAGCGGATAAAGAGGAAGACGGGTAGCTCTGTGATAAAGCAAGTGTGAAATACCAATTCTAGGACCTAAATAATGGGAATTCAACTGCTTCCTGCAGACACTTTCAGCCTGGATTCTATTTAGAAACTTCCACAATGTTGGCATGTAGCAGCCTGTCTCTGATGAAGGTATCTGGTTATCTGCTCCTAACATCCTCTCAAAGCTTTGATCAATATCAATTATTTTAGGCTTAGAGTTTCCATACAGGAAATGAAAACTGCATCTTCTACTTTCTGTGCAATTTGCCACAGATCCACGGACGAGGTCTGTCAGCACAGACAGTATTATTGACTGTCGTTCAAGGTAATAGTGGCCCATGGGCCTCCATGTGACAATGACCAGGCTGTGGTTGACCAGACTGTCCCTTGGCAACAAGTAGTGATTATATAAAAATGCAGCATCATTAACTTTGAGTCTAGTTACCGTGGAGCCTTCTTAAGGTCTTGCTAAGCTCCAGCTAGTACTCCATTTAGTTAAAAACCGCTTGTTAGTTAAAAATCAGAATCGAGTTCCATTCACAGGGTCTCTCTGGAGGGAGAAAGAAAATTAGTGTTGAGTGGCTCCCAGTGTGCCCGGGGCCACCTAGATGAAGCCACCAACCTCGGCCTGTTGGAGCGGCAGCAGGAAGAGCCCTCCCACAGACGGGCACACCCCCCGCCCCCGCGCAGGTCAGGGGCAGCCGAGCCCTTTCTGGATGCAGGGAACAGGTCTTGAACCATCTGAGTGATGGGTGGTCAGCAAAGCAGGTGGATGGACCTAGTGGCGGCCAGCACTCCTGGACTAGTCGCCATGACCACTGCTCACGAGCTTGCTGGAAAGGCAGGTCTCTGGCCCCCGCAGAGCCGCTGGACCGGAGCTGCATCTTCAAGATCCTAGGTGTTCTGAAGGCGCTGAGTTCCTTAACCTCTCCACCAGGGATGGCGTGTGAATGGGACCAGCTGGAAAGCTGACTCAATATGATCACACGATTCCCCAGAAATTTTGACTTTGCAGGACTGGGTGGGAGGGGTGGGGAGGAGTCTGCATCGACGAGTTCGGCGAGGCTGCCGCCGCTGGTCCGGGGGCCACGCCCAGAGCACCGCTGCCCAGGGGCACTGCCCCCCCAGCACGCCTCAGGGGCCACGGACCGCTTCCCAACTGTTAGACCAGAGGATAACCCTTCCAGAAATTCACTGCACGGTGCACATCTGCACTTGCAGAACGCTATCCTGTTTTCAGTGAAATTGAAACGTGCAGTATTTCAAATGTGCAATATGTCATCTGAGCTAAACACCGAACTGCTGCAACTTTAGAAGCTGTACCTGGGGGACATCCAAGCACAAATTCTTCCATGTTCATCGAGATTCCCTCTGCTGGAAGAAGACTGGCCCACAGGAGGACACGGCTCATCTCCCGGAGATGACCGTTCCACCCTCGTGTGCTGTCACAGTTCCCCCCTCGGAGATTCACCTCTAGCTGGAAGGAATGTGGTTGACCAGACTGTCCCTTGGCAACAAGTAGTGATTATATAAAAATGCAGCATCATTAACTTTGAGTCTAGTTACCGTGGAGCCTTCTTAAGGTCTTGCTAAGCTCCAGCTAGTACTCCATTTAGTTAAAAACCGCTTGTTAGTTAAAAATCAGAATCGAGTTCCATTCACAGGGTCTCTCTGGAGGGAGAAAGAAAATTAGTGTTGAGTGGCTCCCAGTGTGCCCGGGCCACCTAGATGAAGCCACCAACCTCGGCCTGTTGGAGCGGCAGCAGGAAGAGCCCTCCCACAGACGGGCACACCCCCCGCCCCCGCGCAGGTCAGGGGCAGCCGAGCCCTTTCTGGATGCAGGGAACAGGTCTTGAACCATCTGAGTGATGGGTGGTCAGCAAAGCAGGTGGATGGACCTAGTGGCGGCCAGCACTCCTGGACTAGTCGCCATGACCACTGCTCACGAGCTTGCTGGAAAGGCAGGTCTCTGGCCCCCGCAGAGCCGCTGGACCGGAGCTGCATCTTCAAGATCCTAGGTGTTCTGAAGGCGCTGAGTTCCTTAACCTCTCCACCAGGGATGGCGTGTGAATGGGACCAGCTGGAAAGCTGACTCAATATGATCACACGATTCCCCAGAAATTTTGACTTTGCAGGACTGGGTGGGAGGGGTGGGGAGGAGTCTGCATCGACGAGTTCGGCGAGGCTGCCGCCGCTGGTCCGGGGGCCACGCCCAGAGCACCGCTGCCCAGGGGCACTGCCCCCCCAGCACGCCTCAGGGGCCACGGACCGCTTCCCAACTGTTAGACCAGAGGATAACCCTTCCAGAAATTCACTGCACGGTGCACATCTGCACTTGCAGAACGCTATCCTGTTTTCAGTGAAATTGAAACGTGCAGTATTTCAAATGTGCAATATGTCATCTGAGCTAAACACCGAACTGCTGCAACTTTAGAAGCTGTACCTGGGGGACATCCAAGCACAAATTCTTCCATGTTCATCGAGATTCCCTCTGCTGGAAGAAGACTGGCCCACAGGAGGACACGGCTCATCTCCCGGAGATGACCGTCAGCACGCCTGCAGTCACCCTCGTGTGCTGTCACAGTCCTCCGCCGCGCACCTCACGGAGCAACTGCCTTCTAGCCGTTCTCAGGCTGACAGGAAGTGAAGTCAGAGATCAGAAAAGGCATTCCAGCGGCCCTGCCGGTGCCAGTCTTAATGGAAAACAGCGGTAACGCATCCAAGTGTCTGAATTTATCATCGCTAACTCCTGCCTCCCCGCGTGATTGCTGTCTGGAAGCCCAAAGACAACAAAACCCTGTGACAACAGAGACTGCCTGAATGAGGGGGAGAGGCAGTGACCCCAACAACTAAAAGAAGCAACAGCACCCAGTGCATGTGCTGAATCCATTCACAGAACAGGAAGGAGGCCGGTACCGCAGGTAAAAACAGCGTTATTATAGGTTAGCTGTGTACCTCCATTTATCACCTTCAGAAAGTACGCCTCTTTCACACCGAACCCCGCGGCACGTACGCCACTAAACTGGGCACAGCAGGAGGGAGCCACGCGGCCATGGCACAGGGGGCAGGGGAGAGGAGAGCCGCTCACTGACCGACTCAGCTAGGTCACGGCTGCCCAGCACCGCAGACGCAGCCAGCCAACGCGCTCGCAGACGACTGCCAGCCTGCGGCTCGCGGCCGTCGGGGCGGCGGGGACCCGGGGCAGCCTCGACAGCTGACGACAACGAGGAAAGCCGCCTCACGCTCGTCCTCGACTCCTGACGGGTCAGCAGCCGTGGACGTCCAGCCACACAGACTTGAGGAGGACGCGTTTCCCACGCTCAGGCTGCTGGCACAGGTCCAGCAGCGGTTTTCAGACCTCCACACGAGGACAGGAGAAGCTTCCATATTTCAGAAGCCATCCATGCGCCTGTGAAGAGCTCCGACCGCACCTTCAACTGAAGGTGATTAATCTGCCACTTAATGAAATAGCAACAGACAAATATCAAGAGTCAAATCTAATGGAATTCTGTGAATACTGGCCAAACCATGAAGTCTCCCAATTAAAATCAAATGCTTGTGGGTTGATATCAGTGTTTGGTAATACCTATCTGTGTGAAAAGACATTTTCAAAGATGAAATATGCAGAATTTCATAACAAATAAGCATTAACAGATGAACATTTGCAATTAATTTTGATATAAGGAATGTTAGCTCTGAAACCCAATTAAATAAAATGTTATGCCTCCCCAAAATCGTATTTAATACTTCTCCTCTGCAGATCTGTATTACAACAAAAATCGCACTCACTTTTACAATCACGTCTGAAAGCCGCTAGTGACAGCACTGTTGGGATGGACTTCCTTTCTTCCTCGTGTAAGCACACCCACAGCATCCTCCGTGTTCCTCGGCTCACGCCTAAAGTGTTCTCTTTCTGGTCCTTTACCAAGAAAGTCTGTCTAACCTTTGCTCTAGGTCTCACCTTGGTCCCCAGGTCACACTCGGTGTTTGTAGGTACGCCTGTGTCTGTCACCGTCTGTGTGGGTGGATGGACGGCCACTTCCTGCGGGCAGTCCTGACTCAGTGCCCGCGGCCGCAGGTGGCTGCTCTGCTGCAGGGGCGCCGTGGAGCCGCACGAAACGCCAGGTCTGGGAAAAGCAGGCCCTGGTCGGGGTCGTTCCCACACCCACGTGCCTACAGGAGGCAGCTTACATTGCTTATTTCAAAGGCCTTCAGTCCAAATTACAGCAAAAACAGCTCTGCTGAGCACGTACCAAAACGACGCTGCTTCCTCTCCACGGCGGAGCAGCGGGACGGAGGCGGCCCTTTTCAGACGGCCCTTCCAGGGGCAGCGGCTCATGGGCGAGGCCGGCCACAAAGGCTTCTCCTCAGACGAGAAAAGCTACACCCAAGGGCTTGAAAAAAATGTTTGCTTGACGATCTAATTTAATTTTAAATGTACACAGACTTGAGGAGGACGCGTTTCCCACGCTCAGGCTGCTGGCACAGGTCCAAGCGGTTTTCAGACCTCCAGAGGACAGGAGAAGCTTCCATATTTCAGAAGCCATCCATGCGCCTGTGAAGAGCTCCGCACCTTCAACTGAAGGTGATTAATCTGCCACTTAATGAAATAGCAACAGACAAATATCAAGAGTCAAATCTAATGGAATTCTGTGAATACTGGCCAAACCATGAAGTCTCCCAATTAAAATCAAATGCTTGTGGGTTGATATCAGTGTTTGGTAATACCTATCTGTGTGAAAAGACATTTTCAAAGATGAAATATGCAGAATTTCATAACAAATAAGCATTAACAGATGAACATTTGCAATTAATTTTGATATAAGGAATGTTAGCTCTGAAACCCAATTAAATAAAATGTTATGCCTCCCCAAAATCGTATTTAATACTTCTCCTCTGCAGATCTGTATTACAACAAAAATCGCACTCACTTTTACAATCACGTCTGAAAGCCGCTAGTGACAGCACTGTTGGGATGGACTTCCTTTCTTCCTCGTGTAAGCACACCCACAGCATCCTCCGTGTTCCTCGGCTCACGCCTAAAGTGTTCTCTTTCTGGTCCTTTACCAAGAAAGTCTGTCTAACCTTTGCTCTAGGTCTCACCTTGGTCCCCAGGTCACACTCGGTGTTTGTAGGTACGCCTGTGTCTGTCACCGTCTGTGTGGGTGGATGGACGGCCACTTCCTGCGGGCAGTCCTGACTCAGTGCCCGCGGCCGCAGGTGGCTGCTCTGCTGCAGGGGCGCCGTGGAGCCGCACGAAACGCCAGGTCTGGGAAAAGCAGGCCCTGGTCGGGGTCGTTCCCACACCCACGTGCCTACAGGAGGCAGCTTACATTGCTTATTTCAAAGGCCTTCAGTCCAAATTACAGCAAAAACAGCTCTGCTGAGCACGTACCAAATACGACGCTGCTTCCCTCTCCACGGCGGAGCAGCGGGACGGAGGCGGCCCTTTTCAGACGGCCCTTCCAGGGGCAGCGGCTCGCGGGCGAGGCCGGCCACAAAGGCTTCTCCTCAGACGAGAAAAAGCTACACCCCAAGGGCTTGAGATGTGCTTGACTCATGTTCATCCACTCAAAAAACTAAGCCTTTTTAAGTTTTTGGTAATCTAATACTCGGCCTTTAGACAACAGAATGCTAATTTAATTTTAAATGTAATGGAAGTAAATTCCTAAATAAAATTAAATGTTATAATGTTTAAACAGCTCCCCACCCTGAAGTCAGCCACTCAGCCTAATGGCATTACCCCCAGGTCTGCCAGGGAATTTTCTGTAAGTAAACCAGTAACAGAAATGCAAGCCAAGTGGATACTCTCAGCTGCTCAGGCTTCCAATGGGCCTTTGAGATAACAGTCATTTTTACTGTAATATATCATTGTTAAATTAACAAAGCGAGACATTATGTGGCTTCAGTCTTTAAAAATTACGAGATTATCCAACACTAATTCTTCTCCTGGCTGTTATTTTCCCTGACAAAAGACAAAATCAAACACCAAATTTTAGTCATTAGCAGTTTTTACCCAATTTTCAACTGTGGCTTAAAAAACAAAACAAAACAGTAAAACTAACAGGAAGCTTTCACTATAAACGAATTACACTATCTTCCTGAAACCAACAATTCAATATAATCACTACCCAAGGGTCAAGCCAACGGTAGGTCTTTTAGTTGCTCTGCCCATGGGGTCTATGAGAGGCTTTATTGCTTCCTAGTCACTCAGTTGTGCCCAATTCTTTGCGACCCCATGGACTGTAGCCCACCAGGCTCCCCTGTCCGTGGGATTTTCCAGGCAAGAATACTGGAGTAGGTTGCCATTTCCTCCTCCAGGGGATCTTCCCAAACCTGGGACTGAACCTGCGTTCTCCCGCACTGGGGGATTCTTTACCCACTGAGCCATCAGAAGCCCCATGAGAGGGCTTCCCCTGGTGGTCCAGTGGGTAAGGACACTGCCTTGCAGTGCAAGGGGTGCCGGTTCGATCCCTGGCCTGGGAGGATCCCACGTGCCGCGGAGCGGCTGGACTGATGTGTCCAATTACCGAGCCGGAGCTCTGGAGCGCATGCGCCCAGAGCCGGCGCTCTGAAACAACAGACGCCACCGCGATGGGAGGCCCACGGGAGCCAAAGAACAAAGACGGATGAAAATGGAGAAATGAAAGACCAATAGAAGTGGCCCGCCCATTCCCCTCCCTCCTCAACCCGACCCCCGCCCAAAATAAATAAATAAATAAATAAATCTTTAAAAAAAAAAAGAAGCCCCACGAGAGGTTTTATCTAAGCCACTAGCTTTGCATTCTGCTTCCCAAAATCAACCAATTGTTTAGCTTGTTTTAATATAGGAAAGGTAGAGAGTCAAAAAGTCAAACATCTAAAAACGTACTCATCATGTGATCTCTTAGATGACCAAAAAGTTAAATTTTAAAATCTAACAAGTCTACAAAATAGAAGTATAATCACAGATCTCAAAGGAGCTTCAAATCTTGTTATTCCTTTCAGCTGCTTTATTCTAGAGGAAGCTAAACTTAGTAAGGCAAAGAAGTATGTAATAATAGCTAACAAGAGCCCACCAAGAAATCACACTGGCTTTACAGACGGCACACAAGCAGATTTTAATTATGTTATTCAAAACTTGTTTAAAGGCTGCAAACATGAGCATTGCAACACCAGAATCCAATAGAACCATCTGTCTATTTTTGTATTTTTAAATGTTAGATATAGTGACTTCAATTACCTATGATTTTATGTTGAGAAAGTCATGTTCACTGTTTCAAGAGAAAATATGGAAAAAATCAGTGTCTGCCTAGTATGGCCTAATATAGTCTCTTCATCTTAAAACAACGCCTGTTAAAAGATAGGAAAGAAGCCTTTTAAAAATAGAGAAATGAGAATGCCAAAATATGGACAAAATCACCAACAATTTACAGGAAATGGAAATAGACTAAGAAAATATATCTTCACAAAAAAGAATTTGGAAAAATACAAAAAGATGTTCTCATTGTTTATTGTTGCATTACCAGATATCCCCAAACTTGGCTGTTTAAAATAATGACCATTTTTTCACGTTTCATGGTTTTGGGGGCCAGGAGCTCGGCGAGTGCAGTTAGGGGACCCTCTACTCCCCGCTGCACTGCAACGGTCCCTGCCGGGCTCAGCTGGGCTGCGGAAGGGACACAGCCTCTACAGACAGTGACCTTGGCCCAGCGAGGCTCCCACTCAGGTCAGAGCCCATGAGCAGACACTGCTGCAGACAGGACAGAAGCTGGATGGGCTTCTCTGCTGGGCCTTAGAGAGCACGTGCATCCTGCAGCCGTGCCTCATTGGTCAAAACAGCCATGAGAACACCCAGACTCCTAAAGAAGGGAAGGCACTCGCCTCTTCATGAAGGAAGCATCAAATAATGCATAGCCATGTTTTACAGCTCTAGACACAAGACCCACTGTCCACTCCTAATGAGAACTTGTCCACGTTGACATATGCACATATATTCAAACAGCAACTTTCAGAAAAAACCCAGGCCTAAGTAGGAGAAGCAAAGAATGGAATATGACACTGTAAGGAGCTTCAAATCTTGTTATTCCTTTCAGTTTTATTCTAGAGGAAGCTAAACTTAGTAAGGCAAAGAAGTATGTAATAATAGCTAACAAGAGCCCACCAAGAAATCACACTGGCTTTACAGACGGCACACAAGCAGATTTTAATTATGTTATTCAAAACTTGTTTAAAGGCTGCAAACATGAGCATTGCAACACCAGAATCCAATAGAACCATCTGTCTATTTTTGTATTTTTAAATGTTAGATATAGTGACTTCAATTACCTATGATTTTATGTTGAGAAAGTCATGTTCACTGTTTCAAGAGAAAATATGGAAAAAATCAGTGTCTGCCTAGTATGGCCTAATATAGTCTCTTCATCTTAAAACAACGCCTGTTAAAAGATAGGAAAGAAGCCTTTTAAAAATAGAGAAATGAGAATGCCAAAATATGGACAAAATCACCAACAATTTACAGGAAATGGAAATAGACTAAGAAAATATATCTTCACAAAAAAGAATTTGGAAAAAATACAAAAAGATGTTCTCATTGTTTATTGTTGCATTACCAGATATCCCCAAACTTGGCTGTTTAAAATAATGACCATTTTTTCACGTTTCATGGTTTTGGGGGCCAGGAGCTCGGCGAGTGCAGTTAGGGGACCCTCTACTCCCCGCTGCACTGCAACGGTCCCTGCCGGGCTCAGCTGGGCTGCGGAAGGGACACAGCCTCTACAGACAGTGACCTTGGCCCAGCGAGGCTCCCACTCAGGTCAGAGCCCATGAGCAGACACTGCTGCAGACAGGACAGAAGCTGGATGGGCTTCTCTGCTGGGCCTTAGAGAGCACGTGCATCCTGCAGCCGTGCCTCATTGGTCAAAACAGCCATGAGAACACCCAGACTCCTAAAGAAGGGAAGGCACTCGCCTCTTCATGAAGGAAGCATCAAATAATGCATAGCCATGTTTTACAGCTCTAGACACAAGACCCACTGTCCACTCCTAATGAGAACTTGTCCACGTTGACATATGCACATATATTCAAACAGCAACTTTCAGAAAAAACCCAGGCCTAAGTAGGAGAAGCAAAGAATGGAATATGACACTGTAATCAGTACATGCCTTGTAAACGAAGATCTAAAGGACTGTCCCACCAGTAAACGTGGTCCAAAAGTGGTCAGTGAGTCGCCTGCAGGGCCTGCCACCTGCCAGTCCAGTCTAAAAGAGACAGACGCAGCAAAACAGAAGGTGGGCATTTTCTCTGCTCTCAGTTCTCTGGAACTCAGGTGCCCGAGATCACAGGCGTCCAGCAGAGCCTCAGCAGACAGCACGGGGCCCAGTGGCTTCTGGCTGTTACCTCAGACCCACCTGGCAGACAACTGAGGAAGAACTAAAGACCAACGGGCAGTCCACACACTCTGAGAGTTGACCAATCCCAGGTCTAGATACAACTCACTTACTTTGGGTTGAATAGAGAGGCAACAATAAAATCAACACCTTCACAATGAAAACATTCACAAAACTTTTATAAAAAAAATTATATGCATACATACTCAATTGTGAACATAGATTTTTTAATGCAAAATAAAATATTATTCAATAAATCCCTCAATGTATTAAAAATACGATACATTAAGACCAAGTTGGGTTTATTCTAAGAATAAATATTGGTTTAAAAAACAAAAAAAATGATCATTTTGATTATGCAGATACAGTATTTGTAAAAATCTGGCATCCAGGACTTCCCCGGTAGAAACAGTGGATAAGAATCCATCTGCTATTGCATGGAACATGGCTTTGAGCCCTGGTGGGGGACAGCCGCGCCCGTGTGCCACAGTGACTGAGTCCGTGTTCTAGAGCCCGCGAGCCGACGGTTCTGAGCTCACGCGGCACAGCTCTGAAGGCCGGCGGTGCTCGAGAGACGCCGCCGCAGCGAGAAGCCCCCGCGCCGCCGCAGCGGGCAGAGAAGCGCACCCACAGCCACGAAGAGCCAGCGCGGCCAGAAATAAAGCGGATGAATAAATAAATTATCTAAAAAAGTTAGCACCCTTTCTTAGAAAACTTTCTTAGAAGAAAACTTAGAAGACTTTCTTAGAAGTCTTTGACAAAGAATAATTATAAAAAGTAATGATGACTTTAAAAAGCTACAACAAACAGCAAACTTGATGAAATATTGAAATCTTTCCCTGTAAGATTGGGGAAAAGATCTTACCTCTTGCATTCAACATTTTACTAGATCATTTAGCCTCTGTAGTTTAAAAAAAAAAAAACAGTAGCGATGGGATTTTAAAGAAAGAAACTGTCATCATTCAAAGATTATGTATAATAAGAAATAAACTCTCATTAGTCACAGATTTTATGATACTAAAGAATAAAATCTACTAACATATTTTTATAACAAAAAGTTTAGCATGATTGCTGAATATGAAATCAATATAGAAAAGTCAATTGTATTTCTACATTTGAACAAAAATATCAAAAATAAAACAATTTAAAGATATATTTTGAATAGTATCTGGAATGTCAGGTACCTAAAAGAAAGTTAACAAAATATGTGTCAGACATTCTACACAGAAATTTATAAAACATTGAGATACAGAAATTTATAAAACATTGAGATAAAGCCTAAATAAAACCCAAATCCCAGGTTTATGGATCAGAAGAATTGATATTGTAAAGAGGTCTCCCCTAACTAACCTATTAATTCAATTTAATTTCAGCCAAATTCCCCACGGGTATCTTTTGTGGAGTTTAATAATATTGTTTAAAATTAATATTAAGATGAAAATGGCAAATCATATCCAAGACAGTCTGGGGACCTCCCTGGTAGCCCAGTGGTGAGACTCTGCACTTCCACTGTAGGAAGTGGGGGTTCGTTCCCTGATTGGGTAACTAAGATCCTGCAAGCCACTTGGCATGACCAAAAAGACAAAGAGAATATATAAGCCCCTGACCCACCACTTCCCACCCTAATTGCATAAACACAGAAGTCTGTTCACCTGGGTTTCCCTGGTGGTCCAGTGGGTAAAGAGACTGCCTTGCAGTGCAAGGGGCACTGGTTCAATCCCTGGCCCCAGAAGATCCTGTGTGCCGAGGAGCGGCTGGACCAATGTGTCCATTTGGGAGCCGGTGCTCTGGAGCGTGTGTGCCCAGAGCCAGTGCTCTGCAACGAGAGAGGCCACTGCGATGGGAGGCCCACACAGGCCAAAGAATGAAGATGGATGAAAGTGAATGGGCGGAAAATCAATGAAAAGAGGCCAAAAATTAAAAAAAAAAAAAAAGGCAAAAAAAGAAAAAGAAAAGGAAATCTGTTTACCTGAGCAACGAAAAACGTGTGAGAACGAGCAAGGTAGCATCATTTGTAATGATCAAAACAAAGGAGATACACTGTGTCACATGTTAGAAGTTCAGAAGCAAGAAATATGGATGTTCTAGGGGTGCATGCTTTTTAATTAAAAACAAATCCAAGGAGGTGATGATTACAAAAGAATATCAAATATATTTTGGAGAAATCGACACAGAAGCTATTGGTACAAGGCTCAATCATAAGAGCTGAGGTGCATGAACTTGTTTTATCCACATGTTTTCAACATATTATGTCTTACAATAACAAAGAAAGTGGAAAGAATAATAAAAATACACAAATCTCTTAGTGATATAAGGTTCTACTTACAAATGGTGGGGGGAAATTAAAGCCAACAATGAAAAGCAGCTTAATTTTTGTGCTCTGTACCCATTTCTGCTAAACTCATACCACAAATATGGTAATTGAAACGTGTCTATTGTTATAAATTTATTGTTTTATAGTTTTAAAAGCTACCTCCAAAATGCCATGCTTTAATTAAACCGGTGGTTGCTGTCACCACACTGATATAATAGTGCTTAGGAATGTTGTCTAATAAAATATTGGAATAAAATAAGAGCATACATTTGGAAACTGTGTCAAAATTATCACTATAAAAGTCTTCACTTAAAAACTCAAAGATGCCATGTAAATAAAAATATTCAGTGAAAGAATCATCTGCAAATTGACAGCTTTTTTTCATGCCAATAATATATTCTTAGGAACTGTAGCAGAAAGATAGACTTCACGGACTATTTCAATACAATAGTAGTTGGTTGCTCAGTCATGTCCAACTCTTTGTGACCCCAAGGACTGCAGCTCACCAGGCTCTTCTGTCCATGGGATTCTCCAGGCAAGAAGACTGCAGTGGGCTGCCATTTCCTTCTCCAGGGGGTCTTCCCAACCCAAAGATTGCAGCCAGGTCTCCTGCACTGCGGGCGGATTCCTCACCACTGGGCCACCTGGGAAGCCCCCTTGATGGAGAGGTCAGTGTTAATCGATCGATTGACCACAGAACAAGAGCAGGAGGCCACGTCCTCTCGTCACTTGTCAGTCGGTTTGAACCACTAGGGAAGGAAGCCCTTTCATTTCAGTATCATGAAACAAATGTAAATATGCATACATGTTTATTAAACACTGATCTATCATAAATACCTTAAATAAAATAAAAGACGGGGTAAACTTAAAAGTTGTGAAAGTGTACATTTCTTAAATAACTTACAAAGTGACACATAAGCAGAAAAGCATATCAAGTTCTTGAATGAAATCTTCGTGATTATAAAGTTTCTCTGTTCACTGAAAACTGATCTATGACTTGAGTGTAATCCAAGTCAAGACCTCAGTAGGAATAAATAACTCTGACATTCAGCTGAAGAAATAAACCACAAGAGTAACTAAGAGGAAAAGAGCAGAAAAATAAGAAACCCTAACTTCAGTCCCTCCACAAAGACAGTGAAAAGCTGGCATGAACCGACAGAATTGGCTTTTCCTTCAAAAGCCTGAGACTTAGTCAGAGGGCTGGAGACACCACCAGAGCGTTTACTCAACAAAACAGCTGAATCTCAGTAAAACCACAAGATGTCTGGTGTTTGACTCACCCCAGTCCCGTCCCCAAACCCTTGCTTCTTGGTAGCTGTGACAATTCCTTGACTTCCTGTACTGGGTGGAGCAGAACAGGATTCAGGCACAAGAATTTGAATCACTTACTCTGACCTGTCGGATGCCTCCCTGGCTTTTGGAAGCCTGGCTCCAAAGCCTTCCCTTGCTTTGCCTGGCACAGGCTGGTCCAGGGCCAAAGCATTTGTCTAGAACTGGTTCAGGCCGACACTTTCGTCCCTGCTTCCTGGGTGACAGGTAACCCTGGGGGCAAACAGCTCATGAACCAAAAGCCTTGAGAGGAAAGGCTGGAGGATGAGATGTCCTAGGAACTGCAGCAGCTCTGTGTGGTCCTGGGAATCGAGATGTCCACGTGCTCGCCTGGGGCCATGTCCAGACTCAGGAGAGGTCCAGAAAGCCCCCAGTTCCCGCCTCTGGCTGCCCGACCGTGGGGCTCAGTGAAGGAGTGGCGGGGAAGGCAGAGCTGTGCACTGCTTGGCTGCGTGTGGAAGATGTGCCCCCCCACCCCACCCACACACACACGCACACCTCCTGCTCAAAGACAGGGGAATCATTAGGTTCAGCCATTTAAGGAAATCCCTGTCTAATTGTTAGCTGACAAGTAAGCTAACTGTCCGGGGACAGAATTCACAGAACTCATTCAGAAAGTCAGCCAAAGACAGACAAGAATGCCTGCCACGAGGAACAATAAAAAAAACATCCCGGGGAGGGGAGAGGCTCTGTTTTCGAGGGGGATCACCTTATAATGTTTCTGTAACATAAGAACGTTCCATTTCGGCAACAACGTAAGTATGAGCCAAGCAGGGAGACAGTGCGACCCACTCAGGGAAGAGGAGGCAAACGGAAGCTGTCCTCGAGAAGTTCACACACGGGACTTCTAGACACAGACTTCAAATAGGTCTGAGGAGCAAAGGGAACTGTGCCTAAAAAGTTAAACGAAAGTTTGGGGAAAATGTCTCACCAAACAGAGAGGATCGGTAAAGAGTGAGAAACTATACAGATAAATTCTGACGTTGGAGGTACAATAACCCACAAGAAAACCCCACCAGAGGCACTCAGCAGCAACTCACGCAGGCAGAAGAGGCCATGAACTTAAGCCAGCTCAACAGCGTCCACCCAGGACTGGGGGAAAAAGAGTGAAGAACGGACAGAGCCTCAGAAGTCCGTGGGGACCATCAGACGCACCAGCACACACACTGGGCGCCCAGAAGAGCGGGAAGAGAGGAAGAGGCAGAAAGAATCTTCCAAGAAACAACGGCTGGAAAATCCCCAGATCTGATGAACACCCTTATTCCACATAGTCAAGAAGCTCCAACTTCACAGACCCACACCTGGAGACATCACAACGAAATTATCCAAAGACGAAAACAAAGAGACGATCTTGAACGCAGCACGTGCGAGAACCAGGCACCAGGGTCAGAGCTGAACATGCAAAAGGTCAGCATCAAAGCCAGTGTCTGCAACAAGATCCCACTTTCCCGTGTATGTACACATGTGTATGTGCTAGGTAACACATATGTCCACACATGGAAAAGACCCAAAAGTTCAAACATTGGCGTGTCCACCGCGGTTACTTCTGGGTGTGAGCACCTAATGGCTGAGAGTTTTTGTTTTTCCCTTTTGTTTGCTTTGTTTAGTTTATCTATATTTCCTATCTTCCAAAACAATATATATTGTTCCTTTGAAAGTGGGAACGCATTAAGGAATAATGTCATCTCTCAATAAAACAAATAATTCTACCAACATATTATTTTTGTGCATCTGTATGTTAAACATTCCATAAAACGACTTCGTATTCAACAAATCGTAAGAACAGAGGCTTCTATTCATTACCGGCAACCGCACCCGTTAGAGCAGCGGTCCACACTTTAACCCCACTCTGTCGTGTCCTTCGGTAGGTAGATCCGAGCAGTGAGCTCTGGACACAGCCCACCAGCACGGGTCCCATCTTAAAAAACCGGGGGCGGGTTCCACGGCACACTTGCCGCAGAGCCTGGGGCTTCATATCGTGAAGTTCTGTCACTGCACCCTTCCCTCCGGCGTCTCCTCTCTTGGGGACGCTCGTCTCTGACTGCAGCAGAAAGCCGTCACCTCGCCGCCGTCCGCCGACCTGGTCAGCACTGTGCCGTGCCTGCAGCGACAGAAGCACGCGTGACAGGAACCCTGTGTTGAGGATAGCTCCAGTGCTGCGACTTATTTAAAGACAGATTTTTCAAGCTGGGCTTATAAATCATTTACGAAGAAACTGAGCAGGACCGAGACGACCGCCCCACTGTCACATTCCTGGGGTGTGACCACAGCCGCCGGGTAGGGGGACCGGGGCAGCCGTGCGTGAGAGGCGAGCCAGGCTCCGCCAGCCATCGGGAGCTGAGCTCTCGCCCTCGCCAGGTATTAGGTCAACAGCCATTAAACATGATAGGAACCGTCTTCCGTGGCCAAGGCTCAACAGCTGCACGTACAAACAGCTACAGATACGTCCCAGGAGACTCGGAGCCCACCTCGCCGACGGCCTGGGGTGCAGGGCGCTCGCCCCTGTGGCCCCGCCTCCTGCACGGCACCCCGGCTCCCTGCACCCCAGTTCACAGACACGTCCGGTTCCCACACCTGCCTCATGACACCCCGCAAGTATTTTGCCTTTTGTTTGCCACGCGTTACTTCTGGGTGTGAGCACCTAATGGCTGAGAGTTTTTGTTTTTCCCTTTTGTTTGCTTTGTTTAGTTTATCTATATTTCCTATCTTCCAAAACAATATATATTGTTCCTTTGAAAGTGGGAACGCATTAAGGAATAATGTCATCTCTCAATAAAACAAATAATTCTACCAACATATTATTTTTGTGCATCTGTATGTTAAACATTCCATAAAACGACTTCGTATTCAACAAATCGTAAGAACAGAGGCTTCTATTCATTACCGGCAACCGCACCCGTTAGAGCAGCGGTCCACACTTTAACCCCACTCTGTCGTGTCCTTCGGTAGGTAGATCCGAGCAGTGAGCTCTGGACACAGCCCACCAGCACGGGTCCCATCTTAAAAACCGGGGGCGGGTTCCACGGCACACTTGCCGCAGAGCCTGGGGCTTCATATCGTGAAGTTCTGTCACTGCACCCTTCCCTCCGGCGTCTCCTCTCTTGGGGACGCTCGTCTCTGACTGCAGCAGAAAGCCGTCACCTCGCCGCCGTCCGCCGACCTGGTCAGCACTGTGCCGTGCCTGCAGCGACAGAAGCACGCGTGACAGGAACCCTGTGTTGAGGATAGCTCCAGTGCTGCGACTTATTTAAAGACAGATTTTTCAAGCTGGGCTTATAAATCATTTACGAAGAAACTGAGCAGGACCGAGACGACCGCCCCACTGTCACATTCCTGGGGTGTGACCACAGCCGCCGGGTAGGGGGACCGGGGCAGCCGTGCGTGAGAGGCGAGCCAGGCTCCGCCAGCCATCGGGAGCTGAGCTCTCGCCCTCGCCAGGTATTAGGTCAACAGCCATTAAACATGATAGGAACCGTCTTCCGTGGCCAAGGCTCAACAGCTGCACGTACAAACAGCTACAGATACGTCCCAGGAGACTCGGAGCCCACCTCGCCGACGGCCTGGGGTGCAGGGCGCTCGCCCCTGTGGCCCCGCCTCCTGCACGGCACCCCGGCTCCCTGCACCCCAGTTCACAGACACGTCCGGTTCCCACACCTGCCTCATGACACACCCACCGCTTGGCTTTCGGGGGGAAGGAAGCGACCTCAGCTCCACAGAGACCCAGGACGGGGGCTGGGCTCTGAGTCTGTGACTCACTGGTCACTCACCACTGGGCCCCGGCCCTGGGGGCTCCAGCCTGAGGTTCACTGCTGGGGAAGGACAGCTTTGTCCCGAAGGAGGTCAGAAATCAGTGGTCAGTGGCCAGGCCTCCGCGACGCCCTGACCAAGCCTTCTACCTCTCTATTCTGTGATCTGATAAAAGTGACACATCAGTTACCAAAGGTTGAAATTTAACATTGTCCTGAGACATAGGTCCAAATTCTACGATTAGAGATTACTTCTAAGAAGTGTCCCCAACCTCCTTAAAACATAATACACACAACCCCATTTCTGAAATAACCGCAGCATCATGCGATTAGCTCCCACAGCGTCCACTCCAGAAGGCCCTCCACAGCACAGCCCCCGCTTTCGTCACGGGCCCACGGACGCTGCTCAGTGTTATTCGGGGTTTTCTGAACATTTCCTGTCTGTGTTCTTCACTAGATTATGTCTCAATGAAGATAAGAATCTCATCAACCCATCCATTACTGTTCTTCATGGCACTTGATAATTCTGATTGAATGAATATATGAATAGGTTACATTTGATACATAAAATTATACTCTCTTTACAATTTTTCTTTCTTTTCCCTGTCATGCCTCTTTTTTATTTATATTTATTTTCATCCATCTTTTCATTCCTTGGCACGTGTGGGCCTCCCATCGCAGTGGCCTCTCTCACTGCAGAGTGCTGGCTGGGAACTGGACACACCGGTCCAGACGCTACATGGCACGCGGGATCCTCCAGGGCCAGGGATCGAACCGGTGCCCCTGTACTGCAAGGCAGACTCTTTACCCACTGGACCACCAGGGAAGCCCATCTGTATGATTTTAATAAAAGAGAATTGCTGCTGGTTCCCTTAGGTCAGTTTTCACACCCTCGTACTTACCTATTTACGTGAAAGAGTTAGGAAACAGTGATGCCTCCTGCATTTAACACTGACCTTCTCACCCTCGCCATTTCCCTCCTTGGCCCAGCAAAGACCACTGCAACAGGAGCGCTTGGAAGGGAGACAAGCATGTAACACTTCACCTCGTGCAGCCCCTGGCTTGCAGTCAGCCCTGTGCTAACAGGCGTGGGCAGAGTCAGGTCCCCGTCTGCTCGAGCCGCAGGAGGAGCACCAGCGCCGTGTCCAGCTGCCCGTGTGGGCCCTCTCCCGCGGCGCCCCCTCATGTCCACTCACCGAGCACAGACTCTGGCCTGTCTTCCCTGAAGGCTGTTTCCCATGTTTCTCATCATTGAGCACCCTCCAAAGACCTCCCCCACGGTGGGGACTCTGCCGCCTCTCGTCTTCATCCGCCATGCAGGCCGGGAGGCGGGGCCAGCCCTCGGAGGGTGCAGCCCTGCCCACGGCTCAAGGCGCAGGTGCCCCAGGAGACTGCGGTCTGGAGGTCAGCCACGGCTGCAAGCAGTGCTCGTCACCAAGGTCAGCCCATTTTCCTAGGTTTACTCCTGCCTTAAAGTGAGGGTTTTCTGAACATTTCCTGTCTGTGTTCTTCACTAGATTATGTCTCAATGAAGATAAGAATCTCATCAACCCATCCATTACTGTTCTTCATGGCACTTGATAATTCTGATTGAATGAATATATGAATAGGTTACATTTGATACATAAAATTATACTCTCTTTACAATTTTTCTTTCTTTTCCCTGTCATGCCTCTTTTTTATTTATATTTATTTTCATCCATCTTTTCATTCCTTGGCACGTGTGGGCCTCCCATCGCAGTGGCCTCTCTCACTGCAGAGTGCTGGCTGGGAACTGGACACACCGGTCCAGACGCTACATGGCACGCGGGATCCTCCAGGGCCAGGGATCGAACCGTGCCCCTGTACTGCAAGGCAGACTCTTTACCCACTGGACCACCAGGGAAGCCCATCTGTATGATTTTAATAAAAGAGAATTGCTGCTGGTTCCCTTAGGTCAGTTTTCACACCCTCGTACTTACCTATTTACGTGAAAGAGTTAGGAAACAGTGATGCCTCCTGCATTTAACACTGACCTTCTCACCCTCGCCATTTCCCTCCTTGGCCCAGCAAAGACCACTGCAACAGGAGCGCTTGGAAGGGAGACAAGCATGTAACACTTCACCTCGTGCAGCCCCTGGCTTGCAGTCAGCCCTGTGCTAACAGGCGTGGGCAGAGTCAGGTCCCCGTCTGCTCGAGCCGCAGGAGGAGCACCAGCGCCGTGTCCAGCTGCCCGTGTGGGCCCTCTCCCGCGGCGCCCCCTCATGTCCACTCACCGAGCACAGACTCTGGCCTGTCTTCCCTGAAGGCTGTTTCCCATGTTTCTCATCATTGAGCACCCTCCAAAGACCTCCCCCACGGTGGGGACTCTGCCGCCTCTCGTCTTCATCCGCCATGCAGGCCGGGAGGCGGGGCCCAGCGCCCCCTCGGAGGGTGCAGCCCTGCCCACGGCTCAAGGCGCAGGTGCCCCAGGAGACTGCGGTCTGGAGGTCAGCCACGGCTGCAAGCAGTGCTCGTCACCAAGGTCAGCCCATTTTCCTAGGTTTACTCCTGCCTTGAGGAAGTGAGGGTTCAACGCCACGCCCAGCCCTTTGGCAGAACAGCCAGCCTGGCACAGCGGGCACGCTCAGCTCACCCACCTTCAAATCCTGTGAGCTTTAATCTTTGAAACCCACAGCTTTACGTGCCTTCAGTTTTTGATGTGACAGATATTTCCTTCAAGGTAGATGCAACAGAGTATGTTCCTTTCACAGTTTAACTAAAATAACAATTTTTTTCCTCGGGACAAGGAAACCTCAGGAGAAGCAGATGCCCAGGATGCGGGGTCACTGGAGGCAGGACGGCCTCTGCCACCACAGAGCCACCTGGCTGTCGATTCCACCTCAGCTCTCCGCAGCTCGGGGGTTCTCCAGCATCTGTGGCTTATGCCAAGTAGCATGCCAGAGTCCGGAGCCGCAGAGCTCACGGGAGATGACAGCACGGGGCAGAAGCAGGGACGTGGGCCTCCCTGGTGGCTCAGTGGTGAGGAGCTCGCCTGCCAATGCTGGAGACGCAGGTTCGATCCCTGATCCAGGAAGAACCCACGTGCTGCGGAGCAACTAAGCCCGTGAGCCACAACTACTGAGCCTGGGCTCTGGAGCCTCAGAGCCACAACCACGGAAGCCCATGGGCCCTAGAGCCTAAGCTCTACAACGAGAGAAGTCACCGCCACGAGAAGCCTGCTCACCTCAACTAGAGAGGAGCCACCACTCCCTGCAACTAGAGAAGAGCCTGCAGCAGCGGCGAAAACCCAGAATAGCCAAAAATAAATAAATTAATTAATTAATTAATAAAAAAAAAAAGAAACAGAAAAGTAAGCTCACAAGTCTGCAAAAAATCTGGGAGGCAGGGCACAATGGACACCCGGAAGAGATGGGGCCCCAGGGGAGAACGGCCGGGGAGCCGGGTCCCGAAGGACAGGTAGGAATTAGGGGGAAACAAGGGGAGAGAAGTCCTCCAGAAGGCGAGCGGGCCCGGGGAGGCACGGCTGTGTGGGAGAAGGCAGTCTGCGGGAAGGCGTGGGAGCCAGCACAGCGGACAGAGGCTGGAGGAAAGCTTCACGCGACGCGGGAGGAGCGAGGCACGGGCACGGTGAGGCTGCTCTCCAGGCCCGGCGCGACGGCGGAGACTGCAGGGACCGGTGGAGGGCCTCCTACAGCCGCAGACAGGCCCGGAGGGAGGCCAAAGCGGACTCCGGGGTTTCCTAAGGACAGCGGGCTCCGGGTTCAAGGACGGAAGAGCCAGAGGCAGACGGCACGCGCGGAATTCCACCCCGGGCCCCGGAGGAAACGCCCTGCGTCCGCCGCGCCGCCTGGCAGAAGAGGCCTGGGCTCCATCCGCTCCGACGACACTCACGGAGATGAGTCCCCTCGGCACTGGTGCCGCGTCTCCAGCTGCTGCTGCTCTCGGGCCGCGACCGCATGTGTCCTGCCCAACTGGCCAGAGGGAGCTTCACGGACGGCACGTGTCCACGTCCTTCAGGGCAACCGGCCACACAAGCAGCGGAGTGGACATACTTGCCTCGTTCGTCATCTTCCGGGGAAAGCATCTCATCTTTCAAAATTAACAAGGACGTTAGCTGAGAGGTTTTCAGAGATGGACTTTATCATTTTGAAGTTCTTCTCTTGCTGTTTGAATCAGTCATTAATCGGTATTAAATTTCGTTGAATGATTTTTCCTGTACCTTCTGAGATGAACGTATGTTTTATTTATTGACATAATGTATCAGGATACACTAATTCACTTTTTTGTTCAGCCAGCCTTGCACTGGGATAAATCGCAATTGGTTATGGTGTGTAATCTTTTTTATATAGTGCTGGATTTGATTTGCTAGTAATTTGCTGAGAATTTTTGTGTCTGCATCCATAACAGACACTGGTCTTAGTTTTCTGTTCTTTTGATCCTTTAAAGTCAGAGCAATGCTGATCCCATTGAATGCGCTGGGCTGGGCTCCCTCTGTTTCTTCTAAGATTGTGTGAGGAAATGGTATGAATTCTTCTTTAACTGTTCGGTGAGAGTTACCAGTGAAGCCATCTTGTCCTGGATTTGCTTTGTGGGAAGTTTCTAATTTTTTATTATAATTTAATCTCTTGTTATGAATCTACTAAATTTTCTATTAATTCTTGATTCAGTTTCACTCACTTGTGTCTTTCTAGAATGTTTCCATTTCAACCAAGGCACATACATTACTGTATACAGTAGCTCCTTGTAAGGCAAGCAGTGATGTCTCCACTTGCATTTCTGACTTCAGGAATTTGAGTCTTCTCTCTTTTTCTTCATCAGTTTTAGCTTTTATCATAAATTCCTCCTTGAAAACCATATAGTCTAACATCTGTATACACAAAGTTTTCATCCAAGCAAAACTTGAAATTATTTATACTTTCTACTCATCTATAAGATCATTTTAATGTAAAGAAAATCTATAAATATATTTTTAATCCTTCTGTGAACTATTTAAAGTATAATTTTACAAGATAACTTACCTAAAAATTAAAATAGCTAATCATTCACAGGTAAAATTCAAAGTTGTACTGAAAGGCTACTTTATGGTGGGAAAACACCCATCTAGGATTCTGGAGACCTCTATAACATGTGTTCTGCCATGAACTAGCTTTACAATTTCCAGTAAGTCACTGATTTTCTTAGGCTACAAGTGGAACTCCATACCCCACAGGACTGTAGCTAATGCCTCCTGTTGGTGGTAGAGAGCTTAATGCACAGCAAATGAACTCTGTTCGGAGCCGAAGTCTGAAGCCAGGCCTCCTGCAGGCCAGGCGTGAGGGATGCACCAGTGCTGGTACGCCCTTCTCACGGCTCTCCCGGCGGCTCAGTCGTAAAGAACCTGCCTGTAATGCAGGAGATGCAGGTTCGACCCCTGGCTTGGGAAGATCCCCTCCAGAAGTAAATGGCAGCCCACCCCAGTATTCTTGCCTGGGAAACTCCATGGACTCAGGAGCCTGATGAGCTACAGTCCAGGGGGTCGCGAAGAGTCAGACACGACTTAGTGACTGAACCACCTCCACCCTGCTCAGAACTTTCCCTAAAGCTCACAGAGTTTCCAGTTTAAAATTAGATTTCCCTGGGTCTGACAATTGAAAGACAAGAGAGCCATATTACCACGAACTATTTCAGATTCTTGAATTTGGCAAAAGAGGAGAAGCCAGACTCATCCATCAGAAGTTATGTTTTCTTCTTTCTTTATAACCTGACCTAAATCATGGAAAGAAAAGGCAAAATTTAAAAGCAGTACGATTTTTCCAGTAGCTCACCTTATCCCTGGAAATGAGACTTATTAGCTGTTACCCAGAAGTCCTGGACACAGCTTAAGACAACTGTGCTCTGGTCCTAAACTGAGGGCAACAATCCAACCCTGCGCCACCTGCCTGGAACAGGACCACCCACACTGGAGAAGCTTCCGTCCTTCTTGAAGTCAGTGTAACACAGAACTGGGCGAGGGAGGAAAGGGCAGTGAAGGCAGCCCAGTCAAGGCTCCGAGAATGCAGTCTGCTATACAGACGAGCATGATCCGCTGATGGTAAACAGAAGCAGCTATCGCTGGGTCTCCGTGCCCAGCGCCCACGTGGGGACGGCCACCGCCAGCAGACAGAAGCAGCGTGACTCCAGACTCGGCTCCACTCGACCCAACGCTTCCACCTGAAGAACGGGACCCACCGCCCCCGCGAGACAGGGGACCGCCCGACAGAAGCACGTCCCGAGGCTGCCAGCATGCCTGCCAGCTTCATCTCTGCAAAGTGTTAACTCACTTTCCTGAGCCAGAAACAAGCGCAGGCTCACAAGGGTGAAAGGGGCGCGCGCGCGATTACCCAGCCTGCCGTGGTTCTCGCGTGAGGATGTTTCTCTTGCGAGTAGAAGCTTTCAGGCCCATCACGCCGAGTTCCAGGTCAGGACCACACCTACTGTGTGCTCGGTGGGACGCGCCCGCCCCGCCAAGACGCTCTCAGGCCAGCGTGCTCACCGTGGCACCCGCACAGTCATCACGCACCTGCCGGGAAGCACCTCGGTTCCGGCCAGTGTCACTGCCTGACCTGGGCACCTCTCTTTTGTCTGAGTGTCCCATTTAAGTGGACTTCCCTGGGGGCTCAGATGGTAAGGAATCTACCTGCAGGGGGCTTCCCTGGTGGTCCAGTGGGTAAAGAGGCCACCTTGTAGTGCAAGGATGTTCCAAAGACAAGAGAGCCATATTACCACGAACTATTTCAGATTCTTGAATTTGGCAAAGAGGAGAAGCCAGACTCATCCATCAGAAGTTATGTTTTCTTCTTTCTTTATAACCTGACCTAAATCATGGAAAGAAAAGGCAAAATTTAAAAGCAGTACGATTTTTCCAGTAGCTCACCTTATCCCTGGAAATGAGACTTATTAGCTGTTACCCAGAAGTCCTGGACACAGCTTAAGACAACTGTGCTCTGGTCCTAAACTGAGGGCAACAATCCAACCCTGCGCCACCTGCCTGGAACAGGACCACCCACACTGGAGAAGCTTCCGTCCTTCTTGAAGTCAGTGTAACACAGAACTGGGCGAGGGAGGAAAGGGCAGTGAAGGCAGCCCAGTCAAGGCTCCGAGAATGCAGTCTGCTATACAGACGAGCATGATCCGCTGATGGTAAACAGAAGCAGCTATCGCTGGGTCTCCGTGCCCAGCGCGTCCACGTGGGGACGGCCACCGCCAGCAGACAGAAGCAGCGTGACTCCAGACTCGGCTCCACTCGACCCAACGCTTCCACCTGAAGAACGGGACCCACCGCCCCCGCGAGACAGGGGACCGCCCGACAGAAGCACGTCCCGAGGCTGCCAGCATGCCTGCCAGCTTCATCTCTGCAAAGTGTTAACTCACTTTCCTGAGCCAGAAACAAGCGCAGGCTCACAAGGGTGAAAGTGGAGCGCGCGCAATTACCCAGCCTTCCGTGGTTCTCGCGTGAGGATGTTTCTCTTGCGAGTAGAAGCTTTCAGGCACATCACGCCGAGTTCCAGGTCAGGACCACACCTACTGTGTGCTCGGTGGGACGCCGGCCCCGGCCCCGCCGCACGCTCTCAGGCCCGCGTGCTCACCGTGGCACCCGCACAGTCATCACGCACCTGCCGGGAAGCACCTCGGTTCCGGCCAGTGTCACTGCCTGACCTGGGCACCTCTCTTTTGTCTGAGTGTCCCATTTAAGTGGACTTCCCTGGGGGCTCAGATGGTAAGGAATCTACCTGCAGGGGGCTTCCCTGGTGGTCCAGTGGGTAAAGAGTCCACCTTGTAGTGCAAGGGGCACTGGTTCCATCCCTGGCCCGGGAAGATCCCACCTGCCGGAGCAGCTGGACCAGTGTGTCCAAGTGTGAGTCAGCAGTCTGGGGCACACGCACCCAGGGCTGGTGCCCTGCAAGGAGAGAGGCCACTGCAATGGGAGGCCCACACAGACCAAAGAATGAAGATGGATGAAAAAAGTAAATAAATAAACAATAGAAGAGGTCAAAATTAAAAAAAAGAAAAAAGGAATCTACCTGCCATGCAGCAGACCTGGCTTCAGTCCCTGGGTCGGGAAGGTCCCCTGGAGCAGGGCATGGCTGTCCACTCCAGGATTCCTGCCCGGAGGACCCCATGGACAGGAGCCGGCGGGCTGTCGGCCCCAGGCCCGCCAAGAGTCGGCACAACGCAGGGGCTGACGCTACGTCCTGTTTAAACTGTTATGACACTAGTACCACAGGCAACACGGACTCCCTAGAAATGAAGAAAAGACGACGGAAGAAAAGACTGCTCCTCCATCCCAGGGAACCACCCACGGTGTCTGCCCGCGCACGTCAGACAGCAGGGACGCACCCTGCTCTCGAGACAAGCCATGCCGCGGGCTCCGGGCACCGGCCGTGGAGCCAGCACACTGACCAGACACTCAGCCTGGACCACGGGCCACAGCTCTCTCCAGGGCCGGGCCTCACCACGGCCGTCCAGTCTAGGCCGAGGGCCGCGGGACGCGCTGCTCCCAGTCTAGGCCGAGGCGGGCGCTGTCCTGGGGTGGGCCGGAGGACAGCGACGCGCTCTGTCTGTGTTGCAGGAAGGTGTCTGGCTGCCAGGTGAGCGGGCGCAGAAGGGGAACGTGGTCCAGGAGGCAGAATGAGGTCTGCGCTGAGCCCGTGAGAGGAACACGGGGAAGAAGTCTGACTCGCGCATCGGGGCTGTGGCCGGGGCGTGTGATCGCACCTCAGCCAAGCAGGGCGCAAAGTCACGGCCGAGAGTCCCCGTCCTCCGAGGACATCAGTGCTGCTGAGGGCTCACGGCTGGAGCGTGCCTGCCAGGGGCCGCCTTCACGACAAAGGGAGCGCGCGTCGGGCGCGGGGCTGGGGCACCGAAACACGACGAGACTTGAGTCATAACTGTCGAAAACGCAAGTATGTGGAGATCTATTACATATTGAATATACACTTGAGCTTCTCCATAATAAAAGATTTGCAACTGAAAAGCACGGGGACAGGAAGGCTACACCCATGGGGCGGGAACCACTCACCCCCGACGTGGCCCCGCAACCTCTCCAAGCGAGTCCTCTCTGACTAGGACAGCAGGAAATGCCTTCCGAACAGAATGTGCCCTTTTTAAGATACTTTAATTAGTAAAAAGGGTCAAATTATTTGATAGTTTGGAAGTCCTTTGTTACAACCTTTTCTGAAACTTCCAACCCTGGGACCCAGTTCATTAACACAGAAGTCAATAAGCAAGTGTACATGAAAACTCTGTAAAAACTCTATAAGACTCTACAGGAAAACTCTATAAAGACTGACGGGAAGCTGTCAGCTCAAAGTCTGATCCTTCAAATCACTCCTAAAACCAAAAGGCAATGTCTGCCTTACAAACAGTTCTTCTCCTATTCTTCCTCCTCTTCTCCCAACCCCAGGTACTCATGGCCTCCTTCTAGGACCTTGCGATTTCAATGAAGGCTTCTCTTTTCACTAGTCTATCCACATACATTGTCCACATACTGAATAAATCCTAAATATACTCAGTAATAGTTCTCAATCTGTTTCATTCTTCAATATATACAGAGAATGACATACTTCTGTAACATGATCCCAGACACAAATTAAAAGTACAAAACTAATGTATAGGGCTTCCCTGGTGGTCCAGTGGGTAAAGAGTCCAGCTTGCAGTACACGGGGCACCGGTTCGATCCCTGGCCCGGGAAGATCCCATGTGCCCAGGGGCGACTGGACCGGCGTGTCCAATTACAAGCCAGCACTCTGGAGCGCATGCGCCCAGAGCCGGTGCTCTGCAACAAGAAGCCACTGCAATGAGAGGCCCACACAGGCCAAAGAATAAAGATGGATGAAAGTAAACAAATAAGAAACCAATAAAAGAGGCCAAAATTAAAAAAGGAAAAAAGAAAAAACAAGCAATGTGTAGGCTGTATAATCTCTAGCATGTAACACTGCCCCCACCCACTGGGGAAGGGCCAGACCTGCATGTCATTTGTCCACAGTTAATGGGACAAAGGACAGCAACTGACCCAAGAAGAATACCCCATCTCACACTGACAAGAAGAATTCAACATGCAGGTGCTGTGGCCAGTGTCTCCTGCGGACCGAGGGCCCGCGCTCAGACCAGGTGAGCCGTCGGCCAGAGTCCGCTGAACGCAGGAACGTCACCATGTTCACGCGGCATCAGAGCCAAGCGCGTGTGGCTCAGAGTCTCTGCTCGAAGTGCACGGCCTCAGATCTCCCCTCGCCCCCCGTGGGCGTGTGGGCGTGCACGTGTGTGTGTGAGACGTCCTCGCGTCACCACGGATCCCGGCCACAGGTCAGCCCTGTCCTGGCTCTCAGCCATGCTGGCCTCGTTAACGTCCCCTCTGAAGAGCTGTTTCTTGGCAGGAATCCGTTTAAGCCACGAGTCTGTTTTTTAAGTATTAGTTTAGTTACAACCAGGTAAGTCACAAAGCCACCTAGTAGTGACCACCTGTGCCTTATGCCCGTGACTGTGCTGAAGGTGACAGGCCTGGACACCAGGGTGCTGAGGCTCGAGGCCGCTCCTGTGTCCACTCTGGTCAGTGGAGCGCTGATGTCGGTCCACATGTGAGCCACTAGCAGGCCTCCATCGGCCGTCTGCTAACTGAGAGCACAGCCCAGAGGGCTAGCGCTGTCTTCCTTACGCCAAAAGGCTTCTGTAACATGATCCCAGACACAAATTAAAAGTACAAAACTAATGTATAGGGCTTCCTGGTGGTCCAGTGGGTAAAGAGTCCAGCTTGCAGTACACGGGCACCGTTCGATCCCTGGCCCGGGAAGATCCCATGTGCCCAGGGGCGACTGGACCGGCGTGTCCAATTACAAGCCAGCACTCTGGAGCGCATGCGCCCAGAGCCGGTGCTCTGCAACAAGAAGCCACTGCAATGAGAGGCCCACACAGGCCAAAGAATAAAGATGGATGAAAGTAAACAAATAAGAAACCAATAAAAGAGGCCAAAATTAAAAAAGGAAAAAAGAAAAAACAAGCAATGTGTAGGCTGTATAATCTCTAGCATGTAACACTGCCCCCACCCACTGGGGAAGGGCCAGACCTGCATGTCATTTGTCCACAGTTAATGGGACAAAGGACAGCAACTGACCCAAGAAGAATACCCCATCTCACACTGACAAGAAGAATTCAACATGCAGGTGCTGTGGCCAGTGTCTCCTGCGGACCGAGGGCCCGCGCTCAGACCAGGTGAGCCGTCGGCCAGAGTCCGCTGAACGCAGGAACGTCACCATGTTCACGCGGCATCAGAGCCAAGCGCGTGTGGCTCAGAGTCTCTGCTCGAAGTGCACGGCCTCAGATCTCCCCTCGCCCCCCGTGGGCGTGTGGGCGTGCACGTGTGTGTGTGAGACGTCCTCGCGTCACCACGGATCCCGGCCACAGGTCAGCCCTGTCCTGGCTCTCAGCCATGCTGGCCTCGTTAACGTCCCCTCTGAAGAGCTGTTTCTTGGCAGGAATCCGTTTAAGCCACGAGTCTGTTTTTTAAGTATTAGTTTAGTTACAACCAGGTAAGTCACAAAGCCACCTAGTAGTGACCACCTGTGCCTTATGCCCGTGACTGTGCTGAAGGTGACAGGCCTGGACACCAGGGTGCTGAGGCTCGAGGCCGCTCCTGTGTCCACTCTGGTCAGTGGAGCGCTGATGTCGGTCCACATGTGAGCCACTAGCAGGCCTCCATCGGCCGTCTGCTAACTGAGAGCACAGCCCAGAGGGCTAGCGCTGTCTTCCTTACGCTCCGCCGCGGCACCCACAGTGCCCCTCGCTTCGGGGAGCAGAGGCAGGAGGGAGGCGGGGCGAGCCCGTCCGCCAGGCTGCAGGTGGAGATGTGGCCCCTGGAGGGGAGCGTGCGGGCACCGGTCCAAGTCACCCCTGTGACCTCAGTAAACCCGCCGAGCCGTGGGGCACAGAGGGGGCACGGACTCGGGCCGGAGAAGCTGACCAGCAAAACACATTATCATAGAAACACGTCGCCAAGGAGATCGAGAGAAGAAGGCCGGGGGAGGAGGAAGAGGAAACCGTGGGAAACACTGACCCGAGCTCACACCTGACCGGGAGCACGCTTCTCTCGAGGACACAGCAGGAGACAGCTGGCTCCCGCAGAACCGCTGAGTCGGCTGCAATCCCGCGAGCGACGCGATGCCCTCTGCCCAGGGGACCCACAGCCAGCCTCCCTCCCGCACGGCACTGGCGTGCTCGCTGCTCCCCTCGGCCTCAGAGGACGGAGGCCTTGACTTATTCAAAAAGAAGGCAAGGTCTCTCTGCACTCCTTAAAGACTCCTTCCCTTCTGGTCTCAAACACGTGCTAAGAAACAGGAAGCACCTCTGGGCCCCGGGGCTTCAGCCCCTCCGTCACCACCAGAGCTCTGCGGCCCTGAGCCTCTTCCCGTGGGAAGCCCGCAGGGTCTCGGGCAGGGGGCTGACCGCGCCCACGTCTCCTCAGCCCCCGAGAAGCAGGAACACGTCAGACTCACACGAACCCCTGTGTGGGGCCCTGAAGGAAAGAGGGCTTTTGCAAGCATAAGGAAACTTAAACATATTTGCATTTTGGTACTAAAAGGACGCTGACAGGAAGAGACAGGGCATGATCTAAGGTCCATTGTCAAAACTTCTGATTGATCCCCCTGGTTTCCGCGCTCTAGGCAATGCTGGCTCACCCTGAGTTCCTATTGCAATGTAAATGCGTAGTTGCTCGACCTTTAGCTTGATTGGTGTAACTATAGGAAGTCCCTTGCAAACCCCCCTTTTCGTTTGCCTATAAAAACTGTTAGTTTACTCTAATAAAGCGGAACTACTTCGATGGAACCCCTGTCGCGTCTGATTGTCCCCTGCCTTCAGTCAGGGGGCTGCGGGGCGGACAGTTCAAGATTTGCCTTTCTCCGAGATCTCCCGGTTCTGCCGGGAGTAATCCCTGCTGCCTTCCCTTTCTGCGGAAGGTCCCCGCACCCCTGCTCTTTGGGGATCTCACTGAGTTCCACTAAATCTTAAAAAGGAGACAACAGGAGTGCTTTCTCAAATCAGAAAGTAAAAGAGGTTTTCTTCTTCATTTAAAAGTTGGGCTTTTAAAACATTATCGTAGTACAGTTTATCCACAGTACTGTGCTAGCTTCAGGTGTGCCACAAGGGAATTGGTGTCACATGCATACATATATCCTCTTTTTTAGATTCTTTTCCTACCTTTTGGTAACTATCTAAACCAGAGGAGACTGTGCCATGTAGCTGACGGGCTTCGGTGCTCACTGAAATGTTTCAACAATGTCAACTTTCAGGAAGAGCTCAAGCCCGGGCTCTGCCGACACAGGCTGGTCGCGGGGCCGCCGTCCCGGAGCCTCCACCCCGCCGGCCACTGGAAGAGAGAAGGACGCCACTGGTCCCTTCGGGCTTGCATTTAGTCGCTGCTATTTTTATGTGGACACAAACTAAATAGGGTGCGTACTAGACAATCCTGGGGAAAGAAACGTGGGGAGACAGAAAGCCCAGTGGCGTCGGGTGGGCGTGGCCCTCACACTGCCGTGAACGGCACCTGCGGACCGCCCTGACTGCGGGAGGCGTTTCAATGGGAACCAGCGGCTGCAGCAAGAATTAAACCACAAGGGCTTACAAAATCCAAACCCTCGCCCTTCATTAGTCAGTCACACAGCATGAGCCTCGCCTCCACCTCCTGCGCCTGTCTCCCCGGCCACAACGTTCAGTCTCTGGCAGACTTAAGTTAGTCTCTACCCTCTCTCACAACCCATGTCAGAAGAAACTGCGGGTGCCTTGTTTTCAGAAAGTAGGAGCAGTGCTAAATAGTTCCTGCCAAACTTTTGTTGAATCTTTATGATGCACCTGGCCATAGAAATCAGGAAATAATCATAGACTGCACGAGCTCAGACTCCAGGGCGGGCACTCTGGAAGACACACCCCATCGGCTTGGCTCACTGGGTCTCAGCCACACCGCCGCCCCTCGGGCCAGCGACGAGCCCCAGAAGAGCCCTCTCTGCCGGTGCCGATGAAGCTCGCAGTCAGTAGGAAACACCTGCTGTTCTAATAAAACACTGGTACTCAGAAACATTAGGAATGAAGAGTCACAAAAGGATGACTGAGCACAGTAACGGTGGAAAGGCAGGACACAGGGGGTCAGCAAGGCTGTCGTGGGAAGCTCCAGGTCGTGCACACAGGACTCCTGCTCCAAGCTGTCTCTCAGTCACTGTGAGACCTGAGGTGCCTCTCAGCCTCCTTGTGTTTGTTTTTCTATAAGAAACGATGACACCTTTCGGGACAACTTTGAAGGCTAAATAAATACGTTACGTGAACATGATAACTTGCTGTGGAAGCGTAAGGATGCTTCTGAAGGTCAGTCCTCCTAGAACAAACAAAAGCTACTTCCGTGAAGGAGGAGAGCAAACCATGGGGTGCTCCTGCCAGCGTTTTAGGGCCACGTTAGGACACGGGAGGGAGGGAGCCCGGCTGAGCTACAGCCCAGGAGTCACGCTAAGGTTTGCTGTGTGTTCATCTGCTCCGTGGCCCGAGTGCCTCTAAATGGCAGTGGGGTGGGGGTGGGGCGTGCATCAAATGTAAAATAAAGAGGCTATTCCTTATGATCGCTTAGGTTACTTTTAGCTCTAAAGTGCTGCTATTCTAGTTCTGCAAAAATTGACCACGAGCAAACGCTAACAAACAAATCGCAATCATCTTAACCAGCAAAGCAAGACCTGAACCGCAAGGGACGCTCCTTCCAATTTAAGGCAACTGTGGAAACCTGACTCCGAACCACGTTTCCAGGCCGAGAACTGTGGGCCCACAGTCCCCGCAGCCTCAAGATCTGGAAGAACTTAGTGGCTTGGCAGGCCGGCGTGGCAGTTGGGCACCAAGGCACACAGCCTCCTGACGGAAAACCTGACGAGCCGAGCAGGCAGGAGCCCGCCGGCCGAGGCTCCCCCCGCCCCGGCCACAGGGAGAAGGGCTGTGCCGAGGCAGCCGGCAGAAAGCCGCCGAGGTCCGAGGTCAGGGCCTGCTGTGCGACTCCTGCGTCCGGCGTGTCACTGCTGGGAAAGGCCAGGTCTAAAACTGAACTAGCTGAGTTGTGACCCGACAAACCACCAGCACCCTGAGTCCTCAGAAAAGACAAGCCTCTTCCGAACTACTGCAACACGGTACTCAGAAACATTAGGAATGAAGAGTCACAAAAGGATGACTGAGCACAGTAACGGTGGAAAGGCAGGACACAGGGGGTCAGCAAGGCTGTCGTGGGAAGCTCCAGGTCGTGCACACAGGACTCCTGCTCCAAGCTGTCTCTCAGTCACTGTGAGACCTGAGGTGCCTCTCAGCCTCCTTGTGTTTGTTTTTCTATAAGAAACGATGACACCTTTCGGGACAACTTTGAAGGCTAAATAAATACGTTACGTGAACATGATAACTTGCTGTGGAAGCGTAAGGATGCTTCTGAAGGTCAGTCCTCCTAGAACAAACAAAAGCTACTTCCGTGAAGGAGGAGAGCAAACCATGGGGTGCTCCTGCCAGCGTTTTAGGGCCACGTTAGGACACGGGAGGGAGGGAGCCCGGCTGAGCTACAGCCCAGGAGTCACGCTAAGGTTTGCTGTGTGTTCATCTGCTCCGTGGCCCGAGTGCCTCTAAATGGCAGGGGGGTGGGGGGGGGGCGTGCATCAAATGTAAAATAAAGAGGCTATTCCTTATGATCGCTTAGGTTACTTTTAGCTCTAAAGTGCTGCTATTCTAGTTCTGCAAAAATTGACCACGAGCAAACGCTAACAAACAAATCGCAATCATCTTAACCAGCAAAGCAAGACCTGAACCGCAAGGGACGCTCCTTCCAATTTAAGGCAACTGTGGAAACCTGACTCCGAACCACGTTTCCAGGCCGAGAACTGTGGGCCCACAGTCCCCGCAGCCTCAAGATCTGGAAGAACTTAGTGGCTTGGCAGGCCGGCGTGGCAGTTGGGCACCAAGGCACACAGCCTCCTGACGGAAAACCTGACGAGCCGAGCAGGCAGGAGCCCGCCGGCCGAGGCTCCCCCCGCCCCGGCCACAGGGAGAAGGGCTGTGCCGAGGCAGCCGGCAGAAAGCCGCCGAGGTCCGAGGTCAGGGCCTGCTGTGCGACTCCTGCGTCCGTACGTGTCACTGCTGGGAAAGGCCAGGTCTAAAAACTGAACTAGCTGAGTTGTGACCCGACAAACCACCAGCACCCTGAGTCCTCAGAAAAGACAAGCCTCTTAGCACCGCAGATCTCAAGCTTTTGAAGCCACAAAACAGGCGTTCCGTGCGCAGTCCCCTGCCACCCAAACCCTCTCAGCTCGCTCCCAGGCAGCGGCACCACCATCCTCCCGGTGAGTCAACGGCGGACGCGGCTGCCCCTCGGAGCTGACAGGCTGGTAGCCTGTGCCTGACACGAGACCTCACAGTGCCTCTCACAAGACATCGCTCTAAATGCTGGCAGCGCAGGCCAGCTGCACAGCTGAACATCCTGGGCCCCGGGACTCAGTGAGCTTCTGCCTCCTCCGAAGGAAGATACTCCTAGGGAAGACCGTGTGATTCCCGGACCAAGCGGGGGCAAGCGAGAGCAGCCGGCTGCAGTGATGGCGGGATTCTAACATCCACACACGCACGCTCCCACCCAGGACAGTTCACTCTCCAGGAGGGCCTCGGCTCCACTGCGGACAGGTCTGATGCTCAGGAATAAAAACTGGATGGAGATGAAAGATTACCCTCCCAAGGGGCCATGCTCCCGTGGAGAAGCCGGCACGCAGCCTGGTCATTTAAGAATGCAGCTCTCCGCTCCTCGTGGCTGTCTGAGCTCCGTCACTCCGTCGGGTCCGGCTCTCTGCAGCCCACCGGGCTCCTCTGTCCGTGGGATCTCCCAGGCGAGGCGGCTGGAGTGGGCTGCCACTTCCTATTCCAGCCGGCTCTTACATCAGGATCTAAAGCCATTATCAAAATGCTGAGATCTGAAGCCAGCTTTATCTCAGGGAGCTGTGACGGCTGAGTGGCTAAGGTGAGGTTCAGTGGGGCCTCCCGTGCAGGTTCAAATCCTGCTCGCGACACTTCTCGGTGACGGGGCTTCCAGGTGGCACCAGTGGTAGAGAATCCACCTGCCAGTGCAGGTGGACACGCGAGATCAATCCCTGTGGAAGGTCCCCGGAGGGAGGAAAGGCAGCCCGTTCCAGCACTCTTGCCTGGAGAACCCCGTGAACAGAGGGCCTGGAGGGCTGCCGTCCACAGCCCTGCAGAGTCGGACCCAACTGAAGCGACTTACCGCACGGTCAGAGAAGACAGCACTGGGAGGAGGCCCCGGGGGGCAGGTGTCTGCCTGGGGACCGGGCCCAGGGCAGCAGGGGCCCTGCGGCTGGTACAGGACCCCCGGGGCAGTGTGCGGGTGACAGAGCTGGGGACCGGACCAGCTCAGACTCTGCGGGACAAAACCCTGGGGGAGGATTTACATTTACAATTTTCATTTATGGTTTTTCACTAAAACCCTAGAGGGAAACTTACACAGCAATTAAGCAACATGGCGACCATGAGGCCTCATGAGGTCAATTACAGGATCATATTGAGTATTTGCTGGAACGGGGTTGGGTCTCCAGCTTCCCATGAGAGTCACAGGCTGGAAAGCATTCCACGCGTGCATCAGGCACGGTCAGAGCTTCCGCCAAAAGCACCGTCCCCACAGCACTATCGCCACAAGCACGTTCGGTCGTGGCTTATCGGCCACAAAGCAGCTCTGCCAGGAAGGACTGAAGAGCTGGCTGACCACCGCCTGATGCTTTGGCTCTGCGTCTCCACTGACACCCTGCCCCTGTTCTTACCTGGCACAGGTCAAAGCCCTCGCCACGGTCTGCACCGAGGTGAGCAGACGGGCAGCCCCGCGGCAGTGGACGACAGCTATGCGTGCCCACCGGACGGGGCACACGGGGCAGTGCTGGCCGGAAGTGAGAGAGGGCAAAGCCGTGTGCAGACACATCAGCGTCAGCTCCTCGGGTGACCTGAAGGCTCAGAGCTGTCCGGGGACACAGGACAGAGAGCCAAGAGCACACGCAGGGCTCCCACGACGCGATGCAGGGCTCAGGTACGACACCACCCCCGGCCTGGGAAACCAGCACCCACCCTAACGAAGAGGGAAATACTAGCAAAAAAGAGAAAGCTCAGTGCCGAACGAGAAGATGAATCAACAAGCAAAAAAACTATAAAATACTACAAAGGGAAGACTTGGAAGGCAAGCGCAACCTACAAAATAAAACCAGTTATTTACACACTACTGCCATGAATCTGCACGTACTTTAAATTATTCAAATAGCTTGTATTTTACAATAAAGACTCTCATTTTGTTATTCATTTCATTACATCCTATTAAGTGAACCTCTTTTAATTTTTTGTTATTTTCTCTTTCATGGCAAAATTGCCCTACAGCCAATCAGTTATGCAAAATGTTTGCAGCAAAAACCGCTAACAGCAAAGACACATATGGCAGAAGTTCATAGAACCGTCACCAGGAGACTACGGTGTGAAATGCACAGATTTTTGTTCAGTGTTCCCAGAAACCTTATCATCTGTCCTTCTAATTTTATAGTTTTTTTATCATTTCTAGAAATGGAGTACTGAGTAAATCATGTCATTGTATTTCTCCACATAATTTAATGTTTTCTGGGCTCAAACAAGCAACTGTGACCTTCATTTCATCAGAAATAGGTCCAAATCCAACATTCCTCTTGACTTTTCATTTCCTACACACTAACCATGGCCCGGGTTTAAAACGCCTTCCTTGCTGGAGTGCTCCGTGGTTACAGTCTGTTAGGCAGTGACCTGGAGTATATCCGAATTTAGCACTTGGGTGTGTAGCAGGTCTGCCCACCGTTTCCCGCGCTGCCCCGGGGCTGCTCTGGCTTCACACAGGCCGTGGCCCCCGGGCTGTCTCTGGCCAGGCTGTGGGTGGGGCTGGGCGCACCCAGAGCTCAGACTCAGGCCTGGGCTCCGGTCCCACTGGGATCTCGCTGCGGAGTGGTGGGGGTGGGTCTTCCCAGAAGAGTGAGTCAGAGTCGAGGTTGAAACCCAGAGCTCAGACAGCCGCGTGCTAATGGTCCACCAGGAAGATGGCGCACCCGGCCGTCAGCCCGGGCCCGCCATCTACATAACCCAACACGAGCTCCCGGAGCAGGCTGAGGCCCATCCGGGTGCTCCGGTGGAAAATTCACACATCCGGCCTCTTCCATGTAGGCCGGACCTGCGGAGAGCACATGTGAGCCAGGACACAGACGTCCCTACCTCCTGAGGAACACTCGGCTGGACGCTCCTGCGAGCACGTGGCGCTCTCCAGCCCGAGCTCTTACTGCCGGCTGACGTGGATCCGGTACTTCTCCAGAGCACGTGAGCCATAAACCTATAGCAAAGCAGACTGCAGTGGACGGAAGCTGGCAAGAGGCAAGGTTTCATAGCTGAGCCCTGGAATGAACCGTGCTTTTAGCGGCTCAAGCTGGAAATCCTCCGTCTCGTGCTGGGGAACACGACGCCCTCTCCGTGGCGGCTACAGCCTCGCCCGCCGGGGTGGTTTCCAGCACAAGCAATGCTCCCCCCAGCTCAGAGCTCAGCTTCCTTCCTCTTCTGTTGAAAAAATCCTGTCAGGGACCTTGAGGTCAGCACCTTACTTGTTTCATCTTCGTAAGTAATCATCTGGCCATGGTATGCCTGCACTACCGTGAGAGACGGACTCATGGTACTTCTTTTGGCCGCAGAGAAACTTGCTTGAACATTGAAATGAACAACCTGACGGCAGCAGGCTCCCTCTTCCTCAAGCCCGCACCACATTTAGATTTATGGTTTGGCTGCTGACTTTGCTGAGATCTGCAGAATGTTCTCCAAAAGGGAGATACTGTAGATTCCTTAGACGTGAAATGAGCTTTTATGATGTGGGCATGATGAAAAAGTCAGGAAGTCTCTGGGAATCACATACACTTCAGAACCAGAGCGTTACAGATGAAAACACATGTTTGGAAGCACTTGATGGCTAAAAAAGAAGCATTAACGCCACATTCACAGAACACTGAAATCCTGACGTTGAACTCATCTCTAGCCAGGGAATCTAAGATGGAGAACTGGCTGCTGGTCCCCAGGCCTCCGTGAGGAAGAGGTGGTCTCCCTTCTCATCCTGTGCATTTCAGACTCCCTTTCTCCTGAGGTCTCCCGTGCTCATTGGGGCGCTCAGGCGTCCTCTCCTGTTCTCGCACAGCTCCCTGGGCATGCAAGGCTGGCACAAAGCCGCAGAAGGTGGGGCGTGGAGTCAGCTCAGTGGAACACTGGTTTACTATCATTACACATACATAATTCTCTGTGTGCATATGACATACAGGAGATGAAGAATATATACACAGATACACACACACACAAAATACCATACAGGGAATTCCCTGGTGGTCCAGTGGCTAAGACTACATTTCCACTACAGAGGGCGTGAGCTTAATTCCTAGTAGGGAACAAGATCCCACATGTGATATGGCAAAAAAATAATAATACAAATAAAGATAATATTTAAAAATACCATGCACACATGTGCACTTGCACACAGAATTCTACACTGTAACAGTCTGCTTAATGGTGAAGAAAACTGTTTTAGAGTCACAGAGATGATATAATTCAATAACCCGGTTTTAGAGACAAGAAAATCAACAATCAGCAGGTTTGATGAAGAATCCTGTCAGGGACCTTGAGGTCAGCACCTTACTTGTTTCATCTTCGTAAGTAATCATCTGGCCATGGTATGCCTGCACTACCGTGAGAGACGGACTCATGGTACTTCTTTTGGCCGCAGAGAAACTTGCTTGAACATTGAAATGAACAACCTGACGGCAGCAGGCTCCCTCTTCCTCAAGCCCGCACCACATTTAGATTTATGGTTTGGCTGCTGACTTTGCTGAGATCTGCAGAATGTTCTCCAAAAGGGAGATACTGTAGATTCCTTAGACGTGAAATGAGCTTTTATGATGTGGGCATGATGAAAAAGTCAGGAAGTCTCTGGGAATCACATACACTTCAGAACCAGAGCGTTACAGATGAAAACACATGTTTGGAAGCACTTGATGGCTAAAAAAGAAGCATTAACGCCACATTCACAGAACACTGAAATCCTGACGTTGAACTCATCTCTAGCCAGGGAATCTAAGATGGAGAACTGGCTGCTGGTCCCCAGGCCTCCGTGAGGAAGAGGTGGTCTCCCTTCTCATCCTGTGCATTTCAGACTCCCTTTCTCCTGAGGTCTCCCGTGCTCATTGGGGCGCTCAGGCGTCCTCTCCTGTTCTCGCACAGCTCCCTGGGCATGCAAGGCTGGCACAAAGCCGCAGAAGGTGGGGCGTGGAGTCAGCTCAGTGGAACACTGGTTTACTATCATTACACATACATAATTCTCTGTGTGCATATGACATACAGGAGATGAAGAATATATACACAGATACACACACACACAAAATACCATACGGGGAAATTTCCCCTGGTGGTCCAGTGGCTAAGACTACATTTCCACTACAGAGGGCGTGAGCTTAATTCCTAGTAGGGAACAAGATCCCACATGTGATATGGCAAAAAAATAATAATACAAATAAAGATAATATTTAAAAATACCATGCACACATGTGCACTTGCACACAGAATTCTACACTGTAACAGTCTGCTTAATGGTGAAGAAAACTGTTTTAGAGTCACAGAGATGATATAATTCAATAACCCGGTTTTAGAGACAAGAAAATCAACAATCAGCAGGTTTGATGAAGAACTGCACAGCAAATATATAAGATTTTACTGTTACTTTTAAATCTGCTTAAGAGATAGTGCTTGACCAAATTTAATAATAACACAATGTGAATTTATAGCATATAGAAACGTGAAATGCATCATAATCCGAGATTAAAGGCCTCGATAGGAGAAGTGTAGGTGCACTTCTACATACATATATATCTATAAAGTCTTTACTATAGATAAAGTGGGGTGATATCACCTGAAGGCAAGCTCTCATAAGGTGAATTATACACACAAAGCTTAAAGCAGCTTTAGATTACTAAAACAAGGCGTGACACCTAGAATCCAGGAAAAGTTATGAAACAGAAGTACAAAAAAATCCAGTGGAGCCAAAAGAAGGGAGGAAAAGAAAAACAGCATGTGGACAAGTGGAAAACAAACAAAGTGAGAGTCCCAGACACAACCACACCAATAGTGACAGTCACTGTAAGTGGTCTGAACAGACGCATCAGAAAACAGAGGTCATCAGACTGAGTAAGAATAGAAAAAACTGAACGTGCTTATGAGGAATGTGCTTCCAATATAAAGACCAAGCAGGCTGGAAAAAAATTTAAGATATACTATGCTAAAGCCAATCAACGGCCAGAGTAGCCATACCAATATCAAGTACATTTCCAAGCAAATAAAGAAAAGTCACCATTTCATAATAGAAAATAGATCTAGTCACCAAAATAACATAACAATCCTAAACATGGGGGACTTCCCCTGGTGGTCCAGTGGGTAAGGACACCGCCTTGCAGCGCAAGGGGCGCCGGTTCGATCCCTGGCCTGGGAAGATCCCACATGCCATGGAGCGGCTAGACCGGTGTGTCCAATTACCGAGCCGGAGCTCTGGAGCACATGCGCCCAGAGCTGGCGCTCTGCGACAACAGAGGCCACCGCGATGGGAGGCCCACACAGACCAAAGAACAAAGACGGATGAAAATAGAGAAATGAAGGACCAATGGAAGTGGCCCGCCCGCTCCCCTCCCTCCCCAACCTGACCCCTGCCCAAAAATAAATAAATAAATAAATCTTAAAAAAAAAAAAAACAATCCTAAACATGGGTTTCAAAACACTGGAAGCAAAATCTGACAGAATTATAAGAAAATAGTGGAGGGTCCTTCGTGGAGGGTCTTTTGCTCAGGACCATAGTCTTCAATCCCTTCTGGTGCTGACAGGACACAGAGGCAGTTACTGTGGAGACGGAAGAGCTGAAGGATGCTGTTGGCCCATCTGTCTCCATTCAGTTGCAGAAGGCGTCGCCACCAGCAGACCTCACAGCCTTTCCAGGGGGCAAACAACATGAAACAAAGTCCAATAAGTTCAAATCACGCCAAAAAATGTGTTCTGATGAAATGGGGTCAAATCAATCAGGAAAGATCTTGGGAAAATTCCAAAGTATTTAGAAGCAGAAGAGCCCACTCTCGGGTAGCTCACTGAAGAACCAACGAAGAAACCAAAAGGGAAATTCGGAGGGCTTCTGGACTCAGTGAACGTGAAAAGACGGCACAAAATCAGGGCATGCTGCTGAGACGTGACGCGAGGGACCCGTGCCGGGGCCTCCTGACGGGAAGCGGCCCGCCTCTGCGGCGGCGGGCACACGGCAGGACCCCCAGAAGCCAGGCGCTCGCTCTCCCGGCACGACTGTCACGCGGAGCCTCGCCGTCGGGGGAGGATGCCCAGACTCAGCGGGGTGAGGACGGGGTGGGATCTGCTCAGGATGGAAGACCGGACCTGGGAGCCGGGCAGAAGTGCCTGCAGAATCCCCGGGAAATGAGGGAAATCGCAGGTGGTTTGGCAATCGCTGGGTTACGCTCCCTGGTGGTCCAGTGGGTAAGGACACCGCCTTGCAGCGCAAGGGGCGCCGGTTCGATCCCTGGCCTGGGAAGATCCCACATGCCATGGAGCGGCTAGACCGGTGTGTCCAATTACCGAGCCGGAGCTCTGGAGCACATGCGCCCAGAGCTGGCGCTCTGCGACAACAGAGGCCACCGCGATGGGAGGCCCACACAGACCAAAGAACAAAGACGGATGAAAATAGAGAAATGAAGGACCAATGGAAGTGGCCCGCCCGCCCCTCCCCACCCCTGCCCAAAAATAAATAAATAAATAAATCTTAAAAAAAAAAAAAACAATCCTAAACATGGGTTTCAAAACACTGGAAGCAAAATCTGACAGAATTATAAGAAAATAGTGGAGGGTCCTTCGTGGAGGGTCTTTTGCTCAGGACCATAGTCTTCAATCCCTTCTGGTGCTGACAGGACACAGAGGCAGTTACTGTGGAGACGGAAGAGCTGAAGGATGCTGTTGGCCCATCTGTCTCCATTCAGTTGCAGAAGGCGTCGCCACCAGCAGACCTCACAGCCTTTCCAGGGGGCAAACAACATGAAACAAAGTCCAATAAGTTCAAATCACGCCAAAAAATGTGTTCTGATGAAATGGGGTCAAATCAATCAGGAAAGATCTTGGGAAAATTCCAAAGTATTTAGAAGCAGAAGAGCCCACTCTCGGGTAGCTCACTGAAGAACCAACGAAGAAACCAAAAGGGAAATTCGGAGGGCTTCTGGACTCAGTGAACGTGAAAAGACGGCACAAAATCAGGGCATGCTGCTGAGACGTGACGCGAGGGACCCGTGCCGGGGCCTCCTGACGGGAAGCGGCCCGCCTCTGCGGCGGCGGGCACACGGCAGGACCCCCAGAAGCCAGGCGCTCGCTCTCCCGGCACGACTGTCACGCGGAGCCTCGCCGTCGGGGGAGGATGCCCAGACTCAGCGGGGTGAGGACGGGGTGGGATCTGCTCAGGATGGAAGACCGGACCTGGGAGCCGGGCAGAAGTGCCTGCAGAATCCGCCGGAAGTGAGGGGAAATCGCAGGTGGTTTGGCAATCGCTGGGTTACGTCGGAAGGCCAGCAAGCGAGGCGGGAGTGGAGGACACGGGCTCCCAGTGGGCGGCAGTCAGACAGTCGAGCAAGGAAGGACGCATCCGGGGGAGGCCCTGGGACCGAGGACCAACCTGGTCTAGAGGCAGCCTGTGGGGCTGGAAACGGAACCTGGACCTAAAGGCGATGACGCGGGCATTTGCACAGGTCAAGGCGCAGAGGTTCAGGTGTGAAAAGGACGCCGCGCTCAGAGGCTTTCGGCAGACGGGAAAGGACCCCCAAGGGCTGCCGCTGAGGGAGCCCGCACCGAGGAGGCGGGCGGCACCCTGGGCGCCTCGAACCTCCAGGACCCCAGCACCCCCAGCCCGCCCAGCACCACTGGATCTGCTCGGGGGCTCTGGGCACCGCCCGCAATTCTGCGAGCACTCAGCACAGAGAATCACGGACTCATAGAGGAAAGCAGCCAACTTTTTGAAGACGAAAACGTTGACAAGTGACAGCACACCCTTGTGCGGGCAGCCGGGCGGCCCAGGCCTGACGGGAGCCGCTGCCCCTAGTGAGATGCGGTCAGGGCCTCTCGGGCTCGGTGGCACCAGACGAGACGGAGCTGCCTCTCGAACGCGCCTCTGCTGGCCTCAGTCCTTCTCTAGCCACAGGGTGCTTCCTGCCCAGTGCTGAGCATCATTCTTCTCTAAATGAGGCGTCAAGAGTAAACGGAGTCCACAAGGCTCTGCTGCTCACAAGACACGGGAGAAACGGGTCAAACAGGCGTGACGGCAAACATCCATCCTTTGCCGACATAATTTTTAAACACTACGTTTAACAAAAAATAGGCGTTTCCTCTTATTTTAAAAGTGAAAATCCAAACCATAAGGACAAGTAAATTTATTCCCAAGTGTATAGGCTGGCTTCACTTTCTGGGCCTGGGGCCTGCAGGGCCGGAGGAGGTCTGAGAGGCAGCGTTTCCTGGGCTGCTCTGAAGAGCCAGGCCAGCGCCCAAAGCGCACCCACGCGAGGCGAGCGCCCTTGGTGAGCGGAGGGCGAGTGCCTCGTGAGGACCGTGCTTCTGTCCAGCAGGCCCTTCATTCATCATCGCCCCTGACCTTGGTGGGTGACCCCCTCCCCTCGTCCCGTGAAGCCTGCGGCTCCAGGCAGGTGCTCAACACCTAACAGCAGGTGGGGGCCTCGGTGCCGGCTCTGGCCGCGCCCCCTGCAGGCCGCGACTGCCGTCAGAGGCAGCCAGGGCGGCTCAGCCCTGCTCCGGCGACGGCGACGGCGGAGGCACGGGGGCTCGGCTGGAACCCGCCCGCCTGGGGTGCGGCCCTGCCCAGACTCTCCAGCTCCTGGAAGGCCCCTGGCCCAGCCCGCCCAGCCTGTGGACACACGGCTTCGGCCTGCTTGCTAGCCTGACTCCGACACAGCCACCGTGCCGTGAGCTCTCGAAACGGTTCCAGTAAACGAGCAGATCAACCCGGTGTCACCTGGCCAGCAGCACCACGGCCACGGCTCGAGCCGCAGCTGTGGACGTCCAGCTGCCTGCTGGCTGGAGGACGTACACTGTCCACACCCACGGAGGGGCTCAGACCCACTCAGTCACATCAGCGTCCCCACTCCCACCTCCCACCCGGAACCTAGGAGGTCTGAGTACTTCCTGACTAAAGTCAGACACAGCAAGGAACAGCAGTCTGTCAAAATCCACACTCACATCATACATGAAAGAAATAGTTATCGTCATTGCGCTGCGGGAATAGGGGATCCTGCAGGGGTGCGGTACGACGGCCTGGAGGGCTGGGATGGGGTGGGTTGGGAGAGGCGGGGAGGAAGGAGGGGGCCAGGGATATACATATGACTAATCTGGGAATATACATATCTGTAAACAACAAAACTCTGTAAAAAAAAAAAAAAGAAGAAAAAGAAACCAACCCCAGAAGGAGAGCCATTCTCTGGGACACACCCCTGCCGGAAGGCCTGACCCCGGAGCCCCCTCAGCCTCACCGGCTGCCTGCGTCCTCCGAGGCTTCAGAAGACGGAGGTCTGGGAGGCAGGCCTCACGTTCCTTAAACGGCTGCCTTTGCCCTGACAGACTCTGCCCACTGGCAGCTGAGCACTGGCAGAGAAATGCAGAACACAACATTAATTCCGCTTTACATGTCTCTGCCTAGACTTTCAGGCCAGTTCCTAAATGCAGAGCCTAACTTTCTTTGGTAAATTTTAAACAAAGATGAAATGTTACCCTAAATCCATCACTGGGAGACTGAGTTTTAATATTAGTTTCTCACAATATTCAAAATTAGAAACACCTCTGGAAACTGACTCTGTTCCAAGTAAGACAGAACGCTGCCTGCCCTGATCTATTACTTGTTTGATATTTTATAGGGATCATGAAGTCCCACCTCCCAAGAACACCTCCCCCGATGTCAAGCACCCATAGTGAGTTCCAGGTTCCTCCCTTCCCCCTCCTCCTGCCTCAGCAGCAGAGGTGCCTGACCACGCGGGCACGCGGGCACGCTCAGGCCGGCACCCTCCCTCCTCCTGGGATCGCCTGCTCCTTAGAAGCCAAGGGCTAAAACCTGGATTTGTACACCAGGCACCAATTTTTCATTAGCTGACTTTGTAAGTTCTGTGTTCTTCAATAACTCAGGTTTGACTGTAAAAAATTATATATTGTAATATACATATAATATATAATAATTATAATATATAATATATAATAATTATATATTATTAAAAGGAAACCTTTGATCAATTAAGTAACAAAGAAGCATTTTGTAATGAACATATAATCCCACCATTTAACAAAGCCCTGTTTCTGATTTCTAAAAATCTCGAGGTTAATTCCAAGAGACAGCAGCGAGGTCCTCAACCCTTTTCTCCAGCGTGGGGTCCCCTGACGAGGACAGGTGCCAAGCCACCCGCAGGCCAGAGACGCCAGCGCCCACCAACCCACGGAGAGGAGGTGTCTGTGCACAGACCGGACCAGGCCTGCACGGTGCTCCTGAGCTCAGACCGTGCCGCTGTGTCTGAACAGAACCAGAGAACTGCCCTGGTGGTGACCACGGGTGGACGGTCACGGAAGCTGCAGGGACGCGCACGCCGCCGGCAAGGGAGCCCCGGGCGCCCACCACGCACATGTCACATCCTGGGAACCGAGCTCTGCATGCAGACCCTGTCCCCCTCAGGTGACCAGACAGAGCACGTGGCCACGCGAGCGAGAGCACCTTGATCGGACTTCCCGGGTCCCTCCAGGGGTAAAGAATCTGCAGGAGGCCTGGGTTCGATGGCTGGGCATGAAGGATCCCTAGAGGAGAGAACGGGAGCCCACTCCCAGCACTCGTGCCTGGAGACTCCCACGGACAGAGGAGCCATCGCAGTCAGACATGCCTGAGCGACTCTCACACACACAGTGTGATCACTGCACGGGTCATACGACGTCTGAGTCCAGTTCCTCACGTAGGACAAATCAGAAACAGCACCACTGTCCACCACTCACTGCCACTGAGACCGCTGGATCCACAGGCACTAGCCAGGTGCCCAGCGCGGAGCCTGGCACTGCCAAGCGGTTGAGGAGGGAGAGCAGATCAGGATCTTGGGATTAACACACACACTCACACGCACGCACTGGCTTAGGTAAGACAGATAACCAACAAGGTTCAACTGTGTAGCACAGGGAACCCTGGTCAGTACTCTAGGCTAAGCTATATGAGAAAAGAATCTGAAAAAAAAAGAAAAAATATGTATGTATATCTAAAGCGAACAGGGACTAAAGAGCCTCTTGATCTGGGTGAAAGAGGAGAGTGAAAAAGCTGGCTTAAAACTCAACACTCAGAGCTTCCCTGGTGGTCCAGTGGGTAAGGACACCGCCTTGCAGTGCTAGAGGCGCCGGTTCGATCCCTGGCCTGGGAAGATCCCACGTGCCGCGGAACGGCTGGACCGATGTGTCCAACTACCGAGCCGGAGCTCTGGAGTGCATGCGCCCAGAGCCGGTGCTCTGTGACAAGAGAGGCCACCGCAGTGGGAGGCCCACACGGGCCAAAGAACAAAGATGAATGATAAATAAATGAAAGACCAACAGAAGTGGTCAAATAATAAATAATAATAAAAAAAAAAACAACACTCAAAAAACTAAGATCATGGCATCCAATCCCATCACTTCATGACAAATACATGGAGAAAAAATAGACACAGTGACAGATTTTTTTTTTCGCCTTGGGCTACAAAATCACTGCCAACAGTGACTGCAACCACAAAATTAAAAGGTGCTTCCTGCTTGGAAAGAAAGCTATAACAAGCCTAGACAGCATATTAAAAAACAGAGACATCACTTTGCTGACAAATATTTGCATAGTCGAAGCTATGGTTTTTCTAGTCGTCATGTAGGGATGTGAGAGCTGAATCACAAAGAAGGCTAAGTGCCAACGAATTGAAGCTTTAAAAATGTAGTGCTGGAGAAAACTCTTGAGAGTCTCTTGGACTACAAGGAGATCAAACCAGTCGATCCTGAGGGAAATGAACCTTGAACATGCACTGGAAGGACGGATGCTGAAGCTGAAGCTCCAATCCTTTGGCCCCCTGATGGGAAGAGGGGACTCACTGGAGAAGACCCTGATGCTGGGAAAGACTGAGAGCAGGAAGAGACAGGGACGACAGAGGGTGAGACGGTTGGATGGCATCACCGACTCAATGACCATGAGTTTGAGCAAACCTGGGGAGACAGTGAAGGACGGGGAATGCGGCGTGCTGCAGATCATGGGGTTGCAAAGAGGTGGATACAACTGAGTGAATGAACAACAGCTACTGAGTCACTTGCTGTATACTGGAAACTGACACAACATTGTAAATCAACTATACTTCAGTAATTTTTTTAAAAAAGCAGTTAATAAATATCACTACTATTAGATTACTAGCTGGTCCCTGTCCTTATTCATGCCTCTTTCCTCTTTAGAGCCGGGTGTCCAAGAAGCAACATGAAAAGGAGAAACAGTTCCTAAATAAAGGTCATCAGATATCAGTTTGGAGAGCTCAGGATGAATGTCGCAGCCGTGTTCTCTGCGTTAACTCAAAGTGTGGACATTCACAACCGGGGACTCAATTCCAATGACAAAACAATATTGAGCATGCTTGGTTTTACTGCAAATCTTTCAAAGAGGCCCGCAGTGGCCTGGGGTGGGGGGAGGCAGTTGGCATGGAAACAAGGCACTTGCTGGGTCCCAGCCCAGCCCCCCAGACGGAGCAGGAGCCAGGGGACCTGGGAGCGGCTGGGACAGGGCTCCACGCGGGCTGGCTCTGATCTGGCGGCTATGCAGCCTGGGCGGGTCTGGAAACGTCAGCCGCGGCACCACTGGGGGGTCCTGGCATCAGTGGCAAGGGACCAGGGATGTGACGAGCCTGGCCGCGCGTGGACAGCTGTGCAGGTTTGGGGATTGTCCCCTGAGGAACCGTTCAGATGCATTTTCCTACAAAAGCAAGAAGTCTGGGCACAGGAGCTGCGGCCCAGGGCGCCCGGTGAGACCATCTGCGTGGGAGCACGAGCAGGTCTCCAGCCTGGTGCCAAGAGCACACACGCTTCAGGAGACACACACGGGAAAGAACAGATGTGTCAGGTTCTCCAGAGACGTGGAACCAGCAGGACAGGCAAGGACACACCACAGTGAGGTCTGTGCTAGGAGGCGGCGGCGGGGTGGCGGGGCTGAGAGTCCAGGACGGCTGGTCGGGTCGTTCAGCCCGGGGCAGAGGCCTGAGGACCAGGAGCGCTGGGGTCCGAGGAGGAGCAGGTGGATGCCCTCCTCACACAGAGAGAGGTATTCACCCTCCGTTCCCTGGTGTGTGGTTTCCAGGCCCCCCGGGTGTGGGTGAGCCCCCACAGAGGGAAGGGCTCCCCGCTCAGCTCACCAGCTCAGGCGCCCTTCTCCCTGGAGACCCCCCAGAAGCATCCAGAACTAGCGCCTCCCAGCTGTCTGGCCTCCCTCGCCAGTCAAGCTGACAGAAGATTAATTATCACAGGAGCAGTCCTTAGGCACTTCCTAAAGAGACAGTGTCACTTCTACAGCGACTTCTGGAAGTCACCGCAGAAATAAAAATGGAAATGAAAATGGAACAAAATGGAACCAGCTCAGAACCCCAAATGGGGCCCCCTAACACTTTCCAGCCAAAAATATGAAAATTATAACATCACAAACAAGTACCAGCCACAGACATTCAACTACAAAAAATTTTCCCCGGAAGAATGTTTTCCGAAAGAGGCCGCAGTGGCCTGGGGTGGGGAGGCAGTTGGCATGGAAACAAGGCACTTGTTGGGTCCCAGCCCAGCCCCCAGACGGAGCAGGAGCCAGGGGACCTGGGAGCGGCTGGGACAGGGCTCCACGCGGGCTGGCTCTGATCTGGCGGCTATGCAGCCTGGGCGGGTCTGGAAACGTCAGCCGCGGCACCACTGGGGGGTCCTGGCATCAGTGGCAAGGGACCAGGGATGTGACGAGCCTGGCCGCGCGTGGACAGCTGTGCAGGTTTGGGGATTGTCCCCTGAGGAACCGTTCAGATGCATTTTCCTACAAAAGCAAGAAGTCTGGGCACAGGAGCTGCGGCCCAGGGCGCCCGGTGAGACCATCTGCGTGGGAGCACGAGCAGGTCTCCAGCCTGGTGCCAAGAGCACACACGCTTCAGGAGACACACACGGGAAAGAACAGATGTGTCAGGTTCTCCAGAGACGTGGAACCAGCAGGACAGGCAAGGACACACCACAGTGAGGTCTGTGCTAGGAGGCGGCCGCGGGGTGGCGGGGCTGAGAGTCCAGGACGGCTGGTCGGGTCGTTCAGCCCGGGGCAGAGGCCTGAGGACCAGGAGCGCTGGGGTCCGAGGAGGAGCAGGTGGATGCCCTCCTCACACAGAGAGAGGTATTCACCCTCCGTTCCCTGGTGTGTGGTTTCCAGGCCCCCCGGGTGTGGGTGAGCCCCCACAGAGGGAAGGGCTCCCCGCTCAGCTCACCAGCTCAGGCGCCCTTCTCCCTGGAGACCCCCCAGAAGCATCCAGAACTAGCGCTCTCCCAGCTGTCTGGCCTCCCTCGCCAGTCAAGCTGACAGAAGATTAATTATCACAGGAGCAGTCCTTAGGCACTTCCTAAAGAGACAGTGTCACTTCTACAGCGACTTCTGGAAGTCACCGCAGAAATAAAAATGGAAATGAAAATGGAACAAAATGGAACCAGCTCAGAACCCCAAATGGGGCCCCCTAACACTTTCCAGCCAAAAATATGAAAATTATAACATCACAAACAAGTACCAGCCACAGACATTCAACTACAAAAATCTGGAAGATGTTTTCCTGTAACCACAAGACTAAAGGACACAGATTGAGAAACAAATGCTGGCATTCACACGCACCAGCCTACGAAACAACGCGACTGTGCAAGGCAGGGCACCGTCTCGGCAGCCCCAGCCCCAGGAGCCCGGGCCGCCCCAGCTCGGAGACGCCGTGCGCCGGGGGCCGCTCCCAATCCGCAACTCACTTCCTGTGTCAACTTGAGGCTGCAACTGCAGCACTGAGCTAGGGAGCTCGAAAACGACAAGACAGAGCCGGGCCGTCTGATCCAGGAGACAGCAGCACACAAACGGAGCGCGGGTGCCCAGAACTGCTGCTCCAGGGCAGGCCTCACAGCTGCACGTGTCCCCCTGGGACCTGCCCCGTTCCGTGGCTGTGAATCCAGGCTGCACAGGGCTGTGGCACCCCACGCTTGCGCAACAAAGCCCCTCCCCAGGGCCCATCCCCGAGCGGAGGCTCTGTCCTGCTCCGGCCTCTCACCGGCACAGCCGCGGTGCACCGCAGTTCCTTCGGGGAGATGCCAGCCGGGAAGGCCCGGCGAGGCAGGCGGGGCGGTGCTGGACACGGGGTGATGGGGTTCTCAACGCACCGTAACAGTTTCACGCAGAAGAAAGGGCCCTGTGGCTCATTTTCACGTTGTAAATTTTCATCCAACATACTAACATTTAAATGTTAAGACCTGGAATCCTCACGTCTTTAACTTAATATCTTACATATCTCAAGCAGAAACCCAGTAGATTCTGACCATCACATGCAAAGTGGCCTTCAGTTCGTGTTGACTATACTCACGATGAACAGATTGAAATCCCTAGGGCAACGATTTAATTTAAAGTGTCTTAAATTATCAAGACTCAGCTCAAATTTACACTTTCTTGCATACTTTAAATAACAAAAATAAAAAGCAAAAATGCTCCCAAGTTCTTATTCTCAAAAATATAATAAACTACACGGTATAAATATGATGACTCTCAAAGCCTCTTGAAAATGCTCCTCAAAAACTTTTGAAATTTTCTTACTTTCTCAACTGAAAAGTCACAGATCTAAAGCCAGCTCACATTTCCAATTAGAATCAGATCCTTCCGTGGAACCAGGAGCTGGAGCCCCTCGCCTCGTCTCTGCGTGAACAGCCTGAGGCCGCCGCGACCCTCCTCCTGTGCTCTTGGCTGAGGTGAGAGCCCGGCCTGAATGCCACCCAGGCCGGCTGTAGAGACCGAAGGCTTTTCACCACGAACCCCACATCACACAGAAATGGAATATAAGTGCCCACTTACTACCCTAAATATCCACTGTCAATAAGAAAGGGCTTCTAGATTATCTTTCACCTGTACTGCCTTTCATTCATTATTTTATAATTGGCATCAGGTAAGATGGATGCGGTGCTATGACTGTAACAGACCTTTGATAACATACAGTAAGCTATGTTCGTGACTGCTGTCTGTTCCAACAAGCGTCCCCTGTTTCTGTCCCCCCGGAGCTGCTCTCCTCCGCAGCCCTCCTGCAAGGCTTCCAGTCTCGTTCCAGAAGGTCTCACAGGGCAGCAGACCCATCCCTGCCAGCCCACTCTCTCGCCCGGGCACCAGCCCCTCCACCTCACACTCTCCTGCTTCCTTTTGGGGTCTGGTTTGAACCTCCTGCAACTTTGGGGCTAGAAATCACAGCCTTGCGCGGCCACCATCTCAACCAGGATAGATGAGCTGGGGAGCTCATCCCATCTCAACCGCGAAGTGTCAAACAGACAGATCTTAGGACACACACAGCACATCCAACAAACCCAAAGCCGACCACTCCCCAACCAGGCCACACCGCCCCGCCCACGTGGCAAGCTGGCAGCACCGGATGGAGCCGAGTCCTCAGAGCCCCTCGCGTCTTGGCCGCCCCGCGGAGGCCCGCACCCTGTGAGCTGGTCAGACCCCCTTCCCTGTCAGAGCCCTTCTCTAGCCGCACGACTTGCTGAGACAATTTCATCAGTACAAGCTTCTTCCAAAAGACTCCCAAGTCTTACTTGACACCTGAGCCACGTCAACACTGAAAATCACTACTGTGGAACCGTATCTAGCAACTTATTCCAAAGGGCTCAAAACTTTAATTTTTGAAAGGGGGTAATCTCTCTCAGTGAACAAAGTCAGCACCACGCTGGTCACTTTGAAGAAGATCCGGGAGCCCCAGTCTCCCTCGTGACCGGGAGACACAGAGGCTAACGTCCACCTTGCTGGCTCTTGTTAACACTGCCTTAGACGAGCTCTGAGCTGCAGGAGCACAGCCAGCAGGTGCTCGGGCCCCACCAGCCCCTCTCCTCGGGTCCCACAGGCAGAGCCTTGGGCCAGACTCCGCCTCACAGCCGCCGGTGCTGACCACGCAACCAGGAACACAACCACAGGGAGATCGGGGGTAAAAGATGTAGGCAATATGAAATGTTAATGGAAATTGAGTATTTGGGAATTCAGATCTCCCTCTTACTTTAATGAGAAGGTCGTTCACTTTTGTGGGTTGATCTGCAACAGATGTAACTTTCTCTTCTTTCCCCTGATTAAGATTCTTTAAGTTTTGTGGTCCTCCTTTTCCCTCTAAATTCTTTTCTGGGAAATTCTGAAATGCCTTCCTTGCGCGCACTGTGCCTCCTTCTCTCCTGCAGCCTCCTGTCCACGGACGCCTCCTTCTTTTTCCACTGCAGTTGGAACAAACATCCAAACACTCTTTGTGAAAGGAAACGCCCTCAATTTCTCTTCCACCGCAGCGAAGGGGTATTTCCGAGGTTCACCTCCCTGCACTCAACGAAGCCTAGCGTGTAATCTTAAATATATAAAATTTCACCAAAGCACAGTCTCACTGAGACTAAAGCTGCGGTTCAAGGCTTGCACGAAGCAGAAGAAACCACACCTGAGCGGCGGCCGGGCCGGAGCCCACGCGGTGACCGTGTCCCTGTGTCCTGCCGGTAGCGGGAGACAGTGCCGGCCCCGGCTCCGCACACGTACCCTGGAAGACAGGACGTGCGGGCAGTGTGCGGAGGATGCAGGGCAGCCACAGGGAGCTGTGCAGAGTTGTGCAGACCACCCCCAGCTGACCAGCGTCAGGGCTGTAGCGGGCAGACGGCCAGCGGAAAGCTGCCTCGGCCGTGGAAGCATCAGCATGAGATGGGCTCTCCTCCTTTCCTTTTAGACGGCTGATCATCTCCACGTCCACATGCTGCCATGAGTCTCCACAAAACTCTGTAAACAGTTCTAAAGACACGCTTATGCATGAGGACCAACTTTAAGTAAAGAGGGCAAGATTGTATATTTCAGCCTTCCCAGAAGTTCCTAATTAAGTGAAAAGGTGTGTTTACTGTCTTTTTCCATAAACTTGAGAGAGAAATATCTCTACTTTCCTTCCTAGTAATCAGCTTGGAGTGTGAGAAATTCAAGCATTTAGAATTTTCTCCAAGCAGCTGATGAACTGAAAAGTAGAACACACGACAGTGCAAAACCTATGGGATACAGCAAAAGCAGTTCTAAGAGGGAAATTTATAGCAATACAATCCCACCTCAAGAAACTAGGAAAATATGAAGCAGATGACCTAACCCTCCGCTTAAAACAGTTGGAGAAAGAAGAACAAAAACATCCCAGAGCCAGCAGAAGAAGAGAAATCATAAAGATCAGAGCAGAAATAAATGAGAAAGAAACAAAAGAAACAATAGTAAAGATAAATAAAACAAAAAGCTGGTTCTTTGAAAAGGTAAACAAAATTGACAAACCACTGGCCAGACTCATTAAGAAAGAGAGAAGAACCAGATCAACAAAATCAAAAACGAAAAAGGAGAGATTACAACAGATAATGCAGAAATCCAAAGGATTCTAACAGACTATTATGAGCAACTCTATGGCAACAAACTGGACAACTTGGAAGAAATGGACAGTTTCTTGGACAGGATTAATCTCCCAAGACTGAGCCAGGAAGAAACAGAAACTTTGAACAACCCAATCACAAGCTCAGAAATCAACTTTGTGATTAAAAATCTACCCAAAAATAAAAGCCCAGGACCAGATGGCTTCACAGCCGAATTCTACCAAACATTTAAAGAAGAGCTAATGCCTGTCCTTCTAAACCTCTTTCAAAAAATTGCACAGGAAGGAAAACTCCCAAACACATTCTACGAGGCCACCATCACCCTGATACCCAAACCAGGCAAAGACAACACAAAAAAGGAAAACTATAGGCCAATTTCACTGATGAACTTAGATGCCAAGATCCTCAACAAAATCCTAGCAAACAGAATTCAACGACATGTCAAAAAACTCATACATCACGATCAAGTTGGGTTCATCCCAGGCATGCAAGGCTTCTTCAACATCCGCAAATCAATCAACGTGATACACCATATCAACAAGTTGAAAGACAAAAATCACATGATCATCTCAATAGATGCAGAAAAAGCCTTCGACAAAGTACAACATCCATTTATGATCAAAACTCTTCAGAAAATGGGCATAGAAGGAACCTATCTCAACATAATAAAAGCCATCTATGAGAAACCTACAGCGAACATTATTGTTAATGGTGAAAAACTGAAAGCATTCCCTCTAAGATCAGGAACAAGACAGGGGTGCCCACTTTCACCACTGCTATTCAACATAGTCCTGGAAGTCCTAGCAACAGCAATAAGACAAGAGAAAGAAATCAAAGGAATCCAGATTGGAAAGGAAGAAGTCAAGCTCTCTCTTTTTGCAGACGACATGATATTATACATAGAAAATCCCAAAGACACGGTTACAAAGCTACTAGAACTAATCAATGAATTCAGCAAAGTTGCAGGGTATAAAGTCAACACACAGAAGTCACTGGCATTCCTATACACAAACAATGAAAAATCAGAAAATGAAATCAAAGAGGCAATCCCCTTCACCATTGCAACCAAAAGAATCAAATATCTAGGAATAAACCTACCCAAAGAAACAAAAGAATTGTACACAGAAAATTACAAGACACTCATGAGAGACATTAAAGAAGACTTAAACAGATGGAGAGATATTCCATGTTCCTGGATTGGAAGAATCAATATTGTGAAAATGACCATACTTCCAAATATCATCTACAGATTCAATGCAATACCTATTCAACTACCACTGACATTTTTCACAGAACTAGACCAAATAATAACACAGTTCATATGGAAACACAGAAGACCTCGAATAGCCAAAGCAATCCTGAGGAAGAAAAATGGAGTTGGAGGGATCAGCCTCCCTAACTTCAGACTCTACTACAAAGCAACAGTTATCAAGACAGTATGGTACTGGCACAAAAACAGAACTATAGATCAATGGAACAAGATTGAGAACCCAGAGATCAACCCACGCACCGATGGGTACCTTATTTTTGATAAAGGAGGAGAAACTATAAAATGGGACAAAGACAGTCTCTTTAACAAGTGGTGCTGGGAGAATTGGACAGCTACATGCAAAAAAATGAAACTGGAACATTCCCTGACGCCATACACTAAGATCAACTCAAAATGGATTAAAGACCTCAATGTAAGACCAGAAACCATCAAACTCTTAGAGGAGAATATAGGCAAAACCCTCAAGGACATCAATCAAAGCAAGATCTTCTCTGACCCACCAACTAAAATAGCGGAACTGAAAAGAAAAATGAACATATGGGACCTCATGAAACTTAAAAGCTTTTGTACAGCAAAAGAAATTACAAAAAAGTTCAACAGACACCCCACAGAGTGGGAGAAAATCATAGCAAATGAAACAACAGACAAAGAATTAATCTCCAAAATCTACAAGCAACTCAGACAACTCAGCACAGGGAAAATGAGCAGCCCAATCAAAAATGGGAAAAAAATCTAAAGAGACACCTCTCCAAAGAGGACATACAAATGGTCCAAAAGCACATGAAACGATGCTCAACCTCGCTTATTATTAGAGAAATGCAAATTAAAACCACAATGAGATACCACCTCACACCCGTCAGAATGGCCATCATCAACAAATCGACAGACAACAAATGCTGGAGAGGGTGTGGAGAAAAGGGAACCCTCTTGCATTGCTGGTGGGAATGTAAATTAATACAACCTCTATGGAAGACAATATGGAGATTCCTTAAAAAACTAAAAATAGAAGCACCCTATGACCCAGCAATCCCACTATTAGGCCTATATCCTGATGAAATCAAAACTGAAAGAGGCACCTGTACCCCAATGTTCATTGCAGCTCTCTATACAATAGACAGAACATGGAAGCAACCTAGATGTCCATCGACAAATGAATGGATCCAGAAGCTCTGGTTTAAAAATGATATCACTTAAAAAGGGAAAGAACCTATCATAAAAAGTGAAGCAAGACAGTATGGTACTGGAGGGATCAGCCTCCTAACTTCAGACTCTACTACAAAGCAACAGTTATCAAGACAGTATGGTACTGGCACAAAAACAGAACTATAGATCAATGGAACAAGATTGAGAACCCAGAGATCAACCCACGCACCGATGGGTACCTTATTTTTGATAAAGGAGGAGAAACTATAAAATGGGACAAAGACAGTCTCTTTAACAAGTGGTGCTGGGAGAATTGGACAGCTACATGCAAAAAAATGAAACTGGAACATTCCCTGACGCCATACACTAAGATCAACTCAAAATGGATTAAAGACCTCAATGTAAGACCAGAAACCATCAAACTCTTAGAGGAGAATATAGGCAAAACCCTCAAGGACATCAATCAAAGCAAGATCTTCTCTGACCCACCAACTAAAATAGCGGAACTGAAAAGAAAAATGAACATATGGGACCTCATGAAACTTAAAAGCTTTTGTACAGCAAAAGAAATTACAAAAAAGTTCAACAGACACCCCACAGAGTGGGAGAAAATCATAGCAAATGAAACAACAGACAAAGAATTAATCTCCAAAATCTACAAGCAACTCAGACAACTCAGCACAGGGAAAATGAGCAGCCCAATCAAAAAATGGGAAAAAGATCTAAAGAGACACCTCTCCAAAGAGGACATACAAATGGTCCAAAAGCACATGAAACGATGCTCAACCTCGCTTATTATTAGAGAAATGCAAATTAAAACCACAATGAGATACCACCTCACACCCGTCAGAATGGCCATCATCAACAAATCGACAGACAACAAATGCTGGAGAGGGTGTGGAGAAAAGGGAACCCTCTTGCATTGCTGGTGGGAATGTAAATTAATACAACCTCTATGGAAGACAATATGGAGATTCCTTAAAAAACTAAAAATAGAAGCACCCTATGACCCAGCAATCCCACTATTAGGCCTATATCCTGATGAAATCAAAACTGAAAGAGGCACCTGTACCCCAATGTTCATTGCAGCTCTCTATACAATAGACAGAACATGGAAGCAACCTAGATGTCCATCGACAAATGAATGGATCCAGAAGCTCTGGTACATATATACAATGGAATACTACTCAGCTGTTAAAAGAAATGCAGAAGACTCAGTCCTAATGAGGTGGCTGGCTTTAGAACCTATCATAAAAAGTGAAGCAAGTCAAAAAGAGAAAGACAAGTATAGTATACTAACTCATATATATGGGATCTAGTAAGATGGTCATGATAACACACACAGTGAACTCATGAAAAAACAGAGAATAGACATAAAGACATTGTGGAGACCGAACAATGGGAGGGAGTAACATGGGAACCTATACTGTCATGTGTAGAAAAGATAGCTATTGTCATTGTGCTAGGGGAATAGGAGTACCTACAACCACTTGGAGCAATGGTCTGGAGGGATGGGGGAACCTGGGTGGGGGGAGGGCCAAGGGATATGCATCTGATTGATCTGGGAACATACATGTACAAAAATAAATAAATAAATAAAAACCAAACCTTCCTCTCTCATCTATTAGTACACTCAAAGATCTGCATTTGGAGTCACCACCGAATGCTTCATTTTAGGGCCAAACTCTGGTTCTCACGGGAAGGGGAACCATTCTAATTACTAAGCAACAAAATGTACCAATGTACCAGCTCCACTGGTAATTAAGACAAGCACCGCACTGCAGGAGAAGACCTCAGAGTTGACTCCTTTCCCCACAAAATCGATGTTAATGTACCAACGCGCCTTTCACATTGAGACTTTCCAAGTGATTCTGTCATTGGCTAAACAGCGGTGGTCGAGATAAAGTCTACACACAGTTTCATATATTCTGATCTAAACTGGAGCGATAAAATACCTGCCTTTTCCCCTGGCCCAAACCTGTGTTTATTTGAAAGGAATACGTTTACTGAACTCTGAGTGGTCTCATGCCACTACTGGGGTGAAGCCTGGGTTCCTAATGGGCTCCAGGAGAGACCCTGCTTTGTGGACCGCTGGGCTGCAGTGACCACGACACGGGCACGCTGTGTCTCTGTCTGCAAAGCCCCACGGCTGCCGCACTGACCCCAGCTGGCCAGGGGGTGCGGGTGAGGCGCTGACCCCAGCTGGCCAGGGGGTGCGGGTGAGGCGCTGACCCCAGCTGGCCAGGGGGTGCGGGTGAGGCGTTGACCCCAGCTGGCCAGGGGGTGCACGTGAGATGTTTAACACCCCATGCACCACTGCGGGGACATGCTGCAGAGGCAGCCATCGGTGCCCACACGGAGAGCCGCAGCTGGCTTTTCTGACTCTAAACATTTATTCGCCAGCAACCACTCCCTTCCTAAGGGGCCCGGGCGTCCCCAGAGCCCCTCTCGTCCCACAGATGCTCAGAACCGTCCTTTCCGCTTCTCGCCCACGCGGTGCGGGGCGCACTCGTTCACTCCAGAGGCTCCTCGGAGGCAGGACCCCCTGCTGCTCAGACTGCATGGATAAGGCAAATGATGACCACACCTCGGCTGTGTCCATTGTTTCTAACTATAAGATTCAGAGCTGAATGATGACCGCAAACACTCACCGACCCTAACTTGGATGCAAATGCCTTCATGCAATCCTCTCTACAGTATTACAAAAGATACAATCATTGTCCCAGTTCTACAGGCGAGGGATCTGGGGTTGGAGGTGGGCACTTTTCCCACATCTTGCAGCTGTGGGAGCCAAAACCCGACTGGGCCCTGGGGCTGCCTCACTCCTGCGTCCAAGCTCCCGGCCACAGTCCCAAGCAAGCCCTGTGGAGCCTCCGCCTTCTTCTGCACGTTCCCCGTCAGGTCTCGGCCTGGCTTATCATCTGCCGCCCGAATTGTACATCGGTGCACGTCTGTGCCCATCTGCACGCACATGTGTGCATCTCTGTGAACTCGTGAGCATGTCTATGTGCACACGTGTGCCTGTGCATGTACACATGTACATCTGTGTGCGTGTGCACATGTGTCTGTGTCACATGTGTGTGGACATGTGTGTGTGGTCTGTGTGCAGTGTACATGTGTTTGCACGTGTGTGTGCCACTTGGTGCTCGAGTGTTCAAAGGGTACGGTTGCCTTGGAAGCCTGTTTAACAACTTCCAATAAAATCAACCCTACCCCAGCCTTCTGACCCAAGGACCTCATGGCTCTGCACATGCCCAAGAGAAATAAAAGCAGGTGCCCACAAACGCTTTTAGCAACTTCTTCAAAAGTCAGACACACAACTACTTTATGACCTATCTATAAGTGATATGTCAACAAAATTACACTTTTTGGAGAAATATACAGTAAGTCCCCAATAGACAAATGAGTTCCATTCTGAGAGCATACTCTTAGTCCAATTTGTTTGTAAATGACTATGGCGATTTTCTTCACATATGTTCTCACACACATAATACATAAGAACAAGCAAACAATAAAGAGAGCAGTTTTAATCTTACAGTGCAGGACCCTGAAAAGTACAGTCGTACCGGCTGCCTCACCACTGCTTTCCCACGCGGTCCAGGCCTCCTGGGCTTTCAGTCTGCACGACTCTGTTCTGGACGGTGGGGCACACACGAGCACAGCGCTGTGCAGAGAATGCAGACCCTGACAGCGCAGAGCCAATGGCGAACCAGCTCACGTGACTCGACGTGCCAGTGCACATGTGCATCTTTGAAAGTTCACAACGTGAAGGCTGGTAGGTAAGGCCCTTGCTATGCTGCAAGCCACTACACATGCTCTCCAGACTCCAAGCCCCAGAGGGCAGGCAGGAGCAGATTTCTGACCACCATGGACATCTCCATGATGCAGCTTCAAGGATCGACAGCTGCCAGCACCAAACTGAAGTGAGGCCAGGGCTTGGGCAGCAGGTGTCCAAGGGAAACGGGCGCTGTGTCTGCACTGGCGGTTTCAGCCAGGTCTTCCGGTGCTGCCGAGCAGCTGCCTGTGGGGCCCTGAAGGAAAGAGGGCGCCCATCGCCTGTGCCCCCATCTGCACGCACATGTGTGCATCTCTGTGAACTCGTGAGCATGTCTATGTGCACACGTGTGCCTGTGCATGTACACATGTACATCTGTGTGCGTGTGCACATGTGTCTGTGTCACATGTGTGTGGACATGTGTGTGGTCTGTGTGCAGTGTACATGTGTTTGCACGTGTGTGTGCCACTTGGTGCTCGAGTGTTCAAAGGGTACGGTTGCCTTGGAAGCCTGTTTAACAACTTCCAATAAAATCAACCCTACCCCAGCCTTCTGACCCAAGGACCTCATGGCTCTGCACATGCCCAAGAGAAATAAAAGCAGGTGCCCACAAACGCTTTTAGCAACTTCTTCAAAAGTCAGACACACAACTACTTTATGACCTATCTATAAGTGATATGTCAACAAAATTACACTTTTTGGAGAAATATACAGTAAGTCCCCAATAGACAAATGAGTTCCATTCTGAGAGCATACTCTTAGTCCAATTTGTTTGTAAATGACTATGGCGATTTTCTTCACATATGTTCTCACACACATAATACATAAGAACAAGCAAACAATAAAGAGAGCAGTTTTAATCTTACAGTGCAGGACCCTGAAAAGTACAGTCGTACCGGCTGCCTCACCACTGCTTTCCCACGCGGTCCAGGCCTCCTGGGCTTTCAGTCTGCACGACTCTGTTCTGGACGGTGGGGCACACACGAGCACAGCGCTGTGCAGAGAATGCAGACCCTGACAGCGCAGAGCCAATGGCGAACCAGCTCACGTGACTCGACGTGCCAGTGCACATGTGCATCTTTGAAAGTTCACAACGTGAAGGCTGGTAGGTAAGGCCCTTGCTATGCTGCAAGCCACTACACATGCTCTCCAGACTCCAAGCCCCAGAGGGCAGGCAGGAGCAGATTTCTGACCACCATGGACATCTCCATGATGCAGCTTCAAGGATCGACAGCTGCCAGCACCAAACTGAAGTGAGGCCAGGGCTTCGGGCAGCAGGTGTCCAAGGGAAACGGGCGCTGTGTCTGCACTGGCGGTTTCAGCCAGGTCTTCCGGTGCTGCCGAGCAGCTGCCTGTGGGGCCCTGAAGGAAAGAGGGCTTTTGCAAGCATAAGGAAGCTTGGTGCTAAAAGGACACCGACAGGAAGAGACAGGGCATGATCTAAGGTCCATTGTCAAAACTTCTGATTGATCCCCCTGGTTTCTGCGCTCTGGGCAATGCCGGCTCACCCTGAGTTCCTATTGCAATGTAAATGCGTGGTTGCTCGACCTTTAGCTTGATTGGTGTAACTATAGGAAGTCTCTTGCAAACCCCCCTTTTCGTTTGCCTATAAAAACTGTTAGTTTACTCTAATAAAGCGGAACTACTTCGATGGAACCCCTGTCGCGTCTGATTGTCCCCTGTGGGGGGGGGGGGGGGCTGCGGGGCGGACAGTTCAAGATTTGCCTTTCTCCGAGATCTCCCGGTTCTGCCGGGAGTAATCCCTGCTGCCTTCCCTTTCTGCGGAAGGTCCCCGCAGCTGCCGCGCTCAGGAAGCAGGAAGAGGCCGGCAGCAGAGACTGGTTGATGTGCCTTCGACCTGTGATGCGAAAACAGTTCAAACCACCGACCCATGAACACAGGTGGAAATCACGACAGGAGACACGGGGAGAGGAGGAAGAGCCACAGCAGTTGCTGTGCACTGAGGAGCGACCACCCAAGCGAAGTGCTTCACGAGGTGAGAGAAGGGCGGAGGAGGGAGGCCCGGAGGCCCCGGGGCTGCCGTTAGGAGGAGCTTCAGTGCGATGTGTGGCAGAGACGCAGTCACCCAGGCAAGTCTGAGGACAGGCTTGTGGCTCAAGTGGTATTCCTCGGGTCCAGGGAACCCGCCTGTGGGCTCACGGAAAATGGCCCCAGAAACAGACCGCCCTCTGACACACCAGCGCCTGGCAGGTGGCAAGGGGATGCGTCCAGGCAGTGCAGCCCGGCCCGCGGGGAGACAGCCGCCCCGTCCCTCCTGCCGCGGGGGCCACAGACAAGGAAGAGCACCGACCGGCCGCCGGCGGGGCCGCCAGGCAAAGAGCAGCTGAGAACCAGTGGGCAGGGCTTGAGGCCGGCGTGCCTGTTTGTGCCTTCGTCAGCTTCTGTTGTATAATTACTCTCTTGCTGAAAAATACTTCCTGAGACGCCTCAATTTTACCTAAATCTAAAGGGAAACTAACACTGTCTTGTATTTGCCCGGCATCTCAAAATGCACGTGAAATGGCACCACAATATTTATTGTGAAGCAAAAGTAACAGCTTTCTAAGAAGAAGCAGATTTCTGTGTTCTACAGGAAAGCGGTGTTAGCCCCGGGACTTCCCTGGTGGTGTCTGGGTAAGAATTGACCTGCGAATGCCGGGGACACGGGCTCCGCCGCTCCCGGGGAAGATTCCACACGCCAGCCGTGTGCCCCCACGCGGGAGCCCGAGCTCCGGAGCTCCCGGGCCGCGGCTGCTGAAGCCCGTGCGGTTGGAGCCTGTGCTCTGCGACAAGAGCAGTCGCAGCAGCCGGAGGTGCGCGCACCGCCGTGAGGAGCAGCCCCGCGCGCCGCAGCCAGAGGCAGCCCGCACGCAGCACGGTGACCCTGCTCTGCCAGAAGACTCAGTAAACTTAAAAACAAAGAAAAGGGGCTTCTCCTGGTGGTCCAGTGGGTGGGGCCACTGCCTTGCAGTGCAAGGGGCGCCGGTTGGATCCCTGGCCTGGGAAGATCCCACGTGCCGCGGAGCGGCCAGACCGATGTGTCCAATTACCGAGCCGGAGCTCTGGAGCGCATGCACCCACACACGACAGACGCCACCGCGATGGGAGGCCCACAGGGGCCAAACAACAAAGACAGATGAAGATGGAGAAATGAAAGACCAATAGAAGTGGCCCGCCTGCTCCCCTCCCTCCCCAACCCGACCCCCGCCCAAAATAAATAAATAAATAAATCTTTTTTAAAAAAAGAAAGAAAAGGAAAATAAAGAATGAACAAAGGGAACAAACAGAAAACAAAAAAATTTTAAATAAATAAAGAAAACATATTTTTCACCCAGGAGGTTCCCGAGCCAATAAAAACAGCAGTTTACAGCTCCTAACATCAGAAATATTTTATTAGGTACGCACATATCTCGAGCTGCACTTCCACACAGTGGCAACGAGCCGTCCAAAAGGACAAAATGTCCTTTATATAAACAGTGGAAAAGTAAGAAAGAACTCTGCAAATGACTCAGTTTTATTACAGTCCGTGGCAAGAACAAAATGCTTTAATTAGAAGTAATAATAGTTATTGATTCATGAAGCAGCTTCTCCCCATCAAGGAGAAGTAGGTTTTAGCTAAAATGTACTAAGAAAACAGAAGAAACTTGGAACGTAACCTGTATGGCGAGAATGTTACTCTGAAACTAAATCAAACCCTGAGAAGAAGGTGGGAAGAAAGGAAGCAGCATTTTTCAAGCAAAAGATGAGGATGTGGCACAAACCACACAGACGCTGGAATCACGCTTCACTGTTCAAAACATTTTCACAAAAACTGCAAGGGACTGAATGTGCTACTGAAAAAGATCAGTGTTTTGCAAACAGGACAAGACCAGTTCATTGGGAATGTTTTGTAATTCTGCTGAACCATATCCATGAAGATGAAGTGTCTTTCGTTTTTTCATCTCACAGGATTCTAACACGTGTCCTTCATTTTCCCTTTCCCCACCTTATTCCCACAGAAGAAAAGAAAGACTTGCAAACAGAAGTGAATTCTGCCTTCTGAAACTTCATAAGAATGACACTGTCCACAGAGGAATCGATGGTCAAACTGTAGTCGCTCTCTTTGCTTTCTGAGATATTTTCCAAAATAATGTTTCTCAGAAGTAGGCACATTTCTTCAGATCATTGTTTTATTAAAAAAATAATAATCTTCTCTCGGAAGACCAAAATGTTCAAAGTTTAATACAGAGCCTTATTTAAAATCACACTGAGGCAGAAACACTGCCTGCTTTCAGGGGCAGCAAACAGTCCCTCAGGAAATGCTGCCGACGCTGCTCTGTGCTCTCCCACCAGGTCCAGGCAGACACACCGCCTCCTCCTCTCATCGCCCCTCACCGTCCCTGACAACAAACAAGGGCACACGCTGCTCAGCAGAGCCAGAGCGTGGCGGGCACTGACCACCACCAACGGCTCGTCCACCGTCAGCGGGAGACACCCACGAGAGAGGCAGCCCTCGCGGTTGGGAAGCAAACCCTTACCACTGTGCTTCCAACAACAGGCTGGCCTTTCTCAGCACCTGTGGGCCTAGGATCAAATACACAGCTAATTACCAGCAAGTGTCCTTTAGTTCATTCATTCGTTTTGATTTCTTTGAAAAGATGATCCTCAGCTGAGGCATCAGGGCTGGGCGGTGGAGAACCAGCCCGTGGCTCTGGTGGGTCCTGAGTCGTCGTCACGGACCAGGCACAGCCTTCTGCACAGGAAGATTCCAGCAACACTTCCTAACACAACCAGGCGCACGTGGCCCTTCCTCCTCCTGCAGCAGGCGCGCCATGCGCCGCTCCCGATGGAAACACCACGGGCCAGAGAACCAGAGACTCCCAGCAGAGCAGAGGAGAACAGGACACAAAGGCGAGCCGCGCCCCGGCCCGGCGGCCCCCCTGCAGCACCGGCTCAGGCAAACGGCCTCCGCAGCGGTGAAATCAAGGTCAACCGCGTCCAGGACTGCTTCCAACGCCTGCATGTGGCTTTGTATCGGAACATTTTCAAATATATGCAAAATTACAGAGTCTGATACAAGGAGCTGCACACATACATGACCCAAATACAATGTTATCAAGACTGTTACACTTGCTTTAAGCACTGTAGCTTTTTTTCTTTTTCTTTCTAGTTGTTGGGGTTAAAAAGTATGAAGTATGAAGCAAACTGCAAAGATGAGTCCCATGTATTTTGTAAGTATCTTTAAAAATATGGGCATTTTACACATAACTGTACTGACATTCTGATGTCTAAAATAATAATAATTCCCCAATTATCTACTACCCAGTGAAAGTTCTCAAGTGCCTTTTCACAACTATGTGGGGTCAATCAGGATCCAACTGAGTCTGTATACTGCTGTTATTATTTTGGAGCAATCCCTCCTCTGCCTGCCTTTTCTCCACGCCGCATTCTTGCAGAAGGAACTGGACCAGCATCCTGAAGGACACTCCTACCCAGGATCGGTCTGTCTGCTTCTTTGTGAGGTCTTTCAACCTGTTCCGTTAGCCTGTGTATTTGCCTGTAAGCCAGAAGTTACTCACAAAGAGCCCGCTGGCTTTAGGCTCCCATTGTTACAGGACGACCTCCTAGTGAAGACTAATGCGGTGTATACCTCAAAGCAGCATTAGTAACACACCTCACATCTACACAGTGCCACACGCAATGATGTCAAAGGTGGCCAGAAGTTCCCAGTTGTGACAGCAAGATGCTCCCTAAGAGAATTTCCCGTCAATCTTGTTTTTAATTGTACTGATGACGTTTAACGTGTAGCCTGATGCAAAGAGACGACTCATTGGAAAAGACCCTGATGCTGGGAAAGCCTGAGGGCAGAAGAAGGGGGCGACAGAGGACGAGATGGTTGGATGGCCTCGCTGAGTCAATGTACGTGAGTTTGAGCAAGCTCCGGGAGATGGTGAGGGACAGGGAAGCCTGGCGCGCTGCAGTCCACGGGGTCACAGAGAGTCAGACACGACGGAGCGACGGAACTGAACGGAACTGATGACGCGGAGCATGAGCTCACCTTCTCACCAAGGCTCGTGTGCACGGTGAGAATGGCTGTGCTCAGCGGCCACGCTTACCGCAGAGTGCAGGCCCGCTCATCCTGCGAGCTGCACCCTGTGCCCTCCGCCCAGAGCCTCCCACCCGACCCGAGCTGCTGGCCCCGCGCCCCACTCTCTGCCACTAGGAGTCTCTCAGAGGCCCCGCGTCTACGGAGAGCCACGCGGGGCTTGTCCCCCCATGACCGGCCTTCACACCTGTGTGTGACGGCCCGTGGAGCAGCCCTGCAGCGGGCGGCCTCACCCAGCAGCCCTAGAATCACATGGAGTGCCACGCCGCTTCCCCGGGACAGCCTCGCGTGCTGACCCACCGGCCAGCCTCCACGCTGGCGAGCAGCAGCATTCCCGTCTCCCCAGAGCGAGCGCGGAGCCTCTGCTTAAAGACCAACGCACACACCACGGCAGCACGCGCGGGTCCGTCCCCCGCGCCGCCAGCCACGTGTCGGCCACAAGGACTGAAAGTCACTCCACACGGGCAGCTGCGGTTTGGATGCCCTTCAAAACGGCGTTCACATCTACAAGGAAGAGAAACGCCAGGAGGACAAATGATTTTTCAGCAAAAACTAGGAGAAAAATTTTGTTGCTTCACAAAAATGAGCAAACTAACACTGAAAAAGCATTTTTATATGTGAGGATTATTAATAATAAATGATGAGGCAGCTTATTCTGGAGATGCTTTAAAAATAATTAACACACTTTTAAAATCATAAATTCACAAAAAGAACCAAACTAATGTTAAATAAATGTTTTACATATGAAAAGTATACAAATGTCACACAGGATGGAAACAGGGTTTATACTTGTTTAGTGACTGAAGAAGAAAATAGACAGTCTGCGACTACTGTCCTTATGATATATAGGTAAATGTGCACACATACAGATATAGACATAAATGCAAGTAGCTATTTTTTTTTAAAGATTTATTTATTTATTTTGGGGTGGGGTGGGGTGGGGTGGGGAGGGAGGGGAGTAGGCGGGCCACTTCTATTGGTCTTCCATTTGTCTATTCTCATCCATCTTTCTTCGTTGGCCCGTGTGGGCCTCCCATCGCGGTGGCGTCTGTTGTCGCAGAGCGCCGTCTCTGGGCACATGCACCCCAGAGCTCCGGCTCGGTAATTGGACACACTGGTCCAGCTGCTCCGCAGCACGTGGGATCTTCCCAGGCCAGGGATTGAACCGGCGCCCCTTGCACTGCAACGTGGTGTCCTTACCCACCGGACCACCAGGGAAGCCCGCAAGTAGCTATTCTATTTTGTTAGACACATTATTTGTAACATCTGTCTGCTGTAATATACTATCAGAACATTTCTAAAGAATAGAATTACATGTGCATATATACATATTTGAATACACATATATGTACACCTCACTGTTATATGTACATATCACTGTGTGTGTGTCATTTGTATACATGCTTATACATCTCTCTGTTACATGTATGCACCACAGAGTCTAACAGCTCAGCGATCAGTTAACTCCCTGGGCATGTACAACACTCAGGGGCCCCATGTCACATGTCACAGAGGAAAGACTAAAGCCTGCCTTTTAATCATACCAAACTGTCTCATCGTTTCTGTTGGATCATAGAAAAAGCAAGAGAATTCCAGAAAAACATGCACTTCTGCTTCATTGATTATGCTAAAGTCTCTGATTGTGTGGATCACAACAAACTGGAAAATTCTTAAAGAGATGGGAATACCAGGCCACCTCACTTGCCTCCTGAGAAACCTGTGTGCAGGTCAGGAAGCAACAGTTAGCACCTGACATGGAACAAAGGACTGGCTCCAAATTGGGAAAGAAGAACATCAGGGCTGTATATCGTCATCCTGCTTATTTAACTTATAAGCTGAGTACATCATGTGAAATGCCAGTTTAGATGAAACACAAACTGGAATCAAGATTTCAAGAGAAATATCAATATCTCAGATATGCAGATGATACCTTCCTTACGGCAAAAATTTAAGAGGAACTAAAGAGCCTCTTGATGAAGGTGAAAGAGGAGAGTGAAAAAGCTGGCTTAAAACTCAACATTAAAAAAACTAAGATGATGGCATCCGGTCCCATCACTTCACGACAAATAGAAAGGCAAACAATTGAAACAGTGACAGACTTTATTTCTCGGGCTCCAAAAATCACTGCAGATGGTGGCTGCAGCTGTGAAATTAGAAGAAACTTGCTCCTTGGAAGAAAAGCGATGACAAATCTAGACAGTATATTAAAAAGCAGAGACATCACCTTGTTGACAAAGGTCTGTACAGTCAAACTGTGGCTTTTCCCGTAGTCATGTACGGATGTAAGAGCTGGACCATAAAGAAGGCTGAGTGCTGAAAAATTAACACCTTGGGACTGTGGTGCTGGGGAAGACTCTTGAGAGTCCCTTGGACCTCAGGGAGATCAAACCAGTCAGTCCTAAAGGAAATCAGCCCTGACTGTTCATTGGAAAAACTGACGCTGAAGCTTCAATACTGTGGCCACCTCATGTGGAGAGATGACTCACTGGAAAAGACCCTGACGCTGGGAAGGACAGAAGGCAGGAGGAGAGGAGAATGACAAGATGGTTGGGTGGCCTCACTGGGTCCATGGACATGCGTTTGAGTAAGCTCCGTGAGATGGTGAAGGACAGGGAAGCCTGGCGTGCTGCCGTCGATCCGTGGGGTCAAAAAGAGTCAGACACAATGGAGCGACTGAACTCAGCTTCTGCGTATAAACCAGACTTCTCGTATATCGGTCAATATGAATAGACTCATCAGAACTTTGTCATATTTGGAAAATGAGATCAAGTTGAGTTTGTTATGAGCTATAATTTAAAAACATTCTATATGGTCAGTTTATCCTCACCCCCCAGCTTCAATCTGGAAAGCAGAAGGAGCCTTACCTCAGGGTTCTCAAGTCCCAGAGCTTTATCCCGTTGCCAGCGGCTATGGTCGCAAAAAGATTACAAGCTTGGGATTGCTGGGTCATAAATGACGATCCCTATAATTGTAAGGGGAAACCAAGGTGCATTTTTTATAGGCTGAATTAATAAACACTATATCGATCATATCTAACAATACCGATTCCAAAGAAATTAACAAATAACCTTTTTATTTATAAAACTTTCAGAACTTACAGACTTTTTCAGATGAGAACTGAGGTCTCCGTTCGCCGCCAGTGAGTATCGCCACCCAGTCACGAAGGTCAACACGGCCGGGCGCTCTGCAAACCAGGGCTGTGTGGAGACAGCGGGGCCACGCACACCGGACGACAGGCATTCTGTAGCTACTGAGAGACCACCTGCTGACGGCTGGGGGCTCTGCCACACCCGGAGTATAGAAAGAATAAGACGGATTTACTGTAATAGACAGATGAGTGTGGAGTTACAAGAGCTCACAACATCGCTAGTTTCTTGAAACTGAACAGTAAAACATGGGGGAAAAAACCAGAAATAATATACAGAGGTCACACCTTCCAACTGCAGAAAAATTTTTTTAAATTTCTGATCAATCCAGCAGAGGCTGAAGGAAAAAAAGAAAAGAAAGTTCACAATAAATAGAAAGTGTAATGCTTTTTTTAAAGATTGACAAGAAAAATAAGATCAAAGGATGAGTCATCATCGTAATTTCAAACAGAGCAACCCCAACAAATAAAAAATTCCTAGTTTGATTTCAATAAAAAACACACTTAAAATATATTAAAGTTGAAAGTAAAGGGTAGGGGAAAAACAGCACATGCTAAGTAAAAGGAGGCAAGATTGGTTGTATAAGTACTAGAAAAAATAGAAATAAGGCAAAGCACAGCTAATAAGAAATAGTTTCTGAAAATCATTTAAAAAACACCCAACTTCACATGAAAATATAAGACATCTGAACTTAAATGCACCTAATACCCCAGCCTGAAGATGCACAAAGCAAAAATAAATAGAATATAAGAAGATAACTGGCATAATTTCAATCATAGACAGTAATGCTAACACTAATTAAAAATATCAAGCACATAAAACGTAGAAAAACTTGAACAATTTAGCACAATTAATCAGTTTGGGTCAATGGACATCTGTGTGGACACACATGTAGCACTGAGCAAGGCCACACGCCTTCCATACACACACATAGTATCTGTAAGCATGAATCAGAACCAAGCTTCTCAATAAATACAAAAATCTCAACAGATATCAAGTAAACTAGTGTCACATAGAGCAGGTGCCCTGAACACCACGCCATGAAATCAGGCATCATTAATAACAACAAAAATTAGTTCATGTATGTGGAAAACTGAAAGCTCACACAGAAGTAAAGCGTAGGTTGAAAAAAATCAGAAAATATTTACTGCTAAGTAGTATAAATGCCATGTGCTAAAACTGGCAAATTATAGGGAAAGCAACATTCAGAGGGAAATTTATGGATTTAAAGGCATTTGTTAATAAATACACAAAACTTGGTAAAATCTACGCACCTCATGTGGAGAGAAGGGAGGCAGCTGGGGACAGAGTTCAGCGCCCGCAGGAATGCGTGTGCACCTGAGGACACGTGCCGACCGCACACTTGGGGGAGAGTCACAGTCAATTCAGCAAAGGCCAGCGAACAAGAACAAGAGAGAGAGGAAGAGAGTGGCTTCTCCTGTACCAATGATCACTGGATTTCTTTAAAACATAATAGAAAAAAGTAAGACCTAAAGCCAATGAAGTATCTATTTTAAAGCAATTATATCAATTTAAGGATGAGTCATCATCGTAATTTCAAACAGAGCAACCCCAACAAATAAAAAATTCCTAGTTTGATTTCAATAAAAAACACACTTAAAATATATTAAAGTTGAAAGTAAAGGGTAGGGGAAAAACAGCACATGCTAAGTAAAAGGAGGCAAGATTGGTTGTATAAGTACTAGAAAAAATAGAAATAAGGCAAAGCACAGCTAATAAGAAATAGTTTCTGAAAATCATTTAAAAAACACCCAACTTCACATGAAAATATAAGACATCTGAACTTAAATGCACCTAATACCCCAGCCTGAAGATGCACAAAGCAAAAATAAATAGAATATAAGAAGATAACTGGCATAATTTCAATCATAGACAGTAATGCTAACACTAATTAAAAATATCAAGCACATAAAACGTAGAAAAACTTGAACAATTTAGCACAATTAATCAGTTTGGGTCAATGGACATCTGTGTGGACACACATGTAGCACTGAGCAAGGCCACACGCCTTCCATACACACACATAGTATCTGTAAGCATGAATCAGAACCAAGCTTCTCAATAAATACAAAAATCTCAACAGATATCAAGTAAACTAGTGTCACATAGAGCAGGTGCCCTGAACACCACGCCATGAAATCAGGCATCATTAATAACAACAAAAATTAGTTCATGTATGTGGAAAACTGAAAGCTCACACAGAAGTAAAGCGTAGGTTGAAAAAAATCAGAAAATATTTACTGCTAAGTAGTATAAATGCCATGTGCTAAAACTGGCAAATTATAGGGAAAGCAACATTCAGAGGGAAATTTATGGATTTAAAGGCATTTGTTAATAAATACACAAAACTTGGTAAAATCTACGCACCTCATGTGGAGAGAAGGGAGGCAGCTGGGGACAGAGTTCAGCGCCCGCAGGAATGCGTGTGCACCTGAGGACACGTGCCGACCGCACACTTGGGGGAGAGTCACAGTCAATTCAGCAAAGGCCAGCGAACAAGAACAAGAGAGAGAGGAAGAGAGTGGCTTCTCCTGTACCAATGATCACTGGATTTCTTTAAAACATAATAGAAAAAAGTAAGACCTAAAGCCAATGAAGTATCTATTTTAAAGCAATTATATCAATTTAAGTGACCATTTTTTTCCAAAAATCTAAAGTGTTGATGGGACAAGATAGTTTCATTAACCTATTTAAACCTTTATATATTCTTAGCTTTTCCATTCAAATTAGCTGTCTAGTATTACGTGTTTGGGTTCCCGGATGGCTCAGCACTAAAGAATCTGCCTGCAGTGAATGAGTTGCAGATTTGATCCCTGACTGGGAAGATCCCCTGGAGAAGGAAATGGCCACCCGCTCCATTCTGGCCTGGAGTGTCCCATGCACAGAGGAGCCTGGCGGGCTACGGCCTGTAGGGAGGCACAGAGCCCAGCACCGCTGAGGTGACTGAGCCTGCACACACACTGAGTATCCACATCACAACAAATGCAAACATCTCATTCACACACAGAAAAAAGAGCAACAGCCAATCAGATGTTTTAAATACATAGAGAAAAACATCTGTTGTGATTCTTAAATACAGTCATAAAAATATTTATGTATTCTTATTCTAAAAATAACCACTTAATGATAGAAAACATAATTCAAAAGATCCCCTGGAGAAGGCAAAGGCTACTCATTGCAGTCTTCTCGCCTGGAGAATCCCATGGACAGAGGAGCCTGATGGGTGACATACAGTCCACGGGGTCTCAAAGAGTCAGACACAACTGAATAACTAACACACTTGAGTTAAAGACTCAGATTTGCATGAGTGTTACTCACTCTCACATCTACCATCTACCAGGCTTCAATTTCTTTGAAAGCAGATATTGTTTCTATAATAGTAATTCAGCCTGACCTTTGACTGTTGGAGGTGAAACTCTACGCACTTCTCCTTAACACTCATGTGAACAAATGAATTGTGCTGAAACTAGTGGTGAAGTGAAGATTAAGACTTTTCGAAGACAATGCCCACCAGCCCTCATAAATTTATATTGTGAAAAATAGCTTCTGTTTAATTAATTTAGCATATGTTAATAAATCCACACGCATTATATTATTTAATCCTCATAACAGACAAAAGTTTTACATACACAAGTTTAAAATATCTTCTTATATGAAATGGAAACAGAGAGGAAGATGTCAGACAAAAGAGCATCACATTATTTTTCAAAATGAAGTAACTCTTCCGAAAATATGCGAAGAATGTGGTTAGCTAAGTTTAAAGAATTGGTTTTACCATTATTTTAAAGCCAAGGCTTTATTTTTATATTATAAGTGAAAGACCATCTAAAACGCCAAAATTATATTTTACATTTTCAAGTTAAAACAATTGAAACAATTTAAAACAGATTGGGGAACCACGCTGAAAAAAATGTTATATGAGCTCTAATCTACCAAGTTTCAATCAAGTTTTTTATGGCTGTATGATAAACTCCAGAAAGAAAAAGAGTATAATGTGCAAAAAAAAGAGAAAAGGATGTATAATGGAAATGATACATGACTCACTTATCAAATTCATTTAAAAGCCCAGACATCTATAAGGTCTAATAGTCAATCTGAAACCTGATCTTGGCAGATCTTACTCTGAAATGAGCAACAGAAGACCATGGTTTCCTTACCTCAACATTAGAAAAGCCATATACGGCAAACCCACAGCAAACATTATCCTCAATGGTGAAAAACTGAAAGCCTTTCCTCTAAAATCAGGAACAAGACAAAGGTGCCCACTCTCACCACTACTATTTAGCATAGTTTTGGAAGTCCTAGCAGTCAGAGAAGAAACAGAAATAAAAGGAACCTAGATTGAAAAAGAAAAAGTAAAACTCTCACTGTTTGCAGATGACGTGATACTGTACATAGGAAACCCGAAAGATATTATCAGAGAATTACTAGAGCTAATCAATGAATATAGTAAAATTGAAGGATATAAAATTAATACACAGAAATCCCCTGCATTCCCGTATGCTGACAATGAAAAATCAGAATGACAAATTAAGAAAACAATCCCATTCACCATTGCAATGAAAAGAATAAAATATTTAGGAATAAATTTACCTAACGAGACAAAAGGCCTGTATACAAAAAACTATGAAACACTGATGAAAGAAATCAAAGATGACACAAATAGATGGAGAAATATACTGTGTTCTTGGATTGGAAGAATCAATATAGTGAAGATGAATATACTACCCAAAGCAATCGACTGATTCAACGCGATCCCTATCAGACTACTAATAGTATTTTTTCACAGAACTAGACCAAATAATCTCACGATCTGTATGGAAACAAAAACGACTCTGCATAGCCGCGAGAGCAGTCTCGAGAAAGAAGGATGGAGCGGGAGGGTCGGCTCCTGACTTCAGACTGCGGACAGAGCCACAGATCCGGGCCCGCTCAGATCCACTTAAAAGTGAAAGACCATCAAAAACCCAATTTTTTTGAAACAATTTAAAACAGATTGGGGAACCACGCTGAAAAAAATGTTATATGAGCTCTAATCTACCAAGTTTCAATCAAGTTTTTTATGGCTGTATGATAAACTCCAGAAAGAAAAAGAGTATAATGTGCAAAAAAAAGAGAAAAGGATGTATAATGGAAATGATACATGACTCACTTATCAAATTCATTTAAAAGCCCAGACATCTATAAGGTCTAATAGTCAATCTGAAACCTGATCTTGGCAGATCTTACTCTGAAATGAGCAACAGAAGACCATGGTTTCCTTACCTCAACATTAGAAAAGCCATATACGGCAAACCCACAGCAAACATTATCCTCAATGGTGAAAAACTGAAAGCCTTTCCTCTAAAATCAGGAACAAGACAAAGGTGCCCACTCTCACCACTACTATTTAGCATAGTTTTGGAAGTCCTAGCAGTCAGAGAAGAAACAGAAATAAAAGGAACCTAGATTGAAAAAGAAAAAGTAAAACTCTCACTGTTTGCAGATGACGTGATACTGTACATAGGAAACCCGAAAGATATTATCAGAGAATTACTAGAGCTAATCAATGAATATAGTAAAATTGAAGGATATAAAATTAATACACAGAAATCCCCTGCATTCCCGTATGCTGACAATGAAAAATCAGAATGACAAATTAAGAAAACAATCCCATTCACCATTGCAATGAAAAGAATAAAATATTTAGGAATAAATTTACCTAACGAGACAAAAGGCCTGTATACAAAAAACTATGAAACACTGATGAAAGAAATCAAAGATGACACAAATAGATGGAGAAATATACTGTGTTCTTGGATTGGAAGAATCAATATAGTGAAGATGAATATACTACCCAAAGCAATCGACTGATTCAACGCGATCCCTATCAGACTACTAATAGTATTTTTTCACAGAACTAGACCAAATAATCTCACGATCTGTATGGAAACAAAAACGACTCTGCATAGCCGCGAGAGCAGTCTCGAGAAAGAAGGATGGAGCGGGAGGGGTCGGCCCTCCTGACTTCAGACTGCGGACAGAGCCACAGACATCCAGACGGCACGGCACCAGCAAAGACAGGAATACAGATCCGTGGAACAAAGTAGAAAGTCTGGAGACAAATCCACGCACCCATGGACACTGTATGATTGACAAAGGAGGCGACAATACACCACGGAGAAAAGACAGTCTCTTCGACAAGCGGTGCTGGGAAAACTGGTCACCTACACGCAAAAGAATGAAACTAGAATGCTATCTAACACCATACACAAAAATAAACTCAGAATGAGTTAAAGACCTAACTGTAAGACCAGAAACTATAAAACTCTTATAGGAAAACTATAAAACTCTTAGAGGAAAACAGAGACAGAACACTCTCCGACATAAATCACAGCAAGATCTCTATTACCTGCCTCCCATAGTAACGGAAATAAACACAAAAATAAACCAATGGGACCTAATTAAACTTAAAATGAAGGGAACTACAAGGAAGGTAAAAAGACAGCCCTTAGAATGGGAGGAAAAAATAGCAAACAAAACAACTGACAAAGAATTTACCTCCAAGATATACAAGCAGCTCATGCAGCTCAATACCAGAAAAATGAACTACCCAGTCAAAAAGTGGGCAAAAAAACCTGAACAGACACTTCTCCAAAGAAGACAGATAGGTAGCTAATAAATACATGAAAAGATGTTGAACATCACTCATTATGAGAGAAGTGCAAATCAAAATCACAATGAGGTAACATCTCACGCCCGTCAGAATGGCCATCATCAAAAAGTCTACAAACACGGCTTCCCTGGTGGTCCAGTGGGTAAAGAGTCTGCCTTGCAGTGCAGGGGGCACCAGTTGGATCCCAGGCCTGGGAAGATCCCATGTGCTGCGGAACAACTGGATGGGCGTGTCCAATTATGAGCCAGCACTCTGGAGCGCAGGCATCCAGAGCAGGTGCTCTGCACCGAGAGAGGCCACTGCGACGGGAGGCCCACACAGGCCAAAGAATAAAGATGGATGAAAATAAATAAATAAATAAACAAATGAAAGAGGCAAAAACATTTTTAAAAAGATCCACAAACAATAAATTCTGGAGATGGTGTGGAGAAGAGGGATCCCTCCTGAACACTGTTGGTGGGAATGCAAACTGGCCTGGGCCCTGCGGAGAATGGTGTGGAGATTCCTTAAAACCTGGGAACAAAACTGCCACACGACCCAGCAATCCCAGCCCTGGGCATACACCCGAAAGAAACCAGAACTGAAAGAGACACATGCACCCCAATGCTCCCTGCAGCACTATTCACACTAGCGAGGACACGGAAGCAACCTAGATGTCCGCTGGCAGATGAGCGGGCCAGGAAGCTGTGGTGCATCCACGATGGTAGTCCTCAGCGGTGAAAGGGACACGTTTGTTCTAAGGAGGCGGAGGACCCGGAGCCTGCTACACAGAGCGGAGAAAGTCAGGAAGAGAGAGGTGAGCTCTGTATCCTCACACAGGTACGCGGAGTCTGGAGGACGGCACTGCCGCCCCACACGCGGGCACTGAAGGAGACCCAGACGTGCAGCACCGACTTCTGGACGCAGTGGGAGCAGGAGCGAGTGCGCCGGTCTGCGAGGACAGCACGGAGTCACGCATGCACACAGGGCCGGGCAAGCGCAGCGCGCGAAGCGGGGCCCAGCCAGGCGCTCGGCAACCTGGAGGGACAGGGTGGGAGGGGCGGGCGCAGAAGTGGGAGGACACGGGGAAACCCACGCTGGCTCACGCCACGACAGCGCTGTAAAGCAGTGAGCCTCCAACTGAAATAAATAACTCGGAAAAACTATCATGGTTTCCAAACGCAAACCACATTCACGCCATAAAAGACACCCACCCCCACAGCCCTCCAAAGAGACGCGCCAGCAGAGGGGTCACCACACGCCGCTGACTCACACCGACGCTGGGTTTGGGTCTGGGGCTGCCATTTCAGGAGCCTCGTGAAGCCACTGAATTCTTCAAGGGGCACCTCCATTCATCTGGGGGACCTACCACGCAGTGTCCAAATATTCTTGTTCTGTGTTCTTTGCAATTAGATTACATTAAAAATAAAAGATGCAGAAAAACAGTATTTTCTTCAGTAACTCTCAGCAAGCTGCTAATGTCATCCAAACCAGAAAAGCCTTCTCCTGATCGGCAATGTCCTCATTAACGACCTCCAAGGGTCAACTGTCAGGACTCCGTCTGAGCTTCCAGTCACCCGTCCAGGATCGGGTCCCCCCGAGAGGAAAGGACGCTGGCCACCCGGGGGAGCCCACGGCCAGAAGCTCCGACTCCAGCCAGGGCCGCGCAGAGGATCCCTCCAGACTGAGCCCCCAGGACACAGACAGGGCCCCGGGCCGCGGCCTCTCAAGCTGGGGGCCTCCCACTGCACCCCACACAGCCTGCCTCTGCGCCCAGCAGCCCTGGGCCCACTCACCCAGGACGACACCGCGGCCCTGCGCCTGCTCGCCCCACTCACCCGAGTCACAGAGCCTCACACACCACCGGGCCACACGCGCCTGAAACCTAAAGGAAACCTCAGGAACGTGTTGGAACTGGTAAGAGTCTTCTTTGAGCAACAGAGCTAGGACTTCACTTAAAAAAAGGAGAATGTCCTTGACCAAGAGGCACATTTCTGAAGGCATTATAAAGCGAACCTTAATCTGGAAAGCCGTTCCAAATACATCAAAAATGAGAACTGCAACTGGAGCCCTGAAAACAGAAGCTCTGCTCACAGGTCTCTTAGCTGTTCTCTGGGGTGACAGAAGTGTCTTCAGCTCAACAAAAGCGACCCAACCTGTGAGGCAGTGATCTCTTCGAGGCGGCCGCCTCCTCAGTCCACCGCCTGCAGCCCCAGCCCTGCGTGTGCTGGACGCTTTCTCCGTCGAGACTGACCGGCTGCCCTGCAGAGAGGCCTGCGGGTCCACAGGGGCTGCTCCCGTCCCCGCAGAGTCCGCCCAGTGCTGAAACGGCCAAATGCTCCACCAAGTTGTAACTGAAAATGTAAAGTCAAACACTGGGGAGCTTCCCGGGTAGCTCGGAGGTTAAGCACCTGCCGGCCAATGCAGGAAGCACAGGTGTGATCCCCATTCAGGGAAGATTCCACATGCTGCTGAGCAGCAAAGCCAGGGGCCACACCATCGGGCCTGCGTCCTGGAGCCTCAGAGGCGCGCCAGCTGAGCCCGCGGGCCGCAAGTACGGAGGCCCACACGCCCTCGAGCCCGTGCTCCGCGACAGAGGCCACTGCCCCGAGAAGCCTGCTCGCCTCAGCTGGAGAGCAGCCCCACTGCCCGCAGCCAGAGAAGAGCCCTCATGCAGCAACAAAGGCCCGGAACATCCAAGAACAAATGAAGCTTAAAAACACTGGGCCCACAGAATCACCAGATAGACGTACATTCACTTTGGACATAGCACCAAAAGCTCTTCAATCAAGGTTTGGAATAGTTTCCTGACCAATAAAAATCACCGTTGGCAGGGAGAGGAAATTCACTGTTGGTTTGGGCAGCAAACGGCCATAAGACTGCACCATACGTGCTTATCTGTTAAGCACTTTAAACGCAAAGTTTACAAAGGCTGTGCACTGTCAAAAACTGACTTTATTTTGACAGATCTGGTGGACGGGCCGAGAGCGGGCTCCAGCGACGATGGCGGCGCTGCCCGCGTTGAGGTTGAAAACCTACAGAGTCCGGTTCCGCCCGGCAGCGAGCACACGGTCTGGGGCTCGGTGAGGGAATTCCTCTCGGCAGGAGGACCCGGGGACACAGGACCAGCTGCGATCTCCTGAGGCTCCAGAGGGCAGTCCTGACGCCAGCCCCTCCTCACCTGATCCGGAGTGACAGCCAGACCAGAGCCACGGGCAGCGGGGGCCCTGCTAGGACGGCGGGAGCCCAGCTCCACTCAGAGCTCAGCGAGGCTCCAGACATCGGGACAGACCCTGATCAAGAGGAGGAACGGCACGTGGGCCCCGAGCGCAAAGACAGGTCTGGCCAGAGATTAGACAGGGAGGCCGTGGAAGCGAGCGGTGCCCGCTACCCGGCCAGGCTGTCCCTGTGGAGAACGAGCCTTCGGCACAGTGAGTGGCAAGCAAACCTCCTCCCCACGACCCAGAAGGGACAGCGGCTCGGCGGTGAAGACTGCCCTTCCACCACCAGGGTCAAGGGTCCGATCCCAGGCCAGGAACAGAGACCGTGCATGCCACGTGCTATGGCCAAAAAGAGAAGCACACGTGGTACAAAAGTACAGACAGACAGAGCACGAGATCCACCATCGAGCCCGTGCTCACGCCGACATGCTCAGAGAGCGTCCCTCGAGGCCAGAGTCGACAAAACAGCACGTTTCCCCTACGGGCTTTTCGTGTGTGTGTTTAAGCAAACAATTCTAGCATAAAAATATCACCTTTCTAATTAAAACACACTTAGAACCCCTAACACCCTGTATCAGTCGTGCAATTTTAAGACTAAGCTTTTCAAAAGAATCTGACTTAGACCTTTGAATATAAGTTTGTAAGATGACTTTCTGAAGATCAGAGCTTTACTCTGAAATAAATAAAAATCAATGCTCTTTATTTTAGAATGATGAGGCAACCACAAAAACTCGACTGGGGGTCAGTTTGTTGTTCAAAAGCACTGCCCTATCTCTCCCCTCTTCCACACAGACGGGGTATCCTGTCCAGTCACCCAAGGAGCATGTGGTGAGTGAGCCATGTGCTGATGAAGTGCACTGAATCACTGTTACTCGACCAGCATGCAGCCCAGAAACCTCAGGTCTGGTGGACCCTGTGCTGCATCCCAGCCAGGCTCCATGGCTTCCAGCTGCATGTCTCTTCTGGGGCTCTTTCCGTGACTGAGATGACGCCCGTTACACAAAGGACTCTGAGCTCCCTGAGGCCTGAGGGTGCAGCCCGAGCCTGGGTTTGGACCGTCGGCTCATGCCTTTGTCGGAAGGATGATAGTCAGGATGTGAAACACTGGGCAGACAGCAAGAGAAAGGATACAGGAGTAGAAAGCACTCACCGCAGACAAGCTGGTGCTCTCTGCTGCACCCGTCATGGGACGCCTGAACACAGGTGCACACCTGCTCTTCTGTTTATACCTACGAGAGAAAGGAAGACGGTCTGGCACCCTGCTGCCCTTTTTCTACAACCCAAGATTCTACCTTTAGAAAACCCGGAACTAAGTTTTCATGAAGTTTAATATTAATAAACATATTTTATAACCCTAAAGGAATAAGCAAGTTGACTACAGAAGTCATCCTTTAGGTAACTCTAGTTTTTCCCTTAGTAAAACTTCATGAAAAATATTGTATATGCATAGCCAAGTGGAATTCATCCCATCTATGAGAAAACTAATTTTTCTTCTAATGCTAAAATAACTGTGTGCTTAACAAGACCCCGGGATCGAATACTGATCTCGTGCATTCCAGGTATTCTCTACCACAAGGGATGCCCCACGTACTACCAATGAATGGGCTGGTAAGTTATCTGTATTTCCGTTTAAACATAAGTTTTTAATATTTTCTAAAGGACAACGTAAGTAGTAAGTACTAGTTTAGTAAACAGACACTCCTGACCTCATCGCAATGCTCCGTAAAGGCAAGGAACCACCGCTGCCCCGGGCCTGCGCTGGGCCGGCAGGGAGGCTGGGGCACAGGCAGGCCCAGGCCGTGGTGCTCAGACACTAAGCGTGTCAGAGTCTCTGTGACCCCCGGGCTGCAGCGCGCCAGGCCTCCCTGCCCTTCACCATCTCCCGGAATGTGCTCAAACTCGTGTCCATTGACTCGGTGACGCCATCCAGCCACCTCATCCTCTGTCGGCCCTTCTCCTCCTGCCCTCGAGCTTTCCCAGCATCGAGGTCTTGTCCAGTGAGTCTCCTCTTCACACCAGGTGGCCACAGTATTGGCGCTTCAGCTTCAGCATCTGGCCTTCCAATGAGTATTCAGGGTGGATTTCCTTTAGGACTGACTGGCTGGATCTTCCTGCCGTCCAGGGGACTCTCAAGAGTCTTCTCCAGCACCACAGTTCAAAGGCATCGGCTCTCTGGCACACGGCCCTCTTTCTGGCCCAACTCTCACGTCCGTATGGCCGCTGGGAAAACCGCAGCCTTGACTACAGGCGGGCAATGGCCAAAGCCGTCAGTGTCCGTACCTCTCAGACACTTGCGATGAGACGGAACTGGCCATCAGTACGTCTCATCCACAGGGAGGTAACCGCTGGGCGGGGGTCTGACGCAGAGCCGGGCCCAGACTGGCATCCGGAGGGGTGACACAGAGCGCGGGGACAGGCCGCAGGCCCCTGGAGAACGGCCACATGCAGACGTGGGAGACAAGCCGGGCTAGTCTCGGGAAGTCCGGAAATGACGCAGAGGTTCTGCAGACCCGTGCATCCCGCTGAGACTCTCACAGCCACAGAGCAGGACGGCCAAGGCGGCGAGAGCAGCAGCTGGACGTGGACTGAGCAGTCCAGGAGAGCGTCTCAGAAGAAGAGTCCCGTGAGCCGCGGTGGCGCCGACACCCTGCAGTGCGGAGGCCGGGAGGGCCTGCGGACACGGCCCAGGAAGCCCCGTGCGGGCTGCAGGCGTGCGCCGGCTGCGGCCGGGCACTGTGGGTCTGCAGTGAGGGCGGCGAGGGGCCCCGGACGGGGCAAACAGCTGGGCTGTGAGGCTGGGGCCACCCGACAGGCAGGTGCTTCTGGGCCCGGCAGGCCGGACCAGGTCTCCCCGCAGCTTGCCGTGAGAGACACAGGCGTGACGCCCGGAGCCACAGCAGCTCTGCAGAGGGACGCGCAGCGGGGCAGGACCACCCCGGGCGGTGGGCGGTGGGCAGGCCCTGACGGGAACCCCAGCACCACGGTGGAACTCAGCGAGCCGCTGCTCAGCGGCGGGCAGGAGCTGGCTGATGGGCCACAACCCTGCAGGGCACAGGGCGGCCCCGGGCCCCGCCTTCCAGAGGAGCACGAACCCACTGGCCCACTGCTGCATGCCACACGCGCCACCTGCAGGGCGGCCAGCGGAGTCCAGAAACGCCTGCCAGGTCCACGAGGCCGACCACCGGACGCGAGCAGGGCAGCCCAGGGCAGCCCGCTGGAACAGACCACGCGTCCACACGCAGGAGCCAGGGGAGCTGCGGAGGGCTCCTGCCGCCCAACACGCCCCAGCAGGTGAGCCCACAGCCAGCAGCTGCACTCGTGGCCGTGGCCGTGGCCAGAGGAGTGTCTCCACCACAGCACTCTGGGACGTGCACCAAACACAGACCCGGCCCGGGATGCCAGCACGCGGGTCTCAGGCCTGGGAGGGAGGCCTCTGGTTCTCTCGGCAGGTTTTATTTTCCTAGAAGCTTTGAAAACAAAGACAGCAAAGCATCACTATCGGCCAACATCAGGCCCGGCCCGCAGGTGTCCAGCAGTCCCCACACGTGTACATCTGTGGATATATATGAAACAGTCCATGTGTGCATCACTCAGTCGTGTCCGACTCTGTGCGACCCCGTGGACTGCACCCGCCAGGCTCCTCTTCCAAAGGAGTCTCCAGGCAAGAGCACTGGAGTGGGTGCCACTTCCTCCTCCAGGGGGTCTTCCTGACCAGGGATGGACCTCGTGTCTCCTGTGTGTCTCCTGCATTGGCAGGCGGACTCTTCACCACTTTTCCACCTCCACTTATTCTTAGCAGTAACAGTCCCACGCACAGAACCAGTCAACCACGTTGCTGAACCAGGGTGATGGGCCCCGATTCCGAGCCCCGGCCACTGGTGAGTGCCCCAGGCCCAGGGCCAGACGCGAGGAAGCCCCACGTGCAGAGAAAGGGACTTGCGGTCGCAGGAGGCTGTGCCCACAGCTCGGGCGATGCTACTTGACTTACACATGATGTGCGACCAGAGGGAACAGACCCACAGAGGGCGCGACCTGCGTGTCATCCGTGCTGGTGCCGACGGCATGACACCTGAGCAGCTGAACCTCGGCCCGAGGATGCCAAGACAAGCCCATCGATGTAACAAAACTGCGCGGACGGGACAGGCCAAGGGAACATGTCTTTGCCCTGCTGTGAGAATCAGTAATCATTACTAATAAATAAATGCCAGTAAAACCCTACTGCTGTAAATACCAAGTCCTTTCACCCTAACACAAATATCTATTTATTCTAAATGGATAGAATGTATTTTCTTAGAACACATTTACAACTTTTGGTTCTACTTCCTGACTTTCTTTTTTTTTTTTAAAGATTTATTTATTTATTATTTATTTTGGGCGGGGGTCGGCTTGGGGAGGGAGGGGAGCAGGCGGGCCACTTCCGTTGGTGTTTCGTTTCTCTATGTTCATCCGTCTTTGTTCTTTGGCCCGTGTGGGCCTCCCATCGCAGTGGCGTCTGTTGTCGCAGAGCACCGGCTCTGGGCGCATGCGCTCCAGAGCTCCGGCTCGGTCATTGGACACATCGGTCCAGCGGCTCCGCGGCACGTGAGATCTTCCCAGGCCAGGGCTCGAACCGGCGCCCCTTGCACTGCAAGGCGGTGTCCTTATCCACTGGACCACCACGGGAAGCCCTCTACTTCCTGACTTTCTAAAAGATGCTACATGATTAAAATTTCACTGTAAAGTGTGTTTTGAATGCTGGCCATCTTAGAAAAACTCTAAAGTGAAAGAAAATTGAAACCTGACGGTACACATCTTCACGCCAAGGCTCGACCCATGTGTCGGCCTCGGTCTGAGGTGTCCGCTCCTCTGTTAACAGGCCCGGCCCAGGTCCCGGTGCAGGGGTCGCCAGGACTCCGGACCCCGTGGCAGGCCCCTCTCTCTCCACGCGCTGGTGGCCGCGGCCCTGCCCACAGCCCTGGGCATGACCCCAGCGCTCCCACAGGCAGTCCTCAGGATTCAGCTCCTTTCTCACAACAAGACTTGGAGGACGAATGCAAAGAGCGTCCTGGAAGCTGCTTCCTGCCGGGAGCCTCCTGGACGCCGCGCCTCCGATGCCACCCCTTCAAGCCCTGCCGTCCTCGCGCCCTGTCCCAATCTGCTTCCAAACGATCTCGCCGAAGCTCACCAAAACAAGGTGTCTTCTTCCCCAAGCACACTTCCTCCACGTAACGTCCCATGGGCACTATTAGCACCTCTACTATAAAATCACGTTTATTTTTATATTAAATCACTCCTGTATCTTACTATTAAGTCTTCAGCCATTTCCACACCACACCAACGTAAGGCTCACTAAACTGTGTGTGCGTGTGCATGTGCACATGCATGTGTACGTGCATTTGGTGCACGTGTGCATGTCATGTATGTGCTGCGCTGCCCGCCCGGCCCCTGTCTCCCAGGCAGGGCAGGAGGCTGGGCCCTGGAGAAGCGTGGCTGGGACAGCTGACTCCCCGGCCGTCCCCACCGGGGTCTCCTGCTACCAGACACAGCGCCGTCCCGCGGGCTGACCGCCCCCTCAGTGTCTGTCCTGGGAAGCAGGCGGCAGCCGCCGGCCCCCCGGCTCCTGCACGGGCACGCCCTGCCCCGTCGCGACCTGAGGGGCAGAGCAGGAGGGAGGGCCTCCCACGGCCATCCAGAGCAGCAGAGCCACGCGGCGTCCAGAAGGAAGCAGCCCTCCAGCTGGTGGCATCTCCTGGGCAAGGGAGCCAGGGACCAGCGCCCAAGGAGGCGGATAGTTTCTGAAGAAGGTGGTAGACTTCGAAATTGGCCAACAACAACAGAGTCAGAGCAACTGAACCTGCAGGCCACGGACGGGTTATCACTTAGCACGTTTCCTGCTTTTACAGGAACAAGCAGATGCTCAGGAAGTGGGAGGAAGTTCTGCCCAGATCACACAGCTGGCAGCCCCAGAGCCCCTGTGAGAGGGCCCCGTCCCTGCCGGCCCCGGCGCTGGCACCCACGCCGTCTCTGAGGGGCACTCTTGTCATGCCAGCCACCTGTGCTACCCGGGCTCAGCGTGTGCGCTACACGTGGCCCCTGGAGACTGGACAGCGAGCTGCAGCATCCCCTCAGTCGGAAAGCCAACAGGAAGAAGTGGAAAAGTTGACCAGGCGAGACGGACAGGTGTAACACGACCTTGAGAAAACTGAGCCCGATCGACGGCAGAGAAACAGCAGACCGGCCTCTGCCGCCCCCTGCTGCTCACTCCCGGAGCTGCCGCAGCAGCCGCGGCCGCGAGGGGCGGCAGGCCCTCCCCAAGGCCTCCCAGGCACGGGCGGGGCTGGAGAGCCAGCCTCGAGTCCAGCAGGGGGCGCAGTCCGGCGGGCGCTCCAGACGCAGCGCCGTCCGCGGGCTGACCGCCCTCAGTGTCTGTCCTGGGAAGCAGGCGGCAGCCGCCGGCCCCCCGGCTCCTGCACGGGCACGCCCTGCCCCGTCGCGACCTGAGGGGCAGAGCAGGAGGGAGGGCCTCCCACGGCCATCCAGAGCAGCAGAGCCACGCGGCGTCCAGAAGGAAGCAGCCCTCCAGCTGGTGGCATCTCCTGGGCAAGGGAGCCAGGGACCAGCGCCCAAGGAGGCGGATAGTTTCTGAAGAAGGTGGTAGACTTCGAAATTGGCCAACAACAACAGAGTCAGAGCAACTGAACCTGCAGGCCACGGACGGGTTATCACTTAGCACGTTTCCTGCTTTTACAGGAACAAGCAGATGCTCAGGAAGTGGGAGGAAGTTCTGCCCAGATCACACAGCTGGCAGCCCCAGAGCCCCTGTGAGAGGGCCCCGTCCCTGCCGGCCCCGGCGCTGGCACCCACGCCGTCTCTGAGGGGCACTCTTGTCATGCCAGCCACCTGTGCTACCCGGGCTCAGCGTGTGCGCTACACGTGGCCCCTGGAGACTGGACAGCGAGCTGCAGCATCCCCTCAGTCGGAAAGCCAACAGGAAGAAGTGGAAAAGTTGACCAGGCGAGACGGACAGGTGTAACACGACCTTGAGAAAACTGAGCCCGATCGACGGCAGAGAAACAGCAGACCGGCCTCTGCCGCCCCCTGCTGCTCACTCCCGGAGCTGCCGCAGCAGCCGCGGCCGCGAGGGGCGGCAGGCCCTCCCCAAGGCCTCCCAGGCACGGGCGGGGCTGGAGAGCCAGCCTCGAGTCCAGCAGGGGGCGCAGTCCGGCGGGCGCTCCAGACGCAGCCCCTCCAAACTGACCGGCTTCCCTCCCTCTCGTGGCGAGTGAGGCTCCCGGGACCAGCACCCCTCCAGGCGGCAGGAGGCCTCCAGGACGGCGGTGGATTCGCCAGGGCTCCTCCCATCGCTGCCAGCCTGCCTCCACCGCCTCCCGACTCCCGGTTACAACACAGGACCCCAGGGGCCCTTCTCCAAGCTCGGCCCTGGACATGTGAAGTGCCAGGACCCCAAGTCTTGCTGAGCCGCATACCTCCCAGGGACCCCCAGGCCCCCATGTCCTCAGTGTCCACTCACACACACGTCTTCTCCCCAGAGCCACAGCGGAGGGCTCCTGCCTCTGATGACCAGCAGACAGCTCTCAGACAAAGGACTCGAGACAGCAGCCAGAGCTCAAGGCTCCACGTCCTCCTTCCGTAGGAATTCACGTGTCCACGATTCCACAGCACTTGGTGAAACCTTAATCAAGTTAATCCTCCAAAGTGACCGCCCAGGGATCCAGCTGTCACAGCCCTCGGTCTCAGCCCGACAAGAGGAGGCGGGCCTCCCAGGCCCACGCAGGCCCATCCAGCCAGGCCCAGCCCGAGGGGGACACGCCACGGGGCAGCGGCCACGTTCAGTGGGAGCCACGCTCAAGCCGGCAGTGCCGACGCGGACCCGCCGGGAGCCGGACACAGGGGGACCGCGGCTGCCGCGCCGGGACACCCCCGCCTGCACTCTCGCAGACGCGTCCCCCGGGGGGCCTGACGGAGCAGCCGGCGCGGGCCGCATACCCAGAGCAGGCTTCCCCTGCTTCTCTGAGCTGACGGCGGAAACAAAACGTGCACCGCTGCAAGCAACCACCAGGCCGAGCCAACGGCCACTCTGGCCCAGAGAAGGTGGGCGGTGAGGGGCTTCTCCCTGAAATGGACACAGAGCAAGCCCTTCCGAGGCAAGCTGGGGTGACCACCGCATCTTCTCAATGCAACAGAGACCATTTCTCCAACAATCAAACCCGCAGAGACACCCCCACAGCCCCTGTGACGGCCCGGCCCCCGTCGTGCGGCCGCCGTGCCCGAGGCCTTCAGGGGCGCCTCCTCCTCCGGAGCCGTGCGGGCTGGAGGCCAGGCGGGAGAGCCGCCAGCCGGCCGCCCCGGGGAAGGACGGCTCCACCACAGTCCTCCAGCTCCGCCCGGGCCGAGCCCAGGGGCCTGGAGAGGCCGGGCTCACTCTCCGCTGCTGCTCTCTCCCAGCCCGGGCTCTGGCCGGCGGCCCCCGGCCCCTCCGCTCCGGTTCACAGCCACACACGGGCTAGTGAGAGGTGCTCTGTGTCTCAGCTGTCACTAGAAGCGCCCGCCGAGCGCAGTCTGGAACCAGCAGCATCAGGCGCCTCACGAAGAGGGGCGGGATCTCAAGGTTTAGGACCAGGGATCCACGCGTCCAAGTCACAACGAGAAACAGCGATAATTTCAACATCACTGAACTCAGCTCAAATATACCCTGCTTAAAAAAGTTCTTGACCTTGTTGCGTTCACAAAAATGTTTCTATACAAATGCTACCAACTTGCAAACCATGTTTCTGTCTATGTCTCCAAGATTTGACTTCCCTCCCCCAGAACCGGGGCCCCCACAGATGCGCCGGCTGGCCCCCCAAGTGACGCTCACCCTGCTCGGCTCACCAGAGCTCAGCGGAGCCTGCCAAGACTGCTGGGACCCCTGACCCGAAAATCAGGCCTGTGCAGGTGTCCAACGAATGACCGCCTGACGTCAGAGGGCCGAGAACACCACCCTCGGGCCGTCACCGGCGCCTCCGTTTCGGAGCACCCCAAGAGAGAACCTGTGGCTGAGGCCTCGTGCGGAACACAGTCCCCTCGACTGGCCCCCCTGCCCGTCCCGTCCCCACGCCGAGGAGCACCTGCTTCTCCCCTGTGAGTGTTCGCCCCCCGCAGGCAGCGAACCGGAGATCTGCCCTCCCGTCTCCTCGCTTAGCTGCCCGTCTCTTCACCTTGTCTGTGGCTTCCGCTGCAAAGCACTTCCTCTGCTTACAAGCCTTGGCCTGTGCCTTGCTGCATCCAGAAAATGCACCGGATTTGGTAACAAGGTCACAACTCTCATATCTCATAAATCCACATTAACTACAACTCCGCCTCTCACCTGAAAACCAGCAGGGCTCCCAGTAAGGTCAGCACTGCAGAAAAGGGACGAGTGGGTGGCTAGGCCACAGGCCAGCTTCTGTCCATCTCCTGCATGAAAGAAAAGAGAAACTCCTTGTAAATCATAACTCAGATTTATTATTAAATCAGAATTTTATCATAAATCATAATATTATAAATCACAATTCAGATTTAAGGTGTGCAAGGTACCACATTGCAACAGCCTGGCCTTCAGCCCGGGCTCTGGCCGGCGGCCCCCGGCCCCTCCGCTCCGGTTCACAGCCACACACGGGCTAGTGAGAGGTGCTCTGTGTCTCAGCTGTCACTAGAAGCGCCCGCCGAGCGCAGTCTGGAACCAGCAGCATCAGGCGCCTCACGAAGAGGGGCGGGATCTCAAGGTTTAGGACCAGGGATCCACGCGTCCAAGTCACAACGAGAAACAGCGATAATTTCAACATCACTGAACTCAGCTCAAATATACCCTGCTTAAAAAAGTTCTTGACCTTGTTGCGTTCACAAAAATGTTTCTATACAAATGCTACCAACTTGCAAACCATGTTTCTGTCTATGTCTCCAAGATTTGACTTCCCTCCCCCAGAACCGGGGCCCCCACAGATGCGCCGGCTGGCCCCCCAAGTGACGCTCACCCTGCTCGGCTCACCAGAGCTCAGCGGAGCCTGCCAAGACTGCTGGGACCCCTGACCCGAAAATCAGGCCTGTGCAGGTGTCCAACGAATGACCGCCTGACGTCAGAGGGCCGAGAACACCACCCTCGGGCCGTCACCGGCGCCTCCGTTTCGGAGCACCCCAAGAGAGAACCTGTGGCTGAGGCCTCGTGCGGAACACAGTCCCCTCGACTGGCCCCCCTGCCCGTCCCGTCCCCACGCCGAGGAGCACCTGCTTCTCCCCTGTGAGTGTTCGCCCCCCGCAGGCAGCGAACCGGAGATCTGCCCTCCCGTCTCCTCGCTTAGCTGCCCGTCTCTTCACCTTGTCTGTGGCTTCCGCTGCAAAGCACTTCCTCTGCTTACAAGCCTTGGCCTGTGCCTTGCTGCATCCAGAAAATGCACCGGATTTGGTAACAAGGTCACAACTCTCATATCTCATAAATCCACATTAACTACAACTCCGCCTCTCACCTGAAAACCAGCAGGGCTCCCAGTAAGGTCAGCACTGCAGAAAAGGGACGAGTGGGTGGCTAGGCCACAGGCCAGCTTCTGTCCATCTCCTGCATGAAAGAAAAGAGAAACTCCTTGTAAATCATAACTCAGATTTATTATTAAATCAGAATTTTATCATAAATCATAATATTATAAATCACAATTCAGATTTAAGTGTGTGCAAGGTACCACATTGCAACAGATAAAGTCACAGAATTTTAACCTTCGTCTTCTCAGGTAGCGAGGAAACCTAAAACAGGTAACGTCACTTCCTCACCTCCCAGTCACCCGGGCACAAGGGCCCGCTGGCAGCCTCACGGCCCGTCCCGCTGCTCCCACAGACGGGAGAGGAGGGCTGGAGCTGCGGGGCGTGCCCGGGACGCGGGGCTGGCAGCGGGCGGCTCAGGGTCAGAACCGGAGCCCCGGGCGCCCGCGCGGAAGCCCTGAGCAGCCCGCCCCCCAGCAACAGACCCGCAGCATATTCAGTCCAGCCATTCCACCCACACACACCCCTAAAGCAAGGAATAATACATTACAGATTCCCCCACAGTGTTCAAACTTTAGGAACCTACTTTCATGGCCATATGTTCAGGAAGCAAGCACATCTAACATCACATCGATATTTACTTTACTGATAGCACTTCACACCCAATTTCCCCAAATTATTCAAAAGATTCTTCAGTTAGAATTCTACGAAAAGCAAAAGGAACTCAGCACAGCTGGAAATCACAGTAACCTTTGGGGCCACTTTGGGCGCAAGGCTGGGCAAAGGCTCCTGGAGGCTGGGGCAGGGCTGGTGCACAGACAGCCTGGACGGGACAAAGACGTATTCTTACCCGTAAGCAAATCCAGAAACCAGAGACGACGCTTGCTCCGGAGAAGACTTCAAATAGTGGACCTTCCTGCACAAGAGTGGCCTCCTGACTTCTTCCAAACCTTACCAAGAAAACCGCTGACATCCCAGCAAGGAAGTAAAGGCTTTAAGATGTCCTTGAGAATGGAGTGGCCACCAGGAGGCCAAGAGTGCTGGCCTGGGGAGAGGCTCCACCTGGGGAGGGACGCGCTCAGCCCGCTGCGGAAGCTCAGGTCTCCGGGGCACAGTGGCGGCTGCTTGGCAGCTGCAGCCTCCATGCACAGCCTCCTGCCAGGCGGCCTTGGAGCTTCCGGAGGAGACGACCACACGCTGGGAGCCCAGACCTGGAGGAGCTCCGGCCACACCAGCGCTCACCCTGCCAGAGGCGGTAAGGCACGCACGGATGCTCTGGGCTAATTCCAATGATCTTCCAAGGGAAGCAAGTTTTTCTTTTAATCTAGTCTCAAACAATGACACACAACTTCAAATAACCAAGATTTCAGAAATCTATTTTAAATTGAACAATGGGCAAAATAAGAAACATGCAATGAAGCGCAACCCCAGCTGGACCGTGTACCTGAATACCGAACACGGAGCAGGGCAGCCCGGTCATGGGCCACGGCCAGCTGCCTGCTGAGCCTGCTTGGCAGAGGACTCTCCAAAGGGTGCTCCTTACTTTAATGAAGATCAGAGAAAATAACTGAGATGGTCCACAGTGACATTAGAAATAAAAAATACACTAGAAATAAGCTGAATGTTTCCTTATTTACATGCACATTTTATTTCATACAATTTTACTATACATATTTGTATCTTTAAACTCTTACACTCAAAATCATGAAGTAACATTTAGATGCTACTACAGGACACTCCTTTCAGAGTTAAAGACGCGCGCAGGCTGAAAACAAGGGGAGAGGAAAGGACACTTCACGAAATAGACATGAGGCGCCAGGGGGCAGCACGACTCGTGTCAGACAAAACAGACTTTAAAATAAAGGTTATGTAAACAGCAGAGAACGGCAGTGTATAATGATGAGGGATCAAGAAGACTATACACTCATTAACATATGTGAACCTAATAAAGGAGCGCCTAAATATATAAAGCAAATATTAACAGACATAAAAGGACAGATTAACAATACAGTAATATTAGGGGACTTCACCACCCCACTGACATCAATGGACAAATCATCCAGACAGAAAATCAGTAAGGAAAGATTAGTCTTAAATTACATAAGAGACTGGTTGGACTTAATAGGTATCTATGACACTATTTGATAGACGCTGTGAAGAGTTATATACCAATAAACTGGACAATCTAGATGAAATGGATGAATTTGAGATCATGCAACCTTCCAAAACTGAATCATGCACAGCCTCCTGCCAGGCGGCCTTGGAGCTTCCGGAGGAGACGACCACAGCTGGGAGCCCAGACCTGGAGGAGCTCCGGCCACACCAGCGCTCACCCTGCCAGAGGCGGTAAGGCACGCACGGATGCTCTGGGCTAATTCCAATGATCTTCCAAGGGAAGCAAGTTTTTCTTTTAATCTAGTCTCAAACAATGACACACAACTTCAAATAACCAAGATTTCAGAAATCTATTTTAAATTGAACAATGGGCAAAATAAGAAACATGCAATGAAGCGCAACCCCAGCTGGACCGTGTACCTGAATACCGAACACGGAGCAGGGCAGCCCGGTCATGGGCCACGGCCAGCTGCCTGCTGAGCCTGCTTGGCAGAGGACTCTCCAAAGGGTGCTCCTTACTTTAATGAAGATCAGAGAAAATAACTGAGATGGTCCACAGTGACATTAGAAATAAAAAATACACTAGAAATAAGCTGAATGTTTCCTTATTTACATGCACATTTTATTTCATACAATTTTACTATACATATTTGTATCTTTAAACTCTTACACTCAAAATCATGAAGTAACATTTAGATGCTACTACAGGACACTCCTTTCAGAGTTAAAGACGCGCGCAGGCTGAAAACAAGGGGAGAGGAAAGGACACTTCACGAAATAGACATGAGGCGCCAGGGGGCAGCACGACTCGTGTCAGACAAAACAGACTTTAAAATAAAGGTTATGTAAACAGCAGAGAACGGCAGTGTATAATGATGAGGGATCAAGAAGACTATACACTCATTAACATATGTGAACCTAATAAAGGAGCGCCTAAATATATAAAGCAAATATTAACAGACATAAAAGGACAGATTAACAATACAGTAATATTAGGGGACTTCACCACCCCACTGACATCAATGGACAAATCATCCAGACAGAAAATCAGTAAGGAAAGATTAGTCTTAAATTACATAAGAGACTGGTTGGACTTAATAGGTATCTATGACACTATTTGATAGACGCTGTGAAGAGTTATATACCAATAAACTGGACAATCTAGATGAAATGGATGAATTTGAGATCATGCAACCTTCCAAAACTGAATCATGAAGAAATACACAATCTGAACAGATGGAACACTACTTGTGATATTAAATTTGTAATTTAAAAGACTCTAGCAAACAAAAGTCCAGAACTGGACAGTGTCATGGAGGATCTCGACCAAATGTACAAAGAAGAGCTAATACCTGTCCTTCTCAAACTATTACAAAGCTTGAAGAGATGAAACACTCCCAAAAGAGCAGAGGCCCCCAAACACCTTCCCATCTAGAGAAAATAGGGTCCGGGGAACCTGCTGGACTTGTCTCCTATCACGGGGACACAGCACAGGTGTGGACCCAGAACCAGGCAACCAGCCCTGGACAGAGGGCCACTGGGTAAGGGAAGCATTTCCAAGGCAATAAACCTATCGTAGGCCACTCAGAATGGCACCAAGCACCATGCCTGCTCAGACTTCCTGTCCAGTCACCTCCTAAGACACTTATCAGAACAATCGTTAGCTACGATGCTCTACAAAATGAAGCATTAAGCAAAAATTAAATATTTCTAGATAGTTAAGGTGATAAAAAAGCAGCATATCTGAAAAGATATTAATTAGTATGATTTAAATTTGACTAAAAGAAAAGATAAATGCAAAAATAATGTATATAGGGACTTCCCTGGTGGTCCAGTGGGTGAGGACACCGCCTTGCAGTGCAAGGGGTGCCGGTTCGATCCCTGGCCTGGGAAGATTCCATGTGCCACAAAGCAGCTGGATAGATGTGTCCAACTACCAAGCAGGAGCTCTGGAGCGCATGTGCCCAGAGCTGGTGCTCTGTGACGAGAGAGGCCACCACAGTGGGAGGCCCACACGGGCCAAAGAAAAAAGACGGATGAAAACAAATAAATAAAAAGCCAATAAAAGAGGCCAAAGTTAAAAAAAAAAAAAAAAGATAGAAAAAACTCACCATCAAAAAAAAAAAAAAAAACAACTAAGTTTTTAAAAAGATCAAGTACCTTCAAATTTCTCAAAACGCATGAAGCTAACACTAAGGGCTGGACCCGGCTTCCTGGCAGGCGGATCCAAGGGGCGTGAAAACCCCGCCAGGCGCTGGGAGTCACGCACTCTGACAAGGACAGAAGCAGCCTTGAGACAGAGGCCTTTCTATACAGTTTCCCTGGCCACAGTGCGGTCTGAGTTACACACTGGCTCCCACGTGGCCGTCCGCACAGCCAGTGACCAGCTGCTGACGCCGCGGGTCCACGAAGAGACTCAGAAGGCGGGTGGCCGTAGAAGGGAGCACACGCGCTCTTGGCTTTAAAGGCACCTGACCGAGATCGGACTGAGCTGACAGATTCACTTACAGAATCTTTTCCTTTTTGGCCATGGCGCAAGATTGGCGAGATCTTAATTCCCCGGCCAGGGATTCAACCTGGGCCCCCAGGAGTGAAAGCGTCAAGTCCTAACCGCTGGATACCCAGAGAAGTCCACATGATGTTCCTTTTAGTCACATCTGAACTATTCCAAAATATGTTCTTCACCAGGAAGTAGAAACCGTTAAGTGAACTACTGACTGCAGGCAGACGTCCTCAGGACGAAGCAGCGGAAAGCCTGGGCCACCCCCGCTCCTGCCCAAGTCACTGAGCCCAGAGCCAGGACAGAACCAGCCAGGACAGACCAGCCAGGACAGAACCAGCCAGGACAGAACCAGAGCCCAGCAAGCATTAAACAGTGACAGGACAATTCTGAGTAAGCAAGAAACAATAACACCATGGAACTAGTGGTCAACACAACAATTAAATGAGTGCATTTTTTTTAATAGTTGCCTAGGATGTCATTTCATATGAAAGCTATCTAACCAGTCAAGAGTTTAGAAGAATGAAGATGAATGAATAAAAAAACACTGCATGCCCCAAATAAACTTTATAAATGATACTAAAATTAAGTTTGTCTTCTTAATAGTCAAATAAATTACACACAGTTAATCTCAGGAAAATATTTTTGAGATAGTTTCAAGAAACTATGGTTCATCCCTGAGACTGATAAATCGATTCGAGCTGTGAAAACGTCACCTTCCGAGGGTAAATCGTCTCAGGAGGAAGGCTGCCTCCCGGAGGCTGTACCAGGGGCTCCTCCAGGTCGTGAGCTGCCTGCACGCTCTTCAGCTTGTACTTCTGTGCCACCCGCCCCAGGAAAAGCACTGCCCCTTGCCAATCCGTGTCCCCCAGAGGGCTGCCTGGCAGCCTGGGGCCCCCCAGTGACCAGCTGCTGACGCCGCGGGTCCACGAAGAGACTCAGAAGGCGGGTGGCCGTAGAAGGGAGCACACGCGCTCTTGGCTTTAAAGGCACCTGACCGAGATCGGACTGAGCTGACAGATTCACTTACAGAATCTTTTCCTTTTTGGCCATGGCGCAAGATTGGCGAGATCTTAATTCCCCGGCCAGGGATTCAACCTGGGCCCCCAGGAGTGAAAGCGTCAAGTCCTAACCGCTGGATACCCAGAGAAGTCCACATGATGTTCCTTTTAGTCACATCTGAACTATTCCAAAATATGTTCTTCACCAGGAAGTAGAAACCGTTAAGTGAACTACTGACTGCAGGCAGACGTCCTCAGGACGAAGCAGCGGAAAGCCTGGGCCACCCCCGCTCCTGCCCAAGTCACTGAGCCCAGAGCCAGGACAGAACCAGCCAGGACAGACCAGCCAGGACAGAACCAGCCAGGACAGAACCAGAGCCCAGCAAGCATTAAACAGTGACAGGACAATTCTGAGTAAGCAAGAAACAATAACACCATGGAACTAGTGGTCAACACAACAATTAAATGAGTGCATTTTTTTTAATAGTTGCCTAGGATGTCATTTCATATGAAAGCTATCTAACCAGTCAAGAGTTTAGAAGAATGAAGATGAATGAATAAAAAAACACTGCATGCCCCAAATAAACTTTATAAATGATACTAAAATTAAGTTTGTCTTCTTAATAGTCAAATAAATTACACACAGTTAAACTCAGGAAAATATTTTTGAGATAGTTTCAAGAAACTATGGTTCATCCCTGAGACTGATAAATCGATTCGAGCTGTGAAAACGTCACCTTCCGAGGGTAAATCGTCTCAGGAGGAAGGCTGCCTCCCGGAGGCTGTACCAGGGGCTCCTCCAGGTCGTGAGCTGCCTGCACGCTCTTCAGCTTGTACTTCTGTGCCACCCGTCCCAGGAAAAGCACTGTCTCTTGCCAATCCGTGTCACCCAGAGGAGCTCCTGGCAGCCTGTGGCCCCACAGTGACACTGCAAGCCAGCCTGCGACCTCACCTTGAGCAGGCTCACTGGACCAGGCCGCCTCCAGGCAGCAAGACTGCCTGTCGAGACAGGAGCCCCCAGAAAGGAGAGCAGGCCCCTGGCACACTGTGTGGGGGGCCACCCCACAGTCTGTTCACCACGCTCAGCCAGTGCTCCTTCCTCCCCAGGAGCCCTCAGGCATTAGGGCACGTCCAGGATCCAGACAGAGAAACTCCACCTCCGAGGAAAACCTCTGTCAGGGTGGGCGGGCAGGAGGCAGGACATGCCAGCCAACGAAACACAGACGTCAGCTCTCCATTCTGTTCCATCGACCTACGTGTCTGCTTCTCTGCAGGTACCGCCTGATAAAACTCTCCTGACGTCGCTGAGCTCCACCCGCACGGGCTGGTTCTCAGCCCTCCCATCACAGCTCCTGCTGTGCCCCTCCAGCTCCTCCTCCTCCGGCCCCAAAACGCCGCCCGCAGAGTCCTTGGCACCAGGCGCAGCCTGCCCCCTTCCCTGTCCACACTGTGGCGCCTTTCTCTACACACAGCCCCCGGCTGTCTGCTTGTGTGCACGCTCTGGTCGGTCTCTCACGCTACACTGCAGATTCACCACCATCTCTGTGAGGGAAGAACCTTGCCACTTGTCTAGCTGCTCTCAGAGTTCCACAGAAACCACCGATTTCAACAGAAGACAACCATAAGATGGAAACCACGGTGCTGTGGAGCCAAGGCCAGCAGACCTGAGCGTCCCGGTCTGCTTCCCGCACAGAAGAGACCGGGCGCGCTCAAGGGGCTACAGTCATAGACCACTTGCACACAGAGCGTCCAGCCTGGACAGCTGGTTTTAAGGTTAAAGGAGTCAAAAATCATCCCAAACCACCTTGTGTCACCAAGTGTATTTAAGATCAAGTCATTCCCTCTGTACATTTAAAAAAAGTGTTTTAAAAGTTCCTTTACCTTGAAGCTCTTTCTCCCTGCATTCATCCCGGTTCCAGATTATGACATGATCTTTTGAGCAGAGCATACCAGAAGCAGACTGTGTTCCCAAACACCACGGTGGCGATGCGTTTATGGTGTCCTTCTAGGATCATCAGCTGATGAAATTAACAGAACTCAGAGCACAGATCACAGAAAACATTTTTAATAATAAAAAAGAGGGCTTCCCCTGGTGGTCCAGTGGATAAGGACACCGCCTTGCAGTGCAAGGGGCGCCGGTTCGATCCCTGGCCTGGGAAGATCCCACGTGCCGCGGAGCAGCTGGACCGATGTGTCCAATCACCGAGCCGGAGCTCTGGGGCGCATGCGCCCAGAGCCGGTGCTCTGCGACAACAGAGGCCACCGCGATCGGAGGCCCACAGGAGCCAAAGAACAAAGATGGATGAAACTAGAAAAATGAAGGATGAATAGAAGTGGCCCGCCCGCTCCCCTCCCTCCCCAACCCGACCCCCACCCAAAAATAAATAAATAAATAAATCTTTAAAAAAATAATAAAAAAGAACACAGCATAACCTCAATCCTAAGAAATTAGATGGATTGAGTTTTTCCAATATGTATTTCATATGTTCATTTCCACTTCATCTATTGAAACTGCTGTTTGTGTACCATTAAAGTAGTCTCTCGGTGTAAGTATTTCACCATTACTCTGCATCACTAATGGCAAATAAGTCAAATAATTACCTCTCCTTCTGTTTCCTCTCTATTTATTAATTAACAAGCACACTGCATCCTCGCTCCATGCCAGAGGGTAACAGCTGTGCTAAATACTGAAGAATAAGGACAATAACAAGGATCGGGCTAGAGGAACTGAGAAAGAAAAGCATATTTATGGAAGAGCTGGTACAAGCAAAGCAAGACGATGAAGCTGGAGGAAGTCCGGGCCAGGTCCCGACACCCTGACAACCATGTAAGGAGCTGGGATGGAGCTCCAGGACACCAGAGGCCAGCACTGAGCCTTCAGAGGCGTCCCGGGCCCAGGTCTGGCTCTCAGGAACATGCATGTCCACGGGTACAGAAGAGAGACGAGGGTGGGGCACAGTGGAAATCAAAATATTCCAAAGGAGACACAGCACAGGCTCGAGCCAAGGAGGCAGAGGTGGAGGAGGGAGGGGCCCGCTGAGGACTGAAGGGATCCACAGAGGACAAGCGGAGACGGTCGGCGCGGCAGCGGGGACCCGGGTGAACACGCACAAGGAAGGGCGGACACGCGGCGGGGGCGGCGGGAACGGGGCGGGGTCTCCATGGACGTGGGGTGCTCAGCCCATGCTGGCTTCTCAACACTCTAGCCAGTTTGGTGCTAAAGATTCTGTAACAAACACAATAAACCCCCTTAAATGTTGTTAAACATCTGCAAAAGTTCAATGTGCCTTGATTAAGATGAACTTTTTCTTGCTTATACTATTACTCAAGAGGAAGGTTTAAATAATTTAAATTTATTTTTAAATAAAGTGATTCCAGACGGGTTTTTTCCTAAAAATCCAGCCTTGGTATGTTTTGTTTTGTGAGCATTTCTCTCCCATAGCTGGCAGCTGACCCCACAGAGGACCACCCCAGGAGCATCAGAGAAACAGAGCAGGGGCAGCGCATCTCCGTGACGTAACAAACTTTCACCCGGTGAGGGGGGTCCTTGAGGTCCCATATGCCGAGCTGGTTTTATTTACGGACCATTACCAGTAAGACCACACCCACACACACACCCACCCACACACCCACACACCCACACACCAGCGGCAGAAGCGCAAAAGCCCAAGAGGAAGGGCCCCTGGTGGAAGGTACCTGCGCACTTGAGCTGCCGCCCCGAGGGGTCCCCTGAGCTGCCGCCCCAGGGGGTCCCCTGCCCAGCAGGCTGGGAATGACTACCAGTCCTGAGTGAGCACGGAAGTGTGAGATTATTGATGACAGCTGCCCTGATATGCACAGGGGCTGGTGCCCAAGGTGGGACTGCGGCAACCCTGCGGGCTGGTGCTTAGTGACCGAGCGGCAGGCAGGGCATGGGGACAGCAAGAGGGCCTGCTGGTTCCCTGGCTGCCCCCTTCCCTTCTGGAAGCCACATGGTGCAGCCTCCCCGGTAGCCGGGGGCCTCCACGGGGCTGAGTTCCGGCCTGGAGGCGGGAGCTGGGAGTCCGAGGGCACAGGTAACGTAGGTCCCTTAGGAGCCCAGAAAACCCTCCTCAGCTCTCTTCTCCCCTCGCCCTGGTTGGCCGGAGGGGCTCTGGGCGCCGAGCGTGGCCTCGAGAGAAGGGGACTGCCAGGCGGAGAGGACCCGTGGGCAGGCTGCCGCCATCGGGGCTCCCTCGGGCAGGCCGCCCGTCCCAGGCAGACACCCTGTGACTTTTTCCATTTCCAAGAGCAATAGGATGCAAAATATTTAAACACAGAAAGAACAGATGGGCCTCTTCTCCCTCCCCCACTTCCTTGCTGGGTCCGTCCGGGAGTCCTACACGTGCAGCCCAGGAGGAGTCCGAGAGCCCCTGCAGGCAGCTGCTGAGGAGGCTACCCGGACCGGGGCTACAGAGCACGTAAGAGCACCTGGCCACGCAGCACTGCCGGGGCCACTGCTCCCAGGCCGAGCCGGCGGACACGGAGCCGACAGCAGCCCAGACGGCTGGAGGCTCTGCCCTCGAGACCCTTTGACTCATAGACAGAGCAAGTAAATCCAAACATCAGAAAAGTCATAAAAAACATTCTCTACTTTCCAGGGGCACCACCATTGAAACCTTGTGCATCTCCTATTTGTTTTCCTTTGTATAAATGTGTATATGTGTATTTTTAGAAAGAGGAGATTATTCCCTTTTGATTAAGAAAGATCTTCCTCTTTCAGCGGCTACCCCAGTCAGAAACGTGCCAATCTATTCTTCACTTCGGAAAACACCACGGGTGTTGATCAGACAGTAGGTCGAGTGCCCGCAGGAGGATGACAAACAGCAACAGAATTAGTGTACTCACGACGGCTCGCTTTGCAGTAAAAGAAAATATACAGTTCTCTGCCTTCGCCAGAAGAGAAGACAGGTTCTAGTTCCAGGTCCCCGGAAGACAGAACGAGCGTAAGACGAAGCGGCGGCGGATCGTGGAGACATGAACACTGCCAAATTATACGCAGGCCTCCGTGTGTCTCTAAGTCTTTTCCTAAGGTATTAAATACTTTGAAAGGTTATATTTGGCTGCTTTAATTTTTCAAAAAGTGATACCCACTTTCTGTTGCCACAGCTGAGGAAAGCCTTATTTTACAGTCCTTTGGTTCTTGAAACACAAATTTTGTACTTTCACACCACAAAATGAAATGAAAGAATGAAAAACCCGGTGTTGTGTAAGTGAAGTACAGCCGCCGCAGCCATCGAGCCGTCCCATCACTGCCTCCCAACGTGCACCCTGAGGAACCTCGGGAGGAGAAACCCACCGTCCACGGGCCGTGAACAGCTGAGGTGCACTTCAAAGGAACCATTTCAATGAGCCCAGACTCTTGCATCCTAAACTGGAAATACCTGGTTTTCTTTCATTAACAGTAATCCTTTGACGTTCTGACTACCTGGCCTTTGTTACAAAAACTCCTCTGTACCCTTGCTCCTCCCTTGCCCCTTTCAAAGCAGTCTCTCAGAGCTATCTGAGATGCTGAGTTCCAGGCTTGGAAGTCCTCAGAATGAAACATAATCTCAAGGTTCTGCACTTTCTTCCATCCACATCCTGACTTACTACATGCGCGCTAGGTCTCACAGTCGTGTCTGACTCTTTGTGACTCCACGGACTGTAGCCCAGGCTCCTCTGTCCATGGGACCGTCCAGGCTAGAATGCTTGAGTGGGCTGCCGTGCCCTTCTCTGGGGGATCTTCCAGACCCAGGGGTCAAACCCGGGTCTCCTGCACAGCAGGCAGGCTCTTGTACCACCTGAGCCACCAGGGAAGGTGGCCCGTTAACATCATATTCCAAGTTAACAAAGTAAATTCTGACTATAAACACAACTCCATTTTGAAGCGTCTCTTAGGAGCATTTCATGGAGTAACGTGTTCTTAAGATTAAGACAGAACAAGTAACAGGTACCCGGACAACGGCCACTGGGGAGCACCGCCGTCTCACCTCTGGGACCTATGGCTGAGTCCGCCCGACGAGCTAGCAACTCCGGTGAGCACTCGGCTACGAAGGACCAGGACCCCGCCCCCGGCGTCTGGGTTACGAGCCCCGGCTCAGCGTCCAAACGCCCTCGCCATTCTCGCGAGATCCCGGAGTCAGCCCCATGTCCGGGTCCGCCTCACTTCCGGGCGCCGGGCAGCGGCTGGACTGTCCTCACTTCCGGGCGCCGTCCCGGTTCAGGATGCTCCCCTTCCGGGCGCGCCTCCCTTCCGGTTCCGGTTCCTGCTGCGCGGCCGCGCGGCCCGGAGAGTCCCGGCGCGGCGCCAGCGGGGAGAGGGCGTGCGTCCCGGGCGGAGAGCCGCCCGCGCGCTGCGAGGCAGCGGCGCGCCCCCTGCCCGCGCGGCCCCGCTCCTCCCCGCGCTCCGCCCCGCCCGGCCTGTGTGCCGGGCGCGCCCCCGCCCGGCGCCGCGGCCATGGCCTCTCCGTGGACGAGCGCCGTGCTGCTGCTGCTGCTGCTGCTGCTGGCGTCGCAGGCGCTGTCCTCGGCGGAGGCCTCCGACGAGGAGGAAGTGCCCAGGGAGTGGATCCTGCTGCACGTCGTCCAGGATCACGTCGGAGCCGGGAACTACAGCTACTTGAGGCTGAACCACGAGGGCAAGATCGTGCTGAGGATGCGCAGCTTGGAGGGCGACGCGGACCTCTACGTGTCCGCCAGCACGCTGCACCCGAGCTTCGACGACTACGAGCTGCAGTCCGCCACGTGCGGCCCGGACGCGGTCGCCGTCCCCGCGCACTTCCGGCGCCCCGTGGGCATCGGCGTCTACGGGCACCCGTCGCCAGCCGCGAGGCGCGAGGACTAGCAATGCTTGAGTGGGCTCCGTTTTAACATCAATGCACAGCAGGCAGGCTCTTGTACCACCTGAGCCACCAGAAGGTGGCCCGTTAACATCATATTCCAAGTTAACAAAGTAAATTCTGACTATAAACACAACTCCATTTTGAAGCGTCTCTTAGGAGCATTTCATGGAGTAACGTGTTCTTAAGATTAAGACAGAACAAGTAACAGGTACCCGGACAACGGCCACTGGGGAGCACCGCCGTCTCACCTCTGGGACCTATGGCTGAGTCCGCCCGACGAGCTAGCAACTCCGGTGAGCACTCGGCTACGAAGGACCAGGACCCCGCCCCCGGCGTCTGGGTTACGAGCCCCGGCTCAGCGTCCAAACGCCCTCGCCATTCTCGCGAGATCCCGGAGTCAGCCCCATGTCCGGGTCCGCCTCACTTCCGGGCGCCGGGCAGCGGCTGGACTGTCCTCACTTCCGGGCGCCGTCCCGGTTCAGGATGCTCCCCTTCCGGGCGCGCCTCCCTTCCGGTTCCGGTTCCTGCTGCGCGGCCGCGCGGCCCGGAGAGTCCCGGCGCGGCGCCAGCGGGGAGAGGGCGTGCGTCCCGGGCGGAGAGCCGCCCGCGCGCTGCGAGGCAGCGGCGCGCCCCCTGCCCGCGCGGCCCCGCTCCTCCCCGCGCTCCGCCCCGCCCGGCCTGTGTGCCGGGCGCGCCCCCGCCCGGCGCCGCGGCCATGGCCTCTCCGTGGACGAGCGCCGTGCTGCTGCTGCTGCTGCTGCTGCTGCTGGCGTCGCAGGCGCTGTCCTCGGCGGAGGCCTCCGACGAGGAGGAAGTGCCCAGGGAGTGGATCCTGCTGCACGTCGTCCAGGATCACGTCGGAGCCGGGAACTACAGCTACTTGAGGCTGAACCACGAGGGCAAGATCGTGCTGAGGATGCGCAGCTTGGAGGGCGACGCGGACCTCTACGTGTCCGCCAGCACGCTGCACCCGAGCTTCGACGACTACGAGCTGCAGTCCGCCACGTGCGGCCCGGACGCGGTCGCCGTCCCCGCGCACTTCCGGCGCCCCGTGGGCATCGGCGTCTACGGGCACCCGTCCCACCGCGAGAGCGAGTTCGAGATGAAGGTCTACTACGACGCGACGCGCGAGCAGCAGCCCTTCGGCGAGGCGGCCTACCCGCACGGCCCAGACGCGAGTGGCGGGCACGCCTATGCGCCGGAAGACGCCTCTCGAGAGGAGGACTCTGTCCTCTGGACCGTACTGATGAGTATTCTGAAGCTGGTACTTGAGATTCTTTTTTGACCCCTTGAGCATACTCGGGCGTGCAGGACCCCTCTGCGGAGCTGAGCGCGGTTCGCGGTGAACCTGGCTGCTTTGACCTGGTTGGCGGTCTGGCTACCTTCTCTAGGCGGGGGTGGAGAATAAAGCCATAGTTTCGTTCCCGCAGTGACCCCAAAAAGACGCAAAGCCGCTAGCACGATGTGTTTTCCCTGAAAACGTCAAAATGCCTGTAAAGGACTATGCACAATAAAATGTCTAAACCCCATCTGGTTAGTCTGTCAGGTGGGCAGATGGCAGCGGTGACCTGGATTTTTACTCTGGAGACGCTCCATGAACCACAGTGTCAGCGTGAGAGGTACTAAAAGTCAGTCTGAAATGTCACCATTGCTCCACACTTGCCTGAGGACGAAGGGAAAACACCTCCTGTCCAAACAGGATTTGCTGATAGGCCGGTGGCATTCCTGTACAGGCCAGTGAGGGTTCCAAACTCACCTGCACCTGACCTCATCCGGTGGTTCTAACTGTTTCGTCTTAGGCCCCTACTGAAATTCTTCCCTTATTAAATAACTGCTGTGCTACACATGGTGACCAGGATACAGATTAAGAAAATTTCATGACCATAGTAACTTTTAGACTAATGGAGTAATAGTTAAAGTGTTTCGAATTAAGCTGCATAATGCTACCACTGAATTTCTGGAGAGAGCCAAAGTACTAAGAATTAAATACTCTTTAGAAGCTAGAACTATTTTTCTACCTGAAACTGGTTTCCAGGGTGAGTGTGGCTTATAAGAAATAAACTTGCAGATTTTAAGCACATAAGTAATTTCAAATCTTTTATTGGCATAAAAAATGAGAATGCTGTAAATAAATTGGCACCAATTACTTCACTTAAATGCATGTTACAGTACTGGGGTTAAAAAAACTACCCCTCCTTGCTGGTTTTCCCCCTTCTGCCCACTTTCCTGGGTGTTGGGGGAGCCCGCTGACAACAGTCACAAATCCAGCGACCTAGGAGAAAAATTGTTAGTTAATACAGGATGAGACTGGTCTTTGTAGGACTGAGATTTAAAACCATTTAGCTCTCTTCCTTTAGCTGTGGCCACTGACAAAATCCTCACTGGGTTTCTGGTGGCACAGACATTTAAGAGTTCCTTACGGTGGAAAGTGGCAGTGTCCCTTAAGGTCATCAATGCCACCAATGCCCTGTGAGATGCACAGGGGGTGCAGAGGGGTCACGGAGAGGCTAAATAATGATAGGCACCTTTAAAAAATTACAACCCTTTCTGAAATTCAAACACGACCATACTTCAAAGGTTAAATCATACAGGTCCTGACATAAAAACTGTTAAATGACGTTGGCTTGTTTTCAGGCTTCTCAGCATCCTCTCAAGTCCTGCTGTGCTGTGCTCACAGCGCTTTAAACTGTGTCAAGCATTTGACAGCATTACGATAGGACATACTTGATCTGAATCACTACCGAACTCAACATTTACTTAAGCTGCTGCATCTCAATGATTCCCAGGAAACCTAGGCATATATTTTCTAAAGTATCAGACAGTGTTAACTATGCAATATGTTCTAAAATTGCACGATTATGTGTCATCTTTTAGTCCAATTATTGTGATTTATTATGATTCTGTGTTCATTCTGAAGTTATCTGGAACTGTTATGCTGCCTTAGTGTACAAAAATCTGGTTTAATATGTATAAAGCATGTAAGTCATTTAAGCTGCATAATGCTACCACTGAATTTCTGGAGAGAGCCAAAGTACTAAGAATTAAATACTCTTTAGAAGCTAGAACTATTTTTCTACCTGAAACTGGTTTCCAGGGTGAGTGTGGCTTATAAGAAATAAACTTGCAGATTTTAAGCACATAAGTAATTTCAAATCTTTTATTGGCATAAAAAATGAGAATGCTGTAAATAAATTGGCACCAATTACTTCACTTAAATGCATGTTACAGTACTGGGGTTAAAAAAACTACCCCTCCTTGCTGGTTTTCCCCCTTCTGCCCACTTTCCTGGGTGTTGGGGACCCCGCTGACAACAGTCACAAATCCAGCGACCTAGGAGAAAAATTGTTAGTTAATACAGGATGAGACTGGTCTTTGTAGGACTGAGATTTAAAACCATTTAGCTCTCTTCCTTTAGCTGTGGCCACTGACAAAATCCTCACTGGGTTTCTGGTGGCACAGACATTTAAGAGTTCCTTACGGTGGAAAGTGGCAGTGTCCCTTAAGGTCATCAATGCCACCAATGCCCTGTGAGATGCACAGGGGGTGCAGAGGGGTCACGGAGAGGCTAAATAATGATAGGCACCTTTAAAAAATTACAACCCTTTCTGAAATTCAAACACGACCATACTTCAAAGGTTAAATCATACAGGTCCTGACATAAAAACTGTTAAATGACGTTGGCTTGTTTTCAGGCTTCTCAGCATCCTCTCAAGTCCTGCTGTGCTGTGCTCACAGCGCTTTAAACTGTGTCAAGCATTTGACAGCATTACGATAGGACATACTTGATCTGAATCACTACCGAACTCAACATTTACTTAAGCTGCTGCATCTCAATGATTCCCAGGAAACCTAGGCATATATTTTCTAAAGTATCAGACAGTGTTAACTATGCAATATGTTCTAAAATTGCACGATTATGTGTCATCTTTTAGTCCAATTATTGTGATTTATTATGATTCTGTGTTCATTCTGAAGTTATCTGGAACTGTTATGCTGCCTTAGTGTACAAAAATCTGGTTTAATATGTATAAAAGCATGTAAGTCATTTTGTTAAGTTTCTAAATGACCTATAAAAATAAAGTCACGGCTTTGAAACAAACAGATGCCACTGCTTTAGCTATTTCAGTAGAAGAACACTGGCCCATCGTACACAGACTTCCAGAATTTAATAGGCAGTCTGGTGTCTCACTTGGCCTTTAGTCAGCTTGTCTACAGATGACAGACAGACACAACCACAGCTTTGGTCACTTCCTGTGGATGGAAGGGTCTCCATGCCCTTCATGTCACTATGGTATTTATGCAGCCTCAAAAAAATAAATAAATATTACTGAACAAGTCCCTTCCCTCAAAGAGTATGTGCCTTCTTTTTTAATCTTTACCTGATGGGATAGCACCAAGGCCCACACAAAAAGTATGATAACCTCTGTCACACACATCACAGAACATCATTTCTTCTTCATGATGGGGTTGTCCACATATAATGCAAGTCTTACACTCCATACATTGCCATGGGTAGGTCTTAATCATAGAAACAAGCTCCATGGTCATATCCAGGCAAGAAGGATGGCCTAAACCAAAATCAGTATTAGTTGTATTTCACATAAGAATTTTTAACTCAATATGCCATAGTAAAATGCTTGGACTTATCAAGAATGGCTACAATGTTTAACTGCCAAAGAGAAATGGAAACACAATGTAGAAGAAAATACACTGACTATGTCTTTGATGATTCTCTGGTTCAAGTTGACAACTAAGAATCCTAGTTTTCGAAGCAGCAGACAGGTGGGTTAAAAGGTGAAGACGCGTCAGTACTTACCACTGTTAGCACACTGGGAGCAGTGTATCAGTGGCTCAGCCTTCCCTCTCTTGTTGGACTCCTTACCCTTCAGACAAATTCCACACAGAGCATTTGGAATGACCTTTGGCTGGAAGGGTAGAAGAGGACTATAAATTCATGCCAAAAGAACCTACTATGGGTTCAAAAGGAATTATGATTGTATTGCCTTATGTTTACTTCTGGTAGCTTGTTAGCGAGGACTTAACTTGCTAATAAGGACCTTAAAAGACAACCTGACCCCAATCTGCCTTCACCATACGCCTACCAACTAAAGTCTCAGATTTCATTTTAAATTTCGCCAGCTATGCTAATTTTTTTCTAAATGACCTATAAAAATAAAGTCACGGCTTTGAAACAAACAGATGCCACTGCTTTAGCTATTTCAGTAGAAGAACACTGGCCCATCGTACACAGACTTCCAGAATTTAATAGGCAGTCTGGTGTCTCACTTGGCCTTTAGTCAGCTTGTCTACAGATGACAGACAGACACAACCACAGCTTTGGTCACTTCCTGTGGATGGAAGGGTCTCCATGCCCTTCATGTCACTATGGTATTTATGCAGCCTCAAAAAAATAAATAAATATTACTGAACAAGTCCCTTCCCTCAAAGAGTATGTGCCTTCTTTTTTAATCTTTACCTGATGGGATAGCACCAAGGCCCACACAAAAAGTATGATAACCTCTGTCACACACATCACAGAACAGCATTTCTTCTTCATGATGGGGTTGTCCACATATAACACAAATCTTACACTCCATACATCGCCATGGGTAGGTCTTAATCATAGAAACAAGCTCCATGGTCATATCCAGGCAAGAAGGATGGCCTAAACCAAAATCAGTATTAGTTGTATTTCACATAAGAATTTTTAACTCAATATGCCATAGTAAAATGCTTGGACTTATCAAGAATGGCTACAATGTTTAACTGCCAAAGAGAAATGGAAACACAATGTAGAAGAAAATACACTGACTATGTCTTTGATGATTCTCTGGTTCAAGTTGACAACTAAGAATCCTAGTTTTCGAAGCAGCAGACAGGTGGGTTAAAAGGTGAAGACGCGTCAGTACTTACCACTGTTAGCACACTGGGAGCAGTGTATCAGTGGCTCAGCCTTCCCTCTCTTGTTGGACTCCTTACCCTTCAGACAAATTCCACACAGAGCATTTGGAATGACCTTTGGCTGGAAGGGTAGAAGAGGACTATAAATTCATGCCAAAAGAACCTACTATGGGTTCAAAAGGAATTATGATTGTATTGCCTTATGTTTACTTCTGGTAGCTTGTTAGCGAGGACTTAACTTGCTAATAAGGACCTTAAAAGACAACCTGACCCCAATCTGCCTTCACCATACGCCTACCAACTAAAGTCTCAGATTTCATTTTTAAATTTCGCCAGCGGCATGATCTCAGGATCAGATGCAGCATTCCACACTCCCTACAAGCCAGTAAGATCAGTACAGTGACCTGGAGGGAGCCTCACACAGTGTCAAGCCACGCTGGTAACTGGAAGACCAAGCCGAGCACCTGGGAGTCAGGCTGATTCCTCAACAGAGGACTCCACTGTAAGCCGCGTATATGCTGATTTTATTTAAAAACTGACGTTCTCCACAGTGGTGAGACTAGATCTATAAAATCTGAGTTACAACATCAGTGTTTTAACGCTTTAACTGAAAGAGTTCTCAGGCACACAGTTTCATGTGCAGAAAGATTTGTGGGAAGCCGAATTGTCTTAACTGTTCCCTCTGCATATCTCATATATCAACAGAGAAGCCTACACTTAGAAAAAAAGCATTCACTGTGACAAAAAAAAAAAAAAAGTAGTTCTCAGATGTGCAAAAGATACAATCATCACTTATAAAATATGCCAACACCCCTGTGTGTTAAGTACCATTCGCGTTTCATATTAACGATATGAACAATCAAACGAAGGACTTTGGACTTTAAAAAACACGTGGCAGCACATGGGAAAGAACAAAGAAGCTTCAATACACCTAAAATCTGGGGGGGAAGGAAACATCACAGCCTCGACCGTGACAACAGGATGTTCACTCACTGCATGAACACGGACCAGTAGCGGAGAAAGCGCATGAAATGGGGGGCTGCGGCATGTTCACTTACTCCTCACTCGTCCATTTACATGAAAACTGGGAGAAACAGCATTTTCAATAGAAACATTGTGTTTCTGTTTATTACAACTGAGTCAAATAACATGTTTCCCTTCCCTAAATCACTAAACCAAAGAGGATCCTAAACAGAATTTCAATTTTGCACACTATATTACTCCAGCTTTGAAATGTCTCACTGCCACCTTCAAAAGGCTTCAAAAGCCTGCACAGCCTAAACAATATGTTCTTAATTCTTTAAGATTTTGTTAAAGTTACCTTTCTTTACAAAAGATGACAGAGGCATTCAAAAATAATTTTTGGCTTATTTAAGACAACCTGACCCCAATCTGCCTTCACCATACGCCTACCAACTAAAGTCTCAGATTTCATTTTAAATTTCGCCAGCGGCATGATCTCAGGATCAGATGCAGCATTCCACACTCCCTACAAGCCAGTAAGATCAGTACAGTGACCTGAGGAGCCTCACACAGTGTCAAGCCACGCTGGTAACTGGAAGACCAAGCCGAGCACCTGGGAGTCAGGCTGATTCCTCAACAGAGGACTCCACTGTAAGCCGCGTATATGCTGATTTTATTTAAAAACTGACGTTCTCCACAGTGGTGAGACTAGATCTATAAAATCTGAGTTACAACATCAGTGTTTTAACGCTTTAACTGAAAGAGTTCTCAGGCACACAGTTTCATGTGCAGAAAGATTTGTGGGAAGCCGAATTGTCTTAACTGTTCCCTCTGCATATCTCATATATCAACAGAGAAGCCTACACTTAGAAAAAAAGCATTCACTGTGACAAAAAAAAAAAAAAAGTAGTTCTCAGATGTGCAAAAGATACAATCATCACTTATAAAATATGCCAACACCCCTGTGTGTTAAGTACCATTCGCGTTTCATATTAACGATATGAACAATCAAACGAAGGACTTTGGACTTTAAAAAACACGTGGCAGCACATGGGAAAGAACAAAGAAGCTTCAATACACCTAAAATCTGGGGGGGAAGGAAACATCACAGCCTCGACCGTGACAACAGGATGTTCACTCACTGCATGAACACGGACCAGTAGCGGAGAAAGCGCATGAAATGGGGGGCTGCGGCATGTTCACTTACTCCTCACTCGTCCATTTACATGAAAACTGGGAGAAACAGCATTTTCAATAGAAACATTGTGTTTCTGTTTATTACAACTGAGTCAAATAACATGTTTCCCTTCCCTAAATCACTAAACCAAAGAGGATCCTAAACAGAATTTCAATTTTGCACACTATATTACTCCAGCTTTGAAATGTCTCACTGCCACCTTCAAAAGGCTTCAAAAGCCTGCACAGCCTAAACAATATGTTCTTAATTCTTTAAGATTTTGTTAAAGTTACCTTTCTTTACAAAAGATGACAGAGGCATTCAAAAATAATTTTTGGCTTATTTATTTAAAAAAGTCAACCTTATACATAAATAGAATAAAAGCAATAACTAAACAATCACAAATGTCTACAAAATAATAAATATCATGGAAGTTAAAACATACATATAAAACTTTACTGTTAACTATTCTCTATCTCCTGTGTATCTTTATACCCTGCTCCCCAACAAAAGACAGTGTCCCATGCTCAAACCTCTCAGTCCCGCAGTGGAGTTCCCTCTGTTGTTACTGCTACATTCTAGGCAGAAGGCTCTCACTGTGTTTTCTTACACCTAAATAAAAAATAGCTAGGAAGTGCACTTCTATGATCCAAATTCTGGTTCAGTTATGATCAAATCTGTAACTGCCGTGATATACAGCAGAAAGCTACCTCTCAAGCCACCAAAATACTAAGTATCTTTTGGTTATGGTACCTGCACTAAATGGAAAAGACATACTTATTTAATACTTACAGTTCAAGTTAAATACTGGCATACTAAGTACTTTAATATTTTTCAGTAAAGTCAAGGAAGTAACCACACAATATTAAAATCTAAATTGACAACTCCTCGTAGGAGATCCTTTACAAAAATCAAAAGGAATAAAACACAAAGCTAGTCATTCACATTCTAAAGCAGTTCAAGTTCCACAATTACTAAAATATACATTGAACACCTATGATAAAAGGACACCAGGAAAATTCTAGGTTTACTTCTAAGCTTAAAATCACTGTATTCTGTTAAACCACTTAAAATTTTTCTTACCCAATAGTCTTCATCTTGATGAAAAGAGGGAGAGGTGGGTTGAGAGGGAGGGGGACAGAGAGACAGACAGAGCTTTGCAGCATTTTATGATGGTGCCACAGTTCAATATAAAAAAAATGCACGGTTCGCTCAAGCTCTGGGAGCTCCCCCAGAAGCCACACTGCTCACATCGAGGACTGCGCGCTAGTCTCCCAGGGTGCGCAGAGGTGACGGAGAGGAAGGGGACCGCATGTGGAGCTCCCTGAAGGCTACGGAACGGAAGCCCACGTGTGTCTGATGGAGACAGTTCTACTCCGTAACAGCTACCTTTCTTTACAAAAGATGACAGAGGCATTCAAAAATAATTTTTGGCTTATTTATTTAAAAAAGTCAACCTTATACATAAATAGAATAAAAGCAATAACTAAACAATCACAAATGTCTACAAAATAATAAATATCATGGAAGTTAAAACATACATATAAAACTTTACTGTTAACTATTCTCTATCTCCTGTGTATCTTTATACCCTGCTCCCCAACAAAAGACAGTGTCCCATGCTCAAACCTCTCAGTCCCGCAGTGGAGTTCCCTCTGTTGTTACTGCTACATTCTAGGCAGAAGGCTCTCACTGTGTTTTCTTACACCTAAATAAAAAATAGCTAGGAAGTGCACTTCTATGATCCAAATTCTGGTTCAGTTATGATCAAATCTGTAACTGCCGTGATATACAGCAGAAAGCTACCTCTCAAGCCACCAAAATACTAAGTATCTTTTGGTTATGGTACCTGCACTAAATGGAAAAGACATACTTATTTAATACTTACAGTTCAAGTTAAATACTGGCATACTAAGTACTTTAATATTTTTCAGTAAAGTCAAGGAAGTAACCACACAATATTAAAATCTAAATTGACAACTCCTCGTAGGAGATCCTTTACAAAAATCAAAAGGAATAAAACACAAAGCTAGTCATTCACATTCTAAAGCAGTTCAAGTTCCACAATTACTAAAATATACATTGAACACCTATGATAAAAGGACACCAGGAAAATTCTAGGTTTACTTCTAAGCTTAAAATCACTGTATTCTGTTAAACCACTTAAAATTTTTCTTACCCAATAGTCTTCATCTTGATGAAAAGAGGGAGAGGTGGGTTGAGAGGGAGGGGGACAGAGAGACAGACAGAGCTTTGCAGCATTTTATGATGGTGCCACAGTTCAATATAAAAAAAATGCACGGTTCGCTCAAGCTCTGGGAGCTCCCCCAGAAGCCACACTGCTCACATCGAGGACTGCGCGTCTAGTCTCCCAGGGTGCGCAGAGGTGACGGAGAGGAAGGGGACCGCATGTGGAGCTCCCTGAAGGCTACGGAACGGAAGCCCACGTGTGTCTGATGGAGACAGTTCTACTCCGTAACAGCGACAACACCAAAGCTTCACTACTGACAAGAAAATTAAAATACTCTGCCTAAGCGTTCTCAGCATCTCAAATACAAGGCTCGAATAACTATTTTCCTCCTTGAAAACAACCAAAGATAGTGAGACGTTCATGACAGCACTAATACAGATTTTAATTATATACTATAACACAGGCCTTAATCCTAACAATTATGCTTTAATTTCAGGTTAATGTAACCTAAACAATACTGTCCTACAAATTAAAGGCAAGCACTAGTGAATCTTACTAAGCAAGACATCTGATACATTATAATTTTTCTTAACTTCTGTATTTTAAAACATATATCTATGACCTTCAGCTTGAAGTACCCTAATAATTAGGCACATCTTGGCTTATTAATACTTTTCGTAGAGAGGTTAACTTTTAATAAACATGTTCACATTAATGCATTAAGTCTAGATACTGGTTGTTCCAAACTTTGAAATACCTGAAACATTTTTAGGTACTAAAGTATCACAGAAGATCCTAAAATGTGCATTCTGCATGTCTGACCCCCTTGAGTACTATCCATTTAGGTTAATCTATTTGATTTCTTCTATCTTAAAGCAATGATAGTGTTGAGTAGGTCTTCATTTTCAACCTCTATTAAAACATCTATTTCAGTATTCTTTCTTGTCTCACCCATGATTAATCCAGGCCCACTCCAGGATTCTTGGACTTCCTTAGTGGCTCAGATGGTAAAGAATCCACCTGCAATGGGGGAGACCTGGGTTCTATCCCTGGGTTAGGAACATCCCCTGGAGAAGGGAAAGGCTACCCACTCGACTAATCTCATCTGGAGAATCCCACGGCTTGTCCATGGTTTGCAAAGAGCTGGACACGACTGAGCGACTTTCACTCTTCACTGTCTGAGAGGTCCAGACAGTGTGCTCTGGGCTACAACTCCCATTCCAAGTTCTTCCCAGGCCGGGAGCACTCTGTGTAGCACACACAGCAGGCTAACTTTCCAAAATTCAATCTTTGGAGTTCATCTGCTTTCAGTTATTAAGCATTAGTTTAAATCTTTAGTTTAAAACTTAGGCAAGCTCTCCATGTAAGAACAGGAGCAACATCCCATGGTTGCAGCTCCTGCACCATCCTTGCTGAATGCAGCTTGGATGAAAAAAATCCACCCTTGAAAGCTGACGACCTCAAGGTGTTTTCTGTGGAACATGGAATATGCTAACTTGTTAAGCTGATTTTCCGCTTTAGGAAAAGAAGGCCACAGACTGTTGGAAGGGTTCTGCTTAGGGTGAAGGGACACCGGCCAGCCCCTACTTGAACCTGTGCTTCTGGATTCCAGTCCACAACTCCTGCCTGACATACACAGGTGCTCAGAAACTCTGCTCAGCAGAACTTTTCATCATCTTACTCTATAATGCTCCTTCAAAACAACTTCAGAACCACATAAAAAGATTGATACATACCAGACTGAAAACTGTATTTTTTACTATTACCATTCAAAACATAAACTTGCTGCCAATCCTACTCCTTTTATGATACTCTTCAATTCCCACACATGAGTAAGGCTGCTCACCTCTCACCCAGCCCTAGCAAGGGGAAGGGACAGACAGCAGGAAGAAGCAATAAAAATACTACTACTGCTGACAGCACGCTACCTGACTCTGAGAATAAGCAGATCAAGAAGCTAACAAGCACAGCTAAGCCAAATCAGCTTGCCAGAGACCATGGAAATAAATCCCTGTCGGAGAATGCACAGGCTACTGGCCGAGACTGGGATACAGAGCTCCACAGTGTAAGCACGGTGTACTCCCTTCCATCGGAGAGTTAGCTGAATTTGGCAAATGGATCAAATAATTCTCAGACTGAACCCAGATTGTTCTTAATCAAAGGCACCACAGAAATGCAACTTGTCTAAGAGGACTTCCTCCCCAACGCACGGCTCAGCATGCTCAGTTTTACTAAGTATCAGGAAGCTTTCGGTGTCAATGATGATTTTTACACTGAGCATACAAAGTATTAAGTTCTGCCTATTTAGATCACTTTTCAAACACTCATACCAGTCTGGTTAGTATTTAAAAGAAAAATTCTCTTATCAATTTTACATATACAGAAAACAGATGCTAACCCATAGCCAAAGTGACAGAAAAGCCACCAGGAAGATAAAGCGAGAGGAGGAGGCTGACAGAGGGCACACACCACAGAGAACAGCGAGTGAAGTGCAGCAGCAGGAGCTCCACAACTTTGAAATTCAAAGGTAAAGCATTTCAGGCAGAGAGGCTGGTCAGGAAAGAAGCTGAGTCAGGGGCTTTTTTCTTCTACCTTGCACCCAGGAACTGACTTGGACAGTACAGAACGTTTGGAAGCATCTCTGCGTGGAGGGCCGGCCTTGTCCCTGGACCTCTGTCTTCCCTGCAAAGGCTCCTCCTGGCCTTCGGGAAGGCCCTCCCCCTCGGACGCGTTGCCTGAAGAGCTGTCCTGCAAGTCAAAGGCACAAACACAGGTCCCTTGGAATGCACGCACATTCGAGTCTGAACTCTGAACACTACAGAAAACAGCCCAAAGGTTTAAAATTCCATTAATTTGAAAATAAAAAAATAATTCTGATCTGAGAAAACATTTTCCAGTGCAGACGAAAATAAGAAGTCATATTAAGAGTTGCATCCCCCCACCTTTATCACCACAAACCTGAGCGGGCCGGCTCCTCTCACCCAGCCCTAGCAAGGGAAGGGACAGACAGCAGGAAGAAGCAATAAAAATACTACTACTGCTGACAGCACGCTACCTGACTCTGAGAATAAGCAGATCAAGAAGCTAACAAGCACAGCTAAGCCAAATCAGCTTGCCAGAGACCATGGAAATAAATCCCTGTCGGAGAATGCACAGGCTACTGGCCGAGACTGGGATACAGAGCTCCACAGTGTAAGCACGGTGTACTCCCTTCCATCGGAGAGTTAGCTGAATTTGGCAAATGGATCAAATAATTCTCAGACTGAACCCAGATTGTTCTTAATCAAAGGCACCACAGAAATGCAACTTGTCTAAGAGGACTTCCTCCCCAACGCACGGCTCAGCATGCTCAGTTTTACTAAGTATCAGGAAGCTTTCGGTGTCAATGATGATTTTTACACTGAGCATACAAAGTATTAAGTTCTGCCTATTTAGATCACTTTTCAAACACTCATACCAGTCTGGTTAGTATTTAAAAGAAAAATTCTCTTATCAATTTTACATATACAGAAAACAGATGCTAACCCATAGCCAAAGTGACAGAAAAGCCACCAGGAAGATAAAGCGAGAGGAGGAGGCTGACAGAGGGCACACACCACAGAGAACAGCGAGTGAAGTGCAGCAGCAGGAGCTCCACAACTTTGAAATTCAAAGGTAAAGCATTTCAGGCAGAGAGGCTGGTCAGGAAAGAAGCTGAGTCAGGGGCTTTTTTCTTCTACCTTGCACCCAGGAACTGACTTGGACAGTACAGAACGTTTGGAAGCATCTCTGCGTGGAGGGCCGGCCTTGTCCCTGGACCTCTGTCTTCCCTGCAAAGGCTCCTCCTGGCCTTCGGGAAGGCCCTCCCCCTCGGACGCGTTGCCTGAAGAGCTGTCCTGCAAGTCAAAGGCACAAACACAGGTCCCTTGGAATGCACGCACATTCGAGTCTGAACTCTGAACACTACAGAAAACAGCCCAAAGGTTTAAAATTCCATTAATTTGAAAATAAAAAAATAATTCTGATCTGAGAAAACATTTTCCAGTGCAGACGAAAATAAGAAGTCATATTAAGAGTTGCATCTCCACCTTACACATGCGTTACAGCTAATTCCACCTGCAGCCACGAGAGCCTGAGCGGGCCGGCTCCTCTGGCCGAGGCTGCCCGGAGCGGGCCTGTCTCGGCTGGTACGACACCACAGAGCCAACCACATTTGACCACAGCGGCACGAGGGAACGCGCTTGTTTCCTTCCAACCTACTATTTAAAAAAGAAACTGCTTTAAATAAGAAGCATTTTCACTAAGGAATAAAGGCCATTAAAGAAGTTCTTCAAGTCCCTGTCTAAACAATGTTAAACTATGCAGGGTCAGCATCATCGAGTGTTGGCCACAGCATCAGACATATTAGGTTGGTACAAAAGTAACCGCATCACTGAAACCCGCCTTTGATATTAGAGCACATTCATAAATAAATGTGGTTAGGTACACATCATTTTAATGTGAACATCTTGCTTTATTTTTTTTGTTATTGACTTATTACTTGTTTATTTCATATTTATTTTAGGCTATGAAAATGATGCTAGACAAAAAGCAAATTCAAATGATGTTCTTATCTGAGATCTAAATGGGTCGTAAAGCAATGGTGAAAATTCACATCAAAAACACTTTTGGGGCTTCCCTGGTAGCTCAGTGGTAGAGTCTGCCTGCCATTGAAGGAGACACAAGTTTGATCCCTGATACAGGACGATCCCATGTGCTGCAGAGCAACTCAACCCATGAGTCACAACTACTGAGCCTGTGCTCTCGAGCCTCAGAGCCGCAACTATGCAGCCCGTGTGCCCTAGAGCCCAAGTTCCATAACAAGAGAAGTCACCGCAGCACGAAGCCTGCTCACCTCAACTAGAGAGGAGCCCTGACTCCCTGCAACTAGAGAAGAGCCTGCAGCAGCGGTGAAAACCCAGAATACCCAAAAATAATTAATGAATTAATTAACGATTAAAAAACCACACATTTGGCCCAGGAACTGCTAACAGGACCATACAGTGCAGTGGTGGTTCAAGGACTTTTGCAAAGGAGACTAGCGCTCTGAAGACAAGGCGTGCAGCGGCCAGCCACCCGAAGCTGACAACAAGCCACTGAGAGCCACCATCATCAAAAGCTGGTCCTACTATACTCACGAGAGAAGCTGCCAAAGAACTCAACACGGACCCTTCTACCATCATCTGACATTTGAAACAAATTGGAAAGGTGAAAAGGCTCAGTGCTTGGGTGCTTGGGAGCTGACCAAAAACCAAGCCATCATTTTCAAGGGCTGTCTTCTCTTATTCTACTGTCAGCAAACCATTTCTCGATCGGACTGTGACGTATGATGAAAAGTGGATTCTGTATGACAATCAGTGACGACCCGCTCAGCTGCTGAACCGAGAAGCTCCAAAGCACTTCCCCAAAGCCAAACTTGCACCAGAAGAGGCCACGGTCACCGCGTGGCGGCCGGCGGCTTTCTGAAGCACAGAGACCGCTGCATCAGAGCGGGCTTCTCAGCAGACTGATGAGATGCAGCCAGAAATGTGGTTAGGTACACATCATTTTAATGTGAACATCTTGCTTTATTTTTTGTTATTGACTTATTACTTGTTTATTTCATATTTATTTTAGGCTATGAAAATGATGCTAGACAAAAAGCAAATTCAAATGATGTTCTTAGCTGAGATCTAAAGGGGTCGTAAAGCAATGGTGAAAATTCACATCAAAAACACTTTTGGGGCTTCCCTGGTAGCTCAGTGGTAGAGTCTGCCTGCCATTGAAGGAGACACAAGTTTGATCCCTGATACAGGACGATCCCATGTGCTGCAGAGCAACTCAACCCATGAGTCACAACTACTGAGCCTGTGCTCTCGAGCCTCAGAGCCGCAACTATGCAGCCCGTGTGCCCTAGAGCCCAAGTTCCATAACAAGAGAAGTCACCGCAGCACGAAGCCTGCTCACCTCAACTAGAGAGGAGCCCTGACTCCCTGCAACTAGAGAAGAGCCTGCAGCAGCGGTGAAAACCCAGAATACCCAAAAATAATTAATGAATTAATTAACGATTAAAAAACCACACATTTGGCCCAGGAACTGCTAACAGGACCATACAGTGCAGTGGTGGTTCAAGGACTTTTGCAAAGGAGACTAGCGCTCTGAAGACAAGGCGTGCAGCGGCCAGCCACCCGAAGCTGACAACAAGCCACTGAGAGCCACCATCATCAAAAGCTGGTCCTACTATACTCACGAGAGAAGCTGCCAAAGAACTCAACACGGACCCTTCTACCATCATCTGACATTTGAAACAAATTGGAAAGGTGAAAAGGCTCAGTGCTTGGGTGCTTGGGAGCTGACCAAAAACCAAGCCATCATTTTCAAGGGCTGTCTTCTCTTATTCTACTGTCAGCAAACCATTTCTCGATCGGACTGTGACGTATGATGAAAAGTGGATTCTGTATGACAATCAGTGACGACCCGCTCAGCTGCTGAACCGAGAAGCTCCAAAGCACTTCCCCAAAGCCAAACTTGCACCAGAAGAGGCCACGGTCACCGCGTGGCGGCCGGCGGCTTTCTGAAGCACAGAGACCGCTGCATCAGAGCGGGCTTCTCAGCAGACTGATGAGATGCAGCCACGAAACCGCGGTGCCTGCAGCGGGCACTGCCAGCAGGAAAGGCCCACTGCGTCTCCGTGGCGGTGCCTGACCGCACGTCGTACAGCGGACACTTCAAACACTGGACACGCTGGGCTACGAAGCTGTGCCTCACCCGCCACAGTCGCCCGACCGCTGGCCGCCAGCCACCACTTCCTCAGGCCACTCAGCAGCCGTCCGCGGGGGGGCTCCACAACCAGCAGGAGGCAGAGAGTGCTCTCCAAGAATGCGTCGAAACCCCAAATCGTTTTTGTAATAGAGGAATAAACAAGACTTGTTTCTCATTGGTAAAAATGTGTTGACTGTAACTGTCCCTATTTTGATTAATAAAGATGTGTTTGAGCAAAGTTATAATAATTTAAAATTCACAGTCCAAAACCACAATTACGTTTGCACCAACCTAAATATTTTACCGGTTCAAACTTTAGGAGGTCAATGATAGCCTAATTCCTCTTTTTTTTTAATTTAAAAATTCCTACTGAGAATAAAATTATATGTTCATCTAAATTACGAAAATTAGAAAAGACCAGGTTATCCATAACCACCTGGTCGACACTGAGACAAGGCCTGAGCATGAGGGGCCTCCTTCACTCCAGAGACGTGCTCCGCGCGGAGGCCCAGGTTCACGCGTGCACACACACACGCCCCTGTGCATGCCCCTCCTTTCTTTAAATGCAAAACTGAATTATGTTGTGTGTTTTAATGTTTTTTTAAGTATTCCGAGCATTTGACCACATCATCAAATATTCCCTGAACTGCATTTCTACCATGTGGATGGAATACATTACCCACTGTGGACGTCAGATTTACTTACAATTCTCACTATATTAAGCAGTGCTAACACTCCATTGGGCATTTTTTCCTAAATAAACTCTGACCATCTGCTCAGGTGCTTCGGATGCACTCGATCCGTGTGCCTGCCAAGTCAAAGTCCACGGAAGTTAACAGACTTGGTACGTACTGTGAAAACACTTTCCCAAAAAACTGGGTTAACTGACCCTCCCTCGAACACGGGAGAGAGTGGACTCCATCAGAGCCTCGTCCCAGCACAGAACCCGCTGTGCCCACGTGACGGGAGGAAAGCCACGACATCACGTCAGCACCTGAAGAGCACCTCACCCGACCCCACGGGCGCCGTCACGATGCTTCAGACGCTGTCAGAGACAACGAGACGCAGAGCCCGCGGAGCGCCAGCGCACGCCAGGCTCCCGTCGGCTCCGGCGGGAGGCCAAACGGCCACCTGCCTCGCCAATAAAACGAAGCCCTGTATTTCCTGTCCTCCTTGAGCTCCAGAGAGCGCGCCGACGTCCCCACGGTCCTGCAACAGCATCCTGCTACAGAACAACACGACGCAGGAAAACCGAACTACCGGCACGTGTTCGTAACCTGAACGTTTTCCTCGAAGAGGCCCAAGACGATGAATTACATCCCAGGGAAGCCATCAGCAAGACTGCAAAGGGAAAGCAGACACCTCCTACGAAGAAACAGTCCTCACCGAAGTGCCTTTACTCTTCCGCTTCTCATCACCTCGACCGTCTTCACCGTCATCTGAGTCACCATCGCTGTCAAGAGCGGGGAGCTCAGGGTCCAGGGGAGGCTCGTAAAGTGCTGTGTTTAATGGCAAATACCGCAGCTCATCCGGTGAGTACCTTGAGTGCAGAGAGAGGGTTTTCAGTTTCCCTTTATTATTAAATGAATAAGCATGAATTCTGTTGTGTGTTTTAATGTTTTTTTAAGTATTCCGAGCATTTGACCACATCATCAAATATTCCCTGAACTGCATTTCTACCATGTGGATGGAATACATTACCCACTGTGGACGTCAGATTTACTTACAATTCTCACTATATTAAGCAGTGCTAACACTCCATTGGGCATTTTTTCCTAAATAAACTCTGACCATCTGCTCAGGTGCTTCGGATGCACTCGATCCGTGTGCCTGCCAAGTCAAAGTCCACGGAAGTTAACAGACTTGGTACGTACTGTGAAAACACTTTCCCAAAAAACTGGGTTAACTGACCCTCCCTCGAACACGGGAGAGAGTGGACTCCATCAGAGCCTCGTCCCAGCACAGAACCCGCTGTGCCCACGTGACGGGAGGAAAGCCACGACATCACGCCAGCACCTGAAGAGCACCTCACCCGACCCCACGGGCGCCGCACGATGCTTCAGACGCTGTCAGAGACAACGAGACGCAGAGCCCGCGGAGCGCCAGCGCACGCCAGGCTCCCGTCGGCTCCGGCGGGAGGCCAAACGGCCACCTGCCTCGCCAATAAAACGAAGCCCTGTATTTCCTGTCCTCCTTGAGCTCCAGAGAGCGCGCCGACGTCCCCACGGTCCTGCAACAGCATCCTGCTACAGAACAACACGACGCAGGAAAACCGAACTACCGGCACGTGTTCGTAACCTGAACGTTTTCCTCGAAGAGGCCCAAGACGATGAATTACATCCCAGGGAAGCCATCAGCAAGACTGCAAAGGGAAAGCAGACACCTCCTACGAAGAAACAGTCCTCACCGAAGTGCCTTTACTCTTCCGCTTCTCATCACCTCGACCGTCTTCACCGTCATCTGAGTCACCATCGCTGTCAAGAGCGGGGAGCTCAGGGTCCAGGGGAGGCTCGTAAAGTGCTGTGTTTAATGGCAAATACCGCAGCTCATCCGGTGAGTACCTTGAGTGCAGAGAGAGGGTTTTCAGTTTCCCTTTATTATTAAATGAATAAGCATGAATTCTGAACTATGAGCATAGTCTTAACATTAACCCCAATTACTTTTGAAACATGATTAGCAGCAATAAATAATTTCATTTTGGTACTCAAACAGGGACATGCAGCAAATAAAAAGCCTACACATGCTTTTATCAGACTAACAGTGTAAAATACACACTTGATTCTTATTATCGAAGGACAATATCTCTCTCCTTTACCCTCAATATCCACTCCCTCAATGAAACGTCTGCAGACAAGGATGAGACTGAGGCCACACAGACTCGTGCACGAAACCCAGCTGCCTGGCCCTCTGCCCGCACCCTCTGAGGTGCCACCGGAGCCCGTGACAGCACGTCCACACCATCAAGTGAACTCACATAGGCCAGTCCCCGAGGGCACGGTACACACACCACTTAAACAAAACTTCCGGACTTCCCTGGTTGTCCAGTGGGTAAGGACACCACCATGCAGTGCAAGGGGCGCCGGTTCAATTCCTGGCCTGGGAAGATCCCAGGTGCCGCAGAGCGGCCGAACCGATGTGTCCAACGACTGCGCCGGAGCTCTGGAGCGCATGCGCCCAGAGCCGGCGCTCTGCAAGGAGAGGGGCCGCTGCGATGGGAGGCCCACACGGGCCAAAGAACAAAGATGGATGAAGATAAATAAATGAAAGACCGATAGAAGTGGCAAAAAAAATAAACTAATTAATTAACTAATTAATTAATTAAAAAAAGAAACAAAACTTCCAGCAACTAAGTATTTTAAGCCAATCTGTGACGCATGTGTCCTAATAAATGTAATCTCCCTCTCATCTGAAACCAGGGACGGGCAACCCCTGCCCCCGCCAGTCAGCACATGACCTGCTAACGACGTCCACACTGTCTCCACAGGAATGGAGCCAGGTGGCCGCGGTCTCGGAGCCTCAGTCGGAAGTGGACACCGGATCAGCATCCTCAACAAAGACATCAGACGAAAAAGCACGGGTGGGGCTTCCCCTGGTGGTCCAGTGGGTAAGGACACCACCATGCAGTGCAAGGGGCGCTGGTTCAATCCCTGGCCTGGGAGGATCCCACGTGCCGCGAGGGGCTGGACCGATGTGTCCAATCACCGAGCCAGAGCTCTGGAGCGCATGCGCCCAGAGCCGGTGCTCTGCGGCAACAGACGCCACCGCGATGGGAGGCCCACAGGAGCCAAAGAACAAAGATGGATGAAGATGGAGAAATGAAAGACCAATAGATGTGGCCCGCCCGCCTCCCCTCCCTCCCTACCCCCCGCAAAAAAATCATGAAAAAAAAAAAAAAAAAGTATAGGTGAGGGGGATACATGCCTATCACTTAGTAATTTGCTTTTCCCACAGAATTCTGACTCCACGTTGCAACTGTTTCTTTGGTTTGCTTTTGTTATTATAATCCGGGTGGCCAGCCTCAGAGAAGCCTGCGCCTCTGCCTGGCTGTGAAAGTAGGGCGCCGCTGTTCAGCAGCCTGGCCACCGGTGGACAGCAGGAAGGAGAAATGAGCACATCCCCTGCCTGGGGCTTGTCGTCCGAGCAGACGTCTGCAGGATTAACGGTCGCCTCCCTTATCTCTGATCTATTGAAAACCTGGCATCCAGACCCCACAAGATGGTTATTCTGAGGCGGGAGCCTGCCGTCCTCTAGGTCGGCCGGCTCCCTAATTACAATCTCTTCTTTGCCTCAACCCCCATCTCTCGGATTCACTGGCCTGTCTTGCAGCGAGCCAAGTGAGCCTGCACTCAGTGACATCATGATCCAAATGTGACTTCGGAAAGTACGAGGCTGTGGTCTAATTTAAACAGTGCTGTCTAAAGAATAGCCTTTGCCCTGGAAACACAAGGTGCTCGTGAAGCAAAGGCTGGGGTAACACCAGTGGCCGCGTGCCTGTGCTCAGTGACATTCAGGCTGGGAACAAGAGGCAGGCAATGCCCTTGCTGCAGGAGGGAGCAGTGGCCAGGCCGGGAGGCCGGAGGAGCCCCTTCCTTCATGCAGGCCACGCCCGGGCCTCTCCAACTCCCACCTGCTTCCGTGAAAACACAGATGCCCAGGCAGAAGGTGCAGGGCATGCCAGAGAGTCCGCACGTCCAGCAAGCTTCCCGGTAACACCAGCACTGCTGGGCCACGGACCATGCTTTAAGCAGGCAGCCTGGAGCACCACTGGCAGCCGTCCACGGCCCGGACAGGTGGGCAGAGGCAGCAGCCCAGGGTCTGGCAGCAGGCGCTCGCGTTCTGTGAAGAGTATTCTTCAGCACAGAGGAGAGACTCGCCGCCCACAGGGACGCTTGCAGAGCTCAGCACTTGGAGGAGACAAAACGCAGGCTCTGAAGCCTCTCGCCGGCACCAACAGCAACACCAATACCAATACCAACAGCCAACAGAAAAAGCGACCGAGCCCCCTGCCTACCTTTTGTAGTATTCCTGGAACTGTCCGGGGATGAGGGCCACCGGGTAAGAACTGACCTTGGTGCGCTCTGTCGGCAGCACCCTGTACTTCCCTTGAGGCACCTGGATAACCTGGAGTCACACGAAAGGAAACACAAGCCTGAGTCCACGACCAGAGTCAGGGTTCAGGAAAACAGCCCCTCCTGCCCAGGGCTGCACTCCTCCCAGGAGGCCAGGACGGCAGCACATCCGGGCCTGAGACGGCTGGCTCGCCAGGTCTACAGGTGCCTGTCTGGCTGTTTGCCACGGCCGGTGTTTCTGAGGGCTGCTTAAGACACCTCGAGCTCAACTTCCTCCTCTACGAAAGGAAATAACAGCTTTCACCTCACGTGGGAGAAGTGAGAAGGACCTGAAAATCTCTGTGGGACTCTCTTCCACGCCCCCGGCACCCACAAGCGTGCTCCCCAGCCGCCAGGCTCCCTCAGCGGCCCGTCCACCAGAGCGCAGGGCACACCCCACACACAGCAGCGCAGCGACCACTGCCAGGCACAGGCAGCGCCGGCCCCAGTTCACAGCAAGAAAGGACACGACAGAGGTGCTGAACAGACCCAGCAACAAGAAACTAGCAAACTCAGGGGCCAACAAACATAAGAGATCCTACATGTGTCTGCAAGTCAAAGTAAGCTCTTCGCTCTTCCATTCGCTCTCGGTTTAAGTTGCTGTTAAATTCAGCCGCCTTCTTGGCAGCCTTCTTAATGTACTCAGGCACTTTGCTGGCTTCAACTTTCTGAGTATTCTGTTGTTGCATTTGCTGAAATAAAAATATTACAGTTGGAAGTCACACGTAACTTTATAAAATGTCATGTCCCAAACCAAAATGCCGCTTACCTCGATACTTACAGAATACTCTTTATAGTGATCTGTAATTCGCTGGCGTTCTTTTTCCTGTAGAATAACAGAATATTCAGCATGTTTGGCTGGATATTCTTTTATCATTAAATCAATTACTTCATCACTGCGCAATGCTGTTAAACCTATTTCAGACAAAAATAAAAAGTAAAGAAGTCTTTAAGGCTTAGTGAACAGACTGCTTTTCAGAGCTGACTTTTCCTTCAAACTACTCAACGTATGAGTTTTCCAATAGTCAAAGCAAAATATTTTAATAAACTCAAAAATAATAAACAATAATATTTATACTACAGATTAGCAAAGTTGCAATGATGAATCAATTTTTCAACCAAATTTAAGATTCCATGTACTATATATAAACATATCCCTTTACTAGAAATAGAAACAACAGTAAGTAATGATGCACACTAAGCACTGGCAACAAACACAGGGTATAAGGTGAGAAAAAGACTTTTTCAATATACCTCAGTTCTTAGTCTTCAAATTAGATATACTAGAAATATTATAGACCCAACTGGAATCTCATCAAAAGCATCAGCACACACACACGTAAATCATGCGAGTAGTTTTTGAAACTTACAGTATCAGATTATACCAATCACTGAGATGAACTCCCATGGTTTTATATTAAAAACTGCACTAATATATTTATGAAAGGAAAATTACAAATTAAGCGTGCAGAAAAACTGAGCAAAATCTGCTTTTCAAGAGACACGAGCTAATACTTTTAGGTACTTTACAAATTTTGAACACAAAACAAACATACAGTGACATCTGTGTGAAAGTTATTAGAAAACCATACTGTTACAGTCATTCTCCTTTGTATGTTAACAATAATCAGAAACTAAGGCAATAATTTAGCACGAGTTCTGGTAAGAGTTTTGGGAAGATGACAACGCACTGTGGCCACGCCCCACGCGCTCCTTACCCAGCGTGCACTGCGTCTCTGTGATGACGTTCAGCTCTCTCAGGTACAGCTTCTCTTTATGAGACAAATCTCGTCGCTCTAAATCTCCAAAAAAAAGAACAAAAGACTATTAGAAACACTCTTTTTCATTTGTAACAGTATGCATTCATAAAATGTTTAAAAGCTTAAAAAACTTGTAAAAGGTTTTTTTAAGTTAAAATCATCATGGATTTTTTTAACATGGATCTTAAAAAGTACTTCCTGTTACATATTCCAAGTGTTATTAAAAGATTACACAAAATAATCTTACAAATTAAAAAATAATGAACATGAAAATAAAACTGAAAACAGAATAATACAAAGCAGTAAGACAAATAACTATACTACAATAAATGATGAAATACAGCCTTTCTCAAGTCTAGGTACAGCTTATACAGCTACCTCTGTTCCTAAGATCAAGGAGCAACAGTCAAGAACCAAAACCCTGGTTCGTTAATGTGGCTACAAACTGATTTTTCCCTATACTTCTTTCCAGGAAATTCAACTTTCCTCATTTTCTTTGTAAATATGTTTATAAAGCGTAAGAACAAACTGATAGTAGAGATGTCAAATAAGAGCTGTAAATAAAATCAGCCAGCAGAAGAATATAAAATGTTATAAATATACTCAAATACTCAGAACTTGACAACCTATCAAAAACAACTACTATTAGTTAAAAGCTGGATTTAATCTGGTATATAAACTAAGACTTAATACCTGGATATTTCCGTTTAAAGGAGGTCACACCCAAATATTCACTGACTTGTTCTTGAAGCATATAGTATTCTCCTGTTTCATCAGGTGGCCATTTGTACTCTATCAAATTTTCTGCTGGATAGTAGCTAAAGCTAAGCACAGAAATACATATTATGCCTTAAGTGTGCTGTTTATAAAAATTTTAATCATTTTTATTTTAAAGGATTAAAGATTTTTGAGAGTATATATTTTTAAGGATTTGGAAACTGTTTTAATTATTTAACTTCTCAGTCAATCTTCTATGATTTTGTAATAAATACAAAGACGTTTCCATGCTTTCATGTGCATCCATGAAATTACAGAAGTGGTAAAAGAAAATGATCTGAAATACCAAAGCAGTCTACAGTCACAGCACCCTGAGCGTGCCCAATCTCACCTGAAACACCAAAAAAAAGAGCACATTGGAAATAAAATTTTCTATATATCACAAAGAACAAAGATCACAACTTCAGGAACAAAGGCAATGTCTCTGTTTGCAAATCCGGGTAGTGAACCAGTTCTGAGTCCTTTCTTAGCCGCCTAGCTCTGAGAGTCACTATTTCATGCACCCAAAATACAAAGCACTCAACTCCTCCTTCCCATCTGCTGTTCAGTGAGTCACACCTGAGAAAGCAGAGCTCTAAAAACCTATTTCTCAATAAACTGAACCATAAACCACAGAGTCCACACACCCAGGATCAAAACAGGGACCTAGGCTAATGGTGCCAGTGCGCTGGAGGCCAGACTCAATCCTGGCTAGCAAAGACTACAGATGTCTGGACCTGGACAATTCAACCTCTAAATTTCATCAGTGGATAATATAGGCAGACTACAGCACTGTTTTATGCAACTTCAAAGACAAAAGAAGAGTTTTCTAAAGTGGTCCTAGGATAGTAGAGATGTCGAATAAGAGCTGTAAATAAAATCAGCCAGCAGAAGAATATAAAATGTTATAAATATACTCAAATACTCAGAACTTGACAACCTATCAAAAACAACTACTATTAGTTAAAAGCTGGATTTAATCTGGTATATAAACTAAGACTTAATACCTGGATATTTCCGTTTAAAGGAGGTCACACCCAAATATTCACTGACTTGTTCTTGAAGCATATAGTATTCTCCTGTTTCATCAGGTGGCCATTTGTACTCTATCAAATTTTCTGCTGGATAGTAGCTAAAGCTAAGCACAGAAATACATATTATGCCTTAAGTGTGCTGTTTATAAAAATTTTAATCATTTTTATTTTAAAGGATTAAAGATTTTTGAGAGTATATATTTTTAAGGATTTGGAAACTGTTTTAATTATTTAACTTCTCAGTCAATCTTCTATGATTTTGTAATAAATACAAAGACGTTTCCATGCTTTCATGTGCATCCATGAAATTACAGAAGTGGTAGAGAGAAAATGATCTGAAATACCAAAGCAGTCTACAGTCACAGCACCCTGAGCGTGCCCAATCTCACCTGAAACACCAAAAAAAAGAGCACATTGGAAATAAAATTTTCTATATATCACAAAGAACAAAGATCACAACTTCAGGAACAAAGGCAATGTCTCTGTTTGCAAATCCGGGTAGTGAACCAGTTCTGAGTCCTTTCTTAGCCGCCTAGCTCTGAGAGTCACTATTTCATGCACCCAAAATACAAAGCACTCAACTCCTCCTTCCCATCTGCTGTTCAGTGAGTCACACCTGAGAAAGCAGAGCTCTAAAAACCTATTTCTCAATAAACTGAACCATAAACCACAGAGTCCACACACCCAGGATCAAAACAGGGACCTAGGCTAATGGTGCCAGTGCGCTGGAGGCCAGACTCAATCCTGGCTAGCAAAGACTACAGATGTCTGGACCTGGACAATTCAACCTCTAAATTTCATCAGTGGATAATATAGGCAGACTACAGCACTGTTTTATGCATCTATCCACTTCAAAGACAAAAGAAGAGTTTTCTCGAAAGTGGTCCTAGGAAAATGGACATCCAAATGGAAAACTATGAAATTGAACCCTTACCAGATATCACACAGAAGATGTAATTTAAAAATTTAAATGTAATTTACAAATGTAATTTAGGACTGATGACCTAAATATAAGAACTAAAACTAGGGAACTCTTAAAAAAAACCTTAGGACTAAATCTTCATGATCTCAGATATGACCACAAAAGAAACAACAAATAATCTGAACTTGAGAAAAATTAAAAATGTTGTATATCAACAGAGTGAAAAGTCAACTGAATGGGGAAAAATATGTGCAAATCATGTCTGATAAGACATTAGTATCTAAAAAATATAAAGAATGCCTACAATTCAACAACAAAAACAATATGGGCAGAAAACTTGAATAGACATTTCTCCAAAGATACACCAATGGCCAGTAATCACTTGGAAAGTTGTTCAATTTGACTAGTCCTTATGGAAATTCAAATCAAAATCACAAAAGATTCCATTTCACGTCTTTTAGAATGGCTATTATCAAAAATAAAATGGACGTATGCCACGCTGGTGAGGATGTGAAGAAACTGGAGACCTCGTACACTGCTGGCCGGAGCACAAAACGGTGAAGCCACGAGGGAACCGGTTTGGGAGTTCCTCGAAAAGGTAAACGGACAACTGCCACATGAGCCACCTATCCCACTCCTAGGTGTATACCAAAGAAGCTGAAACGGGGCCTTTCCTGAAAACAAATGACAATCCCAGTGCCCATCAACAAGTGAAGAGATAACCCCCTAGCTAGTTTCATGCACCCAAAATACAAAGCACTCAACTCCTCCTTCCCATCTGCTGTTCAGTGAGTCACACCTGAGAAAGCAGAGCTCTAAAAACCTATTTCTCAATAAACTGAACCATAAACCACAGAGTCCACACACCCAGGATCAAAACAGGGACCTAGGCTAATGGTGCCAGTGCGCTGGAGGCCAGACTCAATCCTGGCTAGCAAAGACTACAGATGTCTGGACCTGGACAATTCAACCTCTAAATTTCATCAGTGGATAATATAGGCAGACTACAGCACTGTTTTATGCATCTATCCACTTCAAAGACAAAAGAAGAGTTTTCTCGAAAGTGGTCCTAGGAAAATGGACATCCAAATGGAAAACTATGAAATTGAACCCTTACCAGATATCACACAGAAGATGTAATTTAAAAATTTAAATGTAATTTACAAATGTAATTTAGGACTGATGACCTAAATATAAGAACTAAAACTAGGGAACTCTTAAAAAAAACCTTAGGACTAAATCTTCATGATCTCAGATATGACCACAAAAGAAACAACAAATAATCTGAACTTGAGAAAATTAAAATGTTGTATATCAACAGAGTGAAAAGTCAACTGAATGGGGAAAAATATGTGCAAATCATGTCTGATAAGACATTAGTATCTAAAAAATATAAAGAATGCCTACAATTCAACAACAAAAACAATATGGGCAGAAAACTTGAATAGACATTTCTCCAAAGATACACCAATGGCCAGTAATCACTTGGAAAGTTGTTCAATTTGACTAGTCCTTATGGAAATTCAAATCAAAATCACAAAAGATTCCATTTCACGTCTTTTAGAATGGCTATTATCAAAAATAAAATGGACGTATGCCACGCTGGTGAGGATGTGAAGAAACTGGAGACCTCGTACACTGCTGGCCGGAGCACAAAACGGTGAAGCCACGAGGGAACCGGTTTGGGAGTTCCTCGAAAAGGTAAACGGACAACTGCCACATGAGCCACCTATCCCACTCCTAGGTGTATACCAAAGAAGCTGAAACGGGGCCTCTGAACAGACATATTTATACACCAGTGATCAAGGCAATATTATCCACACCAGCCAAAATGTGGAAGCAATCCCAGTGCCCATCAACAAGTGAAGAGATAACACAGAGTATACTTTCAACAAAGGGGTATACTTCAGCCTTAAAGAGGGAAGATATTCTAACACTAACTACAGCATGGATGAGCTCTGAACAACTTATGCTACCTAAAATAAGCCAGACACAAAAAGACAAATACCATATGATTCCACTTTTATGAGGTACCTAGAATAGGCAAATTTATTAGGACAGGAAGTAGAATGCTGGTTGCCAGGGGCTGCGAATGGGGGAAATGGGAATGTAATTAGGTGGGAGTTTTGGGAATGGATGGTGGACGGCTGCACAACTCTATGAGTGTGATTCATGTCACTGACTCACACACCTAAAAACAGATAAAACGGTGAATCTTATGTGTACTTTACCATAATAAAACAAAAATCTTTGAATTACACTAAGTAGCAAAATGTAACTTTGTAAAACACGGTAATATTTTTTCGTAAAAAAAATTGTTTGTAAAACACAAGAAAAACAAAAAGTTTGTAAAGCACAATAAAAACATTCTACAATCTTTAGTAACTGCCTCTGCAAGGCTGCGGGATGAGGCAGCGCGAGCTAACAGGGGCTAACAGACACAGACCGCAGGAAACATCAAAAGCTGCGAACCCACACCAAGCGACAGTACCTGAGATCCTGGCTTGAAGTGTCGCAGCTCCTGGAACTGTCTCCTGAGCCCATCCGCCTCCTCTTGGAGGGCTGGGTCCCATCATTCGAATTATCTTCATTATCATCCTAAAAGATGCCAAAATTAACAGGACAAAGAACAATCAACAAGGAAAGGTTGTCCATCCTGCAAAACTTGCTAAAAGCTCAACTTAAAAGCTTTCTAAAGATTTTACAAATGTTAACTTCCTATAGTTAACCAGGAACAAGAATTTGGCATTGGCAAGATCTGGAAAAAACAAAAAACTAACCTTCAATATAAATCAAAGAAAATTTTCCATAAACTTGCAGGTCTAAATCTACTTTTGCTTTCTTACCAAGAGTAGTTAAAAATGCCCTCTGCTTTAAAGAAGATCATCAAATTGCTGCAATACTCCGAAATCGGAGCAAACACTCCTACTCTAGCTAGGATAAGAATGTATGGATCAGTTACCATTAACTCAACTTAGAGTTGGTTTATTCTGACTGGCTATTTCAGGTACTTACATCCCTGGGAAAATAGGACACAAAGGACCAATTCTTTTATTTTTTTGTTCTTATACTGCAAAAATTTTACAAAAATATACCAGAATAAGAGTAACTGATCTGTAGAACAACACACACTATGTCCCTGAAAGGAGAGGCTAAAAAACTTTTCAGTGACATTTTCCATTATGTGACAATATCAAGGCTGTAAGCTAGACCATTTCATTGAGGAAATAAATGAGGTACCAAATGTCGGGAAATTAATTCAACCACACTGCTGTTGTTGCTAAACTGTATCTGACTCTTTCATGACCCCTTAGACTGTAGTCCCCCAGACTTCTATGTCCGTGAGATTTCCCAGGCAAGAATACTGGAACGCTCTTTCCTGACCCAGGGATCAAACCTGCCGAACCTGTGTCTCCTGCGTTGGAAGGTGGGTTCTTTACCACTGAGCCACGAGGGAAGCCCAATCCCCTATTAGCCAAGCCTTAAAAAGTAAGCATCAGGGGCTTCCCCTGGTGGTCCAGTGGGTGGGGAAACCACCTTGCGGTGCAAGGGGCGCCGGTTCAATTCCTGGCCTGGGAAGATCCCACGTGCCGCGGAGCGGCTTGACTGATGTGTCCAATCACCGAGCCGGCGCTCTGGAGCGCATGCGCCCAGAGCCTGCGCTCTGCAACACAGACGCCACCGAGATGGGAGGCCCACAGGAGCCAAAGAACAAAGACGGATGAAAACAGAGAAATGAAAGACCAATAGAAGTGGCCCGCCCGCTCCCCTCCCTCCCGAACCCGACCCCCGCCCAAAATTAAAAAAAAAAAAAAAAAGCATCAAGGAAATGTGGATTCCTAAGACAGTACCATGGATCTAAGAGCACAGAGGTAGTGAGTATGGTGGCCAGCCCGGTCAAAGCTGACTGCCTGGCCTCTGCGTGGTTATCCTCTGTGAGCCTCGCCCTTATCTGCAGAACTTGGCTGAGGTGGGGACTAGAGTTAAGACATGGAAGCACTTAGAACAAGACCTGCGGTTAGGTGCCCAGTAGAGAACCGAGCCCGTAGGACTGCACTGACGATAAAGTCTCAAAACGTTCTCTGTGAGGCATTAATTTACTCCCATTCTTCACCCAACAGCAAAAATACGTGCACTATTCTCCTTTTCGGTTCTTACAAAGTAAGCATTCAGTTGACGAGCTCTGTATATTACTAGTAGGCAACTGGGTAGGAGGACAGCTTAAATCTATTAATATTCTGTGAAAACTTTTATGTAACAATGTTTCCCAACTGAAACATCTCATGGTCAACAAGCATTCAAGCATCATTCCTCTTCTATTTTATTTGCTTCTGAGTAATTTAAGGAATTTTATATTCCTGTGTCTAAATACCTTTCCCTTAGCTAAAAAACGTAGACACTCAGAAAGACCGAAAGCGTTAAAAATGGGAAGTCCTTAAAAAAGCTGAAACCAGGTACTGTTTAAGTTCACACACAGTGTTTAATTTCACGTGTAGTGTTTACCTTTGCTACTACGAACTCTAGGCACATGTGGTTCTCCATAGAGCGAACTTTAGAGAGGGATGAGAGCAATCTATTTCCTAACAATCTGGTGGAATACGATTAAATTAAAAGAATCTGCCTGCAACCTCCATACTAACACCGAAGTCCAGAGTTTGGGGCTGCCCCCCTCTGAAATCAGAAATTGTATTTCAGAGTCCTGGGTAGCTCCCACCTTGGGATTAAACACGTTTCTGTAGGTCACTGGACAGGAATCAGAGCAAATTCCGGGGGCCAGGGAAGGGCAGGGAAGCCGGGCATGCTGCAGCCACTCAAGTCGCAAAGAATCCAACACGACTGAGCGACCGCACAGCAGCCACCACCGTCGGTCACGGACGGGATGAGCCCCTCTGGCCGGCCTCAGGCCGAGGCTGGGCTCCGGGGGCAGGGCCGAGCGGCGCGGGCCGCGCGGGGGGCACCTGCCGGAGCAGCGGGGCGCCGGCGGGAGGGGCGCCCCCGATCCAGCCCAAGCCCGGCGCCTCGGTCACAGCGAAAACGGCGATGTGCCGCCATCCTCCCCACCTTCCGTCCCAAACTGGCCGACCGACTCTGAAAACAAAACGCTTCCCGGCAGGCTCCTCGCGACTCCTGCCTCGTCTTGGGACTTTCAAACGCTACGTCCGTTTCGCTTCCTTAAAACAGCACCGACCGCAAAACTAAAGCACCAAGTCGGCCCGAGAGACCGGGGCGGTTACGGGTCGACGCAGCCCCTCCACGACGCCCGCTAACTGGCGGGCCTGTCTTCCCACTTCCGAACACTTCTGTTTTTCGGCAAGAGCTCAAGTATTTCAGAAGGAGACTCCTCGGACGAGCGCGCTTCTGAAAGCAACTCCGTGCGCAGCCGGGCGACGCGGGGAAAGCTCCCTCCGCGGCGGCGGCAACTTTCTTTCTGCGCAGAGGGGCCGCCCCCGGGGAGCGCGCCCGCGCGGCCAGCGCGGACACCGCCGGCCCGCCGCGGCCCGGCCTGCGCCCGCTGCTCACCTTCGGGGACGGCGCTCCGGGGGTGGCCGGGTCGCTGTCGCACGGCCGCGGGGACAGCGCCGTCCCGGGGCCGCCCGCCGCCGCCATCAGCCCGAGCGCCCCGCGCCGCCGCCGCCGCCGCCGCCGCCGCCTCGTCCCGGCCGCCGCCGCCGCCGCCGCCGCCGCCGCGCGGGCCGCCCGCCGCCCGGGCCCCGCCCCTCCGCCCGCCCGCCGCCCGGGGGCCGGCCCCTGCCTCCGCGCGCCCCGCGGCCCGCCAGCGCCGCCGCCACCGCCATGGCCGCCGCCAGCGCGCCGCGCCGCCGCCGCCGAGCGCCCGCCCGCCGCGCCCCGCCGCGCGCGCCCGCGGCCCTCCGCGCCCTCGGCCGCCGCCGCCCCGCCGCCCCGGCCCGGCCCTGGGCCCCGCGCCGCCCGCGCCCGCCGCCCGCGCCGCCGCCCGGCCGCCCCGGGCCCCGCGCGTCCGCCCGCCCGCCCGCCGCGCCGGCGCCGCCGCCGCCGCCGCCCGCGCCCCTGCCTCTCCTCCCGGGGCCCGCGCCGCGTCCCCGCCTCTGCCGCCGCGGCGCCCCCGCCCCTCGGCCCCGGGGGCGCCCCGCCTCCGACCCGCCCCCTCCGGCCCGAGGGTCCCCCCGCCCTACCTGGGTCCCGGCCCCGGCGGCCCCGGCCCGCGGTTCCCCGCGCGGCCCCTGCCTCCCGGGCCCCCGCCCGCCGCTGCCCTCCCGCGCCCTCCCGGGCGGCGCGGGCGCCCCGCCCCTCCTCCGCCTTCCCTGCCGGCCGGGGTCCCCTCCGCCGCCGCCTCCGCCCTCTCGCGTCTCGGTGGGCTGCGCGGATCCCCGCTCCCACTCGCCGCCTGCCGCCTGCCTTTGTTCTCTGCTCGAGGCCTAGAGCTGCCTGGGGCTCTTGAACCACCTGCCGAGGAAGGTGTGCTTCACAAAGGCCTCCTCAGCTTGCTTTCATTTGAAAAGTTGTTCCGCGTCGACCTCGGTGCGTGCGGAAATCGTGAAACTTACGTAAAATTTCGGACTCGGCTGGGATGCCGCTGGTGCAGAAGCTCCCACCCAGGACGGGAGAGTGAGCAGGCAGAGAGGAAGGCCAGAGCATCGCTGCGCAGCGTTTGCGCAGCAGACCGACCTCGGTCGAATCCCGGCTCCGCTTTTTCTAGCTGAGTAGCCATAGCCCTTAGTTTATTGAAGCTTCAGGGTTGTTACGAAGTGCGTAGGCCCATCAAAAATCAACAAGAAACTGAGAGCCGTTTTATTTTTAATCCTAGTTCTGAGGCTTCACCTGATCCTTTTTGGCCAGCCTGCTAAGTCGCTCAGTCATGTCCCACTCTGTGCGACCTTGTGGACTACAGCCCGCCAGGCTCCTCTGTCCGTGGGATTCTGCAGGCAATACTGGAGTGGGTTACCATGCCCTCTGCCAAGGGATCTTCCCGACCTGGGGATCGAACCCGTGTCGCAGGTCTCCTGCATTGGCAGGTATTTTCTTTAGCATTTAGCACCACCTGGGAAGCCCAGTCACTTTTGGACTTCATCAGAAATTAAAAGGAAAAAAATAACTGAATCTTGAAAGAGCACTTGAGAGCTGAGATAAGTAACAAACAAATGACCTCGCAAAACAAAGTGTATCTGAATGAAGATGACTTGGTTCCTGGCAAAAGAGAAGATCCCTGGATTTGGAATACAATATGGCTTCTCTTTCCTGCATTGTTTTTGTTTACACTCAGAAAACAAGTTTGGAAAGGTAAGACAGGGATTGTTTCTAGCCCATCAGGTTGGCAAAAAGGACTTTCTTTGACTCTCCCAGCCCACCCTTGCCTGACCTCCCCATTGCATCCGATCAGAGATGCATCACCAAGGACTCAGCACTCACAAGCGGCTCGTAACCCAGCCTTCACTTTACCTCACAGCCTTGGTCCGGGCAGCTATCTCCCTATCAAGAGCCCACTGAGGAAAATGGCCCAAGTGTCTGAATGACTCAAGAAGAACCACCATCTTTTCCCCAAAGTTCCTCCACTGATCAAGACCCTCAGTCAGACTCCCTGGGTGCAGCTTACTTAATATTACAATATATTTATGTATTGTTACTTGGCTCTACTCTTGTTCCTTGGGTATTTTGTCTCTGGTTCAAATTCATATTTGAAACTTCATTCCGAGTCAATAAATACTGATTCATCTGTTCATCCTGCAAGGCTTAACATTAAGGCTGTGCAGATTACAATCCCTGCACACTGGCTTGGTGCGCAGCAGACCGACCTCGGTCGAATCCGGCTCCGCTTTTTCTAGCTGAGTAGCCATAGCCCTTAGTTTATTGAAGCTTCAGGGTTGTTACGAAGTGCGTAGGCCCATCAAAATCAACAAGAAACTGAGAGCCGTTTTATTTTTAATCCTAGTTCTGAGGCTTCACCTGATCCTTTTTGGCCAGCCTGCTAAGTCGCTCAGTCATGTCCCACTCTGTGCGACCTTGTGGACTACAGCCCGCCAGGCTCCTCTGTCCGTGGGATTCTGCAGGCAATACTGGAGTGGGTTACCATGCCCTCTGCCAAGGGATCTTCCCGACCTGGGGATCGAACCCGTGTCGCAGGTCTCCTGCATTGGCAGGTATTTTCTTTAGCATTTAGCACCACCTGGGAAGCCCAGTCACTTTTGGACTTCATCAGAAATTAAAAGGAAAAAAATAACTGAATCTTGAAAGAGCACTTGAGAGCTGAGATAAGTAACAAACAAATGACCTCGCAAAACAAAGTGTATCTGAATGAAGATGACTTGGTTCCTGGCAAAAGAGAAGATCCCTGGATTTGGAATACAATATGGCTTCTCTTTCCTGCATTGTTTTTGTTTACACTCAGAAAACAAGTTTGGAAAGGTAAGACAGGGATTGTTTCTAGCCCATCAGGTTGGCAAAAAGGACTTTCTTTGACTCTCCCAGCCCACCCTTGCCTGACCTCCCCATTGCATCCGATCAGAGATGCATCACCAAGGACTCAGCACTCACAAGCGGCTCGTAACCCAGCCTTCACTTTACCTCACAGCCTTGGTCCGGGCAGCTATCTCCCTATCAAGAGCCCACTGAGGAAAATGGCCCAAGTGTCTGAATGACTCAAGAAGAACCACCATCTTTTCCCCAAAGTTCCTCCACTGATCAAGACCCTCAGTCAGACTCCCTGGGTGCAGCTTACTTAATATTACAATATATTTATGTATTGTTACTTGGCTCTACTCTTGTTCCTTGGGTATTTTGTCTCTGGTTCAAATTCATATTTGAAACTTCATTCCGAGTCAATAAATACTGATTCATCTGTTCATCCTGCAAGGCTTAACATTAAGGCTGTGCAGATTACAATCCCTGCACACTGGCTGTGTCAACACTGAAAGAATACGATACAAATATACAGTCGCATCTAAGGTGTAGGTGTGTTGACTGAAGGAAAAGTAAAAAACACACCCTGAAAGGTTGGAGTTCTGTTTTGCTCAGCATGCGTGCTAAGGACTCCAGGCTCTGGAGACAGGCCTCTCATATCACTGAGAGAACAGCTCCAAAGAGGCAAGGGAGAGCCAGGATACTTAAGAGTTTTTGCAATAAAGACCGAGTTAGAACATTGAAAGATTACTGTTAAAGAGAACTGGACAGCTCAAGGAATCCAGTGCTTTTCCATGTGTGAGAAGATGCAAGAGTCTGGGCTATCTCAAATCATTCCTTTGATACGCACCTCAGCTACCTGGGAGCAGTATCCTATTTTCTCACCCTGAATTTCTTCAGGGTGCACTGGTTTGGGGGGTGTAGTTCCTGAATGCTGAACAGCCTCTTTCCTGAGTTCCCTTGGGGCTTATCCTCATCATCCCGTGGCTGTGATACGATGGCTTGATGAGTGCAGCATCCTTTGTTTACTGATATAATGGGCAACTATATTCATTCACAGGAGGGAGAGAATTTACTGCAATAGAAAAACTTTTAAGCTTGAAACAGAATTTGAAAAGTATCTTTTTTGAGACTGACAGAACTACTCCTAGTAGATGTAGAGTGTGGTGGTATTCAGTCGCTAAGTGGTGTCCACTCCGTGACGCCAGGGGCTGCAGCCCACCAGGCTCCTCCGTCCATGGGATTTCCCCGGCAGGAACACTGGAGCCGGCTGCCATTTCCTTCTCCAGGGGACCTTCTCAACCCAGAGACAGAACCGGAGTCTTGCATTACAGGTGAATTCTTACCACTGAGCCTCAAATGTACAATTAGAAGTGGAAATACGGTTGAAACCTGAAAAGACTGAGAAGCGGAACGCAGGAGGGATGTTCGAGTTGGGCACAAGGCTGGGGTCACCAGAGACAGAATCTCAGCGTTAGGAGTGAAACTTCATTCCGAGTCAATAAATACTGATTCATCTGTTCATCCTGCAAGGCTTAACATTAAGGCTGTGCAGATTACAATCCCTGCACACTGGCTGTGTCAACACTGAAAGAATACGATACAAATATACAGTCGCATCTAAGGTGTAGGTGTGTTGACTGAAGGAAAAGTAAAAAACACACCCTGAAAGGTTGGAGTTCTGTTTTGCTCAGCATGCGTGCTAAGGACTCCAGGCTCTGGAGACAGGCCTCTCATATCACTGAGAGAACAGCTCCAAAGAGGCAAGGGAGAGCCAGGATACTTAAGAGTTTTTGCAATAAAGACCGAGTTAGAACATTGAAAGATTACTGTTAAAGAGAACTGGACAGCTCAAGGAATCCAGTGCTTTTCCATGTGTGAGAAGATGCAAGAGTCTGGGCTATCTCAAATCATTCCTTTGATACGCACCTCAGCTACCTGGGAGCAGTATCCTATTTTCTCACCCTGAATTTCTTCAGGGTGCACTGGTTTGGGGGGTGTAGTTCCTGAATGCTGAACAGCCTCTTTCCTGAGTTCCCTTGGGGCTTATCCTCATCATCCCGTGGCTGTGATACGATGGCTTGATGAGTGCAGCATCCTTTGTTTACTGATATAATGGGCAACTATATTCATTCACAGGAGGGAGAGAATTTACTGCAATAGAAAAACTTTTAAGCTTGAAACAGAATTTGAAAAGTATCTTTTTTGAGACTGACAGAACTACTCCTAGTAGATGTAGAGTGTGGTGGTATTCAGTCGCTAAGTGGTGTCCACTCCGTGACGCCAGGGGCTGCAGCCCACCAGGCTCCTCCGTCCATGGGATTTCCCCGGCAGGAACACTGGAGCCGGCTGCCATTTCCTTCTCCAGGGGACCTTCTCAACCCAGAGACAGAACCGGAGTCTTGCATTACAGGTGAATTCTTACCACTGAGCCTCAAATGTACAATTAGAAGTGGAAATACGGTTGAAACCTGAAAAGACTGAGAAGCGGGAACGCAGGAGGGATGTTCGAGTTGGGCACAAGGCTGGGGTCACCAGAGACAGAATCTCAGCGTTAGGAGTGAAATACCCAAGGAGGCAGCTTGATGTGAAGGTGAGACCACAGATTTGCAGTTGAGACTCTGGTGTGATACAGGCGGTGCCACTTGCTAGTTGTCTAATCTTTCTGATCCTCTGGTTCCTCATGTGCAGGATTAGAGTAATAATGTCCATTCTTTTATTTCACAAAAGTTTTATAGAAACCAGCGAAGAACTCTTAGGTGATAGAAATATAAGAAATCATGTATTTATCAAATACCACTTTAGTATTTATTGCTAGGCCCTGAGTTACTTACACACTGGCAACACAGTGGTGAAGAGAAAACAACCATAAAACTTAAGAGACCACTTAAAATATGTAGTTATAGGTGAAAAAAAGGCTCAAGGTCAAGAATTCCAGAGATACTGGTGGAAACGGAGGAAAAGGAAGAGAACTGTCAAGTACCATAAGCTGACAGTGTTTCAAACATGGGACAACATGGCACTGTCAGTTGAGAAGTTAAGGACCAAAAAATGTCCATTGTACTGAGGCACTTGGTAGTACCCAGCAATCTTAGTTAATGCAAGCTGGCTCAGCGGCGTGGCACCTGTCACTCAGTCTCTCAGTCAAGGCTGCCTCCTCGCACTGCCATGGACGGCAGCTCACCAGGCTTCCCTGTGCTTCACCGTCTCCTGGAGCCTGCTCAGACTCATGTCCATTGAGTCAGGGATGCCACCCGACCATCTCATCTTCAGTCATCCCCTTCTCCTGCCTTCAATCTTTCCCAACATCAGGGTCTTTTGTAATGAGTCAGCTCTTCACATCAGGTGGCCAGATATTCAGCATCAGTCCTTACAGTGAGTATTCAAGGTCTATTTACTTTAGCATGAACTGGCGTGATCTCCTTGCTGTCCAAGGGACTCTAAAGAATCTTCTCCAGCACCACAGTTGTAACGCATCAATTCTTTGGCACTCAGCCTTCCTTATGGTTCAGCTCTCATATCCATACATGACTACTGGGAAAACCATAGTGTTGACTATATGGACCTTTGTAAGCAAAGTGATGTCTCTGCTTTTAAATTGCTGTCTAATACTCTGTGTGTAACAATGTGGCAATGTCAGAAGCTGAATTGAAGTCGATTAAGGAAGGAATTAAAAGATGCTTGCTCCTTGGAAGAAAAGCTATGACAAACCTAAAGAAGAGACATCACTTGGCCTACAAAGGGTTGTATAGTCAAAGCTATGGTTTTTCCAGTAGTTGTGTATGGCTATAAGAGTCGAACCATAAAGAAGACTGAGCACTGAAGAATCGATGCTTTCTAACTGTGGTGTTCGAGAAGACTCTTGAGAGTCCCTTAGACTGCAAAGAGATCAAACCAATCAATCCTAAAGGAAGTCAACCTTGAACATTCATCGGGAGGACTGATGCTAAAGCTGAAGCTCCAATACTTTGGCCACCTGATGCAAAGAGCTGACTCATTGGAAAAGCCCCTGATGCTGAGAAAGATTGAAGGCATGAGAAGAAGCGGGTAACAGAAGATGAGATGGTTAAGTAGCTTCCCTCACTTAATGGACATGAGTTTTAGCAAGCTCCCCAAGACAGCGGAGGACAGGAGAGCCTGGTGCACTGCAGTCCATGGGGTTGCAAAGAGTCAGACACAACTTAGCGAATGAGTAACAACAACTGATCTTGATGATAATAAGGACAATAGGATAAACTAAGGAGCAGATGACCAGCGCACTCTTGATGAAAAGGTCCTTGAGTGTGAGTTGGGCAAGGAACTGGGGACCTAGAGTAGAGAAGCTAAGTTGCACAATAGCACAGGGCTATAAAAAACAACCATGGAGGGCTTCCATGGTGGTCCAGTGGGTAGAGAGTCCGCCTTGCAGTGCAAGGGGTACTGGTCTGATCCCTGGCCCAGGAGGATCCCATGTGCCATGGAGTGGCTGGCCCGGCGTGTCCAATTAGGAGCCAGTGTAATTAGGAGCTGCTGCTCTGCAACGAGAGAGGCCACTGCAATGGGAGGCCCACACAGACCAAAGAATAAAGACGGATGAAAATAAATATATAAAAAAAGACGCACGATGGGGAAAAAAATATATTAAAAAAAAAAAACATGGGGGCTTCCCCTGGTGGTCCAGTGGGTAAGGACACTGCCTTGCAGTGCAAGGGGCGCCGGTTCAATCCCTGGCCTGGGAAGATCCCACGTGCCGCGGAGCGGCTGGACCGATGTGTCCAATCACTGAGCCGGAGCTGTGGAGCGCATGCGCCCAGAGCCAGTGCTCTGCGATAACAGACGCCACCGTGATGGGAGGCCCGCAGGAGCCAAAGAACAAAGACAGATGAAAATAGACAAATGAAAGACCAATAGAAGTGGAGCGCCCTCTCCCCTCCCTCCCCGACCCGACCCCCACCCAAAAGATAAATAAATAAATCTTTAAAAAAAAAAAAGGAAGCTGAAATCATGCAAAGTGATATTAAAGTGAAAAAGTGCAGTTCTTCTATGACTGTAAAAGCTTTTGTTAACACATTGACACTCTTATTGCCAGTTATACGTTTATACAGAATTGTTTGTAAAACTAATGTTTATTTAGCACATAGTAATTTGAAACATGAGAGACATTAAGAATTAGTATTTTCTTTTTAAAAACTTTGCCAAGAGTAATTTGAATTGTGCTTGCCTTTTTCTCACCCTATAACTTACCTTTTCTATGTTCTGATAAGTTACCATACTTATTTTGAAGTTTGCATTGGCTCCAACAGTTTACCTTTGCATTTTCAACGTTTTAAATTGTCTCTGAGAGTTTCTTCAGCATGAAGCTTTATCATCTCACTTCCTGTCAACATCATCTTCCATGGTCACGACCGCTGGCTGGAACTGATCTGTGGAATCTGGGTGCGTGTTTCACAGCAGATCCACCAGCCAGCTCAAGGTGAATCAGCTCATGTTGGTGCCGAAAATGATGGAACCAGTTCTTAAAGGCAGAAAAAGGTTGCTTTTCTGTCTCTTTGTAATGACAGTTTCCTTTCAACATTGTAACTGTGACATTTTGGCCTGAAGGCTAGTCAAATTGGTTGAGGTTTTTCTTATAACAGCACATCTTTTTTTTTAAATTTTTGACCTCTTTTATTGGCTTTTTATTTATTTATTTTTCATCCATCTTTATTCTCTGGGCTGTGTGGGCCTCCCATTGCAGTGGCCTATCTCATTGTAGAGCACCGGCTCTGGGCACATGTGCTCCAGAGTGCTGGCTCCTAACTGGACACACCAGTCCAGCCGCTTTGCAGCACATGGGATCTTCCCGGGCCAGGGATCCAACCGGTTCCCCTTGCACTGCAAGGCAGACTCTTTACCACTGGACCACCAGGAAAGCCCTGATTGAGATTTTTAAAATTATTATCATTACAGTTGACATATGACCTGTGCTGATCCACTTACACAGATTTCCTGACTAAATACATCCTGCACTACCCTGCCTCCTGCCATTGGTTGAATCTGCAGATGTGGAACAGCAGACACTGTATCCAATGTAGAAGACAGTCTTTCTCAACCATAAGTGGCTTTCTGTTCCAAAAGCAACTTAACTGAATAAAGTTAATAAACTTAATAAGTTCTAAAGTTGTAGAATAGACAACTTCATTTCTCCTATTTACTGAACTTTCTCCCCATGGTTCCTCCTTCCAGGCAGGCTTAGGTCTCATCCTATCTTGATTTTGCTGTTGTCATTTTCCATTTTCCCAACCAATTTCATTGCTAGCATCATCACTTCTTATTTCTTTGATGCACTTCACCTTTTAGGGGCCAATTTCTCCTTTTTTTCCCAATTTCCTTTTGATGGTCCATTTTTGTAAAACATCCAGTGGGCTCATCGCTGGGAAACAAGGAGGCAGCATGGCTCTGTGCTCTGCTGTCTGCCTCGTGCCCTGAAGAAGAGAAGCGCAGGGACAGGTGGCTAACAGACTTTGTCGGAAGGCGCATGATGCCCGTCTGCTGTTTACAGAATGAACTGGGGACTGCAGCGCCAGCTGTACTTCTTGCAGCTACTCGGTAATACACGCGCTCCAGAAGTATCAGCCGTGCTGTTCGGGACGGTGTAATTGTCTGAACGGAACTGTAGTAACTACAGCTTGTGCAAAGTGAGAGCTGCCGTATTGGATGATTATCTATGCGGATACTGAAGTCACGAGCATGACAGCAGGAGCAAAAGAAGCTTGTGGTCCATTTATTTTTTTTAATTTTACTCTTTTGGCTTTTTTTTATTTTCATCATCTATCTCGGTGTGGCCTCCCATTGCAGTGGCCTATCTCATTGTAGAGCACCGGCTCTGGGCACATGTGCTCCAGAGTGCTGGCTCCTAACTGGACACACCAGTCCAGCCGCTTTGCAGCACATGGGATCTTCCCGGGCCAGGGATCCAACCGGTTCCCCTTGCACTGCAAGGCAGACTCTTTACCACTGGACCACCAGGAAAGCCCTGATTGAGATTTTTAAAATTATTATCATTACAGTTGACATATGACCTGTGCTGATCCACTTACACAGATTTCCTGACTAAATACATCCTGCACTACCCTGCCTCCTGCCATTGGTTGAATCTGCAGATGTGGAACAGCAGACACTGTATCCAATGTAGAAGACAGTCTTTCTCAACCATAAGTGGCTTTCTGTTCCAAAAGCAACTTAACTGAATAAAGTTAATAAACTTAATAAGTTCTAAAGTTGTAGAATAGACAACTTCATTTCTCCTATTTACTGAACTTTCTCCCCATGGTTCCTCCTTCCAGGCAGGCTTAGGTCTCATCCTATCTTGATTTTGCTGTTGTCATTTTCCATTTTCCCAACCAATTTCATTGCTAGCATCATCACTTCTTATTTCTTTGATGCACTTCACCTTTTAGGGGCCAATTTCTCCTTTTTTTCCCAATTTCCTTTTGATGGTCCATTTTTGTAAAACATCCAGTGGGCTCATCGCTGGGAAACAAGGAGGCAGCATGGCTCTGTGCTCTGCTGTCTGCCTCGTGCCCTGAAGAAGAGAAGCGCAGGGACAGGTGGCTAACAGACTTTGTCGGAAGGCGCATGATGCCCGTCTGCTGTTTACAGAATGAACTGGGGACTGCAGCGCCAGCTGTACTTCTTGCAGCTACTCGTGGGTAATACACCGCGGCTCCAGAAGTATCAGCCGTGCTGTTCGGGACGGGTGTAATTGTCTGAACGGAACTGTAGTAACTACAGCTTGTGCAAAGTGAGAGCTGCCGTATTGGATGATTATCTATGCGGATACTGAAGTCACGAAGCATGACAGCAGGAGCTGAGTGAAGATGAAGCTTGTGGTCCAGTAGCTCAGGGTTTCAGGTAGAGAGAAGGAACAACCCAGGGGATGAAAGGCAGCAGTGACACAGAGGTGAGGAACTGGGCATCCAGATGGCACAGACCTGCAGAAGCTAGAGCTCTGCACGGTCAGGGGTCGCCTGCCCTACCTCCTGGCTCTGAGGCATTAGGGGTTAGGGATGAGAAACACCAGGTTTTACTTGAGAGGGCTGCAGTGAGACTCTGCCTCAGGGAAAAAGTCAGGTCGTTGTTAAGAAAGAAACTCAAAAAGCGTCTAGAGCAGAAGTTAGGATAATAGAGGAACCATGTGAATGAAGGTCAGTAACCTTTATGCTATAAGAAGCTTTGAGAAGCAGGGACCCGGCTTAGGGGGTGTCCAGGTTTCTGCAGTGACTGAAGGAAACATCTACATGACATTTGATGAGGTTGATCCTAATGGTTCCTTACTGGCAGAGGGAAAGAGGCCCAGAAGCCACGCCTTCGAATGTTTAGCTGCTGTTCTGGTGGCTTCGGTCACTGCACATTTCCAGGGGGATTGGGGAAACAGCTTGAGGGCAACAGGGCAGACGTCTCCGTGGTACAGACACAGCTCAGAGGAGCTGGGAAGGAGTCTTTGTGGTGCAAGGAAGGCAGGCACATGCGTGAGATCTCTGAGCACACAAAGGAGCGTGTCTAATGCAGGAGGGATTGGAAGTGAGAAGTGTGTTGGCAGTGTTGGTAGGACCAGAGGTGCTCATAATGCACTCGGAATCCACTAAGCCTTGAGAAATGGAAAATTTTATATTCTAGAGAAGCTAGAACCTAAGAGTAAGCAGAAGGGCTTGTATTAACTCCAGAGGCAGCCAAGAGGGACTGAGGGGTTCTGAGGCAGGGAGCGACATGACCAAGTTATGCTTCCAGCAAGGCTGCACCTTCAGTCTTAAGGGTGCAGGTAACACCTGCCGCAAGGAAAAACAGGCTGCTGGATTTCCTCCCCGGTTCATCCTTAGGCGCGTTTGCCAGAGTTTACAGAGGTACACTCATTTAACACCAGCCCCCGACACGACAGAAACTCAGGACGGCAAGGGCCTGTCTGCTTCGTTCAAGGCTCACACCGTGTACTTCCTCCAGTGCCTGGAACACGGCAGACAATGCGACAGACTGGACCAAACAATCAACACGTGAACAGAGAACGGGACTACAGAAACAGACGTCGAGAACTGAGGATCCAGGCAAGGGATGTCAGAGTCGGGAAAACAAGGGATGATGTGAGTCACTTCAGAAAACTGAATCCGAGCAACGATGAATGGGCTGCAGTGAGACTCTGCCTCAGGGAAAAAGTCAGGTCGTTGTTAAGAAAGAAACTCAAAAAGCGTCTAGAGCAGAAGTTAGGATAATAGAGGAACCATGTGAATGAAGGTCAGTAACCTTTATGCTATAAGAAGCTTTGAGAAGCAGGGACCCGGCTTAGGGGGTGTCCAGGTTTCTGCAGTGACTGAAGGAAACATCTACATGACATTTGATGAGGTTGATCCTAATGGTTCCTTACTGGCAGAGGGAAAGAGGCCCAGAAGCCACGCCTTCGAATGTTTAGCTGCTGTTCTGGTGGCTTCGGTCACTGCACATTTCCAGGGGGATTGGGGAAACAGCTTGAGGGCAACAGGGCAGACGTCTCCGTGGTACAGACACAGCTCAGAGGAGCTGGGAAGGAGTCTTTGTGGTGCAAGGAAGGCAGGCACATGCGTGAGATCTCTGAGCACACAAAGGAGCGTGTCTAATGCAGGAGGGATTGGAAGTGAGAAGTGTGTTGGCAGTGTTGGTAGGACCAGAGGTGCTCATAATGCACTCGGAATCCACTAAGCCTTGAGAAATGGAAAATTTTATATTCTAGAGAAGCTAGAACCTAAGAGTAAGCAGAAGGGCTTGTATTAACTCCAGAGGCAGCCAAGAGGGACTGAGGGGTTCTGAGGCAGGGAGCGACATGACCAAGTTATGCTTCCAGCAAGGCTGCACCTTCAGTCTTAAGGGTGCAGGTAACACCTGCCGCAAGGAAAAACAGGCTGCTGGATTTCCTCCCCGGTTCATCCTTAGGCGCGTTTGCCAGAGTTTACAGAGGTACACTCATTTAACACCAGCCCCCGACACGACAGAAACTCAGGACGGCAAGGGCCTGTCTGCTTCGTTCAAGGCTCACACCGTGTACTTCCTCCAGTGCCTGGAACACGGCAGACAATGCGACAGACTGGACCAAACAATCAACACGTGAACAGAGAACGGGACTACAGAAACAGACGTGCGAGAACTGAGGATCCAGGCAAGGGATGTCAGAGTCGGGGAAAACAAGGGATGATGTGAGTCACTTCAGAAAAACTGAATCCGCAGAGCAACTAAGTATGAATGGGCTTGGGAGAAGGTCAAGAGGAGGCAGAGACGCAGGTAATCAGCTGTCAAGCCAAACCATAGCAGGGGCCACCTCAGGACTTGGGACCCTCCAGGGTTATGCTCAGTGCTGGATAAGAGCCTGGCTATATATTTTTACCTCACTTAATTCACAAACTAACCCTCAGAGGAGGGTGTAATTCTCAGTTTACAAAGTCACATTTGTAAGCGGTTGGTTCAAATACCACAAAGTGTGTGTTCCCTGAGGTCACCAGGAAGGAACACTGCTTAACCCTCTCCTTCTTAGGTTTGTTATGACTGGTTTTCTGTGGCCGAAGGTAGCCAACAATGACTCCTATTGTAAAGATTCTGTGGGCTACAGCTATCATGTCTACGATGTGTAGAGTGGAACTGCCAGTCTGGGAGGACCCAACACATTCTAACACACACTGGAAAGAAAACGCTCCTCTGTTTTCCTGTTATACATTATTCAACTAATCAGTATTTTTACTGCCCATTAAATCTGAGATAGGTTTTTAAGTTCTGATTTTAACTGTGAAAACAGTATGAATCATCACAGACACTCCTGGCCACCTCCCCAAGCCCACCCTGCCCCTTCGGGAGGAGCCCTGGCTGACAGTGGCATCCCCTCCGCATGGCCACGCGCTTCAGGGACGGTGAGCTCCCGCAGCCGCAGGGAGGGCATCATGGCGGACAAAGCCACGGGAGCGCGACTGGCTCTACCCAGGTAAGCAAGAGCGCACAGGTGGCCCAGGGGCAGCAGGAAAGCAAAAAGAATGGATCCTTGATTAAATGCTTGGGAAAATACAGTTACCCTCTTTTTAAAAATGATCGTGTATGTCTTTTGATTCTTGCACCTAAAAAGAACCTGAACAACAAATAGAAACACTGTACACTTGTAAGTGTTTTGACTGGAAAGAGAGGTGGTAATAAAGGAAGTATTAAATATCTCAATATCTTTCTTTCAAACTTGGTAATTTCTCTCAAAAGAAAACATGCAACATATTAAGATAGGATACAAAATACATCTGACTTTGAAAGTTTTCCAAAATGCATTGTAACATTTACCTAATTTGACATTTTTAAGGTTGCATCCTAATCTCCCATAGCAGGTTCTAATTTTCTTAAGTCTTATAAGAATGATAATTTCCGAACACTAGAGAGCACTATATAAGTGAGAACACCAACAAAGGTAATCACTTGTATGCAAGTCCTGACATCACCCAACCACCAGCATCACCCAGAATAAGAAGCCCCATCCAAACAACAAACACCAACAGACATAACTCAAAATCTGGGAAAAGGAAATCCCAAACAGAGTCAGTTAAAAAATTAATAATAACAATGAAACGGCAGAGAAATACCACACAAGTGAAGGAACAATCTACTAACACACAAGATCAAATCAATGAAGAGAATTCAGACAAACTTTCTCAAAGCGATTTCAGAAGAATGATAGTAAAGATGATCAAAGACACTAAGAACAGAATGTTAGAGAAATTGCAAGACACAACTAACACACTGAATAAAGAAATACAAGAACTTACCAAAAAAGTAACAGAGACAAACAACTCAATTGCTGAACTGAAAAACACTGTAGAAGGAATCAAGAGCAGAGTATCTGAGACAGAAGAAGACTGGATAAGTGAGCTGGAAGATAGAATGGTGGAAGTAACTGCTGAAAGACAGAATCTAGCTCAAAGAATGAAAAGAGCAGAGGATAGCCTCAGAGACCTCTGGGATAATATCAAACGCACCAATATTTGAATTATAGGGGTCCCAGAAGAAGAAGAAAAAAAGAAAGGCTATGAGAAAATTTTTGAAGAGATTCTAGTTGAAAATTTCCCTAACATGGCAAAAGAGTCAATCAAGTCCAAGAAGCGCAAAGAGTACCATACAGAATCAATCCGAGAAGAAACACACCAAGACACATATTAATGAAGCTAACACAAATTAAACACAAGGACAGAATTCTCAAAGCAGCAAGGGAAAAGCAACTAGTGACATACATGGGAAACCCATCCGTTTAACAGCTGATCTTTCAACAGAAACTCTGCAGGCCAGAAGGGAATGGCAAGACACATTTAAATGGCTAAAAGAGAATAATCTGCAACCAAGGATCCTCTACCCTGCAAGGATCTCCTTCAAAATTGATGGAGAAATCAAAAGCTTTGCAGATAAGCCAAAATTAAAAGAATTTAGTCACACCAAACCAGCCTTACAACAAGTGTTAAAGGGACTTATATAGACAACAAATATAAAAGAAGGAGAAGATCCAGGAAACAAACCCATCATAACATCTAAGAAGATGACAATAGGATCATTTGTATCAGTAATTACTTTGAATGTAAATGGACTAAATGCCGCAACCAAAAGACACAGAGTGGCTAAATGGATTAAAAAACACGACCCACACATATGCTGCCTCCAGGAAACTCACTTCAGACCTAGAGACACTCATAGACTGAAAGTGAGAGGCTGGAAAAAGATATTCCATGCAAATAGAAATCAACAGAAACCTGGAGTAGCAATCCTCATATCAGACAAAATAGACCTCAAAATAAAGAAGATTAGAAGAGACAAGGCAGGACACTACATAATGATCAAGGGATCGATCCAAGAAGAAGACATAACAATCATAAATATCTATGCACCCAATGCAGGAGCACCCCAATACATAAGACAAACATTTTCAGACATAAAAGAAGACATCGACACTAACACAGTAATAGTAGGAGACTTTAACGCTCCTCTCACACCAATGGACAGATCATCCAAACAGAAAATTAATAAAGAAACACAAGCCTTAAATGCCACACTAGAAGAAATGGACCTCATTGATATCTTTAGGACTTTCCATCCAAAAGCAGAAGAATACACTTTCCTCTCAAGTGCTCACAGAACATTCTCCAGGATAGACCACATCTTGGGCCACAAATCAAACCTCAATCAATTCAAGAAAACTGAAATTCTATCAACCATCTTCTCAGACTACAATGCAATGAGACTAGAGATCAACTACAGGAAAAAAACCGCTAAAAACACAAATACATGGAGATTAAACAACACATACCTAAAAAAGCAACTGATCATTGAGGAAATCAAAGGAGAAATAAAAAAATTCCTAGAAGAAAATGACAATGAACACACGAACCCTCTTGCCAAGGCAGGCCAGAAGGGAATGGCAAGACACATTTAAATGGCTAAAAGAGAATAATCTGCAACCAAGGATCCTCTACCCTGCAAGGATCTCCTTCAAAATTGATGGAGAAATCAAAAGCTTTGCAGATAAGCCAAAATTAAAAGAATTTAGTCACACCAAACCAGCCTTACAACAAGTGTTAAAGGGACTTATATAGACAACAAATATAAAAGAAGGAGAAGATCCAGGAAACAAACCCATCATAACATCTAAGAAGATGACAATAGGATCATTTGTATCAGTAATTACTTTGAATGTAAATGGACTAAATGCCGCAACCAAAAGACACAGAGTGGCTAAATGGATTAAAAACACGACCCACACATATGTGCCTCCAGGAAACTCACTTCAGACCTAGAGACACTCATAGACTGAAAGTGAGAGGCTGGAAAAAGATATTCCATGCAAATAGAAATCAACAGAAACCTGGAGTAGCAATCCTCATATCAGACAAAATAGACCTCAAAATAAAGAAGATTAGAAGAGACAAGGCAGGACACTACATAATGATCAAGGGATCGATCCAAGAAGAAGACATAACAATCATAAATATCTATGCACCCAATGCAGGAGCACCCCAATACATAAGACAAACATTTTCAGACATAAAAGAAGACATCGACACTAACACAGTAATAGTAGGAGACTTTAACGCTCCTCTCACACCAATGGACAGATCATCCAAACAGAAAATTAATAAAGAAACACAAGCCTTAAATGCCACACTAGAAGAAATGGACCTCATTGATATCTTTAGGACTTTCCATCCAAAAGCAGAAGAATACACTTTCCTCTCAAGTGCTCACAGAACATTCTCCAGGATAGACCACATCTTGGGCCACAAATCAAACCTCAATCAATTCAAGAAAACTGAAATTCTATCAACCATCTTCTCAGACTACAATGCAATGAGACTAGAGATCAACTACAGGAAAAAAACCGCTAAAAACACAAATACATGGAGATTAAACAACACATACCTAAAAAAGCAACTGATCATTGAGGAAATCAAAGGAGAAATAAAAAAATTCCTAGAAGAAAATGACAATGAACACACGACAGTGCAAAAGCTATAGGATACTGCAAAAGCAGTTCTAAGAGGGAAGTTAATAGCAATTCAATTCCACCTCAAGAAACTAGGAAAATTTCAAACAGACGACCTAACCTTACATTTAAAACAACTGGAGAAAGAAGAACAAAACACCCCAAAGACAGCAGAAGAAGGGAAATCATAAAGATCAGAGCAGAAATAAATGAAAAAGAAATGAAAGAAATAAGAGTAAAGATAAATAAAACAAAAAGCTGGTTCCTCGAAAAGGTAAATAAAATTGACAAGCTACTGGCCAGACTCATCAAGAAAAAGAGAGAGAAGAACCAGATCACCAAAATCAAAAATGAAAAAGGAGAGATTACAACAGATAATGCAGAAATCTAAAGGATTATAAGAGACTATTATGAACAACTCTATGGCAATAAACTAGACAACCTGGAAGAAATGGACAGTTTCTTAGAGAAGATTAATCTCCCAAGACTGAGCCAGGAAGAAATAGAAACTGAACAAGCCAATCACAAGCTCAGAAATCGACATTGTGATCAAAACTCTACCCAAAAATAAAAGCCCAGGGCCAGATGGCTTCACAGCCAAATTCTACCAAACATGTAAAGAAGAGCTAATGCCTGTCCTTCTAAAACTCTTCCAAAAAATTGCACAGGAAGGAACACTTCCAAACACATTCTATGAGGCCTCCATCACCCTGATACCAAAGCCAGGCAAAGGCAACACAAAAAAAGAAAATTATAGGCCAATTTCAATGGTGAATCTAGACGCCAAAATCCTCAACAAAATCCTAGCAAACAGAATTCAACAACACATCAAAAAGCTCATACGTCATGATCAAGTCGGGTTCATGCCAGGCATGCAAGGATTCTTCAATATCCGCAAATCAATCAATGTGATACACCATATCAACAAATTGAGAGACAAAAATCACATGATCATCTCAATAGATGCAGAAAAAGCTTTTGACAAAGTACAGCATCCATTTATGATAAAAACTCTTCAGAAAATGGGCATAGAAGGAACCTATCTCAACACAGTGAAAGCCATCTATGAGAAGCCCACAGCGAACATTATCCTCAGTGGTGAAAAACTGAAAGCATTTCCTCTAAGATCAGGAACAAGACAAGGGTGTCCACTTTCACCACTCTTATTCAACACAGTCCTGGAAGTTCTAGCAACAGCAATAAGAGAAGAGAAAGAAATCAAAGGAATCCAGATTGGAAAGGAAGAAGTCAAACTCTCTCTATTTGCAGATGACATGATATTACACTATCATGATATTACATGATATTACACATGATATTACAAAGACACTATTACAAAACTACTAGAGTTAATCAGCGAATTCAGCAAAGTCGCAGGATACAAAATCAATATACAGAAATCACTGGCATTCCTATACACAAACAATGAAAAATCAGAAGACGAAATCAAACAGGCAATCCCCTTCACCATTGCAACCAAAAGAATCAAATATCTAGGAATAAACCTACCCAAAGAAACAAAAGAACTGTACACAGAAAATTACAAGACACTCATGAGAGAAATTAAAGAAGACTTAAACAGATGGAAAGATATTCCATGTTCCTGGGTCGGAAGAATCAATATTGTGAAAATGACCATACTACCAAATGTCATCTATAGATTCAATGCAATCCCTATCAAACTTCAAAGACATTCTTCACAGAACTAGACCAAAGAATCACACAGCTCATATGGAAACACAAAAGACCATGAATAGGCAAAGCAATCCTGAGAAAGAAGAATGGAGCTGGAGGGATCAGCCTCCCTAACTTCAGACTCTACTACAAAGCAACAGTTATCAAGACAGTATGGTACTGGCACAAAAACAGAAATATCGACCAATGGAACAAGATTGAGAACCCAGAGATAAACCCACACACCTATGGGTACCTTATTTTTGACAAAGGAGGTGAACATATAAAATGGGACAAAGACAGTCTCTTCAACAAATGGTGCTGGGAAAATTGGACAGCGACATGCAAAAAAATGAAGCTGGAACATTCCCTGACACCATGCACAAAGATCAACTCAAAATGGATTAAAGACCTAAATGTAAGACCAGAAACCATCAAACTCTTAGAGGAGAATATAGGCAAAACCCTCAAGGACATAAATCAAAGCAAGATCTTCTCTGACCCACCTACTAGAATAGTGGAACTCAAAAGACAAATGAACATATGGGAACTAATGAAACTTAAAAGTTTTTGTACAGCAAAAGAAATCACAAAAAAGCTGAACAGACAGCCCACAGAGTGGGAGAAAATCATAGCAAATGAAACAACAGACAAAGAATTAATCTCCACAATCTACAAGCAACTCAGACAACTCAGCACTGGAAAAACGAACAACCCAATCAAAAAATGGGAAAAGGACCTAAACAGACACCTCTCCAACGACGACATACAGATGGCCCAAAAACACATGAAACGATGCTCAACTTCACTTATAATTAGAGAAATGCAAATCAAAACTACAATGAGATATCACCTCACACCCATCAGAATGGCCATCATCCACAAATCGACAGACAATAAATGCTGGAGAGGGTGTGGAGAAAAGGGAACACTCCTGCATTGCTGGTGGGAGTGTAAATTGATACAGCCTCTATGGAAGACACTGGAGATTTCTTAAAAAACTAAAAATAGAAGCACCATATGACCCAGCAATCCCACTCTTAGGCTTATACCTGATGAAATCAAATCTGAAAGAGGCACCTGTACCCCAATGTTCATTGCAGCTCTCTATATGTCTGGGACCGCGGAGCGGACCGGCCATACTCTGTAGCCTCCCGCGCATGAATGCTGCGGTGCGCCGCTTGGGATGGCGCCTAGCGGAGCCTTTCACGCATGAGCCCTGGCCGCGCTTTGCAGCTTCCAGTTTAGGAGCATCGTCATGTTTGCACAAAAATGGCGCTTGGTGGATGTAGCGGGGTGTGGTTTAAGGCGTGTGCATATTGCTCTGATAGGTGGTTCCTAGTTTCCGTGCTCGTGATCAGTGCATGCTTCCCTTGCATTCCTATGGGGTCGGAAGCGCGTGTGCATCTGACCTTTTACACGATTGGTTTATGAGTAGCTCCTTCCTGTTTCTGTGTAGCATAAATACCCCCTTGTTTTTGCAATAAAACCAGACTTGATCAGACGCCTGTCTTGTCTCCATTTCTCGTGTCTCTTGTCCTCTCAATTCCCACTCCCCCCCCTTTAGGGCCTGCGTTGACGAATCCTAGGTCTGCGCTGACGAAGCCCGCGGGTCGGGACATCTATACAATAGCTAGAACATGGAAGCAACCTAGATGTCCATCGATGAATGAATGGATACAAAAGCTCTGGTACATATATACAATGGAATACTACACAACTGTAAAGAGAAATGCAGAAGAGTCAGCACTAATGAGGTGGCTGGATCTAGAACATATCATAAAAAGTGAAGTCAGTCAGAAAGAGAAGGAAAAATACAGTATATTAACACATATATATGGAATCTAGTAGTATGGTGATGAATGCACACGCAGTGAAGTGACGGAAAGACAGACATGGATAGTGGACATATGGACATTGTGGGGAAGGAACAGAGGGTGGGAGGCATAAAGGAAGTAGCATGAAGGCGTGTACTATCATAAGTGAAGAAAATAGCTCTAGTCATTGCTCTGTGAGAAAAGGGGATCATTCAGGGGTACTGTGTGATGGTCGGGAGGGGTGGGAAGGGGGGGATATACATGTGACTAATCTGGGAACATGCATATCTGTAAACAACAAAACTCTGTAAAAGTTAAAAGTAAAATAAAGGTTTAAAAAAAAAGAATGATAATTTCCCATATTATAATCTACTATTAGCATTCACATACAGATGAGATTATAAGCATTCACTATCTAGATATGAAAAAGGCATATACATACACTTCTTATACTCTGGGGTAATACAATGTTAACAAATATGATAACCAGTAAATACGAAGGTAAAAATCCAGTTTTTACTTTGTTGTTAAAAAGAATACAGTTAAGAAGCTTCAACTAGAGATATAAGAATATAGTTAATCTAAACTACTATGAGGTTCACAAATTATAAATTTCATACATTTTGGAAAAGTTGAGAAGTAAACACTCTGAGTTCAATGAAACAAGCTATTCACAGTAAAGAGCAAATACCAAGGCCAGTGCCACGTAAGTTTCGGCTTCATGCTTTGCGGCAACCCAGCTGTCCCATGCCACATCCCAGATCCATCTGCTGGCAATCTAGGACAGAAATGTTCAGAAGACACACCTTAAGATCCAACATGTTACAAAGTAATTTTTTAATCTATTCAAATTTAATTTTTTCAGAAGGTGCATCACTATCTCAGAAACTTATATTTTTGAAAGTAGTTTGTTCAATTTTCTCTTTGCTGAAAAGACTTAATAGTGATGCTTACTGGGCCCATTGTTGCCCTTTCTTCCGGAGAGGGTACGCTGTCTAAGACAGAGAGACCCGACCTCGGCAAAGAGCACCTGGGGCAGAACAGGAGGCACTCTGTACTTCCAGTATAGGAGTTTTGCATGCTGTTATAGTTCATAATAAGGAATTATCCTTCCCGCCCGTAAAAGGTTTTCAGCCAAAAATTTGGTAGGGCCTTCCCTTGAATGAAGAAACTATTTATTTTATAATGCTGTTAGGGAAAATCCTAACTCCTTTTCACTCTATGAATACGAACTACTGGCCTTGGGACTTGCTCTAAGCAAAACCATGTAACACTGTGCAGCTTCAGAGGCCTAAGAAGTCTTCTGCTCTCACCTCTGGATCGCTGTGAGGGGTCCCGTGTAAGGACACCCTTCCTCCTCTGGAGCATGAGCTCCTGTGCAGGGCCCCGAGGGTCTCACTAAAATAAAGCTGTAAACAACAAAACTCTGTAAAAGTTAAAAGTAAAATAAAGGTTTAAAAAAAAAGAATGATAATTTCCCATATTATAATCTACTATTAGCATTCACATACAGATGAGATTATAAGCATTCACTATCTAGATATGAAAAAGGCATATACATACACTTCTTATACTCTGGGGTAATACAATGTTAACAAATATGATAACCAGTAAATACGAAGGTAAAAATCCAGTTTTTACTTTGTTGTTAAAAAGAATACAGTTAAGAAGCTTCAACTAGAGATATAAGAATATAGTTAATCTAAACTACTATGAGGTTCACAAATTATAAATTTCATACATTTTGGAAAAGTTGAGAAGTAAACACTCTGAGTTCAATGAAACAAGCTATTCACAGTAAAGAGCAAATACCAAGGCCAGTGCCACGTAAGTTTCGGCTTCATGCTTTGCGGCAACCCAGCTGTCCCATGCCACATCCCAGATCCATCTGCTGGCAATCTAGGACAGAAATGTTCAGAAGACACACCTTAAGATCCAACATGTTACAAAGTAATTTTTTAATCTATTCAAATTTAATTTTTTCAGAAGGTGCATCACTATCTCAGAAACTTATATTTTTGAAAGTAGTTTGTTCAATTTTCTCTTTGCTGAAAAGACTTAATAGTGATGCTTACTGGGCCCATTGTTGCCCTTTCTTCCGGAGAGGGTACGCTGTCTAAGACAGAGAGACCCGACCTCGGCAAAGAGCACCTGGGGCAGAACAGGAGGCACTCTGTACTTCCAGTATAGGAGTTTTGCATGCTGTTATAGTTCATAATAAGGAATTATCCTTCCCGCCCGTAAAAGGTTTTCAGCCAAAAATTTGGTAGGGCCTTCCCTTGAATGAAGAAACTATTTATTTTATAATGCTGTTAGGGAAAATCCTAACTCCTTTTTCACTCTATGAATACGAACTACTGGCCTTGGGACTTGCTCTAAGCAAAACCATGTAACACTGTGCAGCTTCCGCAGAGGCCTAAGAAGTCTTCTGCTCTCACCTCTGGATCGCTGTGAGGGGTCCCCGTGTAAGGACACCCTTCCTCCTCTGGAGCATGACGGCTCCTGTGCAGGGGGCCCCGAGGGTCTCACCTGTGCCCATGGCTGTCTGGGACCTCTGGACCAGGTGTTATCACCAGATGGCACAGATGCACTAGTGAGACCAGCGGAAAATACACACAGCCCATCTGGGCTGAGCTGACCCACCGAATGCGGAAGCAGCACACGGCTGGTGTCTCAAGCTGCTCACTTCTGGGGTGGGGCTGCCTGACTGCACCCCAACCTCTCTGGTTACCAGTCAAGCCCAGCGAGTCCGAGCAGCCTTGGTGCCCTGGCTCTCCATGTTTTCTCTGCCTGGACTTTCTCCCTGACCTTCGGCACAGCTGGTCTCTCCTTCTTGTCTGGACATCAAGGGGCCAGGCCAAGAAGCCACCTGTCCACTGGGAAGGCCCTCACTCCTCAGTGCACACGGGCATGGTGGGATTCTGCTCCCTGGGAGCCTCGTGGGCTGTCCTGGGGGCGGCAGACTTTCCCGGGCCAAGTCCTCCCACCAGGCCCCACATGGAGGTACTTACAATGACTGCCTGACCCATCTTTTGAATAAATAATACTTTTATGATGAACTTGTAACGGTGGTACCCAAATTCTTTGACCGACGACAATATGCGGTCTGCTAATTCAAGTGACAAATGAGAAAAGACTTTGTCATCATATTTGACATCTTGAAGACTTTCCTTTAAAAAATTTAAGAAAAGTATTTTAATTTTCAAATTTAAAATAAAAAAGTAAAAATATGTGTCCAATTAATATATGTAACTTTTGGAAATATACCTATTTACATAATAACTTTTGAAAATACACATATATTGCATAATATATGTAATTTCTGGAAATACACATATTTCTATTAAATGGTTGATACGCTTACCAATTTATGTCAATAAAAATTTTGAAGAAAATTTAGTTTGGTTTTTAAATTATGTTCAATTGCTCTTCACTAGCAGTCCTAAGCTTCACTTTTCCTTTATTAGATTACTCTGCTAAACGTTTATTAAGGATACTCAAGATTGTCTGTTCTGTTTTGGCCGGTCGGCATGTGGGATCTTATTTCCTTGACCAGGAATTACACCCTCTGCACTGCAAGCACAGGGCCTTAATCACTGGGCCTCCAGGTAAGTCCCTATTCCTGTCTTCCTGTCTCCCCAAATTGAAGGCCACTTCTTTCTAATCCTGTCCCCATGGCTACTCACTCTACTGTTTTTTTTTTCCCTGCGACCTCCAGAAGAATAACAGGGAAGCCAAAGATTCCTCATGTTTGTTACTAAATTAATACCTAGCTGAGGGTGGGGAGACAGATGTGGGCCATGAAGCACTACATTTTCCTGCAAACCATAACCAGACCTGGACCGGCTGGTGAGCAGGTGGCACCTGACTTCAATTAATTAACTCAGACCAGTGACAAACTAACCAATGCTCTAGATTCTAATGATAACAAGTGGATTCCTATCTGCTCATTGTATAGGCAAGTAAAATCAAATAAATTACTCTTTTTTTGGTTTTGTTTCCCTTCTATAATGTTTCTGGATCTGAACTGGGTGTAGAAGCATTTAGTTCCCTCAGGCATGTAGCTCAATCTTTTTGGACACTTAGCAACATCCATTCTCTCTGTATCTGCCGAAGAGATCCCAGGTGTCAACTATTAATACATGTGTTCAGTTTCAGTAATGAGTGACCACTTGCTACTGGAAGATGCCTACAAGCCCCAGCAGTGTATGTTATTTCTGTGTCTAGAATGGTGATCAGCATTCCCTAAATCCAAAGGAAGATCCCGGCCTCTCTGGGACCACGGCCTTCTACCCACATGGCCGAGAAGCTGTTCCAAGCCCCTCGTGTTCAGTGCAGTTCTGTAAATTATCACATGTAAATACAACTTGAAATTCTGCCCCTCAATAAACCTGAGCTCAGTCTGTGTGGTAGGGCTGAGTGAGAGACACACCAAAATGTACACAAGTGCTTATTGTATTGAGTTGAATTTACTCCCTGAAGCTATGAGCTATAATATCTTTACTGAATATTATCGGGTTACTTCAGTTTCAAAATATATCTGTGGTGGTGGAGGGGGGCTGGACAATGAGTTTCCTAAATACTCTTCCGTATTAGCAAATGCATTTAGGAATTAACTTTGATACAATTAAAGCGGTGTAAATCAAGGACATGGTAATCCACTGCAATATTCTTGCCTAGAAAACCCCGTGGGCAGAGCAGCCGGGCGGGCTACTGTCCGCGGAGCCGCAGCGTCAGACACGACTAAGCGACTGAGCACACCAGCACAAGGTCCACAAAATAAGTCAAACATGTGCTTTCTTCCTAAGAGCCAGCTCCTCCAGTTATTACTAACGGAATGCATCTTGTAAATCTGATGCGGGGAGGCGATGTTAAAGACCACCCCAGGAGGGTGAGGAGGCAGGGCAGAGCCCACAGAGGAGCCTGGTCATCAGAAAACGCCTGGGTGCTTGGGGCCCAAAGGTGAAAGGGGAGTCAGCAAAAGCGGCCCCTTCAACAAACATTCTATAATTTAAAAGTCTTTACTTTGGCCCTTGATTAGGAAAGATGGTGAAGGGAATGCTTTCCATCTGAACAATGTAGCCTCAGACACAAACACTAGTGTAATTAAAATTTTTCCTTTTTCAGGGGCATTTTAGCTCAATCTTTTTGGACACTTAGCAACATCCATTCTCTCTGTATCTGCCGAAGAGATCCCAGGTGTCAACTATTAATACATGTGTTCAGTTTCAGTAATGAGTGACCACTTGCTACTGGAAGATGCCTACAAGCCCCAGCAGTGTATGTTATTTCTGTGTCTAGAATGGTGATCAGCATTCCCTAAATCCAAAGGAAGATCCCGGCCTCTCTGGGACCACGGCCTTCTACCCACATGGCCGAGAAGCTGTTCCAAGCCCCTCGTGTTCAGTGCAGTTCTGTAAATTATCACATGTAAATACAACTTGAAATTCTGCCCCTCAATAAACCTGAGCTCAGTCTGTGTGGTAGGGCTGAGTGAGAGACACACCAAAATGTACACAAGTGCTTATTGTATTGAGTTGAATTTACTCCCTGAAGCTATGAGCTATAATATCTTTACTGAATATTATCGGGTTACTTCAGTTTCAAAATATATCTGTGGTGGTGGAGGGAGGCTGGACAATGAGTTTCCTAAATACTCTTCCGTATTAGCAAATGCATTTAGGAATTAACTTTGATACAATTAAAGCGGTGTAAATCAAGGACATGGTAATCCACTGCAATATTCTTGCCTAGAAAACCCCGTGGGCAGAGCAGCCGGGCGGGCTACTGTCCGCGGAGCCGCAGCGTCAGACACGACTAAGCGACTGAGCACACCAGCACAAGGTCCACAAAATAAGTCAAACATGTGCTTTCTTCCTAAGAGCCAGCTCCTCCAGTTATTACTAACGGAATGCATCTTGTAAATCTGATGCGGGGAGGCGATGTTAAAGACCACCCCAGGAGGGTGAGGAGGCAGGGCAGAGCCCACAGAGGAGCCTGGTCATCAGAAAACGCCTGGGTGCTTGGGGCCCAAAGGTGAAAGGGGAGTCAGCAAAAGCGGCCCCTTCAACAAACATTCTATAATTTAAAAAGTCTTTACTTTGGCCCTTGATTAGGAAAGATGGTGAAGGGAATGCTTTCCATCTGAACAATGTAGCCTCCAGACACAAACACTAGTGTAATTAATATTGGTATTACAGTACTCACTTTGTGAAATTGAAGTTTTGTTGGATTAGCCTGAAAAATGTGCCTGAGTTTCAAACAACTGTCTTAAATGAATTTCAGATTCCAGTTTGTCTAATGAAGGAGAAATCTGTGCGTAGGTTAGGGACTGCCTGTTCTTAGACATTTTAGGGTAGTCATGAATCGGCTTTTCACACATACTCAACGTGGGGTTTGCTTTTCACTCATTCCTCCAAATATGGGAGGAACATGAAACCTGAAGGGTAAGTAACTTACGGATAATTGTTACATGAAAGAGCAAAAAAAATTCATTTTGATCTAGCTTCAATCATAGCATCAACATGGAGACTATTCAGTATGACTACAAAGTACTTTCATATTTTCAGAGATAAATATGACCAAAAAATCAGTCAGGGTAACTATACTGCCTTATTGTAAATCTTAACATGATCTACCACATCCCCAAAGCTAAGATATTGCTATCATCTATGTTTATCAACCTACCTTTAATATCTGCTGGACTTTTGATTCCACTGCATGAGCCTGGAACTTTTTCAGTGGCTCCATTCTATAGGAATTAGCAAACTTGAGCTTCGCCAGGGCACTCTTCCATTCTTTACCCAGATCAGCAATTGAGTCATCGAATGGTGGCTCTACGTACTGAACATCATGAATGGAGTCTCTCAGTCTTTCTTTTAAAATCTGTACATACTGAGAGGAGAGGGAGAGAGGCAGACTTTTTTAGTGGGAGAGGGCTGACACAAAGCTTGCAAATCCGTAACAGGCTTCTCCAGTTATTACTAACGGAATGCATCTTGTAAATCTGATGCGGGAGGCGATGTTAAAGACCACCCAGGAGGGTGAGGAGGCAGGGCAGAGCCCACAGAGGAGCCTGGTCATCAGAAAACGCCTGGGTGCTTGGGGCCCAAAGGTGAAAGGGGAGTCAGCAAAAGCGGCCCCTTCAACAAACATTCTATAATTTAAAAAGTCTTTACTTTGGCCCTTGATTAGGAAAGATGGTGAAGGGAATGCTTTCCATCTGAACAATGTAGCCTCCAGACACAAACACTAGTGTAATTAATATTGGTATTACAGTACTCACTTTGTGAAATTGAAGTTTTGTTGGATTAGCCTGAAAAATGTGCCTGAGTTTCAAACAACTGTCTTAAATGAATTTCAGATTCCAGTTTGTCTAATGAAGGAGAAATCTGTGCGTAGGTTAGGGACTGCCTGTTCTTAGACATTTTAGGGTAGTCATGAATCGGCTTTTCACACATACTCAACGTGGGGTTTGCTTTTCACTCATTCCTCCAAATATGGGAGGAACATGAAACCTGAAGGGTAAGTAACTTACGGATAATTGTTACATGAAAGAGCAAAAAAAATTCATTTTGATCTAGCTTCAATCATAGCATCAACATGGAGACTATTCAGTATGACTACAAAGTACTTTCATATTTTCAGAGATAAATATGACCAAAAAATCAGTCAGGGTAACTATACTGCCTTATTGTAAATCTTAACATGATCTACCACATCCCCAAAGCTAAGATATTGCTATCATCTATGTTTATCAACCTACCTTTAATATCTGCTGGACTTTTGATTCCACTGCATGAGCCTGGAACTTTTTCAGTGGCTCCATTCTATAGGAATTAGCAAACTTGAGCTTCGCCAGGGCACTCTTCCATTCTTTACCCAGATCAGCAATTGAGTCATCGAATGGTGGCTCTACGTACTGAACATCATGAATGGAGTCTCTCAGTCTTTCTTTTAAAATCTGTACATACTGAGAGGAGAGGGAGAGAGGCAGACTTTTTTAGTGGGAGAGGGCTGACACAAAGCTTGCAAATCCGTAACAGGCTTCTATGATTATGTGGTTGCTAAATCCTAGATAAGCTCCTGAACATAGAAAAGGAGAAAAAAATATAGCTATCATCTACCTACCTATAAACACAAAGACACCAAACACAAATTTGAAGGTATATATACAGAACATCCATAGAAGACACACAAGAACTAGAAGCAGGAGTGGCCTTTGAGGGGGTCACTGAGTGGCTAGGAGACAGGTATGTAAGGAAAACCTTTCACATTCCCTACCCTGACATTATGAAAAAGTTATCCTTTAATGTCTTCTTATAATTTTAATTACCTTATCTTTGAATAAATAATGCAATTATTTAGGCAACATATTCATAAGTCTTAAACTGAAAAGGTAAAAGGGTATTAATTTGGTATAAATGTCATTTGATGCTTTTGAACTTCAACATTTATTTGATAACATTCAACCTGCCTTAAAGAACTATTTATTTAGTGGCTACTATGGTTCAGTTAAGTACTCTATGCTCTGAAATCACAGTGGTGAACTTCCACGTAATAACGAGCAATTGTTTTACTTATATTAACTCATAAGGACTCTGCATTTATGGACTTATTCTTCTAGTGGGCAGGAGGGCTGATAGGACAATGAATAAACCAGTTTAAATAGTACCAATTGCTACAAAAACAAAATCACATGACTTAACAGAAAGTCATCGTGAAGGCCTAATTTGGACTGAATAATTGGAGACATCTCTTCTGAAATAAAGTTTGCGCTGAAGTCTAAAAGGAATGGGAAATGGGCAGAACAAAGTACTTAATATGTTCTGATAATAAACGTGTTTGTCATGTATGGATTATTTAGAGTGGGGAAAATAGTAGTAGCAGACTAATATTAAAATGGCAACATGTAGAGCTAAGTAGAATCTGAAAAGGAAGTTGAAATTTATTCCCAGAAAAATGAGGAACCACTGAAGGTTTTGAACAGGCAAATAGAATTTACTCCAGGAATGCAAAGATGGCTCAACATTTGAAAATTAGTGTGAAGCAGCAAAAGCTTTGACAAAAATTAATGTTCATTTATGATTACAAAAGAAACTCTCAACATGGTTATATAGAGAATGTGCCTCAACACAGTAAAGGCTGTATATCAAAAGCCCATAGATTACCCAAAGAAATGAACTGTACACAGAAAATTACAAAACCCTAATGAGAGAAATTAAAGAAGACTTAAACAGATGGAAAGATATTCCATGTTCCTGGGTCGGAAGAATCAATATTGTGAAAATGACCATCCTACCAAATATCATCTACAGATTCAGTGCAATCCCTATCAAACTACCAATGACATTCTTCACAGAACTAGACCAAAGAATCACACAGCTCATATGGAAACACAAAAGACCATGAATAGGCAAAGCAATCCTGAGAAAGAAGAATGGAGCTGGAGGGATCAGCCTCCCTAACTTCAGACTCTACTACAAAGCAGCAGTCATCAAGACAGTATGGCACTGGCACAAAAACAGAAATATCGACCAACGGAACAAGATAGAGAACCCAGAGATAAACCCACGCACCTATGGGTACCTTATTTTTGACAAAGGAGGTGAACATATAAAATGGGACAAAGACAGTCTCTTCAACAAATGGTGCTGGGAAAATTGGACAGCTACATTCCAAAAAATGAAGTTGGAACATACCCTGACATCATACACAAAGATAAACTCGAAATGGATTAGAGACCTAAATGTAAGACCAGAAACCATCAAATTCTTAGAGGAGAATAACACTCAAAGACATAAATCAAAGCAAGATCTTCCATGACCCACTGACTAGAATAGCAGAACTAAAAACAAATGTTAACATGTGGGACCTAATGAAACTTAAAAGCTTTTGTACAGTAAAAGAAACTACAAAAAAGCTGAACAGACAACCCACAGAATGGGAGAAAATCATAGCAAATGAAACAACAAAGAATTAATCTCCAAAATCTACAAGCAACTCAAGACAACTCAGCACCAGAAAAATGAACAACCCAATCAAAAAATGGGAAAAGGACCTAAACAAGACACCTCTCCAAAGAGGACATACAGATGGCCAGAAAACACATGAAACAATGCTCAACCTCGCTTATTATTAGAGAAATGCAAATCAAAACTACAAAGAAAAAAAAAAAAAGCTACAGTGAGATATCACCTCACACCTGTCAGAATGGCCATCATCAACAAACTGACAGACAATAAATGCTGGAGAGGGTGTGGAGAAAAGGGACCACTCTTACATTGCTGGTGGGAATGTAAATTGATACAGCCACTACGGAAGACAGTATGGAGATTCCTTAAAAAACTAAAAATAGAAGCCCCATACGACCCAGCAATCCCACTCTTAGGCTTATACCTGATGAAATCAAATCTGAAAGAGGCACCTGTACCCCAATGTTCATTGCAGCTCTCTATACAATAGCTAGAACATGGAAGCAACCTAGATGTCCATCGATGAATGAATGGATACAAAAGCTCTGGTACATATATACAATGGAGTACTACACAGCTGTAAGAAAAAATGGAGAAGAGTCAGCCCTAATGAGGTGGCTGGATCTAGAACCTATCATAAAAAGTGAAGTAAGTCAAAAAGAGAAGGACAGGTACAATATACTAACACATATATATGGAAATCTAGTAGGATGGTAATGATAAAACACACAGTTAAGCGATGGAAAACCAGACATGGACAGTAGGCATATAGACATTGTGGGGAATGGACAGTGGGTGGGAGGCATAAAAGAAGTAGCATGAAAGCCTATACTATCATATGTGCAAAAAATAGCTATTGTTATTGCGCTGTGAAAAAAAGGGATCCTGCAGGGGTGCTGTGTGACAGCCTGGAGGGGTGGGATGGGGGGATATACATATGACTAATCTGAGATCATACATATTTGTAAACAACAAAACTCTGTAAAAGTAAAAAGTAAAATAAAAATTTAAAAAAAAAAGCCCATAGGTAACATCATACTTATGGTGCATTATCTTTTAAGGTACTGTTGAATTCAGTTTGCAAATATTTTGTTGAGGATTTTTTTTTATCAATGTTCATCAGATATACTGGCCAACAGTTTTCCTTTATGGTGTCCTTGGCTGACTTGAGTATTAGGGTGATACTGGCCTTGAAAATGAGCTTGGAAGTATTCCCTCCTCTTCTATGTTTTGGAAGAATTTGATAAGGATTGGAATTAATTCTTTTAGTATTTGGTAGAACCCACCAGTGAGGCCATCTGGTCCCAGTCTTTTGTTTTAGGAAAGTTTTTGATTACTGATTTTATGTCCTCACTAGTAATCAGTCAGTTCAGATTTTCTCTTCATGACTCAGTCTTGGAAGGTTGTATGTTTCTAGGAATTTATGCATTTCTTCCAGGTTGTCCAAATAATTGGCATAATGATCTCTTATGATCTTTTGTATTTCTGTGGTATCAATTTTAATTTGTTCGCTTCACTTTCTAATTTTATAAGTCTTGGTCAGTTTGTCTACTTGCCTCACTGGGGACTCTAAAGATAAAAAAAGTTTTGCCTGAAAATCTCCCACCGCTCATGGATGTCTATACAATAGCTAGAACATGGAAGCAACCTAGATGTCCATCGATGAATGAATGGATACAAAAGCTCTGGTACATATATACAATGGAGTACTACACAGCTGTAAGAAAAAATGGAGAAGAGTCAGCCCTAATGAGGTGGCTGGATCTAGAACCTATCATAAAAAGTGAAGTAAGTCAAAAAGAGAAGGACAGGTACAATATACTAACACATATATATGGAAATCTAGTAGGATGGTAATGATAAAACACACAGTTAAGCGATGGAAAACCAGACATGGACAGTAGGCATATAGACATTGTGGGGAATGGACAGTGGGTGGGAGGCATAAAAGAAGTAGCATGAAAGCCTATACTATCATATGTGCAAAAAATAGCTATTGTCATTGTGCTGTGAGAACAGGGGATCCTGCAGGGGTGCTGTGTGACAATCTGGACGGGTGGGATGGGGGGATATACATATGACTAATCTGAGATCATACATATATGTGAACAACAAAACTCTGTAAAAATAAAAAGCAAAATAAAAATTTAAAAAAAAAAGCCCATAGGTAACATCATACTTATGGTGCATTATTTTTTAAGGTACTGTTGAATTCAGTTTGCAAATATTTTGTTGAGGATTTTTTATCAATGTTCATCAGATATACTGGCCAACAGTTTTCCTTTATGGTGTCCTTGGCTGACTTGAGTATTAGGGTGATACTGGCCTTGAAAATGAGCTTGGAAGTATTCCCTCCTCTTCTATGTTTTGGAAGAATTTGATAAGGATTGGAATTAATTCTTTTAGTATTTGGTAGAACCCACCAGTGAGGCCATCTGGTCCCAGTCTTTTGTTTTAGGAAAGTTTTTGATTACTGATTTTATGTCCTCACTAGTAATCAGTCAGTTCAGATTTTCTCTTCATGACTCAGTCTTGGAAGGTTGTATGTTTCTAGGAATTTATGCATTTCTTCCAGGTTGTCCAAATAATTGGCATAATGATCTCTTATGATCTTTTGTATTTCTGTGGTATCAATTTTAATTTGTTCGCTTCACTTTCTAATTTTATAAGTCTTGGTCAGTTTGTCTACTTGCCTCACTGGGGACTCTAAAGATAAAAAAAGTTTTGCCTGAAAATCTCCCACCGCTCATGGATGTCTAACACGTTTTTCTGGATTTCTACTGCTGTCTCTAAACCCACTAATACTGTTCTGCAGTGTCAAATATGCCGTTAGTTCCACTGAGTTTATTTTACATTTCTAACACTACATTAAATCTTTCAAATGTACGTAGACAGGTGAGATTAATCAAGTTTTCAATTTTCAGTAATTTAAGGTTGTGGACTTGTTGCTTGCAAGCAAAAGGAACCGGTTCTTGTTAATCACACACATAACTAATTGGAATAACGCAGAGGAGTAGCTCACAGAATGGATAAGAAGGCTAAAGAACTAGGCACTTGAGGCACTTCAGTATACCTCAATTTAAATTCAATTTAAATTAATCTTGACCAACTTCCTGAATTAGTCCAGGAAGAGTTCATCGAATCAGCCTAGTTCTCATCCTCACCATTAAATTAAGGAAGGTGACTGAGAGTCCCACCGACACAACCTGATGGGGAATGAGTTCACTCTCCAAAGGAAAATTGAGGCGCTGCTACTAAAGGAAAATAAATGGACACAGGAGAGAGAAAAATACAAGGACTTTTGTAAGGACTAAATTGTGTGCCCTAATTTTTTATGTTCAGGATCGTAAGAGTTATCAGCTACCTGGTCATGCACAGATGTGAGAGCTGGACCATCAAGAAGGCTGAGCGTCGAAGAACTGATGCCTTTGAGCTGTGGGGCTGGAGAAGGCTCTCGAGAGCCCCTCCACGGCAAGGAGCTCAACCCTGAGTATTCACTGTAGAGACGGATGCTGAGCTGAAGCTCCAACACTGTGGCCACCTGACACGAAGAGATGACTCCCTGGAGAAGACCCTGATGCTGGGAAAGATACAGATAGGAGGAGACGGCGTTGACAGAGGAGATGGTTGGATGGCAGCACTGGATCAGCGAGCATGAGTCTGAGCAGGCCCAGGGAGGCGACGAAGGACACGGAAGCCTGGAGCGCCGCAGGCCATGGAGTCACAAAGAGTCCCACACGCCTGAGCAACTGAACAGAACTGAACTGACTGAAAAAGAGGAATGGCTAATCAGCGACTCACTGTCCTCAGGCACATTTAATGAGCAACTCTTTAGTCTTTCCTGAGACTATCCATTTATCAGGCTTTTCAAATTTCTTACCTGTAGAAGTTCATATTTTAAAGACGGGTATAATTAATCACCTTCATATCAAATAAGCAAGAACTGCCCTGTCCATGTCCCCCTCTCCCCAGATTCTGGCATGTATGCCAAATGTACCTGTCATCCCCTCCTTTTTGATTCAAACTTAAATTTCAAATCTTCAGATCTTTAGCAGTAGAGAGTAAGTTCATTAAGGGCAGCTCAAAATACAAATATTTTTCATTACTGTAGGCAGCCTGTGGTTACTCAGACTTATTACAAGACAATACAACATAGCTTCTGGGAGCATGGATTTTAAGGCCACTATATTAAGCATTCTAGTCTTCCTGTGCTTTCTCTCAATTCTGTAAACTTGTCCTCCTTATTGTCCTCATTTTGTTTCTCCTTCCTCTGTAAGATGCGGACAGCAAAGAGCTGTCATTAGACCCTGAAATGTTGCCATGATTTTTTTGGGGCAGGGGAGGGAATTGGGATCTTCCAAAAATTCTTTCTCCTTCATCCTGTTAATTACGGGTCCCATGAAGCACGTAAGAAAACAATTACTGACGAGGGGGCCAGAAATCCCCTGGACACATTATTTTCTCTCTTAAAAGCCTCAATAAAATATGGAGTATTGGTCACTAATGGTTTTTAGGCTATGGCCACATAGAAATCCTGGTGTCACACCACCAATAAAAGTGAATGACACTGCAGATAAGTACTGCAGCCATGAAATTAAAAGATGCTTACTCCTTGGAAGGAAAGCTGACAAACACAGAAAGCATATTAAAAAGAAGGGACATCACTTTGCTGACAAATGTCCATATAGTCACAGCTGTGGTTCTTCCAGTAGTCATGTAAGGATGTGAGTCGGACCATAAAGAAGGCTGAGGGCCAAAGAACTGATGCCTTTGAACTGTGGTGCTGGAGAAGACTCTCGAGTCCCTTGGACTGCAAAGAAATCAAACCAGCCAATCCTAAAGGAAATCAACTCTGAATATTAACTGAAAAGACCGATGCTGAAGCTGAAATTAATACTTTGGCCATCTGATTTGAAGAGGCAACTCACCAGAAAAGACACTGGTGCTAAGAAAGATTGAGGGCAGGAGGAGAAGGGGATGACAGGGACGAGATGGCTGGATGGTGTATAATTAATCACCTTCATATCAAATAAGCAAGAACTGCCCTGTCCATGTCCCCCTCTCCCCAGATTCTGGCATGTATGCCAAATGTACCTGTCATCCCCTCCTTTTTGATTCAAACTTAAATTTCAAATCTTCAGATCTTTAGCAGTAGAGAGTAAGTTCATTAAGGGCAGCTCAAAATACAAATATTTTTCATTACTGTAGGCAGCCTGTGGTTACTCAGACTTATTACAAGACAATACAACATAGCTTCTGGGAGCATGGATTTTAAGGCCACTATATTAAGCATTCTAGTCTTCCTGTGCTTTCTCTCAATTCTGTAAACTTGTCCTCCTTATTGTCCTCATTTTGTTTCTCCTTCCTCTGTAAGATGCGGACAGCAAAGAGCTGTCATTAGACCCTGAAATGTTGCCATGATTTTTTTGGGGCAGGGGAGGGAATTGGGATCTTCCAAAAATTCTTTCTCCTTCATCCTGTTAATTACGGGTCCCATGAAGCACGTAAGAAAACAATTACTGACGAGGGGGCCAGAAATCCCCTGGACACATTATTTTCTCTCTTAAAAGCCTCAATAAAATATGGAGTATTGGTCACTAATGGTTTTTAGGCTATGGCCACATAGAAATCCTGGTGTCACACCACCAATAAAAGTGAATGACACTGCAGATAAGTACTGCAGCCATGAAATTAAAAGATGCTTACTCCTTGGAAGGAAAGCTGACAAACACAGAAAGCATATTAAAAAGAAGGGACATCACTTTGCTGACAAATGTCCATATAGTCACAGCTGTGGTTCTTCCAGTAGTCATGTAAGGATGTGAGTCGGACCATAAAGAAGGCTGAGGGCCAAAGAACTGATGCCTTTGAACTGTGGTGCTGGAGAAGACTCTCGAGTCCCTTGGACTGCAAAGAAATCAAACCAGCCAATCCTAAAGGAAATCAACTCTGAATATTAACTGAAAAGACCGATGCTGAAGCTGAAATTAATACTTTGGCCATCTGATTTGAAGAGGCAACTCACCAGAAAAGACACTGGTGCTAAGAAAGATTGAGGGCAGGAGGAGAAGGGGATGACAGGGGACGAGATGGCTGGATGGTGTCACCGATTCAATGGACACGCATTTGAGCAAACTCTGGGAGATAGTGAAGGACAGGAAAGCCTGGCGTGCTGCAGTCTTTGGGGGTAACAAAGACTTGGACGGGACGGAGCGATTGTACAATAAAAACAAGACAAATCTGAAAGTCCAGGATTTCCAACAAAATGGAAATTTAAAGGGACTCGACCCAAAAATATAAAGAAATCTTTGTTGTTACTGTTTAGTTGCTAAGTCTTGTTCAACTCTCTGCGACCCCAGGGACTGTAGCCCACCAGGCTCCTCTGTCCATGGGATTCTCCAGGTAAGACCACTAGAGTGAGTTGCCATGTCCTCCTCCAGGGCATCTTCCTGACCCAGAGGTGGAACCGTGTCTCCTGTGTCTTTCATTCTGGCAGGCAGGTTCTTCACCACCAGCACCACCTGGGATGCCCTCATGGGGTATATATATTCCCAAACTCATCTTCTTATATACACTAAATGTTTACAGCTGTTTACATGTCAATTATATCTCAATAAAAGTTTTTTAAAATAGTTTAAAAAAATGAATGACACTTTCCATTAATTTCAGATAGTAAGTTAGTGAAGAGAATTATTTTCAATTTAACTTGCTATTTTAATTGTTCTTCAAATAATGAGGCTGCTGGTGTTTACAAAAACTCAAACCATCTCACTGTCCTGATCGGTATATCTATATATATATAGATATCTATCTATCTATCTATCTATATATATATATATATTTTTTAGGCATATATATACCGATCTCTAGCTAGTAAACCTGCCCTGGTTTGAGCAGTGCGTTAAACACACTGCTTAGGTATTCCTGGAACGAGCTCCTCTCGGGAGCCCGGGCTGCGTAGGTTCTCCGCAGACAACTGAAGCGGCGGTTGGGGCCGCCGACCCGGGGCTCCAGGGGCTCCCCGCAAAGGCCGGAGCGCTCTGCACCCCAGAAAGTGGCCCGTGCTCCCAGCCTCCGCACTCACGGCCTCCTTCTCGAACATGCTAGGCCTCCTGTCTTTGCGAGGCATCGGCGGCGGCGGTGTTGGCGGGTAAGAAAGATTGAGGGCAGGAGGAGAAGGGATGACAGGGCGAGATGGATGGTGTCACCGATTCAATGGACACGCATTTGAGCAAACTCTGGGAGATAGTGAAGGACAGGAAAGCCTGGCGTGCTGCAGTCTTTGGGGTAACAAAGACTTGGACGGACGGAGCGATTGTACAATAAAACAAGACAAATCTGAAAGTCCAGGATTTCCAACAAAATGGAAATTTAAAGGGACTCGACCCAAAAATATAAAGAAATCTTTGTTGTTACTGTTTAGTTGCTAAGTCTTGTTCAACTCTCTGCGACCCCAGGGACTGTAGCCCACCAGGCTCCTCTGTCCATGGGATTCTCCAGGTAAGACCACTAGAGTGAGTTGCCATGTCCTCCTCCAGGGCATCTTCCTGACCCAGAGGTGGAACCGTGTCTCCTGTGTCTTTCATTCTGGCAGGCAGGTTCTTCACCACCAGCACCACCTGGGATGCCCTCATGGGGTATATATATTCCCAAACTCATCTTCTTATATACACTAAATGTTTACAGCTGTTTACATGTCAATTATATCTCAATAAAAGGTTTTTAAAATAGTTTAAAAAAATGAATGACACTTTCCATTAATTTCAGATAGTAAGTTAGTGAAGAGAATTATTTTCAATTTAACTTGCTATTTTAATTGTTCTTCAAATAATGAGGCTGCTGGTGTTTACAAAAACTCAAACCATCTCACTGTCCTGATCGGTATATCTATATATATATAGATATCTATCTATCTATCTATCTATATATATATATATATTTTTTAGGCATATATATACCGATCTCTAGCTAGTAAACCTGCCCCTGGTTTGAGCAGTGCGTTAAACACACTGCTTAGGTATTCCTGGAACGAGCTCCTCTCGGGAGCCCGGGCTGCGTAGGTTCTCCGCAGACAACTGAAGCGGCGGTTGGGGCCGCCGACCCGGGGCTCCAGGGGCTCCCCGCAAAGGCCGGAGCGCTCTGCACCCCAGAAAGTGGCCCGTGCTCCCAGCCTCCGCACTCACGGCCTCCTTCTCGAACATGCTAGGCCTCCTGTCTTTGCGAGGCATCGGCGGCGGCGGCTGAGACGCCGCGGGCGCGGACGATTTCGCGCCCCGGCCGCGTCCCTCCATCGCGCCGACTCTCCGGGAGCCGAGTCAGCCGCCCTAACGCCCCCGCCGCGGCCGCCTCGGGCCAGGACCGCGCGGCCGGAAGTGCGCCGCGGGGCGGAGCGTGGCCGGAAGTGCGCGGCCAGAAGTGCGCCGCGGGGCGGGGCGCGGCGCTGCGCGTCATCCCTCGGCGCCGCGACGGAGCCGGAAGCCGCGGAGGTGGAGTCGGGGCAGCCAGTGTCCGCCCCGCTCTCGTACTCCCCGGCGTCGCACGGCCCGCCTTTCTGGGGCGCGGGGCCCGGCTGCAGTCCGCGAAGACGCGGCGGGAGGGCCAAAGCTGCGGTCGGTCCGGGGCCGCGGGCGGGCACGCAGAGCGCGCGGTGGCTCTTCGCCTGGGCGCTGACCGGCCTTCGCCGCTGGAGGAGCGGGTCTCTAGGGGAGAGCTCGGCGATGTGCGAGGTATGTTTGGCGATTCCCGCCTCTGGTCCACACTGGCAGATTAGAATTGTATTGACCTTTTAAGGCCACTTTGATAACGTAAAACCAAACCACCAGGGTCTCATTTACTGGCCGTAGAACGGATTTGGTGGGGTTGCCTCACTAAAAGGATTTTACTTTCCTCTCCCAGGGATTTCAGTGTCAATCGATGATCTGTGAACAGTTGTAGCAATAGCGGCTATTTTCCGAGTCCTGTGTGCTAGGCGCTTTTCCAGTGTCGTCTCTGATTACTGCAGCCGTAGCAGGTGATAATGTTTTGCACGGTTGTACACTTAGAAAGCCTCGGGTATGTTAAGTAACTTTTTCAAGACCAGAGGTAGAAGAGAGTCTGAGGAATAATTTAAATTAAGATCATTCTAGGTGTAAAGCACAGCCCATTTGCACTACATGCTGCTCTGGGCAAGACATCAAAGTATCAAAAATGACACGGAGAGGGTCCCTTCACATGCAGGGTTTATGGCTTCTAATGGGAGGACAGGCATGTTGCTAAGTGTAACACGCAGGAAGTTAAATTTCTGGCCAGGAGTGGCAGTTAAAGCGTTGCAGCATCCAATGTTGATTTGAGTGAGATTGGGTTTTATTTCTTGATTAACAGCAGGGTCTTGTCTAAGAGAGTATAAGCTTAGGAGTTTACCTAGAAGCCGGTGTCTAGAATTGAATACCTATTGGTAGGAGTAGGATGTAGCCATCCCCCACATCTGAAGGTTTTGGAGCCCCAGGGGAGTCCATTTCAACTCAGGGTGAAAGTGTTGGATACTCAGTCCAGTAGGACTTTTTTGCAACCCCATGGACTGTAGCCCACCAGGCTCCTCTGTCCATGGAATTCTCCAGGCAAGCGTCCTGTGGGTTGCCATTCCCTTTTCCAGGGGGTCTTCCCAACCCAGGAATTGAACCCTGGTATCCTGCATTGCAGGTAGATTCGTTACTGGCAAGGCCACCGACTCAGGGTAGGTGGAGTCACTCATTCATTGAACTCTTGTTTTGCATTTGCTGTGTGTGGGCCTCTGCTATGTCCTGGGCATACAGCGTTGTGTAAGGACTGCAGCTGGCTGGGGTGAAGCTCTTGGGGACGGGAAGAGGGGACAGATTAGAATTGTATTGACCTTTTAAGGCCACTTTGATAACGTAAAACCAAACCACCAGGGTCTCATTTACTGGCCGTAGAACGGATTTGGTGGGGTTGCCTCACTAAAAGGATTTTACTTTCCTCTCCCAGGGATTTCAGTGTCAATCGATGATCTGTGAACAGTTGTAGCAATAGCGGCTATTTTCCGAGTCCTGTGTGCTAGGCGCTTTTCCAGTGTCGTCTCTGATTACTGCAGCCGTAGCAGGTGATAATGTTTTGCACGGTTGTACACTTAGAAAGCCTCGGGTATGTTAAGTAACTTTTTCAAGACCAGAGGTAGAAGAGAGTCTGAGGAATAATTTAAATTAAGATCATTCTAGGTGTAAAGCACAGCCCATTTGCACTACATGCTGCTCTGGGCAAGACATCAAAGTATCAAAAATGACACGGAGAGGGTCCCTTCACATGCAGGGTTTATGGCTTCTAATGGGAGGACAGGCATGTTGCTAAGTGTAACACGCAGGAAGTTAAATTTCTGGCCAGGAGTGGCAGTTAAAGCGTTGCAGCATCCAATGTTGATTTGAGTGAGATTGGGTTTTATTTCTTGATTAACAGCAGGGTCTTGTCTAAGAGAGTATAAGCTTAGGAGTTTACCTAGAAGCCGGTGTCTAGAATTGAATACCTATTGGTAGGAGTAGGATGTAGCCATCCCCCACATCTGAAGGTTTTGGAGCCCCAGGGGAGTCCATTTCAACTCAGGGTGAAAGTGTTGGATACTCAGTCCAGTAGGACTTTTTTGCAACCCCATGGACTGTAGCCCACCAGGCTCCTCTGTCCATGGAATTCTCCAGGCAAGCGTCCTGTGGGTTGCCATTCCCTTTTCCAGGGGGTCTTCCCAACCCAGGAATTGAACCCTGGTATCCTGCATTGCAGGTAGATTCGTTACTGGCAAGGCCACCGACTCAGGGTAGGTGGAGTCACTCATTCATTGAACTCTTGTTTTGCATTTGCTGTGTGTGGGCCTCTGCTATGTCCTGGGCATACAGCGTTGTGTAAGGACTGCAGCTGGCTGGGGTGAAGCTCTTGGGGACGGGAAGAGGGGACAGGGTGACAGCGTGGTGCTGGCTGGGATGGCGGGACTGCAGCTGAGGGAGCTGCAGGACTACTAATGCCGGAACGTGGGCGCCTGGTAACTGGACACATCCATGCAGACCCCAGGTCTGTCTGAGGCCAGAATGTGATCTCTTTGCAGGTCTATAGAATGATCTTAGTGTAATGGCAGGAACATTATGAAAAATTGATTTGATTTAATCCTTCATGAAAAAGCAACAAGGCAGCTTATTTTCTGATTTTCATAGCCCTCGTTAAAAAATGCTTGTTTCATAATTTTGGAATAGCTTGTGAGTGCTGAAAGGAATAATGCACTATCTATAAAGTATCCTGAGTTTCTGTAAATTCTTATGTTAAATATTTGTTTAATAAAATAGCTTAATATCTTTAAACATTTATTTGGAAATATTTGTATAAGTAATCTTCAGTTAATATTTAATCACAGTGTTTTAATCATATAGTTCTCTTGACAACCAGAAAGTGTGTTAACACAATAGCTATGCCTGAGTATACTTAGAACAGAATTCTCTTGTGACTTAAATATATACTAAGACTAATTTTTCTTGTTGAAGAGTGTGCTTTATGTTTTATATTTCAGATATTAATAGGGGAGCCTATTACCACCTGCCTTTCTCCTTCAGTGTATGATATGATCTGTAAACTTGGGTTTGAAGTCGGGGAAAACTGCGATATAAATAGTATTGTAACTGAAAATGGCAACGTATGCTGGAAGACAATTACAGACTGCGTGGTCTATACAGAATCAGGTTTGTGCTTTGCTGCAGCCTAATTGCCCGTCAGTACTGTTCCCTTTAAAATGTCTTAACCTGTAAACTTTCCCTTTCTGTCCGTTGCTTTTTGGGTGAGGAGATGTTATATTAGTAGCACAGGCTTAACTCAAAAGAGAGAAGGAATTGGTTTGCAAAGAGGGGGAACGAGACCAGAGAAGCACTGGAGCGTTGAGGGAAGGCGGGGCTGCAGAGCCAGGAGTCAGAGGAAGGATCAGAGCCGAGGGCTGAGGGGCTCTCGGCTCACGGCCTATGTGGCAGGTCAAAAGGGAAGAAGATGGAAGTCATGGGCTAAAGGTTTGGAGTGGCCAGTGGCTCCTGCAGTTATTTTCAGTGTCTTCTAGGCATTATTGTACATTTTTTAAGGTAGGGATGTGGGTTGGAATGTTTAAAAATAGTTATAAAGATTATAAGCGAGCATGCCTTGGCCCAGCAGTTCCATCCGGGAGCATACCAGACAGACACAGCTCAGGTGTGAACAGGTGCTTGGGCCAGGCTGTTCCTTGCAGTGTTTTGTAACAGAGAAAGAAGGAAAAGAGAACACCGGAGATAGCCAGGTGTCACCCAGTCAAGCAGTACGGGCTTGGTTAAGCCAGCTCTGAAAACTGCATGCCAGGGAACATTGTGCTGTGGTGAAAGACCCTGGCGAGGCGCGTGTTCCTGGTCCAGAAATCTCTGAGCGGTGTGGCTGAGAGTAAATATTTGTATAAGTAATCTTCAGTTAATATTTAATCACAGTGTTTTAATCATATAGTTCTCTTGACAACCAGAAAGTGTGTTAACACAATAGCTATGCCTGAGTATACTTAGAACAGAATTCTCTTGTGACTTAAATATATACTAAGACTAATTTTTCTTGTTGAAGAGTGTGCTTTATGTTTTATATTTCAGATATTAATAGGGGAGCCTATTACCACCTGCCTTTCTCCTTCAGTGTATGATATGATCTGTAAACTTGGGTTTGAAGTCGGGGAAAACTGCGATATAAATAGTATTGTAACTGAAAATGGCAACGTATGCTGGAAGACAATTACAGACTGCGTGGTCTATACAGAATCAGGTTTGTGCTTTGCTGCAGCCTAATTGCCCGTCAGTACTGTTCCCTTTAAAATGTCTTAACCTGTAAACTTTCCCTTTCTGTCCGTTGCTTTTTGGGTGAGGAGATGTTATATTAGTAGCACAGGCTTAACTCAAAAGAGAGAAGGAATTGGTTTGCAAAGAGGGGGAACGAGACCAGAGAAGCACTGGAGCGTTGAGGGAAGGCGGGGCTGCAGAGCCAGGAGTCAGAGGAAGGATCAGAGCCGAGGGCTGAGGGGCTCTCGGCTCACGGCCTATGTGGCAGGTCAAAAGGGAAGAAGATGGAAGTCATGGGCTAAAGGTTTGGAGTGGCCAGTGGCTCCTGCAGTTATTTTCAGTGTCTTCTAGGCATTATTGTACATTTTTTAAGGTAGGGATGTGGGTTGGAATGTTTAAAAATAGTTATAAAGATTATAAGCGAGCATGCCTTGGCCCAGCAGTTCCATCCGGGAGCATACCAGACAGACACAGCTCAGGTGTGAACAGGTGCTTGGGCCAGGCTGTTCCTTGCAGTGTTTTGTAACAGAGAAAGAAGGAAAAGAGAACACCGGAGATAGCCAGGTGTCACCCAGTCAAGCAGTACGGGCTTGGTTAAGCCAGCTCTGAAAACTGCATGCCAGGGAACATTGTGCTGTGGTGAAAGACCCTGGCGAGGCGCGTGTTCCTGGTCCAGAAATCTCTCTGAGCGGTGTGGCTGAGAGTAAAAGTAGGACTGGGTATTTGTATTATTTGCTTGTGTGTGTATGAATATTTCTAAATACACCCAAGAAATGTGTAACAGTAGCTGCAGTAGGAAGGAGAACTGATAGCAGAAGGAAGACTTTTGCCCTTAAAAAGGTGAAAAATATAAATATTTTTTGGTTGTGAGCCATGTGAATGGTCAGCCAAACTTACTAAGAAAAAAATAAAACCAAAAATTCACATTATATGTTCCAAAATAATAATAATTATTATCAATGACATTGTAAATCTCATAGTCTTAATAATGTTATATTAAAAAATGAGGTTAAAGTACATATAAAATACAGACCTGATTTTGTACAAACTTATATACAGGTAAAGACATTTTAAAAATGTTTATTCTCTTATTTGAACTTTTCTGTATTTTTCAAACTCTGGCAGCTCTCCTTTTATAATCAGATAAACACTATGTAACTTATTTTCCACAACCTGAGTTCTTTGTTATAAGTTCAGTTATAAACTGGCTGTCAATTTCGGGGAAATTTCATGATTAAAGCGCTTTGGTGATTTAGACATTTTTGTCCCAAGGTCTAGAGCTGTGGCGCTAACTTGCTTTCTGGTCCCCGAAGCCCAGGGTGTGGACTACGGCAGGAGCGTGAGGCTGCTGGGCCCTCTCTGCGCAGCGGTCCACGTCCATCTGTCGTCTCTGACCCAGAGGCAGTTTGAAGTGCGATACGCGTCGGCGCTCCAGTGGACAGGTGTTCCAGAGGTGTGGGCTTTCAGCAGCCTCTTAGAAATCACTTGGGGCCCTCGCTCCGGCTGGGTTTAGAGGTGTCTGCTCGTCGTCTGGGCCCCTGGCTGAGGAGGCTGAGTGTCCCGACGGAAGGCGGGAGCTGCCGCGCGGCCCGGGCTGAGGGCCGTGCTTTGCTCAGAGGACCGGGGTCCGGGCGTGGTTTGGTGCGTGGGTGCTCGTCCTGGGACAGAGAATGGACAGCTCCTGAGAACAGAGACGCCTCACAGACCGATGGTCAGGCGTGCTGAGACCTGGGGCCGGGCCCTCGAGGCGGGCGCCGGGGCTGTCGAGGGCGGCAGGACGGGGCGCGGGAGCTCGGGCGAGCCTTGCTGAGGGTGGTCTGCGGGCCGGCTCAGCTCGACCGTTCTCCTCGGCGCAGTCGGGTCCCAGGAGAGCAGTGGCTCCGAAAGGCCTGATTCCGGAGCACGGGGGTCTCCTCCCGCGGAGCCGAGGGCCGCCCTTCCCCTGTGTGGTCGTTCCTCCAGCGGCAGGCCGAGCTGCCCGTGTTTATCTCGTTTTAAGACGTAATCAGAATGAGCTGTGAGCTTTCGGTCAAAGTATTTGACTTTTCAGTTTACAGTTGTGCCAGATTTACTGCTTTTAATGAACATTTGCTTCTTGAAGACTTTCCCCAAAGTCCCTTAGGTAGTCAGACGTTTTTCTTGACTCTATATCTTGTTGTATTTATATAGAAAATGTTTACCTATACCAAAAAAGTCATTAAAATACACCAGTTGAAATCTTTAGAGGACTGACTTTCATTAATAGAATTGTGACTTTGAGAAATAGTGCTTATTGATACCAATTCTGAAATGTGTCTTATTCTAAACAGTTGTTTCCTGAAATACTTGGGACCTTGGGAAGTCTCGAGTCTCCCAGTGTTTCTCTCGGCCTCATGAAGCTGACGTCCTGTCTGGAGCGAGCTCTGGGTGATGTAAGTGTGAGCCAGTTTTCACTGTTGGCCCCGTGAGTGGCTGAATGGATAGTAAACTCTTGCAGGTTCACGCAGATTTCTTTTTTAAAGAGATTTTTCTTTTTCTTTTTTTCAACTTCATGCCACAAGCTCTTTTTTATTGATTTATTTTCATCCGCCTTTATTCTTTGGCCTGTGGGGACCTCCCATCGCAGTGGCCTCTCTTGTTGCAGGGTACCGGCTCAGGGCGCATGCGCTCCAGAGCGCTGGCTAGTAACTGGACACACCAGTCCAGCCGCTCCACGACCCATGGGATCTTCCCGGGCCAGGGATTGAACCGGCGCCCCTTGCACTGCAAGGCGGACTCTACCCACTGGACCGCCAGGGAAGCCCTCCCTCAGATTTCTTGATTTTGATTATTGTTTTCCTGTACAATCACTTAGCGCCAATTTTTAAAATACTTTTCTTTGAGTCGTCGTGAGATGAGCCACATCAGTGTCTTCAGTGCTCTCCTCCCCTCACTTGTACAGACACTTGCTGTGTGGGTGACACTTTGGTTAATGACGTTTGGCTCATTGTAATATAGTTGTTACACACGTTTGTTTGGATTTCAGGTATATTTACTTATTGGGAAGGACTGCCCCTTTCTTCTAAGAGATCTGCTTGCATCTGAGGAGCTCGCACAAGTCTTTGGGCAGCCTGTGGTAAGCTTGTTCTCTTAAAAATGATGGAGAAACAGCACAAAACAATCAATGTTAGCTGTTACAGTCTGTTTCTCAAAAATTGATGCTGTGTTAGGAAAAATGTTTCAGTGATTCAGACTTACTTTCCTTTCCCACAGTGCCCTTCTAGCCCAAATTGCCATCCTTGCAGCCAAAAGACCCTCCCGTGTCCTGGTGTTAGTGTGCCTTGATGGTCGCCTCCGGCGCGACGGCCTCAGGCATAGGAACTTCAGGCGTGATGAGCAGGGGTGGCTCTGGACGAACAGACTCTGACATAATAAATACATGCATAAAATATTGTTTTGTTAATATTTATTACATTTACTATGTGATGAAAATATTAAAAAGGGTCATTCCTTGGGAAGTCTCGAGTCTCCCAGTGTTTCTCTCGGCCTCATGAAGCTGACGTCCTGTCTGGAGCGAGCTCTGGGTGATGTAAGTGTGAGCCAGTTTTCACTGTTGGCCCCGTGAGTGGCTGAATGGATAGTAAACTCTTGCAGGTTCACGCAGATTTCTTTTTTAAAGAGATTTTTCTTTTTCTTTTTTTCAACTTCATGCCACAAGCTCTTTTTTATTGATTTATTTTCATCCGCCTTTATTCTTTGGCCTGTGGGGACCTCCCATCGCAGTGGCCTCTCTTGTTGCAGGGTACCGGCTCAGGGCGCATGCGCTCCAGAGCGCTGGCTAGTAACTGGACACACCAGTCCAGCCGCTCCACGACCCATGGGATCTTCCCGGGCCAGGGATTGAACCGGCGCCCCTTGCACTGCAAGGCGGACTCTACCCACTGGACCGCCAGGGAAGCCCTCCCTCAGATTTCTTGATTTTGATTATTGTTTTCCTGTACAATCACTTAGCGCCAATTTTTAAAATACTTTTCTTTGAGTCGTCGTGAGATGAGCCACATCAGTGTCTTCAGTGCTCTCCTCCCCTCACTTGTACAGACACTTGCTGTGTGGGTGACACTTTGGTTAATGACGTTTGGCTCATTGTAATATAGTTGTTACACACGTTTGTTTGGATTTCAGGTATATTTACTTATTGGGAAGGACTGCCCCTTTCTTCTAAGAGATCTGCTTGCATCTGAGGAGCTCGCACAAGTCTTTGGGCAGCCTGTGGTAAGCTTGTTCTCTTAAAAATGATGGAGAAACAGCACAAAACAATCAATGTTAGCTGTTACAGTCTGTTTCTCAAAAATTGATGCTGTGTTAGGAAAAAATGTTTCAGTGATTCAGACTTACTTTCCTTTCCCACAGTGCCCTTCTAGCCCAAATTGCCATCCTTGCAGCCAAAAGACCCTCCCGTGTCCTGGTGTTAGTGTGCCTTGATGGTCGCCTCCGGCGCGACGGCCTCAGGCATAGGAACTTCAGGCGTGATGAGCAGGGGTGGCTCTGGACGAACAGACTCTGACATAATAAATACATGCATAAAATATTGTTTTGTTAATATTTATTACATTTACTATGTGATGAATATATATTATTAAAATATTGTTTATTATTTTTAAAAGTCGATGTTTTTAACATGTGAGAGAGTATGCTCTTTGCAGCTATTGAAACTCACAGTGAAAAGAAATTTAGATGCCAGTTAAAAAGCACGTACTTTTCAAAATCTTTGAGAGGCCACTTGATCAAGATCGTCTAAGACCAGGGAGGAACCTTCAGGCAGCTGAGTAAGGCAGGTCGAGGTGAAGAGGGAAGTCAGGGTGGTGCCCGCCCGGAGAACGTTCACAAGCAGGACTTCCTGGAAGCTCTGTCGTCACAGAGGCTCTCCCGAGGTCCCTGGCGTCCTTGCCCTAGGCGGCTCGGGGCCGCGTCCTGTGCTGGGGAGCACGGCGCGAAGTGCAGGCTGCTTGGAGTCGCACCGAAGCCTGGGGCAGGCCCGGTGCTTTGGCTCTGCCCTCTGCCTTCTGCCCATGTCGTCCAGTGAACCTTCTGCCCACCCGCAGTCCTTTTAGCTCCCGGATAGTTTTCCTGGTTTATTGGCATATATATATATGTGTGTGTGTGATTGCCCAGATGGAATGAACAACTGGTTTAAAATAACAGTAAATTTAAAACAAGTGATATTTAATTGTTAATAATGTTATATAAACATAATTATTGATATTTAATTGTGGTTTAGTCGCTAAGTCCCGTCTGACTCTTGAGACCCCGAGGGCTGTGGCTTGCCAGGCTTCTTTGTCCATGGGATTCTCCAAGGAAAGAATACTAGAGTGGGTTGCCATTTCCTTCTCCAAAATGATGGAGAAACAGCACAAAACAATCAATGTTAGCTGTTACAGTCTGTTTCTCAAAAATTGATGCTGTGTTAGGAAAAATGTTTCAGTGATTCAGACTTACTTTCCTTTCCCACAGTGCCCTTCTAGCCCAAATTGCCATCCTTGCAGCCAAAAGACCCTCCCGTGTCCTGGTGTTAGTGTGCCTTGATGGTCGCCTCCGGCGCGACGGCCTCAGGCATAGGAACTTCAGGCGTGATGAGCAGGGGTGGCTCTGGACGAACAGACTCTGACATAATAAATACATGCATAAAATATTGTTTTGTTAATATTTATTACATTTACTATGTGATGAATATATATTATTAAAATATTGTTTATTATTTTTAAAAGTCGATGTTTTTAACATGTGAGAGAGTATGCTCTTTGCAGCTATTGAAACTCACAGTGAAAAGAAATTTAGATGCCAGTTAAAAAGCACGTACTTTTCAAAATCTTTGAGAGGCCACTTGATCAAGATCGTCTAAGACCAGGGAGGAACCTTCAGGCAGCTGAGTAAGGCAGGTCGAGGTGAAGAGGGAAGTCAGGGTGGTGCCCGCCCGGAGAACGTTCACAAGCAGGACTTCCTGGAAGCTCTGTCGTCACAGAGGCTCTCCCGAGGTCCCTGGCGTCCTTGCCCTAGGCGGCTCGGGGCCGCGTCCTGTGCTGGGGAGCACGGCGCGAAGTGCAGGCTGCTTGGAGTCGCACCGAAGCCTGGGGCAGGCCCGGTGCTTTGGCTCTGCCCTCTGCCTTCTGCCCATGTCGTCCAGTGAACCTTCTGCCCACCCGCAGTCCTTTTAGCTCCCGGATAGTTTTCCTGGTTTATTGGCATATATATATATGTGTGTGTGTGTGATTGCCCAGATGGAATGAACAACTGGTTTAAAATAACAGTAAATTTAAAACAAGTGATATTTAATTGTTAATAATGTTATATAAACATAATTATTGATATTTAATTGTGGTTTAGTCGCTAAGTCCCGTCTGACTCTTGAGACCCCGAGGGCTGTGGCTTGCCAGGCTTCTTTGTCCATGGGATTCTCCAAGGAAAGAATACTAGAGTGGGTTGCCATTTCCTTCTCCAAGCAAAGTTTAATCAAGGGCATTTAATTAAGTTAGTATTAAAGTATTTTAAATTAGTGTGAGAGCAAGACTCCCAGAAGTGTGGAAGGACCGGCTGTCAGACATTTTGGTGCTTAGTTGAAGCCCCTCGCTAAGTCCCTGCCCCGGGGCATCAGAGCGCCTGTTCCCTCGTCCCAGCCCGTCTGCAGCCGCACGGAGCCGCTGCAGTCCTCGCCTGGATCTCCCGGAGGCTCGACTCCTTTCCCGTGACGGGGGTTTGAGGCCACGTCGTCTCCGCGGTTCTGCGTTGCCCGAGTGGCCTCTGACGCGTGGCGCTCCACGCCCGGGGGACGCCGGGCCGCTGCGGGGGCGGCTGGACGGGCAGGGTCCTTGCACGGGAAGGTCTTCGCTTTGGCCGACGGAAGGACAGAGCGGTTGGACAGGAGGCAGAGCTTTTTTGTCTGCAGACCGGGCCTCGGCGTGTGGCATGGAAGCAGTGCGTCCCCGGGGGTCCCATCCCGCCGTGGCTCTGTGGCCTCTGAACCGCGGGCTCGCCCTCTTGCTGGTGTGCCTCTCACGGGCAGGGTGGAAATACAGCGTCTCCCTCAGAGGTGGTCCCGAGGGTGAGCAAGTGAGAAGCACACACGGAGTGCGCTTGACGGGAGTGCTCAGCCTGCGCTGGTTTATTGCTGTGGCCGTCGTCACTCTGCACGCTGGGTCCCTTCGGTTCCGGGAGGAGAGCTCGTGAGACCCCGGGCGTGCTGGTTTCCCAGTGGCTCAGTGCCCCGCCTCTCTCCTAGATGGACGTGCTCAAGGTCTTCGTGGGCTCTCCGTGTGGACTCAACCTCCGCAACGTGCTGTGGCACGGCTTTGCAGCCCCTCAGGAAGTTCCGCCAAAGTAAGGTGCTTGGGGAGGGATGCTCATTTTGCATATGTTAAGGGGTCTGTTTTATTGTGAATTTCACATCCAGGAAAGATGTGTTGTGAGAAAAATAAGAGTTTGAGTTCAGGATGCTGAAGATAAAACTGACTGTTGGTGGCAGAGTGGCTGGCATGGTGTAGGGGTCCGGAGGCGGGAGTGGTGAGGCGTGTGGGTCCCTGCCCGTGGGGCCCTGGGCTGCAGCTCGCAGGTTTCTGAGAGGTCACTGGTCCTCCCGACCACTGCACAGTTTCATCCCACAGCCAGGGGGGTATCTGCAATTTAATCCTGTTTTGCTTTCTTAATTTTAAGTCTTTTTTAAAGTAGAATTTTTTTTTTTAAAGATTTGTTTATTTATTTACTTTGGGCGGGGGTCGGGTTGGGGAAAGAGGGGAGCAGGCGGGCCACTTCTATTGGTCTTTCATTTCTCTATTTTCATCCGTCTTTGTTCTTTGGCTCCTGTGAGCCTCCCATCACGGTGGCGTCTGTTGTCGCAGAGCGCCGGCTCTGGGCGCATGCGCTCCAGAGCTCCGGCTCGGTCATTGGACACATCAGTCAAGCCACTCCGCAGCACGTGGGATCCTCCCAGGCCAGGGATTGAACCGGCGCCCCTTGGCACTGCAAGGCAGTGTCCTTACCCACTGGACCACCAGGGGAAGCCCTAAAGTAGAATTTTTTATATGTGTGCTGAGTTCACGTTTCTAACAGACCCCTATGGGATGTCCCACTAGATACTGCTCGATGATGGTGATGTTGATGGCAGGATTGGGTCAGCTACTGAAGGGTTACCTTCACCGGACTGAACTCACCTTGGCACATCGACCTTTCGTAACTCTTAGAAGCTTAGAGGATTTGATCATTTTCCCAGGCAAGTAGCACATTTCACATTTTCCCCTTACTGTATCTTTGTAAAGTTATTTATAGAATTATTAAGTAGCATGGAGACTTGAGCTCTGTGGGTGGAATTATTCGCTAGGGGCAGCATGCCTTGAAATGAAGAATCTCTTAAACTTTGCTGCATGAATCCTTCCCTCTTCCCACAGTGCCCCCAGGGTTTTGGTGGGGAGTCTGAGAGTTGTGGCTGGTGAATCAATAGTATTGTTATTGGTCAATAATATTAATAATACTGATCAACGTCAGTAACACTAATCAATATGAGTCAGTATTAATGATGCAGTTAGTTCATCGTGCACATGTGTTGGCACACACGTAGCCTTGGCCAGTTTGTGACGTGCGCTCCCGTCTCCTCTCAGCTCTCGTGCTTTGGCTCTCGTAATCGTTGGGCCAGAAGTGCCACGGGTGTAGGTGTTCTCCTGCATCATCTTGGACTTCCCTGGTGGCTCCGTGGTAGAGACCCGCCTGCCAGTGCAGGAGGTGCTGGGTCAGTCACTGGGTCGGGAAGATCCCCTAGAGGAGGAAACGGCAACCCACTCCCAGTAGTCTGGCCGTGGAAACCCTTGAACAGAGGAGCCTGGCGGGCCACTGGCCATGGGGTCACAAAGAGTCGGGCGTGACTTAGCAACTAAACAGTAGCAAATACCATCCTTTTTGTTTTTCATGACAAGTCACTTGCCAGGCTAATGGGGCTGAGGACACAGGACTTTGACGGAGCAGGTAGCCCTGTGCCTGGTCCAGGCCCGCTGCTTTCCTCCGTGGCAGCAGAGGGGCCGTGTCTGCACCTGCCAGTGTGCGCCCCGGAGCACGCGGTACAGAGCAGCGTGACCTCAGCCGTCTTGGCCTTTTTGTGCCATGGATCCCTGTGGTAGTCTGGTGACTGCCAGTAGCATGTAGTTTTAAGACTTTACTTTTGTAGAGCACTTTTAAATTTACAACAAAATCAGGAGGAGGGGCAGGGTCCCCACGCGTGCCCCACCGCCCCCTCGTTGGCATCTCTCACCAGGTGGACGTTTGTTACCACGGACGGACGCACCTGTGTGGACACGGCATGACCACCTCGAGTCCAGAGTTTGCCTTGGGTTCCCTTTGGCCTCCTGTGTCTTAGAAGATGGATTTGTTTGCTTGTCAGTGTGGTCAGCTAGTTGCCCTTGAGCTCCTCTGCTCGTCCGTTGCAGCCTGAATCCTGGTGCTGTTGCCCGGGCCCCCAGGGTGCCTCTGGTCATGGACAGCCTGGCCGTGCTCCAGTGTCTCGCTCTCAGGTGGCTCGCGCGGCCCATGGTCCATCTTCTTAGGGAGATCGGCCCAGTCACACGTTTCTTCAGTTAATCAGTGTGATTGTGCTTAAAAATGTTCGATGTTTTACAGATGCTACCTCTGAAGTGCTTTCAGTATTAGAAGAAGCGATGAGGAAGTCCACTTTCATACTGAGAGTCATGCTGCCGTACTGGGAAGCCGCGCTCACCCGGTTCCGGTCGCACAGGTGCCCGCGGCGCGGCGTTCCAGAGTGGCCGCTGCCCGCGCGGAGGCCCGGCCTTCCTGGAGCCCTCTTCCTGCTTCCTGTGCTGCCGTTGCACAAAAAGCCAGTAGGAGTCGACCAGTCGTAAACTATCTTCTGTGATTAGTTAGAAGACATCTTGTAATTATATCTTAAACATTTTTTTTGTTTTTATTTTTTGGTCCAGTTTTATATAGTTCATAAAGATAATGATTTTTAATTTAGTTAATTAAATTTTATTTAAGAATTTTTAAAAATTATTTTGGCTATACTGCACAGCTCGTAGGATCTCAGTTCTCTCATCAGGAGTTGAACCCAGGCCATGGCAGTGGAACCCCAGGGTCCTAACCACTAGGCAGCCAGGGCGCCCTGATATTTACTTTTAGAATCAACTTACTAGTGTTTTTCAAGTTCTTCCTGGGACAGAAACGTATGCAGAGTTGTAGAATAAAACCACTAGGCAGCAGCAGGGGGAGGCCCTGTGGTAGTCTGGTGACTGCCAGTAGCATGTAGTTTTAAGACTTTACTTTTGTAGAGCACTTTTAAATTTACAACAAAATCAGGAGGAGGGGCAGGGTCCCCACGCGTGCCCCACCGCCCCCTCGTTGGCATCTCTCACCAGGTGGACGTTTGTTACCACGGACGGACGCACCTGTGTGGACACGGCATGACCACCTCGAGTCCAGAGTTTGCCTTGGGTTCCCTTTGGCCTCCTGTGTCTTAGAAGATGGATTTGTTTGCTTGTCAGTGTGGTCAGCTAGTTGCCCTTGAGCTCCTCTGCTCGTCCGTTGCAGCCTGAATCCTGGTGCTGTTGCCCGGGCCCCCAGGGTGCCTCTGGTCATGGACAGCCTGGCCGTGCTCCAGTGTCTCGCTCTCAGGTGGCTCGCGCGGCCCATGGTCCATCTTCTTAGGGAGATCGGCCCAGTCACACGTTTCTTCAGTTAATCAGTGTGATTGTGCTTAAAAATGTTCGATGTTTTACAGATGCTACCTCTGAAGTGCTTTCAGTATTAGAAGAAGCGATGAGGAAGTCCACTTTCATACTGAGAGTCATGCTGCCGTACTGGGAAGCCGCGCTCACCCGGTTCCGGTCGCACAGGTGCCCGCGGCGCGGCGTTCCAGAGTGGCCGCTGCCCGCGCGGAGGCCCGGCCTTCCTGGAGCCCTCTTCCTGCTTCCTGTGCTGCCGTTGCACAAAAAGCCAGTAGGAGTCGACCAGTCGTAAACTATCTTCTGTGATTAGTTAGAAGACATCTTGTAATTATATCTTAAACATTTTTTTTGTTTTTATTTTTTGGTCCAGTTTTATATAGTTCATAAAGATAATGATTTTTAATTTAGTTAATTAAATTTTATTTAAGAATTTTTAAAAATTATTTTGGCTATACTGCACAGCTCGTAGGATCTCAGTTCTCTCATCAGGAGTTGAACCCAGGCCATGGCAGTGGAACCCCAGGGTCCTAACCACTAGGCAGCCAGGGAGCGCCCTGATATTTACTTTTTAGAATCAACTTACTAGTGTTTTTCAAGTTCTTCCTGGGACAGAAACGTATGCAGAGTTGTAGAATCAGGAGAGAAAGAGGCTGTCAGGTTCTCTGTTCCTGGGGAGGAGGCACGGGGTGCGGTGTCAGCAGTCGGTGGGCTTCCCCCCCTCCTGGTGCCCTTGTCCTGACGCGTGCCTGGCTGGGTGCTGTGAGAGCCCTCAGGCCCTGGTGTCTGAGTGCTTTCTGGCTGAGACAGGTTTGGCAGGCATTTGGTAACATTTTGGGGGGGAGGGGGGTCACTTCTATTGATCTTTCATCTATTCATATTCATCCATCTTTGTTTTTGGTCTTTGTGGGCCTCCCATCGCAGTGGCCTCTCTCGCTGCAGAGCACCGGCTCAGGGCACATGTGCTCCAGAGCTCCAGCTCGGTAGTTGGACAGATTGGTCCAGCTGCTCTGCGGCATGTGGGATCTTCCCAGACCAGGGGTCAAACTGACACCCCTTGCACTGCAAGGTGGTGGCCTTACCCACTGGACCACCAGGGAAGCCCATATGATGACATTTTTAATTAATGAGTTTGTTTTAATTGGAGGAAGACTACTGTACAATATTACGATGATTTTTGCCGTACATTAACTTGAATGGACCATAGGTGTGCATAATGACATCTTATTCTCCTGCAACTACTAGAAATGTCTCATCTTACATTAAAACACCAAAAAACAGTTTTGCAGTCTCGAGTCTCACAAGACTGGCTCTGTTTTTGTGTCTCCTGTGAGCGAGGCACGCCAGCCCTCCTGGCCTTGACTGCATGGGTAGCCTCTGGCGCACAGCTCCGTCACGTGGTGTGGTGCCCGTGTTTCCTTCTAACGCCCGACGCTTTGCTTATTTCCTCAATTTCGCAGGTTTGCCGACTGTGCCATACTGCTGTTGGTTCAGCTTGAGGCGGGGCTGAGGAGAGCGTTTGCCGCAGTGAACAAGTGTCCGCAGAGACTCCTGACTGCCGAGGTGCGCGTGCGCGGGGCGCTGGGGCTGGCCGCCACGTGGAGCGTTTTCTGGGCCTAGTTGTGGTTTTTACTGTCTTAGTTTTGTTTATCATTAGATGAATTTTCCCACTAAGAACTTTTTTTGGAGGGCCTGACTGTCATTTTTTGTGGTTTCCTAGTATGATTTTATATGATGTATTTTTGTGATTTGTTGAGGGTTCTGTCATATTTCTAAGTCGTTTTCTAAGCTTCTGTTCTCTGTGTGGCCATCGTTTCTGGTACAGTCTTGTGAATGTGGTCCCGTGAGGTGGGGGTGGGTGGTCTGCAGCAAGCCGCTTCCTCTTGGCCAGAACTGCCAGGGGGCCTCGAGTCGCCTCTGAGGCCCTGCGCCTCGCTGGCTGCAGGCGCGTCCGCTGGGCTGGGAGGAGGAGGACGTGTGTCACGGGACGAGCGGCAGCTTCTGGCACAGCTGGTGGCCTTGTTCCTCTCGCTGTTGATCTTCCGCTTCTTGCCCCCAGGTAGGCTTTCCTCTGAAAGTTCTGCTCTCAACCCTGTGCTCAAGCTCACACAGCCCCGTGCCTGGAGCTGTTCCCTGTGAGGGAGCAGCACCAACGAGGAAACACGTTAGACTAATGAAAACGGAGGCACCACGTAGCGCAGGCTGCGGATGCAGCTCACGCAGTGCTCGGAGGACGGTCTGCAGCGTCCCGTTGCGGCGGTCTCCAGGGCGCCGTCTCTGACTCACAGTTCTTTGTCTCCCGAGTTAGGTTTACACCTGTTTGTTGAATATCTTCATGTGAGTTTCCCCAGCATCCAGGTTTACTTTCTTTCTGAAAAGCCTGTTTTCCCTTCCACAGAGGTGTTCTCCGATACTCCTTATTGTCCTTATCCTCCACGTGGCTCCGTGTCAGGCTCTAGTGCTGTGTTATGCTCCGCTCGCGCCTTGTTCTCCTGCCGCACCCAGCCGGTCTGCCGTGGCCCTGGTTGCTCCCGTGGTCCACCAGGGTGGGGCAGCCTCACTGCTCATCCTCACGCTTACCTGGACTCATCCCCGCGGGCCTCCTTGTTTCTCCTCCTCCTCTAATCCAGCCCCGCACTGCCACTGATTGTCTCCTGAATGTGTGAGTGTTGTTGTGTCTTGTGTGACCTCATCTGCTTAAAACCGTTCATCACTTCCAGCTCCTGCTTGCACAGCCCATGCCTCTGCGTGGTTTAGGAGATCGCTGAGCTGGGCGCGGGGAGGCACGCGGGGTCTCCCGTGCCGGAGGTGCGGAGGCAGCCTGGCTGAGCCGTGTCTGAGCTCTTCCACAGTCACACCCAGAAGCGTGCCTGGCACAGGCTGCTTGTTGGAGAAGGCACTCGGCTGTGCTCACTTGCACGCAAGCGCCAGCCTCGGTGGAGGTGCTCTGCGTGTGTGCGTGGTGACCGGTGAGGCTGCGGGTCCCACGTGTTGGGCGCGTCCGGGCTGCGGTACGTGTGCGGGCGGCCTTCTCACACGGCTCGGCCAGGGGCCTGCGTCTCGTGTGCCGTGTTTACAGTGTTCGCAACTTTCCTCCCAGATACCGCTGGTAGAGTTTTGTTTACAAGAGAAGGCTTCGTATTTGTGGCCTTGCACAAGGAGTTTTTCCTGCATTGAGTAATGTCACACTACTTGTATTTTGCTTTAATTATTTCTTTTTCTTTCTTTTTCTGAAGTCAACAGCTCTTTATACCACCTTCGATGAAGTAAGTAAATTTCTATGATGCCTTGAGACCAAAAAACACTGTATTTGGTTAAAATAAACATTAAACTGTAAAATGAAAGTCAACCATAAATCATGTGCTTACAGGAAAATTATGACAGTCCTATAAGCAAAAAATAAAGAAAAAAAATGCCAATGATAGTGTTGAGTATAGCTTTCAGGCTAATTACTAACCTAGTTAATTTATAGAAAGGCCGTAACATACATGCGTGCACATTTATATACGCGTAAACATACACATACCGTATCATCAAAAGTGAAGTCAGTCAGAAAGAGAAGGACAAATACAGTATATTAACACATATATATGGAATCTAGTAGGATGGTGATGATGGCACAGTGGCGACAGAAAGACAGACATGGACAGTGGACATATGGACATTGTGGGGAAGGAACAGTGGGTGAGAGGCGTAAAAACATGGGAAAAAGTGGAGTCATTGCTCCTTCTCACGCCCTGAATTTTGGGGAGTGTTGTTGTGTCTTGTGTGACCTCATCTGCTTAAAACCGTTCATCACTTCCAGCTCCTGCTTGCACAGCCCATGCCTCTGCGTGGTTTAGGAGATCGCTGAGCTGGGCGCGGGGAGGCACGCTGGGTCTCCCGTGCGGAGGTGCGGAGGCAGCCTGGCTGAGCCGTGTCTGAGCTCTTCCACAGTCACACCCAGAAGCGTGCCTGGCACAGGCTGCTTGTTGGAGAAGGCACTCGGCTGTGCTCACTTGAAATAGCGCCAGCCTCGGTGGAGGTGCTCTGCGTGTGCGTGGTGACCGGTGAGGCTGCGGGTCCCACGTGTTGGGCGCGTCCGGGCTGCGGTACGTGTGCGGGCGGCCTTCTCACACGGCTCGGCCAGGGGCCTGCGTCTCGTGTGCCGTGTTTACAGTGTTCGCAACTTTCCTCCCAGATACCGCTGGTAGAGTTTTGTTTACAAGAGAAGGCTTCGTATTTGTGGCCTTGCACAAGGAGTTTTTCCTGCATTGAGTAATGTCACACTACTTGTATTTTGCTTTAATTATTTCTTTTCTTTCCTTTTCTGAAGTCAACAGCTCTTTATACCACCTTCGATGAAGTAAGTAAATTTCTATGATGCCTTGAGACCAAAAAACACTGTATTTGGTTAAAATAAACATTAAACTGTAAAATGAAAGTCAACCATAAATCATGTGCTTACAGGAAAATTATGACAGTCCTATAAGCAAAAAATAAAGAAAAAAAATGCCAATGATAGTGTTGAGTATAGCTTTCAGGCTAATTACTAACCTAGTTAATTTATAGAAAGGCCGTAACATACATGCGTGCACATTTATATACGCGTAAACATACACATACCGTATCATCAAAAGTGAAGTCAGTCAGAAAGAGAAGGACAAATACAGTATATTAACACATATATATGGAATCTAGTAGGATGGTGATGATGGCACACGCAGTGAAGCGACAGAAAGACAGACATGGACAGTGGACATATGGACATTGTGGGGAAGGAACAGTGGGTGAGAGGCGTAAAGGAAGTAGCATGAAGGCCTGTACTATCACAAGTGAAGAAAATAGCTCTAGTCATTGCTCTGTGAGAAAAGGGGATCCTTCAGGGGTGCTGTGTGATGGTCGGGAGGGGAGGGAAGGGGGGGATATACATGTGACTAATCTGAGAACATGCATGTCTGTGAACAACAAAACTCTGTAAAAGTTAAAAGTAAAATAAAGGTTTAAAAAAAAAAAAAAACATACACATACCATCCACAGTGTTTGCAGATATACGTAAACACACGGATACACACACACATGTACTGCTGTATACAGACTCCACAGAAATACACATGCGCACACATACGCGTGCGCACACAGGTACACGTTACGTGAATTTATAAGCACACACACACACACCTGCATATGTGTAAGTACACAAAATACATACACACAGTCAAAAAAAAGTATATATATAAATACGTACGTGTATCCTCTTAAAGTCATCATGTCACGCAGATCTTCCCGGGAGAGCTGTTGCTGCGCTCTGGGACTGTCCGTGTTCAGTCTGCTTGGGCCTTGCACACGTCCTACCACACGCACAGTACCTTTTGACACCAAAGGCTCTATGTATGTGTTCGTGTACCAGTTAATCATCTTACTTCGTTTTGCTCTTTCAGATACTGGCAGAACGCCTGAATGATGGTGAACTCAACCGGCTTCCTCCTTTCCTGGGAGAGCCTGCAATGGTAACGTATTAGGCATTTGCAGTCTGATACCCTTAGGTTTACTGATGTAATTCACACTTCTCAAAAATGATGTTCCTTTTGGCTTGTGGTTTGCCCCGAAGAAGTGCTTCTGAAGCCTTTGCGTGTCTGAACCTCACTGTCTGTGCGGCTGCTGGCTGAGCTCGGAGCAGGCTCCACCCTGAGCTTCCTGCTGGTTTCATGCTGAAAGGACCTGAGGACTCGGCCGCCCTGCTCCTTACAGTGTTTGAATTTGTGGGTTGTGTGTTTGTGCTGGGGAAGTGTGTGGACATGTTAGTCGCTTGGTCGTGTCCAGCTCTGCACCCCGTGGGCTGTAGCGCACCAGGCTCTTCTGTCCGTGGGACTCTCCAGGCAGGAGCACTGGAGTGGGCTGCCGTTCCTCCAGCGCATCTTCTAGTGGGTGAGAGGCGTAAAGGAAGTAGCATGAAGGCCTGTACTGTAAAAACAACTTGAAAAGGGGATCCTTCAGGGGTGCTGTGTGATGGTCGGGAGGGGAGGGAAGGGGGGGATATACATGTGACTAATCTGAGAACATGCATGTCTGTGAACAACAAAACTCTGTAAAAGTTAAAAGTAAAATAAAGGTTTAAAAAAAAAAAAAAACATACACATACCATCCACAGTGTTTGCAGATATACGTAAACACACGGATACACACACACATGTACTGCTGTATACAGACTCCACAGAAATACACATGCGCACACATACGCGTGCGCACACAGGTACACGTTACGTGAATTTATAAGCACACACACACACACCTGCATATGTGTAAGTACACAAAATACATACACACAGTCAAAAAAAAGTATATATATAAATACGTCGTGTATCCTCTTAAAGTCATCATGTCACGCAGATCTTCCCGGAGAGCTGTTGCTGCGCTCTGGGACTGTCCGTGTTCAGTCTGCTTGGGCCTTGCACACGTCCTACCACACGCACAGTACCTTTTGACACCAAAGGCTCTATGTATGTGTTCGTGTACCAGTTAATCATCTTACTTCGTTTTGCTCTTTCAGATACTGGCAGAACGCCTGAATGATGGTGAACTCAACCGGCTTCCTCCTTTCCTGGGAGAGCCTGCAATGGTAACGTATTAGGCATTTGCAGTCTGATACCCTTAGGTTTACTGATGTAATTCACACTTCTCAAAAATGATGTTCCTTTTGGCTTGTGGTTTGCCCCGAAGAAGTGCTTCTGAAGCCTTTGCGTGTCTGAACCTCACTGTCTGTGCGGCTGCTGGCTGAGCTCGGAGCAGGCTCCACCCTGAGCTTCCTGCTGGTTTCATGCTGAAAGGACCTGAGGACTCGGCCGCCCTGCTCCTTACAGTGTTTGAATTTGTGGGTTGTGTGTTTGTGCTGGGGAAGTGTGTGGACATGTTAGTCGCTTGGTCGTGTCCAGCTCTGCGACCCCCGTGGGCTGTAGCGCACCAGGCTCTTCTGTCCGTGGGACTCTCCAGGCAGGAGCACTGGAGTGGGCTGCCGTTCCTTCTCCAGCGCATCTTCTGACTCAGGGATCGAACTCGGGTCTCTTGTGTTGCAAGCAGATTCCTTCGCATCTGAGCCACCAGGGAAGCCTGTATATGTTGGTACCTGCTTTGTGAACAACAACAAAGGCAGGCAGCTAGTAAGGTAGTATTGGATGAGAAGACAATTATTAGAGCCATTTTGATCTGTTGAATTGTGTATTTTGTGAGGGGATTGCAGTGACTGCTTTGGACTGTAAATAGAATTTTTGTATTTTCTCTTTTAACTGGGAGTCAGCCACCTAGGTTCCAGCTCCCGCTGAGTGACATCAGGTCATTCCTTTCTGCTGTCAGGAAGTTAGCATGATTGAACTAGTTCATCCAAAATTTTTTCATCTTGAATCTCTGACTCTTCTATCCAGCGGCAGTTTGCCTGGGTCAGCACATTTGGTTTTCTAACTCTTTTCTTTCTGCCTATGGAAGAGTCCTTGGATGTGTGCCATTAAGAAAGAAGCCATGTCTCCACAGGGCTTCAAAAATAAAAGGGTGCTCAATAGACAGAGGACATGTGAGAAAGAGGCATGAGCTGAGAGAAAGCCGGTGCTGTCTGTGTGAGCACAGCCGCCGTTCCAGGCGTGGTCAGCACGGCCCTCCTCCTCCAGGAGGGCGCGGCTGGGAGTGGCGCTGCCTCCCGGCTGCACAGAGCCGTGCCGGCAGCCCGTCGTCCGGGTGCCCGGTCCTCCAGACCGGTCGGGGTCTTGTCAGCGCGCCGGGGCGCAGGCGCAGCAGTGCGGCTCCTGGGGGACCCAGCCTGAACGGCGGACAGCCGTCACAGCAGCGGGCCCCTCCGGGATTCCTGCCTGAGGTCATGGGGCGCAGTTCCAGAGGACGGGGCTTCCTCAAGGAGAACCCTGCCTCGGAACGGGGTGCAGTTCCAAAGAAGGGAGAGTCCACAGGAGAATGCCACGGGGGGCCGGGCGCAGTGGTAAACCAGGGGACCCCAGGCAGAGCCAGACATGGTGCCTCACTGCTGTGTGACCCCGAATGACTTTCTCTTTCAGAGTCGCTTTTCTGTAATGAACTTTGCGCCAGGGCTTGCCATCTCTGGGCCTTTGGACTGCCTTCTTTTCTGCTGAGAATACTGACCAAATGTCTTCTGTGTCCTGTTTTTGATAGGAATTTCTCTGGGATTTCCTAAACCATCAGGAAGGTCCCCGTCTAAGAGATCGGTTAAGCCATGGGGAAGTCAGTTTACCTGAATTTCCAAAAGAAGCGGCCAATCAGCTGCTTGCGTTTTCCTGTGTCCTTTTACTCCGATTTATTGATGAAGATCTGTTATCTGTGTTTAAGGTAATGTGTAGGGAAGAAGACAATTCATGATAGTCACTTCTTTCAGCTGAGAAGGAATGTCGTTTATTTTAAATATAATTGATTGCATTTTAATTATCTTTTAATTTGAGTTACAGTGAGCCTCCATCTGAAGAGGTCCCTTGTGGACATGTGTTTCTCTGTAACAGATAGATCAGTGTTACTTATCTCACCCAAGATAATTCAACCTGTTTCTTTTCTTTTTTTTTTCCTGCTTTAAGTATGTTTTAGTTATATTGATTTTTAAAGTTTAAATTCTTATTATAGGGAATTCCCTGGTGGTCCAGTGGCTAGGACTCTGTGCTCCCAATGCAAGGGGCCCAGGTTCGGTCCCTGGTCAGGAAACTAGAGCCTACATGCTCCAGCTGAGACCCAATGCAGCCAAATAAATATAAATAAAATATTTTTAAAAAAATTCTTATTATATCCTAGTTTCTTTTAGGAGGGTCTCTTAAATTTTCCATTTATTTGGAGTAATTTTTTCTTATTTATTTCTGGTTTTGCTGCATTGTGGACATAATGACATTTGTAGACTGGTCACTGTTAATCAGTCTCATTTAAGATAATTTTATTGGTTATGGTTTGGCTACTGTGTCAAACCTATTTTAATGAGGAGTTCTCTTTCTGTTAGCTGAGAGAAAACGTGAAGAGAGAGAATGAGGCGTGGGGACTCTTCTGAGGCCTCAGAGGCAGAGGCCTGCCTGAAGTTGCAGTAACGATGGTCTGCTTTCCCTCCAGCAGGAGCTCGCAGCGGTGCAGTCCCTGACGAGCCTCGCGGGAGCCTACGTCGCTCGCTGCCACCCGGCTTCTCGGCTTAAGAAAGAGGTATGTGGGCAGAGGCGAGCCGGTCAGCGGTTGGAGAGACTCGCAGGGCGCAGGCCGCCTCGTCCAGCTGGGCTTCCGGCCCGCAGACCGGGCTCTGTAGCCTGCGTGCCTCCTGGGCCCGGGGTCCTGGCCCGGCCTCTGTGTCTCTCGGGGGTCCAGCGGCTGGGGCGACGGTGGGCTTTGTGTCGTTGGTGGTGCTAGTGCTCGATGGGTGACTGGGCGCCTTTAGCCCGGGACCTGTCGTAGGTGTGGCCTGGCAGCGGTGAGGGACGTCAGCGCCATCTGGCCCGTCTCTGTTAGCAGCACGCTTGTGAGCATCTCTGCCAGGAGGTTGTGATCGGAGAGGAGCTCAGAGACTTTTTTGTGGCGGGCAGTGCAAGCGGGCAGGGTGGGGTCGTCTCCAAGAATAGAATCGCTGCGATGGGTGCTGACTTGGAAACTCTGAAAGGAAGCTGTGCGGGCAGCAGCGGACGGGCCGGGAGATGTGCAGAGGGTGTCGGAGAGAAGCCGAGCCTGGCACACAGGGTCCCCGGGGCGTCAGGTGGGAGGGAGCTGCGGATACCTCCCGGGAATGGCGTTTCACCCGCCTTCCTTTGCCTGATTTGACTGAGTAACCGGTGCCCACTGAGTTTTAACGGATAGCCTCCAGCAGTTTGACACATCCGTTCTCTCAGGTGCTGAGCTGTGAGCGCAGCCTGGGGGCTTGGCCGCTGCTGTCTTTGCCGGAGGGAGCCCCCAGGGAGGCTGTGCGGTGAGTCCTCCTGGGGTCACACAGGCCTCACGGGTCTGTGAACGTCAGCCTCCCAGCGGTTTCTTCTCTGCCGAGGCGGTTGGGAGAGGGTCCCCAGGAGGGGTGGCTGCGGCTGGTGGGCGTGAATATTTTAATGAGGAGTTCTCTTTCTGTTAGCTGAGAGAACGTGAAGAGAGAGAATGAGGCGTGGGGACTCTTCTGAGGCCTCAGAGGCAGAGGCCTGCCTGAAGTTGCAGTAACGATGGTCTGCTTTCCCTCCAGCAGGAGCTCGCAGCGGTGCAGTCCCTGACGAGCCTCGCGGGAGCCTACGTCGCTCGCTGCCACCCGGCTTCTCGGCTTAAGAAAGAGGTATGTGGGCAGAGGCGAGCCGGTCAGCGGTTGGAGAGACTCGCAGGGCGCAGGCCGCCTCGTCCAGCTGGGCTTCCGGCCCGCAGACCGGGCTCTGTAGCCTGCGTGCCTCCTGGGCCCGGGGTCCTGGCCCGGCCTCTGTGTCTCGGGGGTCCAGCGGCTGGGGCGACGGTGGGCTTTGTGTCGGTGGTGGTGCTAGTGCTCGATGGGTGACTGGGCGCCTTTAGCCCGGGACCTGTCGTAGGTGTGGCCTGGCAGCGGTGAGGGACGTCAGCGCCATCTGGCCCGTCTCTGTTAGCAGCACGCTTGTGAGCATCTCTGCCAGGAGGTTGTGATCGGAGAGGAGCTCAGAGACTTTTTTGTGGCGGGCAGTGCAAGCGGGCAGGGTGGGGTCGTCTCCAAGAATAGAATCGCTGCGATGGGTGCTGACTTGGAAACTCTGAAAGGAAGCTGTGCGGGCAGCAGCGGACGGGCCGGGAGATGTGCAGAGGGTGTCGGAGAGAAGCCGAGCCTGGCACACAGGGTCCCCGGGGCGTCAGGTGGGAGGGAGCTGCGGATACCTCCCGGGAATGGCGTTTCACCCGCCTTCCTTTGCCTGATTTGACTGAGTAACCGGTGCCCACTGAGTTTTAACGGATAGCCTCCAGCAGTTTGACACATCCGTTCTCTCAGGTGCTGAGCTGTGAGCGCAGCCTGGGGGCTTGGCCGCTGCTGTCTTTGCCGGAGGGAGCCCCCAGGGAGGCTGTGCGGTGAGTCCTCCTGGGGTCACACAGGCCTCACGGGTCTGTGAACGTCAGCCTCCCAGCGGTTTCTTCTCTGCCGAGGCGGTTGGGAGAGGGTCCCCAGGAGGGGTGGCTGCGGCTTGGTGCCGGGGGCCGAGACGGGGGGCTCAGAGCCTGGTGGCTGGGGAGGGTTTGCAGAGACGGAGAGCTCGAGGCCGGAGGGCGGCCTCATGGGGAGGAGCGGCGTGGCGGGCAGAACTGGTGGCCGGCAAGCCGGCGGGTCTGAGGAGGGGAAGCAGCGTGGACGTGAGGCGGGCGGGGTCGGCTCGAGGGGCTCCGGGCGCCGCCGTCAGTGGCTGCAGCGCCTGCCGGGCGTGCGTCCTGCCGTCTGTGGTCCCCTCTGCCTCCCGTGTGGCTCTTCACTTGCCTCCGGGGAGAGCAGGCTGCAGGTGAACCAGGGGCACGGGTCGTCCTGCTCCGGCCCTGCTGGGCGCCTCGCTCACCCTCCTGTCGTTCAACCTCTGGTATTTGTAGAGCAGAAGGGGACGCTGCAGCAGATGCCTGCAGCCCTTTAATCACGGAGATCGTGGCCGAGCTGTGTCTTCACGTGCCCGAGACCCACCGCCCCGCCCCCGACTCGGAGCGCCTTCCTCCCGAGTGAGTCCCGTCCTGGGTGGGGGGTGCCTTCATGGGCATGTCGGGGCGGCGACCCCGCGGCACAGCTGTGAGGTCAGCCCGAGGGGCCGGCGGCCTGCCTGCCCGACATCCTCACGAGGCGCCCACGGCGGGCGACAGGCCCTCAGGACGCGCGCTGCTTGCAGGTGGCCCCGGCTGCTCCGCGCGCTCTGCAGCGTCCCCGTCCGGACCCTGTTCTGCCCCCGGGCCGTCCTAGAGGTGCTGGCGGTGCTCCGGAGGATCGGCGCGCACTGCCGCCGCGTGTGTGACCAGGTGGCCGCGTGTGCGGAGCTGCGGCGCCGGCAGTGGGAGGCCCGGAGCCTGCGGTCGCGGCAGCGGCGGAACTGCGTGCGCCTGGCGTGCAGGTGCGCGGCTCTGCGGGCGGCTCTCCCTCGCTCCCGCCCGGGCGTCAGAGAGGCCCCGCAGACGGGTCACGGGCTGTCGCTGTGCGCGCGTCTGTCACTCGGGAACAGGGACCCGCGCGTGCTGAGTCGCAGTCCCCGCCGTAGCTCAGCTGGCCGTGCCGGCCCTGTGTGTCCGCCGTGCGCTGTCTCCTGGGTAGTTACCTTGGGAAGGTGATACCTACTTGCCCTTCCTAAAGGGTGTCTGTTTTTAGTATGAAGCTGCTGTCTCCCGTGCTTTACCTGCTTTTACTGCTGATCGCGCTGGAGTTGATCAACGTTCACACGGTGCTTGGGAAGAGTCCTGGGGAGTACCGGCGGTACCTCAGGTCAGTGTCCACTTCTGCGGGAGGGGGTCTGGGCCAGTGACTGCATGGCTTCCGCGCTCGTCCTGCCCTGCACGGCTCAGAGTGTGATCTGCACGCAAGTGATCTCAGAATCCCTCCCCCGCGTGACGGGAGCCCGGCCAGGCGGTGGCGCTGGGGGAGGCGGGCACCACAGCCACCGCTGGGCTGCCGCTCGAAAGCCTGGAGCCCCGGCTCGGGCCACCGCCTGCCCAGCGGCGGGCTGTCGGGCGCTAGAGAGCAGTGCCCCCACTGGATGGCCAGCCAGACCCATGCCTGCAGCCCTTTAATCACGGAGATCGTGGCCGAGCTGTGTCTTCACGTGCCGAGACCCACCGCCCGCCCGACTCGGGCGCCTTCCTCCCGAGTGAGTCCGTCCTGGGTGGGGGGTGCCTTCATGGGCATGTCGGGGCGGCGACCCCGCGGCACAGCTGTGAGGTCAGCCCGAGGGGCCGGCGGCCTGCCTGCCCGACATCCTCACGAGGCGCCCACGGCGGGCGACAGGCCCTCAGGACGCGCGCTGCTTGCAGGTGGCCCCGGCTGCTCCGCGCGCTCTGCAGCGTCCCCGTCCGGACCCTGTTCTGCCCCCGGGCCGTCCTAGAGGTGCTGGCGGTGCTCCGGAGGATCGGCGCGCACTGCCGCCGCGTGTGTGACCAGGTGGCCGCGTGTGCGGAGCTGCGGCGCCGGCAGTGGGAGGCCCGGAGCCTGCGGTCGCGGCAGCGGCGGAACTGCGTGCGCCTGGCGTGCAGGTGCGCGGCTCTGCGGGCGGCTCTCCCTCGCTCCCGCCCGGGCGTCAGAGAGGCCCCGCAGACGGGTCACGGGCTGTCGCTGTGCGCGCGTCTGTCACTCGGGAACAGGGACCCGCGCGTGCTGAGTCGCAGTCCCCGCCGTAGCTCAGCTGGCCGTGCCGGCCCTGTGTGTCCGCCGTGCGCTGTCTCCTGGGTAGTTACCTTGGGAAGGTGATACCTACTTGCCCTTCCTAAAGGGTGTCTGTTTTTAGTATGAAGCTGCTGTCTCCCGTGCTTTACCTGCTTTTACTGCTGATCGCGCTGGAGTTGATCAACGTTCACACGGTGCTTGGGAAGAGTCCTGGGGAGTACCGGCGGTACCTCAGGTCAGTGTCCACTTCTGCGGGAGGGGGTCTGGGCCAGTGACTGCATGGCTTCCGCGCTCGTCCTGCCCTGCACGGCTCAGAGTGTGATCTGCACGCAAGTGATCTCAGAATCCCTCCCCCGCGTGACGGGAGCCCGGCCAGGCGGTGGCGCTGGGAGGAGGCGGGCACCACAGCCACCGCTGGGCTGCCGCTCGAAAGCCTGGAGCCCCCGGCTCCGGGCCACCGCCTGCCCCGCGGCGGGCTGTCGGGGCGCTAGAGAGCAGTGCCCCCCACTGGATGCCAGCCGACCTCCAGACCAGGAAGGGCTCAGAGGCTGCCAGCGACCCCTGGGGGTGCGGTCACCCCAGCTGAAGGCCGTGCCTCTAGACAGGGGCTGTGGGTTTTCATCACGTTCTTTAAACTTCTCCCGAAGCGTGAAATTCCAAAACTTGGCAGTTGGAGAAAGTTTCGGAGTACTTTCAGGAGACCTTGGAAGATGTGGAAATGGCCCTCCTTCCCACAGTCAGAGGGAGCTGCCCTGCGGGCTCTCTGACGAGCTGCCTGCCAAAAGGAGCCTCGCGACAGCGGCAGCTGCTCCCGGTGGGGCGTGTCTCCAGCGAAGGGCTGCCCCGGGGGTGAGGCTGGGGGCTGACACGGGCGCCGCAGTTTCCACTGGGTCCTGCGTGGACTGCAGAGGCTCAGCCGTGGGGAGTGGGGCGCCCGGCCCTGCAGAGGCTCAGCCGTGGGGAGCGGGGCGCCCGGCCCTGCAGAGGCTCAGCCGTGGGGAGCGGGGCGCCCGGCCCTGCAGAGGCTCAGCCGTGGGGAGCGGGTGCCCGGCCCTGCAGAGGCTCAGCCGTGGGGAGCGGGTGCCCGGCCCTGCAGAGAGAGGCTCAGCCGTGGGGAGTGGGGCGCCCGGCCCTGCAGGGCCTCAGCCGTGGGGAGCGGGGCGCCCGGCCCTGCAGGACGCTGGCTCTCCTCCATCCAGTCCGTGCTCGTCTCATTTCTGTTTTGTGTGTGTCCCTTTCCTTGAATCTTCAGACAGACCTTAGCTACAGTACTTCAGAATGAACGGAGTATTTTTAAATCATAATTGCACTTTACAGTGGAATCCATGAAGAAACCAATTGCTTTCGTTTGAGCAGGTTCTTGAAGTCCGTCTTGCAGTACGCGGAGAACCTGGCGGCTTGCACGGGCCTGGACAGAAACAAGTGGGATGAAGCTGTCGCTCTCACACAGGCGGCCTTGTGGAAGATTTGGACTTTTATTGAGAACCCGGCTCAGACGCCACCGCCTGCCACGGACCGCAGTGGGCTGGCCAAGCCTGAGCCCCGGCTCGGGCCACCGCCTGCCAGGGGCTGTCGGGCGCTAGAGCAGTGCCCCCCACTGGATGCCAGCCGACCTCCAGACCAGGAAGGGCTCAGAGGCTGCCAGCGACCCCTGGGGGTGCGGTCACCCCAGCTGAAGGCCGTGCCTCTAGACAGGGGCTGTGGGTTTTCATCACGTTCTTTAAACTTCTCCCGAAGCGTGAAATTCCAAAACTTGGCAGTTGGAGAAAGTTTCGGAGTACTTTCAGGAGACCTTGGAAGATGTGGAAATGGCCCTCCTTCCCACAGTCAGAGGGAGCTGCCCTGCGGGCTCTCTGACGAGCTGCCTGCCAAAAGGAGCCTCGCGACAGCGGCAGCTGCTCCCGGTGGGGCGTGTCTCCAGCGAAGGGCTGCCCCGGGGGTGAGGCTGGGGGCTGACACGGGCGCCGCAGTTTCCACTGGGTCCTGCGTGGACTGCAGAGGCTCAGCCGTGGGGAGTGGGGCGCCCGGCCCTGCAGAGGCTCAGCCGTGGGGAGCGGGGCGCCCGGCCCTGCAGAGGCTCAGCCGTGGGGAGCGGGGCGCCCGGCCCTGCAGAGGCTCAGCCGTGGGGAGCGGGTGCCCGGCCCTGCAGAGGCTCAGCCGTGGGGAGCGGGTGCCCGGCCCTGCAGAGAGAGGCTCAGCCGTGGGGAGTGGGGCGCCCGGCCCTGCAGGGCCTCAGCCGTGGGGAGCGGGGCGCCCGGCCCTGCAGGACGCTGGCTCTCCTCCATCCAGTCCGTGCTCGTCTCATTTCTGTTTTGTGTGTGTCCCTTTCCTTGAATCTTCAGACAGACCTTAGCTACAGTACTTCAGAATGAACGGAGTATTTTTAAATCATAATTGCACTTTACAGTGGAATCCATGAAGAAACCAATTGCTTTCGTTTGAGCAGGTTCTTGAAGTCCGTCTTGCAGTACGCGGAGAACCTGGCGGCTTGCACGGGCCTGGACAGAAACAAGTGGGATGAAGCTGTCGCTCTCACACAGGCGGCCTTGTGGAAGATTTGGACTTTTATTGAGAAGAAGCAGATGTTAATACATTTAGCCGAGAAATCCCCAAGTCAAGTCGTCTGATGAGTCAGGATGCTCCGGGCTCCAGCAGAAACCCTTCCAGAGTGGACGTCACCGCGTGTGGAGGGAGCCCGCGGGCGGGATGGGCTCTGGGCTCTGCTCTGTCGGGTCACGAGGCCCCTGCTCGGCCGTTCTCCAGGGCCTTTCCCGGCTGCTGGTGTGAACCGCAGGGTAGCTCCTGGGACGCAAGTGGCCGCAGCACTCGGGGCCTCATCTCCAGACGCGTACTGACCAGAGGAGAGCTTCTCACCCAGCTGTCCCCCAGGAGTGGGTGGCTGTCTTACCAGCCCAGCCATGGTGCTACTCTTGAAACAGTGGCTGTGGCCAGGCCCCTGCCCTGCCCTCACAGGTCAGCCTGGGTGGATGGCTACACCTGGACCAGCCGCAGGCTGTGGAGGGAGATCTTGGGGCTGCCACCCCATTCCTGGAGCAGAGAGTAAGGTTGATGGGATCCAGAACTCGCAGGAGGGAGATGGCAGGACCCGCTTCTGGAAGGCACTGGGCAGCAGGCGCAGGCCTGCTCAGCGTGTCCCGGGTGTCCGGGGCTGGCAGGCTTAGTGCAGGAACTGGGAGGACAGCGCAGTGGCCGGCAGCCACTCCTGGGCAAGTCCGTGCTCAGGAGGCCCTGGGCGACCTGTGCACAGGGCCTCGTCCACTCTGGTGGCTGCGGCCAGGCTGGAGGCCCTCTAGGAGCCCCGCAGGGCTGCCCTGAAGCCCGAGTCTGCGTCCGCTTGCTGTGGCCCCGCCTCCCCTCTGACACGCAGCGTCCCCGGGCCTCGCTGGCAGGTCGGCCTCCCAGGGTGGCCGCCGTGTGTTCCCGCGCCTCTGCTGTCAGAGCGGCGTGGAGGCCGCCACGGGGCAGGTGGGGCTGCGTGACCACAGACGTTCCCGTCCGGCTGCGACTGCCCCAGCGGCCGTCCCCTCTTCCCTGACGTGTGGGTACAGACAGCGGCACCTGCTCCTGCCCGGTTGGATGCAAGACCCGCCACGGCCTCCAGCTCGGGGTTCTGTGCTCAGTGCAGCCCCGGCCACGGGCTCGAATTAAAGCTGGGGCAGAGGACGAGCCGCTGGTAGCCCTCCTGCTGTCGGGGCTGGAGCGGGAGGGGAGGGATCGCACGGTGACCGTCCGGGGCAGCTCGTGGAGCTCGTGCTTGTGCCGCTTCTCCACCGCTCGTCGCTCCCGTGCGTCGGCCACTCGCCTCTGGTCGTGGGTCCTCGCCTGGAGGTGGACCCACAGCCTGTTCCTGGAAAGGGCTTCCTGCTAGGCACCATCCTAGTTTCGGGAACTCATTTTCCATTGACTTTTGACCCTGGAAACGGGCACTGAGGGCTTTTCCAAGCCCCCCGGGTTCCCCTCCTGTGGCTGCAGCTCTGCCCCGCGGTGTGCGGAGCCGCCACCCCATCACAGCCCTTGTCCTCTGGTCCCCTGGTCAGAGGCCGGCGTGGCCGGCAGCCCTCAGCCCCCGGGTGGACATACTTTCTTGGGAGCAGAAGTGTCCAGGCCAGGAGGGGCCCAGCTGTGGCTCCAGGGGGTCAGAGACGCTCCTCTCATGCCGGCCTCTGGCGGGCGCCCCTCGGGTTGGAATGGCAGCCGTGGATGTCGCCGTCCCCGCCGCGTCCTCCAGGGTCTGCTCGGGGTGGAGCGTGTGCTGAGGTCAGCGTGGCTGCCGCCCTCCTCCCTGAGCGCCTGTCGGTTGACACGGTGACAGTGTGTGGAGGTCACCCGGTACCAGCAGTGGGCACTCATGCGGGACAGACACCCGCAGGCTGTCCACAGCTCTTCCTGCTGCCCCTCAAGCACGCTGCCCTCTCACACCAGCCCCCAGGCTCGTTCCTCCCAGGCCCCTGGCCACCGACCTCCCTGACCTGCCGCTTCCTCCTGTGGGTCCACCCTCAGCCGTGGCCCTGCCCCCGGTCCGTTCCCACCGCCCCGGGGCCGCCCTGAGGCTGGGACGCTGCGATGTTCACACTGCTCCTGCCTGACTCTCATGTTCAGGCAGCGGTCACAGCAGGTACACGAGAGGAGAGCGCGCGTGTGGCCCTGCCCCTTGCCCTGGGGCGTGCCGAGCCGGTCCCGCAGGTGTCCGCTCCCGCAGGGGCCACCTGACAACGCGAAGGCTCAGATGCTGCCTCCGGCGGGCTGGCTCACCAAGAGACTCAGAGCCCTGGGTGGAGGTGGGGTGTGCACGGCCGCGAAAAGCCGGTCTCCCGAGGAGAGAAACCCGTTTGTCCCCAAGCCTCTGGCCTGTGCCGTGGGCCTGTTTGCGGCACCCGTGTCCACGGATGCTGCAGGCCCACCAGGCCTTGCGCTTCAGGACCGCAGGGTGAGAGCTGCTCTCCCGAGGCCCTGCAGGTCTTGCTCTGGGTCTCGTGCGAAACCAGCCACTTTACGTGTGAGTCGGTTAACGGTCCCACGGCAGCACAGGTCCTGTAGGTGCTGCTGCCAGAACCAGGAGCCCCTGAGCGGCTCCTCTGTCCTGGTGGCAGAGGAAGTGCCCCCTGTCCCTCCCCGGGAGGGCGTGTGGGCCCTGCCTGTCGGTGGGCTCACGCTCCAGCGGGGGGCGGGCTGCCGTTCCCTCGGGACGTCGCAGCCGCGTGTTGCCTGCACACGTCGCCTCGTCGGTGGTGCCGCTGGAGCGGCAGGCGGGGCAGTTGGGGCCGTGGGCTCCAGTGTGTGCAGACCGCTGCGGGCGGCTCTGCCGCAGGCCCGGGCGGGGGCCGCTGGTTGGCGGCGCAGGCTGGAGGCCGGGGCTCTGTGGCCTTGTTCCGGGCGGGGCCGTAGCTGGTCAGGTCTGAGACCGCTCCCGCACACCCACCCTGACCCTCCGTCGCTGCCCAGGTCACAGGCCGAGTGGCTGCCTGGAGCTCTCCCCGAGTGCTGGCAGCTTCACCGTCGTGGGGGAAAGGGGTAGTTCTGCGTGTTTCTGCCCCTTCCTCCTCAGCAGGCCTTGCTGGAGGGCCAGGGGACCTGCCGTCCTTCACGCCAGGCGCTGGGTCTCCGGGGCCGCGGCGCTCTGCTCTCCGCGGCGGCACAAGGCCTGCGGGTCGAGGGCAGCTCCAGCCGCCCTGCCCGGCTGAGGGCCTGTGCTGAGGCAGCCTCGACCTGGTCGCTCTGACCCGCAGCCGTCACAGGGCCAGGAGGGCGAGCGGCCCAGAGGAGGACCCTGCCCGCGGCCCGCCTCTGGGCGTCGTGCATTGCTTCCCCAGAATGGACCCGCTGCTCCTCGACATGGGCCTCCCTGTGGGCCGAAGAGGATCCCAGCCTCTGGTTTTCCTCTGCGGGCTCGACTTTCTCAGCTCCTCACCCGCCGTCGGCACACTTTCCAAGGAGACTCGGGATCTCTCCGATGCTGTTAAACCGAGTAATTTCTTCCGTTTGACCTGTTCCAGGAGGTCTTATTTCTGCCAGCCCAGAAAGTGAAAGTGTTAGTGGCTCAGTCGCGTCCGACTCTTTGTGACCCCGTGGACTGTAGCCCCCCAGGCTCCTCTGTCCACAGGGCTCTCCAGGCAAGAGTCCTGGAGTGGGTGCCGTTCCCTTCTCCAGCGGGTCTTCCTGACCCCGGGATCGCACCCGGGTCTCCTGGACAGTAGGCAGGTTCTCCACTGTCTGAGCCGCCAGGGAAGCCCCTGTTGGCCTGGACGTCTGACCAGGCTGCTGGCCTCTGGGAGAGAGCTGTGGACCCGGGAGGTGCGCAGCCCGCGGGGAGGCGGGGAGGCGGGGAGGCGGCAGTAGGCTCCGCTCTGAGTTCCAGGCTGGTTTTCTCTCGTGTGCTGATGGCCCCAGACCCTGGTCTCCTGCGCGGCTCAGCGGCAGCACGGGCCGTGCCTGCTCACCCGCCCGCTCGGCACCTCCGAGTCACGCTCAGCTGTCCTCGCGGTCAGCGTCGGTCTGTCCAGCAGAGGCCTCCTCCCATCCCGCCCAGGGTTCTCACGTGTCCTGATCTCCACGTCCGGGCGGGGGCTGAGCTCCCGTCGGGGTGTGTGACCAGACCCCCGGCCCCGCCCCATGGGAGCGGCCCGCGTGCCCCGAGCCCCAGCCCGCGCCTCCCGTGGGAAGCGGTGTGGGCCCTTCACGTCACACGGCACCTGCGGGCCCTTCCCACGGCTCCCGTACATGGATGGCAGGAGGACGGCCCCGTGATGAGAGCCGCACCGGCCAGGGTGCGGGCACTCGGGGAGCACGGCTGGTGCCCGTCTGCCCTTGGGCGGCCACGCTCCTGGCTGCTGTCGGGCTGAGCACTGCCTGCGGCGGCCTTCTCCCTCCAGCCTGGGCCCTGCTGACCACCGCTCCCCCAGGGAGGGCCCTGCCTTCATCCAAGGCATCCTTGCATCCCCTGGGGTGGCGGCCACAGCCAAGGGCTCTGAAGGTCACTGACCTTGGATGCTGCCACAGGTCTGCCCTGCCCTTCAGGGGAGGTGGGGGCAGGCGCTCTGGGGACCAGCTGGACTGCAGTCCTGCCAGCAGAAGCTGCAGGTGTGGTGGATGCTGGCGACTGAGCGCTGTGGTGTGACCAGCACGCTTTGCCACGGCCAAGGAGGCCGAGCCACCGGGAGGTGGGCGGAGGCGTGTGAGGCCTGAGGCTCTGCTTCAGGCTCCGCTGGACACGGTATATCCTCGGCTGCCTCAGTGCCCGCAGCTGTGGAATCGCTGGGGGACGGGAGGAGGCGAAGGTGAGCCGAATGTGTTCTCCACCCAAAGCACCAAGTTGTTCAGAAGCAAGCCTGAGAGAGGGAGCTGCCTGTGCTGGCCTCAGAAGCACGGCCACAGGGGTCAGAGGCCACAGGCTCGGATGCTGGACACGCCCAGCTTAGACTCCGACTCCAGCTACCCCGCAGTCCCCTGCTCGGCCCCGCGCACCCTGAGGGTCCGCGTGGGCACCTGTGGAGCACTGAGGCCCTCCCTGGTTAGGCTGGTGTGATGAGCACCAGCCCCCTGTGCCGGGGCGTCAGTGGGTCCTGCCAGGCCTGTTACCCAGGAGGAGGGTGGTCCGGTGCCTCGCACGGCAGCCGAGCTCCTGTGTGCAGAGGGCGTCTTCTCGTGAGTGCGTGTTCCCCACCCCCACGGCCCAAAGTCTCTAGGCTCTCTGCGCAGGAGGTGGAGAGGAGACAGCTGCTGCCTCTGAGTCCCGTCCTGTTGAGCTAAGAATAGCTCTTCCTGGACCAGGGTGGTGCCCTCCGGGCTAAATGCTAGAGCCTAGTGGCGAGCAGCCTTGCGTCTGCCCGCGCCCAGGCCCTCGAGGTGGGCATCTGTCACTGCCAGACGCACACCCGGAGGGGGCAGTGGGGATGCAGGGTGGAGCGGAGTGGCCATCTGCCAGCCCACCCTGCCTTGTCTTGCTTCTCCAGGGATCTGGCTGGAATCTGGTCCTGTGGATAAACATGCCTTATTTTGCTTTTCCAGGGACTTGTTGGGGACTCTGGTCCTGAGAATAAACATGGGGTTTCTCAGACCAGAGACGCAGTGCGCTCTGGTAATGCTGTCAAGTGACTTCAGTGGCTTTCTGGGCCCGTTTTCCGTGGGGTTGCGGTTCCTCTGTCAGGACACGGGGAGGCGCTCTTCAGCAGAGCTCGGCGGAGGCAGCGAAGGCCTGCCGGAGGGCGGGGGCTGGGGTGTGTCAATCCAGGCGGAGCCCACCCCGTCCTGCCCTCCTGCCTTTGCTGCGGTGGGCAGAGCACAGCCTCCCGGCAGGGCGAAGCGCAGTGTGCGGCCTGGCCACCCGAGGGACGGCTCTGCTGTGGCCGCCAGGACGTGCCCCGGGGTCTGAGAATCTGAGAACACACGGTCTGCTCGCCCCTGCCCCCTCTCTGGTGCCCACGGCGTTTTAAGTGCATGGAGCCATGAATAGGAAATTAAATAGAAGTGGTAGTTACGCTGATTAAACAGTCAGGTAACATCATCACAAGTGGGCTTGCAGTATTCAAGTTTCCTTTCTCGTAATGATTAGAGGTCCTGTGTGCTCTCTTTATTATTATTGTTTATCCTGATTTATCTTTGTGCTGCAATAGATACATTTGGCCATGTTAAGAAAATATTTATCCAATCCTGTTTTATTAAACATTTAATGCCAAAGTATCAAGTATTTTTTCAGCTTCACTAAAGATGATCCTATTATTTTTAAAATCTTTAAATCTGTTAAGAAGTGAAACAAGTAACCTATAACCCACTTTGAAACCAGCTTTTAAAATGATTTGAATTGTATTTGATATGTATTAGTTTGGCTGAGCTCTGTAGCGTGTATTATTGAAAACCCAATTTCCCATAAGGACATACTGTTTTTTCAAGCATTTGAAGTTCATTAGCATCCTGAATTCGTTTAACAAATCCTTACAGGGGGAAAAACCAGAGCTGTGCAGTCCTGCCATTGTGTAGAAGTGGACGTTTGTTCTCTGAGTTTAAAACAGGCTAGAAAGCAACGTGCTGCGTGCTCCCATCAGCAAAGCCGGAGTGCTCGGAGGTTGGTATGTAGGAAGCTCGAGGGTTAGATAAGCCTTGTCGATAAGTTTAAATAGACGGGATGCACACTTTAAAAGCCTTAAAACATAACCTAAGAAATAAGTTAGAAACCAAAGAAGTAGGAATCTAAGTTCACAGATGCCCACTGTCAGACAGCCTGCCGGCTGCTGGTCTCCATGGTAACAGCAGAACGAGGGACCAGAGACTGGGCAGCCGCCACAGTGAGTCCATTGATCCCTGAACACCTTCATTTCCGAAGCTTGCTTGTTGCCTTTCAGTACCACAGAATCACATTAGGATTTTGTGGTGACTGGAAACCAAGTGGGGAAAAGAGACCTGCCTCTTGGGATGGAGCAGGCCCTCACCACTAAGGGGAGCCGCCTCGAGGCTTTTGCTGAGTGTGTTCCCCTGGGACGTGGGTTGGAAGCGGGGGCCGTAAACCTCCAGCGGCACACACGGGACCCAGACTTGGCTCTGTGGCGCGTCACAGAGGGGGTGTGGATGCTGTTTATTTGTCTCCTGTGCAGTGGAGTTGGCAGGAGACACATCACCTCGAGGTGGGGGCGGTGGGAGAGCCTCGCCCGGCGAGAGCTGCTAGGCTGGTGGCATTTCCTCCCCCGGAACCTCCTCCATAAGCAGCTGGCCCAGACCGCCGCCTCTGCGCGGGTCGCACAGGTGGGTGCTGGCTGCCATGTGACGGCAGGCGTGGGTGGGTGGGGGCCAGCCCCCGTGGCCCGTCCTGGAACGTTTTTGTTAAACCTGTCAGTGCTTTCTGGTGATGGCGCGAGTGTGAAAGCTTTGACGCTGTTGCTGTTTCTCACAAGGGGCCACGTGTGGCTGATGACGGATGGCGGAACTGGCCCCACGGCTGCCACCCGGCGGCAGAGCCAGGCTCCTCGGTGCGCTGTCGGCACCCAGCCTCCCCCTGCCCAGGGTGAGAGCCACACCAGAGAACAGCCAGGCCAGAAGGCGCCAGGCAGGCCCTGCTCGAAACAGCACCAGCCGGACGGACCCACTGAGGCGCGTGTGCCGAGGGGCCTGGGCGGGGGCGACCGCCTGGGGGCGATCCAGGGTGGAGGGCCGAGCCGCCAGGGCAGCCGAGGCGCAGGACGGCGTCCTCCGCGGCGCAGAGGCTGCTTCGTGGAGAGGCCGCTGGAAAGACGTGTGTGGCCGTGTGTGTCTGCCGGCCGACCGTGTGCCCGGCTGCTGTCAGTGTCCCCGGCTCTGCCCAGGGCTCCTGTGCGTGGAGAGCCTGCAGTCCCGTCCGAGGCCCTGGCGTCCGGGGCAGGACGGCCAGCCTGGGGGCTCGAGCCCGGGCGGTGCTGGCGGGGCTGCGCTCTGGGCGGGGGGCTGGTGCAGCGGGGGCTTTCGTGTGTGTGACCGGGCCTTAGACAAGCAGGAGGGCTTGTTCTGTCTTCCAGGTCCGTCCGTTCCGTGGGCTCAGCTTCCATGGTCACAAGACAGAATTTCTGTCACAAGGTTAAATCCGTCCGTGGCCTGGATTTCTCGAAAAAAGATCCGAGCGCTCACCTCGGAGGAGCCCGTGTTCCTCAGACGGACCTCCCTGCGAGCTCCCTGGTGAGGGCCAAGCCATTATGCAAAGCGTGTGGTATTTATGTGTCTTTCCAGGAAAACAGAAAACACAGTGCACACGCGCTTGCCACTCGCCTTGGCAGAGGCTGGGACGAGGCGGTGACACGCTGCTGCATCGGGGGAGTGTGGAGACAGCCGTGGCACGTGAGCGCCGAGCTCCTGACAGGCTCACCGGGGTCCGTGAACCGCGTGTCGGTCCCCCCGGGGATGCGGGGGGGGCCGGGGTGCAGGCAGGTCACCCTCCTCGGGCAGCCAGCCCCCTCCTCAGCCCGCTGCCCTGCTCAGCAAAGGAATGTTTGGACAAGATAGCGGCCCCCAGCCGCCCAGATAAAGCGCTCCCCGGAGAGCAGGTGGGCCTGCCCCAGAGGCTCACCATCCCGGGCAACCATCGGACCAGGGATCTGACTCCTGCCACTCGGTTAATGTTTCTCCTCCCCTGACTGGGCGCCGGGGGAGGGCCCGGGCGTGCGCCCCGCGGGCAGCCTCCGCTTGCGTCCCCTTCCACTGCCGCCCGGCGGGGCTGGCGGGCCCTCGCCCACGCCCTGGGTCTGTGCGGCCTTCCCGCCAGCCCTCACCTCAGCCGCCAAAGCGTCCTCGCGGCTCAGACCCACCCCCGACCAGCCCCTCACTCCCCGCCTGGCTCGCAGCCCTGCCTGCCCAGCCCGCCCGTACCCCTGTTCACCACGCCTCTCCCGCTTGGTCCCTGCCAGCGCCTGTGCCCTGACGCTGACTTGGGGCCCTGCGCTTGGCGCTTGATCCGTCCTGGCTTCCCGCTCCGGGCGGCGGTTCCGTCCTGGGTCGTAAGCCCAGCTGGTGCCGAGCGTCTGTGTTCACGGGCGCCCCGGGGCCGGGAGCGTGGTCTCCCTGCGGACCCCTCCCCACCCCTCTTCACCTAAATCTTTTTCCTTATTCTGCACATAAGGTCTGTGTCCATTAATCAATAACTGCTCACCCCTACCCCACCCTGGTAACCTCACTTCCACTTCTGTCTCTGAATTTTCTCTTCTGGGAGCTCCTATGACTGGTATCGTTCGATGGTTGTCCCTGCGTCTCTAGCTTATTTTACTAAACGTAATATTTTCAAGGTCTGTCTATGACGTAGCGCATAGCAAATTTGTCTTGCTTTTAAGGAAATGAGAGCTGGACCATAAAGAGGCTGAGCACCAAAGAGCAGATGCCTTGAGCTGCGGTGCTGGAGGAGACGCGAGAGGCCCTTGGACGGCAAGGGATCCACCCAGTCCGCCCTAAAGGAAACCCACCCTGAGTATTCACTGGAAGGACGGATGCTGAAGCTCCAATGCTTTGGCCACGCGATACGAAAGGCCAGCTCTTTGGAAAAGGCCCTGCTGCTGGGAAAGACTGAGGACAGGCGGGGAAGGGGGCGACAGAGGACGAGACGGTTGGGTGGCGTCACTGACTCAAGGGACATGAGTTTGCATAAGCTCCAGGCGGAGGACAGGGAGGCCGGGTGCGCTGCAGCGCGCGGGGCTGCGGAGGGTCAGACGCGACTGAGTGACCAAAGCCCGACGAAGGCTGCAGAGTATTCCCTCGTGTGTGTGTGGCATCATTTCACCCTGCGTCTGCTGGTGGATGCGGGGTGGTTTCCACCTTGGTTGCTGTGAACACGACTGTGCAAATACGCGTTCGAGTTCTTGCTTCTGATTCTCCCCGGTGTACGCACAGGAGGGAAGCTGCCGGACACGTCGTGAGCCTCGCCGAGCCTCGCGAGGAGCGCTGGACGGGCCCGCCACGCGCGTGTGAGGCTCCGGGCTCCGCGCGGCGGCGCCGGCCGGCGTGGGTCTGTGCTCTGGGCGGTGACTGGCCGTCCTCCACGGAGGCGCTGTCTCGGCGGAGGTTTGGTTTGTGTCGCCTGATGGCTGAGGCGGGGAGCAGCTCCTCGGGGCCTGCTGGCCACTGCTCCGTCATCTCTGGAGAATGGACAGCTCATTTGTCCGTCTTTATTCTTTTTCCTTAGCTGGTGGAATTCTTTATGTATTCTGGATATTAGCACCTTACAGACGGAGCACTTGGAAGCAGTTTCTCCCCTCTGGGCCGTCCTTGTCTTCCTGGACCGTGTTCTCCGTGCACAGTTACTGACCTCGCTGCAGTTTAGTTCGTCCAGTGTCCTGTTGCTGCCTGTCTTCTGGTGTCATGTCAACATTATGTGTTAACTGTTCATTCTTTCCTCACATGTGCGTAGTGCTAACTTGGTCACGTGTCTGATTCCCGACACACGTGTCTGCTTCTGGGCTCTCTGTCCCGTTTGCGTGGCCCCCGCCACTCCCCACCGCGGCCGCGTTCAGCCTTCCCGTCAGCCCTGACACCCGCAGGGCAGCCGCCTCAGTCTCCTCCTCCTCATCGGAACGGTCCTCGCTGCTCCGCGTGCTTCACTTCAGTCGGCTCTACCCTGAGCTTGGTGGTTCCCGCGACACGGGTGGCAGGGCCTCTGATGGAACAGCGTGTGGCTCACGGCTCCTGGGGACCCTGTTTGCAGCATCGGTCCTCAGCCCTTAGCACAGCTCGTTGCCCATTTGTTCAAATCTTCCTGTGTTCCTCGGTATCTGTTTTTGCGGGGGAGGGCGGGCGGGCCACTTCTATTGGTCTTTCATTTCTCCATTTTCATCCGTCTCTGTTCTTTGGCTCCTGTGGGCCTCCCATCGCGGTGGCGTCTGTCGTTGCAGAGCGCCAGCTCTGGGCGCATGCGCTCCAGAGCTCCGGCTCAGTAATTGGACACATCGGTCCAGCCGCTCCGCGGCACGTGGGATCTTCCCAGGCCAGGGCTCGAACTGGCGCCCCTTGCACTGCAAGGCGGTGTCCTTACCCACTGGACCACCAGGGAACTCCCTCAGTATCTTGACATTACCAAAGACTGGAAACTTTTTTTAGACGTATTACTAAAACAATGTCTTAACAAGAGTGTTTGTGCCGTTGTTCAGATTCTTTTTCCTTTTACATTTACTTATTGATAATTAATGGGTGCAGGAGTGCTGCCAAGTGTTGGGAAACTCAGGTGGCTCAGTGGTAAAGCATCTGCCTGAAATGCAGGAGACTTTATGGGTGGTAAGCCCATGTATTTTTTATTCTTTTTCCTTAGCTGGTGGAATTCTTTATGTATTCTGGATATTAGCACCTTACAGACGGAGCACTTGGAAGCAGTTTCTCCCCTCTGGGCCGTCCTTGTCTTCCTGGACCGTGTTCTCCGTGCACAGTTACTGACCTCGCTGCAGTTTAGTTCGTCCAGTGTCCTGTTGCTGCCTGTCTTCTGGTGTCATGTCAACATTATGTGTTAACTGTTCATTCTTTCCTCACATGTGCGTAGTGCTAACTTGGTCACGTGTCTGATTCCCGACACACGTGTCTGCTTCTGGGCTCTCTGTCCCGTTTGCGTGGCCCCCGCCACTCCCCACCGCGGCCGCGTTCAGCCTTCCCGTCAGCCCTGACACCCGCAGGGCAGCCGCCTCAGTCTCCTCCTCCTCATCGGAAACGGTCCTCGCTGCTCCGCGTGCTTCACTTCAGTCGGCTCTACCCTGAGCTTGGTGGTTCCCGCGACACGGGTGGCAGGGCCTCTGATGGAACAGCGTGTGGCTCACGGCTCCTGGGGACCCTGTTTGCAGCATCGGTCCTCAGCCCTTAGCACAGCTCGTTGCCCATTTGTTCAAATCTTCCTGTGTTCCTCGGTATCTGTTTTTGCGGGGGAGGGCGGGCGGGCCACTTCTATTGGTCTTTCATTTCTCCATTTTCATCCGTCTCTGTTCTTTGGCTCCTGTGGGCCTCCCATCGCGGTGGCGTCTGTCGTTGCAGAGCGCCAGCTCTGGGCGCATGCGCTCCAGAGCTCCGGCTCAGTAATTGGACACATCGGTCCAGCCGCTCCGCGGCACGTGGGATCTTCCCAGGCCAGGGCTCGAACTGGCGCCCCTTGCACTGCAAGGCGGTGTCCTTACCCACTGGACCACCAGGGAACTCCCTCAGTATCTTGACATTACCAAAGACTGGAAACTTTTTTTAGACGTATTACTAAAACAATGTCTTAACAAGAGTGTTTGTGCCGTTGTTCAGATTCTTTTTCCTTTTACATTTACTTATTGATAATTAATGGGTGCAGGAGTGCTGCCAAGTGTTGGGAAACTCAGGTGGCTCAGTGGTAAAGCATCTGCCTGAAATGCAGGAGATCTGGGTTCAATCCCTGGGTTGGGAAGACCCCCTGGAGAAGGACATGCCAGCCCACTCCAGTATCCTTGCCTGGGAAATCCCATGGACAGCGGAGCCTGGAGGCCACAGTCCATTTGGTCGAAAAGAGTGGACACGATAGAGCGACTGACAGCTGGCTCTGGTAAGTAGACCTGAGTAGCTTCCTTCTCTCTTCTTGTTTTGTATTTTTAATTTCTCTTTCAAATTCACCCTAAGATTTTAATACATATATCTTACTGAAATCGTTTGGTATTTCTATGCCTCCAAACAGGAAAAGAATTTTAGCACTTTTAACTACAAACATGCAGTTAGTTGTTGATTTTTTAAAAAACATAAGTTTCAAGTGCACAGCATTGCGATCCGACGTCTGTGTGCACTGCGGGTGGCCTCCCAAGCCTCGTTCACTGCCCACCAGCAGACGGCGGGCCCACCCACGCCCTCCTCCCAGCGCCTTCCCCTTCGGTGGCCACCGGGCTGCCCTCTGCAGCTGAGGGCTTGGACTTTCTCAGTTGGATTTTTAGGTTCCAGTGAGTGAGATTATATGGTGTCTGGCTTTCTCTGTCTGACTTGTTTCACTTGGAGTAATGCCCTCAAGGTTCATCCACATTGCCACACACAGCAGGACTTAATTCCCATAACGACTGAATAATATTTTGCTACATATAACATTCCATTATGCTATGATATTCCACTATATATACATACTTCGATGTTCCAGTATGGACATGCCAGTCTGTTTAGCCGTCACCCATGGGTGGGCACGCGGGTGGCTTCCAGGCCCTGGCTTTTGTGGACAGTGCTGCCGTGGATGTTGGGGTGCGTGTGTCCTTCTGAATGCGCTGGTTTAATGAAACGTGTTGTGAAGACTGACTTCTCCGTGGCGTTGCTGTGGCCCTGCTAGCGTTTCTGCTGATGGGGCTGCTCTCGCGTGGACTCCTCCGAGGCAGCCGCCCTGGAGCGGGTCGAGAGGCACCCCTGGACGGGAGGCCCGGACGGCGCTGCGTCCACAGGTGCGTGAGGTGGGCAGCAGGGACGTCCCAGGGAGAGCAGCACTGCACCCGCAGTGGGTCTCACCGCTGAGGACCTCCAGTTCTCCCAGCGGGCCGCCCGCCGCCCGGGCCAGCCAGCCTCAGCCTGTCGGCCCCACCAGGCACGCCGGGTCCCGGCCACCGCTTCTGTTCAGATCATTTTCTGGAGACTCATGTTAAACTCTTGTCCTGATTTCCCTTTGGAGGCCTCCGGTCTCCCAGGTGTGGGAGAGGCGTGGGCAGTCCCGTCGGGGCGGCGGGGACTGGGGCGACCTTTCCCGCTCCGATTTAATCCCTGCCCCAGTTCTGCCCTGGTTTACGGGCTGTGGAGCTGAAAGCCTGGGATTCAAAGGCCCAGGGAAAACCTTTGCCCCCGGGAACAAAGGCGGAGATTAGCTCCCTGTTATCAATCAGTGTCGTCAGGACCCGGCAGGAACGCTTCACCTGTTGACGCCTTAGCGACTCCTCCAAAGGGAGTCAAAGGTCATTTCTACCCAAGGTTTTGTGTCTCAGCTCCCCTGGCCCCAAATTACCTTTAAAAATGGCCTCAAAGGCCCGGAGATGAACATGGATTAGTGCCTTCATCTTGAGCACAGCCCGTGGTTAGGGTCTCGGATGCAGGGCTGGAGGCGTTGTCCAGCGCGTCCCTGGCACGCGGCCCACGGGCGAGGCCGGCTCTGCCTCTGGACGCAGCCCTTTCACCAGCTGCGGGTGGCTCGTGGGCTCGGCCCCTGCCTTGCTGGACAGTGGAGCTTGTCAGCAGCTGAGTGAATGGACTCTCAGGCTTACCTGTCAGGACACGGAGGTGGAACTCATGCTCGAGGGACTGGCTGAGCCCCCCCCCCCCCCCCACGACCGATCAGAGTCCCCCGGAGGCTAGGACTTGCCTTTTTCTGGCCCCACCTGCTGTAGACGTGAAAGTGTTCCACCTCGGATTGGGACTTACACTCAAAACTCAGCTTGGGGGCTTCCCTGGTGTTCCAGTGGGTAAAGAGTCCACCTTGCAGTGCAGTGGGCACTGGTCTGATCCCTGGCTCGAGAAGATCCCACATGCCATGGGGTGGCTGGAAGGGTGTGTCCAGTTACTAGCCAGCACTCTGGATGTGCCCAGAGCCAGTGCTCTGCAGTGAGAGGCCACTGCGATGGGAGGCCCACACATGCCGAAGAATAAAGATGGATGAAAATAATATAAATAAATTTTAAAAAGGCATGATGGGGAAAAGAAAAAAAGGTTTTTAAAAACCCCCTCAGTTTGGAAATCAGACCCATGTGAGCAGGATTTGAACTGACCAAAGTTTCGCTCTCGACCTGCAGACCCGGCCAAAACCCTGTCTGGGGGTTCTAACCCACGTGGTTGGTGTCGAGGTCCGTGCGCGGGTTGGAAAAGAATGTCCAGACACGAGGCAGAGTGAGGGGAAAGTAAACTTTATTAGAGTAGGGGGAGGGAGAGTCGCTGCCAGTGCAGCGGCCGGTTTAAGGGAGAATCAGCATGGAAGATGCTGCTAGAACAGCGGGTCGCCTCAGAGAGAACCGCCGTTAAGCAGGGGTCTTTGATTCCTTTTATAGTGAGGGTGTACGGAGTGGCCTGGGGTCTTAAGGATTATCGCTGATGGGACGGTGTACTGGGTGGGTAGAGTGATGACTACAGCATGCGGTAGGGCCCAAGGAGTGGCACCGGGCTCTTAAGGACTGGGCGGTGTACTGTAGCCCGGGGGAGGGGAGGACAGTAAGGGTCTTGCATTCCAAAACCCTCCTAGTTTGCCTTGTTCTTGGGCACCACAGTTGGGACTCGATCCAGCTAAACGCTGTCTAGGGCTTGAGCCCATGTGGCCGGAGCCCAAACCCGGCCAAAGGCCTGTCTGGGACTCAGCCCTGGCTTAAATCCTGCCTGGAACTTGAACCCACGTGGCTGGCCAGCCAAAACGTTGCTTGAGGCTTGAACCCACGTGGCGGGGGCTCAGACCTGATCAAAGCCTGATTGGGACTTAAACTCACGTGGCTAGGACTCAATCCAGCCAAAACCCTATCTGGGACTTGAATCCATGTGGATGGGACTCAGTCCAGCCAAAACCCTAATCTCGAGCAATCTTTGAATTAAAATCACTCACCCAGCATCCAAACCCACTGAGCCTCAGGATCTTCATGTCTCTTTGCAGAGAAGAATTCAGTGAGAGACAAAGTGACAGGTAAGAAATGGATTTATTCAGATTCAGAGAAAAGCACACTGCACAGACAAGAGTGTGGGCCATCACACAGGGTGTTCTTAGTTTTTATAGGTTGGGTAATTCTATATGCTAATGAGTGGGAGGGTTATCCTAGCTCTTGGTGGGAAAGGGCGGAACTGGCATGGCACCTCTGGGTGTGCCATTTACAGCTTGCTGACTGAAGATCAAGGTCTAGTCTGCCATCTTGGACCTATTTGATTCTAATGGGTTTATGCTGTCTCCTTGGGCTATGTTCTTCCAAAAATTGTGTGCTGCCCCTTTCCCTACCCCTTGCAGTGATACGAAGGAATGTCCCCGTGGCTGTTCTGCAAATGAGAAGGACAGACTCTTTAGCTCCAAGTCGAGGAAGAGCCTTGGGTTTGCAGCTGTTCTGGCTGGAGGCAGCTTCCCCCCAAGGCCTGGGTGTCTTTAGTACAGACCCTAAAAGGTGAGGCGCTTCTTTGATTAGAAGAAGCCCCCCTATTTTAACGGGGAACCACGTGGTTGAAATTGCAGGACTGCCCAGCGTACGTGGGGCAAGGCCAGGCTGCGGGGACAGACGGACGCAGGCTCCCGGACAGAGTGAGCGTGTCGCTCCTCCGACAGGGAACCTAGGGGGACCCGGGGGCTCCTGCTGCCCCTCTTCGTCCTCCTCACCATCCTCTCCTCGCACTTTGCTGGGAAGAGTCTTCTAACGCACTGGGTCCGGCACTGCGGCCCAGACTTTCAGTCCTGAACTGGAACCCAAACCCGACCTGCCTCCGGGAACTGTGTGATTCGACCCGGCCTTCCCGCCCCAGGCCTGCCTGCCACCGCTGGGAGGGCTTGCTTTGTTTTGACTTCCCTGATTTTTTTTTTAAATCTACCATTTGCAGTTATTTATGTAGATGAAGGTTTTTGCTATGCTTATTTAGTTTTTTGAACGCTCTGGAGTGACTCTGAGGGAAGCCTATTGGTGACTCTGGGGTGTGGGGTCCCTGGCCTGGCCCTCGGGGCTGCAGGTGAGCCCGGCCCCTCCCGGCGGAGCCCCAAGTCCTGCAGGAGGAGCTGTGAGAGCCGCCTGACCCCCGTCTGGGGTCTTGGCTGAGAGGCAGTTTCCTCCGGACCTGCCCTGGCCCGGGGTCGCCTCCCCCAGGGAGGGCGGGAGTGGCCGGAAGCCGGGACGCCCATGCGGCGGGCAGGGTGCCAGGAAGGAGCATCGGAGATCGGGTTTCACCTCGAAGCCTCCTGACCTGTAACAGGAAGAACGTCTAGAAGCCTAGCAGAGCAGTCGGCAGGCCACGTTCGGAGGATCCACGCGCTCCCCACCCGCCCTCCTTCTGTGAAGTCAGCACGGTGCACAGCCCCACTGGACCTGCGGGCCGGCCTGGCCCCTGGAGTGAGGCCGGGAGCAAGGTGGCCTCCACGGGTGACCAGGGCCCTTCCTGGGAGTGAAAGCCGCGAGCACACGTCCGCAGGGAGGCTGATGTGACAGGCGGCGCCGGGCGCTGGGCCTGGGGACGCAGGGCGGCGTGGGCAGCACGGCCTCTGATGGCGCCGGAAGGACCCGGTCCACCGAGAACAGAGGCCGGACCGCGACGGCTCGGGGTCCTGTCCTGACACACAGGCGGGGTGTGCGGTGCACCGGAGGGTCAGGCTGGCAGTGTCTGCAGTGTGGATAAGGGAGACGGAGGAGGCGCGGGGACAGACCCGCCGCTGGCACCTGAGCCTCTGTCCACAGGCACAGCCTGGAGCCGCGGAAGAGGCCCGCGGGGCAGCGAGGGCCAGCGGCCTGGGGGCCGGGCAGGCGGCGCTGCTTCCGGCTGGAGCTCGGGGGCGGGGCCGAGGAGACCTTAGGGCCCCAACAGTGGGAAGGGCGCGAGGCTCCCGCCCGTGTAGTGTTCTGGAACAAAGCACATGTTGAACTGTGATGACATTTTTTAAAATTCCCCTAGATTTTCTGATTGCAAAACTCTCGGTAAGTTTGTCCAAGTCGTTCGTTGCTGTTGGGCTCGCCCGCCCAGCTGTGTCCGAGCGCAGCGTGCGTCCTCACAGGCAGGTGGCCCCTCGGCTGGACCTGCCGCCGCCCTGGGCCAGAGCTCTGCCGGGGGCGACCGCGGAGCCAGAGACGACCGGCCTGCGTGTCGGGCCGGCCGAGGCGCCCGGGGGGCCACACTCCGCCCCAGGACCGTGTCCTCACGGCCGCGGGCGCCCCCACCCAGAGGGCCTGTCCTCCAGATGGGAGTGGCTGCCTTCGTCCCAGCGGGCGCTGTGACCACCGCTGCCTGCCCGGCGTCTGTGGGTGTCCGTGCCGCCCCTGCTCTGCTTGTTGTGGAAACACACGTGTTTACTAAGCACGTGCTGCAGAGGCTTGCCAAGGATGCTCCCGGTGTCTCTGACCACCCCAACTCACTGCCCCCCGGGACTAGCTGGGGTGTCGCCTGGTCTCCCAGCCTTCTTGACGGTTTACCCCAACAGTAAACACGTGAGGATGATTTTATTGAAGTAGAATTGACTGATAATATTGCATTATTTTCAGGTGTATAGCCTAGTGGCTTGATGGGTGTGCAGGTGTCTAAATGATCACCATGGCCGCCTAGTGACCGTCTCACCGTATGAAGTGCTCGTGCGGCTGTTGGCTGAGCACCTCGTGCCCGGCTTCCTCACCCTGTAACTGGAAGCTTGTCCCCTCTTCACCGCCCTCGCCTGTTCTCCTTCCAGCCCTCGCCTCCCTCTGGCAGTGACCCGTTTGCTCTCTGAATCTATGGCTCCGTTCTGGTGGTGGTATGTTTGTGTCTTTATGTTTCTTAGGTTCCACATGTGAGTGGGATCTTACAGGGTTTGTCTTTCTCGGCCTGACTTGTGTCACTTAGCATAATGCCCTCTGGATCTATTCATGTTGCCACAGATGCCAGGCTTCATTCTCTTCAAGGCTGAGTAACATTCCACTGGGTGTATATACCACATCTTCTTCATCCATTCATCGGTCAGTGGTCACCGAGGCTGCTCCCGTATCTTGGCTACTGTAAATAAGGCTGCAGTGACTGTAGGGGTTCTTACGTCTTTTCAAATTAGTGTTTTTGTTTCCTTTGGGAAAATTGCCCAGAGGTGGGATTGCTGGATCGTGGGGTAGCTCCAGCTTTGGGCGTTTGCAGGCCTCAGCGCTCTTTCCCCAGTGACTGCGCCAATATGCGTCCCACCACCCGTGCGCGAGGCCCCTCTCCTCCACGTCCTCACCTGCACTTGGTATCTGTTGTCTTTCAGGGAGCAACCTTTCCGATAGGTGTGCTGTGAAATCTCCTTGTGGTTTTAATTGGCATCTCCCTGGTGATTAGTGATGTTGAGCATCTTTTCATGTGCCTGTTGGCCATCTGGTTGTCTTCTTTGGAAAAATGTCTATTCAAGCCCTCTGCCCAATTTTTAATTGGGTTGTTTGTTTTTTCAATGAGCTGTGTGAGTTCCTTGTATATTATGGATATTAACCCCTTATTGGCCATATCATTTGCAAATATCTTCTTCCATTCAATAGGCTGCCTTTTTGTTTTCTTGATAGTTTGCTGTGCAAAAGTTTTAGTTTTAAAAGTTTTTTCTTCCCTTGCCTGAGGAGACATAGCCAAAAAAAATATTGCAAAAGCTCCTGTGAAAGAGCTCACTGTCCGTGTTTTCTTCTAGGACTGTTGTGGTGTCAGCTGTTACAGTGAAGGCTTCAGCCCATTTTGAGGACATCGTTGTGTATGCCTAAGAAGGTGGGCTAGTTTGATTCTTCCACATGCAGCTTTTCAGTTTTCCCAACAGTATTTGATGAAGAAACTCTTTCCCCCTTGTATATTCGGCCTCCTTTGCTGCAGATTAATTGACCACAGGTGCATGGATTGATTTCTGGGCTTCTGTTCTATTGATCTATGTGTCTGTTGTGTCAGTACCTTACTGTTTTGATGACTGTAGTTTTGCAGGATAGACTGAAATCAGGGAACACGATTCCTCCATTTTTGCTCTTATTTCACAAATGATTTTGGTGATTTGGGGTCTTTTGTAGCAACATACAAATTTTAGAAGTATTTGTTCTAGTTCTTTGAAAAATGCCATTGGTATTTTGATGGGATTACATTGAGTCTATAGATTACCTTGGAAAGTATGCTTAAAGGCTGCAGTGACTGTAGGGGTTCAAATTAGTGTTTGTTTCCTTTGGGAAAATTGCCCAGAGGTGGGATTGCTGGATCGTGGGGTAGCTCCAGCTTTGGGCGTTGCAGGCCTCAGCTCTTTCCCCAGTGACTGCGCCAATATGCGTCCCACCACCCGTGCGCGAGGCCCCTCTCCTCCACGTCCTCACCTGCACTTGGTATCTGTTGTCTTTCAGGGAGCAACCTTTCCGATAGGTGTGCTGTGAAATCTCCTTGTGGTTTTAATTGGCATCTCCCTGGTGATTAGTGATGTTGAGCATCTTTTCATGTGCCTGTTGGCCATCTGGTTGTCTTCTTTGGAAAAATGTCTATTCAAGCCCTCTGCCCAATTTTTAATTGGGTTGTTTGTTTTTTCAATGAGCTGTGTGAGTTCCTTGTATATTATGGATATTAACCCCTTATTGGCCATATCATTTGCAAATATCTTCTTCCATTCAATAGGCTGCCTTTTTGTTTTCTTGATAGTTTGCTGTGCAAAAGTTTTAGTTTTAAAAGTTTTTTCTTCCCTTGCCTGAGGAGACATAGCCAAAAAAAATATTGCAAAAGCTCCTGTGAAAGAGCTCACTGTCCGTGTTTTCTTCTAGGACTGTTGTGGTGTCAGCTGTTACAGTGAAGGCTTCAGCCCATTTTGAGGACATCGTTGTGTATGCCTAAGAAGGTGGGCTAGTTTGATTCTTCCACATGCAGCTTTTCAGTTTTCCCAACAGTATTTGATGAAGAAACTCTTTCCCCCTTGTATATTCGGCCTCCTTTGCTGCAGATTAATTGACCACAGGTGCATGGATTGATTTCTGGGCTTCTGTTCTATTGATCTATGTGTCTGTTGTGTCAGTACCTTACTGTTTTGATGACTGTAGTTTTGCAGGATAGACTGAAATCAGGGAACACGATTCCTCCATTTTTGCTCTTATTTCACAAATGATTTTGGTGATTTGGGGTCTTTTGTAGCAACATACAAATTTTAGAAGTATTTGTTCTAGTTCTTTGAAAAATGCCATTGGTATTTTGATGGGATTACATTGAGTCTATAGATTACCTTGGAAAGTATGCTTATTTCAACAATATTAATTCTTCCAAAGCGTGAGCACAGTATATCTTTCCATTAGTTTGTTAGAATTCCATTAGAGTTCACCTGTCAAACTGTCTGATCTGGAAACATTTATTTGTTGGGAGGTTTTTTTAAATAACAGTAAGCATCTGTGTTGATTTCATTCTTTCATCAGTGTCTTACAGCTTTCCAAGGACAGGTTTTTATCTCTGTGGTTAGATTTATTCCAGGCATTTAATTATTTTTGATGCAATTGTAAATGAGATTGTTTTTGTAGTTTCTGTTTCTGATAGTTTGCTAGTGTGTAGAAATGGGACAGATTGATGTTTATTAATTTTGTGTCCCACAGCTTTACTGAGCTTATTAGTTCTAATCATTTTTTGGTGGAGTTTTTTGGGATTTTCTACACATATTTATCAAGTCATATGCAGGCCGTTTTACTTTTCCTTCTCCCATTTGGAGAGCTTTTGCTTCTTTTTTTCTTCTGCCTGCTATGGCTGCTGTGTTGAATAAAAGTGTCAGTATCCTCGTCTTATTTCCGATGTTAGGGGAAAGCTTCCAGCGTTTCACCAGGGAGTGTCATGTCAGCGGTGGGCCTGTCCTAAGTGACTGATTATGTTAAGTCATATTCCCTCTGTACCCATTTTGTTGAGAGTTTCTTTTTTAATCATAATCACGTTATTTTTATTCTTCAATTTGTTAATAGGATGTATCACACTGATTTGTCGATACTGAACCATCCTTGTGTTCCTGGGACAAGTCCCACTTAATCATGTCGTGTGATCCTTTTAATGTGTTATTGACCTTGATTTACTAACCTGCTGCCAAGGGCTCTGCGCCTGTGTTGTCAGGGTTCTATTGATCTATGTGTCTGTTGTGTCAGTACCTTACTGTTTTGATGACTGTAGTTTTGCAGGATAGACTGAAATCAGGGAACACGATTCCTCCATTTTTGCTCTTATTTCACAAATGATTTTGGTGATTTGGGGTCTTTTGTAGCAACATACAAATTTTAGAAGTATTTGTTCTAGTTCTTTGAAAAATGCCATTGGTATTTTGATGGGATTACATTGAGTCTATAGATTACCTTGGAAAGTATGCTTATTTCAACAATATTAATTCTTCCAAAGCGTGAGCACAGTATATCTTTCCATTAGTTTGTTAGAATTCCATTAGAGTTCACCTGTCAAACTGTCTGATCTGGAAACATTTATTTGTTGGGAGGTTTTTTTAAATAACAGTAAGCATCTGTGTTGATTTCATTCTTTCATCAGTGTCTTACAGCTTTCCAAGGACAGGTTTTTATCTCTGTGGTTAGATTTATTCCAGGCATTTAATTATTTTTGATGCAATTGTAAATGAGATTGTTTTTGTAGTTTCTGTTTCTGATAGTTTGCTAGTGTGTAGAAATGGGACAGATTGATGTTTATTAATTTTGTGTCCCACAGCTTTACTGAGCTTATTAGTTCTAATCATTTTTTGGTGGAGTTTTTTGGGATTTTCTACACATATTTATCAAGTCATATGCAGGCCGTTTTACTTTTCCTTCTCCCATTTGGAGAGCTTTTGCTTCTTTTTTTCTTCTGCCTGCTATGGCTGCTGTGTTGAATAAAAGTGTCAGTATCCTCGTCTTATTTCCGATGTTAGGGGAAAGCTTCCAGCGTTTCACCAGGGAGTGTCATGTCAGCGGTGGGCCTGTCCTAAGTGACTGATTATGTTAAGTCATATTCCCTCTGTACCCATTTTGTTGAGAGTTTCTTTTTTAATCATAATCACGTTATTTTTATTCTTCAATTTGTTAATAGGATGTATCACACTGATTTGTCGATACTGAACCATCCTTGTGTTCCTGGGACAAGTCCCACTTAATCATGTCGTGTGATCCTTTTAATGTGTTATTGACCTTGATTTACTAACCTGCTGCCAAGGGCTCTGCGCCTGTGTTTGTCAGGGACATTGGCTTGTAATTTTTTTTATGGTATCTTTGGCTTTGGCATCATGGTGATGTTGGCCTTGTAGAATCAGTTCAGAAATGTTTCTTTCTTTGCAATTTTGTGGAATAGTTGGATAAGAAGAGGCATTAAATACTTGGTAGAGTTCACCTGTAAAGCAGTCTGGTCCTGAAGTTTCGTGTGTTGGAAGTTCTTCTTTTACTATTAATAGTAAACATTTTGACCATGTGCTGGTAACATAGGCCTACGTTTTATAAATGACGTCCATAAGCAGTTGCTCTAACCCCTCCATTATAAAGAAAACGTGGACTTTGACGAGAGAATTCAGGCATGTATGACGGACCGGGAGGGGCCGGTGGGGAGACCGGTGGCCGGGGCGGGCGCGGGACAAGGGGCGGGTTTCAGCCCAGTTAGACTACACACCGTCTGCGGCTTGAGTCTTATTCATGAAACCCAGAACTATCTGTGTGAAATCTGGACATTTCCGGGAGTGCTACAGCTCTGGGACCAGATCTGTCAAACTGCTGCTGTGCAGGTCAGCATTTCTAACGGAACCGAGAGCTCCTCAAGGCCAGGCCACGCGTGGCTTATTTCATGGAACTCTTAGCACAGGGCCAGGGAGCACCTGACTGGCCCGCTTCTGACAGAGGACTGGGGAAGAATTCCAAGCACGTGCGAGGACACGTGCACAGGAAGAGCACGTTTTCATAGCAAACGTCCCAGGTGTGATGTTTCCTTGCGCTCAAATAACACATAGATAAAATATCTTATAAAATAAACATGTATTAGATGTTTGTATATTTACATATATGTCTGTATATGTAAATGCGTAAAAAGAAGAACGCGGTTACCTGGAGGTCTCATCACAGCCAGGGCTGGTGGCGTAATGTTACGGAATGAGCAAACGGGACTCTGTGCGGAAACCATGACCGTCTCGGGGAACGCTGAGGGCTTCCTGAGCACGGCCCTCCCGAGCGGGGCCTCCTGAGCAGGGCCCGGGCGTGGAGGTCCTCGCAGTCTGGGCCCCGGGGGGCTGGCCCGGTCACTCTGCTCCACCTCCATGGCGGTCACATCGGCAGAACCAAGCCGCGTTGGCTGTACCCGTGTACGTACCTTGGGACGGAAGAAAGCCCTGACCAGCCCCGCACGTGACACAGGGTGCCGGCCATCGCTGCGCCCTCCGCCACGCCGGTCTCCTTGCTGCTCGGCTGGACGTCGACGGGAGGCTGCCGCGGCAGACCTGGGGCAGCCGGGAGGGGCTCGTGGTGCTGGCCTGTCTCTGGGTGCACGTCAGCCGGCGGTGCTCGCCCAGCACCACGAGCGCCCGCAGGCCTGACCCAACACGCGCCAGCCTGGAGGGGCGTCACCTGTGGCACGCTGTGTGCTCCCCGGACGACGTGGCCACCGCAGGCCGGCACGCCACTGGAAGGTTCCGGCCACCTGCAGAACCAGCCCCTTGCGTGCAGCCAGCCCTCTGCGACTCTGATGGCAGCGGGCGTCCCCGCCCCAGGCCCTGGCCCTTCCTCACTAAGTTGGAACAACTCCAGCTCTTCCCTTTGTTCCAGGCGTCTTCTCTCTAAGGAGCTAACAACCTTCTATCAAACAATCCTTCACACCAGCAGCTCTTTCTATTAGATTCTTCTGCTCTGACAGCTGGTGCCACGTCCATGTTCTGGCGACGTCCGGACCACATCCCTGAGGCTCCCTGAAGGGACTGGCCGGGGTCTGCGCGGAGCTGCAGTGAGCAGGTAGCCCCGGGAGAGAGCCATGCGGACGCCCCGCCTCTTCCCTGCACACCTGCCTCCTCTGTGCCCTCCTGCCGTCTCTGCTCTCCCTTCCTTCTTCCTTGCTCTCCCTCTCTCTCTTGGTTGGAGCATTGTAAAGCCTCCCAAACCCCGTCTCATTTCAGTAAACACCTTGGTTTGTGTTTCTCACGGATAAGGACTTCGCTTTAGAAGCAGCGAGGCCGTGTGGGCTGCACGCTGACGGCTCGTGGGGGTCCTGGCCTCGAGGAGGTCAGTGCAGGACAGAAAACCAGGCGGGAGCTGTTTCCTGGAGCAGCACGGAATCAGGGAAGCGGCTTTGATTCCACACTGTTTATAAGCATGATCAGATGTATGAACAAATAAACAATGCCTGCTTTTCTCAAATGTCTTTTAAGAGAGATTGGCTTGAACTGTGAGTCTGTTTTCCCCCATAAGAAGAAATAAGGCCATGCAGCGGCCATGCGGCATGTGGGTGAGTGAGGTACTGATCAGCCTGCCTGGCACGAACTGCCTCAGGACGTAACAGGACCCCTGTTAGGGTTTAAGACAGTGGCCCTTCCTGGGCTTCCTGCTCGTGTGCTCCTGGGGAGGGTGCTTGAGCCTCAGCGCCGTCACCGGCACACTGGGGCGAGTACTGCTCACCTCCCCAGCTCGTCTCAGACGGCACGAGGGCGCACACAAGGGCGCGTGAGACCCCCTCTCGGGAAATGAGCACGTCCGGTGACCGGTGAGGACACCACGGCCAGTGCCTGTGTCCTGTGAGCCTTCTGTCAGCACCGCAGGCCCAGCGGTTACCCGCCCTTCACCTGCCACTAGCCCTGCTTGCCAACGCGGAGGGCGTGGGAGGAGCCAAGGCCAACCTGAGGTCGTCATTGTTTCCTCTTCGTAAGGATGGTGCAAGAGTAGCGTTCTTCTTCCTTCTATCTTTTCTTTTTCACAAGGCAGTACAACCAATTCACAGTGTTGAGCTAGTTTCTGGTTTTCAGCTCAGCTCAGTCGCTCAGTTGCGTCTGACTCTTTGCGACCCCGTGGACTGGAGCACGCCAGGCTCCCCGTCCCTCACCGTCTCCCAGGGCCCGCTCAGACTCGGGTCCACTGACTCGGGGATGCCGTCCGACCGTCTCGTCCTCTGTCATCCCCTCTCCTTTTCCCTTCTATTTTCCCAGCATCAGGGCCTTCTCCAGTAAGTCGGCTCTCTGGATCAGGTGGCCCAAGTATTGGAGCCTCAGCTTCAGCATCGGTCCTTCCAGTGAATATTCAGGGTTGATTTCCTTTAGGATGGACTGACTTGATCTCCTTGCCGTCCAGGGGACTCTAAAGCCTTCTCCACCACCACAGTTCAAAGGCATCAGTTCTGTGTGTGTGTATATATATCGGTTGTATATATATATACACACACACACATATATATATATATACACACATATATATAAGTTATATATATGTAATATATAGAGGATCAGAAAAGAATATATAATGTAAATATATGTGTATATTCTGTTTCAGATTCTTTTCCGTCACATGTTATTGAAAGATATTGAATGTGGCTCCTTGCGCTGTGTGGTAGGTCTTTGTTGATCATCTGTTTTATACATAGCAGTGTATGTATATTAATCTCAAACTCCCAATTTATCTCGCCCTCCACCACGTTTCTGTTTGGTAACTATGTTTGTTTTCTGTGTCTGCGCGTCTACATCTGTTTTGTAAATAAACTCATTTGTATCAATTTTAAGATTTCACAGACAAAGGACCTCATACGTTATATGTCTTTCTCTGTGTGCGTGCTCAGTTGTGTCCAGCTCTGTGTGACCCGATGGGCAGTAGCCTGCCAGGCTCCTCTGTCCACAGGGTTTTCCAGGTGAGAGTACTAGAGTGGGTTCCTATTTTCTACTCCAGGGGATCTTCTCAACCCAGGGATCGAAGCCACATCTCTCCTGCACTGGCAGGCAGGTGCTTCACCACTGAGCCTCCTGGAGCTTCAGGAAGAGCCCGACAGTGGTGCGTATCTGGGGGAGACAGGCTGTTTTCTTACCTCAATTTCTTTAAAATGCGTGTGAATGAAAGCATTACCCATAACATGATCTGTGGTGTCTGCCGGCTATGCAGATGAGATTCTGGGTAGAGGGGCAGGGAGTTTATTCCACGTTTCATGGTGAGATGTCAACCCTGAGATGGTGAAAAGTTAACCTTGTGCATCCACATGCCCACTTAGCTGTCAGAAGAGCCACAGATCAGAGCTCCACTGAGAAATTCATATGCACTATTAGGAAACATTCTAATTGTTATAGGAAAGATAGGAAAGGGGAAATGGGGAATGAAAAATGCAGACAGAAAAACAAACAATAAAGTAGTAGACTTAAATCCAAGCACATCAATAATTATATTAAATATAAATGGCTTAAACATGTCAATTAAACCAGAGATCATTAGATTGGAGTTTCTTTTTTTTTAAAAAAGGCCTAACTATAACCCTAGAGATTGAAAAGCTCATGCCACTGTATAAGCCTGAATACTAATGGTTGTAGAAGCTCTAGTCATAATCTTCAAAAGCAGGATCTAAGCCCAGTGTCCTTCCTGTGGTACACCTGCATGACACAAACGTGGCTTGGCAGTGAAAGCGTTGGCTGGGGACAGGGCCGTGCCACCGCGGGACTCACGGGCTCATGCCGAGCTGGAGGAGCCTGCCTTGCACGGCCTGATTCAGTCTGTGTGACCTCCAGAGCGGCGGGGCCCGCGGGCCAGAGGCGGGGGCGGGCCGGGGCGGGCTGCGGCTGCAGGGCTCGGTGAGCACGCGTCCCCAGACCCGCAGGCAGTCGTGGCTGTGGGTGGTCACTGAACTTACAAAAGAATTAAAACTCACTAAACTCTACACCTAAAAAGAGTATTTTACTTTATGTAAAATTTGTAAAAGCATGTGTAAACTGGGAAGAATCCACTTTTTTAGAGCTATAAATACATGTCCCAATGTACACCTAGTCCTGTGCTAATCCTCTCTGTAGATGGTTGAACTGTTCCAGCGCAGTGAGTGCCTGTGCGCGGCGTGGATTTCTTGGCTTCATCATGTAGGGAAGTTCAGTCAATCTTTTCAGCCGCTGATAGAGCTTCTCCTTTGAACTGAAAAAGATTCCACCTTATGATTCTCTCAGAGTGTGTGGGGGGAAGAAAAGTCGCTCCCGAGGCATTCATGTTTTAATCCTGGGATTCTGAGAACACATTTGTTTATATGGCTAAGTGCAGATGGTGTGAATATTGCCAATTACCTAACCTTAAAATGGGGGTCTGATCCTGAGTGAACCTGTGGGCCACGCATAATCCCAAGGTCCTTAAGTGGAAGTGGAGGCAGGAGCGGCCAGAGGGCTGGGACTGGCCGCTGCTGGCCTTAGTGATGGCGGAAGTGCCGTGAGCCATGGACTGTGGCCCTGAGAAGCCAGAACAGGCAGAAATGAGGAAAGGATCTGCCCCAGAGCCTCTAGCAGGGCCATTGCTGCTGACGTTCTAGCCTAGTGGGACCAGTTTAGGGCTCTTCACTTGCTGATCTTAGACACAGATCTGTGTTGTTTTAAGCCTCTAGCTTGGCGCTACTTGTCACGGCACGAGGTGCTGGTGCGCGGTCTGGCGGTCCAGACTGCTCCCAGCATGGTCTCTGGCCACCTGCCCTCGTCCCCCAGGTGTGACGGGGAGCTCCGAGCACTGGGCCTCGTCAGACCTCCAGGTCACAGTCCCAGGCTGCGGCCCAGTCATAGGCTCCTGGAGGTTTCTGTGTCACCGTGGGGGGACACCGGCCTGAGGTCCTGGAGAACTGGGGCTGCCCCCTGGCAGGTCCTGGGCTTTCCAGACCAGTCCCTTGGGGAGCAGCAACACCCGGACCAGCTCAGATCCCCATGAAGATTGGAAAACCGGCCTTTGTCTGGGACCAGGCCACAGGCCCCGAGCATCCTGAAACCCCGCCTGCTGGCTGAAGTGGACCCAGGCCCCTCAGAGTGTATTTTACTTTATGTAAAATTTGTAAAAGCATGTGTAAACTGGGAAGAATCCACTTTTTTAGAGCTATAAATACATGTCCCAATGTACACCTAGTCCTGTGCTAATCCTCTCTGTAGATGGTTGAACTGTTCCAGCGCAGTGAGTGCCTGTGCGCGGCGTGGATTTCTTGGCTTCATCATGTAGGGAAGTTCAGTCAATCTTTTCAGCCGCTGATAGAGCTTCTCCTTTGAACTGAAAAAGATTCCACCTTATGATTCTCTCAGAGTGTGTGGGGGGAAGAAAAGTCGCTCCCGAGGCATTCATGTTTTAATCCTGGGATTCTGAGAACACATTTGTTTATATGGCTAAGTGCAGATGGTGTGAATATTGCCAATTACCTAACCTTAAAATGGGGGTCTGATCCTGAGTGAACCTGTGGGCCACGCATAATCCCAAGGTCCTTAAGTGGAAGTGGAGGCAGGAGCGGCCAGAGGGCTGGGACTGGCCGCTGCTGGCCTTAGTGATGGCGGAAGTGCCGTGAGCCATGGACTGTGGCCCTGAGAAGCCAGAACAGGCAGAAATGAGGAAAGGATCTGCCCCAGAGCCTCTAGCAGGGCCATTGCTGCTGACGTTCTAGCCTAGTGGGACCAGTTTAGGGCTCTTCACTTGCTGATCTTAGACACAGATCTGTGTTGTTTTAAGCCTCTAGCTTGGCGCTACTTGTCACGGCACGAGGTGCTGGTGCGCGGTCTGGCGGTCCAGACTGCTCCCAGCATGGTCTCTGGCCACCTGCCCTCGTCCCCCAGGTGTGACGGGGAGCTCCGAGCACTGGGCCTCGTCAGACCTCCAGGTCACAGTCCCAGGCTGCGGCCCAGTCATAGGCTCCTGGAGGTTTCTGTGTCACCGTGGGGGGACACCGGCCTGAGGTCCTGGAGAACTGGGGCTGCCCCCTGGCAGGTCCTGGGCTTTCCAGACCAGTCCCTTGGGGAGCAGCAACACCCGGACCAGCTCAGATCCCCATGAAGATTGGAAAACCGGCCTTTGTCTGGGACCAGGCCACAGGCCCCGAGCATCCTGAAACCCCGCCTGCTGGCTGAAGTGCGGAGCCCAGGGCCCCATCAGAGTGTCAAAGCCCACTGGCTGGACCTGAGCAGGAGACAGCCCTTCCGGGTCATCACCAAGCTCGCCTGCCTGACGGCTGGCCCAGGCGCCTCTGGGCGAAGCTCACGGCTGCTGAGCATCCAGTACGCGCCGCTGCCACCCCACCCAGGCCCTCGCCCCCTGCCCACTCCGTCCCCTCTGTGTTCAGACTGAGGGCCAGGGTGGTGCAGAGCCGTGCCAGCAGATGTGAGGACCAACTACCCCCTCATCCCGGGGGGCCTGTCGACGTGGGGAGGGCTCGTGATAAATGAATTGGAAGAACATTACGCAGCGGTACCGTGCTTGTGCAGGCCCGTCAGTGGGTCGTAATTAGACAATTAAAGTCTAGGGCTGCCAGAGGGGTCCACAGGGTCGCCACAGGCAGGCTGCTTCAAAATCCACACAGGAACGCGCTCAGAATCCCTGAGCAGGGCCGCCGAAGACCCTCCCGGCACGTGGGCCGCCTTTTCCTGGAAAGGAAAGCCCCCGGCAGTGGTGGTGGGGCTCAAGATGAGTACCTGGGGGGTTTGTGTCTAAATCCTCTGAGGCTTAAAGGAGAAGCTGATGGGGCTGGGGCCGCCATGACAGGTGGGCGGGAGGGGTGGGGACCCTGGTGGCGAGGGAGGAGGGAAGCAAGGGGTCACAGAGGCTGGTGGAGGAGGCCCGCAGGGCGAGCTCCTCAGACCCCTTCGGGTGTCTGCAGGAAAGGCTGTGTGTCCGCCTGCTCCCTGCGGGCTGGTCTCCTCGGGCCCTCTTGGGCGTGGATGCCCTTCCAGCCGCCCTTTGTGGCCACCAGTCCCTCCACATGTGGACCCTGCTCAGCAAGCTCCCTCCCTGAGCCTCTGCCCAGGCCCACCTCCTGGGGAAACTCTGGCGGACCTCCGAGCCCGGACGGCCGTCCTCTCTCTCCAGGGGCAACTTTGCCGTCTGTTATGGGAGCCGCCGCTGCTGCCGCTCCGTCGCTCGCTCGTGTCTGACCCTGTGACCCCGTGGAGCACAGCACACAGGCTGCCCCGTCCTCCACCATCTCTGGAGGGTGCTCAGAGTCACGTCTGTTGAGCCAGTGAGGCCCTCCAGCGCTCCGTCCTCTGCCGGCCCTGCCCCTCCTGCCCGCCTTCTCCGCAGCGGTTCCCCGACAGGGACAGATTACCCAACAGGCAAATCAACAGCAGTGACTGCTCAGCTCAGATTCCGACTTTTGAGACCATTTTCTGAGAAGACTGGCTGTGAAAGAAGTTTAGCTTTTAGACCATGAATTGCCTCACATGCAGGGGATGACCAGCTGTATGAAAACAGGGATTGTGTCCTGGGGCTGAGAGTGGACCTCATCCAGCAGGACCGTCCCTCCACGGAGCACGCAGGAGGCCCTGGTGGTGCGTGGCCAGCGTCCTGGCTTTGGGCGGTAACGGCAGGCTTGGGCCATGGGACCAGAAGACGAGGACGTGTCACTGCAATGGTGATTCCTCTGAGAAGCTGTCAGTCCCATATTTGCCATTTCTCATGCCCTCACTTATCACAGCAAACTGTGGAAAATTCTGAAAGAGCTGGGAATACCAGACCACCTTACCTGCCCCCTGCGAAACCTGCGTGCAGGACAAGAAGCAACAGTTAGAACCAGACATGGAACAACAGACAGGTTCTAAATTGGGAAAAGAGGACGTCAAGGTTCCCCTGATGGGGCTGGGGCCGCCATGACAGGTGGGCGGGAGGGTGGGGACCCTGGTGGCGAGGAGGAGGAAGCAAGGGGTCACAGAGGCTGGTGGAGGAGGCCCGCAGGCAGCTCCTCAGACCCCTTCGGGTGTCTGCAGGAAAGGCTGTGTGTCCGCCTGCTCCCTGCGGGCTGGTCTCCTCGGGCCCTCTTGGGCGTGGATGCCCTTCCAGCCGCCCTTTGTGGCCACCAGTCCCTCCACATGTGGACCCTGCTCAGCAAGCTCCCTCCCTGAGCCTCTGCCCAGGCCCACCTCCTGGGGAAACTCTGGCGGACCTCCGAGCCCGGACGGCCGTCCTCTCTCTCCAGGGGCAACTTTGCCGTCTGTTATGGGAGCCGCCGCTGCTGCCGCTCCGTCGCTCGCTCGTGTCTGACCCTGTGACCCCGTGGAGCACAGCACACAGGCTGCCCCGTCCTCCACCATCTCTGGAGGGTGCTCAGAGTCACGTCTGTTGAGCCAGTGAGGCCCTCCAGCGCTCCGTCCTCTGCCGGCCCTGCCCCTCCTGCCCGCCTTCTCCGCAGCGGTTCCCCGACAGGGACAGATTACCCAACAGGCAAATCAACAGCAGTGACTGCTCAGCTCAGATTCCGACTTTTGAGACCATTTTCTGAGAAGACTGGCTGTGAAAGAAGTTTAGCTTTTAGACCATGAATTGCCTCACATGCAGGGGATGACCAGCTGTATGAAAACAGGGATTGTGTCCTGGGGCTGAGAGTGGACCTCATCCAGCAGGACCGTCCCTCCACGGAGCACGCAGGAGGCCCTGGTGGTGCGTGGCCAGCGTCCTGGCTTTGGGCGGTAACGGCAGGCTTGGGCCATGGGACCAGAAGACGAGGACGTGTCACTGCAATGGTGATTCCTCTGAGAAGCTGTCAGTCCCATATTTGCCATTTCTCATGCCCTCACTTATCACAGCAAACTGTGGAAAATTCTGAAAGAGCTGGGAATACCAGACCACCTTACCTGCCCCCTGCGAAACCTGCGTGCAGGACAAGAAGCAACAGTTAGAACCAGACATGGAACAACAGACAGGTTCTAAATTGGGAAAAGAGGACGTCAAGTCTGTATATTACCACCCCGCTTATTTAATTTATATGCAGAGTTCATCATGAGAAATGCTGGTCTGGATGAAACACAAGCTGGAATGAAGATTGCCAGGAGAAATATCAATACCCTCAGATATGCAGATGACAGCACCCTCATGGCAGGAAGCAAAGAGGAACTGGAGAGCCTCCTGATGAAGGCGAAAGAGGAGAGTGGAAAAGCTGGCCTAAAAGTCAACATTCAGAAAGCCAGGCCCGCGGCATCCGGTCCATCACTTCATGGCAGACAGATGGGCAAACAGTGGAAACAGAGACAGACTTTACTTCCTTGGGCCCCAGAGTCACCGTGGGTGGTGACTACGGCCATGAAACGCAAAGGCGGTCGCTCCTTGGAAGAAAAGCCATGACAAACCTGGACAGTACATTCAAAAGCAGAGATGCCGCTTTGCTGACCAAAGTCTGTATGGTCAAAGCGATGGTTTTCCCGCGTGAGAGCTGGACCGTAAACAAGGCTGAGCACCAAGGAACCGAGGCCTCTGAGCTGCAGTGCTGGAGAGCCCCTGGACCCGTGAGGTCAAACCAGCCAGCCCAGAGGAGATGGAGCGAGCAACCGAACCGAACTGAATGACGCCCTCACTTGACTCAGCTGACGCGCAGCTCAAGTCGCGAGTGACTGCGTTATTGTAAGCGGGGCCGCGCCAGACGGCGGCTCTCCTGAGACGCGCTGTGGTCCGAGGAGCTTTGCCAGGACCCGCAGCTCTGTCCCCTCGTCGCGCAGGGCCTGTGCCCCCTCCTGGCCGGGTCCATATCCATTCAGACCGTCCGCTCGCGAGAGGAGCCGCTGCTGAGAAAAGGGAAACGTGTGGCTTGGCTTCTGCTTTGGGCTCGTGCTTTCCACCAAGAGGAATACGGTTTTCCCCTTTAAAGACAATGTCAAGCAGGAGTTAGGTGGCGTCGGTGTTTGTTACTGCATACAGATCAGCCGAGCAGAACACTAAGCATAACAGAAGGCAAGGATGCACGGATCGCGTGTTTGTGGTGCCAGCTAGGTGGAAGCAGCTGTGTGTAAGTCAGGGAGAAAACAAGGAATGGCACATTATGCAAATGCATGGTGTGGAATTTGTTGGAGACAAAGCACAAAGAGAAAATTTCAATAGGCAAATAAAAAGCCTAGTTACATCAAGGACTTGCACCTGCGTGGAGCAGCCTATAGGCCTAGGGTGTGGGGATGGTGGGCCGGACCAGGACTCCGGCAGGCGCGGAGGACAGGACCTGGTGGTCGCGTGCTTGAGCTGGTGGACCTGGGGCTGGGGTGTCTCCGCCACATGGCCGTGCCCTCTAACAGCTCTGTGCTCTGTGTCCCGCAGGCCTGCAGGGAGGAGCCGTCCGACAGCGGCCCAGCCAGGCAGGGACGCCAGGGCCTCAGTGGGCGCCCCTCAGGGCGGGCCGTGCCCCCGAGGCCGTGGTGCAGCCCTTTGTCCCTGACTGAGGCTCCTCTCCGGCCACACCGCCCACCCAGGAGGAGGATCCTGCTGACTGGGTGGGCAGGTGGCGGGCCCCTCTCTCACGTGACCCCAGCAGTTTGGGCGTGGGGCGCCCCACTTTGCTGGCAGGGCAGGCAGGGAGCCGCTGCAGGCAACAGCCTGGGCACCGCGCTCCCGGCCTGGCGCCTGCAGGGTCACGGCAAGGACGCGGCCAGCGTCTGAATTTCCAAAGTTGGGCCAGTGAAGGGGGCCTGTGTCCCGTTCGCTTTTTTTCCTTATTGGTGCAGACATCGGGACAGCAAAGGGGTGAGAAGATGACCCACTCAGTACTCATTGGTCATTAATTCCTGCTAATATGAGACATTTACGTTCAAGGAACGTGAAAGTGAGATACCTCGTGAGCTTTAGTGTTCACAAAAGAGTGAGAGAAGTCCGCATGGCTTGCCTCGAGCTCATTCTATTCTTCATTCAGAATATAAATTCACCAGCCCTCCTGGGTGGGACGTTGGTAAAACACAAGGAGTGAAGTTGAAACCAGGGAGTGAACTGACGCAGCGCGGCACCGGGCCGCTTCCAGCTGAAGCTGGCCCAGCCCCTCCTGCGCCTTTCCCCTCTCCTCCGTCTCTTCAGCCTCCGGGTCCCGCCTTCGGTGGGGCTGCTTGACTGAGGACCTGAAATGACACTGTCGCTGTGGCTGACCCCCTGGATCCTGCAGGGCGGAGGTCTGGGTGGACACTTCTGGGGCGAGGTGAGCAGAGAGCGGCCTGCCGGGCAGGAGGAGACGGGCCAGCGCCTCGCCGAGGGCTCTGCGGTGGCCACGCCCCCACGCCGCGCGCCTGCTCGGAGGCGGGGCTTTGGTGACGCGAGAGGCCCGTGGCTCCCGTTCAGGCTCCCCTGGGCCCAGTCGGCTCTGTGCACGGGCCAGCTGAGTGGACGCACCCAGCCCCGGAGGCCTCAGTCTCTCATCGGTCGCGGGGCTGAAATCCAGCCACGTTGCCTCCGGACGGGGGCCTGGGGCAGGTCAGGCGCGGCGGCGTCAGCTGTCCCCAGCGCGAGGCTCGGTGGCCGTCCCGGGGCGGCTCTGGCTGAGGCCCCGTCACGCCTCGCCTTTGTGCTGAGTTGCGTGAGCTCCTCCCGGCAGCAGTGACTCTCGGTTTCATTTACTGGTGGGTTGCTCGTTGTGTCCGACTCTCCGCGGCCCCGTGGACTGTAGCCGCCAGGCTCCTCTGTCCGGGGGGTTCTCCAGGCAAGAGCACTGGAGGGGCGTGCAGCCACCTGGGGGCCGTGCCTGGACGAGCTGGGCTCAGCGTGGCCGAAGGGCGACTGAGAGTCTCTGCTACCAGAAAGCCCGGGCGCGCCGGGCCACGGCGGCTGTTGGAACAACAGATCCCGTGAGTGGGTCCGTGGGCTCCTAGGTGCCTGCATGGGGTCCCCACGCTGTGGACGCCAGGGAAGCCCTGTCCGAGTGGACGGTGACTGCGGGCCGTGCTGCTGGGAGGGGCGAGGCCACACGAGGGGACAACCCGCGGGTAAGCGAGGACGCGTGCCCGGCCCCCTGGCGCACGTGGCTTTGGAGCCTGTGGTCACAGGTGGCTGTTTACGATGACCCGGGGGGCTCGGGGGCTTGTGTGGAGAGGGGGCCCCCGCGTCCCCCGGCTCGCCCGCTGACGGAGCAGGGCTGGGTGGGCGGCTGCTCTGACCGCTGGGCTCGGCTCGAGGGCCAGGGAGCCCTGCTCTGCCCAAGAAGCCCGGGAGCGTGCCCGGTCCTGGTGTGCTCGGCGCTCAGCGCGCAGCCGGGCTCAGCAAGGGCAGCCTCGCTGAGAAGGAGGGCCACGCCCGGAGAAGCAAGAGCCCGAGGAGAGGGACGCGCGTTAGGTCGGGTGCAGCCAGGTGCCGTGAGGGCCACAAGGAGGCTCAGAGCCCCGGGGAGTCAGGCCCGGGGTCCCCACCGCCGCCCGTGGCCGGGGGTTCAAGCAAGTCCATCCCCTGAGACAGCTCCCCGCGCCCTCCTCCCAGGCCCGCCGCCCACGGGGGCGGACAGCAGGTGCCTGCAGCCCTCTGTCCCCCCCGCCCGGCACCGGCAGGCAGATGCTCAAGCAGCCTGGGTTGGGTGCTGGGCAGCTCCTCTGATGAGCGGGCACGGGCGGCCCGGGAAAGCCAGGCTGCGTCTCCTGGGACACCCGGTCACGCGGGTCGAGGCTCTGCCACTCCCGGGGTCCCTGTCCAAAGACGGGGGGCTCTGCGGGGAGGGGGGCTTGGCCGGGTGACGCCGCACGCGCTGCCTGCTGACAAGGGTGTGCGGAGAAGACAGGCAGCGGGCAGGCGGCCTCGCCTCCAGGCGGGGGTGCAGGGCCGGCTCCCGAGGGGTCCTGTCTGAGGAGCAGCCGGTCCCGGCCCTGGAGGCCCCTCGCCAGCCTGCTGAGGGAGCACCGGGCAGAGCCGGCCTTCTGTGTCGCTCACCTGGGCCCCGCGGGGCGCCTGCAGTTCTCGGGGGCTCTTGGCTGGCTTGTGCAGGGTCGGGGGGAGGCGACCGGGTGGCCAGGAATCTAGTCACTTCCTAAGTGAGCAGAGCCTGCAGCCCAGAGACGGTCGGTCAGCGGCGGGCTTGCAGGGTCTCCTCGGGGAGGCGAGGCTTCGCCGGGGCGTCTGGATCGCCGGGCCCGTGTCCGAGGCCGGGCCCCGTGGGGACTCTGGGGGTCAGTAGCCCTGTCGGCACCGCCATCCGTCACAGTGCAGGGTTCGCGCTGGCTGTTCCCGTTGGCGTGAAGCGGGGGGGACGGCAGACGCGTCTTTTTTCCGAACGCTCTGCGGGCTCTGCTGTGAACACGGCCAGCTGGTGATTAGCCCAGACTTTCCTGGTGCACACGGCTGGGAGCGGTGAGACAGAGAGACAGAAAACCCCCTGTCTTTTGTTTATGTGATGGCCTCGAGTTCCATGCAGGTTCTTTAACTGAGGTTATTTTGGGCTGTTGGTGCACATGGGGCCGGCTCTTACAGGACGGCTGGCCGGCCCCCCTCCTGCGCCCCGGGAGCCGCCCGCACTCTCGGCGGCTCTTCAGGCCCGAGACGCGGAGAGGAAGGACGAGACACGTGAATCGTGACGGCTGTCTGTGGATTCCGAATTGTTTTTGACCAAATCCGTGAGAAGTCACCCCGATCCCCTGGCTTTGCAGTATGCTTTGGAGGGAGGTTTTGTTTGCTTTGTAAAAATCAGTAACAGCATAATTTTGAAATGAAAAGACTTGATTCAAATCTGGCGACAAGCCCGTTTCTTTATAGTGCTTTATCTTAAAAATGTTCAGACTTCAAAGCGGAGGGAGAAGTTGGGGGACTCTGCTCCAGTTGCGTCCCCTGCAAAGTTCATCGTGGGCACAGTAAAAAAAGTTTTAACGTAAAAGAATTTTATAGAAAACAGACTTGATGTACAGTGCGTGGTTTCAGCCGCACAGCAGCTGAGTGTCAGCGCGTCTGTAGCCGCGTGTGCCTCCCCCGTGCGCTCCTCTCCGCTGCGGGCGGCTGCGGGACGCTGAGCGTGCTCCAGTAGGGCCTCGTGTATCTCACGTAGAGCACCGTGCGTATGGCAATACCAAGCTCCTGCTTCATCCTCCCCGTCCATTTCGGTAAGCACACACTTGTTTGCTAAGTCTGTGAGTCAGTTTCTGTTTTGGAAGTATGTTCACTGTGCCGTGTTTTGAAGAGTCTGCGTGTAATCCCTGTCATACGGTGTCCGGCTGACCTCGCTTCGTGCGGCAGTCCCCACTCTGCCCGCGTCGCTGCAGTGGCGTGGCCTCCCTCCTTCCTATGGCGAGTGACACAGGTGTCTTCTTATCCACGCCTCGGGGGATGTCCAGGCTGCTTCCACATCTTGGCTACTGTAAACAGTGCCGCTGTGAACACAAGGCTGCAGGTATCTTTTCAAATCTTGCTTCTCACTGGCCGCACGCCCAGGAGGGCACTGCAGGGTCGCGGGCAGCTCCATCTTTCTTTTGTTAAGGGAACTCCATCCCCTTCTCCAGAGTGGCTGCACTGGCTTGTGTCCTTGGTGGGCCCGCTTTAAATCTGATCCCACACAGCGTATGGTCTCACCCACTTCTTGCATGTCACTCACAAGTCACCAGGACATCGCACCCCACCTAGGGTTGAGAGCGCTCGGCGGGCCCTGCCTGACCCCGCTTCCTGGCCTCTGGCAGCTCCTCTCCCGTGCGTGTAAGCCCCTCCACGTGGCGCGTTCGGGCCCCGTGTCCCTGGGCGGCTTCCACCTTCTACAGGGCTTTTATTGAAGACGCCGTGCCGTTCCTCGCTTTCCCTGTCTGTGTCTTGGACTCTGCTGACCGTGTCCCCTTCTCCTGGTGCTGGATCCACCGGGACCCGATGAGACTCAGGGTCCCTTGTCGGAATCCTCTAGGGAGACGCTCGATGACCCCGCAGGGCAGACGGGAGCCCGTGGCTTCAGCTCCTCAGGACCACCGGCGCGGAAGCCCTCCCTCGGAGGAGGTTCTGGAGAAGCTGTGACCCGAGGACTGGAGTGGAAAGACACTTCTCAAGATGGGAGGCAGGCTGCGCACGTCCCTCTGTCCACACGCAGAGGCCCTAGGACCCCTCCCCACCCGACCCTCCCCGCCACTGCCCTCCCCGCGTCCTGGAGGTGCCCCTCGCCCGCCTCTGTCAGCCGCACGCCGTCGCCCTGCCCAAGCCCCTGGGGGGCTCTCGCGCTGCAGGACCTGCACGGCCCCGCGTCTCCTCCACGCCCTGCAGCCCAAGAGCCTCTCCTTGAGCTGTCTCCTCACAGCGCTCTCCCAGCGGCTCTGATGCTCCTCTCTGCACGTGTCCTGGCGCAGAGCCCCCGCCAGGTTCCGCCACTGGCCACCTTCTGCTGGCTGCCGGTCTCTGGGGCGCACGCCGTTCCGTGGCTGTGGACCTGGCCACCCCCTGCGGGGTGCCGGTCTCTGGGCCACGGCCGCTACTGTAAACAGTGCCGCTGTGAACACAAGGCTGCAGGTATCTTTTCAAATCTTGCTTCTCACTGGCCGCGCCCAGGAGGGCACTGCAGGGTCGCGGGCAGCTCCATCTTTCTTTTGTTAAGGGAACTCCATCCCCTTCTCCAGAGTGGCTGCACTGGCTTGTGTCCTTGGTGGGCCCGCTTTAAATCTGATCCCACACAGCGTATGGTCTCACCCACTTCTTGCATGTCACTCACAAGTCACCAGGACATCGCACCCCACCTAGGGTTGAGAGCGCTCGGCGGGCCCTGCCTGACCCCGCTTCCTGGCCTCTGGCAGCTCCTCTCCCGTGCGTGTAAGCCCCTCCACGTGGCGCGTTCGGGCCCCGTGTCCCTGGGCGGCTTCCACCTTCTACAGGGCTTTTATTGAAGACGCCGTGCCGTTCCTCGCTTTCCCTGTCTGTGTCTTGGACTCTGCTGACCGTGTCCCCTTCTCCTGGTGCTGGATCCACCGGGACCCGATGAGACTCAGGGTCCCTTGTCGGAATCCTCTAGGGAGACGCTCGATGACCCCGCAGGGCAGACGGGAGCCCGTGGCTTCAGCTCCTCAGGACCACCGGCGCGGAAGCCCTCCCTCGGAGGAGGTTCTGGAGAAGCTGTGACCCGAGGACTGGAGTGGAAAGACACTTCTCAAGATGGGAGGCAGGCTGCGCACGTCCCTCTGTCCACACGCAGAGGCCCTAGGACCCCTCCCCACCCGACCCTCCCCGCCACTGCCCTCCCCGCGTCCTGGAGGTGCCCCTCGCCCGCCTCTGTCAGCCGCACGCCGTCGCCCTGCCCAAGCCCCTGGGGGGCTCTCGCGCTGCAGGACCTGCACGGCCCCGCGTCTCCTCCACGCCCTGCAGCCCAAGAGCCTCTCCTTGAGCTGTCTCCTCACAGCGCTCTCCCAGCGGCTCTGATGCTCCTCTCTGCACGTGTCCTGGCGCAGAGCCCCCGCCAGGTTCCGCCACTGGCCACCTTCCCTGCTGGCTGCCGGTCTCTGGGGCCGGCACGGCCGTTCCGTGGCTGTGGTGGAGAGCCCATGCCGCCAGCCCCACGTCTGCGTCTCGCCCCAGAGCTCTCTGGAGGCCCAGGTTGTTTCAGAGGTCGGATGCATCAGGTACCACAAGACCTCGCACACGGGAGCTTCCCTTCCGGACCCGCCCTCTTCCCCCAAGCCTGGAGCGAGCCTGCTTCCACGTCACCTCCAGAACTGGCCTGGCGCCGCTGGGAGACGTCGGGAGCGCCGTGACCGACACCCAGCCTGACCGCGCGGCCGGTCCTCCGGGAGGCGTGCCTTGGGAGGCGGGGCAGGTTGGCTCAGGCGAGGGGGTCTGGGGCGCCCCGCCGGCAGCGCACCCCTTGGGCTGTTTGTGAGAATCCAGCTCGGTCCCTGACGCAGGCGCAGAGCAATAGGAAAGTCAGGACGAACAAGCACCCAGCAGGCCTCAGTCCCACGTCTGCTCCGTCTGCAGGCCGGGAGCGAGCTGTGTGTGCAAGGAGCCTGTGCGGAGCTCTGCTGCAGGCTCTCGCCCCGAGACTGCCCCGCACGGACTGTAAATAAGCCAAGCATTATGCTTAACCACAAAGCGGTGAAGGCTTTGTCTTACCAGCACCACGCCCCTTCGTGGGGACGAACTGAGCCCCTCCAAACGGAGATTTACTTCTTGGATGAAAGACAAGACTGAAGAATAATTAGCAAAGTGATCCTTCTGTGAGTCTAGGAGTTAAGTTTCTGTAAACCTTCCTGAAAGGTTTAGTTTAAAGACATAAAATCTTACAGAACAAGTAGGGTTAGGGTCTAAAGTTGAGTGACACCTCTGAACGTTATTACAGATTTTAAAAATCTTTTCTTTTCTTATTCATTAAAATAATGCACGGAGATGTCTGTGTTAGTTCCTTGTTAATGCTGTGATAGAAAATAGCAAACTTGGTGTCTTAAAACAACGCAAATTTATTCTTACTGTCTAGACGTCATATGTCCAAGATCAGCCTTCCTGGGCGCGCGTCCCAGCGGCGGGCTGGCTGCTCGTGGACGCTGAGGGAGAGCGAGGCCGGCTCAGGGGCCACTGCGCCCGGGCCCCTCCTGCCTCCCTCCCCGAGGACCCCCCACCACCCCGCTGAGCCAGGATCGTCTCCCGGCCCCAGATCCTTCACCTGGTCCCACGAGCACTCTCCTTCTCCACGGGATGTGACGAGGGCTCTGGGGTCAGGACGTGGACCGTGTGGGCAGGGCTCTCACGCAGCCCACCCGGCGACCAGAGGGACAGAGAGGTTTCCCGACTCTGCGCATCTGGGTGACAATGACAGGGCGGACGCGCCGTGACCGACACCCAGCCTGACCGCGCGGCCGGTCCTCCGGGAGGCGTGCCTTGGGAGGCGGGGCAGGTTGGCTCAGGCGAGGGGGTCTGGGGCGCCCCGCCGGCAGCGCACCCCTTGGGCTGTTTGTGAGAATCCAGCTCGGTCCCTGACGCAGGCGCAGAGCAATAGGAAAGTCAGGACGAACAAGCACCCAGCAGGCCTCAGTCCCACGTCTGCTCCGTCTGCAGGCCGGGAGCGAGCTGTGTGTGCAAGGAGCCTGTGCGGAGCTCTGCTGCAGGCTCTCGCCCCGAGACTGCCCCGCACGGACTGTAAATAAGCCAAGCATTATGCTTAACCACAAAGCGGTGAAGGCTTTGTCTTACCAGCACCACGCCCCTTCGTGGGGACGAACTGAGCCCCTCCAAACGGAGATTTACTTCTTGGATGAAAGACAAGACTGAAGAATAATTAGCAAAGTGATCCTTCTGTGAGTCTAGGAGTTAAGTTTCTGTAAACCTTCCTGAAAGGTTTAGTTTAAAGACATAAAATCTTACAGAACAAGTAGGGTTAGGGTCTAAAGTTGAGTGACACCTCTGAAAGTTATTACAGATTTTAAAAATCTTTTCTTTTTCTTATTCATTAAAATAATGCACGGAGATGTCTGTGTTAGTTCCTTGTTAATGCTGTGATAGAAAATAGCAAACTTGGTGTCTTAAAACAACGCAAATTTATTCTTACTGTCTAGACGTCATATGTCCAAGATCAGCCTTCCTGGGCGCGCGTCCCAGCGGCGGGCTGGCTGCTCGTGGACGCTGAGGGAGAGCGAGGCCGGCTCAGGGGCCACTGCGCCCGGGCCCCTCCTGCCTCCCTCCCCGAGGACCCCCCACCACCCCGCTGAGCCAGGATCGTCTCCCGGCCCCAGATCCTTCACCTGGTCCCACGAGCACTCTCCTTCTCCACGGGATGTGACGAGGGCTCTGGGGTCAGGACGTGGACCGTGTGGGCAGGGCTCTCACGCAGCCCACCCGGCGACCAGAGGGACAGAGAGGTTTCCCGACTCTGCGCATCTGGGTGACAATGACAGGGCGGACGCGGCCTGCTCCGGGCTCCCGCCACAGGCGTCCCCACGTGTCCTTCCGCCTCCCCGGGGCGGTGCCCCTCCCACCAGCTGCCCTCCGTCTGTGGGTCCCCGGCGCTCTGGTGCCCCGACTGCCTGTCCTGTGCACACGCTTCACCCCTGCAGAAGTCGCTCCTGCGACCTGCCCCCTGCCCCCGTGCTGGTGGCCCTCCACACGGCTGCGGCCCCCATCCCTAGGAGCCCCTCTCCTGCCACTTTGACTCCGGGACACATCCAGCCAGATTCTTGCAGTTGACGGGGAGGGAAGCGGGGGTAAATAAGTGTGTCCCGTCCTCCCCCAGGTGTCCAGGAACGGGGCCACTCCCCAGGCCCCCACTGCACCCACCAGCCTGGGGGCCCGGCCTCGGGGCGGAGAGGAGCCACTTGCTGCCCCGCTTCCCCGGGGGAAGGGCAGAGCCCTCTTAACTCACCTGGAGCAGGTGGCGCCCATCGCCAGGATGGGCCCCTGAGTCCCTCCCCAGGTGGGAGGCCCTCGGGCGGGGCGCCCCAGGTAGGGGCCGCTGCCTATGGAAACTGTTCCCGCCGTGTACACCTGGTCACGCGTGTGCACACTGTGTACGTATGTGAGTGCACCGGCGCGTGGGCACGAGGGTCAGACACGGGCCCAGCTGGGCGGAGGCGGCCGGGGCGTCTCTGGGCGGAGGTGCGTCTCCCGAGGGGGTCGCCTGGCCTTCACAGGAGGAGCGAGCGTGTCAGTCGTGACAGGACCCCCGGCTCTGGAGGGGCTGGAGGTCAGCAGCCGCAGCGGCACGGGGCGCAGTCCCCCAGAAGCGGGGCAATATGCCGCTCCGTCGTTGGCAATGGAGTCGCCACGTGTCAAGGTGCCGCTGACAACCTTGAAAGCTGTACATCAGCGTCTACGCATGTGGGTGGAGAAATCATTCCAAGGTTCCGAGTACGGCCTGGAGTCTAAGCGTCTTCCCGGGACGCACGCGCGCTGGGTCGGGCCCTCGCCCTCGCCCTCGCCCGGCAGTCGGTCCTCGCGGCGGTCTGCGTCTGCAGCGCCACGGCTGCATTTCGTCAGAACCTCAGGCAGGGGCAGCGCCGGCTCCGGCAGACCTGGCTGACCCGGAGCCCTCAGAGTGGACGGCGTCGGCGCGGGAAGGGCCAGCGGAGGATCCGGCGGCCCGGGCCTGGGCCCTCGTCTGCTCTTCTGGCCTCAACCCTGCGGCTCAAGGATCCGAGAGACGGCGTCCGCTTCCCACTGGACGTGGACGCCCGTCTTCTGTGAGTGTGAGCGAGTGTGTCTGAGCATGAGGACTCGAGCAGGTGTGAGTGTGCGAGCGGTCAGCAGGTGTGCGAAGAGCCGGGGGCCTGCAAGGAGGCTCAGGGGCTGGTCCTGAGGGCAGCGTGTGGGCACCTGTGCGTTGCTGGGCATCCTGCCTCGTCCGCGCGGAAACCCCGGAAAGGCTGCAGGTAGCAGCCGCCAGCGTCACCCGAGGGCCTGGAGCTGAGCGGCGTGTGGCCCGCAGACCCCCCAGCTGCCCCGCCAGCATGCCAGCCTTGGGGCCGTGTGCACCGGGAGGCCCTGAGGTGGGCGGCGGGGAGGGGTCCCGCACACCACGCGCTGCGCACCTGGGCGGCGTCTGCCTCTCCGGGGCCCAGGCCCTCCGACGCCGCGTGCGGCTGGCTCCCCGCCCCGGGCCCAGGGCTCCCGGGCTGCCTCCCGCGGCGGCTGGCTGTGGGGCCGCCATAGTCACCGGCAGGCCACGGCCCCTCCCTCACCTGGCCTCCCTTTCTTGTCTCTAAATGGGTCCAGGAACACGGTGAGTCCGTCTGCGCAGGCAGCACCAACACAAATACACGCATGTGCACACGTGCACCAACACACGTGTGCACACATGCACATGCTGGGCACATACACCGCAGGACGCACACACGTGCGACACACAAACACATGTGCACACAGGTGCACACACAGACACGCACACAGGTGCACACACTGGGCACTCACACACAGGCACGCACACGCCAGGCTTACGTGGAGCAGGGGCAGGTACCTGCCGTGTGCAGGGCCCCCAGCCCCCCCTTCGTGGCGACCCAGAGTAAGGGCCCCCGCTGTCCAGAGCCCAGGGCTTTGTTTGCGGCTCCCCTCATAGCCAGGAAGTGGCAGCTTTGGTGCAGAAACGGCCCGGCAGCGGGTCCGCCTGGGAGGGCCCGGGTCGTCCAGCCAGTGGGCAGGAGGGTGGGTGAAGCCCCGCACAGAGGAGCTTCCTGGTACGGAGGCTCCCCAGGAAGTCGCCCAAGAGTGGCCTCCGCCGGTGAAGGCGGGACGACGGCCTCCGAGGGGCACCTGGGAGTGGGTGTGGGGAGGAGGGGGCGGGGGGGAGGCAGGAGGCCCCCAGACACCTGTCTGGGTCCAGTCACACCTGCGCCCACCGGATTTTCTGCTGAGAAACCGGGACGTGAGCGGGTGCTCTGCGTCTGGACCGTCCTGCCTGGGTCCGCCGGAGCCTTGGGCGCGAGCGGGCTATGTCTCCCGTGAGAGGGCACTCTGCCCACCGCAGAGGCTGGAGAAGGGACTCTCTCGAGCACCAGGCATTTGCTAAGTGCCTACTGTGCGCAAGTGGACAGAGGGCTCACGGCCTCTCAGTGTCCTTCTGCTTCCCCGGCTGCCCCGCCCCCTCGTCTGAGTGCTGGACGCCACCCCTGCTCACAGAGGGCGAGCGAGTGACCAGTGCTTGTCCGGATGGCTGAGTGTCAGGAAAACGTGTGCGGGTCGCCCCGCCACGTGGATACGGCCAGAGAAGACAGACAGATGACAGGGACCAAACAGAGACCCAGCCCGTCCCGCAGGACACGCCTCCAGGGTGCTCGCCCGCCCGTGGCTTCTCCTCTCCGCGTGGGGCCTGGGGGGTCGGACACGGGCCTAGCCGAGTCCCAGGGACGCGCGGTCTCCCCGCACCACAGAAACATAGTAGCTGAGCACACCTCTCCCACAAACTTCCAGACGGCCAGTATTTCAGGCTCCACGGGCTCTAGGCCTCTGTCACCACCGCCCAGCTCCGCAGCCAGGCCGAGGCACACAGTGTTCCCAGGGCCGGTGGGTGCCAGGCCCTGCCCTCGAGAGAGCGCCAGTGCCCGCCCGGAGGGACCCCACCCGTGGGGACGAACCACATGTGACCTGCCGCGTGGGTTTCTCCTTTCGGTTACACGGGTGCCCTGCCTCCAGTCCCCAGTTCTGCTCCCTGGTGAGGGGACGTGGCCTGGGGGAGGGCGCTGGCCAGGCCCTGGCTGGGGAGGGCCCAGCGCCTGCCGTCCGGGTTCAGCTGCCTCGGTCGACCGTGTGCTTCAGCCCATCTCCGGCCGGTCGACGTGGTCAGGCGGGAAGGAGCGTCTGAGACAGGCTGAAGAACGTGCTTGAACTTGAGGGGCGCCAGCGGGTGGAAGGAGGGCGTCCGGGGAGGGGAGCTCGGCTCAAGACTTTGGGGGCCTTTCCGAGCCCGAGTCGAGGAGCACGGGGCTCCAGCTGCCTGTCTGCGTGCAGACGCCGACGCGGCTCGGTTGTTTGGTCGCGTCTTCGTCACGTCTTTTCTAACAGGATGGAGGCCGGCAGCCTCCCGGACTGTGGGAGCAGCTCCGGAGCTCCTGGGGCCGTGTGGGAATGGAGACGTTCCTCCCTGAGCCAGGGCACGTCTTAGGGCTGGCCGGCTCCCCCAGAGGGCCTCCGAGGAGGACCCGGCTTGGCTGGGACAAGCTCCAGGCCTGCAGAGCCCAGAGCAGGGGCTGCTGTCTCAGGGGCTGCGTGCTGGCCTCCGGCCTCTGCCGTCCTCCCCTGGGGCCTCCGTGCGCCTGTCCTCCAGGCCCTGGCCGTGGGTAGGAGGGTTGCATGCACCTGGCCCCTCCCTTCTTCCTCCGGGGCCTCCTCACCACCCCCTCCCTGCGGACCACACCCCACTCCTCCGACTCTGCCCCCAGCCCCTGTCCTGAGCAGGAGCAGCCCCTCCCGGCTGTGGAGCCCGCTGCCCGGCTGTCAGGTCAGGACCCTGGAGGCCAGGCGTCCACAGAGCCTTGGTCTGCTTTTCCTCCTGGGCCGGTGCCACCGCCTCAGGACCAGTCCCGTGCTGTGGGCAGGGTGACGGGTTGGGGTCTGCAGCCCCAGCCAGCAGCTCGGCTTTCTGGCACCCGCTGAAGGAGCGAGGTCCAAGGCCCGAGTCTGGCTGAGGCCTCGCCCAGCCTGTGATGCTGGAGGAGGAAGGGCCTGCAGGGTCTCGGGCCTGCCGCGTGGGTTTCTCCTTTCGGTTACACGGGTGCCCTGCCTCCAGTCCCCAGTTCTGCTCCCTGGTGAGGGGACGTGGCCTGGGGGAGGGCGCTGGCCAGGCCCTGGCTGGGGAGGGCCCAGCGCCTGCCGTCCGGGTTCAGCTGCCTCGGTCGACCGTGTGCTTCAGCCCATCTCCGGCCGGTCGACGTGGTCAGGCGGGAAGGAGCGTCTGAGACAGGCTGAAGAACGTGCTTGAACTTGAGGGGCGCCAGCGGGTGGAAGGAGGGCGTCCGGGGAGGGGAGCTCGGCTCAAGACTTTGGGGGCCTTTCCGAGCCCGAGTCGAGGAGCACGGGGCTCCAGCTGCCTGTCTGCGTGCAGACGCCGACGCGGCTCGGTTGTTTGGTCGCGTCTTCGTCACGTCTTTTCTAACAGGATGGAGGCCGGCAGCCTCCCGGACTGTGGGAGCAGCTCCGGAGCTCCTGGGGCCGTGTGGGAATGGAGACGTTCCTCCCTGAGCCAGGGCACGTCTTAGGGCTGGCCGGCTCCCCCAGAGGGCCTCCGAGGAGGACCCGGCTTGGCTGGGACAAGCTCCAGGCCTGCAGAGCCCAGAGCAGGGGCTGCTGTCTCAGGGGCTGCGTGCTGGCCTCCGGCCTCTGCCGTCCTCCCCTGGGGCCTCCGTGCGCCTGTCCTCCAGGCCCTGGCCGTGGGTAGGAGGGTTGCATGCACCTGGCCCCTCCCTTCTTCCTCCGGGGCCTCCTCACCACCCCCTCCCCTGCGGACCACACCCCACTCCTCCGACTCTGCCCCCAGCCCCTGTCCTGAGCAGGAGCAGCCCCTCCCGGCTGTGGAGCCCGCTGCCCGGCTGTCAGGTCAGGACCCTGGAGGCCAGGCGTCCACAGAGCCTTGGTCTGCTTTTCCTCCTGGGCCGGTGCCACCGCCTCAGGACCAGTCCCGTGCTGTGGGCAGGGTGACGGGTTGGGGTCTGCAGCCCCAGCCAGCAGCTCGGCTTTCTGGCACCCGCTGAAGGAGCGAGGTCCAAGGCCCGAGTCTGGCTGAGGCCTCGCCCAGCCTGTGATGCTGGAGGAGGAAGGGCCTGCAGGCTCTCGGGCCCGCAGGGCACTCTTGTTGTGGGGAAGCCTGACATCAGCCCTGCGGCCCCTTGCAGCACAGGAAGTGGTGCCTCGGGAAATGGTCACATGAGCGACTTCACCAGCACGTGGCCCAGGGATCTGGGTGTGAGCGGGTTTTATTTTATTAAGAAAAGGGACTTATGTATTTCTGGCTGCGTCGGGTTGCAGCTGCAGCACGCGGGTGTCCCTCTCGTGGCGGAGGGCGGCTCTGGTCTGCAGCGCATGGACCCTAGTCGAGGCTTGCGGGTCAGGCGTCCCTCGGCACGTGAGAGCCTGGCTTCTCGATCAGGGACGAAGCCCTTGTCCCCTGCATGGAAAGGCAGACTCCTAACCACTGGACCACCCCAGAAGCCCCCTCAAAAGGATTTTAGCTTTTCATTATTAACTAAAATTCCACCTACAGCTGCTCCGTTCAGAGCAGAGAGTGCCGCTCATGCCGGAACCCACGGACGCGCGTCCCCACCCGCCCCACCTACTCCCAGGACAGCCCAGAGGGCCAACACAGCCCACCTGTGAGCAGATGCCGGCCCGCCAGGCCCTGGGAAGGCTGGGTGGGAGGGGAGAGGGCAGTCCACCCACCCGCTGCGGGAGGAAACAAAAGTTTGTTTGGATAATTTGCATCCGCTCCTGCGAACCACTTCTCCAAACCGGATAAAGGAGAACTCTGTGTAATATACACAGAAACTCCTGTTACTGGCGCAGTCTTAAAATATTTACACGGCGCACAAACAAGGCCAAGGAATTCCCTACCAGCACATACTCCTCCGACTCTGCCCCAGCCCCTGTCCTGAGCAGGAGCAGCCCCTCCCGGCTGTGGAGCCCGCTGCCCGGCTGTCAGGTCAGGACCCTGGAGGCCAGGCGTCCACAGAGCCTTGGTCTGCTTTTCCTCCTGGGCCGGTGCCACCGCCTCAGGACCAGTCCCGTGCTGTGGGCAGGGTGACGGGTTGGGGTCTGCAGCCCCAGCCAGCAGCTCGGCTTTCTGGCACCCGCTGAAGGAGCGAGGTCCAAGGCCCGAGTCTGGCTGAGGCCTCGCCCAGCCTGTGATGCTGGAGGAGGAAGGGCCTGCAGGCTCTCGGGCCCGCAGGGCACTCTTGTTGTGGGGAAGCCTGACATCAGCCCTGCGGCCCCTTGCAGCACAGGAAGTGGTGCCTCGGGAAATGGTCACATGAGCGACTTCACCAGCACGTGGCCCAGGGATCTGGGTGTGAGCGGGTTTTATTTTATTAAGAAAAGGGACTTATGTATTTCTGGCTGCGTCGGGTTGCAGCTGCAGCACGCGGGTGTCCCTCTCGTGGCGGAGGGCGGCTCTGGTCTGCAGCGCATGGACCCTAGTCGAGGCTTGCGGGTCAGGCGTCCCTCGGCACGTGAGAGCCTGGCTTCTCGATCAGGGACGAAGCCCTTGTCCCCTGCATGGAAAGGCAGACTCCTAACCACTGGACCACCCCAGAAGCCCCCTCAAAAGGATTTTAGCTTTTCATTATTAACTAAAATTCCACCTACAGCTGCTCCGTTCAGAGCAGAGAGTGCCGCTCATGCCGGAACCCACCGGACGCCGCGTCCCCACCCGCCCCACCTACTCCCAGGACAGCCCAGAGGGCCAACACAGCCCACCTGTGAGCAGATGCCGGCCCGCCAGGCCCTGGGAAGGCTGGGTGGGAGGGGAGAGGGCAGTCCACCCACCCGCTGCGGGAGGAAACAAAAGTTTGTTTGGATAATTTGCATCCGCTCCTGCGAACCACTTCTCCAAACCGGATAAAGGAGAACTCTGTGTAATATACACAGAAACTCCTGTTACTGGCGCAGTCTTAAAATATTTACACGGCGCACAAACAAGGCCAAGGAATTCCCTACCAGCACATACTGACTCCGTAAACATGGGGCCACCGTGCAGCGTTTGTCTTGGTTACGTGTGACACGTTATTGATCACAGCCAGGGGCCCGAGGGCCCGATCAGTGGGCCTGAGGCAGTTTATGCAGCAGGGCTCGCCGTAGGCCACAGCACGTTCAAGCCAGACCCACGGTCCCGTCCCTGGGGCCTCCGAAGCACAGACCTCGGGCTCCAAGGCCTCCCTGTGCGGGAGGCGCCGTCAACCACAAAAGGCCACTGGGGCGCCCCACAGACCCCCACCCCTTGGCCAGCTCCCCGCGTCCCGACCAGCGACTCTCCGACCCTCACGGGGAGAAGCACGGCCGAGGTGGGCCCCCCGCCTCCCTGCTCCCACCGCCGGCTCTGCCCCGCCCACTTGCCTGCGCGAACACAGCGAGCGAGCGCACAGAGCGCAGCCTCTGCCAGGAAACCGTCGGGACCTCTCTCAGTCCACGTCCATCCTCATGCTCTTTGCCTCTGGGAATCGAGGTAACTCCAGTAAGCCAAGAGAAAAAACAAGAAACCGCTTCCAGGTCTCCACCCCCAAAGCGGCCTCGTCCACGCCACGTGCGCCTCCAGCCTCGGCTCTGGCGGCGGGGCTGACGCTGCTCGTTCCAGTCAGGATGGAGAGGGGTGACGCACGAGGTCCTGGGGAAACGGGGCTTCCGACAGGTGGACGTGGGCAAGTGACCGGGGTGTGCATGGATAAAGAGCCCGGTCAAGGTGGCCGGCGACCCCCACCAGGCACGAGACGCGGCAGGAGGGCAGCCTCGACCCCACGGGGCGGGAAGCCCCGTGCGCCGGGGGTGCTGACGTGGCCACCCTTTGGCTTTCCTCAGCTGTGTCCCTGCAGCCACCAAGGGGCCCCTGAGAACCTGCATCCACACCCACGGCCACCACCTGTCTGGCTGCAGCCCAGCGGCCGCCATCTCACCAGGCCAACCCCACACCTGCTCCGGCCCCTGGCCTCACGGGATCCCTGGTGCCAGAGACCCAGACGGCGCGGAGCACCGGGCTCTTTCCCTTCAGGGCCTGGTCGTCAACCTTCCACCAGCTCACCGTGGCGTCTGGCCGTGTCGCCTCTCAGCCGCTGGGCCTGCCCGCGTGCAACCATCCTTGTAACCCGACCGGGCTCTGATGTGATGGAGCCTTCTGAACTCAGCCAGGGGGGCCGGACAGAGCAAGCCCCTGGCCTTGTGACCGAGCCTCTTCTCCCTGCGCCTGCAGGTGTGCAAACTTTTGGTGAAGTCTCTCTGAGGGGCTCTTTCAACGAATTCGACGTAGATTTCAGGTTCACACACTGTGTTTCCACGGACAGACTCCATCAGAGTGAGGCTTGTCCAAGTGAGCTACGGAGTCACAAGGAAGCCTGCCCTTGCCACACACACGCTGGTGACAAAGACATGGGGCCTGCCGCGAGCCGGGGCTTCGGGGCATGGTCGGCGGCCCATACCCTGGCAGGCCCCTCCTCCATTCTGGGGGAGCCACACCCTCCTCTGGGCCTCAGCCCACCCAGCCTCCCGATTTCCACAGCCCCGAGTGGAGCAGAAGGCAGTGGTTTAAGCCTCCCAGCTGTAGAAACAGTTTCCTGTCCACCACGGCCCCTTCTCCAGACTCCTCCAGCTGGGGAAGGAGAGGAGCCTGGACCCTTAAGCTGTTGAAAGAAGTGAGTATTTGAGTAGCTTTATTCCAGTGTCCTGGGCGTGGGCCCAGAGCAGAGAGGAGGCTGAGCAGCATGGCTGAGGACTGGAGAGTCATAAACCGGGTCAACAAGTTGTCCTGCGTGGGAACCAAAACTGCACAAGAACAGTCTTATTCAATACACACCATGAAAACTGGCAAGCTAGAAAGACAGCTGAGTTCCACGATCTTTGTGCACTTTCCAGTGTTCTGTCCGTGGACTGGCAATATTTGGGTTATACAAAATAAAGACATACAAAATTCATAAACTTGTATTTTTTTAAAGATTTATTTATTTATATTTATTTTGGCGGGGGTGGGTTGGAGAGGGAGGGGAGCGGGCGGGCCACTTCCCCCGGTCTTTCATTTGTGCATTTTCATCCCTGGCCTGCCGGCCCCAGAGACCCAGACGGCGCGGAGCACCGGGCTCTTTCCCTTCAGGGCCTGGTCGTCAACCTTCCACCAGCTCACCGTGGCGTCTGGCCGTGTCGCCTCTCAGCCGCTGGGCCTGCCCGCGTGCAACCATCCTTGTAACCCGACCGGGCTCTGATGTGATGGAGCCTTCTGAACTCAGCCAGGGGGGCCGGACAGAGCAAGCCCCTGGCCTTGTGACCGAGCCTCTTCTCCCTGCGCCTGCAGGTGTGCAAACTTTTGGTGAAGTCTCTCTGAGGGGCTCTTTCAACGAATTCGACGTAGATTTCAGGTTCACACACTGTGTTTCCACGGACAGACTCCATCAGAGTGAGGCTTGTCCAAGTGAGCTACGGAGTCACAAGGAAGCCTGCCCTTGCCACACACACGCTGGTGACAAAGACATGGGGCCTGCCGCGAGCCGGGGCTTCGGGGCATGGTCGGCGGCCCATACCCTGGCAGGCCCCTCCTCCATTCTGGGGGAGCCACACCCTCCTCTGGGCCTCAGCCCACCCAGCCTCCCGATTTCCACAGCCCCGAGTGGAGCAGAAGGCAGTGGTTTAAGCCTCCCAGCTGTAGAAACAGTTTCCTGTCCACCACGGCCCCTTCTCCAGACTCCTCCAGCTGGGGAAGGAGAGGAGCCTGGACCCTTAAGCTGTTGAAAGAAGTGAGTATTTGAGTAGCTTTATTCCAGTGTCCTGGGCGTGGGCCCAGAGCAGAGAGGAGGCTGAGCAGCATGGCTGAGGACTGGAGAGTCATAAACCGGGTCAACAAGTTGTCCTGCGTGGGGAACCAAAACTGCACAAGAACAGTCTTATTCAATACACACCATGAAAACTGGCAAGCTAGAAAGACAGCTGAGTTCCACGATCTTTGTGCACTTTCCAGTGTTCTGTCCGTGGACTGGCAATATTTGGGTTATACAAAATAAAGACATACAAAATTCATAAACTTGTATTTTTTTTTTAAAGATTTATTTATTTATATTTATTTTGGTGGGGGTGGGTTGGAGAGGGAGGGGAGCGGGCGGGCCACTTCCACCGGTCTTTCATTTGTGCATTTTCATTTATCTTTGTTTTCTGGCCTGTGTGGGCCTCCCATCGCAGTGGTCTCTCTTGCTGTAGAGCACCGGCTCTGGGTGCATGCGCTCCAGAGCTCTGGCTGGGTAGTTGCACACATGGGTCCAGCCGCTCAGCGGCACGTGGGATCTTCCCAGGCCAGGGATCGAAAGGGCACCCCTTGCACTGCAAGGCGATGTCCTTACCCACTGGACCACCAGGGAAGCCCCAACTTGTATATTTTGCAACAACTATGTTGCTAAAAAATTTAAGATCTTCTTATTACTTATGTTCTGTTAACATTAATGATCGAAATTAGAATTCAAAATGTAATTGTGGGCTTCCCTGGTGGTCCAGTGGGTAAGGACACCGCCTTGCAGTGCAAGGGGCGCCGGTTCGATCCCTGGCCTGGGAGGATCCCACGTGCTGCAGAGCAGCTGGACCCATGTGTCCAGCTACCGAGCCGGAGCTCTGGAGCGCATGTGCCCAGAGCCAGTGCTCTGTGACAGCAGAGGCCACTGCAATGGGAGGCCCGCACAGGCCAAAGAACAAAGATGGATGAAAACAGGTAAATGAAAGACCAATAGAAGTGGCCAAAAAAAGGACAAAAAATTTAATTGTATTCATAATGTTCACATTTGAATACATGCACATTAAATATAAATGAAATATTTTAAAAACTTTGTTTCAGAAAATGTATTTCTTCCAAATATTCAACATTATGCAGTAAAAATGAAAGAAATGCCTGGGCGTGGGCCCAGAGCAGAGAGGAGGCTGAGCAGCATGGCTGAGGACTGGAGAGTCATAAACCGGGTCAACAAGTTGTCCTGCGTGGGGAACCAAAACTGCACAAGAACAGTCTTATTCAATACACACCATGAAAACTGGCAAGCTAGAAAGACAGCTGAGTTCCACGATCTTTGTGCACTTTCCAGTGTTCTGTCCGTGGACTGGCAATATTTGGGTTATACAAAATAAAGACATACAAAATTCATAAACTTGTATTTTTTTTTTAAAGATTTATTTATTTATATTTATTTTGGTGGGGGTGGGTTGGAGAGGGAGGGGAGCGGGCGGGCCACTTCCACCGGTCTTTCATTTGTGCATTTTCATCCATCTTTGTTCTTTGGCCCGTGTGGGCCTCCCATCGTGGTGGCCTCTGTTGTCGCAGAGCATCGGCTCTGGGTGCATGCGCTCCAGAGCTCCGGCTCGGTAATTGGACACATGGGTCCAGCCGCTCCGCGGCACGTGGGATCTTCCCAGGCCAGGGATCGAACCGGCGCTCCTTGCACTGCAAGGCGGTGCCCTTACCCACTGGACCACTAGGGAAGCCCCAACTTGTATATTTTGCAACAACTATGTTGCTAAAAAATTTAAGATCTTCTTATTACTTATGTTCTGTTAACATTAATGATCGAAATTAGAATTCAAAATGTAATTGTGGGCTTCCCTGGTGGTCCAGTGGGTAAGGACACCGCCTTGCAGTGCAAGGGGCGCCGGTTCGATCCCTGGCCTGGGAGGATCCCACGTGCTGCAGAGCAGCTGGACCCATGTGTCCAGCTACCGAGCCGGAGCTCTGGAGCGCATGTGCCCAGAGCCAGTGCTCTGTGACAGCAGAGGCCACTGCAATGGGAGGCCCGCACAGGCCAAAGAACAAAGATGGATGAAAACAGGTAAATGAAAGACCAATAGAAGTGGCCAAAAAAAGGACAAAAAATTTAATTGTATTCATAATGTTCACATTTGAATACATGCACATTAAATATAAATGAAATATTTTAAAAACTTTGTTTCAGAAAATGTATTTCTTCCAAATATTCAACATTATGCAGTAAAAATGAAAGAAATGCAAATTGGTTAATTATATTGTTAGCAACATCAATTTTATCGATATCTTTATATTTATTTATCAATTAATATTACTTATCAATTAATTTTAGTTAATATTTGGGGGCTTCCTGGTGGCTTAGATGAAAAAGACCCGTGGGCTTCCCTGGTGGTCCAGTGGATAAGGACACCGCCTTGCAGTGCAAGGGGCGCTGGTTTGATCCCTGGCCTGGGAGGATCCCATGTGCTGTGGAGCGGCTGGACCCATGTGTCTGACTACTGAGCCAGGGCTCTGGGGTGCATGCGCCCGGAGCCGGTGCTCCGCGGTGAGAGAGGCCACTGCGATGGGAGGCCCACACGGGCCAAAGAACAAAGATAAATAAATGAAAGATCAATAGGAGTGGCCAAGAAAAAAAAAAAGAAGACCTGGGTTTGATTCCTGGGTCAGGAAGATCCCCTGGAGGAGGGCACAGCGACCCACTCCAGCATTCTCGCCTAGAGAATGCCATGGGCAGCGGAGCCTGGGGGGCTGCAGTCCAGGGGGTCTCAAAGAGTCAGGCACGACTGAGCGACTAACGCTTTAATAGGTAAGTCTTTAAACAGAGCTACATCATCAATTTTCAAAAAGAGTTTAATTAGATCTTACTAAGTATTCTATAAAAATAAAACTCCAAGGCTGGTCGCTAGAACTGTCCACCTAGTGGCCAGAGCAGAGAATCAGTGCCTGCCTCAGCCGTGGACAGAAGCACAGGCCGAGGGCGCGGTGCCCGTTGCTCACCGTCCCCAAGAGCTTCGGTTTCTGCTCAGATGACCCGAGGACCTGGAGTCCTTGTCACTGAGCATCTCTGACAGACAGAGCTGGGCCCAGACGCACCCTGGGTGGGCTCGTGGCCCAGTTGCCCCACGCGGCTGCCTCGGGGACAGGGCCCCGATCGTGGGGAGCCCCCTGCAGTCCCTGGACCCTCAGGGCTTGTCAAACAGGGAGGCCCCGAAGTCAGCCACTTCACCAGCAGGGCATCACTCCTTCCCTGGGGTGCAGCCCGTATCGCCCCAGGACCAACCGGTTCTCTGACAGGCGTCCCCGGGCGGGGCAGCGCGTGGTCTGATGCCCTCCGCCCGGGCACAGGGCGTCCTCTGCGCCTTCAGGGACCGCGTGGCTCTCTCGTACCCAGGACTTCGCCACACCAGGTGGGACGGAGGTGCTGGAAGGACGGGCCCAGGGCCAGCGGGTGGAAGGACGTGCTCTGCCCTGCGTGCGGCGAGTGCCCGGAGCTCGCAGAGCCGGCACCAGTCAGGCAGGGACCAAGGTGCTGTTCCAGCCGCGAGGTGGGCCGAGGGGAAGGGCGAGGAAGGGGGTGTCCCGTCAGGAGCGCCTCACGGTCACACAGGCTGGGCCGCCCAGGGGCCCTGTCCCCCCACAGCTCACCCACTCAGCAGAGACATGGCGTCTCCGCCTGCACGGCTTTCTCTGTAGACGGAAAGCTGACAAGATTAAGATCCAGTATTTGCTGATTTGAAATTAATATGAGCTTCTCAGAACTGGAGAAAAAGTCCCCAAGTGACCTTGCACAACACACACATTTTTGTTTCATGTTCTAAGCTTTGCTGGATTTTGCCAGAACTAGAATGTGCTTTCCTGGTTAGAATCCCGCGGTCCCCACCGCGCGGGCCCGGAGGCACCGGTCCTGTGTTGGGCTTGCGCCTCCCGGGCCCCGGGGCTGAGTGCGGAGGCACGTCCCGGCCCCTCCGCCGGCCCAGGGACCCCACGGGCCCGCCTCCCGGGCCTCCCGCAGGCGTCCTCCCGGCCCAGGGCTCTGGGGGCTCCCCCGGGACGGGCGTGTGCGATTCTGGCCGTCACCGTATGGAGAGCTCCGTTTCTTCACGGTGACAGGACGCTCAGAGACCCTTGCAGGCCTTCAGCAGATACTTTCTTTTCCAGTCTTTCCACTACGGTTAAATGGCTGGTTTATAGATTGAGAGAAAGGATCCCGGCGAAGGATGCTCTCAGGAATCACTTACAGACACCTTTTGGTGTTTCCATGGTGAGAATCGTGTGGAAGGTCATCCCTAATTATTTCAACATCCACCTTACTGCTCACGTGTGCTGAGCTCCAAGGATGTGAACACACATGAGAACCGGCTCAGGCGGGCCACCGACGGAGCCCACAGGCCGGGCTGCGAGACCCCGGGGATGGAGAAGGGCCAGGTCTTCAGCCCGGCCCCTCCTTGCCTGGTGCCTCCCCAACCGGACCCCGCCCCCACCCCCGCACCCCGAGCCCCTCAGGGAGCGAGCCGGGAGTCGCTGTGCGGGGCCCCTGAAGCTCTGGGCGTGGCGGGGGCGGGGCGGGGCGGGGGCTGGCCCCGAGGGCTCCCTGGCCGGAGCGAGGGTTTAAGCGCGAACACTCTGGAGGCTTGCGCTCAGTGGATTCTCTCACAAAAGACAGGCTTAGGAAGCTAAGCTGCTGCGCTTTTTAGAATGAATGATCTACTCCACAGAGTTTAAGAGCGCGTCCGAGCGTCCTCCCCTGGGTGTGTCGCAAAGCAGGCAGCCAGTCCCCGCCACACCGTCCCAGCCGCCAGCCAGCGCCCTCTGAAGCCCTCCAGCATTCCAAGCAGAAACAGATGTTTGCGCAGCAGAGCTCTGCAGAAGTCGTTCTTCAAACAGTAGATTAAAACATCTGTCAGGACGGCCTGGAGGCCCAGACCACAGCGGCCGCCCCAGCTGGGCCTGCCCGTCACGGCCCTTCCAGGGGAGGGGTGGGCGGACAGAGGGGACATCCCGCCCTCTTCCAGCTCCTTTCCACCTCGCCGCCAGGATTCGAACACCCCGCTGGCCTGTCCCCTTGCCTGCCTGCCCTCTTGGATGTGCCTTTTCCTCCCTCAGTGCCACTCGTCGCTGCGGCCGTGCAGCTGCCTCTCCGGCCTGGCCCCCTGTCCCCGGCAGGTGCGAGGCCTGGCCTCTCTCCTCCAGGCCGGCTGACCTCCTGGCATCTCCAGGGTTCGCAGCTGTGCTTCCCATGTGGCCTGAGTTCCCCGCGCAGCTCAGTACTTACAGCCCACCTACGGTTAAATGGCTGGTTTATAGATTGAGAGAAAGGATCGGCGAAGGATGCTCTCAGGAATCACTTACAGACACCTTTTGGTGTTTCCATGGTGAGAATCGTGTGGAAGGTCATCCCTAATTATTTCAACATCCACCTTACTGCTCACGTGTGCTGAGCTCCAAGGATGTGAACACACATGAGAACCGGCTCAGGCGGGCCACCGACGGAGCCCACAGGCCGGGCTGCGAGACCCCGGGGATGGAGAAGGGCCAGGTCTTCAGCCCGGCCCCTCCTTGCCTGGTGCCTCCCCAACCGGACCCCGCCCCCCACCCCCGCACCCCGAGCCCCTCAGGGAGCGAGCCGGGAGTCGCTGTGCGGGGCCCCTGAAGCTCTGGGCGTGGCGGGGGCGGGGCGGGGCGGGGGCTGGCCCCGAGGGCTCCCTGGCCGGAGCGAGGGTTTAAGCGCGAACACTCTGGAGGCTTGCGCTCAGTGGATTCTCTCACAAAAGACAGGCTTAGGAAGCTAAGCTGCTGCGCTTTTTAGAATGAATGATCTACTCCACAGAGTTTAAGAGCGCGTCCGAGCGTCCTCCCCTGGGTGTGTCGCAAAGCAGGCAGCCAGTCCCCGCCACACCGTCCCAGCCGCCAGCCAGCGCCCTCTGAAGCCCTCCAGCATTCCAAGCAGAAACAGATGTTTGCGCAGCAGAGCTCTGCAGAAGTCGTTCTTCAAACAGTAGATTAAAACATCTGTCAGGACGGCCTGGAGGCCCAGACCACAGCGGCCGCCCCAGCTGGGCCTGCCCGTCACGGCCCTTCCAGGGGAGGGGTGGGCGGACAGAGGGGACATCCCGCCCTCTTCCAGCTCCTTTCCACCTCGCCGCCAGGATTCGAACACCCCGCTGGCCTGTCCCCTTGCCTGCCTGCCCTCTTGGATGTGCCTTTTCCTCCCTCAGTGCCACTCGTCGCTGCGGCCGTGCAGCTGCCTCTCCGGCCTGGCCCCCTGTCCCCGGCAGGTGCGAGGCCTGGCCTCTCTCCTCCAGGCCGGCTGACCTCCTGGCATCTCCAGGGTTCGCGCAGCTGTGCTTCCCATGTGGCCTGATTATCCCTGGTCTGCTCGGACCGCAGGAAGGGGACAGCACAGCGACCCCTGCTGCAGCCTGGCCTGAAGACCAAGACTCGAAGATGAGGGCAGGGGTCAGGAAAGGAGTGCACAGTGAATGCTCAGAGCCCAGGTGCCTGTGTCCCCTTTATGTCACCCCAACCCCAGAAAGGCCTGCTCCTAGGCCGGGGCCTCCTGGCTGGGGTGGCCGAGCCCGGGGAGCAGACGTGCACCTGTAGCCTGAGGTGGACGCTGCACTCCGTCCATCCGCGGTGGGAGGGGTGGGGCAGACGTGGGGCGAGGAGGGGGGATGGGGGAGGGTGGTGAGGGGGTGATGGGGGGGTGACCCAGAGGGGCGATGGGAAGGGGAGATGCGGGGACCCCTCCGAGGCCGGGCGCTCTGGACGGAGCCGGGGGCCTCCGCGGACACTGCTCCCAGGCACGATGCGCTCCTTCGCAGCCTGACGCCGGCCTCCCCCAGCACCTTCAGGCTGTTTTGAAGCAAAAACTGCCTCTTGCTCATCTATCGACCCATCATCTAACTACCAACTTTCTATACCTGTGTACCATCTATCAGTTATACTTTTCAGTTTTCCATTCACCTGTCACCTCCTGTCCATCCATCATCTGTCTGTTTGCGCACTGATCCATCGCCCGTCCATCTGTCTTCTCTGCATGCAGCCGTCTGTCTGTCGTCTGTGCACTAGTCACCTATGTGCGTGCCTACGCACCAGGCATCTGTCGGTGTGTCCACTAACTCCCTGTCTGTCCGTCACAGCTCTCCCTGGTGTCGTCATCAGTCGTCAATGCGCCTACAGCCCTGGGCTCTTCTCCAGGAGTGTGGGAGCTGGAGGGCGATGTCCTCCACAGCCGAGGCCCCCCAGCGGCTGCACGAATCACGAGCTCAGCGGGCGTTGTTCGCCTGTAATGCTCGGCACTAGGGGTCTCACGTTGAAAGGCTCCCGCGTGAGCGAGGAACGTATGTGCTCCGTATCCTCCCAGAAGGTTTCGTCAGGATGTTCAGACAGGAGCTGCGAGGGTTCTGGCTGTCGGGGTCTCCAGAGAGGGAGGGCTTCCTTAGGACGGGGCGGCTGAGACAGAGAGCGGAGAACTTGGCGGGGCAATGACCACCAGGCCTGGAGAACGCCTCCGAGGACGAGCGTGTCGCTCCCCGGAGCGGAGCGGCAGCCTTTGGAACGGGAGCTGGCGGGGCTGCCGGGGTGGAGGGCATGGGGGTCACTGCGGCTGGGGCGTGGGGGCAGCTTCCCTGGAATGATGGCCCCTCCGGCTCCTGCCTCCTCAGACCCGTTCCTCGCAGCTGGCATCTTCAAACAGTTGGAAATGCCCGCCTGGTGCCACTCACTGCTCCTGCAGGGTCACCTCCTGGCTCTGAGTGGCCTGAGCCTAGCACACGAGCCCGCCGCTCCCTGCCCACCAGGCCGCACAGTGCCGGCCCCCAGGCAGCCGAGCCGAGCCCACAGGACCCTGCCTTTCCCGCTGCGCTGAGCTCCGGGAGCTCAGGGCGGGCGTGCGGCCGGGGCGTCAGCGCCCCCTCCTGCCAGTGCCCAGGCTGCGCGTCCCCGTCCTGGCCCCTCCGGGTCCCCAGCTCTTGCCCCCCACCCAGCGACACGCACCTCCAGTTCGTCCCAGGGCTGAGTCCCCAGGAGTGTGCAGCATCCCCCCGTAACTCCCAGGGCAGGGGCTGGCCGGTGGGACCCCGTGAGGCGCTGCTGCGTGAGAACCGGCCCAGTGAAGGGCGAATGTGTCCGCGAAAAGCCAGGACACTGGGCCACGGGTGTGGGAGGAGCTGGGAGGAACATGGTGGAGCGCCGGGAGAGCGTGGGCGCAGCACCTCTCTCCACTTTAGGGCTACGCTTCCAGGGGGTGGTGACGGTATCCCCCAGAGTTCTGGGGACAGGGTGCGTGAGCTTCTGAAATCACGTAGGAGAGGCGTTCTGACGGCCCGAGGTCCACACCCTGTCCAGGTGCTGCTGGGAGTGGATCACGGGTGACTGAGGGCCCAGCCCCTGGGCCAGAAACCGCCGGCGCTCCGGGTGGGCCTGACCCACTCCCCAGCCTCCAAGAGCAGAGTCCCCCGGCCGGAGGCTGCGGGGAGCCCGAGACCCTCCTGCTGGCCAGGAGCAGTGGACGTCCGCACGGCCAGCACTGCGGCCACGCCGAGTCCCCCAGCGTGGGGACGCCCCTGTGAGCGCACGCAGAGGCCGGCGCCCCGTGCCCCGCGGTGTGTTTTTTCCTCTAGCAATTTGCTGAGTAAGGACAGGGCGGGCGGAGTGCCGGCCTGAGCTCACCCCGGTTCCCCGGCAGAAGCGACTGAAACCTGCGTGCTGGGGGCTCCTTTAGCCAACTCGCAGTTTATCTTGGTTCTGACCCAGCAGGCTGCAAACCAAGACAAACACCTTTGATGTAATCAGCCTATGACTCAGGCCTCATGCACGGTGGCTCCTGGGCAGAGGAAACGCAAAAAGGCCTTGAAACGTTGCCAGTGGAAACTGTGTGTCTGCAGCTGAGGGGAGACCAGTGGTCCCCACAGCCCTGTCCAGGCTCCGCGTCCAGGGCAGCCCGTCACAGGACATCCGGCTGGTCACTCGGGGCCCGGAGCAGCCCGTCGGAAGACGTTTGTGCTGGTCACCCAGGGCGCAGGAACGCCCGTCAGGGGACATCCGTGCTGGTCACTCAGCCCCGGACAGCCCGTCAGGGGACACCCAACATCCATGTCGGTCAAAGTCCAGGACAGATCATCGGGGAAACACATGCTGGTCACTCGAGTCCAGGAAAGGCCATCAGGGGACACTTTGCTGGTCACTCCCAGGACAGACCATCGGGGACGTCGGGCTGGATCGTTCAGCATCAGGCAGCTGCCCACCCTTTAGGGCTACGCTGGGAGGAACATGGTGGGCGCGGGAGGCGTGGGCGCAGCACCTCTCTCCACTTTAGGGCTACGCTTCCAGGGGGTGGTGACGGTATCCCCCAGAGTTCTGGGGACAGGGTGCGTGAGCTTCTGAAATCACGTAGGAGAGGCGTTCTGACGGCCCGAGGTCCACACCCTGTCCAGGTGCTGCTGGGAGTGGATCACGGGTGACTGAGGGCCCAGCCCCTGGGCCAGAAACCGCCGGCGCTCCGGGTGGGCCTGACCCACTCCCCAGCCTCCAAGAGCAGAGTCCCCCGGCCGGAGGCTGCGGGGCGCCCGAGACCCTCCTGCTGGCCAGGAGCAGTGGACGTCCGCACGGCCAGCACTGCGGCCACGCCGAGTCCCCCAGCGTGGGGACGCCCCTGTGAGCGCACGCAGAGGCCGGCGCCCCGTGCCCCGCGGTGTGTTTTTTCCTCTAGCAATTTGCTGAGTAAGGACAGGGCGGGCGGAGTGCCGGCCTGAGCTCACCCCGGTTCCCCGGCAGAAGCGACTGAAACCTGCGTGCTGGGGGCTCCTTTAGCCAACTCGCAGTTTATCTTGGTTCTGACCCAGCAGGCTGCAAACCAAGACAAACACCTTTGATGTAATCAGCCTATGACTCAGGCCTCATGCACGGTGGCTCCTGGGCAGAGGAAACGCAAAAAGGCCTTGAAACGTTGCCAGTGGAAACTGTGTGTCTGCAGCTGAGGGGAGACCAGTGGTCCCCACAGCCCTGTCCAGGCTCCGCGTCCAGGGCAGCCCGTCACAGGACATCCGGCTGGTCACTCGGGGCCCGGAGCAGCCCGTCGGAAGACGTTTGTGCTGGTCACCCAGGGCGCAGGAACGCCCGTCAGGGGACATCCGTGCTGGTCACTCAGCCCCGGACAGCCCGTCAGGGGACACCCAACATCCATGTCGGTCAAAGTCCAGGACAGATCATCGGGGAAACACATGCTGGTCACTCGGAGTCCAGGAAAGGCCATCAAGGGGACACTTTGCTGGTCACTCCCCAGGACAGACCATCGGGGGACGTCGGGCTGGATCGTTCAGCATCAGGCAGCTGCCCACCCCTCCCTCCAGAGGTTCGACTCACGTCTGCACCCGGGGCCCTCGCCGGGAGGGGTCGCGGCACGGTGGCCACGCGCCTGCCTGCCTTCCGCCTGTGGACTCGGGGGACTTGACCCGTGTGCCCCTGGTCCTTCCGCCCCGGCCAAGCGCCGAAACTCTGCCGACGAGCCTTCCTCGGCGAGGAGAGGCCGTGTTTTCTGCGAAGCCTAAACAAAGTGGAACCCGAAGCCTGTGGTGGGAGCTCAGGACCTGCGGGCAGACCCTCACCTTGCCGCTGCCCTGTGCTGCCCTCCCAGGACAGTGAGCTCTGGCCCGAGTGATGGGAAAGGAGGCTGGCTCCCCACCACACTTCAGGGGACTCCTTGGAATCCAAGCTCAGAAGCAGGGAGCGCGCAGGGCCGCCGGGACGTCGCTCGCAGGCCGGGCCGCCCGCCGTCCCGCGTGCCCGCGTCCGGGCCCTGGCTCACTCGGCCTTTCCTGCTGCCGGGGCTCTCCAGGTGCGGGGAGGGCAGTGGCCAGATGGCAGGTCCTTCCCTCCTGAGGGTGAAGTCCAGCAGGAGAGGCGCACAGAGGCCGGATGTGCACAGAGCAGCTGGCCACCAGGAAAGGCGTGGTCAGGCTCTGGGGAGCGGCCCAGGGACACGGGGCGCCGAGTGGCCGGGCCAGCGTGGGGTCCTGGGGAGGCAGGGAGCTTCCCCTGTGGAACAGGGAGCCGGCCCGCGAGCCGAGCACAGAAGGCGAGCCCCTGGCCAAGGAGGCGCCTGCCAGGTGTCTTATTGTCGTCTGGATCTGAAAGGCCCGGTGACAGGGCTGAGACTGAGCGCGTCCGGGGCTCCAAGCACCTCCTACCTCACAAGCGGCCTCGGGCTCAGGCTTCTGCCTGAGAGCTGGTTCGCCCACAGCCGTGTGGGGGGCCCCGTGGCGGCGGTCCTGAGCGCTCAGCACCCCCACCCGCCCACCGCGGGGTCCAGCCTGAGCCAGCAGGAGGCGGGTGAGGCCCAGGCTGGGCGTGCGAAGAGTTTTCTTGGGGAGATCTGCAAGCAGCAGGGGACGTCGGGCTGGATCGTTCAGCATCAGGCAGCTGCCCACCCCTCCCTCCAGAGGTTCGACTCACGTCTGCACCCGGGGCCCTCGCCGGGAGGGGTCGCGGCACGGTGGCCACGCGCCTGCCTGCCTTCCGCCTGTGGACTCGGGGGACTTGACCCGTGTGCCCCTGGTCCTTCCGCCCCGGCCAAGCGCCGAAACTCTGCCGACGAGCCTTCCTCGGCGAGGAGAGGCCGTGTTTTCTGCGAAGCCTAAACAAAGTGGAACCCGAAGCCTGTGGTGGGAGCTCAGGACCTGCGGGCAGACCCTCACCTTGCCGCTGCCCTGTGCTGCCCTCCCAGGACAGTGAGCTCTGGCCCGAGTGATGGGAAAGGAGGCTGGCTCCCCACCACACTTCAGGGGACTCCTTGGAATCCAAGCTCAGAAGCAGGGAGCGCGCAGGGCCGCCGGGACGTCGCTCGCAGGCCGGGCCGCCCGCCGTCCCGCGTGCCCGCGTCCGGGCCCTGGCTCACTCGGCCTTTCCTGCTGCCGGGGCTCTCCAGGTGCGGGGAGGGCAGTGGCCAGATGGCAGGTCCTTCCCTCCTGAGGGTGAAGTCCAGCAGGAGAGGCGCACAGAGGCCGGATGTGCACAGAGCAGCTGGCCACCAGGAAAGGCGTGGTCAGGCTCTGGGGAGCGGCCCAGGGACACGGGGCGCCGAGTGGCCGGGCCAGCGTGGGGTCCTGGGGAGGCAGGGAGCTTCCCCTGTGGAACAGGGAGCCGGCCCGCGAGCCGAGCACAGAAGGCGAGCCCCTGGCCAAGGAGGCGCCTGCCAGGTGTCTTATTGTCGTCTGGATCTGAAAGGCCCGGTGACAGGGCTGAGACTGAGCGCGTCCGGGGCTCCAAGCACCTCCTACCTCACAAGCGGCCTCGGGCTCAGGCTTCTGCCTGAGAGCTGGTTCGCCCACAGCCGTGTGGGGGGCCCCGTGGCGGCGGTCCTGAGCGCTCAGCACCCCCACCCGCCCACCGCGGGGTCCAGCCTGAGCCAGCAGGAGGCGGGTGAGGCCCAGGCTGGGCGTGTGCGAAGAGTTTTCTTGGGGAGATCTGCAAACGAAAGCAGGGGACCTCCTGGCCCGAGCCAGGAGCTGGGAGTTACGGGAGTGTTTTTAGGGCCTGGATATGAAGCCCTGTCCCTTGGGGTACCCAGCTCATCCCCGGGAGGCCTCCAGGTCCCCCTGGCCTGCTCCAGGTGACAGCCCCAGGGCCCTTGAGTGCAGCCCTTTAGAGCGAGGCCTCCTGTCCTGGACTCGGGCAGGAGGGAGGGAGCGGGACACCAGAGGGGCCCAGGCCCGGGCGGGAGACCACGCTTCTCCTGAGCTCAGCCCGAGAGGACTCAGTGAGACAGCGCGGGGACCCGGCCCACGGGACCGGGGGCCGACGCCAAGGGAGCTGGGGCTGCTTCCAATCCCCGCGTCTTAGGTTTTGTCGTTTCTGAAATGGGGAACCTGCACGACTTTGTCGTTTTGTTTTGAAGATCCAGTGAGAGGTACAGAAGCCCCAGCGGGGTGCGCGGTTCTGAGAACCACCTGCAGGCTCTCCGTCCGCTCCTGAGTCTGCAGCGCCTCGGTACCCCAGGTGGGGGCTGCCCTGTGGTCCGTGCCCCGAGTTGCGTCAGGACCTGCGGACACACAGGCCTGGCAGATAAAATGCAGAGCCCAGCAACAGAGCCCAAGAGAGACGGACGTCAGCGCCTGGCAAATGCCCACTTCCCAGGCAAGGTAGTGGATGACAGATGCCACGGAGCAAGACCATTGTGAAAACATTCCAGGCCTTTTAGAAAAGCACTTAGGAGGTCTTCTGTACAAGCCAGGGGTCGGGAGAGTTTTAGTGTCAGATGGCAATTTCTTACGGTAAAAAGATGAAACACCTTGAGAAAAGTGAATTGACCACCATGAGAAGATATTTGCAAAGTCACGAGAGCAAAAAGCTAACATATAATAATCTATACTTTGTGGGGAGATTTAACAAACTGATTAGCTAAGGATAACTCATAGGAAAAACAATGGACAGAGGATTTGAATGGCGATTAACGGAAGGCAATCTAGAGGAATACGGATGAAACTCCGAAAGCGCTCACAAGGGAACAGGGACATGTCTGTCCACGGAGGTCAATCACGCACAAGGAGCGGCGGTCACTGCTGGGAGGAGGCGGGGCAGAGGCGGCCCACGTGGCGGACGCGGACGTGTGAGCAGCTCAGCCCCTGGGGAGGATCTGGCTCCACCTGCTGGAAGAGAGAGCCGCCCTCCTGGGAGCCCACGCACCGCCTTCCACACGGGGAGCAGCGGGGCGCGGAAGGACGCCCACGCGCCGACGCCAGGCCGATGGACGCTTCCCGCGGCCGTCTCTCGCGTGCTCTCCCGCGAGGGAGCAGAATCCAGGCCGAGTGCCGTGGCCCACGCCGCTCGCAGCCTGTCTCGCGGCCGTCGTGATGCTGGAGAGACGGGTACCGGCTGACCCGGAGCATGTCCTTAGACAAGAAAAGCAGAGGAGGGAGATTACGTGGTGTGATCCAATCTTTCCACAGCGATGTTCTTGCAGTTGCGTTCATGTCCGGGTGCAGCTGTGTCTGATTCACTGGGACGAGAGGAAGATCTGGAGGACACACCCCGTGGCGCGTGCTCACCTCCTGGCATGGAGGTGAGGGGCTGGAGGAGAAAGAAGAGAAACCAGAAACAGGTTTTTTTTTTTTTTTTAAAAAAAACCTTTATTTTGCTTTTAACTTTTACAGAGTTTTGTTGTTTACAGATATGTATGTTCCCAGACTAGTCATATGTATATCCCCCCCTTCCCACCCCGCCCGACCATCACACAGCACCCCTGAAGGATCCCCTTTTCTCACAGAGCAATGACTAGAGCTATTTTCTTCACTTATGATAGTACAGGCCTTCATGCTACTTCCTTTACGCCTCCCACCCTCAGAAACAGGTTTTTTGAAAAGAGACTCTGGCCGTGATGGAAACTCCACGCGTGGCACTGTCCTGTTTGCATGAACGTGTGCACGTGTGTGCAGATGCGTGAATGACGCTCACTAAGACGTCAGCCGTGGTGGCCACAGGATTATAGGGTTCTGGGGATTTCCTTTCTTATACCTTAACGTTTTGTTACGCTTTTACACAAAACTATTTTTTAAATTGTTGTCGGTATTTAGTCACCAAGGCCTGTCAGACTCTTCTGCAATGCTGTGGACTGTAGCCCGCCAGGTTCCTCTTTAAACGGGATTTCCCAGGCAAGGACGCTGGAGTGGGTCACCCCTGCCTTCTCCAGGGGCTCTTGCTGACCTAGGGGTCAGACCCAGGTCTCCTGCGTTGCCAGCGAATTCTTCACTGCTGAGCCGTCAGGGAAGCCCCACTCTGAACAACGACTCACCAGGGAAAGAGCGATGAGGCTGTTGTGTTGTGGGAGGAATAGACGCGCACAGCAAGTCCGGGTCGGCAAGGCGTCGGCCTGCTCTCGGCGTGGCGCCCGGGGCCTGGACAGGCGGCTGTGGGCCGCAGAAAGGACGCAGCCTTGCGGTGGCAGAGGCGGCGTGGAGCGGGGCTGGCATCCAGCGGGCAAGGCCGAAACGTCTCAGGAAGCTTCTCCTGGGTCGCCTCAGAGCGAACACGAGGCAGGACGAGTCCGGTCCACTCTCCCCGTGTGGACGTCCCTGTCCTCGGGCTTCTCTCTCACCTGGCCGAGGAGGGGCAGGGCTGGGGACTTCCCGTCTCGAACCTGAAGGAAAGCGGCCATTGGACGGAAACCATCTCTGTGCTTCTCAGTGGCCCCTGGGGACCTTGCGGCCACTGCCTCACTCCCCGCCCAGCGCGATCGTGCGGGTGTTTCTCATGCAAAAGGGAAGCTGCTTCTGTGTTTTGCCAGGTCTTCCTGCTTTGTAAATTTTTAAAAATTCTATTTTCTGTGCATTATTAACATACTAGTATTGAAACCCACCACTGAACACTTCACAAAAGTGAGGCTTATTTAACCCGGATGATAAATAAGAATGCCAGTTTTACTCCTTTTATTTCCAATGGGCTCAGCGGAACGAGGAACTTGCTAGCCTGTGGGAAGTGTCACTGCTCAATATTTATTTCTAAGCTGATCATGCATTCCTGATGCTGTCACCCGTGCTGTGCAGGATTTCGGTGATCCATGTCCCAAGCGAGCACACAGCGAGGACGCCGCTCGCCCGCGCGTGAGGCCATCTGGTGCGCCCACAGCTGCCGCTGCGGTCAGTGAGCGGGGTCCGTCCTGTTTACACACAGAGCCTGGTCAGCGAGACTGAATGACACGCTCGAGGATGCTCAGCTAATAAGAGCAGAACTGGGTCATTCGAAACCCTTCTATGTAAATATCCAGGGCTGTCTCCACAAAAGAGATGTTTTTCATTTAATCAGCGTAAAAGCTTTGGTTTGAGCTCACCTCGATCCATGACTATGGACTGTCCGGAAAGTGGATATTCTGGAATTTAGTCAGAGGCCTTCCTTCCTTCCTAGCCTTTTCATTTTTCCCTTCTGTGGTCGAATGTTAATTGCAACTAAATCTTGGCCCCCAGGTGTCTGTCTGAGCAAGCTGCCAGCAGTCCTGTCTCATAAACAGGGCCCAGAGGGTGTCAGCATCTTCAGACGCGAGCTTGCTGGTCACCCGGTGCCTCCTGCGCAGGCGTGGACGGCCCAGGCCTCGTGAAGTCCTGGCATGGACACAGGTTCCTTCCTCGCCTCCCATCTGAGTGTTTATGCTGAGTTTGGAAAGTAACCACAGTTTGTTCCAGCAGGAGTCAGCCAGGTCAACCCCTGCGAGCTGAAAATAAAGCCTCTGCCTGGTCCAGGGCAAGGGCTGCAGATAATAGGAACCTGGGAGAGTGGGTCTGCCTGACGACGTGGGGCCCGTGGAGCACAACAAGACCCCGGGCGGCTGGAGGACGTCCAGGCACCGGTGGCTGCTCGTGTCGCCTTCCAAAGCCCAGGGTGTGGACACTTGAAACTATAACAGGAACCAGCTCTCAACCCGTGAATATCACCCCCTTTTCTCTCCTCCTCTGAATGAACAGGAAAGAAAAGATTTTCAGAAAACAAACAAAGGTGTGGCGCCCAGGATGTAGAAACAGCGATGGAGTGAGGCAGCCCGTGCCCGCTCTGTGGCACAGCCCGTGCTTCACGCTGGTCCTCGGGCCCCCTCTGTGGTCCTCACACTGGTCCGTGGGGTCCCCCCGACAATGTAGCGTGCTCTCCAAGTCTCGACAAGCCAGTCATGGCACCATAAACTCCAAATCCTGGTGAAAATACCAAGCAGTCGTGGAGACGAGGTAGCAGGCTGGTAAGGAGCAGGGAGGGTGCAACCCCAGGACGTGCGTGTGCACGTGTGTGCGTGCATGTGCCTGCCCGCCTGAGGGGAGGCTGCATTGCCACCTCTCTGCACAGGCCAGCAGGGCTGTCCTGCGGGGAGGCCAGGGGCGTGTGCACGGCTGTGCTCTGCAATATGCCAGGGTGGGCAAGCCCGGGGCTCTGGCCATTATTGCCAAAGGGTCAGCGGAAAGTGGATATTCTGGAATTTAGTCAGAGGCCTTCCTTCCTTCCTAGCCTTTTCATTTTTCCCTTCTGTGGTCGAATGTTAATTGCAACTAAATCTTGGCCCCCAGGTGTCTGTCTGAGCAAGCTGCCAGCAGTCCTGTCTCATAAACAGGGCCCAGAGGGTGTCAGCATCTTCAGACGCGAGCTTGCTGGTCACCCGGTGCCTCCTGCGCAGGCGTGGACGGCCCAGGCCTCGTGAAGTCCTGGCATGGACACAGGTTCCTTCCTCGCCTCCCATCTGAGTGTTTATGCTGAGTTTGGAAAGTAACCACAGTTTGTTCCAGCAGGAGTCAGCCAGGTCAACCCCTGCGAGCTGAGATAAAGCCTCTGCCTGGTCCAGGGCAAGGGCTGCAGATAATAGGAACCTGGGAGAGTGGGTCTGCCTGACGACGTGGGGCCCGTGGAGCACAACAAGACCCCGGGCGGCTGGAGGACGTCCAGGCACCGGTGGCTGCTCGTGTCGCCTTCCAAAGCCCAGGGTGTGGACACTTGAAACTATAACAGGAACCAGCTCTCAACCCGTGAATATCACCCCCTTTTCTCTCCTCCTCTGAATGAACAGGAAAGAAAAGATTTTCAGAAAACAAACAAAGGTGTGGCGCCCAGGATGTAGAAACAGCGATGGAGTGAGGCAGCCCGTGCCCGCTCTGTGGCACAGCCCGTGCTTCACGCTGGTCCTCGGGCCCCCTCTGTGGTCCTCACACTGGTCCGTGGGGTCCCCCCGACAATGTAGCGTGCTCTCCAAGTCTCGACAAGCCAGTCATGGCACCATAAACTCCAAATCCTGGTGAAAATACCAAGCAGTCGTGGAGACGAGGTAGCAGGCTGGTAAGGAGCAGGGAGGGTGCAACCCCAGGACGTGCGTGTGCACGTGTGTGCGTGCATGTGCCTGCCCGCCTGAGGGGAGGCTGCATTGCCACCTCTCTGCACAGGCCAGCAGGGCTGTCCTGCGGGGAGGCCAGGGGCGTGTGCACGGCTGTGCTCTGCAATATGCCAGGGTGGGCAAGCCCGGGGCTCCCTGGCCATTTGGAGCCCGGGGCCAGACGGACGGCAGTTTGCCGTTTATAAGGCAAATCTGTGCACACGCCTTATCTTCTCGTCACCACGAGGCAGACAGGACTCGGCAGGGCTCAGTGGCTACGGGAGACAAAGTGTTACGTGGAGGGGAGCCGATCCTGATGTGGCCTAAACTTGCTGGGCCTGAGAGGCGAGATCCACCTGGCCGGGCTGGGGCAGATTTTGGGAGATTCTGCGGTCAGGCTCTAACCTCTGAAGGTCACTAACTTCTTGTCACTTGGTCAGTGAGTGTCAGAGCAGTGGCCCAGCCACTCATACTCATTCACAGGACATTCCCTGGAACAAGCACTGAGCTTGGCGCCAGGGGGTCAGACGGGACTCCAGCCTCTGAAGCGGCGTGGCAGCTGGAGGGAGGGACGGAGATGTGGGCACACTCACAGCCACGTGGGGTTCACACGCCCGCCACGGCCTGTTGAGTCGGAGCCCCTGAGTTCTGCAGGCGAGTGGAGTTAGCGTCAGGGGAACGTCAGGCACGGAGGAGACTCTAGACGCTGAGTGCGAGTGCCTGGGACGACCGAGGGCGAGGGCGGGGCCGCGCCGCTGTCAGCAGGGCACGCGTGCGAGCCGGCGTGCGTGCAGGTCTCTGTTCTGTGAGGGAGTGTCTTCTGATGCTTCATCTGAGTCCAGAAGCAAACCTCGGACGATGCTTTGGTCTGTTTCTCCCGCCTGGTGCTCAGGGCCTCACGGTGGTTGGATGTTTGTACCTGTTCAGGGAGCACGTCCTCAGCCTAGAGCCCCTTCGAGACCACATGCTTCTCCGTGTTCTTCTCGATGCCTGTTTTCTCCAGGGCTCCGTCCGGGAAGGGCCGGGGGCACACATCCGCGGACGGCAGCTCCTCCTTCACCCTCGCCTGCTGTAGCCGCGTGGCAGTCACGGCTTGCCAGGAGTGTAGTGCCGTGTCCGACACGTGCGTCCTGTCTCCACCCTTCTCCTAAATCCTAGGCTCAGTGTCTCCGGGCTTCACTTCCGGTCCGCTCCTCGCCGTACAGCAGGCCAGGAGACAGGACGGACTGAGCGCTTCGTTTCGACTGCAGTTGGTCATTTCCTGGCTTAAGAAGATAATGCACTTGCAATTTTAAATTTAAGTTTGGCTTTGATAATTAAACACTGAACACAGGCAAACATTTGTTCTTATGGTTGGAATTCCCCAACTACCAGAATGAGAACAATGCCAACAAATTGCTTTTTAAAAAGACATCGACACTTTTATTCACACGTAGGTCCAAAAACGGAACTATTCTGTCAAAAGGTCAAACAAGACGGTCACATGTGTGGGCATATCTGAAACTAGACCCTTCTTGAAATAGCCTAGCATGGGTCGAATACAGTTTTCTGTATTTTTCTTGCCCCTATAGATTTATATCTTTTGTTATCAGAATTGGTAGTTGTCATCAAAAACCTTTGTCCTGGTCCAGAGAAGGACATATACACGGACAAACACTGAAAAACTCCACCAAACACTTGGATGTTCATATACACAAATCATGAAGACCAATGTTCTTGGCAAAGGTTTGCTTTCTTGTGTTTTTGAGTCAGCAGACTTTTGCATAATTTCCTTGGACACAGCTCTGTCTGGTATTTTAAGAAGGTGCACATACCTGCCCTGAGTTCATGCCTGGCTGAGAAGGAAGTTGATTCAACAGCCAAGACATGGAAGTAAACCAACTGTCCATTGACAGATGAATGGATAAAGAAAAACAACACAGAATACTACTCAGTCATAAAAAATGAAAGAATGCCATTTACAGAAACACAGATTGACCTAGAGATTTCCATACTTAGTGAAGTAAGTCATACAGAGAAAGGCAAATACTATGATGTTACTTATATGTGGACGCTAAGAAAGTGATACACATGAATTTACAAGAGAGAAATAGACTCACAGACATAAAAGACAAACTTAAAATCTTCAGAGGGGAAGAAGGGGATAAACTAGGAATTTGGGAATAACATATACACACTACTACATAAAAAATAAGCAACAAAGTCCCACTTTATATTACAGGAAACCACAGTCAACACCTTGTAATAACCTCTAATGGAAAAGAAAATGAAAAAGCATGTACACATACATGTATATGTATATATGAATCACTTTGCTGTATACCTGAAACTGGCACAGCACTGTAAATCAACTACACTTCAATTAAAAACAGAAAAAAATAGACAAATTATGTGTTTAGATAAACCAAACGAGGGATTCTTTCGTAGCTCAGCTGGTAAAGAACCTACCTGCAAAGCAGGAGACCCCAGTTTAATCTCTGGGTCAGGAAGATTCCCTGGAGAAGGGACAGGCCACCCACCCCAGGATTCTTGGGCTTCCCTGGTGGCTCAGGTGGTAAAGAATCTGCCTGCAATGGGAGAGACCTGGATCTGATCTCCAGGTTGGGAAAATGCCCGGGAGAAGGGATTTTCAGGTATGCAGATGGCACCACCCTTATAACGGAAAGCTAAGAGGATTTTCTTGCCCCTAAAATTTCTTTTGTTATCAGAATTGGTAGTTGTCATCAAAAACCTTTGTCCTGGTCCAGAAAAGGACAAATACACGGACAAACACCGAAAAACTCCACCAAACACTTGGATGTTCATATACACAAATCATGAAGACCAATGTTCTTGGCAAAGGTTTGCTTTCTTGTGTTTTTGAGTCAGCAGACTTTTGCATAATTTCCTTGGACACAGCTCTGTCTGGTATTTTAAGAAGGTGCACATACCTGCCCTGAGTTCATGCCTGGCTGAGAAGGAAGTTGATTCAACAGCCAAGACATGGAAGTAAACCAACTGTCCATTGACAGATGAATGGATAAAGAAAAACAACACAGAATACTACTCAGTCATAAAAAATGAAAGAATGCCATTTACAGAAACACAGATTGACCTAGAGATTTCCATACTTAGTGAAGTAAGTCATACAGAGAAAGGCAAATACTATGATGTTACTTATATGTGGACGCTAAGAAAGTGATACACATGAATTTACAAGAGAGAAATAGACTCACAGACATAAAAGACAAACTTAAAATCTTCAGAGGGGAAGAAGGGGATAAACTAGGAATTTGGGAATAACATATACACACTACTACATAAAAAATAAGCAACAAAGTCCCACTTTATATTACAGGAAACCACAGTCAACACCTTGTAATAACCTCTAATGGAAAAGAAAATGAAAAAGCATGTACACATACATGTATATGTATATATGAATCACTTTGCTGTATACCTGAAACTGGCACAGCACTGTAAATCAACTACACTTCAATTAAAAACAGAAAAAAATAGACAAATTATGTGTTTAGATAAACCAAACGAGGGATTCTTTCGTAGCTCAGCTGGTAAAGAACCTACCTGCAAAGCAGGAGACCCCAGTTTAATCTCTGGGTCAGGAAGATTCCCTGGAGAAGGGACAGGCCACCCACCCCAGGATTCTTGGGCTTCCCTGGTGGCTCAGGTGGTAAAGAATCTGCCTGCAATGGGAGAGACCTGGATCTGATCTCCAGGTTGGGAAAATGCCCGGGAGAAGGGATTTTCAGGTATGCAGATGGCACCACCCTTATAACGGAAAGCTAAGAGGAACTAGAAAGCCTCCTGAAGAAGCTGAAAGAGGAGAGTGAAAAAGTTGGCCTAAAACTCAACATTCAAAAAACGAAGACCATGTCACCTGGTCCCATCACTTCATGGCAAATAGATGGGCAAACAATGGAAACAGTGACAGACTTTATTTTCTTGGGCTCCAAAATCACTGCAGACGGTGACTGCAGCCACGAAATTAATAGATGCTTGCTCTTTGGAAGAAAGACTATGACAAACCTAAACAGCGTATTCAAAAGCAGAGATATCATCTTGCCAACAAAAGTCCGTAATGTCAAAACCATGGTTTTCCTAGTAGTCATGTGTGGACGTGAGAGCTGGACCATAAAGAAGGCTAAGTGCTGGAGAATTGATGCCTTTGAACTGTGGTGCTGGAGAAGACCCTCGAGAGTCCCTTGGTCAGCAAGGAGATCAAACCAGTCAATCCTAAAGGAAACCAACCCTGAATATTCACTGGAAGGACTGCTGCTGAAGCTGAAGCTCCACACCTTTGGCTACCTTATGCAGAGAGCTGACTCATTGGAAAAGAGACTGAAGTCGGGAACAATGAAGGCAGAAGAAGGAGATGGCAGAGGATGAGATGGTTGGGCGGTACCTCTGAGTCAATGGGCGTGAGTTTGAGCAATGGTTGGGGGGTTGAACATGGAAAAGAAAATGAAAAGCATGTACACATACATGTATATGTATATATGAATCACTTTGCTGTATACCTGAAACTGGCACAGCACTGTAAATCAACTACACTTCAATTAAAAACAGAAAAAAATAGACAAATTATGTGTTTAGATAAACCAAACGAGGGATTCTTTCGTAGCTCAGCTGGTAAAGAACCTACCTGCAAAGCAGGAGACCCCAGTTTAATCTCTGGGTCAGGAAGATTCCCTGGAGAAGGGACAGGCCACCCACCCCAGGATTCTTGGGCTTCCCTGGTGGCTCAGGTGGTAAAGAATCTGCCTGCAATGGGAGAGACCTGGATCTGATCTCCAGGTTGGGAAAATCCCCGGGGAGAAGGGATTTTCAGGTATGCAGATGGCACCACCCTTATAACGGAAAGCTAAGAGGAACTAGAAAGCCTCCTGAAGAAGCTGAAAGAGGAGAGTGAAAAAGTTGGCCTAAAACTCAACATTCAAAAAACGAAGACCATGTCACCTGGTCCCATCACTTCATGGCAAATAGATGGGCAAACAATGGAAACAGTGACAGACTTTATTTTCTTGGGCTCCAAAATCACTGCAGACGGTGACTGCAGCCACGAAATTAATAGATGCTTGCTCTTTGGAAGAAAGACTATGACAAACCTAAACAGCGTATTCAAAAGCAGAGATATCATCTTGCCAACAAAAGTCCGTAATGTCAAAACCATGGTTTTCCTAGTAGTCATGTGTGGACGTGAGAGCTGGACCATAAAGAAGGCTAAGTGCTGGAGAATTGATGCCTTTGAACTGTGGTGCTGGAGAAGACCCTCGAGAGTCCCTTGGTCAGCAAGGAGATCAAACCAGTCAATCCTAAAGGAAACCAACCCTGAATATTCACTGGAAGGACTGCTGCTGAAGCTGAAGCTCCACACCTTTGGCTACCTTATGCAGAGAGCTGACTCATTGGAAAAGAGACTGAAGTCGGGAACAATGAAGGCAGAAGAAGGAGATGGCAGAGGATGAGATGGTTGGGCGGTACCTCTGAGTCAATGGGCGTGAGTTTGAGCAAGCTCCAGGAGATGTTGAATGACAGGAAAGCTGGGTGCGTTGAAGCCCAGTGGGTCGCAAAGAGTTGGACACAACTGAGTGACTGTACTGATCTGAAACCAAACAAGCAAAAATACAAATTGTTAATAAAAAGGAAAAAAAACCCTCTCACCCCAGAATCAATTCAGTGCTGTTGCCTGCACGCAGCAGGTAAGTGGAAGTCGGGTGACTCCAGCCTTGACAGTCTTGGATCCTAAGCGGCTGCTGGGCCGGCACCACGCCCGTGTCCTCTGCATGTGAGCCTCGCCGATGGTGCACCTCCCCTGGGGCAGGTGAGTGTGGGTGGCATTGCTTAAGGTGTGCTTGGGGTCACCCTAGCGGAGGGGGAAGAGCCGCCCGTGCCCCAGGAGCGCTACTGTCTCCCTTGGATTCCAGGGTTTCATGGGCGCAAGGTCGGAGCACGTGTGCAGCAGACCTGCCGTGGGCCTGGACATCAGAGACGGCCACCAGGGGACCGATTCCATCAGCCATGACTGTGGCAAGCAGTCCAGCAGGAGCGTCAAAGGGAAAAGCTGGTGTCCACGGCCGCATTCCCTCGGGCCCTGGGAAGAGCCGTCCCACTGCCCAGTCGGGGCGCAGGGCTCTTAGACGAGAGCCTTTAATTTCATGGGTCACGGCCTCCAGCTCAGAGTTTCTGCTGCGACATCAGATTTATAGCCACGTGGACAACTCCCCCTCCTGGGAACGCTCTCTAAGCACAGAAAACAGAGAGACGGATGACCTTGCACGACTGGAAAGGCCCCAGAAGGCAGGGTGGCCAGTGCGGGCGGGACATCCCACCGTCTGTGGCGCGGATCCTTGGAGGAGCTAGTGACCCCACCTGACTCAGCTCAAGGGGCCTAAGGGCCTGCGAACCCTGGGGACACGGGGACTGCTGTGTGAGACAGCTTGGTGGGAGTTCACCAGAGCTGAGAGGTGAGAGATTCACGTGAGCAGACGGACAGGGTGAGCACTCCTCAGTACACCCAGCCGTCACGTTGCACACTGATGTGCTAGATTTCAATTGTACCTCAGCTGAAAAGAAAGACATAAAAGTCAATGGGCGTGAGTTTGAGCAAGCTCCAGGAGATGTTGAATGACAGGAAAGCTGGGTGCGTTGAAGCCCAGTGGGTCGCAAAGAGTTGGACACAACTGAGTGACTGTACTGATCTGAAACCAAACAAGCAAAAATACAAATTGTTAATAAAAAGGAAAAAAAACCCTCTCACCCCAGAATCAATTCAGTGCTGTTGCCTGCACGCAGCAGGTAAGTGGAAGTCGGGTGACTCCAGCCTTGACAGTCTTGGATCCTAAGCGGCTGCTGGGCCGGCACCACGCCCGTGTCCTCTGCATGTGAGCCTCGCCGATGGTGCACCTCCCCTGGGGCAGGTGAGTGTGGGTGGCATTGCTTAAGGTGTGCTTGGGGTCACCCTAGCGGAGGGGGAAGAGCCGCCCGTGCCCCAGGAGCGCTACTGTCTCCCTTGGATTCCAGGGTTTCATGGGCGCAAGGTCGGAGCACGTGTGCAGCAGACCTGCCGTGGGCCTGGACATCAGAGACGGCCACCAGGGGACCGATTCCATCAGCCATGACTGTGGCAAGCAGTCCAGCAGGAGCGTCAAAGGGAAAAGCTGGTGTCCACGGCCGCATTCCCTCGGGCCCTGGGAAGAGCCGTCCCACTGCCCAGTCGGGGCGCAGGGCTCTTAGACGAGAGCCTTTAATTTCATGGGTCACGGCCTCCAGCTCAGAGTTTCTGCTGCGACATCAGATTTATAGCCACGTGGACAACTCCCCCTCCTGGGAACGCTCTCTAAGCACAGAAAACAGAGAGACGGATGACCTTGCACGACTGGAAAGGCCCCAGAAGGCAGGGTGGCCAGTGCGGGCGGGACATCCCACCGTCTGTGGCGCGGATCCTTGGAGGAGCTAGTGACCCCACCTGACTCAGCTCAAGGGGCCTAAGGGCCTGCGAACCCTGGGGACACGGGGACTGCTGTGTGAGACAGCTTGGTGGGAGTTCACCAGAGCTGAGAGGTGAGAGATTCACGTGAGCAGACGGACAGGGTGAGCACTCCTCAGTACACCCAGCCGTCACGTTGCACACTGATGTGCTAGATTTCAATTGTACCTCAGCTGAAAAGAAAGAAATAAAAGTGAGAGACGGACCTTCAGCAATTCTCACTTCAGTCGGTGATACTGCAGAAACGCCCGGAGCTGGACCTGCTGCCCGTCTCTGGTCCCGTGGGCTGCGTCTGCACCGCCGAGGCCACGTGAGAGCCAACCGGGAAGCGTGCGGCACGTGCGAGGCCGTGGTGGTCTCCAGAGACGCGCGGCCTCAGGGACGTCCAGCCGGGGACGGTGTGGACGGGAGGCGCTGCTGCGCTGCGGCCCGAGGGCGCTGGCGTTCACCTGCTCAGGCTGTGTCCCTGGGCCCACAGCCCTGGGCGCAGACGGGGCAACAGGCTGGGAGAGCGCCGTCCCCGAGGGGCCCCGCTCGGAGCGGGCAGAGGCGGCCAGGAGTGCGTGGAGCCCAGGGCCTCACGGGAAAGCTGCGGCTCTGGGTCCTCAGCCGGCCCTGGGGGCCCGGGCCCGGCCTGGACAGGGATGCTGCTGGATGCCCCAGGACGCTCCGGCTTGGGCAGGGGGCGGCGTGGGAGGCCACGACCGGGCCCAGGAAGTTTACTTCACAGTCCGTCCTCCACGTCTGTTTAATCTGTCACCAGGGGTCACTGGCCAGGCGGCGGCTCCTCTCCAGCGGCCGTTCCCAGGCCACGGCCCGGGAAGGAGGAAGAGGACACTTTGCAGAGACTCGGAGGAGAGGAGGAGCCGCAGGCTCGGCTGGAGGTGCTCCCAGGACCGCGGCCGCCCCGCGGTCAGGGGTGGGGAGGGACTCGCTCGGCGGCGGCTCTGCTCCGGTGCCCCGTCCCTGCCCGGGGAGCAGCCCTGCGGCGTCCTGCAGCCGCAGCCTCGCCGTCCGTTAGTACGAGGGAGGGCCGTTTGTCCAGCCGGCGTGGGGGGTGCCCCGTTAGTTGAAAAAGTCAGTTTAAGGTTTAAGGAAGCTCTTGACTCATTGCACGTGACCCTTTTATTTTTCTGAAAACAAAATGTTGATTTCCAGATCTTTCAGGGGTGGGCCAGCGCCTGTGTGACCGGAGCCCTGAGTCTCCGGAGTAGCAACCGCCGCAGCCGCGGCGACGGGCCCCAGCGCGCCTTCACGGCGGGCGCAGCGCCTCCAGGGTCAGTCAGGCCGGCGCTCCCGGCTTACGGCACCCTGGCCACATCTGATTTGACAGGCTTTTTCACATGCTCACTTTTTAAAGGTTATTCCTACTAACTTTCGCAGAAACAGTTCTTTTTTCTTTCTACACTCATGTGTAAAGCAATGTTTTGTGTAACTCATTTTAATTCAAAAACGATTTAGTACCTCCTAAGTATCTGGTACCTCATGGCTCACTTACACGGGTACCGCAGGCAGAGACTGTCTGGGACAGACACACAGAGCTCTGGGTGAGCTCACTGTACAGGCGGCGTGGCACCAGGACACTAGAGGGGTGCCCACCACAGGTGAGGGGCCCAGAAGGTCACCAGCAGGGGCGCTGGAGAGAAAACCTATGAAGGGCGCAGGCTGGGGGACAGACGTTAAAGGCCCAGACGCTGTCACCCCCACCCCCACCACCATCACAAGCCCTTGGGGCACTTACGTTAGGTTCTGTGTTAGACACGTTACATGGCCTCTCTCATCAAATCTTCCTGTAGCCCTGTGGCAAAGACCTCGTTTACAGTTTCCATTTCGAGGTGAACCCCGACTGCAGGTGCACCGCCCGCAGCACAGAGGGCAGGTGAGGCGGGGAGCGGAGGGGCAGCCGCCCGGCGCGCTGCAGTCTTTCCTGAGCGCCGCGGCCGCGTCACAAGGGTCAAAGGACCCCATCACAGAGCGTCCGCCACTTTGCCAGCCTGGTCGCCTGGCTCTGAGGTCAGGGACTGGGCCGGAGGCAGCCTGGTCAGACCTCACTGGGCGCTCGCCCGGCTCCCCGGCCCGTGGGACCACCCGCGTTGGAGGGATTCTCAGGCCCTGAGCTGCCGGAGCACCCGCCTCGCCTCTCAGTGGCTCCTGTGAGCTCTGGCCTCCCGCGTCACACCTGCCCGGCGAGGGTCAGCGCCTGCCTGCCCGACGCGGACGGGACTGGGGTGGCCTGAGGCTCTGGAGAGGAGGGCAGGGCAGCGTCGGCGACAGAGGCCAGAGGGGTGGCGAGCCTGGGTCTGCATCGCACAGCTGTGTCTGTTACTCGACGCACTTTCCACCCTGTGTGTGTGGGGGGCAGGTCTTATTTTATACACAAGAAAGGAGAGAGAGAGATCACCCCAGACGGAGCCGGGCGGCCCACCCAGAGCTCTCTGATTCCAGCACCTGGGTCTTGGCTGCAGGGTCTGTGGCCCAGCCCACTGGCGGGGCTCCCGGGGTCCTCCGGATGCCAGGCCCACGTGGGGAAGCCCCCGCACAGGAGGGAGGGGACAGACCTGGCCCTGGTTTCTGATTTCCCGCGTGCGGTGTCGCGGCGAAGCCGTGGGCTGCTGTGGCCCCTGAGCGGGGCGTGTCTCACCTCCACCACCCCGGCTCACTCGGAGGCCTCCTGGGGCTCGTCTGTCTGACTGAGAGCCTGCGGCGGGGGCACAGCCTGAGTCCAGCCGGGCCTCCTGAGATGGTGCCTGGGCCTGGACGCCCTGCGGCTCCCCACACCGAGGTCTGCTCCCCGCACCCCGCGCCACTGTCGTCTGGCATTTGGTGGGAAGAACCAGAGGTCAGCATCTGTGGTCCTGCCTACAGACACTGGGGTCATTCCCCGCTTCTGCTGCCCACCTGTGTCTACACAGCCCTCCCCCAGCCCAGCCCGCCCGGTGCTGTCTGCACACGCTCACGCCCAGGCGCGCACTGGCCCTGTGCACACCCACACACCAACAGGGGCTCTCGCACACTTTCCACCCCTGCCACCTCTGCCCTAGAGCACGCCCTCCCAGTGGGAACGCAGCCACTCCCGACCCTCTCCTGGTCAGGCGTGGTCCTAGCCTGGTGCCCGCCATGGAAACGGGGACCACCAGGCAGAGCCGGGGGGTCATCCAGCAGCTCTGACTGTGTCTGGTCCTCAGTGGCCGAAGGTGCTAGAGAGAAGCCGAGGGGGCTTCCCTGGTGGTCCAGTGGGTAAGGACACCGCCTTGCAGTGCAAGGGGCGCCGGTTCGATCCCTGGCCTGGGAAGATCCCACGTGCCGCGGAGCGGCTGGACTGATGTGTCCAATTACCGAGCTGGAGCTCTGGAGCGCATGCGCCCAGAGCCGGCACTCTGCAGCAAGAGAGGCCACCGCGATGGGAGGCCCATACGGGCCAAGGAACAAAGGTGGATGGAAATGGATAAATGAAAGACCAATAGAAGTCGCAAAAAAAAAAAAAAAAAAATCCCAGAAACTGAGGGCTTCCCTGGTAGCTCAGTGGAACTCTTTAGTTCGCCTGCCAATGCAGGAGACAAGGGTTTGGTCCCTGATCCAGGAAGATCCCACATATACTGAGGAACAACTAAGCCCGCGAGCTGTAACTGTGGAGCCTGTGCCCTAGAGCCCCGGAGCTGCAGCTACTGAAGCCCGTGCGCCCTACAGCCCGGGTTCCACAACAAGAGAAGTCACCGCAACAAGAAGCCTGTTCACCTCAACGAGAGAGTAGCCCCCACTTCCTGCAACTGGAGAAGAGCCAGCAGCAGCGGTGAAAACCCAGGATAGCCAAATAAATAATAACTTTTTAAAAAAGAGAAAAAAAGACACTGAAATAGGTGCCACAGCGCTGGGAGGGTGAGGAGGGGAACGTGGGGTGGCCTGGAGCCAGCCTGAGGTGGGCTCAGTGCTTCTGGGACACACGCGTGGCCTGCAGGGTGCTGTCGCCGGTGGCCACGTGCGGGCTCCCGGGTCCGTGGCACTCTCTGCAGGGTTGCTGCCCAGGGGTCTGCCCGGGGCTGGGATGGCACCTGCAGCCTGCATCCAGGGCTGGCCAGGGCCGGCCTCTCGCGTGGCAGCCCAGGGAGCTTCGGCAGGACGCAGTCCCCGAGGCCGCAGACTCGCTGGTTTGGGGCCAGAGGCTGCCTTCAGCTCCTGGCCCTGGGCCGCCCGTCCTGACTTCTTCCAGCAAAGACGAGGCTGTCTCTGCAAGACAGACCTGACAGTTCATGTAGTGCGATCAGAGAAACGAGGCCATCCCCGCAGCCACTCCCACCAGGGGTCCAGGGTCCACTCTCTCTTGCTCCGTTCTCAGCCCGGCGAGCCCCTGCTCCGTCCACCGTGCCCCGCTCTGCCCTCGTTCAGCGCTGTCCTCTCCTGCAGTGGGTCGTGCGCGGGGAGAGGAGGAGACCTGAGGCCGAGGCCCTGGTAGGACCGGCACCTGGCTGCGTGCTGCTCCTCTCAGACGTGAGCGCAGGGCTGGAGGAGCCTGAGGGGAGCAGAGGCCTGGGGGCTCACACGCGGAACGGGCGCGGGGGGGCCCACCCGTGGGGACGGGTAGTCGAGAGTGAGGATGAGCGTAGCGAGGACAGACGGTCAGCAGCGAGGACGTGTGGGTGAGAGTGGCCACGCAGAAGCTCTTATAGATAGGCTCACAGAAGGACCCTCTCTTTTCCGACCAGTGTGAAAGGGATCCATAAGGCTGACCGTCCACACGGCCCCGTTCTTACACAGTCTTCCGGGGGCACAGGAATCGGGAATGGGGCCAGGCCTGCCTCCGCGAGCCGACTGCATCCAACGGCGGGTGGTCCTGAGTGCGGTCGGTGGGCCTGGGCGCCCCAGCCCTGGAGTCAGGCAGGGACCCCTGCGGTCAAGGTGCAGAGTGTGAGGGCTCTGTCTCTGGGCGCAGCTGGCGGTCCCCAGGCCGGGCTGGACGCGACTCCACGCGCTGCTCGGCGCCCAGGACGCCTCCCCATGCCCCGCGGCCGCGGCTGCCGCCCCGCACCGCTGGAACTGCTGCCCGGCGGCGCCCCGGCACGGGAGCCGCGGCAGGTCCTGCTGCTGGGCCCCCGCTCTGGGCACAGCGCACGCGGCTGCTGGGATGTCAGAAGTCCCACTTCCGGCACTTCCCAGCGTCCACACGGCGCAGACGGCCAGGAAGGTGTCCTCCCACCCAGGCCACTCTGCTTTTCAGAAGACACGAGCCCATCAGCAGTGTGGAACTAAGGCCCTGTAAGTGCAACTCATACATTGCGTTTTGCTTATGAGTATGGTCCTTTATTAAGATTAGAAGTACCCTTTTTGTCTGCTTTTTGTGTCATAGTCAGCCATAAATTTTGCAAATTAAACTTAAATAAACATTTTACGTCAGCTGATTGACTAAATGGTACAGATGCTACGTTTCTAACCATCATGTAAGCTGACACGTCTGGTTTCCCCGGGCACTGCAACCCCTGGTGAAGGAGCCCCAAGGGGAGACGGCCCGGCTCTCTGCGGGCGGCGGCTCAGCCGTAACAGCAGTGCTTGTCGAGGTGAGAGCTCCCGGCTCGGAAAGGAAGACGGCTGTGTCTGAATGGATTGCCCCTTGGTTTCTAGTGCTGTAATTTCAGAACTTTATTCCAGAAGCAACCCGTGTGAGATGTGGTGAAGGACGCCGAATACCCCGGGAAGACCCGGCCACCACGCCAATGGGGTGCTTCCCCAGACGCTCTCCGGGAGGGTCTGAGTGAGTGAGCAGGTGACCTGGACCTTCTGCTGCCTCTGGGTGCACACGCTCGCCCCTCCCGTCCCCAGACTCAGCAACACCTCCTTCTTTGGAGGTGCTCCTTGGAATCGAGCCTGGTTTGCAGGATTGGGCGGGGGAGGGGGGGTCAGGGGCTGCAGGATCCGGGACGCGCTCCCCGGGTTAGCACCAGCCGGGTCCGCTCTGGCCCCCTCTGATCTTCTAGGCTTTGTCTTCCACTCTGCACAAAATAAAAGCCCCTCAAACCCTCCATTGTGTGTGTAAATAGATCGCAGGCTCAGGAGCTGCCCCCTGGGTGGGAGGAAGGGAGCTGCCCGGCGAGGGAGCGGGCCGGCCCTGGACGCGGGGGACTCTTCGTCGGCGACCTGGTGCCCAGAGATCCGGGCCGCGCAACAGCACCCCGGGGCTCATGGCTTAACCAGGTGAGACCTGAGGGTGTCTCAGCGCGTGCCTGCTTGGGGCCGAGCCGTCCCACGGTGCACAGGCCTGCAGGCCGGGAAGGGGCCTGGTGAGCACCCACCCGGCCGGCCCGGCCCGGCCCAGGCTCCCCTCCTGCGGATGGTGCCAGGGCGAGTCTCCCGCTTGAGCCCCAGCCCCTGGGCTCGTCGAGGTGGCCGGGCACCGCTGGGCCATCTCAGCCAGCTCGGAGAGAACCAGGTGGCCGGCTCCCCTCTCAGGTGAGCCGGGGGGCCCCCAAGGAGGGAGGCTCCTTTTGGGGTGTCCTCTGCCCGGGAACGGAGACCTCGCCGCAGGAGAGGCGAGTGGACTGTCGCGGGAAGCGCTGCGGTGGACGGCGAGCAGGCCCGGCAGGGAGAGCGGGTCGGGAGGGCAGGGCTGTTTCCTCCTGGCCCCATCTGGTAATCAGGCTTTGCCCTCGGGCAAAAGTCTGATAATCCTCACAGTGTTTGTCTTGGCAAACGCCTTTATAGCCGCTGTTGTTCACAGTCGTGGCTAATCCCCCTGTGAAACCTGCCGCTGCCGCTGGCCGCTCGGGGGCCGTGGCCCAGCGCCCCGCGGGCCGGCCTCTCTTCCTCCCAGGGGGCGGCCGTGCCCGCCGCAGCCCGGTGGCCTGCTGGACGTCGTGAGCAGCCCCGTCGCACTCTCCACTGCAGGTGCCGTGCACCGGGAGAGCCGTGTGAGCGGCTAGAGGAGTCGTGTGGGGTGTCCCTGCGCGGGACGCAGGGCGGGGGCACTGAGCTCCTGGCGCCTGAGCGTGGCCGTGCGGAGGCGGCCGTATCGGCCCTGGAGTGTGCTGGGCGTGCCACGCGCCGGCACCCTCACACACCCCGGCGCGGCTGCCCGGAGGAAATGGTCGGGGGCAACTGCTCTGCACGGCGCCCGCGTGGGTTTCGGCTTCAAAGGCCCAGCCGGGCCGGGAGGGAGGGGCTGCCTTCCGCTCGGGGCGGTGGGTCCGCCCCACTGACGGGACGGCACGGGACCACTCTCTCCTCTGACCCGCTGCCACCTCGAGGAAAACAAGCCTCCTGGAGCCTGGTGGCTGAGAGGCGGCGGCTGGGGCCTGCGGTCCGTCTGGACGCTTGGCGCCGCGCGGGCAAGGCGAGGACAGAGGCTCCATGGCCCAAAGAGCAGAGCAGATGAGTCTCCGGACGAGGGCCCCCCGCCTCGTCCGCTGGGGGAGGGGCGGGGCCGGGACGGCCCGCCGACACCCTGGGCCCGTCCTCCCGCTGAGCCGCGGGTCTGCCGACGGTCACCGTGTGGATGCGCTCGTGGGCAGGGCAGGGGCACAGACACGGAGCTTCCCGGTGACAGGGCTGCTCCATCGTGGACGGCCAGCCAGGCGGCCGGCTCCCGGCCCAGCCCCGGGCCCCGCCCCAGGCCCGTGGGGGTGTGCTGGCCGCAGGAACCTGCGTGGACTTTCTGTTTAAGTGCGGACTGGGGCTCGTATTCCACAAATGTCTGATCTGAGCTTACCCGCCCGTGCAGCTCTCTGTCTCTAAGAGCTGGTCATCCTTCAGAGGCCATCCCTCCTGCTGGGTGCTCTGCGCCCCTAGACCGCGTGCCTCGTCCCTGTCCCCACGGACTCCCCCTCCCCCGCCCCTTGGCCTGTGGACGCCAAGGTGGCCCGGCGGGTGGCGGACTCTGCTCTGCGCCCCCGTGACCGCCCCACGTCTCTGGCGTCAGACGCCGCGGTCTGGGGCACGGTCTCAGGGACCTGCTACCGGGGGCAAGACCCTCCTGTGAGGCCAGCTCCCCGGGCTCCGCCCGCCGTGGGGCAGCCTGCTGGGACCGGGCAGCTCCGAGCACCCGAGATGCCCACTCCCGCCAAGGAGGCTGCTCCACCGCTCAGACTGGCCGTTCCCCTGTCCCGTCCTGAAGACTTGTCCTTGTTCATTGAAATCCCGCAGTGCCTGACCTGTGATCCGCTCAAGAACACCACGGAGGAGCCACCGGGAGCCGGTGTCCCTGCGGTCTGGTCCGGGTCCTGCAGCTCCAGCCCGTCCCCGCCGGCTCCGCCGGACGGCCCTGTGGAGGCCTGGCTCAGCCCCTCGCCGCCGCGCGCCTGGCACGGAAGAGCGGGCGCGCGACACCCGCTCCTGTTCAGGTCCTCCCGGGGCCCGCGCCTCTGGTCTTGCCCGCGGTGCCTGTCACACGGACGGGACAGGCGGGGGCAGGGCCATCAGCTTTGCTGGGGGACAGGACCACCAGCCGTCAGGGCTCACCGGCACCTCCCGCGCCCCTCTTCTGCCCCCACGGGTGCTGGGGAGCACAGGCTGCCCACCCTGACCTCATGCCTAGCAGTGCTCCCCATCCTCTGGGGACCCACTCCCCGCTCCCTGTCCATCTGTGCACCCCGGGGCCCTCACAGCCTCGCTGGCCCGTGTCTAAATCCCCCTTTCGGTAGGGACAGGATCATAGTGAACCAGGGCCACCCAGCTCCACTAGGACCTCATCTCAACTAGCTGCATCGACAGGCCCTCATTTCAAGGCCCGAGAACAAGGCTTTCCCCCCGGGTCTGGAGCTGTGGTCCAGTCCTGCCCCTCGGGTCAGAGTGGGCGAGTTGGCAGAGCCCCTGGGTCCACTCCAGAGCACTCGCGAGAGCCAGGCTGCCTCAGAGTAGCCTGAGTCCCAGAGGTCAGCTGCTGCCCCTCGCGGCCCTCAAGTGTGCACACCCAGAGTCAGAGCCTGGTCGGGGCCGGCTCGCCCTCACCCCCGGGGAGGCGGCCCCTGATCCCACGCAGTTCTGCCACTGTTGCCCAGAGGGCTGCCAACCAGGCCACGCTCGGGGTCAGCGTTCACGCGGCCAGTCCACAGGAGCAACGTGGTTCCAGGGAAAGTCTGCAGAAGATACCCAGCTGGAGATGTCTTTTCCAGATGCTTTACCTGATTTGTTTTTCCAAAGGAAAGAAGAAAAAAGGGAGGTGGGTGGGGCTGGGGCCCAGAGGAAGCAGGAAGAAGGTGGAGGCCACCGGGCATGACCCTGCAGGCTCAGCTCCTGTAAGGTGATCGCTGCCGGGAGAAGAGAGCGGGCGGCGGCGACAGGAAGGCGCTCGTAAAGTCAGCACCCTGCGCCTCTGGGGGCAGGGGAGCCGAGGCCAGCGGGAGGGTGATTTACAGCCAGTCACACCCCAGCAGCTCTCTCTGGAGCGGTCCTGGTGTGAAGATAGCACCACGTGGGGCGCGGGGCCGCTCAGGGAGGGCCCTGAGGGCTGTGGGGCTGGTGGCCGGTGGGCGGGGGCAGAACGGCCAGGCGGGGCGCGTCCTGCCTCTCGGCCGGGTGGGTGCTCCTGCTGGGAGGGCCCTGGCTGCAGGCAAGACATAATAGTAACACTTGAAGGATTCAGGGCCCGCATTTCCCTGAAAAGGCCGCTTTCTAGAAGTGAGGGGAGACCCCAGGGAGAAGGCAGAACGGAGCTCTTCCAGAGGAACAGAGCAGGGGAGGCGCCTGGGTGGGCGAGGAGCCGTCGTGGGCTCTCCAGCAGCTGAGGCGAAAGGGGTGTCTCTGCGTGGACTTGACTGCCTCTTAAAGAGGACGCAGCCCGTGTTTGGAAACTGCTCATCAGCACAGCCGAGCCGCACAGCCCTGGGGGTGGAGGGGAGAGAGGGCGCCGCCGCAGAGAGGGCAGCCCGGCGGGCGGTCGCGCGGCGTTCGCTTTGGGGCGGTCCCCCTGCAGGAGCCAGGCGCCAGGTGCTCACACAGGACGGGCGCGAGCGGGGAGTCGGCTACGGCTGCCACCGGGCTTAGGCGGCAGGCGCCCCTGATGTCAGAGGTCTGAGCTGCTCCTGGGGCGAGGCGTGACCTCCTGGCCGCGGTCTCTGGAAAGTGCTGCTCCTCAGAGTGCTCCAGGGAGCCCCGTGCTCCCGAGCGGCCACCACGCTCCCGCAGAGGCAGGCGAGCGGAGAGTGGGAGACGCCGCCGGCGCCCGCCTTCCTTGGAAATTCGTGGCTTTAACACGTCGACAGGGAGGAGCCATTGCTACAGGGCAGCAATGTCTGGGGGACTAACTGGTTTCGTCCAGTATTTACCCACTATTTTGACCAAGTGCTCTGTTGCTTCTTGCAATGGGAAATATTGAGATAATTTTTAAAACCCTTTTCCGATTTGTAAGTAAAAATAGAAAAATAATTAAAATTTTTGGGACATAATGATATATAACATTGCATTAGTTTCTGGCGTATAACAATTTAATTTCCATTTTAAATTAAAAATTTTAATAAAAATTAAACATTAACTCAATATCGATTTAAACTATGAGGAATTTTCAAAATACAGGATGATATATAATGCCAAGTGTTTCTTCCTCCTCTTCTTTAAGGTTCTCCAGAGAAATCAGCAAGGGACATGTGCCTGTATGTGCAGGATGTGTGTATCTATCTACATATGTTATAGACAGGGAGAGAGAGAGGCAGAGAGAAACAAAGAAAGCACTTCAGAAATAATGGCTGCCAAGGAGAAAGAACTAAATGGCTACACGTTCCGCAAATACCTTACGAGCAGCTTGGGAGGAAGACACAACACCAACAGAGAACAAGGCAGGAGCGACTTGTAACGACTACAAAAGCTAGAAAACACTGAGGATGCGTCTCTGAGAACAAGGCAGGAGTGCAGACCCCATTAAACTAGAATTATTTAACCAGAAAAAACACTTTCCAGAAAATAAACTGAAATTGTTTTTAGACAAACAAACGCTGAGGCAATTCACAGACCTGCACCAGGAGGTTCTTCCATTAGAGACGGTGGAACTTTGGAGTCACACAGACGAAGAATGACAGACACAGCAGGTGCTCAGATGAGCAGGACAGTCGTTCTCTTACTTTTAGTCTCTTTAAAGGAGACTGGCGGTAGTTAATTATTGTAGTGTCAACGACAGAAATAGAGTGAAAAATAGGAGTTACAAGATAACTGACCGCTTAAAGCAGTGACGGTAACAGGGCATCGTGGGGTCCACAGAGTGTGTGGAGTGGAGGCAATGGCCACAGCCGCGGCGGAGAGAGAAGCTCCGCGACCCAGGAGTGTGCTCTCGTCCGGCTCTTGCTTCAGCCGTCAAGTGCTTTGTGACGACGGGAAAGTCAACTCAGACATGTTAACACGAGCACCACAAACCCGCGCTGTTGTTCAGCCGCTCAGTCGTGTCCACGTCTCTGGGACCCCGCAGACTGCAGCACGCCGGGCCTCTCTGCCCCTCGCCGCGTGCTAGAGTCTGCCCAAGTCCACGTCCGCTGAATTGGTGATGCTGTCAGCCACCTCATCCTCTGTCACCCCCTCTCCTCCCGCCCTCAGTCCACAGGGTCTTGCCCGTGAATCGCCTCTTCGCGCCAGGTGGCCACAGTGCTGCTGAAGCTCCAGCATCCGTCCTTCCAGAGGATGTTCAGGGCTGGTCTCCCTCAGCACGGGCTGGAGTGGTCGCCTTGCTGTCCTGGGCTCTCCAGAGTCTTCTCCAGCACCGCAGTCTGCAGGCGTCAGTCCTCTGGTGCTCAGCCTTTCTGATGGCTCGCCGCTCACCCCACACACGACTACTGGAAAAACCATAGCTTTGACTATACAGACCTTTGTCTGTATAACAAAGTGATATCTCTGCTTTTAAATCTGCTGTCTAGGCTTGCCATAGCCTTTCTTCCAAGGAGCAAGCGTCTTCTAATTTCACGGCTGCAGTCACTGTCTTCAGTGATGTTGGAGCCCAAGAAGAGAAATCCAACACGGCTTTCACTCTTTCCTCTTCCATTTGCCATGATGGGACCAGATGCCATGATCTTAGTTTTTGAATGTCTTCGAGTCACTACTAAAAAGCAAGACAAAGATATATAGCTCATAAGCAAATAGTGGATGAAAAGGGAATTATTTTAAAGCTCAAAGACAGAGAAACCAGAAAGATTCCAGAGCTGATGGAACAAGTAGCAGCAAACAGCAAGATGCAGGGTTTAAGCCAACCGAGCTGGTGGCTGCCGCAGCTGTGGCAAGTGACACGCCAGACAGGAGGCAGATGTCTCCAGATGACACGGGAGGAGAGAGCCTCAGTTTTATATGAAACTGAGAACAACCTAGAATAACCCACACTTTGGAAAAAGAACAAAGGTGGAAGACTCAGACCACTGGGTCTCAAAGCCTGCTGCAGAGCTGCTATTGTCAGGGCCGCATGCTGGTGGTGTGAGACGGCCGGACAGAGCAGAGCGCCAGGAGGGGCCCGCCTTCAAGGTCCCGTAACTGTAGACAACAAGCCGCATAGGTCAGTGGAGAAGGGTCGCCTTCTCAACAACTGTGCTGGGATAGCTGTACACACGGAGGTCAACATAAATCCTGACTTTTCACCATGTATAAAAGTCAGCACAAGGGGCTTCCCTGGTGGTCCAGTGGGTAAGGACACCGCCTTGCAGTGCAAGGGGTGCTGGTTCGATCCCTGGCCTGGGAAGATCCCACATGCTGCAAGGCAGCTGGACCGATGTGTCTAATTACCAAGCCAGAGCTCTGGAGCGCATGCACCCAGAGCCGGTGCTCTGCAGCAACAGATGTCACCGTGATGGGAAGCCCACACGGGCCAAAGAACAAAGATGCATGAAACTAGACAAATGAAAGACCAGTGGAAGTGGCTCGCCCACCCCCCTCCCTCCCCACCCCCGCCAAAATAAATAAATAAATGTTTAAAAGTCATCACAAGGTGTATGAAAACTTAAATATAAGAGCTAAACCTACAGGAAAAATCTTGTGACCTTGATTTAGGCAAAGTTTTATTTGATACGCCACCAAAAGCATGATCCAAGAAAGAAAACAATCAATAAATCTGCTTCATCATAATTAAAAACTGTTGTTTTTTGAAAGACACTGTTAAGAAAATAAATTGTATGCTGGAAGAAAACACTTGAAAAATACGTTAAAAATAAGAGTCATATCCATAAAATATAAATAACCTCACTGGTTATAGGCTAGTAAGATAAATACCTTAGGTTTTTCTCTTTTAAAGGAGCAAAATATTTTAATAGACACTTAAGAGACTAACCCAATGGAAATAAACATATGAAAAGATGGTTAACATCATTAGTGATTAGAAAAATCAAATTAAAACCATAAGACACGGGCTTCTCTGGTAGTTCAGTGGTGAAGAGTTGCCTGCCAATGCAGGAGACCCAGATTCGATCCCTGATCTGAGAAGATACCACATGCTGCAGAGCACCTAAGCCCGTGAGCCATAACGATTAAGCCTGTGCTCTAGCGCCTCGGAGCCGCAGCTATGGAGCCTGTGTGTCCTAGAGCTCGAGTTCTACAACAAGAGAAGTCAGCACGTCAAGAAGCCTCTCATCTCAACTAGAGAGTAACCCCCACTCCCTGCAACTAGAGAAGAGCCTACGGCAGCAGTGAAAACCCAGAACAGCCAAAATAAATAAATCAATAATTAAAACTTAAAAAACCATAAGACACTATTCCACACTCACTAAGAATGGGCAGATTAAAAAGGCAAAAGCCTGACAGCACTGAGTGTTGCTGGAAACGTAGAGTAGCTAGGCTTGTCACATGTGGTGGATGGAAACGCAAACGGGCCCAGACCCTTGGGAGCCCACGCTGCTCGAGGCGCCCGTGGCGGCTCAGCCTTCTCCGTGCTGCCGCCACGGGGTCCTGCCCAGACTGCAGGAGAGTGAGCAGCACCCATGGTACTGTTTTACCTGTGAAGTTCTGAAGTGACTACACAGTTTGGGTGACTGTCAGAGCTTGGGAAGATCTAATAAGTGAAAACCAGCCCTACTGGTCATCAGCGTGGCCACAACCCCTTCCTTGTCTCAAAGGACTGTCAGAGCCTCCATAAAAATCTTGTGACCTTGATTTAGGCAAAGTTTTATTTGATACGCCACCAAAAGCATGATCCAAGAAAGAAAACAATCAATAAATCTGCTTCATCATAATTAAAAACTGTTGTTTTTTGAAAGACACTGTTAAGAAAATAAATTGTATGCTGGAAGAAAACACTTGAAAAATACGTTAAAAATAAGAGTCATATCCATAAAATATAAATAACCTCACTGGTTATAGGCTAGTAAGATAAATACCTTAGGTTTTTCTCTTTTAAAGGAGCAAAATATTTTAATAGACACTTAAGAGACTAACCCAATGGAAATAAACATATGAAAAGATGGTTAACATCATTAGTGATTAGAAAAATCAAATTAAAACCATAAGACACGGGCTTCTCTGGTAGTTCAGTGGTGAAGAGTTGCCTGCCAATGCAGGAGACCCAGATTCGATCCCTGATCTGAGAAGATACCACATGCTGCAGAGCACCTAAGCCCGTGAGCCATAACGATTAAGCCTGTGCTCTAGCGCCTCGGAGCCGCAGCTATGGAGCCTGTGTGTCCTAGAGCTCGAGTTCTACAACAAGAGAAGTCAGCACGTCAAGAAGCCTCTCATCTCAACTAGAGAGTAACCCCCACTCCCTGCAACTAGAGAAGAGCCTACGGCAGCAGTGAAAACCCAGAACAGCCAAAATAAATAAATCAATAATTAAAACTTAAAAAACCATAAGACACTATTCCACACTCACTAAGAATGGGCAGATTAAAAAGGCAAAAGCCTGACAGCACTGAGTGTTGCTGGAAACGTAGAGTAGCTAGGCTTGTCACATGTGGTGGATGGAAACGCAAACGGGCCCAGACCCTTGGGAGCCCACGCTGCTCGAGGCGCCCGTGGCGGCTCAGCCTTCTCCGTGCTGCCGCCACGGGGTCCTGCCCAGACTGCAGGAGAGTGAGCAGCACCCATGGTACTGTTTTACCTGTGAAGTTCTGAAGTGACTACACAGTTTGGGTGACTGTCAGAGCTTGGGAAGATCTAATAAGTGAAAACCAGCCCTACTGGTCATCAGCGTGGCCACAACCCCTTCCTTGTCTCAAAAGGTACATTTCTCACCCCGCCACCCTAGCCTAGAAATACAGCCTCCATGAGTGTCTGCATTTAGTACAAGCACAAGGTGCAAGGTTAGACATATGGATCAATGGAATAGGTCCAGGAATAAGCCCATGTATTTATAGTCAGTTGATTTTTGACCAAGGCACCAAGATCATTTACTAAGGGAAAAGACAGTCTTCAACAAATTATATTGTGACAGCTCAATATTCACATGCAAAAGGATGGACCTAGAGCCCTACACTAATACAAAAAACCAAAAATGAACTGACAACCTGACATAAAAAGCAAAACGATAGCCTTCCCTTTAGAAGAAAACATAGAAGTGTATCACCATGCCCTTAGATTAAGAAATGAACTCAGATATAAAAGAATGGAAGACCAAAGGGAAAAAAATAATAACTTCTACCTTACTAAAATTAAAATACTTTTTTTTGTTTAAAAGGACACTCTCAAGAAAGTGAGAAGACCCACAGAATCAGAGAAAATATTTGCAAATTGTATATCTGATAAGGAATGCAATATTCAGAATATACAAAAAGCTCTTATAATTCATTAACAAAAAGACAAAATCCGTGGTTACAGAATGGTCAAAGATTTAAATCTTTATCTCTCCAAAGAGGATATGCAAATGGAGAACAAGCGAGTGAAAAGATGCTCAGTGCCATTAGTCACGAAGGTAACGAACAACAAAACCACGGGAGACCTTGGTCGGCCCGCAGGAAAACGGCTGTGATCACAAGACAGATGACCGACCTGTGCTAGAGCCCGGAGGCACCTCAGAAACCGCAGCTGCATTGAGGCAACAGGTCACAGAGGCCCATCGTCAGGTGACTGGGTCATGGAGACACAAAGTGGAGGGACTGGCCAGCTGGGCAGGTAGGAAGGGGTGGTGACAGGAGGGAGGCCCGGGACGCTTTCTCAGGATGAGGAACGCTCTGAGCCCCTGGAAGCGTGCTAAACCCCTCGAACTGTGCGCTTTAAGTGGGTGTGTTGTACAACATCTAGATCAGACCTCAAGAAAGCCGTTTAAAAGAATCATTGAATAACACTCGAATTAAATTAGCGTGGCCACAACCCCTTCCTTGTCTCAAAAGGTACATTTCTCACCCCGCCACCCTAGCCTAGAAATACAGCCTCCATGAGTGTCTGCATTTAGTACAAGCACAAGGTGCAAGGTTAGACATATGGATCAATGGAATAGGTCCAGGAATAAGCCCATGTATTTATAGTCAGTTGATTTTTGACCAAGGCACCAAGATCATTTACTAAGGGAAAAGACAGTCTTCAACAAATTATATTGTGACAGCTCAATATTCACATGCAAAAGGATGGACCTAGAGCCCTACACTAATACAAAAAACCAAAAATGAACTGACAACCTGACATAAAAAGCAAAACGATAGCCTTCCCTTTAGAAGAAAACATAGAAGTGTATCACCATGCCCTTAGATTAAGAAATGAACTCAGATATAAAAGAATGGAAGACCAAAGGGAAAAAAATAATAACTTCTACCTTACTAAAATTAAAATACTTTTTTTTGTTTAAAAGGACACTCTCAAGAAAGTGAGAAGACCCACAGAATCAGAGAAAATATTTGCAAATTGTATATCTGATAAGGAATGCAATATTCAGAATATACAAAAAGCTCTTATAATTCATTAACAAAAAGACAAAATCCGTGGTTACAGAATGGTCAAAGATTTAAATCTTTATCTCTCCAAAGAGGATATGCAAATGGAGAACAAGCGAGTGAAAAGATGCTCAGTGCCATTAGTCACGAAGGTAACGAACAACAAAACCACGGGAGACCTTGGTCGGCCCGCAGGAAAACGGCTGTGATCACAAGACAGATGACCGACCTGTGCTAGAGCCCGGAGGCACCTCAGAAACCGCAGCTGCATTGAGGCAACAGGTCACAGAGGCCCATCGTCAGGTGACTGGGTCATGGAGACACAAAGTGGAGGGACTGGCCAGCTGGGCAGGTAGGAAGGGGTGGTGACAGGAGGGAGGCCCGGGACGCTTTCTCAGGATGAGGAACGCTCTGAGCCCCTGGAAGCGTGCTAAACCCCTCGAACTGTGCGCTTTAAGTGGGTGTGTTGTACAACATCTAGATCAGACCTCAAGAAAGCCGTTTAAAAGAATCATTGAATAACACTCGTTAAATTAGAAATATTTATAGGCGAGAACTTTCACAACTGTTTCTGAAAGAATGCAAGTGTTCCACCAAACGGTGATGTGTATTTTACAGTCAAAGTAGAGTAAGATCAGACCATGTCGATCCAAATGTCAGGGAGGCGGTTTCCGTGCAGCCGTGTGCCTTTCCAGGGTGGGTGGGCAGGTCTTCTCATAAGACGTGGTTTGGGTAGTTTTGCAAAGAGACACGTGAGTCCACCCCAGGGACCAGGAGTTGGAGGGGCTGCTCTTGCTTTTCGCTCTCGAGGGCTGAGCTCCTTGCCAGGAGGTGGAGTGCTGCGGCTCCAGCCAGGCTCCAGGGAGAGGGACCCATGGCAGCCAGACACGGTCAGGGGGTCCCCAGTCCGTGCTGCACGGAGCCCGGCTTCTGCTGTCCCGTGGGTCCCTGCGGGCCTCCGGGAAGCCCCACAGCAGCGTGCAGTTTGCACGAGGCATCGTTTCCTGCGAAGCTTCTCCTAGCCCCCGAGGGGAAGCGAGCCCCTCCCCACCCGCGGGAGTCCGCCTCCCCGGGGCCTGACGCTGCGCCCTTCTGTCGGCTGCACTGTTGAAGTCGAGCTTGGTCTGTGTGTTTCAGGCCATTCGTGCCCTTTTTCTTGGTCTGAAAACAGGGTGCCAAGTTGCTAAATGATGTGGACCTCCTTTAAGAAAAATCAAAGAATACACAAATTTCCCAAGTAGGTGGTCCAGGGAGCACTTACCTATCGTACGACAAAATTTTCTTCGTTTTTCATTTTACTTGAAGATTCCCTGAAGTTCTACCAGTTAGGTTTTCCAAAGTGTTTGAAATGCCATCTGGCTTCCTGGGTGCACGGCACGGAATCCGGGCATGGCCGCCTCTGCCCGGGGCCCGGCTCGGGAAGAGCTCCGTGTGGACGCTCGCCTCCCGCAGAGTCTGGGCCGGCCGGGACACCTCCCTTGGCAGTCTCGCCGCTCCTCACCACGCCTTCTCCACACTGCTGCCGAGGAAAGCCAAGGCAGCCCGAGAGCCCGCTCAGTGGGAGAGCTCGCGCTCTGTCCCGCGAGGCCTCTAGAAACGCTCAGCAGGGACGGCCTGGCAGGCTTCCGGTAGGCGCACCACATTGTGCGGCGAGCACCTCCCACCCTGCCCTGTCCCGACCCATCCCTGAGCCCTTCTTGGCTTCTGACCGGCAGCGGGCTTCTCCCCTGAGGCCCTCCTCCCCTCCAGAGCCTGCTTGGCGGTCAGCTGAGGTGTTAACAGTGCGGCATCGTGCTGTCTGCTGGGCTCAGAACACGGGTGCCGTCCAGCTTCGGAGGCGCAAGGAGCACAGCACAGCTGAGAGCTCAGAGGGTGGACCCTCTAGGGGAAGGCGGAAGGGACAGCACTGGCCACAGAAGGGCGCTTCCGTGGGACAAAGGATGCGGGTGAAGAGCCCAGGGCCAGGCCGGCGTGGCAGAGCAGCCAGTCTCGTCCAGCCTCCACCGCGGCCATGCAGACAGACGAGTGGACCGGGCCTCCTAAGTCTGGGTCCCTGTGTCCTGAGCCCAGTCAAGCCCCCAGGGCCCGAGGAGGGGCGTGCATGCCGTCTCCACCAGACAGAAGGGATCCCATGCATGCACCAGCTGGCCAAAGTCCAAGCCCAACTGTGGCTAACCTCCTGTTCTTGAGGGAGATTCGAGGCCCAGGGCTTGCGGGGTCACTGATCCGCAGGACGAAGCTCTGTCTTGGAATCTGGGAGGTCTGTGGACAAAAGCAGGGAGACCCGGACTCATAAATGGAGACTCAGAGCAGAAGCCCCCATTCGTGCTCCCCCCGCCAGCTGGCTCTGAGCCATGGTGCTCCCGGGGCCTCTGAGAACATCTGCGGAAGGGCGCGTGTCTCAGGGTTAACTGGACACGTCTTGAGTATGATCTGAACCGCTGTTAAAGGAGTTCAATGAAAGGGAATTCAGGTTCAATCAATTTGGCAAAAGTTTACTGAGTGCGCACTCCAAATAAGGTTCTAAAAAGGGCTGGACCGGCAGCTCTTTGAGAAATGTACGCACTTTTGCATTTTAAGTGGTTGGTTTGGCATTAGGAGTAACGGAGATCCTGTTATCACTCATCCAAGTAATCAGAATTAATTAAGGATTTGATGGCAAACTGACTCCGGTGATAAGCAGGAAACACGGAGAAACGACTCACCGTGAGGAGTGTGGTCACATTTGACTAACGGCCTGCGAGAGAGGAAGAGCTTCCTATGCGAGGCCAAGCGATTCCACGGTGTCAATTAGATGTGCTGCTTCCCGGGGGGTTCAGAGAGCGCCCCACTGCCTCCCGCCCTGAGTCATGCTGCCCACGGGCCCGGTGCCCGGGGAGGGAGCAGAGGGCCGGGGGACCACGGCCCAGCTCAGCAGGGAGCGGGGACCAGGACCCCGTGAGAAGGCAGGGTGACCTCACGTCCTCCTCTGAGACCTGTCTGTTACAGCGAGTTTGAACAAAACACGTCTGTCTCGTCCGTGTCGGCTCTCGCCCTACCCGCAGACGATCGAGGTGGACGCCCCTCACGGTGTGTCTGCTCCGGCCGGTGAGGCGCGGGGACCTGGCAGCGCGTGAGTGCCTGGGCTGCATCCCCCTGCTCTCCCACCACGATGGACCCCCAGGGCACCTGGCACCGCCCCTGCCCACAGCCCACGGGCTGACCCTTTAGGATGTGCTGAACTGGGACTTCTCCTCGAAAGGCTTCCAGCCCGTCTCCTGGCAAGAGCACAGGGGCCTGCTCTGGGCGAGACCCAAGACGTGGCTGTCTGTCCTCCCAAGTCTGTCCTTCCGTCCACTCTGAGAACTGGGGCCAGAGGACAGCCGCGCGCGGGAGCCTGGGGGCAGGACTGTCACCCCTACAGGCTTGAGGGGCAGGAAGAGAGGCCGGCGTGCTGGAAACACTTGCTGTTTTGGCTTTGGCGACGGTTTCATGGCTATGTGTGCCCATCAGCCAGTCAGACCCGCGGGATTTACTGCACTTCATTCACGGCCCAGCGACTCTGAGGAAATTGGGGCAGTGGGACGAGAAGGAGGAGGCCTGTTCCTCCATGGGAGATGCACGTCTCTGTCCCGATTCACAGGCGTCGCTCAGGAGGGCCGCAGGCGTCTGAGCGGCTCACCCTCCGGTCGCTGGGTCCGTCGAGCTTGCTGTGGCCGGAGATCCTGTTATCACTCATCCAAGTAATCAGAATTAATTAAGGATTTGATGGCAAACTGACTCCGGTGATAAGCAGGAAACACGGAGAAACGACTCACCGTGAGGAGTGTGGTCACATTTGACTAACGGCCTGCGAGAGAGGAAGAGCTTCCTATGCGAGGCCAAGCGATTCCACGGTGTCAATTAGATGTGCTGCTTCCCGTGGTGTTCATAGAGCGCCCCACTGCCTCCCGCCCTGAGTCATGCTGCCCACGGGCCCGGTGCCCGGGGAGGGAGCAGAGGGCCGGGGGACCACGGCCCAGCTCAGCAGGGAGCGGGGACCAGGACCCCGTGAGAAGGCAGGGTGACCTCACGTCCTCCTCTGAGACCTGTCTGTTACAGCGAGTTTGAACAAAACACGTCTGTCTCGTCCGTGTCGGCTCTCGCCCTACCCGCAGACGATCGAGGTGGACGCCCCTCACGGTGTGTCTGCTCCGGCCGGTGAGGCGCGGGACCTGGCAGCGCGTGAGTGCCTGGGCTGCATCCCCCTGCTCTCCCACCACGATGGACCCCCAGGGCACCTGGCACCGCCCCTGCCCACAGCCCACGGGCTGACCCTTTAGGATGTGCTGAACTGGGACTTCTCCTCGAAAGGCTTCCAGCCCGTCTCCTGGCAAGAGCACAGGGGCCTGCTCTGGGCGAGACCCAAGACGTGGCTGTCTGTCCTCCCAAGTCTGTCCTTCCGTCCACTCTGAGAACTGGGGCCAGAGGACAGCCGCGCGCGGGAGCCTGGGGGCAGGACTGTCACCCCTACAGGCTTGAGGGGCAGGAAGAGAGGCCGGCGTGCTGGAAACACTTGCTGTTTTGGCTTTGGCGACGGTTTCATGGCTATGTGTGCCCATCAGCCAGTCAGACCCGCGGGATTTACTGCACTTCATTCACGGCCCAGCGACTCTGAGGAAATTGGGGCAGTGGGACGAGAAGGAGGGGAGGCCTGTTCCTCCATGGGAGATGCACGTCTCTGTCCCGATTCACAGGCGTCGCTCAGGAGGGCCGCAGGCGTCTGAGCGGCTCACCCTCCGGTCCGCGCTGGGTGGGCCCCGGGTCGCAGCCTCTGCTTGTTGCGCAGCCCAAGTGAAAGGACAGTGACTCGTTTTGGAGGCTAGAACACCTGGCCTTTGGGAGGCGAGGAAGGGACTGGAGACCCAGGTGTGACGGAGGGAGAGAGGCGGGCTGGGGGGGGCAGCTCGTGGGCAGGAAGCGGGCCCCACCGACGGCAACACCAGGATGGGGCCGGTCCCCCAGGTGTGGGGCGGCGCCCACACCTGCCTGACTGTCCGCGGAGGCTGAGAAACGGCGGCCTGCGCCCTTGGTGCTGGTGTCTCCGCCCGCCCGCCCCTCACACGCCCGCAGGCCAGCGCCTGGAGCGGCCTGGGCGCGGCGTCTCTGACCCACCCTCACCTGCTCTGCCTCTGCGGTGCTTACCGCCCGGCTGGTCGCCGCCCTTCTGGGGTGCTGTGGCCCCGGGGCTGCAGGCCGTGCTTGGGGCCCAGCCTGGCGGCGGAGCTCCACCAGAGGTGGGGTGAGCGCCTGGCGGCCGCACAGTCTTCCGCCTCGATTCCGTCTTGTTTGGGGCTCTGTGGAGCGTGGTGTTTGCCCATAGTTCCTGCCCAACTGAAGGCATGCACCTGAGTACAAAACACAGAGCGTTATCGCAGCTCCCAGCCAGCACCCGAGTCACTCCGCTCACTTCGAGGAAAGTTTAGTCCAGGCGCCGGCCTCTGAGAGCACTGGAGAATCTCTTGCACGTGCCTTGCGGCCCGGGGCGAGGCCAGACCGGCAGCCCAGCGGCCGCCGGGTGGACCTGGGTGGATGAGGAGCACCCCCCGGCGGCCCCGCGCCCCCGGGCAGGGCCTCCTCTCCCGCAGGGTCTCTCGGACCACTGGCACCAAGCGAGGCCGTGTGCACGGTTGTGGGACCCAGCCACGGCAGGAAATGTGCCCCCTTTCTCTGAGCGCTCCCCGCCATTCCTCCTAAAACACCCAGTCACATTTTCCTCGTTAGGCAGCGAGCAGTAACGACTATTTTCAATTTAAAGGCATGTCTCAGACCATAGCATGGAAGCCATTGAACTCCCTGCTTAGGGCTACTGCTGCTTTCGTTCTGGTGATTTTGTGTAAAGATCGAGGAACAGAAAACTGCCTCCAACACGGGCCGCGGGCCACATGAGAACCGACACGTAGGCCGGCCTCCACTGCGCGGAGGCCCGGGCCTCCCAGCTGCTCGCCTGGCGTGCGCAGGCCCGTGCGGGACCCCAGGACCTTGGACAGGGGAGGCCCTGCCACCCCCACACGTCCAGTGGGACGGGGTCAAGAAGGGCCGCCCCTACCTGCCCTTCTTCAAGTGCTCCCCAAGCCAAATACTAAGAGTAGACCTGGGGGGAAGGTGAGGCTGTGGGTCATTTTACACACACATGCACACGCACACACACGCGTGCCTGCACACACACACACAGGCCATCTGTGCCTTCCAGATTCTCCAGGAATCATGTGTACCATCCTCGCAGTCGTCCAGCCGGAGGAGGGAAGAGGCTTTCAGCCCTGTCAGCAGTCGGTGGCACAGACACGCACGACATCTATGCCCATTTTGCTAAGCGAGCCCCCAGAGGTGGGGTGAGCGCCTGGCGGCCGCACAGTCTTCCGCCTCGATTCCGTCTTGTTTGGGGCTCTGTGGAGCGTGGTGTTTGCCCATAGTTCCTGCCCAACTGAAGGCATGCACCTGAGTACAAAACACAGAGCGTTATCGCAGCTCCCAGCCAGCACCCGAGTCACTCCGCTCACTTCGAGGAAAGTTTAGTCCAGGCGCCGGCCTCTGAGAGCACTGGAGAATCTCTTGCACGTGCCTTGCGGCCCGGGGCGAGGCCAGACCGGCAGCCCAGCGGCCGCCGGGTGGACCTGGGTGGATGAGGAGCACCCCCCGGCGGCCCCGCGCCCCCGGGCAGGGCCTCCTCTCCCGCAGGGTCTCTCGGACCACTGGCACCAAGCGAGGCCGTGTGCACGGTTGTGGGACCCAGCCACGGCAGGAAATGTGACCCCTTTCTCTGAGCGCTCCCCGCCATTCCTCCTAAAACACCCAGTCACATTTTCCTCGTTAGGCAGCGAGCAGTAACGACTATTTTCAATTTAAAGGCATGTCTCAGACCATAGCATGGAAGCCATTGAACTCCCTGCTTAGGGCTACTGCTGCTTTCGTTCTGGTGATTTTGTGTAAAGATCGAGGAACAGAAAACTGCCTCCAACACGGGCCGCGGGCCACATGAGAACCGACACGTAGGCCGGCCTCCACTGCGCGGAGGCCCGGGCCTCCCAGCTGCTCGCCTGGCGTGCGCAGGCCCGTGCGGGACCCCAGGACCTTGGACAGGGGAGGCCCTGCCACCCCCACACGTCCAGTGGGACGGGGTCAAGAAGGGCCGCCCCTACCTGCCCTTCTTCAAGTGCTCCCCAAGCCAAATACTAAGAGTAGACCTGGGGGGAAGGTGAGGCTGTGGGTCATTTTACACACACATGCACACGCACACACACGCGTGCCTGCACACACACACACAGGCCATCTGTGCCTTCCAGATTCTCCAGGAATCATGTGTACCATCCTCGCAGTCGTCCAGCCGGAGGAGGGAAGAGGCTTTCAGCCCTGTCAGCAGTCGGTGGCACAGACACGCACGACATCTATGCCCATGCGCGTGCGGGCGTGTGTCCGTGAACGGGAGCTAATCGATGGGAAACGCTGTGGGCGCTGGGGGCTCCTGTGTGACGTGTGCCCTCGTCCAGGGCCACCACTGCACTGAAGGGAGGACCGCCCGAGCTCGGGGGCGCCTGGCCGTGGCCCGGGAGCTGAGGCGAGCAGGGCAGAGCTGGCCCTGTCTGGGCCTGTCGTGGCAATGGGCACTCACAGACACGGACGGGTGAAGGCGACCGTCCGTGAGGGGGCACAGCTGGCAACTTCTGCCGCCCACGACGTCCTGGCGAACAACACGCTCTCTGTTCTGTGGAGAACAGAGGCCCCTTGCAGAGCTGATCGCCAGGAAATAGTCTCCGCTCTGCTGGGCGGATCTGACCCAGGTCCCGCTCACGGCTGGCAGCCAAGCGGAGTGACCAGTGTCCTCGGGTCTCTCGGGGGAGGGGGCGTCCCGCGGGGCTCTGTGGTGGTCACAGGCTGTTTCTGCCTGGAGCCCCTCCCCTCCGGGCAGTGGCAGCCCCTCCCGAGTCCCACTGGTGGGGCTTCCCCCGTGGTCTCTCCGTCAGGCCCACCCGTCCCAGGTTTAACCCCGCACCAAGCCCCCGTTGCTCGTCCCAGAGGCCCCGTGACGCCTACAGTCCTCTCTCTGCAGCCTCCCCTGTGTTTCCTGCAGCTTCGACCTCTCCCAGTCTGCCCTCAAGGCACACCCGGATCCTCTCGCCCCTAAAATCCACGGTGTCCTTGTGCAGCCAAAGTCTTGTCTCCTAAACGCAGACACAGGCGTGGAGCTGGCCTCCCGTGTAGCCACCGTTTGTACTTAGAACAAAACTCAGATCCCAGCGGCCACACAGGGCTGCCCACGCGTGGGTGTCTCCAGGGCACCTGCTTCTCCCCTCGCTGGTCGCCCGACTCACCCCCGAGTGTCCAGTGCTCACCAGCTCTGTGGAGGGTCCTCAGCCCCACCTGGGCCTCAGCAGCAAGTCTGAACTGTCGGTCACACCCTTAGGACAGCTTGAGTCTTATTTTCCTGACATTCCTGACATCGGCCTCGCCTGTAGGGCCAGAAGGGCACAGGCGGCCGAGGTCTGAGCCGTGCACGCAGGGCCCTTCCCAGTGCCTGTCCTGGTGGCGGGGGAAGGGCTGTGGCACGGCAGACCCGAGCTGAGCTTGTGCGGGATGCTCCTTGGGCAGTAGCTCGAGCTAGAGCTCCGTTCTGTAAGGACGCAAACAGCCCACTGAGCCTCTCCAAGGCGCACATGGCTACACAACGTCTTGAATCAGATGAACACCCAGGCACGTGGCTCTGACACCAGCACCAACTGCTGGGGACCTGAGTGCACTGCCGGAGAATTCCTGAAGCCCGCAGCGAGGCTGGTGTGAGGCAGGTGCAAAGCGAAGAGAAACTCACAGGCAGGTGCAGGTGAGTCACAGCCGCAGAGGCACAAAGGGTCCCAACGGCGCTGGCTTCAGCAGCACGTGGGCTATAGCTGGAATTACACAGAAAAGACCCACACGGAGGCCCTGGACACAGACGACACACAAATGCACACGATGTTCCGTATTCAGAAAACAGAAGACTTCCTGAAGGGAACTCCTGAGCCAAGCCCGTGCTACTGTGTGCTCTCCGGACTGTCCTTTCGTCTGGGCACGCAAGCTTGAGTACAGGTAGACGAGTATTAAGAGGTAGATTTGATAGCTTTGTCTCTACAAATGTATCTGATTTTCTCCTAAGAAGACTGACTCTCTCCTGGGAGTCAAGACAAAGAAGATAAAACCAGCCTTCAGAAAGTGTGTGTCCGCCAGGGGGTAAGCACGTGAATAAAGGGTAAGACACAGTGGGGGCACCCAGGCAGGGCCTACCAGGGCTCTGAAGTGGGCGGCGGGAGGTTAAGAGAGCTGTGCTGCAGCTCACGCCTGGGCAGGGCGAGGGGCCCGTCTGTGGATGAGCAGCGGCCAGGGAGGGACGTGGACGTGTGAGGGGCTCCCCCTTGGGCTGGGCGTGGCCTGTCTCCTGTTGACAGTAGGAGGGGAGGAGATGCACTGACCTCTTCAAGCAGTGTCTGTGCTGCCCCCAGCCCTCCCAATGGTGACTCAAAGCCTCCTGCTCTTTCCAGCCTCCAGCAGAGCTCCTCTATAAGTCACATTTCCATGCCCACGATCAGCGAGACGAGCAATGGTGGCCGCCTGGCTCCTGGGGAATGATGGCCGTGCACTGAAGGGGCAGGACCTCCCAGGGCCCCTGCAGGGCCAATACCTGTGGTCAGCATGCCCACCCCTGGGGGTTTCCCATCAGGCCACCTTCTTATCCCTCCTGGACTCACCAGCGGGCACACAGGTGTCCTCTGCATCACAAAGGTGTGGGAAGAGTCGGGGCGCCACAGAGGAGGCAGTGGACGCCAGCCAGAGTCACTTGTGTGGCTCCCGGCCAGCAGAACGTGGGGCTGCGGAAGCCTGCCGCATACTGGAGGCCTGGGAGTGGCCACGCTGCTGGCCATGAAGGCTCCAGCCCCACTCGCGTCCCAGATGTCACGGGGAAAGCCGAGACACAGCCTGAGGCTGTCCCCGAGCCTGAGCCTGCCTGGCCTGCGAGCTCCAGGCTGGGCTGGGGCGAGAGTCCTGGCGCTCTGTCTTCAGACGCCAGGGTGGAGCGGGCGCCACTCGGGCTGGAACCTGGAATCTCCCTTGAGGTCCCCACTCCACGGGGACCTGAGGTTGGCCTGAGGGACCCGAACGTGGGCCGTGCATGCCGCCGGGACTTCCTGTGAGGCAGGGCCCTGTGGAGGGGATGGCAGGAAGGGTGGGAGCAGGGGAAGGAAGTCACTAATTCCAGGGCAAGCCCGGCGTGAGCACAGCTTCCGGAATCACATTCATTCTCTGCGGATCGGGATTAGGGGGCCCTCGAATATGGCCTCGGGGGGAGGCTGCCCGGGGGCAGCAGGTGGTCAGGCTCAGCCTGGGGGCACACAAGGCTCCTCGGGGTGCCCTGGGACTGGGGCGAGGAGCAGACATGCAGGCAGGACCTGGCGTTGGGGATCTCAGACCCTCTGCCAAGTCTGGTCCTTTCCTGCTGTTGACCCCGGGCCGCCCTTCAGCTGAGGGGAGCCTGGAGCCACCGTCGCAGGGCCCCAGGCTGGTGGACCCGGTCACCTCGCAGGCCTCCCGGCTGGGTTGCCTGTGCCCTTCTCTCCGCTCCCCGGGTCCCCGGCTCCTGACTGCCCGTGGGCGTCCTGTCTCCCTCCTGAGGGAAGACAGCATGCTGCGTAGCCGGGGCCTGGATGGCCGAGCGGAGAGGGAGCTGACCCGCAGCCTCCGCTCTGGACCTCTGTGCTTCCCTGTGCGTTTCCAGTGAATGAATGGAATTTTAGGTAATTCTTCCTTCTCCAGCACACGGACATGTCTGCACACCAGACCCATCTGTCGCCTGCAGCGTCGGCTCCACACAGCTGGTCGTGTTGCGGGAGCCCCATCCACGCCGCGGGGCCGGAGCCGCCGTGGGGTCTCGGCTCAGCCTCGTGGCTGCCGGGCTCCGTCCTCGAAGCAGCCACCGAGGGGACACGCAGGGGCGGAAGCAGGCCGCACCAATAGCACCTTGTTAAAGAAACAGGCGGCAGGCCAGCGTGACTGAGGACGCACAGGTGGTGGGCGCCCACCCGGCGCCGAGGCCGTGGCTCTGACCGCAGGCCGAGCTCCCTCCAGAGGCTCCGAGAGCCGCAGGCCCTCCACGCCTTGTCTTCCAGTTGTGGCCTTGGTGGCCAGCAGGCGGCCGCGTCGTCTGTGAGCTCTGGACTCTGTCTCCGCCGCCCCAGCGAGCTCACCGCCGGGTCTAGGTCAGGGGGTGCCTTCGGTTCATTTCTCACACCCGTGAGTTTGTCCATCCGGCCTGATGGACGGGACCACAGCCGGCCCAGGAGCCTCTTCTCCCTGCGCACCCGGATGCCGCCCTGGCCCCAGCGCTGTGCGGGCTCTTCACGAAGCTGGGCCTAACTCACGCAGAGGGTGCTGGTTACCTCGAGCGCCTGTGGCTCCACCGCCTGTGCTTTTCCCGGGACTTGCTGTCCGAGGCGGGCCTCGAGGTGGCCTGACCCCCAGACTGGGGTCTGCAGGACCCTCCACCACGTCACGGCACCTGGACTGCGGGAGGAGACTAGGCACTCATACCTGCGGCTCTCGGTAACAGAGTCTGAACAATTAAACAGGAGCGGCCGGTAGCAGCGTCCGCTGTGTGAGTGACCTCTCCTACTGAGCAGCGGGGAGGCCGGCAGCCACTCCGCGCCCGAGGCTGAGTCACACGTCTGTGGTCATCTGTCCCCGAGTGTTCGCTTACACGCCCTCGTCTTCCCTCTTCTCCCTCCTGAAGCTGTGGTGTTGCTGATGAACAAAGCAAAGCACGGTCGCTCAGCGAGGCAGAGCACAGCACAGGCACTCGCGCAGGTCTCCCAAGACGGCTCGTCCCCGTGGACCGGGGGCCTCTCTGGGGCCCGTGGCCGTGGCCTTCCTTCCTGCCCCGTCCGCTGGCCGCCACCTGCTCTGGAAAAGCAGGCAAGGAGCCGGGTTCTGGAGCAGCAGTGCCTAGGGAAGGAGCGGCCGTGAGCGTCCGGCCAGGGGCCAAGCCCTCGGAGCCCAGCGGCGCCCAGATCAGTGCTGGTGGATACCTGTCAGCTGCGCTCGTGGGGAGGCTCTGAGCCACGTCAGCTGGAAGGGCCTCGATCAGGTGGTCCCGGGTGGGCTTCCGATTCTTCCCACAGCTTCAGAGCAGGCCCCGTGCTGGAAGGAGCACCTCCGGCCCCGTCCTGCGCGCTGGGCTGCCCCGTGTGCCACCGGCCTTGACGGGACCGTAGTTTATTCTAGTGCATTTTAACTGGAAGGTATTTTTACTCGTCACCTACTGTGCTGAGGATGCAGTGCCTGCCCGTGGTGGCCAGACCACAGGTCAGACAGCAAGCCAGCGACGATGTAATACGGCGCTACCATCCGGCCTGATGGACGGGACCACAGCCGGCCCAGGAGCCTCTTCTCCCTGCGCACCCGGATGCCGCCCTGGCCCCAGCGCTGTGCGGGCTCTTCACGAAGCTGGGCCTAACTCACGCAGAGGGTGCTGGTTACCTCGAGCGCCTGTGGCTCCACCGCCTGTGCTTTTCCCGGGACTTGCTGTCCGAGGCGGGCCTCGAGGTGGCCTGACCCCCAGACTGGGGTCTGCAGGACCCTCCACCACGTCACGGCACCTGGACTGCGGGAGGAGACTAGGCACTCATACCTGCGGCTCTCGGTAACAGAGTCTGAACAATTAAACAGGAGCGGCCGGTAGCAGCGTCCGCTGTGTGAGTGACCTCTCCTACTGAGCAGCGGGGAGGCCGGCAGCCACTCCGCGCCCGAGGCTGAGTCACACGTCTGTGGTCATCTGTCCCCGAGTGTTCGCTTACACGCCCTCGTCTTCCCTCTTCTCCCTCCTGAAGCTGTGGTGTTGCTGATGAACAAAGCAAAGCACGGTCGCTCAGCGAGGCAGAGCACAGCACAGGCACTCGCGCAGGTCTCCCAAGACGGCTCGTCCCCGTGGACCGGGGGCCTCTCTGGGGCCCGTGGCCGTGGCCTTCCTTCCTGCCCCGTCCGCTGGCCGCCACCTGCTCTGGAAAAGCAGGCAAGGAGCCGGGTTCTGGAGCAGCAGTGCCTAGGGAAGGAGCGGCCGTGAGCGTCCGGCCAGGGGCCAAGCCCTCGGAGCCCAGCGGCGCCCAGATCAGTGCTGGTGGATACCTGTCAGCTGCGCTCGTGGGGAGGCTCTGAGCCACGTCAGCTGGAAGGGCCTCGATCAGGTGGTCCCGGGTGGGCTTCCGATTCTTCCCACAGCTTCAGAGCAGGCCCCGTGCTGGAAGGAGCACCTCCGGCCCCGTCCTGCGCGCTGGGCTGCCCCGTGTGCCACCGGCCTTGACGGGACCGTAGTTTATTCTAGTGCATTTTAACTGGAAGGTATTTTTACTTCTCGTCACCTACTGTGCTGAGGATGCAGTGCCTGCCCGTGGTGGCCAGACCACAGGTCAGACAGCAAGCCAGCGACGAATGTAACGAAGCGTCTGCCGATGCCAGGCGCCATAGGAACGCTCTTCAGGCCCCAGGGCGGCCCTGGGAGGGGAACCCCTTTGCTTCACGGACTGGACTATGAAGGGCCGGGGCCTCCCCAGCACGCGGAGAACTGGGGTCTGGCCCACAGCTGCGGTCCCGGGCCCCACCCACAGGCACGCCGTGCTCTCCCCTGTCTGTGGGCGTCTGCACCACCGGACGACGGGGGCTGCCCCGCGGGCGCCGACGCACCGCCTCTCCCCTCCCGACAGCCCCTCCCCGCAGGGCAGCCAGGTCTGGGGTGACTGCGGTCTGGCCCGAGAGCACCTGGGCCGAGCCCGGTGCGGCCGGGCCCGCGGGCAGCGCTCGGCCTGCGCTCCCAGGGCCTGCGGTCCTGAGCCGAGGCTCAGCCAGTCCCCCACGTGACCCGCTTTGTGCAGAGGACACTGGAGACCGCGGGCACCCCGCAGGAGGCCAGCCGACGCCCAGCCTGGAGGCCACCAGGAGGGCTGACCCCCTGCGCCTCGGGTCTGCATCTTCAGAGGAGAATGTCTGAAGAAGAAAAAGAGATGCCTCTGGCTGTCTTTGCCCTCCGGAAAGAAATAGGTACTTTTGATTCTGGCGTAATGATAAGAGAATATACTTTGAGGAGGAAAGAGACAGGAAGCCTTCGTGCCTGCCGAGGACAGTTAAGGATTGGGAGCGTCTCCTGGTCACCTGCTGGGAGCCTCCTCCGGATCCTGTCGGGACGAGGGGACCCGGGGTCGCAGACCAGATGGTTCCCTCCGGCTGGTAGACGGGGCTGCCTGCAGGCCAGCTCTCCGGGGGCGGGCGTGGTCCAGCGCCTCAGCAGAGCAGGGTGGGGCTTGGAGGCAGCCTGTGGGAGGAGGGGGCTTAACCCTGAAGGCAGAGGGCCCCCGGTGTGGGAGGACCCCAGACCCGTTGTTCCCCAGATAAGCCCAGCATAGGCTCGTGAGCTCAAGTGTGGTGCCCGGAGGCTGGCAGGGCCGTGTCCATGCCCACCCAAGGGCCCTGGCTCCCACAGGCCACCAGCACACAGGTCCACCCCATGCGGACCCCACGCACGGCCCACAGAGCTCCTGGGAGACCGGGGCTGGGAGTGGTGCTGGCCGCGCGGCCGTGGGGGGCGCGGTCCGTCTCCCCGCCCCTCGCAGGGCGCAGGGCGTCCTCGGGCTCGGGGCTGCCCGGGAGCTGGCCCCACCGTGAGCCGCGGCCCTCGGCAGACCAGCCCCTGAAGGTCGCACCGTGTGTCCTGCGGCAGGCAGGCCGCACTGCCGGTCAGTGCACAGGCTGGGGCCCTCTGACCACCTCCGCCTCTTTCTCTCCCTGGAAGGACATTTCCAGTCTCGTGCAGTGACGGGCCGTGACGGGCACTCGGGTGAGGACGGGAGAGGGCTCGCAGGAGTTGGACTCGGGGGGCCTGTGCCTCTGAGCAGGCGTGGGCGGGAGGGCCCCGTGCAAGGGCTTGGCTCCTGGGCTGCAGGGCCCAGGTCGTGTCTGCAGAGACGCCTGAGGCGTCGTGAGGAGCTGCAGGCCGGGCAGCCGGGCAGAGGAGCCCAGCGGTCCCAGCTTCCCGTCAGAGGCCCCGCCTGGTCCTGGGCTTCGGGGGCCGTGGTTGGTATCCTGGGGCGGAGCCCCGTGTCCTCAGCAAGGACCTTCTGGGAAACTCCGGCCCCCTGAGAGCAGCCGGACTCCTTCGTACACCCCAGAAAACCCTGATTCTGAGATTCCCATCAAAAGTACCCTTAAAAAGTGTGTGTGTGTGCTCAGCCACTTCAGTCCCGTCCGGCTCTTTGCCACCCCGTGGACTGCAGCTCGTCAGGCTCCTCTGTTCACGGGAGTCTCCAGGCAGATCCTGGAGTGGGCTGCCTGCAGGCCAGCTCTCCGGGGCGGGCGTGGTCCAGCGCCTCAGCAGAGCAGGGTGGGGCTTGGAGGCAGCCTGTGGGAGGAGGGGCTTAACCCTGAAGGCAGAGGGCCCCGGTGGGAGGACCCCAGACCCGTTGTTCCCCAGATAAGCCCAGCATAGGCTCGTGAGCTCAAGTGTGGTGCCCGGAGGCTGGCAGGGCCGTGTCCATGCCCACCCAAGGGCCCTGGCTCCCACAGGCCACCAGCACACAGGTCCACCCCATGCGGACCCCACGCACGGCCCACAGAGCTCCTGGGAGACCGGGGCTGGGAGTGGTGCTGGCCGCGCGGCCGTGGGGGGCGCGGTCCGTCTCCCCGCCCCTCGCAGGGCGCAGGGCGTCCTCGGGCTCGGGGCTGCCCGGGAGCTGGCCCCACCGTGAGCCGCGGCCCTCGGCAGACCAGCCCCTGAAGGTCGCACCGTGTGTCCTGCGGCAGGCAGGCCGCACTGCCGGTCAGTGCACAGGCTGGGGCCCTCTGACCACCTCCGCCTCTTTCTCTCCCTGGAAGGACATTTCCAGTCTCGTGCAGTGACGGGCCGTGACGGGCACTCGGGTGAGGACGGGAGAGGGCTCGCAGGAGTTGGACTCGGGGGGCCTGTGCCTCTGAGCAGGCGTGGGCGGGAGGGCCCCGTGCAAGGGCTTGGCTCCTGGGCTGCAGGGCCCAGGTCGTGTCTGCAGAGACGCCTGAGGCGTCGTGAGGAGCTGCAGGCCGGGCAGCCGGGCAGAGGAGCCCAGCGGTCCCAGCTTCCCGTCAGAGGCCCCGCCTGGTCCTGGGCTTCGGGGGCCGTGGTTGGTATCCTGGGGCGGAGCCCCGTGTCCTCAGCAAGGACCTTCTGGGAAACTCCGGCCCCCTGAGAGCAGCCGGACTCCTTCGTACACCCCAGAAAACCCTGATTCTGAGATTCCCATCAAAAGTACCCTTAAAAAGTGTGTGTGTGTGCTCAGCCACTTCAGTCCCGTCCGGCTCTTTGCCACCCCGTGGACTGCAGCTCGTCAGGCTCCTCTGTTCACGGGAGTCTCCAGGCAGATCCTGGAGTGGGCTGCCGCTTCCTCCTGCAGGGGGTCTTCCCGGCCCGGGTATTGAACCCGGGTCTCTTACGTCTCCTGCACTGGCAGGCGGGTCCTTTGCCACTAGCGCCCCCTGGGCTTGCCTGGTCTGGGGGTAAAGAGGACTCTGGAAGCTGGAGGGCCTGACTCCGCCCTGTGTTCAGTGTTTCTGGTCGAGGGCGATGTAGAGGAAAGGCAGCACGTTCCAAGATTTGGCAAGAAATGATCTCTATCGAAGGTGTACAGTCACTTCTCTTTCAACATCTTGCTTAATTTCCTGGTGCCATTAGAAGATTTATTAATTCCTACTTATTGAAAGTGCTTCTTGAGAGCCATCCAGTACTTTGATTAATTAATGGAAATTTAGCTTTGTGAAGACTCAGTAAAGAGTCTTAGTAGTATTTCCAACCTGCTGCTGGATCCATTTGACTGCAACTGCATACTTAGGGAAACTACTGAAAAGGAAAACGTCCCGTAACCTTTCATTTGCGACCGTGCAGAAGCAGTGGCTGGGCAGGCCGAGGCAAGGCCAGGCAGGACCCGGAGGACTCCCGAGGCCCCAGGGTGAAGTGGCCTTCTCCTGGGAAGGGGTGTGGGCGTGGAGCCCACCAGGCCCGCCGTTCATCAGGTCTAAACAGGACTCTGCTTTTCTCTAACCCACAAGGCAAGGACAGACACGCTTTCCAGGGACACAGAATCCGTGCCCGCCGTGGTTTCACTGCAGCACCGGAGGGGCAGTGGGCTGGCTGTGGCTCCCCTCTGGCTCGGCTGCAGCTGGGCCCATGTTGGCCCCGGGCGGTCCGTCCAAGCCTGAGCTGGGGACACTGCCCGGGTACAGCGTCTCCTGGGTTCTCCCTCATTGCACTGGCTTCTCCTGTCCTTTTTTCCACAAAGCATGGTAGGAGGTGGACGGGTCTCTTCTCAGCCCAAAGACAGCACTAGATTCCAGATATATAAGGAGCTAAGCAAGGACTTCCTTTGTAGCTCAGCTGGTGAAAAATCTGCATGCAATGCAGGAGACCCCCGTTCGATTCCTGGGCCAAGAAGACCTCCTGAAGAAGGGGCAGTCTACCCACCCCAGTATTCTTGGGGCTCCCTGGTGGCTCTGATGATAAAGAATCCAACTGTAATGTGGGAGACCTGGGTTCGGTATCTGGGTTGGGAAGATCCCTTGAAGAAGGGAAAGGATACCCATTCCAATAATCTCGCTGGAGAATCCTGTGGCTTGCCCATGGTCACAAAGAGCTGGACACGACTGAGCACGCAGATGACACACTTCCCACAGGAAGACTGAACACCAGCAAGACAGTGGCTCTGGCGTTGGAAACACTGAGCGTGAGATTCTGTGGGCTCACAGTAACCCTGGAAACAGACTCAGTGCCGCTGGTCACTGTCATTCGATGTGGTGGACAGGTCAGCATTCACAAAGCACACGATGCAGTGACACAGTCGACGCAGGTAAATGATCACGACACGTGCAGCTGTGGTCGAAGAGCCTTTCTTGGCAAACAGTATCAAAGGGCTTCCTACACCATCTCTAAAGAAGAGAGGCATGCTGGGAGAATGCCAGTAAACGTAGTTTTTTTTTTTTTAAACAGATAAGCAAAGGCAAAGAATCGAGTGTTGATCTTCTCTTCCTCCAAGGGATGAGGATAAGGACGCCCGGGATCCCGGGAGGCCCTGCAGCGTCCCCTCTGTCCCTGACCTCAGCTCACCTCACTGGGCAGACCCTGGCTGTCCAGGGTCAGGGTCGGTGTCCGGGTCTCTGGCATCAGACCTTTCTGGCCTCTGCCCACTGGCTCCCGCCGCGCCTGGGTCCTCAGACGCCTCTGCCGGGCCCCTGGCGGAGGCCCCCTCCTTCCACGCCTGCCGCAGCGCCCAGCACAGACACAGAGCAGCGTCCACCGCGGCGCACAGGCTCCACCGGGAGCGCGGCCAGTGAAGGGAGAACCAGGGTCAGACCCGGGCTCAGCACCCAGGTCAGGCGAGCGGGGGCGGTGGCCTGCAGAACTGGGGGCCTGCAGGACTCAGGGCCCTCTGTCCACGGGAGGCTCAGACTGGACACAGCCCAGACCCCGAAGAGCCCTCACTGCTTGCGTCCACGATTCTCAGGTGAGAAGTTTCTTTGCAGCGTTGTTTGTAAAAGGAAAAGAAAGGAAAACAGCATGAAACCACGAATAGAGAAGCAGCTGAACCGTGGTGCACATGGTGGCCTCTGCTCCAGCCCCCAGACGAGGTGCAGCAGAGCCGCCGGCGTGGACGTCATGGGACAGCCCGAGGCCCCTCAGACTCGGCTCTGTGCCCATCAAAGCCGCGGCACTCTGGTCCCGGTGGGGCCCACGTGTGGAATGCCCGTGTGGGTCTCACGGCTTTTCTACAGCGTGTTCCATTCCTGGGGCCCATTTCCTGAGGAACATCTCGCAGGTCTGCCAGACCGCCAGCCTGCTTGCCACCCCTACCTGGACATGGTCAGCCTAGCGTGAGGTAGGCTTTCTGATTTGAGTCGCTGGCTGCTGCAGACTGAAGCCTGGAACTCCTGCTGGAGACGTTGGCAACGGAGCTTCTCAGCTCCTGTCTGGGGACGGGGATCCCTGAGCAGCAGAGGCCCTGTGCCCGGAGCTCAGCCTCTGTGCCCTCACAGGTGCTGGGGTGCGATCGCTGCCCCAGGGGGCTCGCTGTGCCCTGAGCCGCCCGACACGCCTCCCCGACGGCCGTCCCTGGGAACGAGGGCTGAGGCGAGACGCAGGGAAGGGAGTGGACCCTTCAGGGCTCCGTCCGGGGGCCAGGGAGGGGCTGCGTCCCCAAGGAAGGGTGGTGCCGCTCCTTGTCCAGGTGGTCTTCAAGGCCTGTCTTTACTCTGAAGGCCGGCCTGGTTTCCCGGGAAACAGGCACCACTGAGTGCTGAGCAGGACCCGAGTGGCCAGAGGAAAGCGCGGGGCCAAGCCCCGCCCGCACGGCCCACGGCCCGCTCTGCCCCAGGAGACGAGAGGACACGCAGGCCTTTGAAAGCGAGTGGCCGGTGGGGGGCGGGATGACAGCTGGTGAACTGCGGCCACCCCGGGGAGCATCAGCTGGAGGGAGGGAAGATGGGGGGTCAGGACTCCCTGAGGTCAGACACAGGAGGCCAGCAGAAGCCCATGTGTGGTCGTCACTCAAGGGCCCCCGGCGCCCCGGAGGGCGTGGAGGACACAAGGCTGGCCGCCTGGGAACACGACACCGGCAGGAAGCCGCTGCAAGTGGTGGCCGAGTCCAGGGGGATTTAGATCAAAGGCCTGCAGCTGCGGCAGCTCGGGCAGCCCGCGGGCCGGGAGGGGCGCAGCAGCTGAGCTGGCCCCAGGAGAGGCCTCGCAAGCGGCCTCAGCGGCCTCCTCGGAGTCCACCCTGCAGTCCCCGGGGGCTCCTTTCCCCAGGCACCGGGCCGCTCCGCTCGCTGTCCTGCTCGGGAGACCTGGTCTGCCAGAGGCTGCGAGGCCGGAGGCCTGGCACCCGCCCAACACCCGCTCGTTCTGAGGGGCTGCTCCCCACGTGGAAGCAGCTTCAGGCTCGGGGAGCACAGGCCAGGGGCTGGCCAGGGGACACCAGGCAGGAAGGACATGTCACCCCTTCACGGATCAGTTCCGGTCTCTGTGAAATCGGCTAATCGGGACGTATCAAGTGACCGCCTCCCGGGAGCAGAGAGGCAGGCACAGGGCTGAGGGAGGCCCAGCTCTCTGGGGAGCCAGGATGACCACTCCACCTGGAGGCCGTGTGGATGCCGCCGGCTCAGCCGCCCCGGACGGCAGTCTCGCTGAGTCCCTGTCTGTCTCGAGGAGCTGGGAGGAGGCCTGTGAGAGCCATCCAGGTGCCGAGAGGACGAGGGGCTCCCGTCTCAGGAGCCCCTGGGGGCAGACGGTCTGGTGGGGCCGCGGTCTTCATGAGCCAGGGTGTCTGGGGTGTTCAGTGACGAGGGGGCACCTGCCCCAGGCAGAAAGGGGCCGTCAGAGGCCGGTTGGGCTAGGCAAAGCGGGGGATTTGACAAGGGGAGCATGTGGGCAGGACCCAGCCGGGGTTCCCCTGTGACTGTGGTCAGGGGCCTGGGGTCCAGCGGTGGAAGGCCAGGCTTGGGTGGATGCCCAGTGCAGGTCTCGCTCTGGCTCCCGTTGGGCTGGCAAAGGCCACGCGGAGACCACTGCCCAGGGGACCGGGATCAGCCCCAGCTTCCGGGAGCACCAGTCCCTGCGGATGGATCTGAAGACCCATGACGGACCAGTCCCGGAATCGAGGGTCATGTGCACGGGCCTCGCTGGACAGGGTCCACCGCTATCCTCCGGATAAGGACTGTGGCCCGAGGGGTGGCCCTGTGTGCTGTTCCAGGGACTGTGACAGGCTCAGCAGGGAGCCGCGGTCTTGGCTCCGTCCAGAGGGAAGTCACGAGACGGCCGGCCGCAGAGGTCAGCTCTGCAGCAGACGGCACTGACTGTGGCCAGGGAGGCTCTGGGGCAGACAGGAGAGGCCCGCCCACTGGCCAGGCGCCCCGAGAGACGGGAGTCTGCGTTGAGCTCAGCGTCTCCTCTCAGTGCCTCCTTGGAAAGAACCACTGAGCTGGTCTGACTCCCAAGGAAGATCCCAAAGCAAGCACTCCCCCCTTCCCCTTCCCAGAAGAGGCAATCTTTGTGTGTGGGTTTTCTTTTGGTTTTTTGTGGGGGGGTATTTTAGAATGGCTTTAATTCAAAACACACAGAGTCCAAAAGAGAAACATGTTTGTAGAAGGAAGGGCTCTGACCAGAAGCTCACTGTAGGTTGGTGTTCTCTCTTCACTCAACTCTCTCCTGAATCGGCCGATTCTTACAGAATTTCTCCATGGTGTTGAAATGGCTCTACTTCCCTCACTCCAGGCTAGCCAGCCTTCCATGTTAAGGTCCTTTGGAAGGACTCCTTGGCACTGCCCTGCAGTCCTCATGGTGAAAGCAAGACACAGCTGCTGTCTTCACTTTCCTCTTGGGTGTTCAGGTGTCATCTCAGATCCAGTGTCCTCCAAACCGAGGTCATTACCTTCTCTGGGAAAAAATATTTCATTCCAAGGATCTGAGTGAGAATTAAGTAGGACGCAGTGATTTAAGCACAGTTCCTGGTGCTGTGTAATTTTCTTCAGAAGAGGCAATCTTGACTTAGTGTTGAAGACCAAAGCATGGAGACGGTCAGGGGCCTGGCCAGCGGTGGAAGGCCAGGCTTGGGTGGATGCCCAGTGCAGGTCTCGCTCTGGCTCCCGTTGGGCTGGCAAAGGCCACGGGAGACCACTGCCCAGGGGACCGGGATCAGCCCCAGCTTCCGGGAGCACCAGTCCCTGCGGATGGATCTGAAGACCCATGACGGACCAGTCCCGGAATCGAGGGTCATGTGCACGGGCCTCGCTGGACAGGGTCCACCGCTATCCTCCGGATAAGGACTGTGGCCCGAGGGGTGGCCCTGTGTGCTGTTCCAGGGACTGTGACAGGCTCAGCAGGGAGCCGCGGTCTTGGCTCCGTCCAGAGGGAAGTCACGAGACGGCCGGCCGCAGAGGTCAGCTCTGCAGCAGACGGCACTGACTGTGGCCAGGGAGGCTCTGGGGCAGACAGGAGAGGCCCGCCCACTGGCCAGGCGCCCCGAGAGACGGGAGTCTGCGTTGAGCTCAGCGTCTCCTCTCAGTGCCTCCTTGGAAAGAACCACTGAGCTGGTCTGACTCCCAAGGAAGATCCCAAAGCAAGCACTCCCCCCTTCCCCTTCCCAGAAGAGGCAATCTTTGTGTGTGGGTTTTCTTTTTGTTTTTTGTGGGGGGGCATTTCAGAATGGCTTTAATTCAAAACACACAGAGTCCAAAAGAGAAACATGTTTGTAGAAGGAAGGGCTCTGACCAGAAGCTCACTGTAGGTTGGTGTTCTCTCTTCACTCAACTCTCTCCTGAATCGGCCGATTCTTACAGAATTTCTCCATGGTGTTGAAATGGCTCTACTTCCCTCACTCCAGGCTAGCCAGCCTTCCATGTTAAGGTCCTTTGGAAGGACTCCTTGGCACTGCCCTGCAGTCCTCATGGTGAAAGCAAGACACAGCTGCTGTCTTCACTTTCCTCTTGGGTGTTCAGGTGTCATCTCAGATCCAGTGTCCTCCAAACCGAGGTCATTACCTTCTCTGGGAAAAAATATTTCATTCCAAGGATCTGAGTGAGAATTAAGTAGGACGCAGTGATTTAAGCACAGTTCCTGGTGCTGTGTAATTTTCTTCAGAAGAGGCAATCTTGACTTAGTGTTGAAGACCAAAGCATGGAGACCTCAGGATGGCCCACGGGAGAGCGGTTCGGGAGGAGGCAAGGTTTGGTGGCATTAACCACAATCACCAAAACTTCAAGATGCCCGTGGGCGGGGTCCGGGTAGTGGATGCCCCTCCGCAGGCAGTCTGGGTGGGTTTGCGCCTCTTCATAGCAGTGACGGTAGGCTTGTGTCCCTGCAGAGCTAGCCCGGGAGCGTTTGTTCCCCTCCGTGGCTGGTGCCGCCCGTGTTCACCGTGCCTGGTCTGAGCCTCAGGCGCTGCACCTGCTCGGCGGGGGAAGGTGCTGAGCTTCCCGAGGGTGAGGCCGTGAGTCCACGGACCAGGGCTTGGTAGGGCGCGGCCTCTCGGAGAAAGAGAAAGAAGGCTGATGCTGGCGGAGACCACCCGAGGCCAGGAAATGTAGGGGCCGGGCAGTGTGATGTGGGCAGAAACTGAGTTCTGAACGCGTCTGAGAGCGCGCGGAAGGTCAGGCTCTGAAGTCCAGCACTCCTACAGGCCCAGGCGGCTCACTTCGCCACCCCTCGGGGAAAGGCCCAGAAAGGCCCAGCAGCCTCTGGGGCCCGGGCTGCCCGGAGGGGCGGCGCTGGAGGGTGCCCGTGGCTCTGTCAGGGCCACGCGGGTGGCAGAGCTACGGTGCCCCTTCCACTCGGGGAAGACCAGGTGTTTGCTCAGCAAGGCTGCTCTCGGCGAAGGTCGGGTGTGTTTCCTCCGCGAGGTTGCCGTTGGTGAAGGTCAGGCGCATTTTCTTGGTGAGTTTGCCCTCAGTGAAGGTCAGGTGTGCTTCCTTGGCAAGGCTGCACACAGGGAGGGGAATTCCCCTGCGACGATCTGATGCCTTCATTTTTGGAAACGTAATGGAGGCCAGGGAGGAGGGCGGGTGACCCCCCAGGGCCTCAGTCACTGGCCCAGAGGGTCCTGGCCCACCCGCAGGCTGGACTGGGCCCTGGTGAGATGGGCAGAGAAAGGGCAGCCGAGTCTCTTACGAATGCAGAGTTCCGTGGCCCCCAGACGTTTCCCCCCTGCCCCCAGGGTCTGGACGGACTTGCGCACCCCACTCGATGCTGAGATTGCTGAGGAGCCACGGTCACAGCTGGCCCCCCGTGGGCTCCGGGTCCAGGTGGCAAGAGGCCCCCTTCAGGTTTGGTCCCAAGTCCATCCTTCCGTCTTGAGTTCATGGCTCTCTGTGCCCCTCAGGTCAAACAGAGCGGTGTCTACCCCTCACAGCCAGGGCCGGGCCTCCTCAGAAGAAGGCTAAGTGGGTGACCTCACTCCCCTGAGCCCCCTGCCCCAGGCCCCTTCCCCCCGCCTTTCTCTGGCAGGAGCCTTCTGCCTTGGGCTGTCTTTCCTTCACCTCATCTGACCTGGTGGAGAGCTGGTTTGTCTCCAGGGAAGTCTCGAGAGATCTGTTACGCGCTGTGCCACGTGGAGCAGCAGCTGAGCCTCTCTGCTCCGTTGGGTGCCCTCGGGTCCCCGCGAGGAGCCGTGCTGCTCCCCACTGTCCTGACCACGCTGACCACTCTGAAAAAGGGAAGCCTATGGGGTGGTCCGGGCAGAATGTGGCTACACGGAGGGTCAAGGAGTCCAGCCGCGAGCCGATGGACGGGGAATGCTTGCTCCAAAACGTGAGTTACGATCCCTCCGAGACAGTAACCTGTGTCCTCCTGAGCCGGGTAGGAAGCGCGGAACAAACGCTGGTGCCCCTGCCCTCAGCAAACATGCCAGCAGGACCCCAGGACTGGCTCCGTGCCGGCGCACGTGGGCCTGGGCAGGAGCAGCGGGCGTCAGGCAGGGCCCCTGGGCTCCGCCCTTGACTGACGGTCAGCAGCTCCCAAAGGAAGGAGCAGCTTCTCCAGGAGCCTCTGTCGCCGGCCACAGCGCTTCCAGACGCTCTTCCACGGCCTGTGGAGCAGAGCCTCCTGGGACCGTGGGGTCCGCACAGCGGTGCCGGCTCCTCGTGGCGCCGAGGGAGCACGAGGCCTGGACCGAACACACGCGCTCTTTGGTGGAGCTGCTCCTCACTGGCTGCAGTAATTCTTTTTTGAATCAGGCTTGTTCTATGTGCTGAAGTACATTAGCTTGTATTTGTGTTACTGTATTAAAAACAGATGAAACAGCCATTGATGCACCGGCCCTTCGGGGTTACAGACACAATCATCAGAAAAGCCTTTTAAAATACTTTTTAATTAAAGCTGCTGTGGTGGTCAAAGATGTGCTGTGTAAATCAAAGGAATAACAGCAAAAAAGAAACCCGTGGACAAGGAACTGTCACGACTCATTCACTCAGTGCAAATGCAGAAAATACAGGCTCTGAGCAGGCCCGTCGGGGGATATCCCATGCCTGGTAACCCGGAGCCCTGGTTTTCTCTCTTGCAGGACTTCTGGGGGGCATTTAAAGAGTTAACATCCGTCTCAAAGGGAAGAAATGTTTATACTTAATGTCAGGCTAGAAAGCACGTGAGGGACCTGGACCTGACGAGTGGCCCAGGAGCCTTCCGCTGTTCCCAGGAAGGCCACTGCGGGTACCTCTGCTTAAAAACGACTGACTTTCTGTCTCACAAAAAGTACTGTCAGAATCGATCATGTATTCAACAGAGTTTTAGGATATGAAATCAAGACACAAAATGAGGTTGCATTTTTCACGGATACCAAAAAGTAAAAATAAATAAGTTGGAATTCATCAGATTTAAATTTTCCATCAAAAGATACTATCAACAAAGTGAAAGGCGACCTGCAGAATGAGAGAAAATATTTGATAATCACACATCCACTAAAGAGTTAAGACCCAGAGTATATAAAGAATGCCTACAACTCAACAACGATAAACAACTTTATTTTAAAATGGTCGAAGGACCTGAATAGACATTTCTCCAATGAAGACATACAAATGGTCAATAGACATATGAAAGATACCCAGTATCACTAATCACCAGGGAGATGCAAATCAGATCCACAGTAAGATACATCCTCACATCTGTTAGGGATGGTTACAATAGAAACAAACTGGGACTTCCCTGGTGGCCCAGTGGTCAAGAGTCTGCCTTGCAGTGGAGGTTCAATCCTTAGTTGGGAAACCAAGGTCCCATGTGTTGTTCAGCTGCTCAGTCGTGTCTGACTCTTTGCGACGCCATGGACGGCAGCACACCAGGCTCCTCTGTCCGTCACCATCTCCCAGAGTTTGCTCAAATTCACATCCACTGAGTCACTGATGCCACCTGACCATTTCATCCTCTGCCGCCCTCTTCTCTTTCTGCCTTCAGTGTTTCCCAGCATCAGGATCTTTTCCAGTGAGTCTGGTCTTTGCATAAAGTGGTCAAAGTATTGGAGCTAAAGGACTGGAGAAGCCCAGGCATGCGGGCTCAGTCGCTGCAGTGGTTCTTTGTGACCCCAGGAACTGCAGCCCACCAGGCTCCTCTGTCTGTGGGACTCTCCAGGCAAGAGCACTGGAGTGGGTTGCAACGCCTTCCTCCAGGGGATCTTCCCAACCCGGAGATGGAACCTGAGTCTCCTTCTGTCTCCTGCATTTCTGGTGGATTCTTTACAGATGAGTCACCAGGAAAGCCTTGGAAAGCCCCACGGACAGAGTCAAAGGCAGAAAGATCCTACATGCCGGCAAGCAACTGAGCCTGTGTGCCACGGCTAAGACCCAAGGCAGCCAATAATTCAAGGAAATTTTAAGATAAATAAATAACAAACAATAAACCCCCAATGACAAGTGTTGGTGAGAGTGCAAGGCACTGGCGGTGAACACTGCTGATGGGACTGCAAACTGGCACGGACACTGTGGAAAGCAAAGGTCTGTATTTCCTGGAAGAATTAAGCATAGGCTTGTCATGTGACCTAGCAATTCCACGGCTGGCTACACACCCAGAAGACACGACAGCAAGGCCTCTGTGTACCCACGTGCAGAGCGATACTGTTCACTCTTGCTAAAATATGGAAGCAGTCCAGGTGCCCATTGACAGAGGAATGGGTGAGCAAAATGCGGTCTACACATGCAATGGAATATTATTCAGGAATATTAGAAAGGGACGATTTCAAAAACAAATAGAAAAGAGATCAGAGCTGTGGTTACCAGGGGCGGGAAAGCGGATGCATGGGATCTAAAGGTACAAACCTCCAATTATAAGACAAATAAGCAGTAGGTCTGTAATGTGCAATATGGTTAAGACAACACTGCTGTCTGTTATGTATAAAAGTTGTTGAAAGCAAATCCTGACTCCTCGTCACTAGGACTATTTTTTCTTTTTCTTGTACTTTGTATCTACATGGCATGATGGATGTTTGCTAACTCCACTCTGATAATCACCCCATGACGTGCGTGGGTCAGACTCTCTGCCGCACACCTCGAGGGAATCCAGCGCTGTTTGTCTGTTGCATCTCAATGTAGCTAGAAAAGATAAAAATGAAAAAGATGATGAAAAATAAATTAGAAGGAAGGAAATCTGCAATATGCTATAACATGGATAGAATTTGAGGGTACTATGTTACGTAAAATTATTCATTTACAAAAAAATTCTGCACAATTCCGCTGGTCTGCAGGACAGGTCAGTCAGTGCCCAGAGTCGGGGTGCTGGCTGGGCGGGCTGAGGGAACAGCTGTTGTTTAGTGAGGAAGGTTTCAGCTTTGCAAGACGAACAAATTCTGGAGAAGGTTGCACAACAGAAAGACCGTATTTAACATTCCTGAACTGGACACTTAGAAACAGCCTTGGAAAGCCCACGGACAGGTAAAGAAAGATCCTACATGCCGGCAAGCAACTGAGCCTGTGTGCCACGGCTAAGACCCAAGGCAGCCAATAATTCAAGGAAATTTTAAGATAAATAAATAACAAACAATAAACCCCCAATGACAAGTGTTGGTGAGAGTGCAAGGCACTGGCGGTGAACACTGCTGATGGGACTGCAAACTGGCACGGACACTGTGGAAAGCAAAGGTCTGTATTTCCTGGAAGAATTAAGCATAGGCTTGTCATGTGACCTAGCAATTCCACGGCTGGCTACACACCCAGAAGACACGACAGCAAGGCCTCTGTGTACCCACGTGCAGAGCGATACTGTTCACTCTTGCTAAAATATGGAAGCAGTCCAGGTGCCCATTGACAGAGGAATGGGTGAGCAAAATGCGGTCTACACATGCAATGGAATATTATTCAGGAATATTAGAAAGGGACGATTTCAAAAACAAATAGAAAAGAGATCAGAGCTGTGGTTACCAGGGGCGGGAAAGCGGATGCATGGGATCTAAAGGTACAAACCTCCAATTATAAGACAAATAAGCAGTAGGTCTGTAATGTGCAATATGGTTAAGACAACACTGCTGTCTGTTATGTATAAAAGTTGTTGAAAGCAAATCCTGACTCCTCGTCACTAGGACTATTTTTTCTTTTTCTTGTACTTTGTATCTACATGGCATGATGGATGTTTGCTAACTCCACTCTGATAATCACCCCATGACGTGCGTGGGTCAGACTCTCTGCCGCACACCTCGAGGGAATCCAGCGCTGTTTGTCTGTTGCATCTCAATGTAGCTAGAAAAGATAAAAATGAAAAAGATGATGAAAAATAAATTAGAAGGAAGGAAATCTGCAATATGCTATAACATGGATAGAATTTGAGGGTACTATGTTACGTAAAATTATTCATTTACAAAAAAAAAAATTCTGCACAATTCCGCTGGTCTGCAGGACAGGTCAGTCAGTGCCCAGAGTCGGGGTGCTGGCTGGGGGCGGGGCTGAGGGAACAGCTGTTGTTTAGTGAGGAAGGTTTCAGTTTTGCAAGACGAACAAATTCTGGAGAAGGTTGCACAACAGAAAGACCGTATTTAACATTCCTGAACTGGACACTTAGAAACAGTGCGGATGGGTGTTTTAGATGTTATGAATTTTTTACCACAATGAAAGAAACTGCTGAGTGCCTGCAATAGACACTGGGTACATACAAGGAAAGACCATTCTGGCCTTCAAGGAACTTGCCACTTACTTCGGGGGCAGCAAACCTTGCTGCCTTGGGGCAGCACACATGCTGGGGTGACTGGCCGCTTGGAGACGCCAGGGCCTTGCAGTGAGGAGACCACACTGGCCACCCACCTCTGAAAGCTTGTGTAGACGGTGGCTGAGAGGAGCGCTGTCCCTGTGTGTGATTTGCTGTCTGGGGGGCACTGTGGCACTCAGGGCAGGCGGCTACATGCTGCAGGCCCCGCGTCTGGTCTAGCATCTACGTCATGTGGATTCGAACCAGGCCTTCGTCTGGTCTAACACCCACGTCACGTGGATTCGAACCAGGCCTTCGTCTGGTCTAATGCCCATGTCACGTGGATTCGACGAGGCCTGTGTCTGGTCTAACGCCCATGTCATGTGAATTCAACCAGGCCTGTATCTGGTCTAACGCCCACGTCACATGGATTTGAACCTGGCTTGCAGTCTCACTTAGGCTGGGTTCACGGGTTAGGGCTGGTCCTGCTTGGATCCCTGCCCTGTGTGCAAAAGGAGGCCGTGCCTGTGAGAACAGAGGCCACTCAAGGGACTGGAGCCCCCAGTCTCAGGGTGGCGCTGCCCCTGGGGGAGCTTGCCAATGTCCAGGGAGGATTAGGCCGTCATCCCAGAGAATGACCAGGCTGAGGGCCACAGTGTCCAGTCAACCCTGAGCAGAGGCCATAAGCTGGATGAGAATTCCCACACCTCGAGGGAATAGTTTGTCTGTTGCATCTCAATGTAGCTAGAAAAGATAAAAATGAAAGATGATGAAAAATAAATTAGAAGGAAGGAAATCTGCAATATGCTATAACATGGATAGAATTTGAGGGTACTATGTTACGTAAAATTATTCATTTACAAAAAAATTCTGCACAATTCCGCTGGTCTGCAGGACAGGTCAGTCAGTGCCCAGAGTCGGGGTGCTGGCTGGGGGCGGGGCTGAGGGAACAGCTGTTGTTTAGTGAGGAAGGTTTCAGTTTTGCAAGACGAACAAATTCTGGAGAAGGTTGCACAACAGAAAGACCGTATTTAACATTCCTGAACTGGACACTTAGAAACAGTGCGGATGGGTGTTTTAGATGTTATGAATTTTTTACCACAATGAAAGAAACTGCTGAGTGCCTGCAATAGACACTGGGTACATACAAGGAAAGACCATTCTGGCCTTCAAGGAACTTGCCACTTACTTCGGGGGCAGCAAACCTTGCTGCCTTGGGGCAGCACACATGCTGGGGTGACTGGCCGCTTGGAGACGCCAGGGCCTTGCAGTGAGGAGACCACACTGGCCACCCACCTCTGAAAGCTTGTGTAGACGGTGGCTGAGAGGAGCGCTGTCCCTGTGTGTGATTTGCTGTCTGGGGGGCACTGTGGCACTCAGGGCAGGCGGCTACATGCTGCAGGCCCCGCGTCTGGTCTAGCATCTACGTCATGTGGATTCGAACCAGGCCTTCGTCTGGTCTAACACCCACGTCACGTGGATTCGAACCAGGCCTTCGTCTGGTCTAATGCCCATGTCACGTGGATTCGACGAGGCCTGTGTCTGGTCTAACGCCCATGTCATGTGAATTCAACCAGGCCTGTATCTGGTCTAACGCCCACGTCACATGGATTTGAACCTGGCTTGCAGTCTCACTTAGGCTGGGTTCACGGGTTAGGGCTGGTCCTGCTTGGATCCCTGCCCTGTGTGCAAAAGGAGGCCGTGCCTGTGAGAACAGAGGCCACTCAAGGGACTGGAGCCCCCAGTCTCAGGGTGGCGCTGCCCCTGGGGGAGCTTGCCAATGTCCAGGGAGGATTAGGCCGTCATCCCAGAGAATGACCAGGCTGAGGGCCACAGTGTCCAGTCCAAACCCTGACAGAAGCCATGAAGCTGGCCCAGCACTGCCTTGCTCCCAGCAAGAGGGGAGGCTCAGCTCGCACCAGAGCTGGCCCAAGAAGTCCTGCTGGGCAGGGAGCCCTGAGGTCATCCCTCCTGGGCAAGTGCAGGCTCCCAACAAGTTGCTTGGGCTCCTCATGCAGGGGGCTGCCTGCGGGCAGACTTCCTCGCTCAGGCCGAGGGTGTCCAGGAAGGACTGGGCTGGTGGGACGCTGTGGACACTGACGCTGAGCCCTGTGGACCCCGCCAGAGGGCAGGCTCACCACTGCGCCAGGTGGCAGGGGTCCCAGGAAAGCCACCGCCTGTGGGCTCTGGGCCACGAGGGACTCTAGAAGCCACACTGTTCCCCAAGTGACAAGCAGATGGTCACAACCAAGGAGTCAGCAGCCAGTGAGCTTCAGCCCACGTCAAGGCCCCACAGAACAGCCTGGACACGCAGGTCGGTATCGCCCCTGCCCCAGGCGAAAGCCAGGAGCCGTGTGGACATCAGCGTGGCCAAGGGCTACACGTGGCCCGTACCCAGCTCTCCTCCTGGCTGCTGGGAAGGTTCAGTGTGTATCCTTTTATTCTGAGAAACACCAGCAGACCTGCGCATGGCTTGTGACTAAGTAGCAAGAGTTTATGCTCAAAATAGATGCTGTTTACAATCTCCCCTCCCTCAGCTACCCTTGGAATCTCCCAGATGATTTCTTTATACAGGCTGATGTCTAACGCCATCTCTGCTGCCCCCGGGCCTGCTCCTCAGGGGGATGATGAGCTGGATGTCCTTCCCACTGATTAATAAGCTCCTGCATGGAGCAGATCCTGTGTCTCCCACAACCTTTTGCGTCTGCGGATGTGTGTGCCCTGCACATAATGATGGAGGATGGTAATCCACGCTGCACCACGGAGCTGCCAAGAGGAGCATGTCCCTGCTCAGGGCCCCCGGGCACCTAGAGGGGCAAGAAGGGGGTCGGGAGGTGTCACGAGAAGCAGACAGCAATCCACAATGGCATCCAGTCTCAGGAGAGATGGTCTGAAGCCATTTCTGGGGCGGGGTGTTTTCAGGAGCGAGGTCAGTGTGTCTAAAACCAGACCAGACCCACAGCTTTGCAGCTGCTCCAAGCCAAAGACGTGATTCTGTTCTCAGCAGAGCTTCAGGTGGCAGGGCTCCTCCCAGCGCCATGGTCACAGCAGACAAGGCCTTCCCTTGGAATATTTGTCCCAGGTGTCCTGTTCCCATGCCCGCCTGCTCGCTCACTGAGGGGCTGCAAAGAGAGTAAGGAATCCATGTTCTCGCTGTTGCCTGCTTGGAGCCCATGGAAGGAAACTCTAGGGTGTTCAGACCGGAGATGCAGGGACCCTCCTGTGGTATCCATGGCAACTCCTTAAGTGGACCATGCCGGCCCCATCACGGAGTGTGACGGGTGGCGGTCCGTATTCTTAGCTCCTCGGAATGTTGGCGGTTTCGCCGGCTGAGTCCGCAAGGCTTCAGGAGGAAAGTACTTCTGGAGAGAGTCCAGGAGAAGGGCGATGGGCTGGACGCCCCCGGGTTGGACTCCGTGGAGACAGGCGCTGGGGCTGGTGAAACGGACAGGTCGGTATCCCCGCCAAGCCGGCTGTGGACATCAGCGTGGCCAAGGGCTACACGTGGCCCTCAGCTCTCCTCCTGGCTGCTGGGAAGGTTCAGTGTGTATCCTTTTATTCTGAGAAACACCAGCAGACCTGCGCATGGCTTGTGACTAAGTAGCAAGAGTTTATGCTCAAAATAGATGCTGTTTACAATCTCCCCTCCCTCAGCTACCCTTGGAATCTCCCAGATGATTTCTTTATACAGGCTGATGTCTAACGCCATCTCTGCTGCCCCCGGGCCTGCTCCTCAGGGGGATGATGAGCTGGATGTCCTTCCCACTGATTAATAAGCTCCTGCATGGAGCAGATCCTGTGTCTCCCACAACCTTTTGCGTCTGCGGATGTGTGTGCCCTGCACATAATGATGGAGGATGGTAATCCACGCTGCACCACGGAGCTGCCAAGAGGAGCATGTCCCTGCTCAGGGCCCCCCGGCACCTAGAGGGGCAAGAAGGGGTCGGGAGGTGTCACGAGAAGCAGACAGCAATCCACAATGGCATCCAGTCTCAGGAGAGATGGTCTGAAGCCATTTCTGGGGCGGGGTGTTTTCAGGAGCGAGGTCAGTGTGTCTAAAACCAGACCAGACCCACAGCTTTGCAGCTGCTCCAAGCCAAAGACGTGATTCTGTTCTCAGCAGAGCTTCAGGTGGCAGGGCTCCTCCCAGCGCCATGGTCACAGCAGACAAGGCCTTCCCTTGGAATATTTGTCCCAGGTGTCCTGTTCCCATGCCCGCCTGCTCGCTCACTGAGGGGCTGCAAAGAGAGTAAGGAATCCATGTTCTCGCTGTTGCCTGCTTGGAGCCCATGGAAGGAAACTCTAGGGTGTTCAGACCGGAGATGCAGGGACCCTCCTGTGGTATCCATGGCAACTCCTTAAGTGGACCATGCCGGCCCCATCACGGAGTGTGACGGGTGGCGGTCCGTATTCTTAGCTCCTCGGAATGTTGGCGGTTTCGCCGGCTGAGTCCGCAAGGCTTCAGGAGGAAAGTACTTCTGGAGAGAGTCCAGGAGAAGGGCGATGGGCTGGACGCCCCCGGGTTGGACTCCGTGGAGACAGGCGCTGGGGCTGGTGAAACGGACCCCACCACGCCCCCGGCTGTTGCTCTGATCTGAACTCGTGATAAATACATAATAAAGGTTATTAAAATTAAACCTGTTAGTACATTGAATTAAGAGGGCCAGGAAAATTTCTTTAAAACTGGATTACTGTGCCACTTTCTTTTAGACTAAAGCTAGCAGTTCTGGGAGATTTTGAATGAATCCTTTAAAGAACTGTTAAATCCCAGTTTAGCATCTTAGGGATTAGAAACATTCGGTTGTAATATAAGGTACCAATTCTTCATTAATGTTTCAAGAATCATAAGCAATTGGCATCAAATGTATTTATCCTTCTTGTAATCTGTGCTCTAGGTTCAAAACTGGCCAAATTCATACTGACTAGAATATAGCCTTCCTAAGGACAAGAAGCTTACTTGAGTCATTCTTACTCAGACATGTAGCCTCAGTTCCTAAAACAGTGCTTAATACCTAATAACTACTCATTGGGTATTATTGAGCAGGTAAATATACACAACCCATCACACACACAAACACGCCCAATGTGACTTGCCTTTTAACACCTGGGAGTTCAGGGAGTGAATGCAATCTCTAATCTATTTTGTGTAGATTTTTATAAATACATGTGGCTCTTTGACTTCACTCTAAAATGTATTCTAAATGAATGTAAGTATCAAGTAATTCGCGGAGATCAGAAGGCACAATCTTACACTGGTTTAAATGTACCCCCAACACCAGGAAACCCCTGGAAGGACATACACCTGAGGGGTGGAGGGGTGCTGGCAGGTTGGATGGAGTCCTCTTGCTCCAATTCTGCATGTTCATGTTTGTGATTGTGTGGCAGTGTGTATTTTGTGATTTGTGGCAGTGTGTATTTTGTGATTGTGTGGCAGTGTGTATTTTGTGATTGTGTGGCAGTGTGTATTTTGTGATTTGTGGCAGTGTGTATTTTGTGATTGTGTGGCAGTGTGTATTTTGTGATTGTGTGGCAGTGTGTATTTTGTGATTGTGTGGCAGTGTGTATTTTGTGATTTGTGGCAGTGTGTATTTTGTGATTGTGTGGCGGTGTGTACTTTGTGATTGTGTAGCAGCCTGTGTGCTCTGCCTTTGTGCTGAGACACTGACTGAGTCTGATGAAGAAGCAGCTCGAGGCAGGCAGGCGTCCTCTCGGGTGGGCAGGCTGCTCCCGACGCTCTCAGCCGCCGGCCCTGGTTCTCTAGCAGACAGGAGAGGGACTCGGGCCCTCGAGCAGTTCTGGGAGATTTTGAATGAATCCTTTAAAGAACTGTTAAATCCCAGTTTAGCATCTTAGGGATTAGAAACATTCGGTTGTAATATAAGGTACCAATTCTTCATTAATGTTTCAAGAATCATAAGCAATTGGCATCAAATGTATTTATCCTTCTTGTAATCTGTGCTCTAGGTTCAAAACTGGCCAAATTCATACTGACTAGAATATAGCCTTCCTAAGGACAAGAAGCTTACTTGAGTCATTCTTACTCAGACATGTAGCCTCAGTTCCTAAAACAGTGCTTAATACCTAATAACTACTCATTGGGTATTATTGAGCAGGTAAATATACACAACCCATCACACACACAAACACGCCCAATGTGACTTGCCTTTTAACACCTGGGAGTTCAGGGAGTGAATGCAATCTCTAATCTATTTTGTGTAGATTTTTATAAATACATGTGGCTCTTTGACTTCACTCTAAAATGTATTCTAAATGAATGTAAGTATCAAGTAATTCGCGGAGATCAGAAGGCACAATCTTACACTGGTTTAAATGTACCCCCAACACCAGGAAACCCCTGGAAGGACATACACCTGAGGGGTGGAGGGGTGCTGGCAGGTTGGATGGAGTCCTCTTGCTCCAATTCTGCATGTTCATGTTTGTGATTGTGTGGCAGTGTGTATTTTGTGATTTGTGGCAGTGTGTATTTTGTGATTGTGTGGCAGTGTGTATTTTGTGATTGTGTGGCAGTGTGTATTTTGTGATTTGTGGCAGTGTGTATTTTGTGATTGTGTGGCAGTGTGTATTTTGTGATTGTGTGGCAGTGTGTATTTTGTGATTGTGTGGCAGTGTGTATTTTGTGATTTGTGGCAGTGTGTATTTTGTGATTGTGTGGCGGTGTGTACTTTGTGATTGTGTAGCAGCCTGTGTGCTCTGCCTTTGTGCTGAGACACTGACTGAGTCTGATGAAGAAGCAGCTCGAGGCAGGCAGGCGTCCTCTCGGGTGGGCAGGCTGCTCCCGACGCTCTCAGCCGCCGGCCCTGGTTCTCTAGCAGACAGGAGAGGGACTCGGGCCCTCGAGCTCAGAGGGGAGGCCTCGGCCAGCGCCGTGGTGCCCGGATGCCCTCAAGGGCGCCTGGAGGCTCGTGGAGGCTGTGCACACCCCTCTGGGCGCAGCCTTTCCCGGGAGGCAGCTCCCAGGGCCTCCTCCAGGGTGTCTTCCGGCCGCTCCCCGGACGTGGACCGGCTCCAGCCCCTCGCGGCCTCTGCTCACAGTGACAGCGCCTCCCGCTCCCTTCAGTCCGTCGCTGGGCCTCCCGCCCACTCTGTTAACTACGCCGGGGGAGGGGGCTGGGGGGTGAAGGAAGGGGGCGCGGAGGGGACGGGGGTCACGGCAGGAGGAGCAAGGAGGCACCTGGGCGCAGAGCTGAGGCGTCTGGGCCAGAGACACAGGAGCGGCCGGGGCGACCGGCGGCCTGCCTGGCCAGGGACCCGTTCCAGGAGCGAGGCTGCCCATCAGGGGCTGAGCAGGGCCCAGACGGGGAGCCTGGGCAACGCGCCCCTGCGCTGCCCTGAGCCCTGGTCTCGCCTCGTGCAGCTCTGTCCGCTGGGGCGTCCCAGCGAGGAAAGGCGCCCGCGCCGTCCCTGCCCGGAAGGACAGCTGGCCGCTGCCGGACAGGGCTTCCCAGAGGACGCGTCCTCCTTGGCCTGGTGGCTGAGCGGGGCCCAGCGCTGGACGCACGGCCCGTCAGGAGCGCGGCCGGAGGGCAGGAGGTGGCAGAGCCGGGGCCGGGGTGCTCTGGCTGTCCTGATGGAGGAAACCACTCCCTCCAAGGAGCCCCGCCCGGAGGACGCTGACTGTCTAGGGCGGACAGACACACGGCACACGGAGGGTCAGCGGCTGCACCCGGGGGCGGGCGTCGGCAGGCAGGGCGCGCGGTCCCCGTCTTCCCTCGTGTGGTGACACTGAGCCCGAGATGAGGCCCAGGGAGCACGCCGCCCCGGGCAGCACCTGCCACCGAGCAGGGGTCCTGAGCTCAGGACATGCCCGCCACCAGAACTGTGTCCCCCCAAGGACGACGCCGTCCGCATGCAGGGGCAGCCACAGGACAGGGGACACCTCAGGCGCGTGAGCGTCCAGGCTGCAGGGGGCGCGGCGGCCCCTGGCAGGGCTAACGGTGGTGCCTCGCTAGATAAGGAGAGGCCTCCCCCAGACTCCGGGGCCTTCCCGCACCCCTAGGCCCTGGGGCCGGAGCGGCTCTCCTCTCTGCTCCCAGCCACTCCTGAGACCCCCGCAGCTGGGGCCTCACGCCACCTCGCCTGCACGCACGGTGGAAAGGGACCAGCCAGCAGGACCTCAGATCCCTGGCACACGCGGGTGATGGGCCCGGGAGCAAAGCAGGGAGGGGAGGGCAGCTTTTGAGAACCACGTGGGGCTCCCGTTTAAATCCTAGGGTCTTGGCTGAAAACTAAATTCGAGGGACTTAGAGAAAGCATGACGACGCAGAGTCCTGGCTGAACAGGGACGAAGCCCCTGAGTTTGAATCCGGGCACCGAACAGCTGTGTGACCTGGGCCGGCGGCCGCCTCCTCCAGGCAGCAGCCGGCTCAGCAAGGCCGTGAGGGCGGAGCCCCGGGCCACAGGCTCGCGGGGGTGAAGACGCGCGCGGAAGTGCAGAGGACACGCCGGGCACACCCCATACGCAGCAAGCATTAGTCACAGAGCGTTCTCCCCAGGAAACCTGGTCACTCATGCCGCACCAAGACGCCAAGTCCCCAGCCCTCCGAGTCCCGCTGGGGGCCCGGCCCAGCGTGTTAGCAAACCACGCGGCCACGCAGGCGTCATGTGAGGCTTGCTGGATTCTGTTCTGTGGCAGAGCTTACCACTGAATGTGGGAACCTAGAGGCCACGGCTGCCCGAAGGGAATCTCCCCCTTCCCCGAAGGGGCTCCCAGTTCCGCTCGCCAGCGCGGGGTTTCCAGGAAGCTCCCTCTGAGGCCCGGCGCCCCGCGCCTCACACTCCTGGATCACCCGTCAGTGCGCTGGGTCCCGACAGAGTGACGCGCAAGGACGGCTTCACGGCTCCCCCCAGACTCAGAGAGGAGCAGGAAGTCATTTCTTCATACAAAATTCTCGTCTTTCTTGAGCTCCTTTCTGTAGCTCGGGCATCGTGCTGGGTGCAGGTAACGTAGACAAAGGTGGAGGCCGTCCGCCGGGTGCTCCTGCAGGCAAAGGAGAGGCGGGTGAGCGGGGTCACGGGCATCGGACCGGCGGGCAGGGAGAGGGCCCCGGCCGGGAGCCCGCGCCCAGGGTGGTGGGCAGGGAGAGGGCCCGGCCAGGAGCCCGCGCCCAGGGTGGCGGGCAGGAGCGTCTTCCCGGAGGAAAGTGTTGCAAAGGCTCAGGCGAGGGAGAATCTGGGCAACTCTGCCAGGCTGAAGGCAGCTTTGAGGGGAGTGTGGAGGGGCGGCGGAGGGTGGGCAGCCTCCCTGGGCCTCAGCTAGGCCAGGGCCACGGAGACACGGGCTGAGGAGAGACCCGTCGGGCTTGTGTCACCAGGCCCCCTCTGATGGGCGCATGGCCGAGCCGGGAGAGGCGGCAGGTGGGAGGGGGCCGGGGGTGCGGCAGGAGGAGGCGGGACCTTTGAGGTCCAGGTGGCAGGGGCCGCCGCGGGAAGAGCGGCCTGCTCCTCAGCAGCGGTGCCCCGGGACCTCCAGTGGACGTGGCGCCTGCGTGGCCACAGGTGCCATTCGATCAAGGGACACCTGGCCTCCCTGAGTGAAGACCCGCTCTCCCTCTGGGCTTGCCTGCCTCTGATCGCACAGGAAGGCCCCTGGGCCTGAGGCCTGGGTCTCGAGCTGCCTCTGCTTTGGGGTCCTTGTGTGTGACCGTGACCATCCCTCATCTGGGCGTTCAGCCCTCGGTCTCCTCAGCCTCCTCGGGCATGTCAGGGCTCCTTGGACGTGCTCTGCACGAAGACCTGGTTCACCCCAAGCAAGGAGAGGGTCACGGCCAGCACACGCCCTGGGCAGGCGGGCCTGGGGCCTGTGCTCTGCCCCGCTGTGGCCCTGGAGAAGCAGCCCCGAGGGAGAACGTGCCAGGAACCGGGGCTTTCCTCTTGGACCTCGAGGAAGTGGGCGACGGCAGTGTCTTCAGCCACAGAGGCCGTTGGTTTTCCAGGAGGGACCAGGGTGCTCGGTGCTCAGGAAGGAAGGCGGGCGCACAGGCGAGCCCCGGAGGCCCCTTCTCCTCCTCACGCGGGTGCCAGCTCCACCAGCCTCCCCTCACGCCACCTCCTCTCCCCGAACCGCTGCGGTCCCGCTGCCCCCTGGTCAAATCCAGACCTGGCCGGTGCGCCTCTCTGAGCTCGATGGAGGCGCCTGGTCCGGATAAAAGGCCGCTGCTAACAGGCACTGCGGGCGTGCGGAGCTCTGTCGGGAGCCCGTGACGGCTCGCAGCCCATCCGCTGTCGTGAGAGTTCTCTCAGCCCTGCTCACTGACGACGGCAGCTGCCCCTGGACAGAGCTGGGCCTGTCCCTCCTCCTCTCCAGCAGGTCCGGCCTCATCTGTGAGGCTCGGGGGACGGACGGCGGCCCACGCAGCCCCAGAGCCTGAGCCCTGGCCACCGAGGCCGCCGCCTTCCCCGGATGCCCCGTGGGAAGGTCAAGGGAGAAGCGAGGCCTGCAGAGGTGAAGCCACGTCGCGGACGCAGGGCGCCGACCCCGTCTCACAGGGCGGGCGCCGTCAGGGCTGGCGGTCCTCCCTCCTCCCAGGCCCCTCCTCTGTCCACCGACCCGCAGGGCACCCAGCCGCTCCCCGCACGCCCGCCCACGCGTCAGGGCAGGCTCCAGGAGCGGGTCTGCTGCAGACCCCAGAGGGGAGCTTCCCGCCTCCGAGCCCACGTCCGGCGGAGGGAGGGTGCGCCAGTTGGCTCGGACGGGGCCCAGGGAGGGAGATGGGCTGGGGCTCCTCTGGCTCAGGTGGCAGCCTGAGCGGTGACGCCCCTCCAGGGGACCGGAAGGCTCAGAAGTAAGAGGACACAGCCATCCTCTGCCGCCTGCCTGCCTGCCCGCCTTTGGCTCCCTTCGGCGGACTTCCTCCCCTCTCACCATCTTCTCGAAGGGCAGAGGCACAGGCTCCGAGCCCCGTGGTGGCTGGAGGCGCCCAAGAAATGCGCAGGTGCTGCTTGGAGGCTGTAAGTCTGGCCCCGCGCCGGCGTCCTCCCGGAGCTGCGGTGCGCATGGGCACAGACGCGGCAGGGCCCGGGGTGTGGGGCAAGTGTCCGCCTCCACCTGCCGGAGCCCCTGGGCCAGGCGGCTGCAGGACAGAGGAGGCGGGCCTCCGTCGCCCGAGGGCCGGCCGCCCGTCCCCCGTCTCGGGCCCCTGTAGCGCCACCAGCCTCCCCTCACGCCACCTCCTCTCCCCGAACCGCTGCGGTCCCGCTGCCCCCTGGTCAAATCCAGACCTGGCCGGTGCGCCTCTCTGAGCTCGATGGAGGCGCCTGGTCCGGATAAAAGGCCGCTGCTAACAGGCACTGCGGGCGTGCGGAGCTCTGTCGGGAGCCCGTGACGGCTCGCAGCCCATCCGCTGTCGTGAGAGTTCTCTCAGCCCTGCTCACTGACGACGGCAGCTGCCCCTGGACAGAGCTGGGCCTGTCCCTCCTCCTCTCCAGCAGGTCCGGCCTCATCTGTGAGGCTCGGGGGACGGACGGCGGCCCACGCAGCCCCAGAGCCTGAGCCCTGGCCACCGAGGCCGCCGCCTTCCCCGGATGCCCCGTGGGAAGGTCAAGGGAGAAGCGAGGCCTGCAGAGGTGAAGCCACGTCGCGGACGCAGGGCGCCGACCCCGTCTCACAGGGCGGGCGCCGTCAGGGCTGGCGGTCCTCCCTCCTCCCAGGCCCCTCCTCTGTCCACCGACCCGCAGGGCACCCAGCCGCTCCCCGCACGCCCGCCCACGCGTCAGGGCAGGCTCCAGGAGCGGGTCTGCTGCAGACCCCAGAGGGGAGCTTCCCGCCTCCGAGCCCACGTCCGGCGGAGGGAGGGTGCGCCAGTTGGCTCGGACGGGGCCCAGGGAGGGAGATGGGCTGGGGCTCCTCTGGCTCAGGTGGCAGCCTGAGCGGTGACGCCCCTCCAGGGGACCGGAAGGCTCAGAAGTAAGAGGACACAGCCATCCTCTGCCGCCTGCCTGCCTGCCCGCCTTTGGCTCCCTTCGGCGGACTTCCTCCCCTCTCACCATCTTCTCGAAGGGCAGAGGCACAGGCTCCGAGCCCCGTGGTGGCTGGAGGCGCCCAAGAAATGCGCAGGTGCTGCTTGGAGGCTGTAAGTCTGGCCCCGCGCCGGCGTCCTCCCGGAGCTGCGGTGCGCATGGGCACAGACGCGGCAGGGCCCGGGGTGTGGGGCAAGTGTCCGCCTCCACCTGCCGGAGCCCCTGGGCCAGGCGGCTGCAGGACAGAGGAGGGCGGGCCTCCGTCGCCCCGAGGCGCCCCGTCGCGTCTCGGGCCCCTTAGTCCACAAGTGAACCCCCGCAGGTCAGTCGCGCAGGCGCCGCTCTGTGGGCCCTGCAGCGAGTGCTGCCGGCTTAGCGGGGCTCGCTGAGTGAGCGTCTGGGTTCACCGGGAGCCGCATCGTACCAGCTCGCAGCTGAGAGGGGCGAGTGCACACGGACCAGCCCGGCACCGCCGGCCCCGGTGACCGTTCAGCGTCTGCGTAAACACCACAGCCTCGATCAGATGACGGGGCTGGTCATCAGCTGCCCGATTTGGATAAATTTCTGAGCCTCATTCTTCAGCTGAATGACGGGAATAAAAATAACAGTGGCCCCCGCCCGGCCGAGGCAGCCCGAGCAGGGCCTCCCCGCCAGCCCCGTGCCCTCCTCTCACGCTTCGCTTTCGGGAACTCGCTTGTTCTGAGATGTGGCAACAGCCCCCCCTTCACAGCCTGGACACCCAGTAAATATTTACAGAGCTGCCGAGAGGCACTCGCCTGGGTGCAGCTGGCCTGCTGAGGCGGACGAGGGAGCAGCCGTCTGGGAGGACGCCCTCCCCCGGGTGGGGCTGGGCCCCAGGCTCTGCACTCAGACTACTGGGCGTCCTGCTTATTCTCCACGAAGGAAACACTTCAGCCCAACAGAAGGCCGCCCCTCTTCAGCCCTTCGTCAGCAGGGGTGAGGGAGCAATGCCGGGAGCCCGGGCCTCTCCCCGCTCCCGCTCTGGGCTTCCTGAGTCACCCCCACCCCCGTGGCCCCAGGCTGCACGAGCTCTGAAGGTCTGTGTCCCGTGCAGAGGGGCCGGTGCCCCCTCCTCGTGGTGCTGGAGCCACAGCCGCCCCGAGGCTTCACCGAGAGTCGGAAGGGCGAGACCCCAGCCCCGCGCCCCGCTCTGCAGGTGGACACAGGCCTCCGGGGTGTGCAGCACCGACAGATGAAGGGCCCGGCCCAACAAGGAGTCAAAGGCAGAGGGTGCCCGCCGTCGAGGCGCGTGGCGGGGACCCATGTCACCGGGCGTCCTAGAGGAAGGCCACCAGGCCCACAGGTCAGTGGACAGAGACAGCCACCTCGAGCTGTCGTCCTCTGAGGGCCACGCCCAGCGGCTGAGACCTAAGGGGCCGCGGGAGGGAGTTCGGGGCTTGACCACACGGTGGGTGCTGATCAGGGCATCCAGCACCTCCAGGAGACCTGACACCTGGGGACAAGCGTGTGCTGACGGCTGCGTCTGTGGGCAGAAAGTGGCAGTTAGGAGCAGGTTTGCAGGGGTTCTGGGGGCAGGGGTCCCCCGGGCGCTGTCGACTCCTGCCCGGTACACGGCTCGCAGCTGAGAGGGCGAGTGCACACGGACCAGCCCGGCACCGCCGGCCCCGGTGACCGTTCAGCGTCTGCGTAAACACCACAGCCTCGATCAGATGACGGGGCTGGTCATCAGCTGCCCGATTTGGATAAATTTCTGAGCCTCATTCTTCAGCTGAATGACGGGAATAAAAATAACAGTGGCCCCCGCCCGGCCGAGGCAGCCCGAGCAGGGCCTCCCCGCCAGCCCCGTGCCCTCCTCTCACGCTTCGCTTTCGGGAACTCGCTTGTTCTGAGATGTGGCAACAGCCCCCCCTTCACAGCCTGGACACCCAGTAAATATTTACAGAGCTGCCGAGAGGCACTCGCCTGGGTGCAGCTGGCCTGCTGAGGCGGACGAGGGAGCAGCCGTCTGGGAGGACGCCCTCCCCGGGTGGGGCTGGGCCCCAGGCTCTGCACTCAGACTACTGGGCGTCCTGCTTATTCTCCACGAAGGAAACACTTCAGCCCAACAGAAGGCCGCCCCTCTTCAGCCCTTCGTCAGCAGGGGTGAGGGAGCAATGCCGGGAGCCCGGGCCTCTCCCCGCTCCCGCTCTGGGCTTCCTGAGTCACCCCCACCCCCGTGGCCCCAGGCTGCACGAGCTCTGAAGGTCTGTGTCCCGTGCAGAGGGGCCGGTGCCCCCTCCTCGTGGTGCTGGAGCCACAGCCGCCCCGAGGCTTCACCGAGAGTCGGAAGGGCGAGACCCCAGCCCCGCGCCCCGCTCTGCAGGTGGACACAGGCCTCCGGGGTGTGCAGCACCGACAGATGAAGGGCCCGGCCCAACAAGGAGTCAAAGGCAGAGGGTGCCCGCCGTCGAGGCGCGTGGCGGGGACCCATGTCACCGGGCGTCCTAGAGGAAGGCCACCAGGCCCACAGGTCAGTGGACAGAGACAGCCACCTCGAGCTGTCGTCCTCTGAGGGCCACGCCCAGCGGCTGAGACCTAAGGGGCCGCGGGAGGGAGTTCGGGGCTTGACCACACGGTGGGTGCTGATCAGGGCATCCAGCACCTCCAGGAGACCTGACACCTGGGGACAAGCGTGTGCTGACGGCTGCGTCTGTGGGCAGAAAGTGGCAGTTAGGAGCAGGTTTGCAGGGGTTCTGGGGGCAGGGGTCCCCCGGGCGCTGTCGACTCCTGCCCCGGTGAACACGGACCAGGGCCCCGTGCCCCCTGGCCTGCAGGCAAGACCAGGGAGGAAGCATCTTGCCCACCTGGTGGTCAAGGAAGGAGGAGCCAGAAGCAGGAGTGCCCACAGGGTGTGTGAGGACCAGACACCCGTCCTCCTCTGGCCTGCGCATCAGGCCTGGCCCACGGGGCGCCCACACCCTCGCTGGAGGCTGGGGAGGGAGACCCCCGCAGGACCGGCCCGCAGCGACGGCCGGCAGTTCCCAAGGCCCTGCCTCCTCAGGGAGCCCGGCTCTGCCAGCCAATGCCGGTCACCCCCGTGCTGCCCCATAGCCTCTCCCTGCCGGCAGCCGTGGCCGTGAGGGGGTGGAGACCCACCCAGAGGCCGTGTCCCAGCCTAGGCAGCAGGTGCCCGGGCGGCCTGGTCCCACCCTCTCCCGTCCTGTCCTCCAGGCTCACTGGACACTGGACCTCCGAGGCCCATCTGACCCCCGCGGCGCCTCCTGGTCCCCCGCGAGGCAGCTCGCCCTTCTCCTAGGCACCTCCTAGAGACAAGCAGGGGTCGCGGAGAAGACCAGAGTGAGGGAACCCCTCAACCCTCCCAGAAAGGAGCGCTGGCTGCAGGCGTGGTCAGCATGGCCTGGAGAGGCGGGAAGACCGTGATGGCAGAGGACTGCCGAGGCTCCCAGGCCAGCTCGAGCCAGGGGAGGTGCAGCGGCGACCCCAGCGTCGCTACACCACCGTCCATCACGACAGAATCTGCCTGTGGCTCCTCCCCTAGCCCCGGCGGGCTTCAGCAAATTCTGGGTAGGAGCGTGGGGTCTGGGGCCAAAGCATGCAGTGGAACCAGTCATCGGGTGATGAAACCTTGTCACCAGCCTCGACCAACCCCCACCCTCAGGCTCAGAGCCCTCGTGACCGCCTGCGCCCGCACAGTGGGGCCTGCTCTCCCTCCCGGAGCCTACCTGTGCCTCAGCGAGCCTTGCTTTGAGCTTAAACCTGAAGCGTTGCTTGCAATCCCTTTCTTACGGCCACAAGGACTGAGGTCTCTGGTCTGGGTTTGTCTGTAGATCTCCTTGGCTGAAGCTCCTCGACACAAGGCGCACTGGCCCGGGAACACAGCGCGGCGCCATGACTCGGAGGTGACAAGGTGCGTCCGTGCAGCCCCCTCGGGCGTTCACCCCCTGCGCGGTGGCGGCCCCGCCGTCGCCTCGTGCCCGCGCTCCTCCTCTGACTCGGGCAGGAGAAGGCCGTTGCCTTCTGACCCAAGAGCTGGTCCCTCTGCTCCTAGACCCTCTTCAACCTCTCTGCCTCCGCGGCCAGCAGCAGCACCGGACAAATGCGCCTCCTGACTTTGCTAAAGGGACACCACCCTTGTCGAGCCAGTCTCTGGCAGAACTCCTTGAACTAGGTGATTAAAAAGGTTCTGTCTGTAAACAAAAAAACTCTGTGAAAGTAAAAAGTCAAATAAAAAGTGAGAAGAAAAAAAAAGGTTCCGAACCTCCTTCCAACGTGATATGATGGGACCTCCAAATTCTTCCTAGGTTCCAGTGGCTGGAACCTAGTTCAATTATAGCATTCGGGCAAGCGTATTTTGCATTTCCTTTTTGGGGTTCTCTCTCTCTGAGTATCTGAAGGGGTTCCTCCTGCTGCCACATCGAGTTGGTAACCATTCAAGACGTTTAGTCTGTGATACGAGAGGGCTCCTGACAGAGCCGCATTCTCTGCCGGCAGGGCCCGACGGGCAGGGAACCATCCTTTCTGGTCAAGTTGTCCCCACCGGGGGTCCCCTCACCTTTTCCTTGTCGTCGCTGTTCCTCGACCAGGCCACCATCAAGGGCCACCCTGTAGAGGGCTGCCAGGAGAGGACCTCTGAAACGCTGCTCTCCAGTTGGGAACTGTAGCCAGGAGGCATCGGGAGCAGGGCCACAGTGCGGCATCGCGAGGCTGGGACGCTCCAGGTGAGGCTGGAAGGGAAAGGCTCGCCTCTCTCGGGCCCGAGGAGGAGATGCTGACGGTCAGCGATACTGGAAGCCAAAACGGCCCTGATCCCAGAGTTACGCATTCGCTCTTCTCAGTCAGCACCCCCTCCTCTGGCCTCCTGCCACCTGCCACCCCTGGGCTTCATCCTCAAGAACTGGTCAGGCTTTGATCCTATGACCCTAAAGGAAAGAGTGATCTCTTTCTGTAACGCCGCTGGGCTCCAGTGTAACTGGGGCGCCAGGGGAGTGGCCCTAGGTAGCAGCGATTGGGATGCCATCCTTCAGTGGACCTCTCCTGTAAGAGGCCAAGGGATGGAGGAAAGTCCCCTAAGTGCAGGCCTTGTTTCACCCTCGGAGAGAGACAGGCCCCGCCAGGCCTGTGAGACAGACCCTGCGGTGTGGATCCGGCGAGGCCTGTGCCCGTTCGCCAGGGGCGCCAGCTGAGGTAGAGGAAGGGGAGAGGCCTCCTAGAGAAGCCCTTCTGCCGCCAGGTGCTCCTCTGCCTCCTCACCCAGGGCAGCCAGAGCCAGACAGGCTCCCTGAGATCACGCCCACTAGCGGAAGCCCCCGCGGATCACAGAGCCCACGCATGCGCAGCCTTTGGCCTTGCTGAAGTGAAGCGAAGGTCGGTTGTGTCTGACTCTTTGCGACGCCATGGTCTGTAGCCTACTGTAGCCCCCCAGGCTCCTCTGTCCGTGGGACTCTCCGGGCAAGAACACTGGAGTGGGCGGCCACTGCCTCCTCCAGGGATCCTCCCGACACTGGGGCCGAGCCTGGGTCTCCAGCACTGCCGGCGGATTCTCACCCTCTGGGCCACCTGGACGCCTGTGACCTTGCTGGAGCGGAAGCAAACCAAACACCAGCATCGGCTCGGGCTCTTTTGTGGGAACGATTATTTTAAAGGATAAGGTCCTCACCCGATCTGCTCCAGACACCCGATGAGAGTGCCCACGGCTCACGCCGCGTCCAGCGCCCCCTGGGAGGCGCTCTTGGCGGCGGCCACTGGCTCTGTTTATGACCAAGACCAAGCGGAGGCGGCCACGGAGAGAGGAGAGACCGGAGGGCGCGCGGGCAGCCCGACGGGCTGTTAGCAGCCCTGCAAGGACAGAGCCCACCCGTGGAGGCCTAAGTCCTCCTCTAGAGGCCAAGCCCTCTGTCTGGGTTTGAAAAAGCCCGGCCACTGGGTGAAGGACTATCCAAATAGGGACAAACTTCCCCAGACCACTTGTCCAGAATGCAGGAAGACGTGCAACTGGGGAGCCAACTGCCACTGGGTCAAAGGACACAGGGACCCAGGACAACCCCTCTGATGGCCCTGGACGGACGGGAGCCTCCACTCTAGGTGTCTCCCCGTTTTAAAATCAGCACCCCTGGGCTGGAGCAAAGCGCTAACCTGCCAGGCGACCCTAACTCTCCTACGGGGCTCAAGAGCCGCCTCCTCTCTCTGGACTCCTCGCCCGAGTCCTGTCAAGTGACCAGTGTCTCTGCTCATTTCTTTACATTTACCCACTGTTCAAGTATGTCTTATAAAGTTTGTTTAGACATGACCTTTAATAAGACTCATGTGAGTTCCTCATTTAGTAAGTAATACGTATTTTCTTTGCATTCAATTAATAATGTAACAAAAACCCATGACTCATCACTACATTTAAGATCAATTATTGGACTGTAGTGAAGGCCTGGACGTGTAGTAAGATATGGAATCACTCTCTCGTCCTAAGCCTTCAAACCACGATTCTAAGCACAGACCTCTCCTCTCTGGCCGCGTCTTGTTCCCAGACGACGCAGGCCCGGGGCCCCTGGCAGTCCTCCACGGGGGACAGCGTGCTGCTGGCGCGAGCTCTGTGCCAACGAGCAGGGCAGAGTCAGCGCGAGGGTCCTGGCCTTCTGTCCCCGGGTCGGGAGGGAGCCCCGCTGGCTCCCCCGGCGCCCGGCACACTTGCTGTCCTGGGATTCTGGCAAATGGACGCCTCTCGTGCTCGTCCTGAGGTTCATTTCCAAAACTGCTACGGTTTTTAATTGCCTGTCAGCTGTTCTTATGCCTTCTAAATAGCCATTATCTATCTAAGTCAAATAATAGATGCCTGAGACTTCCCTGCTGGTCAGTGGTTAAGAATCCACCTGCAACGCCGGGCACAGGGTCAGTTCCCGGCCCGGGAAGACGCTACGTGGATGGAGCGGCTCCTCCCACGAGCTGCACCTCCAGAGCCCGAGAGCCCAGAGCCCGCGCTCTGCAGCAGGAGAAGCCTCTGTGCGGAGAGCCAGCCCCCACGCCGAGCACCCCGGCGCTGGAGAGAGCCCCAGGGGCCCAAGCTGCATAAATACATTTTAAAAATAATACGTGATTGTCATGTGCACACGTAAGCCATTACGCTTTGTGACCCCACGGACTGGAGCCGCCAGGACAACCCCTCTGATGGCCCTGGACGGACGGGAGCCTCCACTCTAGGTGTCTCCCCGTTTTAAAATCAGCACCCCTGGGCTGGAGCAAAGCGCTAACCTGCCAGGCGACCCTAACTCTCCTACGGGGCTCAAGAGCCGCCTCCTCTCTCTGGACTCCTCGCCCGAGTCCTGTCAAGTGACCAGTGTCTCTGCTCATTTCTTTACATTTACCCACTGTTCAAGTATGTCTTATAAAGTTTGTTTAGACATGACCTTTAATAAGACTCATGTGAGTTCCTCATTTAGTAAGTAATACGTATTTTCTTTGCATTCAATTAATAATGTAACAAAAACCCATGACTCATCACTACATTTAAGATCAATTATTGGACTGTAGTGAAGGCCTGGACGTGTAGTAAGATATGGAATCACTCTCTCGTCCTAAGCCTTCAAACTACGATTCTAAGCACAGACCTCTCCTCTCTGGCCGCGTCTTGTTCCCAGACGACGCAGGCCCGGGGCCCCTGGCAGTCCTCCACGGGGGACAGCGTGCTGCTGGCGCGAGCTCTGTGCCAACGAGCAGGGCAGAGTCAGCGCGAGGGTCCTGGCCTTCTGTCCCCGGGTCGGGAGGGAGCCCCGCTGGCTCCCCCGGCGCCCGGCACACTTGCTGTCCTGGGATTCTGGCAAATGGACGCCTCTCGTGCTCGTCCTGAGGTTCATTTCCAAAACTGCTACGGTTTTTAATTGCCTGTCAGCTGTTCTTATGCCTTCTAAATAGCCATTATCTATCTAAGTCAAATAATAGATGCCTGAGACTTCCCTGCTGGTCAGTGGTTAAGAATCCACCTGCAACGCCGGGCACAGGGTCAGTTCCCGGCCCGGGAAGACGCTACGTGGATGGAGCGGCTCCTCCCACGAGCTGCACCTCCAGAGCCCGAGAGCCCAGAGCCCGCGCTCTGCAGCAGGAGAAGCCTCTGTGCGGAGAGCCAGCCCCCACGCCGAGCACCCCGGCGCTGGAGAGAGCCCCAGGGGAGCCCAAGCTGCATAAATACATTTTTAAAAATAATACGTGATTGTCATGTGCACACGTGCTAAGTCGCTTCAGCTGTGTCCGACGCTTTGTGACCCCACGGACTGGAGCCGCCAGGCTGCTCCGCCGCGGGATTCTTCAGCAAGAATACTGGCGCGGCTTGCCGTGCCGTCCTCCCGGGGATCGTCCCCACTCAGGGACCAAACCTGTGCCTCTTACATCTCTCGCATTGACAGGCCACCAGGGATGCCCATGGTTGTCTTGGAAACTCTCTAAAACCGAGTAAAAGTGAAAATGACCCTGTGGTGATGGTGGTCCCTGCATGGAACCCTCTAAGTGACCAGCCCCCAGTCAGCTGACCCTCAGTCCCTCCGCAGCTGGAGGCTCTCCGACGGGCCTCTGCGAAAATGAAGCCATATTTTTAAGTGGTTATTTCTCGTCTTCCGGGAGGCGTGTGTCACAGCCGTCTGTGCCTTCCTGAGCACCATGAGCAGGCCACGTCCGTCGGCTCCTGGTCTCCTGGGGCCACACGTGTCCATGCGGAGGCTCAGAGCCCAGACCCGGGGTGCGGCACCCGGCGCCGTGCGCGTGGAGCAGGGGTACCCGCCGCCGGGCTCTCGGCCCTCGCCTCCCCGCAGAGCCCCACATGGCCACGCCCTCGGCCCCCTCTCAGCCCCTCCCTCCCACTGGGTTGGCAGGATGGACCCCTCAGCCCCTGGGTCAGGCGGCCCCCCGGGGTCAGGTCCTTGGCCTCCGGCCCTGCCGAGGGCACCTTCCGGCGGAAGCGTCTGCGGCTGCGCGGCTCTCCTCCGCTCCTGCTCCGTCCCGCTCCCCGGGGGCAGTGCCGCCAGGGCTGCGATTCCTGTCACTGCCGATCCTCCGAAGCTTCCCAGCCTCCTGATGTTTCAGCGCATAAGACATATGGGACGTCTTACTTATCTTAGCCAAATATTTCAGCTAAAATGTTCCATTCCAAAAACATGACCCGGAGTTTGGCACCTTCCTGGCGGCGTGAAACAGCTGGTTCCCTCGACAGCTACCAAGAAGCTGCTTCCTGCCACTTTGTCGCTGTTAGGAGGCGACAAATGGTCCCTGCCTGTCCTGGTGTGAACTGAGCGAGCCACTGCGGAGGACGGACGGCCCACGGGGGCTCCCCTTGGGCCACCCCGTGTCCTGCCTCCCAGAGCCGATGCCGCCGGAACTCTCCCGGGCCAGGCGGGTGCACGGCCCCCAGCAGAGAGGCGAGGGCCCGCTGCTGCCCTCGAGGCCTTTGCTGCAGGGAGCGGGGCTCTGTGTCCAGGAAGAAAGGAGCCGGCAGGGGTCCTCGTGGGTGTCCTGGGACGGGCAGGGGCCGCCGCCTAAGGCAGGTGGAGGTAACCTCCCAAAGCCCCTGATGCACTCACAGGGGGGCTGGGGCAGCGGACCAGTCGCCAGTGATGAGCTGGAGACAGTGCAGCGGGGGCGCGGGGCGGTGGGCTGGGATGGGCCGAGGGTGGCAGTGAGAGGGAGGAGACACAGGAGCGCGAGCTTCCCAGAGGCCCCGGGGAGAGCCCCTTCACTGGGGGTGGGGCAGCGGGCAGGGCCTGTGCACGCAGCCACGGCACCTGGCTCCGGAGACCGGTGGGCTCAGAGAGGACAGGGCCTGGTGGTGAGGGGAGCTGGCCGGGGTGACGGCCGCAGGCGTGCGGACTGGGAGGGCTACCGCTCCCATGGCCCCGTGCTCGCGGGCGAGGCAGGGTCGCCGTCTCCAGCACCGGGGGCCGCTGGTCGTCTCAGCCCAGAAATGGTGCAAATCACCAGCTTGACGTGTCGCACTTTAATTCTTTCGTGAGTTTTCTCGAAGGGCCACGGCTCATTTCACAAGACAAGCGTTTGCTGCTTCGAATCATCTTGGGAGAGCTCTAGAGACAGGGCGCTCCGTGCCCCCGCCAAGGCGAGACGCGGGCGCCTGCCTGGAGAGCTCCCCACCCTGCCCGTGAACAACTGGACCAGGCTGGTGACAGCGCATAAGACATATGGGACGCTTACTTATCTTAGCTAAATATTTCAGCTAAAATGTTCCATTCCAAAAACATGACCCGGAGTTTGGCACCTTCCTGGCGGCGTGAAACAGCTGGTTCCCTCGACAGCTACCAAGAAGCTGCTTCCTGCCACTTTGTCGCTGTTAGGAGGCGACAAATGGTCCCTGCCTGTCCTGGTGTGAACTGAGCGAGCCACTGCGGAGGACGGACGGCCCACGGGGGCTCCCCTTGGGCCACCCCGTGTCCTGCCTCCCAGAGCCGATGCCGCCGGAACTCTCCCGGGCCAGGCGGGTGCACGGCCCCCAGCAGAGAGGCGAGGGCCCGCTGCTGCCCTCGAGGCCTTTGCTGCAGGGAGCGGGGCTCTGTGTCCAGGAAGAAAGGAGCCGGCAGGGGTCCTCGTGGGTGTCCTGGGACGGGCAGGGGCCGCCGCCTAAGGCAGGTGGAGGTAACCTCCCAAAGCCCCTGATGCACTCACAGGGGGGCTGGGGCAGCGGACCAGTCGCCAGTGATGAGCTGGAGACAGTGCAGCGGGGGCGCGGGGCGGTGGGCTGGGATGGGCCGAGGGTGGCAGTGAGAGGGAGGAGACACAGGAGCGCGAGCTTCCCAGAGGCCCCGGGGAGAGCCCCTTCACTGGGGGTGGGGCAGCGGGCAGGGCCTGTGCACGCAGCCACGGCACCTGGCTCCGGAGACCGGTGGGCTCAGAGAGGACAGGGCCTGGTGGTGAGGGGAGCTGGCCGGGGTGACGGCCGCAGGCGTGCGGACTGGGAGGGCTCCCGCCCCCAGGGCCCCGTGCTCGCGGGCGAGGCAGGGTCGCCGTCTCCAGCACCGGGGGCCGCTGGTCGTCTCAGCCCAGAAATGGTGCAAATCACCAGCTTGACGTGTCGCACTTTAATTCTTTCGTGAGTTTTCTCGAAGGGCCACGGCTCATTTCACAAGACAAGCGTTTGCTGCTTCGAATCATCTTGGGAGAGCTCTAGAGACAGGGCGCTCCGTGCCCCCGCCAAGGCGAGACGCGGGCGCCTGCCTGGAGAGCTCCCCACCCTGCCCGTGAACAACTGGACCAGGCTGGTGACAGCCACGCTCATGTCGGCAAATGTGGTCTTTGATGCCTCAAGTTAACCTTGAAAAGGTGCCGTGAGTTACTTCCTGTTGTTGCCCAAGACAGGGTGTGTGGGGTGGGGGGGTCCACTTCCGTCCCCTTCCAGGTGATGCGCTGAGGGCTTTGAGTGATGTCGGACACGTTGTTTCTCTAAACTTTTATTCTGAACTGACTTTTGACTCGCAGAGCGTCTCCCGGGTGTGAGCAGCTTCCCCAACCAGAGGCGGCCCCGGATCAGGAAGCAGGCGCCTGGCTGCCCGCGAAGGCCCCCGTTCTGCCGAGGCCCCCACCACGCCTGCCCCTGGGCTGGCTTTTCCTCGCACCACCTGGCCTTTCTGGAGAGCGGAATGATGTGTTTCCTCGAGGCCCCCTCAGCCGGGGTCTGTCTGCTGTTTTCTCACGATCGGCCTTCCTTGTCTCCTTCTCTCGTGCACATCAAGGAGCCAGGCCTCCGCGGGCTCGTCTCCGTGACACGGTCTGTCCTGAAGGCTGTTCCCTCCAGGCTTCTCCGTGTGAGGCTGCAGGGCAGGTTCCCCAAGCGTGTTTGCTGGCGAACCACCTGCCAGGTTCATCCACACTGAGTGTAAAACCTGAAGGTAAACTCCACCTCTGGGAGTGGGCGTCCTCAGGAACTACAAGCTACTGAGCCTGGAAGGCGGGGACGGGGTGACTGGACACCCCGAGCCCTCAGGTCCTGGTCGTGTGTGTAGAGTGACCACCTGCAGTCAGGAGTGTCCCCTGGATCTTTTTCAAGCACAACATCAATAAATAAATAGGTTAAAATGTTGGTCAAATCAGGGGGCCCAGAGTGGGACCTTGGGGGGAGCTTGTGCAGAAAGAGTCACCCTGGGGGACGGGTGCGCCGGAGGGGCTGCCCTTCCAGGAGGAAGACGCGGAGCAGAGGCTCCTCGGGGTGGACTTGCCGGAGCGGCCGCTCCAGAAGACGGAAGAGGGGCGCCGTCACAGGGCGGCGGGTGGAGCCGGCCAGCCCCGCTCCGGCCCCCTGCTGCCCAGAAGCAGCCTGTGCCACCCACAGACGGGGCGGGGCGGGGCAGGTTTCCACACGTGCGGAGCGGGACTCCCAGCTACGCTGCCCTGGGCACTGCCAGGGGGCCGGCTCAGGGACCATGGACCCGCTCAGGGGCCACGTGAGCAAGGAGCCCAGGTCCTCTGCGCCTCTCCACTCAGCTTCGCAACAGCCCACGCTGGCGCTGTGTTAGCTGCTTTCCTCTTCCAAATTTGGTATTTAAAAACTTCAGTCACTTTCTCAAGTCCACATACTTTCAATAAGCAGAACTGGGATTTCAGCCCAGAGAGACCGGCTCCCCCGAGAAGCACCGGGCCGGCGGGTGCACATCGCGTGCGCTGACCTGGGCTGAGTCCCTGTCCACCAGCTCTGAGAGCTCGCGCCCAGTGCGCGGCTTTGCCTGCAGCCGCATTAGGCTGCACATAATCAGCCGAGAAATTTTGACGAAACACTTCCCTTTGCATCGTTTGTGGATTTCCGACGTCACTCGCACGCCTGAAGATCGCCTTGGCTCAGGGCAGGCTGCCTCGCTGTGGCCGAGGCAGCGCCTTGCTGGTGGGGAGGGGGCGAGCCAGGCCCCCTCGGCCCCCCAGCCCCAGGCCTGCGCGGTGCGAGCCGTGTGGTGCTGCTGGGCAATGAGGTCACGAGGAGGCCCTGACAGCGGACACCCTGCCCGCTCCCTCTCCCCACCGCCACGTGAGGACGGCCTCGCCGGACACGGAGGCCCCCCTGACCACGGCCACCCTGCCTGCACAGCCCTGGGAGCCGGCATCTGCCAGGACGACCTCGACTCACCGCGGGGTGAGCCCCGGGAGCCGGCGTCTGGAGGGACCAGGGCCCTCCGGGCCTGGGATGTGCCGCCACGGCACCGTGGAGACTGAGGCGTGATCTGCTCGGAAGCTCCCAGCAGGTGGAACCTCAGCTTTCACTGTGCCCTGTCTGCCCACACGCCTTCGAGCAGGCCGCCAGTCCTCCAGGCCGTTGAGAAGGTGTCAGCAGCAAGCCGAGGAGTGAGGCCGGCGGGCTCCTCTCAGCCGCGGCCACTGCCCCCCAGTCTGTCGGCCGCCAGGGTGTCCTCGGGCTCCGTCTGCCCGCGCCCCTCCCCACCTCGCCGGCGCGAGTCGGGGCAGCCACTCCGCACTCGCCGCCCGTCCCCTCGCGCGGGTGCAGAGGCAGGTGCGGACGGCCCTCGGGGAAGCCAGAGGGAGGCCTCCCGGCCACGGGTCCCGTCAGCGGCCTCGCCTCGGGCCGGGCGGCTTGCATGGTGATGGCAGCACCCCACGTGGACGAGACCCAGGGGCCCGCCTGGCCCTGCGACAGGAGCGGGTTCCGAGGACCTGCGTCTCCAGGAAGCCACCCCAGGACTGTCCCCTGGAGTCAGGGGCCGTGCCCCTGCCCCGCAGCACTGGGGAGAGGCTCTGAGGACGGCTTCACGCTGCACCTGGTGCCCAAGACGCCCCCGAAACATCAGCGTTGTCTCCCCAGAAAGCAGTGATGAGCGAACGCTGCCCCCGCCCCGAGGCGCCCCGGGAGGGAGGCCCTCACGCCGGGCTGCGGGGCCCGGGAGGCGGGGAGCGGGAGAGTCCGGTGAGAAGAAGGCACAGCGGGCGAGAGGCTCGGCCGGGACCTGCCTCCGCGCCGTGCGGAGGCGCAGCTGCTGCGGGCGCGGGGCTGCAGGTGCGGAGAGCTTCTGGGCTGGAGCCACAGCAGCAGCGATGCGGCCGGATGTCTTCAGGAAAGAGGGGCGCTGGCTTCAGGCCTGTTCACGGCGCGAGGCCTCGGAGGTAAGGGACACGTTTCTGGGAGGAGAAAGGAGTGAGACGTGGGGGAGACCAGGCATAAAGGGGCCCGTGAGGCTGGGGTGTCGGCTTCGTCTGCGGACATGGGTGCTGAGGTCAGGTGGGGTGAGGTGAGGTGAGGTCGGGGTGAGGTGGGGCGAGGGGAGTGCGGGTGAGGGGAAGCTGACGCGCGGCTGGCGGCGGGGGCTCAGCGAGCTGCAGCTGAGGGGAGGGGACCCCGGCACGAACACGCAGCAGCGCCTCTTCAGCGGGCGCAGCACGGCGCCGTGCCGCGGCTGGAGCCAGGAGACCTGCAGAGAAGTCCGGGCTCAGCCAGGACGGTCCAGCCTCAGCCCCCAGGGAGAAGTGCAGGCTGAACAAGAGCTCCGGGGCCCGGCCCGGCTGGCCCCTTTCCCTACAGGTCCCCTGGCGGCCCCCGCGGGGTCCTGAAGGGCCCCACGGTCTAAAACATGAGGAAGGCCGTGTGGACGACGGACCTGCCAGGCAGCACAGAGGAGAAGCCGATCCACAGTAACAAGTGCAAGTCAGCCAGGCGGGGAAAGCCGGTGTCAAATCAGATCTATTTATCAGCAGGTGAAAATGTGCAAAACTGAGTTGAGCCCAAATACCGGGGACCAAGAAAAAACTGTCACAGTGTTCCGAGGGGTGAGTGCGGGACGCCCTGCCGGCCGCTAGAGGACGTGGCTGGGGTCCTGCCTTGACGCCAGGGCCCCTCGGGAGACAGGGAGGTCACTTCTGGGAAGCGGGGGGCGGGGCCTGGCAGCGGGGCGGGCCAGCGAGCGGGACACGCCTGAGGCAAGGCCACGTGTGGCGTTTCTCTGGGTGGACGAGAGGAGAATTCTGAGCGGGAAGCCTGGCTACAGTTCCACAGATGATCCACAATGATATGCAAATCCTGGGCATTTCTAATTTGAGATCTTGCAGAAGTTACTATTACGGATACATGATTCACTGGTTCTGTCATGAAACTGTAACCATGTGTTTATTCATAATTGCTCCCCAGCCATCTCCAAGATTAGAGAAAAGCAATATCCTTTCCCATCTCAATTTTCTGATACAAGAGAAAGGGCCTGTAGTTGAAAGGCAGGTAGGGAGAGAAGGAAAGAAACAGGTCATGAACAAAAAGAAAAAGAAGGAAAAGGGAAACCAGTTTTTGAGTTTGCTGAAAACTATTGAAGTGACTCACTGGGAGAAATCTGAGACCGAAGATGCTGAGAAACATCCCGCAGGTCACGGATTAACAGTGGAGGAAGCGGAAGCTCTGCAGACCAGCACCAATGAAATCCTGGAATTTTGAGAAAGGATTTCCTGGAAGGAGGGCTGGATACTGGCATGGGGGTCATCTGGATATAGTTTACATTCCTCACATTAACCAATGTTGACTTCTAACTATTACAAAAGCACCCCACAGCCACTGCAGAAAAATAAAGAAGATACAGATCAGTAGTGGTGAGAATTAAAAACAGGTCCATAGCCCAACCGCTTGAAAGCAACCGTTGTAAACCTGTCGGCCTTTTCTGGGTGTCTGTCTTCCTCTGTCATCTTCGAGTGTCGCTGGGCCTGTGTGCAGTATTCTGAGGAGTGTCTGATCTGCAAGCAGAGTGGCCCATGTGGCATCGAGAACTGCTTGTCCTTCGCGACGCGGGAGTGGCAGCTTGGCCGATGCGCTGTGCCTACGGACCGGTCACGGCTCTGCAGGTGCAGTCACGCCTGCTGCGACCCACGAGACCGTGGCACAGGGCGGTTACGCGACTTGCCCACGGCCACACAGCCTTAAGTGGTGGGGCTGGAGCTCGAGCCCAGGAGGCCAGCTCCAGCCTCTGGGGTCTGGACACCTCCTCAGGCGGCTCAGCACGTAGTGGTGCTACCGTCCCTCATCATGTCAATGAGTCACAATGTATCTAACTACTTATTTTTCTTGTTTCAATTTTTCCCTGTTATAAAGCATAGTGCAAAGAGCATCTTGTAGCCAAGTGCTTGTCTAACAAGTAGGTGATCTCACCTCAACTCTAGCAGCTAACGCGCTGGGCAGGCCTGTACGCCCTGAGCACCTGGGCGTCGCGCTAACCAGCGGCCTCCCGGAGGGAGGGGCCCCTCCCCCCCAGCAGCAGCCGAGGTGCCCCACCTCAGGGGAGGACGTGGCCCATTCAGTTGACTGAAAACTTGTTCCTCCTCGAAATGTCCAGCCGTCTTGCAGACGGGCTTTCAAAGACAGCTCTGATCGTAAGTGTTTCTCAAAGTGTCTGCTAGAGATGCGGTGACTTTGCTCCGAGGTCTGATGACTTTACGCCAGTAAACCCGGACGCAGCTGCCACTCCGGCGGTCTGAGCTCAGCTGGCCACGCAGCCGGCAAGCACTCAGGACGGGGCCGGGAAGCTTGCCTTTCCTCGGCGGAGCTGCCGCGGAGCCTCGAGCTCTGTCGGGCGCCCCCAGGGCCACGTGTGTCCTCGCTGAGGGGAGAGCGGCCTGGCCTGCCGCGCTTCCAGGGAGCTGCAGAGCCAGGCCCTCAGGTCCCAGCAGCCGCCTGCCTGCCCGGCGCCCGTGCTCTGTCCTGGAAGCAGAACTCTTGAGAGAGGGGGAAGAGGGTCTTCAGACGGCTCCCACCTGACCGCCCGTCACAGAGGCCTCGCAGGAGGGCGGGCGTGAGGCGCAGAGGCCCTCGAGTTCACAAACCGCCGCTGAGACCCAGGGAGGGCGGCGGCCCCCTCTTGGGAGAAGGAGCTTCTCCACTTCCCTCTCCCGCAGTGACGTGCGCTCTGCCCTGGCGAGTCCGCATCCTGCTGGCGAGCAAACTACACTTCTGCGGAGCTTGGGTGCAACCGGCCTCTAGCTGTTGCAGCTTCCCGTGGCACCTGTAATTCTGCGAACTGCCCACCTTGGGAGACCGGTGGGCGTGACCCCCCGCCCAGGGCCCGGCTTGAGGATGCTTGTCTGCACGGCAGTGCGGGTCCAAGCCTCCCCCTCCCCTTCCCCGCCGGACCACGGCGTCCTCCCGCCCCACCCGAGCTCAGAACCTCCCAGGAGCTTTGCCCAAGGACGCAGACAGAATCCGTCCTGTCCGTTGGCCCCAAGGCCGCAGAGACGGGAGGTCCGACAGTGTGCGCTGGAATCTAGCACCCTTGATCCAGAGATTCCAATCCTGGAGCGTGTGCAGCAGCCAAGGGAAGTGCTGAGAGGCGCCTGGGTGTCCAGTTGGAGGGTCCGAACCTAACTGGGAATAACCTACACCGCCAGGGCCCGGAAGGACGACAGCGCGTGCAGGTGGGACGTGAGGACCCAGGGCTGATGGTGAGCCCCGCCCCGCCCCCATGACCGTCACCAGGACAGAGGGCCGTGGCTCGGGTGCGACTCCCACTCTCCATCTTAAACTGGAGTTACTTTCGCTTTCTCTGTGCCAACGCATTTACTTGTATAATATAAAAACCGAGCATAAATGACTTAAAATAGGACAGACGTTCCCAACCTGCCCGAGACGGCATGGCCTCCGCTCTCGGGCGCTCAGCCCAGAAACCCTGGACAGGACAGGTGCCCCAGTGGCCTCACACTGACCATGGCCCCCAGGCTCTCCAAGTTTCCACTCTCTCTGTCTTCTCACCTGTCTTCTTGGGTCGTCGCCACCAGCTCGCTCTTACGGGGGAAGGGGACCTGAGGGTGGCCGAGAGCCTGCTGATCGGGGAGGTCAGTGGTCTGGCGCAGCAGCCGTGGGCCCGGCCTGCCTGGGCAGCTGCGGAGGGGCCGGCCACACCAGCACGGACTCTTCAGTTCTGACCGCAGCCTGCCAAGTGGGCGCCCTGGTCCCGGTTTCAGCGAGTGGCCCCCAGCCCCCTGTCGGCCTGCTTGCCGGTCAGCTCTGCGGGCGCCGTGGCCGCAGTGTGAGTCCCCGAGGCTCGTCTGGGCGTCAAGGCCAAGACACCCTCCAGGCTTCAGGCCTGGAGGACCAGCCCATCGCTTCTCCAGATTTACGGCCCGCCCTTGGCACAGAGTTACGCAGGGAGCATGTGTGCGGAGGCTGGCGGCAGACAGAGCCAGGCTGCCGGCTCCGCTGAAAGCCAGGCAGCGCTTCCTCGAGGCGTGCTCCCTCAGGAGTGGGGGCAGAGCCAGCCCAGAGGCGCTCAGAGGAAGCAAAGCTCGTCGGTGGAGACCCGGTCCCTCTGCCACACGGCCGTGCTCTAGCCCAAGAGACAGCCCCGCCTTCCCGGAGGTCCCCTGGTGGCCACTGCTGACCCGGCCCAGGGAGGCCAGGCCAGGGGCCACAGCATGGAGCGCACAGCCCACAGCTGCTTCCTGGAACAAAGTCCAGGGCACCGGGCTTGGTAGGAGGTGACGGGGTGGCCCGGCTGGCCCCGACCCCACCGTGTGGCCAGCGGGCCCCTCCGCAGCCCCGGACGGACCCGGTTCCGTAACGATGCTGCTCCAGTGCAGCGCTCCAGGCTGGCCTCCGTCCACGGCCGAGCCTCTGCTGGGCCCGGAGGAGCCGGGTTCTCGAGCACCTCGCTCCCAGCACCTGCAGACTGGCTCGTGAGCCCTGGAAGGACTGCAGGGCGCTCAGCAGGTTTCGTGGAGCCGCGGACGCTCTCTGATAGCGTCCGCTCTGCTCTCTGCACCTTCTTCGCAGCTCCTCCTTGCCGGTCAGCGGGTCTGGAGAAACCCGTGGCAGCCCCGCCCGCTTCAGCGTGGAGGGGCCTGGAGGCTGCCCGGGGCCTGGTGCCGCAGGTGGCCTCGGGAGGGGCCAGCCCCCGCCCCGCTTGCAGCCCCCGTGCTGCGCCCGGGACACGGTCCTCCGTGCCCAAGCCCGTCCCTGACGAAGGTCTGCAGGGAGGCAGAGACCGGAGGCCTCGGCCTTGCTGTGGGAGGGGCTCGTGCAGGCCTGAAGAGGGCAGGGAGCGGCGGGGCTGGGGAGAAGCCAGGACTTGGCCAGGAGAGGTGCCCACCCAAGCTGCGTGCCCGGTCTGGACAGGAGGGGCTTTCCAGGGGGGCGCCGGGGGTCAGAGCCCAGCTCCGGCCCCACTCCCGCAGGGGGACACACAGCCCGTCCTCTGGTTCAGCTTCCTAGGAGCCAAGGCTTCAAGCCCCGGAACCCGCCCCAGGTGCGGCCTTCCTAAAAGTGAGGGGTGCAGAGGCCCCAGGCCCCCGCGCCCGGATGAGCGTCACGCGAGGGTGCGCGCCCAGCAGGGGACTCCCGAGTCAGCTTGCCTCAGCTTCCCAGTCGCTCATGTTTGCTCGCTTGTGTGTGTGTGTCTGTCTGGGTGTGTATGAGCGTGTGTCTAGCTGAGATGCTTTCCGACTCTTGCTTCCGGGGTCCTTGGGGGATGTCGCGGTGCTGTCTCACGTGGGGACACTTGGAATCGGCCAGCGGCGCTGTCACCAGCCAGGAGCACAGAGCCGCAGCCCCTCCCGTGAGGCCCTGGTCTGTAGGATGGGGCCTGCCGCCCCCCAGAAGCCAGCGTCGAGTCCTGTCCACGAGGGCCCGGCGGAGCGCCAGCACGCGGCAGCTCCCTGAGCCTCAGCACCGGGCAGCGGGGCCCTCGGCCCCCTTGGCCGAGCTTCCGTCTGAGCTGGTGTCTGTCGGGGCGTCCTCTGCCTTTGAGCGTGACCCCCCTAGCCGATGCGGAGGGAGGCCCTCTTTCACGGCCGCTGACGCGCTGCTGGCCTTTGTCCCAACCTTGCGGCCTCTGTGTTTCTCCACAGACCAGACCATTAACCCCCGAGGCCCTCAGGTCCTTGCTGGGGAGCTGCGGCCAGCCTTGGGGCTGGGTGGGACGTGGACACCAGGGACAGGGAGGTGCCCACTGTGCTCCCTGCTCTCCACAGATGTCGCTCGTGGTTTTGAAGTGAGTTTTAATTACCCCCTTTACAAATAAGCGGGTTGGTGCTGGCAGATGTGGGTTAACAAGAGCCTCGGGCCTGGGGCCACGGTCAGCCAGGTGCTGCTGGGAGAGCAGACAGGCCACGGCCGGGTCCTGGCGCGGCCCCTCCCTGTGAAAGTCGGCTCCTCCCCCGTCTGCTGGGATTCTGTTTTCCTGGGAAAGCTGGCGGCCCGTGACCCTCAGCAACAGCACCTCCTACACAGACTGGAGAGCGGGTCAGCGGAGAGGCAGGACGCTGAGGCTGGGGCCGTCCAGTCGGGCTGCCAGCGGGAGCCTTGGAGCGGGAGACGCCGCAGGTGCTGGGCTGGAGCTGGACGGAGCGGGCGGGCTCGGGTCAGCCCTGCCCAGAGCGAGTGAGGACCGCGCCAGGAGGGCTGCGGAAGGACCGCGGCGCAGGGCTGGCCGTGGCGGGAGCTCTGGGGAAGTGTGACCGGTGGTCTCTGGGCCGACGTCCGGGCCCTGAAGGCTTCAGCACAGAGGTTGCTACCCCGACCACCTCAGCCTCCCGGGAGGCCCTGGTCTGTAGGATGGGGCCTGCCGCCCCCCAGAAGCCAGCGTCGAGTCCTGTCCACGAGGGCCCGGCGGAGCGCCAGCACGCGGCAGCTCCCTGAGCCTCAGCACCGGGCAGCGGGGCCCTCGGCCCCCTTGGCCGAGCTTCCGTCTGAGCTGGTGTCTGTCGGGGCGTCCTCTGCCTTTGAGCGTGACCCCCCTAGCCGATGCGGAGGGAGGCCCTCTTTCACGGCCGCTGACGCGCTGCTGGCCTTTGTCCCAACCTTGCGGCCTCTGTGTTTCTCCACAGACCAGACCATTAACCCCCGAGGCCCTCAGGTCCTTGCTGGGGAGCTGCGGCCAGCCTTGGGGCTGGGTGGGACGTGGACACCAGGGACAGGGAGGTGCCCACTGTGCTCCCTGCTCTCCACAGATGTCGCTCGTGGTTTTGAAGTGAGTTTTAATTACCCCCTTTACAAATAAGCGGGTTGGTGCTGGCAGATGTGGGTTAACAAGAGCCTCGGGCCTGGGGCCACGGTCAGCCAGGTGCTGCTGGGAGAGCAGACAGGCCACGGCCGGGTCCTGGCGCGGCCCCTCCCTGTGAAAGTCGGCTCCTCCCCCGTCTGCTGGGATTCTGTTTTCCTGGGAAAGCTGGCGGCCCGTGACCCTCAGCAACAGCACCTCCTACACAGACTGGAGAGCGGGTCAGCGGAGAGGCAGGACGCTGAGGCTGGGGCCGTCCAGTCGGGCTGCCAGCGGGAGCCTTGGAGCGGGAGACGCCGCAGGTGCTGGGCTGGAGCTGGACGGAGCGGGCGGGCTCGGGTCAGCCCTGCCCAGAGCGAGTGAGGACCGCGCCAGGAGGGCTGCGGAAGGACCGCGGCGCAGGGCTGGCCGTGGCGGGAGCTCTGGGGAAGTGTGACCGGTGGTCTCTGGGCCGACGTCCGGGCCCTGAAGGCTTCAGCACAGAGGTTGCTACCCCGACCACCCTCAGCCTCCCGGGCCCCACCTGGCCCTGCTGCGTCCCTGCCTGCCCGCCCCTCACCGTGCGCTGCCCCGGGCTCTGGGTGGAGCAGCGGGCCCCTGCCCTGCGCACGTGTGCTCCGGAGCCCTCTGCCCAGAGACGAGGGTGGCTCGGGGCCCCCTGAGGGGCTCGTGCGCAGCCCTGAGCCCGGCTCTCCAGGACGTCCCAGCCTGGGGCTCGCTCATGTGCCTTCACGCGCTCCCCTGTGAGCCCTGGAGAGGGCTCGTCATGGGCCTCTGCTGGGAGGACACACAGCTCTGCGGCCCCACCGGCCGCCCCTCCCGCCCCGCAGAGGCCTTTCTGTCACCTGGCCACTGTGCACACGAAGACAGGACGTGGCCAAGCAGCCCAGCAGCCCAGGGCCGGAGGGCCACCCCGGCTGACCAGCTCCTGAACAGTGGCCTCCCCTGGCGGATGCCCCACAGGCCGCGCCAAGGACAGCACCAGCCGCCCCGTAAGCGGCGTGGAGGCCACACCTGGGAAAGAGCCTTTGCTGCATCCATGGCTTCTCAGAGGCCCGGGAGCCGCGGCGCGTCCTGGTGGACGGTGTCCCCGGCCGAGGTGGTCTGTCTGGCAGAGGCCCACGTGGACGTGGGAGCCTGGTCCAGACGCCGCTCCGCAAGCGGCGTGGCAGGGGCTCCTCAGCGTGAGGGCACACCGGGAGCAGCGGGTGGCCAGTCCATCTCTTCTATGGCTCCAGAGGTCTGTGCCAGCTTGGAGGCCTTTATTTTCCTCGAAGGACACACCTCGTGCCTCGTCACCTCCTCCCGCTGTGAACAGAGAGGCTCCGCCAGGACTCGGCTCTGGGAATGAAGCCCCGGATCCGAGCCTGGCGGCCCCGGGGAGAGGTGGCCTCCGTGCCTTTACGCGCTGAGCCCTGGAGCTGGACTCGGTGGCCACCTTCGGTGCCACCCTCGCCCCGCACTGTGGCTTTTGGCCCAGATGTCACTGGGCCCAAGCGCGAGGCCTGGCGCTGTGTCCCGCTTTCCAGTCTGAGGACGCAGGTCGGGCCGCCCCAGGCAAGGCTGAGGAGTGTCTGCTCCTGGTCCTCAGCCCCCAGCGCCGGGCGTCTCCCCAGCAGCTGCCGGGCTGCCTGCCCCCAGCATCCTGGCGGCCACTGGCTGAGTCTGGCCTGCTGTCTCCTTCAGCCTCAGACGAGACCGTGGGGGACTGCAGAGGACACAGAGCCCACTGCTCTGCAGCCCTCCGCCCAGACCGGACAGCATTCCCCCTGCTCAGCCTGTCCCCGAAGCCTCAGCCTGCAGCCTCTCCTGAGCGTGGTCAGTCCCGGAGGCCGTCCTTCCCGTCCTGGAGAAGGCTGGGCCCATCCCAGGACTGCGTCCTCACGACAGGGCCATGCAGGCCCCAGGGAGGGTCGGGTGACCGTGGAGACGAGCGTGAGGCCAAAGGACAGCGCCGCTGGCAGGCGGCACGAGGCCCGCAGAGGACGCAGGACCGGCAGAGCGGACGGGCGCCTGCTGTCGAGCCCCTCGGTCTGCGGGGCGTGCTGCGGCGGCGGCAGGAACGGGCACAGCCCCCTCGCTGGCTGCCAGCCGGAGCGGCGCCCCGGGAGCTGCCCTGCTGCACAGACGCTCGGGCCCCAGCCGGGCCCGGCTCCTCGGCCGTGTGGAGGCCGTGGGCCTCGCTCTGCCCCATCCAGGGATGCTGGTCAGTGAGGCCCCTGCGGCCGGCCCGAGGCGGCCCCGCGGGAGCAGCACAGAGACGGTCGCAGGGAGAGCCGCCCTGCCGCACAGCAGGAGGCCGCCCGAGCCTGGGTCTCCCTGCGGTCAGAAGCTCCAGGACCTGTCGGCAGGGGCGGGGCAGTGTGGAGCTAGAAGCGGTGGAAGACCCTCTGGATGGCAGCCGAGCTCCACCCTTGCCCACCGTGTGACCTCAGGGAAGTCACCTCAGCCTCTCTGTCTCTGTTTCATGATACTCCTTCTCAAAAGCAGTTTTGTGAAAGTTTAACGTGACATACAATAAACCGGACGTATGTAAAGTGTGTAATTTGATAAGTTTTGATGGATGTAAATGCCTATGGATCCATCCCCCCAGTGAAGAGGCTGAACAAGCCCATTACCTACAGAGCTCTGCTCTGCAGCTCCTCATCTTGCCCCCCAACTCGTCCCCGAAACCACCAGGCCGCTCTGGCCCCAAAGAGTGCTCTGCACCTCACAGAGCAGTGCGCCGGTGCAATCACACCCACATGCCCTTGTCACCCGGTGCCCTTCTCTCCGTGCGGTCGTGAGGTTCACCAGCGCTGTCAGCACACAGGAATCGTCCATCCTCGGGCTTCCCTGGTGGTCCAGTGGATAAAAATCCACCTGACAGTGCAGGGGAAGTGAGCTCCGTCCCTGGTCAGGGAAGACCCCACGTGCCGCAGAGCCGCGAGCCGGGAGCCGCAGCCCCTGCACCTGTGCTCCAGGGCCCGGGAGGCGCGGTCACGGAGCCTGCGCCCTGGGGCCTGCTGGCCGCAGCCCGGGAGGCCCGCGCAGCCACCGAGACCCAGCCAAACAGACGAAAGGTCCCAGGAGCACAGGCGGCCCCTGTGCATGAGGTCACCCCACACGCGTCCTCCTCCGCCTGTGGGAGCAGGAAGTCGCTGAGAGCATTCGTGTGCAAATCTTTCGCTAATGAATGCCTCTCCTGGGTATGTACGAGCAGGTGACGGGGTCACGTGGGAGTCGTGCTTCACCTTTTCAGGAAAGACAACCACGCCCAGGGTGTCTGCATCACTTTGTGCCCAGCAGTGCATAAGGTCCCAGAGCCTTCGCGTGGCCTCCGCCTAGGGGCAGCGCCCGAAGGCACACGTGCAGGTGACTCAGGGCTGCCACACCCCTCTGGCGGCTGGGGACTCGAGCAGCCGTCTGTGCTGCCCCGACACCGGTGTCCACTTGAGGAGTGGGCCACGTCATACTTCCTGCCGACCCTCATCCGGTTGTTTGTTACCTGACAAGCGAATTGTAATGTTATACATCTTCATGCATTCTGTAGACAAGCCTTCTATCAGATGTGTGGCTTTCAATGTCTTCTCCCAGTCTGTAGCTTTTCTTTTATTTTCTTCATGGTGTTTTTCACAGAGCAGTTCTTACTTTAAGGAGTTATAATTCATCATGTTTCCTTTATAAGCCATGTGTGTGGTGTTATATCGGAGAAATCTTTACCTTAAGTCATGAAATTGTCTCCTATGTTTACTGTTTTCAGGTTTTACATTTAAGTCTGTGATCCACTTTGAGTTCACTTATGAACATGGCATAACGTCAATATCCAAATTTTCCAGCATCTTTTGTTGACAAGGTTAACCTCACTTTGTTGAAATGCCTTTGCAACTTTGTTCAAATTATTCTTAGATTCTCAATTCTCTTCCATTGATTTATCTGTCTATCAAGGTGCCAATACCAGGCTGTCTTGATTATCATTGGTTTATAGGAGGTCTTAACATTTGGTTATACAAATTCTTTGATTTCCTTCTTCTCTGCAAGATTGTTTTGACTATTCTAGTCCTCTGAGTTTCTGCATGAATTTTAGAATCAGTGTGTCACTTTCTGCAAAAAAGCCTGCTGAGGTTTCATAGGGTTTGCATTTAATCTATACATTAACTTGAGGACAGCTGAGCCTTCTGACCCATAAACACAATATATCTCTGCATTTATTTAGAATGTCTTTATTTTTCTCATCAATGTTTTGTCATTTTCATTGTACGTATTTCACATCTTTTATCAGATGCCTCGGAGTGGCAGCGCCAGATTTACCCTTAAGTATTTCGCACTCTAATAAACGGTGCCGTGCTTTTAACTTAAACTTTTGACTATTTATTGCAAGTACATAGAAATCAAATAGAGTTTTAGAGCTCAGTCTCTTGCATCCTGAAAACGATGCATTCATTTGTTGTTCTAGTAACTTTCTGGAGACTGCATCGGGCTGTCTACAGGGACGGTCGTGACTTTGGCAAATGAAAACAGCTCTACCCTCGGCCATTCATCGTGCACACCATTCACGTCCTTGTCTTGGTGTCTTGCTCCAGCTTGAGCTTCTGTTAAGACATGAGTAGAACTGATGAGAGTCGGTCTCCTTGCCTTGTCCTGATCTTAGGAGAGAGCTTCCAGTCTTTGCAAGTAAGTATGAGGCTACCTGGGCTTCCCAAGTGACTCATCAGTAAATAACCAGCTTTGGGACTTCCTGTTTTTTGTCTTTCCATTTCACTATTTTCCACCCTTCTTTTTTGTCTCTTCGTCCGGCTTACTGTGGCCTTAAGTTCCTCTTCCGGTGTCTCAAGCTGGCAGCTCCCCGTCCTGCTCCCTCCTCTCCTGCCGCCCCTCCCGGGGGACAGGAAGGGCAGCGCCCTCTCTTCTGAGCGCCCGGCCCGGGACTCAGCCCTCCTGCGCCGCTGGAGTCACGCACAGACGGACTCCGGCTCCACTCAGGTCAGACCCCATCCGTGCTTGTCTCAGTCTGTGTTGCCATCGTCCCTCTGCTCTTCTCACAGCACCCAGAGTGCGCGCCGCAAAACCCGGAACGGGGAGCACTGCCGCTCAGAGCCCCGCCGCCGCCCAGGTCCAGCCGGCCGTAGGCGCCAGGCCACAGAGCCCGCGTGCGGGGCCCGCGGCAGGGGCTCCGACAGCAGCCCCGCGCAGCCCGGACTCTGGGGCGCCCCAGGCAGGCCCGGGCTTAGAACGAAGAGACCGCCAGCTGACGGAGCTGGGGCGTGGCGAGGAAGCGCTGAGGGCCAGGCTGGCACCAGAGCTCCTCACGGATAACGAAGATTTTCTAAAACCAGACGCAGGCGGTGCCCCTCTCTGTGAGAGTCCTGAGAGCCTCTGGCACGTACTCTAAACAGACTGTACGGGGCGTGGACTAGGCCTCAGGAAGGCCGATATAAAGGACGTTGCAGCAGACTTTTCACCTGTCAGGTGAAGGAGTTTTCCTCCTGTCCACACAGGCTCGCCAGCTCCTCACCGATCTGCAGCAAGCCCGGGTCCCTCCCCTCCCCTCACACTCTGCTAGCCCGGCTTTGCCACTCGGGGGCGTCCCTGTTGTCCCATCTCAGGACGTCACACTTGTCCTCCGCCCTCGGCGTGGACCAGATACTCCTGAGGGGAAGACGGCTTCCCAGAGCGTGTCACCCGAAGGCCTGCGGCGGCCCCCTGCTCATACAGGCCCACACCTGCTCCTGCCCCCCTCAGATGGCACCTCCGCGAGCGGGCGCGGGGCCGCCTCGAAACACGACAGAAACAAGGAGCCACGAGGAGGTGGAACCAGGGCTCAGAGGCCTGCACGGCCTCCTCTCTTCCTCCCGAGGCCTGGCACCTCCAGGGAAGAGGTGGCTCATCCACCTGGTGAGCACTGTGGCCCTCTCCAGGGCTGCGAGGTCCTTGTGGCCTCAAGTCAGCTCCCTGGACACCTGGACACCCGGCAGGCCAGTCTGGTCCTAACAGCTGCTCCTAAACGGGCTTCTCATCTGGCTGCAAAGGCCTCTGGGCCATCGTGCAGGGCAGACCAGTGGTTTACTGCACGCGTGTGCTCTGAGAACCGGCCACAGTGTAAACAGGCGTCTGTCTTCTGTAGGGAAGCCTCAAGCGGTGTGTTTCTCATGAGTCATCCGTGCTCCCTGGACAGTGGAGCGGCTGTCCTGCTGAGTCCAACGCAGCATACGCGCGGCCCTCGGAGTGGCAGCGCCAGGAACTGCCGGGGCCGTTGGGGAAGGCTCAGGGCATCGCGCGGAGAGCACGCCTCCACGCAGGTGCTCAGCGTCCGTTTGGTGGCGGATTTCCTGTTAGGGCCACCAGACTCCGGGGACACCCTGGGGAGGGTCCTGGGCTCCACGGGCGCCCTGCCGCGGGGCGTCTTGCTGGAGACCAAGGTCCGACCTGGAAGCCGGGTGTCAGGGTCTCAGGAAGGGCCCCTCGGCCGCCTCCAAGCAGCGGCCCCCTCCCCCGCTGGTCCCGCGCGGAGTCCCCGACACACACAGCCCCGCCCGCACGTCCACACACACTCACACACACCGCACACACCGAGCACCACACGCAGGTACCTGCTCCACACGCTACCAGACACACGGAGATTCAGCCGTGAACACACACGTACAGGAACCTAAAGCAGCACCAGGCGCGTAGAAAAGTCGACTGTTAGTTAAAATAGCTTCCGATTGAGCATCCGCCTTGGGCTAAACACTGTTTTAAGACTTTTGTTGCATTATTTATTTGTCTCAATAGATGCTGAGGGGAGAGTGCCGGTGTCCACACTTACAGGGCAGGAGATGGGACCCGGGGGTGCCAGCTGCCGGGGGAGCCTTTCCCACCGTCACCTGGTGAGGCCACGCCCCCTCAGCGCCTCTCAGGATGGCCGGCCGATGGGGCGCCTGAAGTCATCTGAAGAGCTTTCTGGTTCAGAAATGGCCTGCCTCTGGTGCGTGGGGACAGAGGAATGTCCACTTGAACATCTTGTTCAGTCTGACTCGGTTTTGCAAGTGAAGCATCTTGTCCTGGGGAGGAAGACCCACAGAACTGAAGGTTCAGTTGCAGGCATTCTAGTCTGAGGGTTGTATTCTGTGTTGATCCCCTTCCCCTCTCTCCTGAAGACCTCCCAACCCCGCCCGCCATGGAACTGGAGCCAGTATGGAATCAGAAGGAAAAGGCAGGGATGCTGCCCAGAGGGTCGCCGGGTCGGCGTCTAGCACCAGCAGCCGTGAGCGGGAGGACTTGGGTCAAGAGAATGAAAACACGCAGTGTCATTTGCAAAGAGGCCATGACCAGGTGCCCCTGTGTGCCCAGAGGCGGTGGTGCTCCTGGGACGGCCGTGCCCAACGGACAGCCTGCAGAGACAGCTCCCCTCCCACCTCCACTCGAGCTAGCGGGGCCGCCCCTCTTCTTTCAGAGCCCTTCCAGGGCCCTGCCAGCCAGGACCAGATTCCAGGCACCGTGACTGTCCCACCGGGCCCCGCGCGGGCAGCTCCCACAGCCAGACCTCTGCCACTGGGCCCTGTTCCCGGCCAGGGGCCTCTGGCCAGGAGCGCTCGGCAGCCACGCTGGCTCCGCACGCCTCCCGCGGGCAGACCCTGGGCCGCAGGCTCCCTCGGCCGCCAGCACGTGCCTCTGGCAACCCTGAGCATGCCCATCACTTTAATCGTCATAATCGTCACTATCGCTGTCTGTCCGTTTTCTCCTCTAGTTTGTGAGTCCATCGAGGCCAGGGCCATTGCGCACTCGCTCTGATCCAAGGCCTGACCCGTCCTCAGTGTGTCACAGACAACTGACGCCCTCTTTGCTGGACGGAAGGACTGATGCGGGCAGGCCTGTGGGATCAGGGGCTCAGGTGCCTGGCTGACCCGAGCCCGTGCCCTTGTGATTCACTCCACGGGGGCTCCCACCCTCGCTCCAAGAAAAGGGTTTCCAACCCAAGGGCTTCTGTGTGACGCTCTTCTCATCCCGAATGCCCGAAGTGATAACACACTGTGCAGCACTTGTGTTGGAGTCCGGGCCGCGCAGTCAGCGGCCTGGAGGGCTGTGGAGTCAGGCTGGGGAGTCACACCCTGGTGCCTGGGGGGAGGTGCGAGCAGGGAGGCCTCCAGCACCTGGCTCCAGCGTTTCTGCGAGGCAAGGCCCCTCCTCCACACAGCAACCCACTCATGCGGGGACACGGAAGAAGGAAGGGGGGGCCAGGAGCCAGAGGTCCCAGCACCAGGGCCTCGGGGCAGGGAGGGAGGCAAGAGCTGGGGCGCAGCTGCAGGGGGAAGCCCGTGGTCCTACAGGAGCGGAGGGGGCCGGGGGTGCAGCCCAGGAGGCCGCCGGGCATCAACCTGGAGGCGGTCGCCCCGAGGCCTCATCAGGACGGCACCTCCCCGCTGGGCAGACAGGATGGCCTCAGGGAGGCAGGGGAAAGCCCCGCTGTGCGCCCCGGGAAGCAGGTTGTCTGAGCTCCCGTCCCCCCACCCTGCTGCCCGGTTCCAGGGAATAGGCCCGGCTGAGGGTGGAGGACTGGGTGGGAGGTGCAGGGTGGAGGGTCAGAGGTCAGCTGAGAGGAAATGGAGCCGGACTGCAGGGCAGCCCCTCGGGAGCAGGAGGCCCTCAGCCTCGGCCCTCCTGAGGCCGGAAGAGTCAGCAGCTCCTGGAACAAAACTGAACAGGACATCCCTTCAGCCTCTGCGCCACTTGCTGGGGTCCGGGCCGGGGTCAGGGCGAGGGTGGGGTTTCTCCGTCCCGCCAGAACGTGCTGGCCTGCTCCCCTCGACTCCCTCTCAGGGATGCGTGCGGCTATTTCAGGACTGGTGGAGTCTCCTGGGCTTGCATTCTGGACCTGTCGGGAATATCGGAGAGTTTGATCTAGTCTATTCTCAAGAGAAAACAAAACTCAGCTTCCTGTGCTTAAATAAATTCTTTCCTAAGCCCCTTGAGGACACTTAGAAACACCGTCACCCGAAGGCCCGTGAGCAGGGGCTCAGGTCCTGGCTGCCAGCCTGCCCTTGTGATTCACTCCACGGGGCTCCCACCGCTCCAAGAAAGGGTTTCCAACCCAAGGGCTTCTGTGTGACGCTCTTCTCATCCCGAATGCCCGAAGTGATAACACACTGTGCAGCACTTGTGTTGGAGTCCGGGCCGCAGTCAGCGGCCTGGAGGGCTGTGGAGTCAGGCTGGGGAGTCACACCCTGGTGCCTGGGGGGAGGTGCGAGCAGGGAGGCCTCCAGCACCTGGCTCCAGCGTTTCTGCGAGGCAAGGCCCCTCCTCCACACAGCAACCCACTCATGCGGGGACACGGAAGAAGGAAGGGGGGGCCAGGAGCCAGAGGTCCCAGCACCAGGGCCTCGGGGCAGGGAGGGAGGCAAGAGCTGGGGCGCAGCTGCAGGGGGAAGCCCGTGGTCCTACAGGAGCGGAGGGGGCCGGGGGTGCAGCCCAGGAGGCCGCCGGGCATCAACCTGGAGGCGGTCGCCCCGAGGCCTCATCAGGACGGCACCTCCCCGCTGGGCAGACAGGATGGCCTCAGGGAGGCAGGGGAAAGCCCCGCTGTGCGCCCCGGGAAGCAGGTTGTCTGAGCTCCGTCCCCCACCCTGCTGCCCGGTTCCAGGGAATAGGCCCGGCTGAGGGTGGAGGACTGGGTGGGAGGTGCAGGGTGGAGGGTCAGAGGTCAGCTGAGAGGAAATGGAGCCGGACTGCAGGGCAGCCCCTCGGGAGCAGGAGGCCCTCAGCCTCGGCCCTCCTGAGGCCGGAAGAGTCAGCAGCTCCTGGAACAAAACTGAACAGGACATCCCTTCAGCCTCTGCGCCACTTGCTGGGGTCCGGGCCGGGGTCAGGGCGAGGGTGGGGTTTCTCCGTCCCGCCAGAACGTGCTGGCCTGCTCCCCTCGACTCCCTCTCAGGGATGCGTGCGGCTATTTCAGGACTGGTGGAGTCTCCTGGGCTTGCATTCTGGACCTGTCGGGAATATCGGAGAGTTTGATCTAGTCTATTCTCAAGAGAAAACAAAACTCAGCTTCCTGTGCTTAAATAAATTCTTTCCTAAGCCCCCTTGAGGACACTTAGAAACACCCGTCCCGAGGGCCCTGAAGGCCCGTGAGCAGGGCCAGCGCCACGGGTGGCCCATGGGACTCAGTCCATCCCACCCCACCCTGAGGACTCCGGGCCAGAATGAGGTGGGGGGGCTGCCCGAGCCTCCCGGAGGCCCCCTCGGCCGGGGCGGGGACGAGGCCCCCACAGTGGAGCCATGGGAAGGCTGGAGGCCCTGGCAGAGGCCCTGGTCAGTCTGCAAGATGCCCAAGGAGTTTGGAGGGCTGTCCCCACCCTGCAGTGAGGAAGCTGAACGTGGGGGCCAGCCCTGAGTATGACGGCCACAGCCAGGGCCAGCCTTCCCCCCGGAAAGACGGGAGATCTCTGCTTGCTTCCTCCCAGGCTCCTGACCCAAGCCACGCCCCCGCAGGGCCACTGCCAACCCCGAGCGGGCAGCGCAGGGCCGCGAGAGGCATCCGCCCCGCGCCTCCACGGCCCACGCCCCGAGTGCCGCCTGGGCTCCACGTGAGCGCGAGGACGCTGACCACTGGGTCTGTCTGCGACCCTGGCTCCCAGGCCTCCCACCCCCTCCCCTCGGAGCCCGTGGGGCCACCCTGGATATGAGCGTCCAGGCACCTCAGCCAGCAGGACTTCCCCCCCCCACCAACTGTCACCCCAAGTTCACAGAACCTAGAACCCACTTCTTTATTGTCAGTTAGACTTAGCTGTCAACTTGAATCTAAATGATTGGAACTGGTACAGGGGAAGGACTGAGGTCAGTTTCAAAATAGAAAGCCTATTGCTTCATTTTGGATAAAAGTGTGACTATCTTAGGCTGCCGAAGTTGTTTTGAAAACCTCCCCTTCTCCTTCTCTCCTGTCCCTTGTGCTGGGACATCAACCGTCAACGAGACTGTTCTCCCGGCTCCAGGCCCAGGCCGTCCCTGAAGCCGGAGCGGAGGCACCCGGCCCCGCCCAGGGCGGCGCGCGGCCCCAGGGCCCGGCAGCTAGCCGCGGAGGAGGGCGCTCGGGGCCGGGCGGCGGCCCGTGGCTGGGGCAGCGCCGTCGCCAGCGCGGCTCTCACAGAGCCCCCGTGGGGGACGGCGGCCCCGCCACACAGATGGCTCTTTGTCCCCCTGACACCTGCCATCTGCTTGCTTGTCCAAACGATGCTGGAGGGGCAGGGGGCTCCCAGTCTGCTGCCCGGGCCCTCCCGCTCACAGTGACCTCCTGATCCCCGGGCCCACAGGTCCAGAGTTTGTTCCTCCAGCTGCGGGACTCCTCCTCCCCTCAGCCCAGCCCGCGCTCCCAGGGCTGCGGCAGGGCCGGGGGAGGGGGAGACGGGAGGACGGCGGGGGAGGCGGGGGAGGCGGGGGCGGGAGGCGGCAGGGAGCACTGGCCCTCGACCGGGCCAGGTGGGAAGCTCATTTGCAAGGTGCGTCCCTCACACCCACGGAAGGAGGCGAAGGCTGCCGGTGGGGAGCCCCACCCAGGGCCAGTGCGGGAGCCCCTCTGTCTGGGGGCCGCCCTGGGGACCTGGGAAGCAAGGGCCTGTCCGCCAGCCTCAGGTCTGTGAGGGGAGCCCAGTGTGGAAGTTTTAGAGAGTGGACCGAGGCCTGCGACTCTGCCCTGCGGTCACTGGAGCCCTCCAGAGCCCGAGCCCCTGGTGCTAGAGGCACTGGGAGCCAGAAACTCCCAGGGACACAAAGGGAGGCCAGGCTCTGGGGGTCTCTGGGGGGCTGGGCCCAGGGGAGCCGGCGGCTCCAGGACCCCGAGTCCCCAGGAGGCCTGAGCAGACATAGCTCAGCGTCCGAGCTCAGGCAGGGTCCAACGGCCTCAGAACCACCGGCGCCGCCCGGCCTCCCCTCCAGCTCGGGCCCTGGGGACTCTGGCAACGGAAGCCCACCCTAGCCCCGCGTCCACCCCAGGCCAGCACGGCTGGCGCGTCCGTGGCTTCCTCTGAGCAAACGCCGAGGCCTGCGTGTCAGGAGCGGTGTAGACAGCCACCGGGACCTGCGTGAACCAGGCGGGCACAGCTCGTAGGGCTCCGGGAAGAAGCACGCTGGCCGGGCCAGCATCCAAGTAGGACAGGCTCTAGTTTCTCCCCTGGGCCCTCAGGAAGGAGCACAGCGGTCAGCAGCTCCCTGGGGAGCCTGAGCGACCAGCGGGGGGCTGTACCTGCCCAGGGCCTGGGACGCGGCCCCACTGCACAGGGCGGGCCCAGGCCCGGTGCACCAGATCCACTTTCCTCGGTCATCAGACGGGCAGCCTGTCTGCCGTACAGCCGAGCCCCGCTTGCGGAGGTCCCTGGAGGCGCCGGGCCGCCCGCTGCAGGATGGTGACCCTGCCGGTTAGGAGGTGTGGGGCCTACGTCTGCACCAGGCAGTGGCGGCATCCTCCCCGGCACAGCCCGCCCACCGCAGAGTCGAGCGACTGCCGCTGGCCTCCCAGTGCTGCCGGCTCTGGGACCTCTGATGGAGACTGTGGGGCAGGACGCTTCCAGGACAGGGGCTGGTCCTGGACCCAGAGCCCCAGACGCGCCCGGCTGACAGCCGGACATTTCTGGTTTGAGGGCCAGCTCTCAGGAGGCATTTTCTCCCACAAAATGAGTCTCAAATATTTAAGTCAAGAATTGTGTGACCACAGAATTCTCAGGGTCAGTTTAAGAGTAAAAGGCAAATTAGTGTGGGTGGCGGTGAGGTTTTGGACCGACCAGCCAGGAAGAGACTTGTAAGGCCAGTGTGTGGACACGATCTGAGACCGACGTGCGGGCTGCCTGAGCCTGGCCTCCACGTGCGTCGCCGGGTCCAGAGCCCGGGCCTCCGCGTGCGTCTCCGCGTCCAGAGCCCGGGCCTCCGCGTGCGTCTCCGCGTCCAGAGCCCGGGCCTCCGCGTGCGTCTCCGCGTCCAGAGCCCGGGCCTCCGCATGCGTCGCCGGGTCCTGGCTGCTAGAAAAGGAGCAGATGCGGCATCGCGTGCCCACACGCTGCCACCTTGTCCAGCACAGAACAACAAGCCCTTGCTGACTGGGCTCCTTAGTGGACGGAGGGCATGCTCCTCACAAGTGTGTAGAGCATGTGCGTCGTGAGGAGGCGAGGCAGTCCACTGCAGATTGTGGAGGTGGACCCCCTCTATCCTCAGAGCCCTGGGAGGTGGCTTCTGTCCTTCCAATCTGAGGTGCTCCTTGGGTCCGGCAGCTGGCAGCAATATGTGGGAGGCTCCCTGTAGCCTCAGCAATGAGGGGTCTGTAGCCAAGCAGAGATCTGCGGCCATCTTCCTTCATCCTTGTCAGGTCCTGCAGCCACAACTCCTGCGTGGCTGCCCCAGACAGAACCTCCAGGGCACTGCCCGCTCCCTGTGGGCACAACCCCATCCCCTTGGGCCTGACGCCTGAGCCCCAGAGGCTGCCCTGCGTGGCCAGGGCCCGGGGTCAAATCGGCTGCTTTCCTCACTTCGGGGTCCACCCCTAAGTGAACTGGGGTCCACCTCCATGTGTAGCTAGATGTTCACAACTACAAGGCGTTTGTGTTACCAGCGTAGATGGTGGTGGAATTAGGCCACAGCCCCGAAGGGACAGACACGGGGACCACGGACAACTCTCTGAGAACTAGAAAAGAGCCACATGGAGAAGAGGGGCAAGACGGTGCCCCTGGGACCAGGCCAGGCCCAGGACAGGGGCTTTCCCAGATGGTTTGGAGCCAGCTCTCAGGAGGCACCCAAAATGAGTCTCAAATATTTAAGTCAAGAATTGTGTGACCACAGAATTCTCAGGGTCAGTTTAAGAGTAAAAGGCAAATTAGTGTGGGTGGCGGTGAGGTTTTGGACCGACCAGCCAGGAAGAGACTTGTAAGGCCAGTGTGTGGACACGATCTGAGACCGACGTGCGGGCTGCCTGAGCCTGGCCTCCACGTGCGTCGCCGGGTCCAGAGCCCGGGCCTCCGCGTGCGTCTCCGCGTCCAGAGCCCGGGCCTCCGCGTGCGTCTCCGCGTCCAGAGCCCGGGCCTCCGCGTGCGTCTCCGCGTCCAGAGCCCGGGCCTCCGCATGCGTCGCCGGGTCCTGGCTGCTAGAAAAGGAGCAGATGCGGCATCGCGTGCCCACACGCTGCCACCTTGTCCAGCACAGAACAACAAGCCCTTGCTGACTGGGCTCCTTAGTGGACGGAGGGCATGCTCCTCACAAGTGTGTAGAGCATGTGCGTCGTGAGGAGGCGAGGCAGTCCACTGCAGATTGTGGAGGTGGACCCCCTCTATCCTCAGAGCCCTGGGAGGTGGCTTCTGTCCTTCCAATCTGAGGTGCTCCTTGGGTCCGGCAGCTGGCAGCAATATGTGGGAGGCTCCCTGTAGCCTCAGCAATGAGGGGTCTGTAGCCAAGCAGAGATCTGCGGCCATCTTCCTTCATCCTTGTCAGGTCCTGCAGCCACAACTCCTGCGTGGCTGCCCCAGACAGAACCTCCAGGGCACTGCCCGCTCCCTGTGGGCACAACCCCATCCCCTTGGGCCTGACGCCTGAGCCCCAGAGGCTGCCCTGCGTGGCCAGGGCCCGGGGTCAAATCGGCTGCTTTCCTCACTTCGGGGTCCACCCCTAAGTGAACTGGGGTCCACCTCCATGTGTAGCTAGATGTTCACAACTACAAGGCGTTTGTGTTACCAGCGTAGATGGTGGTGGAATTAGGCCACAGCCCCGAAGGGACAGACACGGGGACCACGGACAACTCTCTGAGAACTAGAAAAGAGCCACATGGAGAAGAGGGGGCAAGACGGTGCCCCTGGGACCAGGCCAGGCACGTCCGGCAGGGCTCTCCTGGAAGCAGGGAGAGCGCGCTCTGGGTGCGAGAAGGCCGGCAGAGAGGAGAGCGCGTCTCCCTGAGGGCAGCGAGGAGAGCGGCTCCTGCAGGCCCCGGACTCCGGGCGGAGCTGCCCTCGAAACCCGGCCTCGCCCAGGTCTCCCTGGAGGGGCGGGGAGCGCAGACGTCTCGGGAAAGGCGCGGGTCTGCCGTGAGTGACCCAGAAGCCCTGCCGCTCAGAGAGTGGCTCCAGACGAATGCAGTGTCAATCGGCGCCGTGAGTCAATCGCACCCCTGGAAACAGCCCCAGGGGAGACTTCGGAGCGGCCTCGGCCACGGAGCCCCGAGGGAAAGCGCCCGCCCCAGCTCCAGCCTCGCCAGGAGGGTCTGCCGCGCCTGCCGCCCTCACGCCACGGCCTGGCCCAGCTCCGGCCCCAGCGCTCGGTCACATCTTCTAGAGTCGTCTCTTGCCTGAGCCGGGCCTGGCGTCCACAGACACTGCGGCCGAGCTTCCCGCAGCGCCCGGACTCCCTTCTCCACTGCACGGGTGAGAGCACAGCGTGCTCGTGTGGCCTCTCACAGCGCAGGCCGCCCGCCCCGCAGGCTGCGGGTCCAGCCCTCCCAGAAGCCCAGGGCTGCTCCGGGCAAGGCGGCACGGGCAGCCCTGCTCCGCCTCCACGCGCCACGGCAAGCACGGCCCCGGCGACACGGGCGCTGCACAGCACGGGCTGGAAACCAGGGACACAGCCTCCGCTCAGAGGTCACCCCAGACACCCCGCTTCTCCCTGGCTCCCCGACTCAGTCCTCAGCCCGGCCCCTCCTCCTCAGCGGTCACCTCCACACCGGGCGCCCCTCCGGCCCCGCACGCTCCAGCTGTCCACACAGCCCCGAGCCAGTGCTCCCAGCCGCCTGGCCCCACCGAGTCCCCTGAACACAGCATGGACAGTCTGTCCTCCTCTGTCCCGTCGCCCAGACAAGCCCAGTGCCCTCAGGAGTCAGCGTCCTGTGAACTCACACGCCCAAGGGACAGACACGGGGACCACGGACAACTCTCTGAGAACTAGAAAAGAGCCACATGGAGAAGAGGGGGCAAGACGGTGCCCCTGGGACCAGGCCAGGCACGTCCGGCAGGGCTCTCCTGGAAGCAGGGAGAGCGCGCTCTGGGTGCGAGAAGGCCGGCAGAGAGGAGAGCGCGTCTCCCTGAGGGCAGCGAGGAGAGCGGCTCCTGCAGGCCCCGGACTCCGGGCGGAGCTGCCCTCGAAACCCGGCCTCGCCCAGGTCTCCCTGGAGGGGCGGGGAGCGCAGACGTCTCGGGAAAGGCGCGGGTCTGCCGTGAGTGACCCAGAAGCCCTGCCGCTCAGAGAGTGGCTCCAGACGAATGCAGTGTCAATCGGCGCCGTGAGTCAATCGCACCCCTGGAAACAGCCCCAGGGGAGACTTCGGAGCGGCCTCGGCCACGGAGCCCCGAGGGAAAGCGCCCGCCCCAGCTCCAGCCTCGCCAGGAGGGTCTGCCGCGCCTGCCGCCCTCACGCCACGGCCTGGCCCAGCTCCGGCCCCAGCGCTCGGTCACATCTTCTAGAGTCGTCTCTTGCCTGAGCCGGGGCCTGGCGTCCACAGACACTGCGGCCGAGCTTCCCGCAGCGCCCGGACTCCCTTCTCCACTGCACGGGTGAGAGCACAGCGTGCTCGTGTGGCCTCTCACAGCGCAGGCCGCCCGCCCCGCAGGCTGCGGGTCCAGCCCTCCCAGAAGCCCAGGGCTGCTCCGGGCAAGGCGGCACGGGCAGCCCTGCTCCGCCTCCACGCGCCACGGCAAGCACGGCCCCGGCGACACGGGCGCTGCACAGCACGGGCTGGAAACCAGGGACACAGCCTCCGCTCAGAGGTCACCCCAGACACCCCGCTTCTCCCTGGCTCCCCGACTCAGTCCTCAGCCCGGCCCCTCCTCCTCAGCGGTCACCTCCACACCGGGCGCCCCTCCGGCCCCGCACGCTCCAGCTGTCCACACAGCCCCGAGCCAGTGCTCCCAGCCGCCTGGCCCCACCGAGTCCCCTGAACACAGCATGGACAGTCTGTCCTCCTCTGTCCCGTCGCCCAGACAAGCCCAGTGCCCTCAGGAGTCAGCGTCCTGTGAACTCACACGCCTGGCCCCTGCCTGAGCCGCAAGTCCATCCACGACTGCGTGTTGAACAACAGAATTAAGTCAGGACTCCATGTCCACTCTTCTGTCTTCTTATGAAACCTTTCTCTCCCAATAATAAAAGACATGTGGATGAAGTTGTTCCCTGAATTTTTCCATTCCTGGCCCCTGGCGAGATCATTGTTCTGGGACTGCATGACCTACTTTTCCTCCTCAGGCCTGAGACTGAGGGCAGTGGAGGCTACTGCAGCCAGTGGCACAACTCTGAATTAACCTTTCCTCTTGAGGAAAGAGAATTCTACTGAAATAAAAGGTTTAAGAGGCTGCTGATGACAGGGACAATGTCATTAATACTATCTGTGTTTTTCAATTGTTTCCAACTGCCTTTCTACCTTATAATTACTTATATTTACAGAAGACCAAGAGGGTGCTTTTCACATAGAAAACCACTCGCAGGGTGTCCTCTGTTGCACCTCAGGCGCGTGGCTGCCTGTGGGAGGCTGAGGAGCCAGCAGGAGCCAGAGGGAGGGCCAGGACTGGGATGGAGGAAGCAAGGCCACGGGCGTGGAGAGAGGGTGGCCCTGCAGGTCAGGTCTGGGGCGTGGGCCCGTGGGAGAGTGAGCCCCACGATGCCCCACCAACGACTCCTCCACCAAGAGCCGCGACCGCAGAGCAGGTGTCTGCACAGCCCGCTGGGCCCCAGGCCGCCAGAAGACCGACGCAGGCAGGCGCTCAGGGAGCTCCCACTCTAGCCAGAGAGAGGCGCGGCGCCAGGGCAGGGGCGGGCCGTGCGAGCTGACACGCTGTCAGATGAGCACAGTGCAGAGCTGTTGAGACAGGGAGGGACGAGGCACAGGTCATCGGGAGGGGTTCCTGGGTGGAAGTGGGTGCCGACTCCTGGGGTGAGGCCTCCGGGGGCAGCCCGGGCCACGACACTGACGGCCGGGATGCTGTCCACACAGCCCGAGCCAGTGCTCCCAGCCGCCTGGCCCCACCGAGTCCCTGAACACAGCATGGACAGCTCCTCTGTCCCGTCGCCCAGACAAGCCCAGTGCCCTCAGGAGTCAGCGTCCTGTGAACTCACACGCCTGGCCCCTGCCTGAGCCGCAAGTCCATCCACGACTGCGTGTTGAACAACAGAATTAAGTCAGGACTCCATGTCCACTCTTCTGTCTTCTTATGAAACCTTTCTCTCCCAATAATAAAAGACATGTGGATGAAGCTGTTCCTGAATTTTTCCATTCCTGGCCCCTGGCGAGATCATTGTTCTGGGACTGCATGACCTACTTTTCCTCCTCAGGCCTGAGACTGAGGGCAGTGGAGGCTACTGCAGCCAGTGGCACAACTCTGAATTAACCTTTCCTCTTGAGGAAAGAGAATTCTACTGAAATAAAAGGTTTAAGAGGCTGCTGATGACAGGGACAATGTCATTAATACTATCTGTGTTTTTCAATTGTTTCCAACTGCCTTTCTACCTTATAATTACTTATATTTACAGAAGACCAAGAGGGTGCTTTTCACATAGAAAACCACTCGCAGGGTGTCCTCTGTTGCACCTCAGGCGCGTGGCTGCCTGTGGGAGGCTGAGGAGCCAGCAGGAGCCAGAGGGAGGGCCAGGACTGGGATGGAGGAAGCAAGGCCACGCGGCGTGGAGAGAGGGTGGCCCTGCAGGTCAGGTCTGGGGCGTGGGCCCGTGGGAGAGTGAGCCCCACGATGCCCCACCAACGACTCCTCCACCAAGAGCCGCGACCGCAGAGCAGGTGTCTGCACAGCCCGCTGGGCCCCAGGCCGCCAGAAGACCGACGCAGGCAGGCGCTCAGGGAGCTCCCACTCTAGCCAGAGAGAGGCCGCGGCGCCAGGGCAGGGGCGGGCCGTGCGAGCTGACACGCTGTCAGATGAGCACAGTGCAGAGCTGTTGAGACAGGGAGGGACGAGGCACAGGTCATCGGGAGGGGTTCCTGGGTGGAAGTGGGTGCCGACTCCTGGGGTGAGGCCTCCGGGGGCAGCCCGGGCCACGCACACTGACGGCCGGGATACGCGGGCCGACGGGGCCTAGGGAACAAGGGCCGCCACAGAGGCCGGTGGGAACAGCTGGCTTGGAGAAGTCAGGGAGGGCTTTCAAGCTAAAGAAGGGTGTCATGGAGCTAGTGGAGACGCGAGAAGCAGGGCGCCGTGTGGGGCGGCTGGGGGGCGGCCCCCGGGCCGGGGCAGGAGTGTGACTCCCCGGGTCCCAGGGCCTGGCAGAGCCTCTGCCCGAAGCAGGGGAGGAGCCCTGGGGCGGGCACTCAGTCCCCAGGGAGCCCCACACAGTCCCGGGCGGAAGCCGGAGGCAGGGCCCCTCGCCTGCACCTTCCGCCAAGACTCTAACGGTAGCTCAAGAGGGGACTCAAAGGCAAGGAGAAAACACACAACAAGTAAATAAAAAGCAAGTAAAAACACCAGGATACTGAGCTGAAGGTATTCTGCAATTATGTAAAATAAAGCAAGTCAAAACCTATGTACAGAAAATAGCTGGAAATACAATAAATGTTAGTCTTCTGGGGAGGACATTATGGTGGTTTTTTCCCTCTATTTTAGTGTGATTTTCTAAATTCGGTTTAATGCAAACATGCAACATTTACTTTGGAAAAACTGAATTTTGCTTACAAGTAAAATAGCTCAATTAAAAAAACAGCGATGACAGGTGTCTGTTTTTCACTGCCTCCCTTCCTCATTGAGAACAAAGTTGGCCTGTCTTTCTCTAGGCCTGATGGTTCCCTGCAGGTCAGGTCTGGGGCGTGGGCCCGTGGGAGAGTGAGCCCCACGATGCCCCACCAACGACTCCTCCACCAAGAGCCGCGACCGCAGAGCAGGTGTCTGCACAGCCCGCTGGGCCCCAGGCCGCCAGAAGACCGACGCAGGCAGGCGCTCAGGGAGCTCCCACTCTAGCCAGAGAGAGGCCGCGGCGCCAGGGCAGGGGCGGGCCGTGCGAGCTGACACGCTGTCAGATGAGCACAGTGCAGAGCTGTTGAGACAGGGAGGGACGAGGCACAGGTCATCGGGAGGGGTTCCTGGGTGGAAGTGGGTGCCGACTCCTGGGGTGAGGCCTCCGGGGGCAGCCCGGGCCACGCACACTGACGGCCGGGATACGCGGGCCGACGGGGCCTAGGGAACAAGGGCCGCCACAGAGGCCGGTGGGAACAGCTGGCTTGGAGAAGTCAGGGAGGGCTTTCAAGCTAAAGAAGGGTGTCATGGAGCTAGTGGAGACGCGAGAAGCAGGGCGCCGTGTGGGGCGGCTGGGGGGCGGCCCCCGGGCCGGGGCAGGAGTGTGACTCCCGGGTCCCAGGGCCTGGCAGAGCCTCTGCCCGAAGCAGGGAGGAGCCCTGGGCGGGCACTCAGTCCCCAGGGAGCCCCACACAGTCCCGGGCGGAAGCCGGAGGCAGGGCCCCTCGCCTGCACCTTCCGCCAAGACTCTAACGGTAGCTCAAGAGGGGACTCAAAGGCAAGGAGAAAACACACAACAAGTAAATAAAAAGCAAGTAAAAACACCAGGATACTGAGCTGAAGGTATTCTGCAATTATGTAAAATAAAGCAAGTCAAAACCTATGTACAGAAAATAGCTGGAAATACAATAAATGTTAGTCTTCTGGGGAGGACATTATGGTGGTTTTTTCCCTCTATTTTAGTGTGATTTTCTAAATTCGGTTTAATGCAAACATGCAACATTTACTTTGGAAAAACTGAATTTTGCTTACAAGTAAAATAGCTCAATTAAAAAAACAGCGATGACAGGTGTCTGTTTTTCACTGCCTCCCTTCCTCATTGAGAACAAAGTTGGCCTGTCTTTCTCTAGGCCTGATGGTTCCAATGTCCTTCTCAGGGAGGACTGTTAAAATATCCTCTTATTTCAAGTGGCCGTTCTCTGAACGGTTGCGTCGGTCTCTGTGGAGAAGGATGCCGCGGCTGCCCCGAGGACACCGGAGCCCCCGAGGCTCCTCGTCCTGCAGCCGGGAGCTTCCTGACCCGGCCCACAGCCGCTCGTCCCACCTCGTCACTGCCCACTCCACCCGGACAGCTCATTTCATCTGCGACCGAGCTTCAGCCTTGAACTCTCACCTCACACGGTCTTCCCCAGAAAGCAAAGCCCCACAGGACAGACAGAAGCAGGGCTCCAGACTCACACCTGCGCTCCTGCGCGCCCCCAGGCTCTCCGTGGTGAGACGGGGCGCTGCTCTCCACGCAGACCGGATGCCCAGTGGCCGTTTCTGTGAGCTGAGTCCAGGGCAGTGAGGGGCAGCTCCCCTCCGCCGGTCACGCCTGGTCTGCGCCGGGTGTCGCCCCAGAGAGCAGGGGCCCGGGAGCCTCCGGGGCCTGCTCGCTGCCCCTGCGGGACAAACGCTGAGCAGAGGGCCAGGCCCAGAGGGCTTAACTGCGTCAGAGCCGAAGAGCCCTCTTCACCAGCTCCAAGTCCTGAAAGTATTCGAAAGAATCTGCTCACGGCTGCTCCCCAGAGCTTGACATCAGACACGTTCTCTTCTTCTGATCCAAGAGAGGAACCCTGTCCACTCCCTGATCTCCTGCGAGATGGGGTGATGCTCAGACCTTTACGGTTGTTTGAATTGCCGGTTTGGTAAGCTGTTTATCTTGATCAGGCGTCTCCTTCTCAGCTGCGCAAGCCTCCTCTTTGTGTGCAGACGTCTTCCTCTCCTGATCTAGCACTTTCTGGACCCCCAGTCCTGATCCTGCCCCTCGTGGACCCTGTTGACCCCACGCTGGCTACGCACACCTGTGCCGTCCGCACAGCCAAGCCCACCAGGCCCTCTTTCTCCATGTGAATCTTCTGTGCCATTTAAGGTCTTCCCTACCCCCAGGATCACAAAATGCTCTCCTTCTCTCTGCTGCTCTGGAATTCCCGTCTGCGCCGCTTCGCTCTCCGCACTGCGGAATTTAATTTTGTAAGCGGTGTAGTTGGGGCTGTGGGACCACATAATCCTCTGTGTGTGGCGAAAACGGGGCAGGGGTCCCGGAGGTCTGCCGAGGTGTGGTACCCCCTCTCCCGGAGACGGTACCGATGCCTCCTTCTGCTGCCCCGCGGCCTGCGGTCCCGGCTCTCCGCCGGCGAGGCCGCCCCTGGCAGCCCGCCTGAGTTGCCACGCGCCCGCTGCCCCTCGGGAGGGCGGGCCGGGGAGCCTGCTCTCCCGACCCTGCGCCCAGACACACCGCGCCACGACGCCCGCCTCGGGAGGCGGAGGACGCCCCTGGGCACCGAGTCTCCTCCCGGCCCCACTCCTGGGTCCCGAGAGTGGAGAGCCCCCTGCTGTGGGAGCAGTGCGCGAACCCGCACGGAATACACAGCCTGAAGGGCATCGCGGGGTGCTCGGGACAAGCCGCCCGCCCCCAGCCCCCTGGGGCGTCCGCCCGGTGGCACCTGTGTGGTCTCCCCAGGGGCGCGCTGATGGATGTCCCGGCGACCTCCTGGCCCCCACCCCTGCTGCACTGCAGGCTCCCACGAGGTCACGCCGAGCTGGCCACTGGAGTGGGCCTCGTGTCGCTGCCTTTCTTGGGACCAGCTGGCCTGTGAACCAGGAGTTAGCACCACACCCATCACTGCCCCGCCTGCCTGCAGAGGGGAAGTGGTGCCCTGGCCCTGTCAGGGGTGGGGGTGACAAGGGACCCCTCAGCCATCCCAGGCGTCCTCTGTGGGAGGGCACCCAGCCCTGCTCCCAGCTCCGGTGCAGGCGCCCACAGACACACTCGGGCAAGGGACACTGGGGCAGAGGACGTCGGGACAAGGGGCATCAGCGATCCCGGGCTGGGGAAGCCTCCTCTTTGTGTGCAGACGTCTTCCTCTCCTGATCTAGCACTTTCTGGACCCCCAGTCCTGATCCTGCCCCTCGTGGACCCTGTTGACCCCACGCTGGCTACGCACACCTGTGCCGTCCGCACAGCCAAGCCCACCAGGCCCTCTTTCTCCATGTGAATCTTCTGTGCCATTTAAGGTCTTCCCTACCCCCAGGATCACAAAATGCTCTCCTTCTCTCTGCTGCTCTGGAATTCCCGTCTGCGCCGCTTCGCTCTCCGCACTGCGGAATTTAATTTTGTAAGCGGTGTAGTTGGGGCTGTGGGACCACATAATCCTCTGTGTGTGGCGAAAACGGGGCAGGGGTCCCGGAGGTCTGCCGAGGTGTGGTACCCCCTCTCCGGAGACGGTACCGATGCCTCCTTCTGCTGCCCCGCGGCCTGCGGTCCCGGCTCTCCGCCGGCGAGGCCGCCCCTGGCAGCCCGCCTGAGTTGCCACGCGCCCGCTGCCCCTCGGGAGGGCGGGCCGGGGAGCCTGCTCTCCCGACCCTGCGCCCAGACACACCGCGCCACGACGCCCGCCTCGGGAGGCGGAGGACGCCCCTGGGCACCGAGTCTCCTCCCGGCCCCACTCCTGGGTCCCGAGAGTGGAGAGCCCCCTGCTGTGGGAGCAGTGCGCGAACCCGCACGGAATACACAGCCTGAAGGGCATCGCGGGGTGCTCGGGACAAGCCGCCCGCCCCCAGCCCCCTGGGGCGTCCGCCCGGTGGCACCTGTGTGGTCTCCCCAGGGGCGCGCTGATGGATGTCCCGGCGACCTCCTGGCCCCCACCCCTGCTGCACTGCAGGCTCCCACGAGGTCACGCCGAGCTGGCCACTGGAGTGGGCCTCGTGTCGCTGCCTTTCTTGGGACCAGCTGGCCTGTGAACCAGGAGTTAGCACCACACCCATCACTGCCCCGCCTGCCTGCAGAGGGGAAGTGGTGCCCTGGCCCTGTCAGGGGTGGGGGTGACAAGGGACCCCTCAGCCATCCCAGGCGTCCTCTGTGGGAGGGCACCCAGCCCTGCTCCCAGCTCCGGTGCAGGCGCCCACAGACACACTCGGGCAAGGGACACTGGGGCAGAGGACGTCGGGACAAGGGGCATCAGCGATCCCGGGCTGGGGGCACCAGGGTAGGGGACATCAGGCTGCGGCAGGCACCTTCTCCTTCAGCTGCAGCTGAGTGGAGCCCCTCTCCCACACAGCGCTCGGGTGTCTGCGGCGTCCCCATGGGCCCTCTGGGCCCGTGGCACACCGTGGCCGGAGCCCTCTGTCCTCACGCCCTGTCCACACGTGTGGCAGGACACCTGCCTGCCGCCGTGCAGGCGGGGCTGCGCTGCCGAGACTCCCGTGGGGGCCGCTGGGGAACTGCTCTGCTCAGCACAGGCCAGACCCGGGCAGAACTCCGGCCCCGTGGGGCCTGACCAGAGAGGCCCTGCTGTCTCCAGGGACTGGCCTTCTGCTGGAGGCCCTGTTCCAGCCTCAGTGGGCCAGCTTACCTCCAGCCAGCTCCCCACTCGCCCCTCCAGCTGTCCCCAGCCTGGGTCCATGTTTCCAAGCTCGCCCATGCCCGCTGCGCCCACCCGCTCACCCAAAGCCCAGTGCACAGGGAGGGGCGGTCGTCCAGTGCACAGAAGCCCCCACAAACCTGGCTCTCGCCCTGATCGCCGCTCTCCACCAAGACCGCAAGGTCACCCTTCCAGTCCTGCGCGTGGCACCGAATGGCCAGGCCCCACCTCAAATGCTGCTGTGGCCCAAGCACTGGAAGAGTGGCCGCCTCGTGCAGGCCGCCCCGCTGCCCGCCGAGAACGAGCCTTGGGAGGGACGGCTCAGTGCCCAGGTCTCGGCAGTTGGGGGCTGAACAGAGCTAGGAAGTAGATGTGCCCCAAGACCTGGCAGGCAGCGAAGCCGGGGACCCTGTCCGCCAGACAGACAGCGGCTCCACGTGAGCCTTTCAGCGGCCTGGGGACCCTCCGGGAGAGTCGGGCGGCGCGTCCTGCACGGCTCAGACACCCATCACTGCCCGCCTGCCTCAGAGGAAGTGGTGCCCTGGCCCTGTCAGGGGTGGGGGTGACAAGGGACCCCTCAGCCATCCCAGGCGTCCTCTGTGGGAGGGCACCCAGCCCTGCTCCCAGCTCCGGTGCAGGCGCCCACAGACACACTCGGGCAAGGGACACTGGGGCAGAGGACGTCGGGACAAGGGGCATCAGCGATCCCGGGCTGGGGCACCAGGGTAGGGGACATCAGGCTGCGGCAGGCACCTTCTCCTTCAGCTGCAGCTGAGTGGAGCCCCTCTCCCACACAGCGCTCGGGTGTCTGCGGCGTCCCCATGGGCCCTCTGGGCCCGTGGCACACCGTGGCCGGAGCCCTCTGTCCTCACGCCCTGTCCACACGTGTGGCAGGACACCTGCCTGCCGCCCGTGCAGGCGGGGCTGCGCTGCCGAGACTCCCGTGGGGGCCGCTGGGGAACTGCTCTGCTCAGCACAGGCCAGACCCGGGCAGAACTCCGGCCCCGTGGGGCCTGACCAGAGAGGCCCTGCTGTCTCCAGGGACTGGCCTTCTGCTGGAGGCCCTGTTCCAGCCTCAGTGGGCCAGCTTACCTCCAGCCAGCTCCCCACTCGCCCCTCCAGCTGTCCCCAGCCTGGGTCCATGTTTCCAAGCTCGCCCATGCCCGCTGCGCCCACCCGCTCACCCAAAGCCCAGTGCACAGGGAGGGGCGGTCGTCCAGTGCACAGAAGCCCCCACAAACCTGGCTCTCGCCCTGATCGCCGCTCTCCACCAAGACCGCAAGGTCACCCTTCCAGTCCTGCGCGTGGCACCGAATGGCCAGGCCCCACCTCAAATGCTGCTGTGGCCCAAGCACTGGAAGAGTGGCCGCCTCGTGCAGGCCGCCCCGCTGCCCGCCGAGAACGAGCCTTGGGAGGGACGGCTCAGTGCCCAGGTCTCGGCAGTTGGGGGCTGAACAGAGCTAGGAAGTAGATGTGCCCCAAGACCTGGCAGGCAGCGAAGCCGGGGACCCTGTCCGCCAGACAGACAGCGGCTCCACGTGAGCCTTTCAGGCCTGGGCTCAGCGGACCGTCCCTGCAACGAGAGTCTAGACCCTCCGGGAGAGTCGGGCGAGCGCGGTCTGCATCGGCGCTCACGGCACTCCAGAGGCCTGCAGGCGGACCACGAGCTTCATGCTCTACTGAAAACAGCTGCATGAACGGAGGGCCACCGAGACACAATGGGGTTTAAGGAATCGGGGTCCTTTGGGGTTTGTTCAGTGCAGCTTTCACACCTGCATTGGTTTCCCACGTCTGCGTGACACGCTGCCGCCCGCTTGGTGGCACGTCTATAGTCAGGCGTCCGGGCTCAGCTGTGCCTTTCTCACGAGGCTGTAGGGGTGGGCGTCATCGCTGGGGGTCTGGTCAGAGGCTCTGGTGCAGAAGGACCCGCCAGGCACCTCAGGCTACGGCTGTGGGACAGGAACCCGGCTCCTCGCTGGCTGGAGCTGGGCCCCTAGAGGTCAGCTTCCCACTCCGCATGGTCCTGGGGTCGGAGAAGCATGGGCTGCCCCACGGCGTTGGCGAGGGAACCACGCAGGAGCTGAGCCTCCGCGAGGACGCAGACCTGGAGTGGACCGGGCAGGGGCTCGTCCGGGAGACCCCGGTCTCGGGCCTGCAAGATCCTGGCCTAATGCGTTTCCCAGCAGAAGCTCTGGGGCGCCATCGACGCCGCCGTCATGTTGAAGAACGGACAGAATGTCCACAGCTGCCCGAGAAGCAACGATTTTCTCTGAATCTTTAATCCTCCCTTCTGAACAGACATCGCAGTGGAGACTCCCGTCCTCCGGGGCGTCTTCCGCGCTCTGAGAAGCTTCACGAAGAGAGCGCTCCTCCCAGCTCCTACTGGGGTCCAGCCTGAACCTGCCGGTTTCATCCTTACCCCGGGCGGCCGACCCCTCCGGCCACCCCACGCGCTCCCGCCGTCCCCACGGAGGCTCCGTCTGGGCCTGCTCCGGCCCACTGGGCCGCGGGCAGCCGGCTCTGCTGCGGCCACGCCGCCCAGCCCCTCCTCCCGACGCCGCTCTCGTAGGTCCCTCTGGCGCTCCCGTCCGGCACGATTTCTCTGGGAACATTCTTCGGGCTCAGGCGTGAATTCTGCTCCCTGGCCACTGGCGTTCTCACTGTGACTTTCCTGCCTGGGACTGTGGGCTTCCAGCTCGCCCGCCTGTGGGGATTGTCTGGAGCAGGAAGCGGACTTTCTTGCTCTTCCATTATCGGCTTTGCCATCACACGGGCCTTTTTCCTGTTCTGAACAAAGTTGACTGCATCCCCACTGCCCGGCCGTTACAAAGTTAATTGCAACCTTTAACATCAAACAATCTGAAAAAACACACCTCCTTCATTCTCTGCTCCACACATCCGTCCTTCTCTGTGAAAATATGACGGCGCTGCTCCCTCCTTTCCCTTCTTGGCACTCGTGAGCGGGGAGCGTGGGCTCCAGCCTCAGCTTCTCGGCTCGCTCCTGACTTTCTTCACCTCAGCCCTGTCTCCGTGCTGGTACAGCGACTCGAGACTCCTTGCTGGCGGACCAAAGCCACTTCTCAAAATACCAAACATGAAATAACCCCCGCCTCTAGCGGGAAACCCGGTGGGCCCCCGCCCCCCCCCGATGGAGAACCACGCAGGAGCTGAGCCTCCGAGGACGCAGACCTGGAGTGGACGGGCAGGGGCTCGTCCGGGAGACCCCGGTCTCGGGCCTGCAAGATCCTGGCCTAATGCGTTTCCCAGCAGAAGCTCTGGGGCGCCATCGACGCCGCCGTCATGTTGAAGAACGGACAGAATGTCCACAGCTGCCCGAGAAGCAACGATTTTCTCTGAATCTTTAATCCTCCCTTCTGAACAGACATCGCAGTGGAGACTCCCGTCCTCCGGGGCGTCTTCCGCGCTCTGAGAAGCTTCACGAAGAGAGCGCTCCTCCCAGCTCCTACTGGGGTCCAGCCTGAACCTGCCGGTTTCATCCTTACCCCGGGCGGCCGACCCCTCCGGCCACCCCACGCGCTCCCGCCGTCCCCACGGAGGCTCCGTCTGGGCCTGCTCCGGCCCACTGGGCCGCGGGCAGCCGGCTCTGCTGCGGCCACGCCGCCCAGCCCCTCCTCCCGACGCCGCTCTCGTAGGTCCCTCTGGCGCTCCCGTCCGGCACGATTTCTCTGGGAACATTCTTCGGGCTCAGGCGTGAATTCTGCTCCCTGGCCACTGGCGTTCTCACTGTGACTTTCCTGCCTGGGACTGTGGGCTTCCAGCTCGCCCGCCTGTGGGGATTGTCTGGAGCAGGAAGCGGACTTTCTTGCTCTTCCATTATCGGCTTTGCCATCACACGGGCCTTTTTCCTGTTCTGAACAAAGTTGACTGCATCCCCACTGCCCGGCCGTTACAAAGTTAATTGCAACCTTTAACATCAAACAATCTGAAAAAACACACCTCCTTCATTCTCTGCTCCACACATCCGTCCTTCTCTGTGAAAATATGACGGCGCTGCTCCCTCCTTTCCCTTCTTGGCACTCGTGAGCGGGGAGCGTGGGCTCCAGCCTCAGCTTCTCGGCTCGCTCCTGACTTTCTTCACCTCAGCCCTGTCTCCGTGCTGGTACAGCGACTCGAGACTCCTTGCTGGCGGACCAAAGCCACTTCTCAAAATACCAAACATGAAATAAAAGCCCTCTGCCCGTGGCCTGGGCGGTGACCGCCTGCCACAAGGGGTTCTCTGGGGAGCAACCATCGACAGGGAAATGGAGCATGAGACTCACAGGGTGCCTGTTAGAAACAAGAGTCAGGGTGGGGAGGACTGGACCACCAAGTGCTCAACCGCAACGAAGATATCCACCCAGCAGGGGCTCCGGGGTCAGCCATGCTGCTGCAAGCCTGCGACCCCGCACCTGCGGCTGAGCCCAGGGCTCTGGCTTGAGGGAGGGCCAGCCGTGCCGCTGGGCACAGGCTTCCAGGAGCTCCATTTCCAGAAAGAGGCAACATGCAGACCTCAAGGGACCACTGGGGCCAGGGAGCTGACCAGCTGGTGCTGCTGCCCATCAGCAGGAAGGTGTGGCGCCTGCATTCCCTCACTGCCCTCCCAGACCCCACCCCAGAGGCATTAAGAGCTTCCCAGGTGCACACAGAGAATTTGACGGCCTACAACTGGATGGGTGAGTCTGTGGTCCAAAGTCCAGAGCCAGGAGGGGTCTGCGGGATGAGGTTCTGAGCCTGGGGCGCCCCACACCTGCCCTAGCCAGACCTGGGTGATGGGTGCTTGCTTTTTCCAGAGAGCAGGCTGTGAACAGACAGGGAGACGAGGTCCTGGAGAGAGCCCCAGCCTCCGCTGGGGTGGTCCCCGTGGTAGACGGTGCTCACGCCAGCTTCCTCCCAGTCTGGCGCTCACGTTCCAAGTCCGAGAGAAGCTGGGCCTCGCTCTCCTGCACGGCTGCCTGTAACGGGGCCGGTGACCTGAATGCCGCCCAGCCTTGCCCTGGGTTCTAGAATGAACTGGGCCTGGCCCTCTGGGAATGCGGCCAGACCCCCGCCCTGCCCGCTCAGGCACCACGCCCAGCGGCCGCTCTGCGCTCCCAGGAGGCTGACATCTTTTGAAAATATGACGGCGCTGCCCCTTTTCCCCTTGGCTCGGACGGACTCCCACCATTGGGACTTTCTTCACCTCAGCCCTGTCTCCGTGCTGGTACAGCGACTCGAGACTCCTTGCTGGCGGACCAAAGCCACTTCTCAAAATACCAAACATGAAATAAAAGCCCTCTGCCCGTGGCCTGGGCGGTGACCGCCTGCCACAAGGGGTTCTCTGGGGAGCAACCATCGACAGGGAAATGGAGCATGAGACTCACAGGGTGCCTGTTAGAAACAAGAGTCAGGGTGGGGAGGACTGGACCACCAAGTGCTCAACCGCAACGAAGATATCCACCCAGCAGGGGCTCCGGGGTCAGCCATGCTGCTGCAAGCCTGCGACCCCGCACCTGCGGCTGAGCCCAGGGCTCTGGCTTGAGGGAGGGCCAGCCGTGCCGCTGGGCACAGGCTTCCAGGAGCTCCATTTCCAGAAAGAGGCAACATGCAGACCTCAAGGGACCACTGGGGCCAGGGAGCTGACCAGCTGGTGCTGCTGCCCATCAGCAGGAAGGTGTGGCGCCTGCATTCCCTCACTGCCCTCCCAGACCCCACCCCAGAGGCATTAAGAGCTTCCCAGGTGCACACAGAGAATTTGACGGCCTACAACTGGATGGGTGAGTCTGTGGTCCAAAGTCCAGAGCCAGGAGGGGTCTGCGGGATGAGGTTCTGAGCCTGGGGAGCCCCACACCTGCCCTAGCCAGACCTGGGTGATGGGTGCTTGCTTTTTCCAGAGAGCAGGCTGTGAACAGACAGGGAGACGAGGTCCTGGAGAGAGCCCCAGCCTCCGCTGGGGTGGTCCCCGTGGTAGACGGTGCTCACGCCAGCTTCCTCCCAGTCTGGCGCTCACGTTCCAAGTCCGAGAGAAGCTGGGCCTCGCTCTCCTGCACGGCTGCCTGTAACGGGGCCGGTGACCTGAATGCCGCCCAGCCTTGCCCTGGGTTCTAGAATGAACTGGGCCTGGCCCTCTGGGAATGCGGCCAGACCCCCGCCCTGCCCGCTCAGGCACCACACGCCCAGCGCCCCGCCCCGCTCTGCGCTCCCAGGAGGCTGAGCGCCCGGCACACCGCCCGTGAGCGGCTTCCAGCAGAACCCTGCCCTCCTCACCTCCGCAGCACCCCCACTCCAGGGAGGGGCTGCCGTTCAGTTCACTCTCTCGGCTCTTCCCAGCATTCTCCGGCCAGTCTGGGTGGACTGAGCTCTGGTCAGCAGGCCGGACCTACGGCAGGGTGGCCAGGGGATGCCTGTGGTGAGGTGCGAGCCTGGACAGCAGGGCTCAACCCCCAACCTCTTCAATCTTTAATGGAAAATCAACTACATTCAGACTAACTAATGTTCACCCAGTGCCCCTAATACAACATTCCTGTGCTTTATTTAACACCACAGTCCCCTCCGCGGACAGTTTTACGAACAAGCAGTCGAAGCCTCGGACAGCTGAGTGGTCCGAGGGCCAGGGTTTGCCCTGAACACTCACTGCCTTTCCTGCCCCCAGGTGCCCTGCACGTGCCACAGGCCAGCTTCTGCAGACGGGGTGGATCCTGCCTTAGACACAGAGGCTTAAGCAGCCTAGCCCACCTGGCCAGGTAAGCCCCTCACCGGGCAAGGGGGCAGGCTGGTCCCGCCCCAGCGCAGTGTGCAGCTCGCTGCCTGGAGACGGCGGGACCACCCACGCTCCGGGCTGTCCTTCCTGAGAGCTGGCAGGAGGGGCGGCCCTGAGGCCCTTCTGCCTGCTGCCTGCTGCCCGCCTGCCGCCGCTGGTCTCCCCCGGGGGCTGGCTGCCGGCCCCCGCTCCCCAGCCCCTGTCCAGGGGTCATCCTGCGTCTGCGCTTCACGGGAGCTGTAACAAAGGCCCACCAGCCTGGCAGCTCAGACTCCAGTGCTCTGTCCTCCCCAGTCCTGCAGACCAGCCGTCTGACCAAGGCGTGTCTCCTCCGAGGCCCCTGGGAGGAGGGGCCCTCTGCCTGCTCCAGAGGCCGGGGCCTCCAGGCGCCCCTGCTTGTGGCTACCGCCCCCCTCCCGCCTCCAGGGTCACACGGCCTCCTCTGTGCCTCTCGCCTCCTCTCTCAAGGCACCAGTCACTGGATTTAGACCCCTGGGCATCCAGTACACTGCGCTCCCAGGAGGCTGAGCGCCCGGCACACCGCCCGTGAGCGGCTTCCAGCAGAACCCTGCCCTCCTCACCTCCGCAGCACCCCACTCCAGGAGGGCTGCCGTTCAGTTCACTCTCTCGGCTCTTCCCAGCATTCTCCGGCCAGTCTGGGTGGACTGAGCTCTGGTCAGCAGGCCGGACCTACGGCAGGGTGGCCAGGGATGCCTGTGGTGAGGTGCGAGCCTGGACAGCAGGGCTCAACCCCAACCTCTTCAATCTTTAATGGAAAATCAACTACATTCAGACTAACTAATGTTCACCCAGTGCCCCTAATACAACATTCCTGTGCTTTATTTAACACCACAGTCCCTCCGCGGACAGTTTTACGAACAAGCAGTCGAAGCCTCGGACAGCTGAGTGGTCCGAGGGCCAGGGTTTGCCCTGAACACTCACTGCCTTTCCTGCCCCCAGGTGCCCTGCACGTGCCACAGGCCAGCTTCTGCAGACGGGGTGGATCCTGCCTTAGACACAGAGGCTTAAGCAGCCTAGCCCACCTGGCCAGGTAAGCCCCTCACCGGGCAAGGGGGCAGGCTGGTCCCGCCCCAGCGCAGTGTGCAGCTCGCTGCCTGGAGACGGCGGGACCACCCACGCTCCGGGCTGTCCTTCCTGAGAGCTGGCAGGAGGGGCGGCCCTGAGGCCCTTCTGCCTGCTGCCTGCTGCCCGCCTGCCGCCGCTGGTCTCCCCCGGGGGCTGGCTGCCGGCCCCCGCTCCCCAGCCCCTGTCCAGGGGTCATCCTGCGTCTGCGCTTCACGGGAGCTGTAACAAAGGCCCACCAGCCTGGCAGCTCAGACTCCAGTGCTCTGTCCTCCCCAGTCCTGCAGACCAGCCGTCTGACCAAGGCGCGTGTCTCCTCCGAGGCCCCTGGGGAGGAGGGGCCCCCTCTGCCTGCTCCAGAGGCCGGGGTCTCCAGGCGCCCCTGCTTGTGGCTACAGCCCCCCTCTCGCCTCCAGGGTCACACGGCCTCCTCTGTGCCTCTCGCCTCCTCTCTCAAGGCACCAGTCACTGGATTTAGACCCCTGGGATAGTATCATCAACAGACCCTTAACCACATCTGCAAAGACCTTCTTCCCACGTGAATTCCCATCCATGTGCATGACGGGCTTGTTCCAGTTCCCTACGCCCCCTCCAGCAGCCCCGGGTCCCTCCCAGAACACTTCCCACCTGCAGACCTAAGTGCCCCCTGGGGGACCCTCCCCTGCTTTCCAGCCTCCAGCCCCCTCTCAAGATGTTGACGCGGGAAAAATGCACAGCCTAGAAGCTGAGTGCTACATTTTATCTGGAGATATACCAAGGACTCAAGCCGGGAAGAACGGCCTCTCAGAGGCTCTGAGGGGCTGCTCCAGAGAGACGAGGGAGAGCAGGGATATACAGGAGCTTTCGCATCAAAACATACCCAGTTGGGCCGGGGCTTCTCGGACCTGCTGGGAGCAGCGGCCTGGACGCCGGGTGCTGTGGGCCGAGGGGCTCCCGAGTGGGGCTGGGCCGAGGAGACGGCACGGGGGGTGGCGCTGTGTTACTGACCGGGACCTGGAAGGCCCACGACAGGCCGCTGCAGGAGGAGGCCAGGAGGAGAGACGGCCTTGCCCTGGCCGCCTCGGGCGGCTCCGTTCACTGCACGGAGTCCCGGCCTCGTGCTCTCCCTTCCTGCCGGCCTCTGTCCACCCGCGGCGTTGAAGGAGGCCCCTGTCGCAGCTTTGCTTAGGGCTCAGGACTAGCCCATGGGCTCGGAGGCTCAGGGCAACGGCTGTTTTGCTCTGGGAATCCTAGCTAGCCCCTAACAGTCCCTGACCGGCAGCCCGAGGGGCCCCTCCCGGCTTTCCTCTGCAATCAGCCTTCTGTTTCCCCTTGGCTCGGCAGATCAGCTGTGGGAAGCAGGTCTCTGGACAGAGGGCCTCCGCTTTCCCTTCCCGCCCAGGCACCGCCCGTGCCCGGCCCCCGCCAGAACCCGCTGCCCTGGCAGCTCACGCTTGCCCGGTGCTGCAGCCTGGTTTGCCCAAATCCTGCAGAACTCTGGGTGCGACAGAGCAGAAGGCATTCCTGCAGCTCGTCTCCAGACGAACAGAAGGCCACCGAGGACAGGGAGGAGGGGGAGACCATTTGGGGGTAAATCCAGCACGCATCTTCAGTTTGTGGCGTCGGTGTTCCCGGGGTCCAGTGGAGCCCCGGGCCGAGGGCCAGGGCCCCGCCGGCGCAGACGCACGCGGAGCGCTTCCGGCCACCGGGGCCGGGCGCCTCACACTCACTGTGGCGTCCACCACCACCAGCTCGGCATCAGCGGAGATCACACGTGCAGGCACAGGTGGCCTCATCTTCAGATGAGGTCCCGAAAGCCAGAGGACGTCCCTCAGGGTCACATGGCTCATCAGCGCAAGGCTGAAGGCCAGACAGGTGGCCAGTGTGGTCAGCCTCGCTCCTCCCCGTGGAAATGCCTGTGCGGGGCAGAGCTGCCCGGCCTGTCCATGGCCACAGACGCAGGCTGCCCCTACGTGGCCCAGAACAACGAAGCCACAGTGAGGGCACGCCTAAGTCACTCCTCCACTCTCCCCACCCCGGGATCCGGTCAGCCCCCCAGAAGGCCCTCGGATGGAGAGGCAGCAGCAACATCCCTGAAATCAGCCCCGCTGGACTACGTGGGGGGCCTGAGGTAGGGCAGGCGTCAGCTCCAAAACCAGAACATGAGGCCAGGAAAGGAGCCCCCAGGGAGGGGCTCTGGGTGACCCAGGGTGAGGGCCCCAGGGAGGGGCTCTGGGTGACCCAGGGTGAGGGCCCCAGGGAGGGGTCCCCACTGCCCAGGTCACTGTCCCTGTGTTCACCACCCGTGACACAGCCATGCGGCTGCCTCCTGCCGGCCTGCCGTGCCCGCTCTCAGGCCCTCCCTCTGCAGCCCTCAGCCCTCTCACCTCTGACCTGCACGAGAGGGAGACTTCATCCCAGTACTCGAGTTCTGTGCCTGGTCAGGATGGAGCAGTCCGCGGTGGCCTTCTCCTGGAGGCCCTGCCTCTCAGGCCTGCAGGGGTTGCTCGGATGGTCAGCAGGCCCTCTCCAGGGCTGCCCTGGGGTCTCTGCCCCTCCCAGACCAGTGATTTTGCCCTGGGTCCCTGACGGAGGTGAGGCTCAGCTTTGCGAGACCTGCCTAAAGGAGGCCCTCCCGTCTCTGATCTACCCGCAGCCTCTGGTCAGCCAGTCTCTCAGCTGTGATGTCTCGGGCGCCCCACCTAAGCTGGAGGGTACGCTGGGGTGCAGTCTCCCCTGAAGCGTCCACAGCTGTGGCCGTGCACTTACAAGGCTCCTGCCCGACTGGCAACGAGGCTGCGTCACACACACAGGCCTGTGCGGAGAACAACATGCACCAAATCTCTTTCAGGACGAGACAGGCAGCGGGTCGCAAAATGAGGGAAAGGCCCGCAGGGTTTGGCTTGTGCTAATTTGGGTAGCCTGCAGGCACATCGGGGGGCGCCTAAAGCCTGGGCCCCTCCCCTGCTCCGTGGCCCTCCTCTCCTGCCCTCGGGAGCCCCGAGGAGGGCAGGCCCACGAGGGTGCGGTGCTGCTTTAACTCTGGGGACCAGCCGTGCTCCCTCGGGGCTCTCTCCACGAAAGCCGGGCTCTGATTTCCAACCACCACCTTGGCTCCTCGTCCACAGTCTGCCTGGTCTGCACGGGCAGCTTCGGACCAGGCACCCCCCACGGTCAGGGCACCGTGTGTGTGAGCAGGGGGGCCTCGGGACGTCCCCAGACAGAGCCCCAAGCCGCAGGTGTCCTCAGGACCGGGCGAGGCGGCCACACACTCAGGCTGTGGGGTAGAGGCCGGAGAGCGGGGCGTGCACCCGGGGCTGCACCTCGTCACCACCCTTCTCAGCGCAGACGGTCTCCAGCCCTCTCCCTGCTCTTCCCCAGGGAGCCAGCGGAGGCTAATCACAGGCCCTTGTCTGCTGGGCGTTCATAAAGAGATGAACAATTACTGCACTTGAAGGAACCCCATCATCAACCAGAGGAAAAGACTATTTTTCTGTAGCATGTGAATTCAGCTTTTATGACTAAATGACTACTTAAATCTTAAAACTCTAATCATTACCATTTGCTTCCTAAAAATAACTGTCTCCCAAGTCCATATTTAGAACAGAAACACTGTGCTTGGCATGCTTCTGCTGCCCCAGGAAGGCGCCTCTTCCCAGAGCCTGCAGCCCTGCCGGCCACTTAACCCCTTCCTGCCTACCAACGCGTCCGGGCTGCTCTGGGCGAATCCAGACAGTGAGACAGAGCCCTGCACTCGCCTGGACGAGGACCTGCAGGTGGGCACTTTCCCGGGCCTTCCTCCCACACGGCGGCACGAGGGACCCTGAGCCGCTCGCGGTCCACGTGCCCTGTTAGAGGGTGAACTCCCTGAGGGGGCTACCTGTCCGTGACATTGGGGGGTGCAGAAGGTCCTGCACAAAGGCCCCCTCCTTCTGGAGTGTGCTCGGGGGAGTGAGAGCAGGCGCGTAGGAGGCTCTTGACGTAACAGACACACACACCCCCTCAAGGCACGTTCATTTCTTGCTCACGGCAGCTCAGAGGGATGCCTGACACCTGACGCTCTTCCAGGAAAACTGTACCGTGACAGTCCCCTCGGTGGTCGGCCTCACCTTCCTGGCATGGCCTCGGAGCCCGGGGGAGGAGGGCAGGCCCACGAGGGTGCTGCTTTAACTCTGGGGACCAGCCGTGCTCCCTCGGGCTCTCTCCACAAAGCCGGGCTCTGATTTCCAACCACCACCTTGGCTCCTCGTCCACAGTCTGCCTGGTCTGCACGGGCAGCTTCGGACCAGGCACCCCCCACGGTCAGGGCACCGTGTGTGTGAGCAGGGGGGCCTCGGGACGTCCCCAGACAGAGCCCCAAGCCGCAGGTGTCCTCAGGACCGGGCGAGGCGGCCACACACTCAGGCTGTGGGGTAGAGGCCGGAGAGCGGGGCGTGCACCCGGGGCTGCACCTCGTCACCACCCTTCTCAGCGCAGACGGTCTCCAGCCCTCTCCCTGCTCTTCCCCAGGGAGCCAGCGGAGGCTAATCACAGGCCCTTGTCTGCTGGGCGTTCATAAAGAGATGAACAATTACTGCACTTGAAGGAACCCCATCATCAACCAGAGGAAAAGACTATTTTTCTGTAGCATGTGAATTCAGCTTTTATGACTAAATGACTACTTAAATCTTAAAACTCTAATCATTACCATTTGCTTCCTAAAAATAACTGTCTCCCAAGTCCATATTTAGAACAGAAACACTGTGCTTGGCATGCTTCTGCTGCCCCAGGAAGGCGCCTCTTCCCAGAGCCTGCAGCCCTGCCGGCCACTTAACCCCTTCCTGCCTACCAACGCGTCCGGGCTGCTCTGGGCGAATCCAGACAGTGAGACAGAGCCCTGCACTCGCCTGGACGAGGACCTGCAGGTGGGCACTTTCCCGGGCCTTCCTCCCACACGGCGGCACGAGGGACCCTGAGCCGCTCGCGGTCCACGTGCCCTGTTAGAGGGTGAACTCCCTGAGGGGGCTTCCTGTCCGTGACATTGGGGGGTGCAGAAGGTCCTGCACAAAGGCCCCCTCCTTCTGGAGTGTGCTCGGGGGAGTGAGAGCAGGCGCGTAGGAGGCTCTTGACGTAACAGACACACACACCCCCTCAAGGCACGTTCATTTCTTGCTCACGGCAGCTCAGAGGGATGCCTGACACCTGACGCTCTTCCAGGAAACGAGTAAGTGCTGACTCAGCCCGTGACTCAGTCCCCTCGGTGGTCGGCCTCACCTTCCTGGCATCTCGGAAGCCCTGGGAGGCCGGAGCCCTCCGGGGGCAGCGGGCGAGGCGGGCCTGGGAGCGCTCGCCCCCCGGAGGCAGCGGCCGCCCACGGGGCGCTGTCCCCTCCCAGTCCCACCGAGGCAGCCTTCGAGGATGCGGCAGGTCTCACCCCAGGAGTCAGCAGGGACTCGGGGCTGCTCTGGCTTTTCCGACATGCGGGAACGTCGAGTATGTCTATGAGCTTCCGCCATCCTCGCCAACTGGAGGGGCCGCCACGCCCCACGGATGGTGGCAGAGACCTAAGATTCCGGACTGGAGACAAGGAAGCCTCACGCTGAGACGGCCTCTCCTGCCGGGGCTGCCCAAGCCCTCTCCCCCGGAGACGCCGAGGCCACACCTGCACACGCACACCTACAAGGAGTGTGGTCCTTACACAGCCCCGCCCCTGCTCCCCAGGGAGACCAGGCCTGCCCAGCCAGCTCGTTATGCAGCTTCCCTGGAAAGAAAGGCAGGGTCAGCGCTTTCACTGAGGACTGTTTTTTGGCACCAAGATGCTCGTCAAATCCTTGTTTTCAGTTCTGTAGTGAAATACCAAAAATGATCTGACGGCTTAGCAAGGGCACTGTGGGGCTGACGGAAGAGGGTCGTGCTCCTGGACTCTGACACACCGGTGTGCCAGCGAACAGGACGCTGCAGAAGGGGTTTTACAGCCTGGGAGACTGGTTGAAATATAATCTGGAGTGAACAAATGGGCTACAAGTCTGCACAACAGGCTTCCACTTTGTAGAGAGAGAAGTGTATATGCAAGCATAGGAAAGGAAACAAAATGAGAACAATGATTATATGGGGAAACGGGTTTTGGAGTGATTTCTAGCATTTATATTTGCTTATTTTTATTGTGTATTCTAGCAACATGTAAGAAAATGCATCATTTTGGAAGAACTAGGTAAACAGGTGAATGTCTTCAAAGACAAATGTTCTCACGCGAGGTGGAGCGAGGGTGCCGAGCAGCTGGGCCGCCGGGCCTGCCCCGCCCGTCGGCTCACCCCTTGCGTGCGGGCTGGCAGAGTCTCCGGCCCGCCCGAAAGAGCGAGCTAGCCCGGAGGTGTGACGGCCGTCGATCACGGGGCAGCTGCTCAGGAAATCCCGCCTTTCCCGCTCTTCCTGGTGGTCTCTGAGGCGGTCATCACCACGGCTCTGGCCTCAGAGCCAGGCCCCGGCGGCCTGCAGCCCCCACAGAGGCGGGCGTCTCCTGAGCGCCCCAGCCAGCCACCGGCCGCCTGGACAGAAACGCCAAGAGTCTAACCACGCGCCCCCCAGGCCCAAAGGCTCGTTGCCTAAGTGCCAACAACAGTTTTACCCAATCGCAGAATCACAGAAGAATTGAGAAGAAATTTTTCTGGAGAAGGGAGGAAGTAAAAACGTCTCTGGGAAACCCAAGAATACCAATAAGGGTGGCAATGCCATTGCGATTTGACAGACAAGTCACGACTGCCCTGTTCTTCTGTGACTGACTGAGGACGGAGGGAGAAAGGAGAGCACGCGAGGGGGCCCTGGTCTCTGCCCCCCGCCCCCCGTCGGCCCCGCCCACTCCTGCAGCGGCCCTGCCTCCCGCGTCGCCAGCGGAGTTCGGACCACGTGGAGCGCCATCGGGGTCACGGGCACCTGCCCGACCGCAGGGGGCACTGAGCCCCTCCTTCGGGCCCGGCCCTCCCCTCCCCCACCCCTCCGGTGCAGGCCAGGCTCACCTTCTGTAAGTGCTACAGCGGTGGTTCAGGTCGTCAGTCTTCTCCAAACCCCTCAGAGGGCCCCACCACCTGCCACCAGACACCTTTCACTCCCTAAACTTCTCACAAGGAGTGCGGGAGCACCTTCCACCTCTTCTGCTGCCGCCGTCCAGGTCCAGCTGTTCCCGCGGCCCTGCGAGTCTCCCCCGCGGGCCGGCGCCTCACCGCCCAATCCCACCTCCTCCTCCTGCCACTGAACTTAGCTCCCTGTTCCTCTGACCTTCCCTATTTAATGGCTGCTTCCATTCCCCATTTAGACTATAAATTCCCAGAGGAGAGAGACGCACCCTTAGGAAATCTCAGGACATTCGTGTGAGGTGACTAGGGGGAGGCACGACAGGCGGGGAGAAGGAGCAGAGGTGGTTTGCACAAGAAGGAGCGGACGCTCAAGGCACGCGTCAAGCCCACGCTGCCCATAGCTGAGGACAGAGCACAGCACAGCGTCCCGAAACAAGGGCGCCTGCAGTGCCAGCAGGACTCCAGACCACTCTCGGGTCAAGAGGAGAAGGACAGAGGTGCTGGAGCCGGGGCCGGGCCCGCAGGAACCCCTGATCATTCTGCGGAGGTGCTGGAGGAGGGGCTGAGAGCAGCGGGGACCCCAGACCACTCTCGAACCAAGGGAAAAAAGAGGAAGGTGCTGGGGGAGGGACTGGGACCAGCAGGGAACCCCGGACCACTCTGGGGTCAAAGACCCGCTTTGATCCCATTGTTCACAGCCTGCCCTTTGCCTTTGTTCCAGGTCAATAAACAAGAATATGAACTACAAAAATCCTGTCTTCTGGCCCCAGTTTCGGTGGGAGGGAAGCGGAAGGGCGGGGATGCTGAGAGCTCAGCCTGCAGACCTGGGGGCCGCGGCCTCGGAAGCCAGGCCGGGAGGCTGCGAGAGGCGCCGCGGCCCTGCAGCCCAGTGAGGGCTCCCGGGAGGAAGCAGCACCGGCTCAGGAAGCCCCGATTCCTGTGGATGGTGAGCAGAGCGGCCGAGGGACCCGGCCCACCAGCCCCGAGGCGGAAACCGGCCGCAGAGCTCGGCTTCCTCCTCGCGTCGCTGGGGCCTGAGCAGGACGCCCGCGGAGGCTCTAGGACGGCCACGCAGCTAGGAGCGGAGAGCAGGCCCGGGAACGGAAAGAACCTGGGCTCCAGAGGCACGGCCTCGGGGTGGAGACCGGCCTCGGGGTGGAGGAGACGCCGGTCACCTCTTCACACCATGGGAAGAAGTAATTGACGAAGCGGTGAAGCCGCTGCCTCGACTCCACATGTGGAACGATCTTAATCACGAGATGGCTCCTCAGATTAGCTCAGTGCTTGAAAATATGTCAACGGCATTTCGTAATATTATCTCCAAACTTTCAGAATCCTCCAGAGTCAGCTTCCATGTCCCAGGGGAAGGCCCTCAGGATCCCTGGTGTGGCCAAGGTCACACAGAAACTTTAATGGCAAGGACGTGTCAGGAGCCAGGTCTCCCACCCCAGGCTTTCTCCTGCACCTCAGCAATCACAGGACATGGACTCTTGATGAGTCCAGCCACTCCTGGGCGTGGGACCATGGCCAGGACAATCATGAAACGACAGCGACACCCTTCATCAGCAGAGCTGGGCGCCAGAGCCTGGACTAAACTCAGGCACGACAACCCGTTTGACCCCACGGTCCACACCTCTCGGCCTGTCGCCCACGTTCTGAGCCTTCCGGTGGAGACTAGAGAGACTCTCAGCCAGTGAGCAGAGAGTTCAGGATCCAAATTCAGAAGACAGTGCTCCCAAGCCCACCTTTCACCTTCCTGGGGGTGCTTCTTAAGTGAAATCAGCTACTTTACACTTGTGAGTACGAAGACCCCAGCTTCTGATCTCCCCGCGTGCAGGAAGGCTCTGCATCCCCTGCTGCTGCCACCTCCAGTCAGCTGCCTTCTGGCCAGGACACGCAAGTGCCTACCAGAGGGCCAGAGTCAGTGTCCGTGACACCCCTAGGAGTGCTGGCCACGTCGCAGGATGACACTCACACCCGTCAGTGTTCTCTGCTCTGGAAAAGTGGGGTTTAGGGTCGTTTTCATTCAGATGGCTTACCTGCTCTGCTACTGACCAGTCACCCTCCAACCTCTCTGCAGTTGTTTGGACTGTCTTCCAGGGCAGTTTAGGGGTCCGGCTTCCTCCTCGCGTCGCTGGGGCCTGAGCAGGACGCCCGCGGAGGCTCTAGGACGGCCACGCAGCTAGGAGCGGAGAGCAGGCCCGGGAACGGAAAGAACCTGGGCTCCAGAGGCACGGCCTCGGGGTGGAGACCGGCCTCGGGGTGGAGGAGACGCCGGTCACCTCTTCACACCATGGGAAGAAGTAATTGACGAAGCGGTGAAGCCGCTGCCTCGACTCCACATGTGGAACGATCTTAATCACGAGATGGCTCCTCAGATTAGCTCAGTGCTTGAAAATATGTCAACGGCATTTCGTAATATTATCTCCAAACTTTCAGAATCCTCCAGAGTCAGCTTCCATGTCCCAGGGGAAGGCCCTCAGGATCCCTGGTGTGGCCAAGGTCACACAGAAACTTTAATGGCAAGGACGTGTCAGGAGCCAGGTCTCCCACCCCAGGCTTTCTCCTGCACCTCAGCAATCACAGGACATGGACTCTTGATGAGTCCAGCCACTCCTGGGCGTGGGACCATGGCCAGGACAATCATGAAACGACAGCGACACCCTTCATCAGCAGAGCTGGGCGCCAGAGCCTGGACTAAACTCAGGCACGACAACCCGTTTGACCCCACGGTCCACACCTCTCGGCCTGTCGCCCACGTTCTGAGCCTTCCGGTGGAGACTAGAGAGACTCTCAGCCAGTGAGCAGAGAGTTCAGGATCCAAATTCAGAAGACAGTGCTCCCAAGCCCACCTTTCACCTTCCTGGGGGTGCTTCTTAAGTGAAATCAGCTACTTTACACTTGTGAGTACGAAGACCCCAGCTTCTGATCTCCCCGCGTGCAGGAAGGCTCTGCATCCCCTGCTGCTGCCACCTCCAGTCAGCTGCCTTCTGGCCAGGACACGCAAGTGCCTACCAGAGGGCCAGAGTCAGTGTCCGTGACACCCCTAGGAGTGCTGGCCACGTCGCAGGATGACACTCCACACCCGTCAGTGTTCTCTGCTCTGGAAAAGTGGGGTTTAGGGTCGTTTTCATTCAGATGGCTTACCTGACCACTGACGATGGCCTCGGCCTGAAGCGCTGTGACCAGTCACCCCTCCAACCTCTCTGCAGTTGTTTGGACTGTCTTCCAGGACCAGGGCCACATGTCACTAGTACAGCAGTCCTGCGAGAGTGCACACCTGCCACACTGCACATTAGGAAGCTGAACACAACTGATCTGCCCAGACCACAAGGAGAACTGGAGTAATGCGGACAAAAATAAAAGCACAAGGATCTCCACCCACCCGAGCACCTGTCGAGGACTGGTAGGGTCCTCAGCAACCACCGCAGACCCTCCTGTGGAGCTTACAGACCCAGTCTCTGGAGAACTCCACACCAGACCCTCCTACAGACCCATCCTCTGGAGGACTGGAGAGATGCTCTGACTGGCCTCAGAGAGGTGGGACACAGACAGATGCTCCCCTATGGAGATGTCTCCTTGTGGAGCCTGCTGGGAAGACCCTAAGCATCTCTGAAACAGCATGGAACGAGGAAAGGTGACTCCCAAATGGAGGAGGCAGGTCTGCCACGCACAGGAAGAGCCAGCAGAAGGGATGGCTGGGCAGTGGGCCTGCAAGGAGCCCACAGACATGGAGAAACCTGGCTGAAGACAGCATCCAGCCGTTAATCCAAATAGCCCCTCGTGGTCCAGGCTGTTGCTAATTAGAGACACGCAGATTGGGTCCAGCTGTCCTAGCCCCCCCGCCCCCGCGCCCCGGAGGGACGGCCGTGGTGACCCCGTCCCTCTCCTCTCCAGGGCAATCATTCCGGCAGGCCTGCGAGGCCCGCAGTCTCCCGAGAGCAGGGAGAGAAGACACGCGGGGAGGGCGCAGCAGCCCCGCGTGCTCCCGCTGTCTCTGCAGTCCTGCCTCCAGGCCTCGCAGCCGGCCACCAGGACCACCGGCTCCACGACGCGAATGGTGTGCTCAGTTCAAAGGCCTGAGGGCGGGAGCTAGACGCACGGGCAAAACCCCATCCTCCCCATCAGCAGCAAATGACCAAGGACCTTGGGGGGAGTGGTCATCAGCAGCGGTGCAGACAGGCAGGCAGGGCGGGCGCGCGTGAGGGCTGCCTGCCGGGGCAGCCGGCGTGGGGGCCCAGCCTGCGGAGCCGACGGCAGGGACAGGTGTGGGGGGTTTATGCGTTTCTGCCTCCCTTTCCGATTCAGATGGCTTACCTGACCACTGACGATGGCCTCGGCCTGAAGCGCTGTGACCAGTCACCCCTCCAACCTCTCTGCAGTTGTTTGGACTGTCTTCCAGGACCAGGGCCACATGTCACTAGTACAGCAGTCCTGCGAGAGTGCACACCTGCCACACTGCACATTAGGAAGCTGAACACAACTGATCTGCCCAGACCACAAGGAGAACTGGAGTAATGCGGACAAAAATAAAAGCACAAGGATCTCCACCCACCCGAGCACCTGTCGAGGACTGGTAGGGTCCTCAGCAACCACCGCAGACCCTCCTGTGGAGCTTACAGACCCAGTCTCTGGAGAACTCCACACCAGACCCTCCTACAGACCCATCCTCTGGAGGACTGGAGAGATGCTCTGACTGGCCTCAGAGAGGTGGGACACAGACAGATGCTCCCCTATGGAGATGTCTCCTTGTGGAGCCTGCTGGGAAGACCCTAAGCATCTCTGAAACAGCATGGAACGAGGAAAGGTGACTCCCAAATGGAGGAGGCAGGTCTGCCACGCACAGGAAGAGCCAGCAGAAGGGATGGCTGGGCAGTGGGCCTGCAAGGAGCCCACAGACATGGAGAAACCTGGCTGAAGACAGCATCCAGCCGTTAATCCAAATAGCCCCTCGTGGTCCAGGCTGTTGCTAATTAGAGACACGCAGATTGGGTCCAGCTGTCCTAGCCCCCCCGCCCCCGCGCCCCGGAGGGACGGCCGTGGTGACCCCGTCCCTCTCCTCTCCAGGGCAATCATTCCGGCAGGCCTGCGAGGCCCGCAGTCTCCCGAGAGCAGGGAGAGAAGACACGCGGGGAGGGCGCAGCAGCCCCGCGTGCTCCCGCTGTCTCTGCAGTCCTGCCTCCAGGCCTCGCAGCCGGCCACCAGGACCACCGGCTCCACGACGCGAATGGTGTGCTCAGTTCAAAGGCCTGAGGGCGGGAGCTAGACGCACGGGCAAAACCCCATCCTCCCCATCAGCAGCAAATGACCAAGGACCTTGGGGGGAGTGGTCATCAGCAGCGGTGCAGACAGGCAGGCAGGGCGGGCGCGCGTGAGGGCTGCCTGCCGGTGGTCAGCCGGCGTGGGGGCCCAGCCTGCGGAGCCGACGGCAGGGACAGGTGTGGCGAGCGAAGGCGCTGATTTCATGCGTTTCTGCCTCCTCCTCTTCCCAGGCTGGACCTTGCTTCCTGAACACCAGCCTGTGAGGACAGCCTCACGGAGAAGCTTTGCTCTGAGCCCCAGAAAATCCAGAAGGAGATTCCTATTTCCAGGAAATCTCAAAACAGCCAAGAGGGTTTTGCTGTTTTCTTAGAAAAACTCGATTTTTGCTTTGTCTCCCAATGCAGAATAATGCCTAATGTTAAACACGCTTTTACAAACCAAAACCCCCACCCTAGCGCCAGGAAGAGCAATCCCCCCTCTCTGGAGGGTCTTGACTTGAGCCGACTCTGCAGCTCTCCCGGGGGCGAGGCAGGCGGGCAGTGGGGACAGAGCCTTGCCCGAGGCCGGAGGCCCAAGCCCTGGACGGCCTGAGGGCAGCGTGGCCGGGAGAGGCCAGCGAGGGCCTGGCGCTGTAAGTGTCACCAGTGCTCACTGCTTCTTGGTCACCACACCTCACCGTCTTCAGGGCTTGGGGAGCAGCTTCCGGCTTCGGCGGCTAACCAGAGCCGCCGCACCCCTGAGACCCGGTCGGCAGGAACCTCTCGGGCGTCTGCGAAACAAACGTCACGTGTGGAGACGCAGGTGTGGCTGCTGATGTGCGTGTGACCGGCCTGGTCCGCGCGGCTCCCCTGGGGACCGGCAGTCCCGGCGTGTGGATGAGGGACAGTGCCACCCGCAGAGAAGCTGGTGCGGGACAGACCAGGAGCAGGGCAGGCACCCCCTAGACACTCGGGCTCAGGGCTGCTGCGGCAGAGGCAGGCTCCCGATGCTGGACCACTGCTCCTGGTCGGCCTGGGACCCTGCTGGTCTCCATCTCCGGCTTCGCACCTTCATGGAGGGAGCGCCCGCCGCCTAGGCCTACACCCCCATTGCCCCAGCCACCCTCCTCTGGGCCTCCTGCAGCTCCAGACTCGGTCCGGGAGCCTCGTAAGTTCTCCGAGCTCGGACTACTGGCAGCGCCTCCCGTCCCACACGGACCCACCTGCCCTCTAGGCTCCACCTGAAGCCGTAGCCGAGGCAAACTCCCAGCCACAGGGTCACCCGTGTCTGGAGTCTCCTTCCCAGCGCAGCCTCGGACCTTCCTGTCTGCACCCCATCCAGCCCCCGAGACCGTCCAGATGCCCATCAGTGGCTCACCTGTTCTGACTGCGGGGTCCCCTCTCCTTATCCCACAACCTCACGACACCCACAGCCTGCCCCACCCCAGAGGATCCCACACAGCTATCTGCCTCAGCTCCCCCGAGGCCCCCAAGCTCCCCAGACCCCTCTTCCCCGACCTGCACACAGAGCACTGCCCGTCCGAGCTCCAGGCGTGTGTGGTCCAGCCGGCTGACGCCTGGATGGAGGCGCGTGTCTGATTCCTGGTGCACACCCACCTCCCCTCAGCCTGTCGCTGTCTCCCAGCATCAGGATGCCGGGCTGCCTTCCCGGGTCCTGGCCACACCGGGCACCATTTCCCCTCCTGGATTCCCTAAAGGGCTCCGTCTTTTCATACCTTGTGGTCTGTTATTTACAGGCGAGTTATAACCTACACAGGCGGGGGTCAGCTGAGCCTTACTCATCTTTCTAAGAGCAAAACAATTGTCTCTGGAAGCGAGTTTAGCACCAAGACTGAGGCACTATCTGAAACCTCTGCTGAGGATGTCCCCAGGGGCTTGGGCCAGCCAGGAGGTCAGAGTGGGCAGACCCAGGCAGCGGTGGGGCTGGAGTCCGTCAGGCGTGAGCCTGGGCTGTCAGCACACCCTACATTTGAGGTGGGCGTGTCTCCTGGGATTCTGCTAAAATGCACATTCTGATGAAGAAATCTGGGGTGGGCCTGAGACTGCATTTCTAAAGAGCACCCAGGTAAAGTGGTGGATGCCAGCCCTAGGGCCCCACCTCCAGGAGTGAGGAATCTTCTAGAACTTTCCAGAGCTAACGTCCCAGAGCTAATAAGAGGCCAAAGAAAGTTGAGACCGAGGTCTGCTGCGCCCTTGATTTCAGAGTTTGTACCCCAGCTCTCTCACAACCTCATGGCCTCGGGTGGGCCCCTTTGGCGCTCCCACGGACCCACCTGCCCTCTAGGCTCCACCTGAAGCCGTGCCGAGGCAAACTCCCAGCCACAGGGTCACCCGTGTCTGGAGTCTCCTTCCCAGCGCAGCCTCGGACCTTCCTGTCTGCACCCCATCCAGCCCCCGAGACCGTCCAGATGCCCATCAGTGGCTCACCTGTTCTGACTGCGGGGTCCCCTCTCCTTATCCCACAACCTCACGACACCCACAGCCTGCCCCACCCCAGAGGATCCCACACAGCTATCTGCCTCAGCTCCCCCGAGGCCCCCAAGCTCCCCAGACCCCTCTTCCCCGACCTGCACACAGAGCACTGCCCGTCCGAGCTCCAGGCGTGTGTGGTCCAGCCGGCTGACGCCTGGATGGAGGCGCGTGTCTGATTCCTGGTGCACACCCACCTCCCCTCAGCCTGTCGCTGTCTCCCAGCATCAGGATGCCGGGCTGCCTTCCCGGGTCCTGGCCACACCGGGCACCATTTCCCCTCCTGGATTCCCTAAAGGGCTCCGTCTTTTCATACCTTGTGGTCTGTTATTTACAGGCGAGTTATAACCTACACAGGCGGGGGTCAGCTGAGCCTTACTCATCTTTCTAAGAGCAAAACAATTGTCTCTGGAAGCGAGTTTAGCACCAAGACTGAGGCACTATCTGAAACCTCTGCTGAGGATGTCCCCAGGGGCTTGGGCCAGCCAGGAGGTCAGAGTGGGCAGACCCAGGCAGCGGTGGGGCTGGAGTCCGTCAGGCGTGAGCCTGGGCTGTCAGCACACCCTACATTTGAGGTGGGCGTGTCTCCTGGGATTCTGCTAAAATGCACATTCTGATGAAGAAATCTGGGGTGGGCCTGAGACTGCATTTCTAAAGAGCACCCAGGTAAAGTGGTGGATGCCAGCCCTAGGGCCCCACCTCCAGGAGTGAGGAATCTTCTAGAACTTTCCAGAGCTAACGTCCCAGAGCTAATAAGAGGCCAAAGAAAGTTGAGACCGAGGTCTGCTGCGCCCTTGATTTCAGAGTTTGTACCCCAGCTCTCTCACAACCTCATGGCCTCGGGTGGGCCCCTTTCCAGCCCTAAATCAGTGCCTTTCCTGGAAGTAAGGACTAACCCCCGTGACTGCTGCAACAATTACAGAAATAACTCACACAGAGGCTGGCCCTGTACTTGGCCGGGAAGACTCCACTAATCAGCTCTTACCTTGATTTGAGGAATTCCAAATCCTGGCAGTCTCCATCTAGGGCCCCAGGGTGCTGAGAAAGACGCCCCCCACCCCAGAGCCAGGTCAAGAGCTTCCACCGGCCACCCCTCTGACCGGCAGGGTGTCCAGGGCGTCCATCTTCTCTGCAGCCCCTTCCAAGGGCCTCCCTGCCCTGAGCATCACTGTCCTGGGCAAGAGGCCATGAGCAGCAGGAACAGGACGTGGAGGAGAAAATCTTCTGTTGTGTAAACATAGGCCTGGGCTTGAGGTGGATGAATTCAATCCAGAGCCAGCGCTGTGGTCGGCAGCTTTGAGAGCCGGGCACAGAGTGTCCACAGCCAGGCGTCTGTCTGGGGGCAGTGTCTGACCCCCGCAGGAAAGGGAATGGGGTGCATTTCTGATGCGGCATCCGCACAGAATGAGGATCTGAGAACAGCATTAGAACTCAGTGCAGACTGCTCACAAGGTCCCTCCCAAGAACCCAGCCTCTCCTGGGTGCCTCTGGAGTCTTACGCAGGTTAGATTTCCCATCTGCTGTGAGCACCTGCTCTGCACATCCTGTAGGGTGGGGAGGCACAGACTCCGTGTAACACTGGGCCGGCTTGAACAGGTGCCCCATAAACAGGGGTCATTAAGGGGTTGGTCTGCACAGTGCCCCAATAACACCAGTGAGTGCCTTCTGTTTACACTGGTGCTGGCATGGTGCACACTGCCGGTCAGCCCTACTTACGCAGACACGATAGAAGTAAGGCTGTGTTTTTGCACCATTGTGCAAGCTTCCCAGGTGTCACTATTGGTAAAGGACCCACTTGCCAACTCAGGAGCCATAAGAGATGTGGGTTCCATCCCTGCATTGGGAAGATCCCCTAGAGGGCATGGCAACCCACTCCAGTGTTCTTGCCTGGAGACTCCCATGGGCAGAGGAGCCTGGCGGGCTGCAGTCCATAGGGTGACAAAGAGTCAGACAGGAGTGAGGCCACTTGGCACACGCAGGTGCCAGAGCACAGAGTACCTCCTTCCTGACGAGCAGGGAGCCTGCAGATTTCCGCCTGGCTCTCAGCTGCTCCCCGTCCCCACTGGGACGTCAGTGATGTGGGCAGCTGCCCCTTGCTCTGCGGGTAGAGGCTGTTCTCAGGGCCACCAGGCCAGCTCGGCCGTGCTGGGGCTCTGAGGAAGGGGGCCTCACCAGCCCGAATGACCCAAATGCCGACAGGGTGGCAAGCCTCCTGGAGTCCTATGGACTGAAAGGCCTAGACCCCCGAGAACAGAAGTGCCCCCGAGGGGCCGCCCTGGAGAAGTGCCACTCTTGGCTGTCGCCGGTATTTTCCACTGGTTGTTTGCTTTCCTAACATTTTCACCCACTCCCCCCCACGAGATATTCCTGTCAAATGAACTAATACTTCCTCCAGTCAACAGCCCAGAACGAGGTCCCCCCACCCCCCTGAGAGCTGGTCCTCCCCAGCTGCAGCCTGGGGCTTTCCAGGGTGCAGGACCCTAAGGTCAGGCAGGAGATGGGCTGCCTCCCAGCCTGCCTCCCACAAGATGCGGGCGCCTGCTTCCCATCAACAAGAGTGGGGTCGGGGAGCCTGGCGCCATGGGAACCAGCTGCTGGAGACACCCCAGCCCTGCCTGACAGGACCGCAGGGGCCCCCCTGGCAGAGCTCGTCCTGCCTGGGCTCTGCCTTGTGCCTCCTCCCTGGACTCCCCACCGTGTCCTCCCTCTGAGGCTTTCGGTCTGACAGCGGGCACTCCAAGAGCGCCGTGCAGGTGTGCGGTTGATGTTTTTCAATAACAGACTACAGAACTGACCTTCTGACAGTGGGCGTCTCTAGGAAATTTAAGGCACATGTAGATGTGGCGCGTTACCTCCAAACTTGGCTTTCACTCAGCACAGCAGCTCTGCAAGGCACCCACCTTTTGCTAGACAGCTGGAAAAAAGAGGCACCTTGCATTGGGAAGATCCCCTAGAGGGCATGGCAACCCACTCCAGTGTTCTTGCCTGGAGACTCCCATGGGCAGAGGAGCCTGGCGGGCTGCAGTCCATAGGGTGACAAAGAGTCAGACAGGAGTGAGGCCACTTGGCACACGCAGGTGCCAGAGCACAGAGTACCTCCTTCCTGACGAGCAGGGAGCCTGCAGATTTCCGCCTGGCTCTCAGCTGCTCCCCGTCCCCACTGGGACGTCAGTGATGTGGGCAGCTGCCCCTTGCTCTGCGGGTAGAGGCTGTTCTCAGGGCCACCAGGCCAGCTCGGCCGTGCTGGGGCTCTGAGGAAGGGGGCCTCACCAGCCCGAATGACCCAAATGCCGACAGGGTGGCAAGCCTCCTGGAGTCCTATGGACTGAAAGGCCTAGACCCCCGAGAACAGAAGTGCCCCCGAGGGGCCGCCCTGGAGAAGTGCCACTCTTGGCTGTCGCCGGTATTTTCCACTGGTTGTTTGCTTTCCTAACATTTTCACCCACTCCCCCCCACGAGATATTCCTGTCAAATGAACTAATACTTCCTCCAGTCAACAGCCCAGAACGAGGTCCCCCCACCCCCCTGAGAGCTGGTCCTCCCCAGCTGCAGCCTGGGGCTTTCCAGGGTGCAGGACCCTAAGGTCAGGCAGGAGATGGGCTGCCTCCCAGCCTGCCTCCCACAAGATGCGGGCGCCTGCTTCCCATCAACAAGAGTGGGGTCGGGGAGCCTGGCGCCATGGGAACCAGCTGCTGGAGACACCCCAGCCCTGCCTGACAGGACCGCAGGGGCCCCCCTGGCAGAGCTCGTCCTGCCTGGGCTCTGCCTTGTGCCTCCTCCCTGGACTCCCCACTGTGTCCTCCCTCTGAGGCTTTCGGTCTGACAGCGGGCACTCCAAGAGCGCCGTGCAGGTGTGCGGTTGATGTTTTTCAATAACAGACTACAGAACTGACCTTCTGACAGTGGGCGTCTCTAGGAAATTTAAGGCACATGTAGATGTGGCGCGTTACCTCCAAACTTGGCTTTCACTCAGCACAGCAGCTCTGCAAGGCACCCACCTTGCTGTGTGGGTCGACATAGACAGCTGGAAAAAAGCACAACTTAAGAGTTGTGAGTTCAGTTTTACTGGGGTCAAAATGAAGACGATAATGGGCTTCTCACATGGCAGTAGTGGTAAAGAACCCACAGGCAATGCAGGAGGACATAAGAAACTCAGGTTCAATCCCTGGGTTGGGAAGACCCCCTGGAGGAGGGCACGACAATCCACTTTAGTGTTCTTGCCTGGAGAGTCCCATGGACAGAGAAGCCTGTGGGCTGTAGTCCATGTGGTTGCAAAGAGTCAGACATGACTGAAGCAGCTTAGTACTCGCACATTAAGACTACAGCCCAGGAGACAGATAGCTATGAGGGCTCCAAAGGGCTAGGGGGAAAGCCAGCGAGTATGTGATTCTGGGAAAAGGGGACACACGCAATCAAGTACACAGTTTTGCAGAAGGTTACTGCTAGTCGTCAGGAGAAGACATCAGCATTAATACTTTTAGTGCCTTTCTAGACACTAGGAGATGGAGGGATTGAGCTCATAAAATCTTCTCCTGAAAATACCTAGCTATCCGAAGACCAGTTCTGCCAGTTTTCCCCAGAACAGAGTGCCTCACTCCTATCTCCACCTTGAACTTCTTTCAGGGGGTGTTGAAGGTCACCAACGGCAGCATCTTGTGACCTAATCCTTGTGGAAGCAGATGGCCACTGAACGGTTTTAGTCGGCAGCGTCCACTGTTCCTCACTGCCCGGTGGCGGTCATGGTGTGGGATGCACCAGTTTATCTCTTCACACAATGAAGAGCATGTGAGTGTCCAGTTTTTGTCAATTATGAATACAACTGCTGTGAATACTCATATACAGGTTTGAGGGTGACCACAAGCTTTCATTTCCCCAAAGTAAATTGTGCGGAATGGCCTCATTAAACCCTAGGAAGCCACCACAGTGTTCCAGGGGATCTGCCCTGCGGCCCCACCAGAGACACACAAGCGACCCTGATCTACACTTAGTGTTGCCGGTATGTTTTACTTCAGCCCATTTAGATGCGATGGAACCTCATTGAGGTCTTAAAATTGGCTTTCACTCAGCACAGCAGCTCTGCAAGGCACCCACCTTGCTGTGTGGGTCGACATAGACAGCTGGAAAAAAGCACAACTTAAGAGTTGTGAGTTCAGTTTTACTGGGGTCAAAATGAAGACGATAATGGGCTTCTCACATGGCAGTAGTGGTAAAGAACCCACAGGCAATGCAGGAGGACATAAGAAACTCAGGTTCAATCCCTGGGTTGGGAAGACCCCCTGGAGGAGGGCACGACAATCCACTTTAGTGTTCTTGCCTGGAGAGTCCCATGGACAGAGAAGCCTGTGGGCTGTAGTCCATGTGGTTGCAAAGAGTCAGACATGACTGAAGCAGCTTAGTACTCGCACATTAAGACTACAGCCCAGGAGACAGATAGCTATGAGGGCTCCAAAGGGCTAGGGGGAAAGCCAGCGAGTATGTGATTCTGGGAAAAGGGGACACACGCAATCAAGTACACAGTTTTGCAGAAGGTTACTGCTAGTCGTCAGGAGAAGACATCAGCATTAATACTTTTAGTGCCTTTCTAGACACTAGGAGATGGAGGGATTGAGCTCATAAAATCTTCTCCTGAAAATACCTAGCTATCCGAAGACCAGTTCTGCCAGTTTTCCCCAGAACAGAGTGCCTCACTCCTATCTCCACCTTGAACTTCTTTCAGGGGGTGTTGAAGGTCACCAACGGCAGCATCTTGTGACCTAATCCTTGTGGAAGCAGATGGCCACTGAACGGTTTTAGTCGGCAGCGTCCACTGTTCCTCACTGCCCGGTGGCGGTCATGGTGTGGGATGCACCAGTTTATCTCTTCACACAATGAAGAGCATGTGAGTGTCCAGTTTTTGTCAATTATGAATACAACTGCTGTGAATACTCATATACAGGTTTGAGGGTGACCACAAGCTTTCATTTCCCCAAAGTAAATTGTGCGGAATGGCCTCATTAAACCCTAGGAAGCCACCACAGTGTTCCAGGGGGGGATCTGCCCTGCGGCCCCACCAGAGACACACAAGCGACCCTGATCTACACTTAGTGTTGCCGGTATGTTTTACTTCAGCCCATTTAGATGCACGATGGAACCTCATTGAGGTCTTAATTGCAGAAGGCAGATGAGGTGGTCTGGTATTCCCATCTGTTTCAGAATTTTCTACAGTTTATTGTGATCCACACAGTCAAAGGCTTTAGCATAGTCAATGAAGCAGAAGTAGATAATTTTCTGGAATTCCCTTGCTATTTCTATGATTCAATAGATGTTGGCAATTTTATCTCTGGTTCCTCTGCCTTTTCTAAATCCAGCTTGTACATTTGGAAGTTCTCAGTTCATGTACTGTTGAAGCCTAGCTATTACTTTGCTAGCGTGCAAAATGAGTGCAACGGTGCGGTAGTTTGAACACTCTTTGGCATTGCCTTTCGTTGGGACTGGAATAAAAACGGACCTTTTCCAGTCCTGAGGCCACTTCTGAGTGTTCCAAATTTGCCTGCATACTGACTGCAGCACTTTAAAAGCATCGTCCATTAATATTTGAAATATGTTCCAATATAAAATAACAAGTTCAAAACAAAGACAAAAACCAAAATCATTTTGTCTATCCTAGTCTTCCTGTTCCATACAAAATTTAAAATCATTTTCTCTACATATACACACAAAATATGGCTGGGATTTATATTGGAATTGCATTAAATATGTCAGTTGACTTGGGGGGAATTGACATGCTCACTACATTGAGCTTCGCAATTGATGAATACTGTACATCTCTTCATTTACTGATTAAACAGTCTTTTGTTTTTTCTTGTGGAAGCAGATGGCCACTGAACGGTTTTAGTCGGCAGCGCCCACTGTTCCTCACTGCCCGGTGGCGGTCATGGTGTGGGATGCACCAGTTTATCTCTTCACACAATGAAGAGCATGTGAGTGTCCAGTTTTTGTCAATTATGAATACAACTGCTGTGAATACTCATATACAGGTTTGAGGGTGACCACAAGCTTTCATTTCCCAAAGTAAATTGTCGGAATGGCCTCATTAAACCCTAGGAAGCCACCACAGTGTTCCAGGGGGGGATCTGCCCTGCGGCCCCACCAGAGACACACAAGCGACCCTGATCTACACTTAGTGTTGCCGGTATGTTTTACTTCAGCCCATTTAGATGCACGATGGAACCTCATTGAGGTCTTAATTGCAGAAGGCAGATGAGGTGGTCTGGTATTCCCATCTGTTTCAGAATTTTCTACAGTTTATTGTGATCCACACAGTCAAAGGCTTTAGCATAGTCAATGAAGCAGAAGTAGATAATTTTCTGGAATTCCCTTGCTATTTCTATGATTCAATAGATGTTGGCAATTTTATCTCTGGTTCCTCTGCCTTTTCTAAATCCAGCTTGTACATTTGGAAGTTCTCAGTTCATGTACTGTTGAAGCCTAGCTATTACTTTGCTAGCGTGCAAAATGAGTGCAACGGTGCGGTAGTTTGAACACTCTTTGGCATTGCCTTTCGTTGGGACTGGAATAAAAACGGACCTTTTCCAGTCCTGAGGCCACTTCTGAGTGTTCCAAATTTGCCTGCATACTGACTGCAGCACTTTAAAAGCATCGTCCATTAATATTTGAAATATGTTCCAATATAAAATAACAAGTTCAAAACAAAGACAAAAACCAAAATCATTTTGTCTATCCTAGTCTTCCTGTTCCATACAAAATTTAAAATCATTTTCTCTACATATACACACAAAATATGGCTGGGATTTATATTGGAATTGCATTAAATATGTCAGTTGACTTGGGGGGAATTGACATGCTCACTACATTGAGCTTCGCAATTGATGAATACTGTACATCTCTTCATTTACTGATTAAACAGTCTTTTGATTGACTTCAATGGCATTTTGTAGTTTTCAATATGCTGGTTCTGTGCATACTTTGTTAAGATTTACAACTGCTCTTCCAAGTGGCATTATTTGAATTTTAGTTGCTATTATTGATTTCTATTCTAGGACTGATTCTTTTATATTGATCTTCTATCTAACCAACTTGCCAAACTCACATATTAGTTCTAAGAGACTTTTTCTGTGTATTTTTTTGGGGGGCGGGATTTTATATGTAGATAATCCTGTTGCCTATGAATACGGAGAGTTTTATTTCTTCTTTTCTTTTTTTTTTTAAAGATTTATTTATTTATTTATTTTGGGTGGGGGTCAGGTTGGGGAGGGAGGGGAGCAGGCGGGCCACTTCTATTGGTCTTTCGTTTCTCTATGTTCATCCGTCTTTGTTCTTTGGCTCCTCTGGGCCTCCCATCGCAGTGGCGTCTGTCGTTGTAGAGCGCCGGCTCTGGGCGCATGCGCTCCAGAGCTCTGGTTCAGTAATTGGACACATAGGTCCAGCCGCTCCACGGCACGTGGGATCTTCCCAGGCCAGGGCTCGAACTGGCGCCCCTTGCACTGCAAGGCGGTGTCCTTACCCACTGGACCACCAGGGGAAGCCCTATTTCTTCTTTTCAATCCACATGCCTATTCTTGCCCTGACTAGTGCTTCTAGTACAATGTTTAATAGGAGAAAGGAAAGTGGACATCCTCATCTTCATCTCAATCTTGAAATAAAAGTGTTAGTCTCACCATTGAGTGTGAAGTTAGCTATTTGTTGTTTGTTTGTTTTTATCTGCCCTTTGTTAGGATGAGAAAATCCCCAACTTGTCCTGACTTACTGGGAGTTTGTTAAATGTTGTTAAGTTCTATTTACATATCAGTGGAGATTATTTGAGGTGGGGGTTGGGGGGCTCCAGAATCACTGTTGATGGTGATTGCAGCCATAAAATGAAAAGATGCTTGGTCCTTGGAAGAAAAGCTATGACAAACCTAGACAGTATATTAAAAAGAAGAGACATCACTTTGCTGACATATAGTCAAAGCTATGACTTTTCCAGTAGTCATATGCAGATGTGAGAGTTGGATCATGAAGAAGACTGAGCACCAAAGAACTGATACGTTTGAACTGTGCTGGAGAAGATTCTTGAGAGTCCCTTGGACTGCAAGGAGATCAAATCTTAAAGGAAATCTTAAAGGAAATAACCCAGACTATTCACTGGAAGGACTGATGCTCAAGTTGAAGCTCCAATACTTTGGTCATCTGATGTGAAGAGCTGACTCATTGGAAAAGGGCCCCAAGTCTTTCCATGCTAGGAAAGCCTGAGGCAGGAGGAGAAGCAGGCAACAGAGAATGAAATGGTTGGATGGCATCATCAACGAAACAGACAAGAGTCTGAGCAAACTCTTGGAGATAATGAAGGACAGAGAAGCCTGGTATGCTGCAGTCCATGGGGTCACAAAGAGTCAAACACAACTGAATGAGTGAACAGCAACAGCAATTATGGATTATGTTGATTGATTTTTGACTATTGAACCATCCCAGAATTCCAGCAGTAAGCTTCACTTGGTTGTGACATATCTATATCTAAATATGGAGTTCTTTTTATTGATTTCTTAGATATGAATTGGACACATAGGTCCAGCCGCTCCACGGCACGTGGGATCTTCCCAGGCCAGGGCTCGAACTGGCGCCCCTTGCACTGCAAGGCGGTGTCCTTACCCACTGGACCACCAGGGGAAGCCCTATTTCTTCTTTTCAATCCACATGCCTATTCTTGCCCTGACTAGTGCTTCTAGTACAATGTTTAATAGGAGAAAGGAAAGTGGACATCCTCATCTTCATCTCAATCTTGAAATAAAAGTGTTAGTCTCACCATTGAGTGTGAAGTTAGCTATTTGTTGTTTGTTTGTTTTTATCTGCCCTTTGTTAGGATGAGAAAATCCCCAACTTGTCCTGACTTACTGGGAGTTTGTTAAATGTTGTTAAGTTCTATTTACATATCAGTGGAGATTATTTGAGGTGGGGGTTGGGGGGCTCCAGAATCACTGTTGATGGTGATTGCAGCCATAAAATGAAAAGATGCTTGGTCCTTGGAAGAAAAGCTATGACAAACCTAGACAGTATATTAAAAAGAAGAGACATCACTTTGCTGACATATAGTCAAAGCTATGACTTTTCCAGTAGTCATATGCAGATGTGAGAGTTGGATCATGAAGAAGACTGAGCACCAAAGAACTGATACGTTTGAACTGTGCTGGAGAAGATTCTTGAGAGTCCCTTGGACTGCAAGGAGATCAAATCTTAAAGGAAATCTTAAAGGAAATAACCCAGACTATTCACTGGAAGGACTGATGCTCAAGTTGAAGCTCCAATACTTTGGTCATCTGATGTGAAGAGCTGACTCATTGGAAAAGGCCCTAAGTCTTTCCATGCTAGGAAAGCCTGAGGCAGGAGGAGAAGCAGGCAACAGAGAATGAAATGGTTGGATGGCATCATCAACGAAACAGACAAGAGTCTGAGCAAACTCTTGGAGATAATGAAGGACAGAGAAGCCTGGTATGCTGCAGTCCATGGGGTCACAAAGAGTCAAACACAACTGAATGAGTGAACAGCAACAGCAATTATGGATTATGTTGATTGATTTTTGACTATTGAACCATCCCAGAATTCCAGCAGTAAGCTTCACTTGGTTGTGACATATCTATATCTAAATATGGAGTCATTCACTAATATTTTGTTAAGGGTCTTTGAACTCATGTTCTTAAGAGATACTGATCTGCAGTTTTCTAGGGCTGTCTTTGGTTTTGAGCATCAGTGTAATGTTGGTCTCATAAAAGAGGCTGAGTGATTTTTCTTCTATTTTCTGAAAGTCATTTTTGTAGAACTGATGTCACATTTTCTTTAAATTTTGAAATTTGCCAATGAAACCATCTGGGTCTAGAGTTCATGGCATTCCCTTTATTACCCATTTAATGCTTGCAACTTCTGTATTGACACTCCTCTTCTGTTTCTGATATCAATATGCATATTTTCTCTTTTTCCGTTGTCTTTGCTTTTGCTCTTGTCAATATTGCAAGAATTTTGATCAATTCATCATTTCAAAGGACCAGTTTATGGGGTCATTTGTTATTCTAAATTGTTTTATGTTTTCAATTTTATTTCCACTCTTATATTAATTCCTTACATTTATTTTGCTCGCTTTTCCTAAGTTGTTAGATTTGAAACTTAATCATAATCTTTTGTTTTGAAAATAGAAAATCTTTTTCTATTACAAACATGTGATGTTCTACTTCCCCTCTAAGCACTGAGTGCAACCCACAAATTTTGACATATTCTCATTTCCATGATTTTCTAATATCTCATAATTTCTCAATATTTTATAATTTTCCTTGAGATTTCCTGTTTGATCCAAGGGTCACTCAGGAGTGCTTTTTTTGATTTTAAAGTATTTGGAGATTTTCATTTTGTCTCCTTTTTATTAACTTGTAGTTTAATTCCATTAGGACCAGAAGACATACTTTATATAGCTTAGATTTTGTTCAGTGTCTTTAGGTTTGTTTTTTGACTAAGTGTCTTGGGCATCCCCTGTGGCTCAGTGGTAAAGACTCCACCTGCAATGCAGGAGATGCAGGTTCAACCTCTGGGTAAAGAAAATTCCCTGGAGGAAGGCCTGGCAACACACTCCAGTATCCTCTCCTGGAAAAACCCCGTGGACAGAGGAGCCGGGCACACTCTTTCCATGGTGTCACAGAGAGTTGGACATGCCTGAGGCGACTCAGCATACATGCATGCATACTCTGTCTTGGCTGATGTTTCCAGTCCACTTGAATACAATGCAGTTTTCTATTGGTCAGTTGTGCTACATAAATATCGGCTCTATAATGTGATATATGCTGCTGTCTATGCGGATTTCGGGTTCGCTAATTCTCTCAGTTATTGAGAGGACAGTACTGAGGTCTTCAATTGTAACTGTAGCTTGTGCATTTCTGTTTCAGTTCTGTCATTTACTCTGTGCATCTTGAAACTCTGTAGTTGGGTGAATACACATTTAGGACTGTGTGTCTTCCTGGTGAAATGGTTCTTTTACTATTTTGTAATGTTCCTCTTTTTCTCTTTCTTTGCTCTGAAGTCTACTTTGTCTTACATTGATTCAGTTTCAGTTCAGTCGCTCAGCTGTGTTTGATAACTGAGACCCCATGGGCTATAACTCACCAGGCATCTCTATCCCGTCCTTTCACTATCCCCCGGAGCTTGCTCAAACTCATGCCCACTGACTCAATCTTTTCTTTAATTAATATTTGCATCATATACATTTCTGTCCTGTTACTTTTAACCTCCATATATCATTTACTTGAAGAGAGTTTCATGTAGATGACAAACAGTTGAGTCATATTTTTCAAACTTTCTAACAATCTCCCTTTTAACAGATGTGCTTAGATTATTAACATTTAGTTAATGTTTGGATTTAGAACTACCAATTTCTAATTTGTCTTCCATTTGTTTCCTGTGTTTTACATCCTTCTGCTTCCTCTGTCTTACATTCTTTGAGCTATTTGAACATTTTATAACTCCATTTTAATTCATCTATTGTGTGTTTACTATATCTATTTGACTGGTGTTTTTAGTAGTTACCCCAGGGATCCTAATGTAACTACTTAACTTTCCACAATCTACTTAGAATTAGTATTTTGCCACTTTGAGTGTAAAGTAGAAATCCTGCCTCATATCTGCTCTTTTCACTGTCTTTTCTTTAGGCTGTATTTCCCTTGGGTACACTGAAAGCCCATGAGGCGCTGTGATGCTTTGCTTTTACAAAATGTATTTCAAAGAACTCCGGAGGAGAAGAAACTGGAGTATGCGCCCAGGCGCTCAGCGTCTCTGCGGGTCTTCTTCATGAACTCAGCTCCGTTTTACTTCTGGTGCCACTTCTCTTATGTACAAACCACTTCCCCAGCAATTCATTCGACGTCGCCGTAATGGCAAAGCTCCGTTAGTTTTCCTTTATTGGAATACGCCTGTGCTGTCACCTTCGTACTGAGGGACACAGAATGGTGTGTCAGCAGTGTTTTCCTCTCAGCACTCAAAGAATATTATGCTGCTTCTTCCTGGTCCTCAAAGTTCCTGATAAAAAAAAATCCACTGTTACTCTGATCACTTTTCCCTGTAGGTAATGTGCTATGCTAAGTTGTTTCAGTCGTGTCTGACTCTTTGCAACACTATGGACCGTAGCCCATCAAGCTCCTCTGTCCATGGGATTCTCCAGGAAAGAATACTCGATGGGTTGCCATGTCCTCCTCCACGGGATCTTCCTGACCCCAGGGACTGAACCTAAGTCTCTAGATCTCCTGCACTGGCAGATGAGTTCTTTAGGACGTGGTTTTATTCTGGATGTCTTCAGGGTTTTTCCTTTCTCTTTAGTTTTCAGAAGTTTAATTCATCTTGACATGGATTTCTTTTCATGGAGTTTATGCTGTTTGGAGCTACCATTCCTCTTGAATATGTAGATTTGGCAGTTGGGTTTCTTGCCAAATTTGGGAAGTTTTCAGTCATTATTTGTACATTTGGCAGAATTCTAACTTGGTCGCCTGATTTGCACTCTCTGTTCTATACTCACCTTCCCACAGTTATCCAATCAAACATTAATGGGTGCTAGTGTGTAGGGATTCTGAGATACAAAGTCCAAACCCATTGACTGTGAGACAGGAAGACTCCTGAATGAAACTGACCTAATCAGGAAAGCCCTTACAAAAGAGTCTGGCTCTTCTTGGACACGGGAAGCATAATCAGTCTTCGATGCAAGGGTGGTCCCCCATTGTTCACTCTGAGGTGGGCAGGAGGCCGCAACACAGGCGGCCTCCAGTAACTGCGTGGAGACCCCACAAGGAAACAGGGCCTTCAAATTCAGCCCAGTGAGACCCTGAGAGGAGGACCCACCCAGGTGAGCCTGACTCCCACCTACGGAGAACGGGATAATAAGTGGCATTGTTTAAAGCCATTAGGTTTATACTAAACCGTCTGTGGCAGCAGAAAAATAGCTCTTCAGACACTTCCTTCACCTGACTCCTTCCTCTCCTGCTGCACCCCGTAACAGAATGTTAGGTCTTTAGTAAAGCCCCACAGGTTTCCGAAGCTCGCTTATTTTTTTCAAATACTTTTCCTCTCTGTTGTTCAGCTTGAATAACTGAATGTCTCTTCGGTTCCCTGACTCTCTTCTGTCTCCGCTGTGACTGAACCCATCCTGAGAGCTGTGTGTCTGTTCGTTTCAGTCCGTGCATTCTCAGCTGCGAAGTGTCCATGTGGCTCTCCTTTGCACCTTCTATTTCTTTGCTGAGACTCCTCACCTTTCTATCTACGAGTACTCACCCCACTTGTTAGAATATTTTCATAGCGGTTACTTTAAAGTTGTTCTCAGATAGTTCCAGCATTTTGTCCTCTTATCACTGAGGTTGGTTGATCTGTCCTTTCCTGTGGTAACTGCAGTTTTCCTGGCTCTCCACATGCTGAGTAACTTTTGATTATATCCTAAACCTTTTGAGTATTATGTCGTGAGACTGAATCTTCTTTAAACGCTCCGGAGAATATTATTTTTGAATTAGCGAGAGGTGCATCTGGCTGGATTCGGCTGCAAGCTCAAACCTGCCTTCCTGGGATTGTGGCTCTAATGTCAGTTTCATCTTCAAGTGCCTCGTGTGCACACACACGGGCCGGTCTGGGGCCTGGGCGGCGCCTGCACCTGGGGCCAAGTGTCCAAGGACAGAGAGGACAGAGCCGTGGGTTTCTGTGCCCTCCCTGCCCCTCTGCCCCCACGCCAGAAAGGAAGGTCCCCTCCTCGCGGCGCTGAGTGTGTGGGCTCCTCTTGCTGCTGCTCTCCACCAAGGGCCAGCATGGGGCCGAGGCACAGAAGCATAAAGCCAAGGAAAAACAGGCTCACCATGCTGTCAGGACACCAGGAGTCGCCTGCCCTGCCTCACAAGCTAGGACTAGAGCCTTCTGGTCTCGTTCCATCTGCCTGTCCTGCGTGCAGCGCTTTACTTGAGGCTCACCAGTAGAGCTGGGTACAGGCAAGAGGAAAAAGGCAAGCCCACTGCCAGCTAAGCGACCAGCCTTTCGGAACCGCCGGGGCTGCTCTAGGCCCATCATGGTCAAGGAGCGGCAGCTGAGGAGCAAGCCGGGTGCGGTGACCTCATCTTTCCCAGAACCAGACCAGCAGGGGCAGCTTTGGAAACTGGATTTTGTGGAATTATTTTCTCATTGACTTGCATGGAAACTGCTTTCATTTTCAGTTCTGGTTGGCCTAAAAGGAGGAGACTCCCAAGGCTTTAGGTTTGCTTCCTCTGTGTCTTAGGCTCCTGTAAAGCAGTAAGCGCTCAGTCCGTGCATTCTCAGCTGAAGTGTCCATGTGGCTCTCCTTTGCACCTTCTATTTCTTTGCTGAGACTCCTCACCTTTCTATCTACGAGTACTCACCCCACTTGTTAGAATATTTTCATAGCGGTTACTTTAAAGTTGTTCTCAGATAGTTCCAGCATTTTGTCCTCTTATCACTGAGGTTGGTTGATCTGTCCTTTCCTGTGGTAACTGCAGTTTTCCTGGCTCTCCACATGCTGAGTAACTTTTGATTATATCCTAAACCTTTTGAGTATTATGTCGTGAGACTGAATCTTCTTTAAACGCTCCGGAGAATATTATTTTTGAATTAGCGAGAGGTGCATCTGGCTGGATTCGGCTGCAAGCTCAAACCTGCCTTCCTGGGATTGTGGCTCTAATGTCAGTTTCATCTTCAAGTGCCTCGTGTGCACACACACGGGCCGGTCTGGGGCCTGGGCGGCGCCTGCACCTGGGGCCAAGTGTCCAAGGACAGAGAGGACAGAGCCGTGGGTTTCTGTGCCCTCCCTGCCCCTCTGCCCCCACGCCAGAAAGGAAGGTCCCCTCCTCGCGGCGCTGAGTGTGTGGGCTCCTCTTGCTGCTGCTCTCCACCAAGGGCCAGCATGGGGCCGAGGCACAGAAGCATAAAGCCAAGGAAAAACAGGCTCACCATGCTGTCAGGACACCAGGAGTCGCCTGCCCTGCCTCACAAGCTAGGACTAGAGCCTTCTGGTCTCGTTCCATCTGCCTGTCCTGCGTGCAGCGTTCACTTGAGGCTCACCAGTAGAGCTGGGTACAGGCAAGAGGAAAAAGGCAAGCCCACTGCCAGCTAAGCGACCAGCCTTTCGGAACCGCCGGGGCTGCTCTAGGCCCATCATGGTCAAGGAGCGGCAGCTGAGGAGCAAGCCGGGTGCGGTGACCTCATCTTTCCCAGAACCAGACCAGCAGGGGCAGCTTTGGAAACTGGATTTTGTGGAATTATTTTCTCATTGACTTGCATGGAAACTGCTTTCATTTTCAGTTCTGGTTGGCCTAAAAGGAGGAGACTCCCAAGGCTTTAGGTTTGCTTCCTCTGTGTCTTAGGCTCCCTGTAAAGCAGTAAGCGCCTTCACATGTGCTGGGAGAAACATCCTGGCTCTGATCGTTCAGTTCAGTCACTCAGTCACGTCCGACTCGTTGTGACCCGTGGACTGCAGCACAGCAAGCTCCCTCACCCTTCCTTACCTCCGGCAGCTTGCTCAGCTCACGTCCACGGACTCAGTGACGCCGCCCAGCCATCTGACACGCTGTCGTCCCCTTCTCCCTCTGCCTTCTATTTTCCCAGCATCAGGGTCTTTTCTAATAGTCATCTCTTTGCAGCAGGAGGCCAAAGCGGCTCTAAGAAACACTCATAAATCCCTATGCAAACAAAAATTCACCTAATGGGAATGACTGTGGCTTAGTCCACCTTGCACATTAGTACCTAAATAAAATACGACTGAATAGTCATCCTCTAGACAAGCGGTCCTCAGCCTTTTCAGCTCCCGGGGTTGGTTTAGTGGAAGACAATTTTTCCATGGACTGGGGGGGGTTGGCAGGGTGGGTTGGGGATGATTCAAGCACACTGCATATATTGTGCACTTCATTTCTACTCTACTGTTGCTGCTGATCTGACAGTAGGCAGTGGTCCGTGATGGAGGTTTGGGACCCCTGGTCTAGACTGTCTTTTTGACGGAGGCAAAGTCGATTTTATGTACATATTCTAATGTGTGCAAAGATCTCCTGTTGAGTAAAGACTCATCCCAATAGTCTAATACAGAGGTCAGCAAACTATAGTGTGCAAGATGGGGCCAGAAGCCTGTTTTTGTAAATAAAATATTATTGAATACAGTAGAGCTGGGTACAGGCAAGAGGAAAAAGGCAAGCCCACTGCCAGCTAAGCGACCAGCCTTTCGGAACCGCCGGGGCTGCTCTAGGCCCATCATGGTCAAGGAGCGGCAGCTGAGGAGCAAGCCGGGTGCGGTGACCTCATCTTTCCCAGAACCAGACCAGCAGGGGCAGCTTTGGAAACTGGATTTTGTGGAATTATTTTCTCATTGACTTGCATGGAAACTGCTTTCATTTTCAGTTCTGGTTGGCCTAAAAGGAGGAGACTCCCAAGGCTTTAGGTTTGCTTCCTCTGTGTCTTAGGCTCCCTGTAAAGCAGTAAGCGCCTTCACATGTGCTGGGAGAAACATCCTGGCTCTGATCGTTCAGTTCAGTCACTCAGTCACGTCCGACTCGTTGTGACCCGTGGACTGCAGCACAGCAAGCTCCCTCACCCTTCCTTACCTCCGGCAGCTTGCTCAGCTCACGTCCACGGACTCAGTGACGCCGTCCAGCCATCTGACACGCTGTCGTCCCCTTCTCCCTCTGCCTTCTATTTTCCCAGCATCAGGGTCTTTTCTAATAGTCATCTCTTTGCAGCAGGAGGCCAAAGCGGCTCTAAGAAACACTCATAAATCCCTATGCAAACAAAAATTCACCTAATGGGAATGACTGTGGCTTAGTCCACCTTGCACATTAGTACCTAAATAAAATACGACTGAATAGTCATCCTCTAGACAAGCGGTCCTCAGCCTTTTCAGCTCCCGGGGTTGGTTTAGTGGAAGACAATTTTTCCATGGACTGGGGGGGGTTGGCAGGGTGGGTTGGGGATGATTCAAGCACACTGCATATATTGTGCACTTCATTTCTACTCTACTGTTGCTGCTGATCTGACAGTAGGCAGTGGTCCGTGATGGAGGTTTGGGACCCCTGGTCTAGACTGTCTTTTTGACGGAGGCAAAGTCGATTTTATGTACATATTCTAATGTGTGCAAAGATCTCCTGTTGAGTAAAGACTCATCCCAATAGTCTAATACAGAGGTCAGCAAACTATAGTGTGCAAGATGGGGCCAGAAGCCTGTTTTTGTAAATAAAATATTATTGGAATACACATTATTGTCTACCAGTGCTTTCAGCTACAACTGAGACAATATGACTTAAAAACACAAAATATTTCCTCTCTGCTCCTTTACCAGCTCTTGGAATATAGACTGTAAAAGATGTAAACAGAATTCTATCCAGGATACGAGTAACCTGGCCTGCTGGCATCAGCCTCTATTCTGCACCCAAGGCAGACATTCCTAATCGACCCTCAGCTCCTTTCCTGCTGAGCGACAGCCTCCCTCAGAACACTTCTACCCTCCAGCTAGCTCAAACCAAGTAATTTAAAATGAACACATTAGATGAAAACCATTTGCCATGTTTGTTATAGGCTATAGATGGAAGAAGACATCTAAGTAACAAACAGAAAAATCTACGAGGGATTTGCCTACCTAAACACAGGGACAGACACAGAGTTTGGAGCACCTGACACATAATCTGTCCTTGCTAAGAACATTCAAAAGTGAGAATACACAATTACTACAGGGCCTTCGAAGAGCCTGTCCAAGTAAGGGGCTGGGAAGTGTAAACTTCACTGGCTTCATGCTAAATCTGCTTTGTTAGGCTTTGAGTAACCCAAAATGTTTGGCTCTACCCCAAAACTAACCAACTTTGCGGTACATGGTCGCCACCTTCATGTGTTGCTTTAAGCATTTTTTGGCTGGTTCTGATGCACATGTAGGAACAAGAACTTCGGATGTGAAGCAAGCAGGACCCAGACTACTTGGAATATGGCACCTAGTCCTCTCAATGCAACCTTCCAGCTGGAGGAATGTGGTCCTCTCAATGCAACCTTCCAGCTGAAACAAGTGTAGGGGTGTGTGTCAGGCCCAGACCGCACTCGGGCACGCACTGGCTGCAGAGACCGTGGTGACGCAGAGACTGGCAGAGACGCGGCTCTTGGGTTCGGATCTTAGCGGCCTTGAAGGTGGAACCCAGTGCTGGACAGCCAAGGCTTCTGAGGGCCAGGAGCCCCCCGTCCCCGCCCGGTGGCCTGGGAGCCCACCCTTCCGGGGAACTGGGGGCACAGATACCCAGTCCTGCCCTCACGCCCAGTCAGAAGAAGGGCAGAGCCCACAACCTGCCTGACGGAGAGCCCAGGTCTGTTTAGCATGTAGCCCTGTAGCTGGCAACTGATGGGTTAACTAGGGTCTCAGTTTTGCCTCCAACTCATTTTGTGACCTCAGGAAAATCAGTTTACCTGAGGTGAACAGAACCTTCTGAGGAAAGTGAAAGAGCAGAGTGCAAAAGTCGGCTTAAAACTCGGCATTCAGAAAGTAAGATCACGGCATCTGGTCCTATCACTTCATGGCAAAGAGATGGGGAAAATGTGGAAATTTACTGTAAGATTTCATTTTCTTGGGCTGAAAAACAAATGCAGACAGTGACTGCAGCCACAAAATTAAAAGACGCTTGCTCCAAGAAAGAATAGCTATGACAAACCTAGACAGGGTGTTAAGAAGCAGAGACATCCCTTTGCAGACAAATGTCCTCATAGTCAAAGCTATGGTTCTCCAGTAGTCACATATGGATGTGAGAGCTGGACCATAAAGAAGGCTGATCACTGAAGAACCGACGCTCTTCCACTGCGGTGCTAGAGGAGACTCTGAGAGTCCCTTGGACAGCAAGGAAATCAAACCAGTCAATCCTAAAGGAAATCAGCCCTGGATATTCATTGGAAAGACTGAGGCTGAGGCTGGAGCTCCAGTCCTTTGCCCACCTGATAGGAAGAGCCGACTCACTGGAAAAGACCCCGGTGCTGGGAAGGACGGAGGGCAGGAGGGGAAGGGGCGGCAGAGGATGGTGGGACGGCGTCACTGGCTCAGTGGATGTGGGTTTGCGCAAACTCCAGGAGGTAGTGAAGGACAGGGAACCCTGGGTGCTGCCGTCCACGGGGTCACCAAGAGTCAGACACGCTTTAGCAATTGAACAACAACAACAAATCAGTTTATCACCCCGAATCTCAGTTTCACCAAATGTGAATTGGAAATAATAAAAAATATTTTGCCTCTGGGTTTGTTCCAAAGATAAAACAAAATTGGGGACCTGAGGATCTATAATTATTATCTGGATGTAAACAAGGAAAGATTATAAACAATGCTCTTCTCAACTGCTGCCTGAAATTTTTATCAACTTGAAGTGAGAAGGTATTTGTTAGCGTTGTCGTTGCTGTTGTTCAGTCACCCAGTTGTGTCTGACCTTTTGTGACCCCGCAGACTGCAGCTCACCAGGCCTCGCGGTCCCTCTGCAGCTCCTGGACTTTGCCCAAGTTCATGTCCACTGCATCAGCAAGGCCGTCCAGCCACCTCATCCTCTGACACCCTCTTCTCCTGCCCTCAGTCTTTCCCAGCCATCATGGACTTTTCCAGTGAGTCAGCGTTCGCATCGGATAACCAAAATACTGGAGCTTCAGCTTCTGTATCTGTCGTTCCAACAAGTATTCAGTGCTGATTTCCTTTAAGATTAACTGGTTTGATCTCCTTGCTGTTCAAGGGACTTTCAGGAGTCCTCTCCAGCATCACAGTTCAAAGGCATCAATTCCTTGGTGTTCTGCCTTCTTTGTGGCTCATCTCTCACAACCGTACTTGACCACTGGGACATCTACAGCCTTGAGCACGCACAGCCTTGTTGACAGAGTAATGTCTCTGCTTTTCAACACATTGCCTGGGTTTGTCATGGCTTTCCTACCACGAAGCAATCGTCTTCTGATTTCCACAGTGATTTCGAAGCCCAAGAAGTGGAAATCTGCCACTACCACCACCTTTTGCCCTTCTATTTGCTATGAAGTAATGGGGCTGGATGCCATGATCTTAGTAAATTTAACATTTACTTTTAAACCAGCTCTTTGACTCTCCTCCTTTACCCTCATCAAGAGGCTCTTCAGTTCCTCTTTGCCTTCTGCCATTAGAGTGGTATCATCTGAATACCTGAGTGTGTTGATGTTTCTTCCACCTGTCTTGATTCCAGCTGGGTGTAACTCATCTAGCCCAACATTTCTCATGATGCGCTCAACATATAGGTCAAACCAGCAGGGTGACAGCAGATAGCCCTGTTGTGCTCCTTTCTCCACCTTGAACCAATCAGTTGTTCCACATAGGAACTGCTGCTGTCTAAGCTGAGGTTAGAAAAGGAAGAGGAACCTTTCTTAGCACCCTGACTGAGAATTTACAAATGAAAAGAGGGCAGATCTGTGGACAGTGACCTTTGTTGAAAGTAAAGAATAAAACAGGAAAGATACTCACTATGTGCAACTTCAGTGGTGCGGCAGCCAACTTCAGGGATGGCCCCAAGGAGCCCCTGGCTGACCCCTGTGTAGGCCCCTCCCACGCTGGGAAGGCTGGCTTAGGCAAGGAGGACGACACCAAGAAATGATGGTGTGAAACTTCAAAGGCACATCCTCCCTGTGCCCAGGAAACATCTGGGGAACTTGGAGTCGATGCAGCCATAACCACACCAAAGTCTGAGCTCCAAGTCCCACCAGCAAAGCCCCAGAGATCCCCTTGGCAGAGACGCCCAGCGCTGCGCCAGCAGCCAGGACACCCCCATGGCAGGCAGCTCGCTTCCGGCAGGCTGGGTGCCAGGTTATGTGGGGCTGTGGCGGGTGGGTCCAGCCTGGAGGGCTTGGTACCCACAGGATGCAGATTCCACCTCCTGAGGTAATGCTGAGACCTCGCCCAGGGCCTCTTTCCACTGAGGTTCAGACGAAATGAGAACAGACCCCTGGATTCTCTGGCTACCTCTCTCGCCTGGGCAGGTGCAGTCTCTCTGTCTCTGAATCCCTGCTTCCAACTTTGCACAGAGTCCAGGTCAGCGCTGCCCCAGATATGACCCGATGAGGCTGGAGGAGGCTGCTCGGCCCTTGGAGGTCATAACAGAGTGGACGCTCCAGCTTCACGCCCAGCGCAGGAGCCCAGAGGCCCCAGGACTCGTGCGCGGGCGAACCTCAGCGGGAAAGAGCAGCACTTGCAAGCACCCCGGGAGCTGCTCCCCTCTCCAGAGAGCCCTCAGATCCTGCAAGGGGGTGGGGGAGGCTTGGGAGGCCACCTGCCCTCAGGGATCTGGGCAATGAGGAGGCTGCTGGGCCTGTTCTCTCAGCACACAGGGAGGCCTGTGGTCAGAGCAGCCTCTGGGCCTGCAGCTCCATGAGCTCCCCCACGAGTCTCTGTGCTGGGCTTGGAGGAGGCCACACCCAGAAAGCCTGTCTTGACCTCCCATCCCAGATTCTAAACCCTTCTCCTCTTACAAGACCCAAGGGAGGGCCCCCTCCCCCCGATGCTGTAAAACCTTCTCAGCAAGAACCCACTAGACCCTCAGTCCTGTCTCCCTCCATCTTTGGTGGACTCACTGCTCACCGTGCTTTGATTGTGGAGGCCAGTTGCTCTGAGCCTTCCCGCCTGCTCAGGAAGAACTGAGTATCTGCCAGCACGGTCCACCCTTCAGGCTGCAAATTCCCTGAGGGCTGAGACCTGTCTCTGCAGGTTTTGTCTCTAATTCTGTGCAGAACACTAGACAGAGAGGGCTCTCGACACACTCGCAAGTGAACTGACGCATCCACGCATCTGCCTTGCTCCGCAGTCCCCTGCTGCATCAAGGTGCCCTGCCAAGAGCGGTCCCCAGCGAACAGGACCCCGTCACCTGGAGCGGCTCAGAAGCACGGCGCCAGCGCCTCTCTGATCCGCCGTCTGAATCTTCACTGTAGGAAGACCTGTGGGGGCTGCACGCGGCCCTTGCCTGTGGAGCAGCGTGGCCTGCAGGCGCTCTCCCGGTGCACTGGGAGGGAGGCTGGCCTGCTCTCCGCACGGGCAGCAGTGCTTGCACAGGCTGAGTGCGCACGACCTCCGTGGGAGGCCAAGGAGCCACGCCCCTGGAGCAACACTGACGGCTCCCTGCACGGAGCCAAGACCAAGTGCCGCTGGGTGCCGGGCCGAGAAGACTAACGTCATGTTGAAACTGGAAGTGAATGTTGCTTAGAAGCAGGACAAAGGCCACAGTCTCTTCCTGTGGCGCCTGTGACAGCGTGCCCCTCCCACCTCACGGTCCTGCGTCTCAGGGAGGTGGCCCGCTGTCCTTGGCCCCTGCTCCGACGAACGCCCCTGCCCAATAGTCACTGCTGTGCCTGAAACTCCTCCCAGGGTAGGTCTCCTGACCCCAGACGAGGCCCGTTTGGACCACAAGTCCTCCAGCGTCTGGCAGACGGGCATAACCGGTGCTCTCACGTGTATCTCCTTTTAGCACAAGCTCCACGTTTTTAATTCTCCTAAAGTTTATTGGACTGTTTTCTAGTTTTGTCAAATAATATTACTAATCGCCAGGACCGTGGGTGAGAAATCATAACACAGGATAATAGTTCTTCCAACGAAAGAGGGAGTTTCAGGAAGTCAAAGGACACCCCCGGGGCACTCTCACCCAGGACCCTGGACTCTAGGCAAGGGCTCCTGCCCCCTGTGACCTGACTAGAGACCCACCTTTGAGGACAATAGGAAACTAGCAGGCCATAAAAATGCACAAGTTCAGCCCCAAGCCCTTCCTGAGCCTAAAAATACAGCTGATTCCTGCAGCAGCTATTTTGGAAGGGACAACAAACTGCTTCCTCAACATGAAAGGGCCCGCAGCCATAAACAGGATCTCAGACCAGACCCCGCCAGACCGGAGTCAGGGCCTGAGTTCACTCCGACCCCTGGGAGCTGCCACTTTCCGGGGCCAGGAGTGGGGGAAGAGCAGTGGCTCTGCTTTTCTTAGTTTCATTTTGTTTTTAAATATAAACTTAACTCAGATAAGGTGGGGCGTGGAGACGGATGTGGAGCGGGCGAGGAGGCCTTGGCGGGACTTCACGAGCAGAGGGCCGGTCTGGACGCGCCGCAAGCGCCTTGCACCCCATCGGCAAGCACTGTCGACCTTGCCCTCAGAGCCCGGCCTGGTCTCTCCTGATCTAGATGTCCACTGACTTTGAAACTGGGGTTCAGGGACCCCAAGCAGGTCAACATCAGACGTGTGCTCTTCACAGGAGATCTCCCAAGATCTTCCTGTGTGTCCACAGATGTGACCCCTGAGGAGGGTCTTGACTGAGCAAAGGTCCACCTGTTTGCCTTCACAGCAGGAGCCCTCCTGATGCTGCCCCAGGGCCCCTGGACGCTGGGGCCGTCACCTGGCCCCGGGAGAGGTGGAGACGGAGCGACAGCGGCTCCACTCCACAAACTGCAACAGAGTGTCCAAGGGTCACGCCTGCACTTCCTGGCATCCCCTTGGGTCCTGCCCACTGAAAAAGTTGCTTCACTTTTCCATGGCTCTTTCTTGCCACCAGTAGAGGCAAAACAGTGATCTTGGCCCTAGGCCACCTCCTGCAGGCAGAGAGCTACCACCGCCTCCCAGCTGGGCAGGGACCGACACCTGCACCCCCGTGCAGACTGGGCCCTACTGTCTCCAGAACAAGCCTCCCTCACAAGACCTGCCCTCTCTGCCTCCAGGAACCAGGCTCCTCTGGGCCCACCTGCTCACAGCCAACCCTGGCCAGCTCCCTCCCCCGCCCTGGGGGTTGAGGAGCTCTGTCTCCTAAGAGAAATGCCGCATTACGTGGATGCAGCTCTCCAGTGGTTTATGAGCACACCAATTTCACTTTACTGTGCATAGCCTAAGACAACCACCCCCTAAAGAAAAAGGTAACTTGGAAAGGAGACTGTTATAGCACTGTAATAATAGTGACCCCGAAAAAGGTCCTAAATGTTGCACAGGAGTTTGGCAATGCCAGTTATCACTGAAAATGCTGGGAATCAAAAGTGAGTTTTCCAGAGACAAAAACAAACAGGAATAAAATCTAAAACAAGTGAAACGAGGATAGTGTCGGCCCTGTACATGCTCAGCCAGGTGATCAAGACTAACATCACCGGGGGAAACAGGGTGTGACAAGGAGAGGACTTCTCTGTGACTTTCTTCCCCAGGGCTCACGACCCCAGTGTAGGCATGAGAAAAACATCAGACATGTATGAACCATCCTACAAAACCCTTGAGAAGCACTCCCCAGAACTCACTAAGTCGTTAAAAAAGGACTGCCACAGCTCCCAGGAGCTGAAGGAGCCAGGACCCGGCACCACAGCCCCTGAACCGGATCTGGGGAGGAAAAAGGACTTGGAGGGGAAAAAACAAAATCCCAACAAAATCAGGAGTGGCATTAACATGCCAGACTGTTTCCTTAGAGTAGACAAATATGTTGTAACTACCACGTAAGAGGTCGAGAACGGGGAGGCTGAGGGAAGGATGTAGGAAAACTTATACCATCTTTGCACATTTTCTATACATCTAAATGATTCCAAAATGATGTTCATCATTTGAATGGTGTTGGCCTTATCAACAGCAATATTAGGTAGCTAACATAAACTATGTGAACAAATTATTCCCACCAAGAATTTTATGCCAAGCGATGACTTGTTCAGTAGTCACGTACCGATGTGAGAGCTGGACCGTAGAGAAGACTGAGCGCTGAAGAACGGATGCTTTCAGACTGTGGCTCTGAAGAAGACTCCTGAGAGTCCCTTGGACAAGAGGAGATTAAGCCAGTCAGTCCTAAAGGAAACCAAGCCTAGCTATTCTCTGGAAGGACAGATGCTGAAGATGAAGCTCCACTACCCTGGCCATCTGATGGGAAGAGCTGGCTCACTGGGAAAGACTCTGGTGCCGGAGAAGATTGAGCGCAGGGAGGAAGAGTCAGAGGATGAGATGGCTGGATGGCACCACCGACTCAACGGACAGGAGTTTAAGCAAACTCTGGGATATACTGAAGGAGAGGGAAACCTGTGGGCTGCAGTCCATGGAGTCGCAAAGGGCTGGACACAAGTTACCAACTGAACAACAAGCTACCAATGAAGTTCAGGCTAAAATGAAGACACTTCCGGGCAGACAAGGACTCAAAAGTTAATCTTCCCAAGCCCTCTTCTGTGGGGCTAACAGGAGAGCAAAATGAAGGAACAAATCAAGGGAGAGGCAAGCCTGGAATCCAGGAAGTGGCAAGCAGCCAGGCCGAAGAAGTTCTGAGTCAGGGCTCCCCGCAGGCCTGGCTGGCTCTCAGCAGCGCAGGGAGGGGCGCCGCGGGAGGCGTGCGTCCGCTGGTGGAGAAGGCCTGCCGGCCCTCTGAAAGGGTCACAGGAGCCTGTAAAAACACGGGATGGTTCAGCACGGGGAAGGTAAAGAAGCAGAACTGTGGCTTAATTATGAAATTCAAGAAAAACTGAAGGTGCGTAAGCATGATGATAATACACTACCTTTCTCAACAGTAAAACCCACACGGGGATCGTGGAAATCATGGTGTAACTACAGTGAGAATGTGGGAGGGGTCACACTGGTGTGAGAGACGTGACCCTTCGCCCCGCCTACGTGGGGCACACACCTACTGGGACGCGTCTGTTTTAAGATGGTTGCCGCTGGGGAGCGGGGTGACGTCACAGAAATCGTTTAGTCCTTTTTAAAGGAAGTATTTGTATATATTACTTTAATAACATTTTAAATTTTAAAAATGACAATGTTCACGATATACTTTGAAACAGAAACGCCAAAATGATTGCCTTCTAGGTTATCAAAATCAGACAGAGTTAGTGTTGAGCTGAAATAGCCAGAAACTTCTGCGCTCCTTGGTTTGCGGGCACCCTTCCTGCTCGGGACCGTTCTGCTGCTGGGGCCCATTCCGATGGCTCGCACCCTTTCTGATCTTTTTTAATAACCTGTTCACCAGACCAAAACTGGCAATGGAAAGCATCGCCTTTTTAATATGATTCTAAATATAAAATGTTTGAATAATACAGTAAGTTTCCACCTGTGTGTGTATACGCAGATACACATAACATTGAGGGAATATGAGGATCCGACATTATTTTTTATGGGTGACATGTTGTTAACTGTTTCATGCCAACGTGGATCCTGCCCTGGTGGGTCAGCGGTGAAGAACCCGCCTAGGCTTGGGCTGGATCCCCGGGCCCGGAAGAGCCCCCGGAGGAGGGAACGACCGCCCACTCAGCGCTCTCGCCGGGGGCAGCTCCGTGGACGGAGGAGCCTGGGGGCTCCAGGCCACGGGGTTGCCAAGAACTGGGCGCGACTGAGCACGGGCATGTCCTACCGGAGAGAGTGATTTCATAAGTTGATTCTGAAGGAGTGACCGTGGTGTTTGTATTTAAGAGGCATTTCACGTAGCAGAAAAACTCCTGAATCCCCGACATAAACCCTGCAGCCTCAGCCGCCGCGCCCCGCCAGCCCCTCCGGGCCCGCGACTCTGCCCCCCTGGCGCCCGCCTGGCCCTCAGCGCAGCCCGGGGACCCCCGCTCCGAGTCCCAGCGGACGCTCCGGCCGAGGCGGGGGCTGCTCCGGCCCCACCTCTCGGTCCGGTCGGCCCAGTCCTGCCTGCGAAGCCCTGGCGGGAGCGGCCCAGCGCCCGCCCAACCCTGGCTTGAGCCGCTTCTCTCCAGGCCTCAGCCTGACCCTCATCCGGCCCCTGCTCGGTCCTGGGCGCTCAGCCCGGGCACCCTGGATGCGCGGCCTCCTCCCCAGGGCCGCCGGGTTCCCCTCCGCTCTCGACCCCCTACCCCAGGACCCCCCACTGCGGACGGCGTTGCGGGCAGCTCAGCCCTGCCCAGACCGGACCCTCCCAGGCGCCCGTGTGCTCCCAAAGACCAGCCACCTGCTGCTCCTGGCCTCCCCTCCGCTTGGGGGTGCAGAGGGGGGCTTCCCCGCCCTCGCTGCCCACCCTCCCAAGCCCCCACACCTGACCTTGGCCTCCAGGTCACGTTCACTTGTCCACCTTCTGTCTTCCCTCTGGAAGTCAGCCCCGGGTGAATTCAAAACGCTTTCTGCTGCATTCAGGCCGCATCCCCAGTGCTGAGGGCAGCACCTGGGTGGAGCGCCCGGCGTCCAGCGAGGGCCCAGGGAGGCGGGGTGGGTGGGAGAGAATTGCCCCTTTTCTCAGAAGTGCTTGAGGTCCACGCCCCCCGCCTCCTTACTGCAGTCCTTTCCTCTGTTTTCGTTTCTCTTACAGTCCACATCCCTGTCAGTCTTGACCAAGGCATTGCAGTCACGTTGTGTGTCGTTTTGCAGTTACTGCTCTGACAGCACTTGTGAAAGCATGCGTGTCTCCTCGGGAAGAAGGAAGGAGCGCCACGTGAGGACAGGGGATCCTGCTTTCCTATTAAACCCATCTTGTCTGCCCTTTCGTCTTGGTCAGTCTGCCCCGTGCTGACTGCAGGGCAGGGGCCTTCCGGACAGCACCCGGGGCCAAGGCCGCCGCAGGCTTAGTGCAAAAGTTGGCTCCACACTCCCAGGCTCCCAACAGGATGACGGTGCCGTGGGAAAGCAGACTGGATGGGCATCTGGGGTTTAACCTGTGGAGAGTGTGCACTCAAGGCCTCTCGCCTGGGAGAGGGAGAGGGGCCGCTGGCCAGGGGCCAGGTGGGACCCAGCTGCAGGCCCCGTGGACGCTGACGCCGTCACCGGGAGCTCCTGGCCCAGAGCAGAGCCCAGGTCCGTGACTCCAGCCCCCGCTGGGCTGAAATCTCTCCCTCAAATTCATAAGTAATTGTGAGGCCAGGGTTTTGAAAATTTCCTTCCCAGATTCCCAGATATTCCCAAATGCCTAAATGTAAGTCAAAATAGCTGTGTGGTTTTAAAAGTTAGCATCTTCCCCTGCGCATCAGGATGCAGCCGAGAGGTGTGGGAGCGCGTCCATCTGCTCAGCCACAGGGGGACCGGGTTTGTGTGAGAGGGAAGGCCAGGCCAGCAGCGGGTGGACAAGAAGGAAACTCAGCAGTAAATACACCCACATTCCAGAATGTTCCATGACATCATCTGCGTAGCCCCCGGTGTGCGTGACCGCATGGGTCCCCTGCTGGGAGGAGGGACTCGGCTGACCCCCCCTCCCTCGCCTGCCGCCTCCCGATGCGCCGTGGGACCAGGTGGAGCCGCCGGGGGCAGAGGGGGTGGGCGTGGGTGGCTGCCGGACACCGAGGGCACCGCAGAGGTGGACACCCTTCGCTTGGGCACTGATCGCTGTGCTCTGCCGTCACATTTGGAAATGCTGTGAGCAAAGCACAAGGAGATAAAAGTGGGGAAGAGGGGCAGACGGCAGAGCCCGGGAGGGATCAGGGCCCTCGGCGGGCTCAGCCCAGAGCCGGAGACGGACAGCGTGTCAGACTGCGCCTCCCGCCTGCCACCGGACAGCTTGTCCCTTTCTGATCAGGTCAAAACTGTGAAATTAGAAATGCCTGGATTCCTTTCTATTAAGTTGTAGTTTACTTCCAAATTATATGAGTTCTACATGTACAACATAGTTATTCACAGTTTTTAAAGGGTATAGCCCACTTATAGTTATTATAGGATACTGGCCATATTTCCTGTGCTATTCAATATGTCCTTGTAGCTTGTTTATATTGCACACAGTAGTCTGTACCTCTTAATCCTCTACCACTGTCTTGCCACCCCCTCACTGGTAGCCACTAGTTTGTCCTCTCTATCTGTGAGTCTGATTCTTTTTCTGTTTTATTCATTAATTTGTTGTGGTTTCTTATTCCACAGGTCGCTGATATTATACAGTGTTTGTCTTTCTGACTTATTTCACTTAGCATAATATCCTCCCAGTCCATCCATGTTGCGGCAAATGACAAAATGTCATCCTTTTATAGGGATGGGCAGTATTCTATGGTATGTATGCCGCGTCTTCTTTATCCATTCGTCTGTTGATGGGCAACCTAGTCGCTTCCATATCTTGGTTTCTGTGAACTGTGCTGCCGTGAGCATAGAGATATGTGTGTCTTTTCGAAATAGAGTTTTCGGTTTTTCAGACTGGAGATCCGGGGTGACACTGCTGGGTCTGCCGCAGTTCTGTTTTCAGTCTTCCGAGAAGCTGCCGTTCTGTTCTCCGAGTGACTGCACCGGCGACCCTTCCCCAGCCGGCTCGGGAGCGCTTCCTGTGCCCCACGTCACCTCCAGCTTTTGTTCTCTGTGGTCCTTTTGATGACGGCCATCCTGCTAGGTGTGAGGCGATGTGCCACTGTGTTTTACTCTTTTCCCTGATGGTTAGTGCCTGTTGGCCATCTGTATGTCTTCTTTGGAGAAACATCTATTCTGCCCATATGTTTAATGGGGTTGTTTGCTTTTTGATACTGAGTTGTATAAGTTATGTATATAATTTGCATATTAACTCCCATTTGCTTGTTTCATTTGAAAATGCTTGCTCCTATTCAGTATGTTGTCTTTTCGTTCTGGAGGTGGTTTTCTTTGCTGTGTCAAAGGTTTTAAGTCTCAGTTGGTCCCGCTGGTTTATTTTTGCTTTTGTTTCCTTTGCCTTTTAGGAATTTTTTTTTTTTTTGAGGGGGATGGGGTGGGGAGGGAGGGGAGCAGGTGGGCCACTTCCACTGGTCTTTCATTTCTCTATTTTCATCCGTCTTTGTTCTTTGGCTCCCGTGGGCCTCCCATCGCGGTGGCGTCTGTCGTTGCAGAGCGCCGGCTCTGGGCGCATGCGCTCCAGAGCTCCGGCTCGGTCGTTGGACACATCGGTCCAGCCGCTCCGCGGCACGTGGGATCTTCCCAGGCCAGGGATCAAACCGGTGCCCCTTGCATGGCAAGGCGGTGTCCCTACCCACTGGACCACCAGGGGAAGCCCAGGATTTTTTTATAAAGACAAATATTTGTATTTTTTTTATGTGATAAATTCCCCTGAAGAAGAGCGGGGCTGTGTGTGCGGGGGCCCGTGCGTGGTCCAGCCGTGCCCTGGGAGAGGACGGCCTGACGGCCTCCTGAGAGGCTCACGTGTGCGGGACTCGTGGGGACCCAGGAGAGCAGAAGGTCTCAGGTGCCTCTGCTGCTGGAGCCTGGGAGCCTGTGCACCAGGGATGGGCCCAGAGGCCGAGACACCGCGCCTGGCAGTGGCACAGACAACCGGGCTCTCACTGGCGGGCCCCTAGGCGCTCCGACACCGGAGGAAGGAACGCAGAGAGGCGTTTGCGAGAGAAGCGCTTGGGGCTCCGTGGACCTTGTTTCTCTGGCTGTTTGTTGCTAGGCTGGAAGGATGAGAGGTTCTGCCTCCCGGCCTGGCCCTGGAGTCTCAGTGGCCAGCCCTGCACCCCCCAGCCCTGCCACTCAACTGAGCCGAAACGGAAGTCGACTTCACCCTGCTCACCAGGTAAATCTGGGTGGTCTTCATTTCTGAGGTGAGAATGGGGACTTTTTTTCACTTATGTGAATTATTTAGATAAGAAATTACTTTAGAAAGCTAGGTTGGGCTTCAGTTGGCCCCACACACTGGGGAAGGCCGGGTGCAGAGGAAGCTCCCAGAAGCCAAGACTCCTCCCTTGGGAAAAGCACCATGTGAGTTGAGTCTCTGTCACCGCCATCCTTGGAGCCAGCGTCGTGTCCACTCTGTGTCTGCCGTCTGATGCTACAATGGGCCTTAGGGTCTGTCCTTGGCTGGTGAGTTCCTCTGGGCCAAACCTTGGGCGGCTCGGCGGAAAGGGGCCGGCTGAAGTCTGGGTGTGGGAAGGGTGTGGGCTCCCAGCCTCCTCGAAGCACAGGCAGTGTGGGCTCCCTGGAGGATGTGGTTTCCATCTTCAGGCCAAGGGGGTCCCCTCCTTACAAAGCGCTTTCTCTGTCCAAGGTTGGCAGGCCATCTGGCCGTGGGAAGAGCCCGTCCACTCAGCGGACGTCCCCGGCTGCCCCTCTTTCCCAGATCTAGCCCAGCTGTCTCCCCATCCTCTAGACCAGGCAGTCGGTCGCCTGCCGTCCACTGGGGAGGGGGAAGAGGCAGCCTGTTCGTATCTCTCTCCCCTCCCACAGGTCCCGCCTCTGCTTCTAAGCAGTAGTTGCCACCACCTCTGAGCGGCCCAGTGCTCAGAGCCAGTGAGCTCCTGGCCCACCGCCCTCCCAGCCCCGCAAGGCCGACTGGAGACCCCACGAAGTAGGGACCGCATGGAGGTCCACACGCCTTCGGGCCCTCCTTTCCTGTTGGCCTGTCTCCTGCGGTCAGCGTGCCCCATCCTTCTGACGGTCCCAAACCGGACCCCATGGCTGGGCTTCTGCGTCCCCTGCGGGACCACAAGGAGGAGGGGGCCTCAGCTCCACAGCTGTCTGTGGCCCTGCTGGTACCGGACTCACAGCGAAGGGGTGGCCGTTCCAGGAATGGAAGGGCTGGTGGCCACAGCTGCTAGGTTCAGACGGCGGATTCAGCGGGTGAGGAGCTGGCCGACAAACGTGCTAAAAGGCAAGGTCCATTTCTAATCAGGATAAAGGACCAGGGACACGATGTCTGGCCGTTTAAGGGTACAAAGCCTATTCAGGGAAGAAATTATGGGCTTGAGATGGAAATGAGAAATCAACTTACAGCCAGGACGAAGTAAGAACCTGACTGCTTGTTCCAGAGGAAGAATCTTTCCACCAGGACTGCTCCAGTAGGCCCAGCCGTCCACCCGTCTGTCTCCGTTAAAAGCCGTTGTTCTGAACCGGGGGCAGGCTGGATCCCGTGGGCCGAGGAGCTGTCCTGGGAGGCAGCAGAGGGTTCGCCTCCGAGTGCTTAGCCACGTGACCTCCCCCAGAGGTGGAAGCCTAGTGGGGTGTGTGGTCAGCTGAATTCTGGACACACCGCTGGGTTGGATGCGGGTGGGCTGGTGGGCTACCCACCCTGCACAGTCTTGTCCCCTTAACTGCGCCATGAACAAGCATAAGAAGAATTCCACAAGGTCCTCCCTGCCTGGCGCCCCATCAGCCCACCGCCCTCTCATAGCCAAGCCCCGCTGGGCTTCGTGTCCCCCGGGAGGGCGTGCTAGGTCCCCTCAGCTTTTCTGGCCCTGACTAGAGTCAGTTAGCAGGGGCCCCGCCTTCTCCTGTGCCACAGAAGAGGCCCGAGGGACACCAGCGGGGCTGACGTGGGGCCTGTGACGGGCGGGGCCTCGCTGGAGGGCCCGCAGAAGCGTCCCACCTGGACTGAGGAGAGGCAGCCTTTGTCCATGTCAGGAGAGGATGCCTGCGTGCTGTAGAAATGAAGACAAAAGCTGGGAGAAGGTGTCACGTGGACAGAGGGGAAGCCCTGATTCCTGCCACCTTGTCTCTCGGGAGGGGTCTGGTCATTCAGACTGAAATCAAGTCAGTTCGCACATGGAAAGGATCAAGCAGGTCAATAAACAGACTTAAGTTTTCAAGTCAGACCTGCGTCAGAGCCCTTACCATCTCTCCTAAGCCATCACAAACTCCCAGCCGTCTCTGTCTCGCCCCTCCTCATCTGCCAGCCCTGCCTGGCCAGCCGGGCTCCTGCCCTCGGAGCCCTGCAGCCCACCCTGCCGCGGTGGACGTCTCCCAGCCTCTGACTCGTGCCGCGGGTGTTTCCCGGTGTGCTGGGCCCAGAGCCCCAGAAGCCTGAGGACAGCGGTGCAGGCGGGGGCCCCGGCTCCCTGCACAGCTGCACCGCCTCCCGCGCCCTACGGCACCTCGCGGCTCAGCAGGCCCTCCCGCCCCTCGACACGACGGGCCAAAGCTTCAGGAAGGGTCTCCCTGGGCTGGAGACCAGGCTGTCCGCAGGGCTGGCCCCTGGCAGAGGCTCCTCGGGAGAATCTGGCCTCTTTCACCTCCCAGAGACTCCTCCGCCTGCAAAGGTCATCCACTCCGAGTCAGGCGACACTGGGTGACCAGCTCCCTGCCTCTGCCCCTGCCCTCGGGCTTCCCTGGCCCACCAGTGACTCTGGCGCTGTGCCGCGGGAGCCTTCTGCACCCAGATCCAGCCCCAAACTCCACCGGCAGCGTTGCTGGGCGTCCACAGACCTGGACCCCGCACAGGCGCACCGGGAGCCCGGGCCGGCCTCCCAGGCACCCAGCTCCTGTGCAGGCCGAGACAGAGGGCACCGCCAGCCCTTCCGAGCAAGCTGCCTGCAGCCGGCGTGCAGGAGCTCCGGGCACCAAGAGCTGCCCCTGGAGCCCGCCACTAGGGCTGCAGATGAATGCCCGCTGGAGTCCATGTCCCGATCTGGGGACCCCAGGAACGTGGACTCCAGGGTGCTGGTCCGGTGACTCTGAGGTGGACAGTGTCCTGGACCGTCCGGCGCCCCAGCGTGATCACAGGCGTGACCTGGAAGTGAGGGAGGGTCAGCAGAAGAGGTCTGCGGCGTGTGTATGAATGGCTCGGTCTGGCCGCTGGCCACAGAGAGGGAGGGAGGGAGCACCGGCCGAGGCGAGAGGCCCCGGTGGAGACGAATCCCCCCAGAGTCTCCAGGAAGTGGGCAAACCGAGCCTCTGAGGGAAGGGGCATCCCGCTGGCTGAATTTGTGAGACAAATGCAGCAGAGTCTGCAAAAAGTGCGTTTGCGTTTTTCCAGTTGTAAACTGGACTAGTTGTCAATAGTGATCATCACCGTTTGTAACTGGGTTCAGCGTTTGCGATGCACGTGCACATGCGTTACCCTCTGAGAATGCGGAGAGGCCAGCGGGTTGGCGGGGCCGCGTCAAGGCCCCGGGGGGCTGCCGAGAGGCGGCGCGGCGCCGACAGACGCTGGAGGACTTGCCTCTGGGGAGAGAAGGCAAGTGAGTTTCAAAAGTAAGCTCACTCTCCACATCCTAACAGCCAGAGCAGTGAGAGCGTGCGTGATTCCCAAAGCTGTTCTATGCTTTTCCTGAGCGAACGCTGGGAAAGCACTGTGACCGCTGACGGGCCGCCTGGGACTCGCCGCAAGCAGCCCTCCGGGCAGGGGCTGCGCCCGCCGGACCGCAAGCCCTCCGCGAGCCTGTCCTCGCCCTCACCCTGCTCCGCCCGGCACCGCCCGCCGCAGAGCCGCGCTCCGGACAGACCTCCACGCGGAGGGCCGGCTGCGCCGCCTGCCGCATCAGCTGCTCTTTAATTGGGAAGCCCAGTATCCAGGCCCGTGGCGCTGCCCCACTGCCCACTCCCCACCCCGCCAGCCCTGCTTCATTAGCGTAGGCTCCTAATTGATTAAACGGATGATTGATTCGCAGGCCTGAGCCATGTGTTCTCCAGGCACCCGTTCACCGGGAACAGAAGGAGCGCGGCTGCATCTATCACCACCGGCTGCCGGCAGACCCAGAGCCAGGGCGGCCAGGGCCCCGCCACGGCAGTTGCCACCCGTCTCCCCTAAAGCAGGTGCACAGCCGCCATCAGCGCCGCTGTCCTGATGGGAGCATCCTGCCAGCAGGCCAGGGCCAAGCGCTGCTGAGGCAGGACCCGGGGTCCCGGTGTCCTGGCGTCCCACCCTCCCCCAACCAGCCGCACTGGAGGGGAGCACAGGCCTGTGACGGGCACTTGGTCCCTTCATGCGAGCAGCGTCCCAAGACGGGAGCGCCGTTCCAGGATGGGCACTTGGTCCCGTACAGTCCTGTAAGGGGTCTCAGTCCCACCACGATGCCTGGCGATATTCCAGCAAAGAGCAGCCGTGCGAAATCCAGGCGACGCCTGGATGCAGGGCTGCTGGGTGAGGTCCGAGGAGGCGCTCTTCTCCCGTCTGACGAGACGGTGATCCCAGCTGGTCCCTGGAGTGAGTAGTCAGTTTATTTCCTCTTGGACTTTGGCCCTCAGGTCAGCTTAGGATGGCATTACCCAGGCAGCCCACAGAGGCCAACTGTCTTTCTTGCTTCAACCAGATTTCCATGAATTTTGTGCAGCTTTAAAGTAAAGCAGGCACTGGAAGGCAAGTATAAAGCTACCTTAGTGCAGAAGTGCTTATGTGTCTGTAATTTTCTATTCAATCTCTTAACAGTGACGGTCTCACTCACGGCAAACTTGGAAGCAAAGTTATCGCTACTCTTTTTTACCAAGTCTTTCAAAATCACGAGCCTCCATTTTCATAAAACACCTGTTCCTTCTCTTTTCACTCAGTCTCTTTGGACTGAATTCTAGTAAGTAAATCACATCAGTGCAATAAAACTGTCCTACGTAGGCTGATCAAGGACAAAAGGAGGAAAGGGGGCGGGCAGCCTGTGCTCAGGCGCAGGTGGGGAGATTCAGGACGGCCTTTGGGGCAGGCTGCGTGAACGCGGGCCTGCTTTCCTGGGGTTTCCACTCCTGCGTTCTCCGGGAGCAGTTCTTGTGCTTGGACAGGGATTTTCTGGTAAGAAAAATGAAGCCAGGGACAGTTCCGCTGGTCATCTTCCCAGATCACAGCTCGGGTGAGAGGCGAGACTCCCTGGTGAGAAGTGGGGGGTGTTCCTGTTCATCTTGCCGTAAGAGCACAGACTCAGGAGGAGCAGGCCGTCGTAGGCCTGGCCAGGGCGGGCAGGGAGTCGCTGGCATGGGTCTCATTAGCCCCCTGTGGGGAGCCAACATAGCAGCCGGCCAGCCTCCTACTGCCTGACCCCTGCCTCCGGCTCATTCTTCCACAGATTAATTCCCCAAATTGACAGACTGCAGTGCCCGGTGTGCCCAGGGTCACTCAGTCACACTGGGTTCTGGTCAGTGTCAACCAGGGCTTTACCCGGAGCGGGGGGTGTGGTGGGAGCAGAGGGTCCAAAGACACAGCAGGCGAGAGCCCGACCCACGGGGCGGGCAGGGAGGACGTGCTCAGGACTGACGACAGGGTCGCACTGCGGTGACACGACGGCGCCAGGCTCGGCCAGGCCCCCCGCCGTGCAGGACGTCTCCCGGGAGAAGTGGCTCTCAGAGAGGGGCGGGCCGTGCCCAGAACAGCAGCCCGTGTGTGTGTGAGCAGAAGCATCGTTTATGTCCACAAACGTATCATCTGATGCTGCCACACCCACATGTAGCTGTCAGGGAAGAGTCCCCGTCTCCCAGGCTTCACAGACACGGGGGGCTGAGCCGCCACCAGCCCAGGCGGGGTGGAGCCGTGACGACTGATGGAGGTGCCGGGTCCGTGCCAGCAGCGCGTCAGTTAAAGACGCCCCACGGGACGCTTCTCTGCCCTGAGCGCTGAGGCAGGGCAAGGTCAGGAGGCGGCACCCGCTCAGCCGGGACCGGAGACGCCCTGGCAGGTCCCCGGAGGGAAGGACCTGACGGACAGCAGCTCTGGGAGGAGCCCCAGGAGCTCTTCTGGGGCGGGTGAACCGAGATCACGCGGCTCTCCCAGGCCTCAGCAGTGGGCCCGCTGCCGCCAGAGAGCCACAGACACACAAAGCCAGGACGCCCAGGTCACCAGTCGCCAGGAGCCAGAAACCCGGCCTCACGCGCGGAAGGCGGCGCGTGGTCACCCGGCTCCTGTCCACTTGTCTGGCCCGTTGAGCGGCAGCCCGAGGCGGAGCACCGCTGGCTCCAGGGTGGGGTGCAGGGGGTGCAGGGGGCCTGCCGGGGCATCTTGAGCATTCCTCAGTGGTTCCAGGCGGAGCCCCTCTGGCCTAGCAGACACGCGTCCTCCCAGCCAGGAGACGTAGCGTGCACCTGAGAAAGGACGGCTGTGAGGCGCCACAGTTTCAGACTATCGTGAGCTGGACTCTACGACGGGGACATCAAGCATGGACGGCTCAGGACGTGCCTCGAGGCGCCACGGCCATTCCCAGCCCCAGATGCAAACGTGGACGCTCGCGTCAGGTGACGCCACAGTCCAGCCGGTTTCAGCTCCGCAGCCCTGAGCCCAGGCGCCTGCCCTCAGGCTGCAGCAGCTTCCCGAGTATCCTTCCATCACCAGCCTTCTCCGCCGTTTCCTTCTGCGCTAATTCTGGTCCAATAGTCGCACTACACTTTGTGTAATCTCTCTTTTCTTATAAACCTAACAGGTTCAACTGTGTTCCACGTTGTTGTTTGGCCGCTGAGTCGTGTCCACCTCTTTGTGGCCCCATGGACTGCAGCATGCCAGTCTTCCCTGTCTTTCACTGTCTCCCAGAGTTTGCTCAAACTCACGTCCTTTGAGTGGACGAAGCCTTCCAGCCCCCGCGTCCTCTGTCCTCTCCTCCTCCTGCCCTCCGTCTTTCCCAGCATCGGAGTCTTCTCCAGTAAGTCAGCTCGTCACATCGGGGGCCAAAATATTGGAGCTTCAGCACCAGTCCTTCCAATGAGCATTCAGGGTTGATTTTCTTTAGAATTGACTAGTCTGACCTCCGGCAGTCCAAGGGAGGCTCAAGAGTCTCCTTCAGTACCACAGTTCAAAGGCATCCATTCTTTGATACTCAGCCTTCTTTATGATCCAACTCTCAAATCTTCACATGACTACGGGAGAAACCATAGCTTTGACTATATGGACCTTTGTTGGCGAAGTGATGTCTCTGCTTTTTAATACGCTGTCTAGGTTTGTCGTAGCTTTGAGTGATCCGTGAGTGTTGCACACATCGGCAGACATGTGGATAGGCAGACATGTGTGTACCTATTTCTGGTGTGGTCTGTCACAAACTGTGCTTCTCCAAGCAACAGAAGGGCCGGGTTGGCACAAAGATGTCTCCATTCTGCTGCCTGCACACCTACCTGCAAGGCCTCCCGAGGACACGTGAGCCCACAGATGCCGTGACACCAGCTTCCTGCTGCGCCACCAGAAGGGCCGCCTTAGACGTCCTCTCCCTTCACACGCTTTCGTTTTGCGCAGTCGTCCTCGGCGTAGAGCCGCTGTGGGTGAGGAAGGAGAGGCGAGGAGCGGGCCTGGAGAAGCAAGACCGGACTGACGCCCCCGCGGGCCTGCAGCACCCCCGGGTCCCTGCCCGGCCAGGAGGCTGAGGCCACCACGCCCCAGGCGGGGTCAGAACACAGCCCCTGCTTCCCTTCTGGGTGGATCCGCGCACATGCACCACGGGTGTGCCCTTTCCACGAGTGAGGCCGAACTGCCGGCGGTCCAATGGCAGCCCCTAGAGGCACTCCTTCCTCCTGGTGGGGGCCCAGCCCTGCTGGGCACGTGGGCAAGGGGGTCTCCCGATCAGATGCTGTTTCTCCCTCCTGCGGGGAGTTGGCCCCCTGGCTCCACATGCCTCGTGGCTTTCCCGGGATGGCCGTGTCCCCGGCTCTGGAACCTGTGTGTCGTGTTCCCCAAAGAGGGAGACTTAAGGTCACCAATCAGCTGGCCTGAGACAGACAGAACCAGAAGGCACTGACGCTGCGGACCCTCGGACCCTGAAGATGGAGGAAGGGACCGCGGACCCAGGAACGCAGTGCCCCCGGAAGCTGGAAATGGCCGGGAACAGATGTGGATTCCTAGAGGCTCCAGAGGGAACGAGCCCGTGACCGCTTGCCGGAGTCCGGCCAGACCCACGTCAGCGCTCCACCCTCGCAGGCTGCACGTGAGTGACCGCGTGCTCATTCGCAGCAGCAGCCCCGCTCCAGGGGCGGCTCCGAGCCCGGGAGGGCTGTGGAGGGGCTTGTGAACAGGAGACGTGACGGCCGGGCTCCCAGCTGACTTCCAGGGCTCCTGGCCCTTGTGCCGGCTCCACAGAAAGACTTGCTGGAGGTCAGACCTCAGAGACAGCCCCTCAGCCCTACGCTGTGAGGCCAGAGTCCCCGGCGGACCTGTCCGAAAAGGGTCAGAGTCGCAACAGAAGGGCCGGGTTGGCACAAAGATGTCTCCATTCTGCTGCCTGCACACCTACCTGCAAGGCCTCCCGAGGACACGTGAGCCCACAGATGCCGTGACACCAGCTTCCTGCTGCGCCACCAGAAGGGCCGCCTTAGACGTCCTCTCCCTTCACACGCTTTCGTTTTGCGCAGTCGTCCTCGGCGTAGAGCCGCTGTGGGTGAGGAAGGAGAGGCGAGGAGCGGGCCTGGAGAAGCAAGACCGGACTGACGCCCCCGCGGGCCTGCAGCACCCCCGGGTCCCTGCCCGGCCAGGAGGCTGAGGCCACCACGCCCCAGGCGGGGTCAGAACACAGCCCCTGCTTCCCTTCTGGGTGGATCCGCGCACATGCACCACGGGTGTGCCCTTTCCACGAGTGAGGGCCGAACTGCCGGCGGTCCAATGGCAGCCCCTAGAGGCACTCCTTCCTCCTGGTGGGGGCCCAGCCCTGCTGGGCACGTGGGCAAGGGGGTCTCCCGATCAGATGCTGTTTCTCCCTCCTGCGGGGAGTTGGCCCCCTGGCTCCACATGCCTCGTGGCTTTCCCGGGATGGCCGTGTCCCCGGCTCTGGAACCTGTGTGTCGTGTTCCCCAAAGAGGGAGACTTAAGGTCACCAATCAGCTGGCCTGAGACAGACAGAACCAGAAGGCACTGACGCTGCGGACCCTCGGACCCTGAAGATGGAGGAAGGGACCGCGGACCCAGGAACGCAGTGCCCCCGGAAGCTGGAAATGGCCGGGAACAGATGTGGATTCCTAGAGGCTCCAGAGGGAACGAGCCCGTGACCGCTTGCCGGAGTCCGGCCAGACCCACGTCAGCGCTCCACCCTCGCAGGCTGCACGTGAGTGACCGCGTGCTCATTCGCAGCAGCAGCAGCGGCTCACCGGCTCAGCCCCGCTCCAGGGGCGGCTCCGAGCCCCGGGAGGGCTGTGGAGGGGCTTGTGAACAGGAGACGTGACGGCCGGGCTCCCAGCTGACTTCCAGGGCTCCTGGCCCTTGTGCCGGCTCCACAGAAAGACTTGCTGGAGGTCAGACCTCAGAGACAGCCCCTCAGCCCTACGCTGTGAGGCCAGAGTCCCCGGCGGAGGCCCCCAGGCATCTCCCCTGTCACCAGCAACCCCACAGGCTCAGGAGAATGAGGTTTGCAAACTTAACCCTGAGGGACCAGGCCAGCCCCTCCGTGCTGCGGCTCGGGGGACACAGGGAGGGGTCGCAGAGCACACCCCAGGCCTCCCAGACACCCCGCTGTGTGTTGCCAGAGCTGTTCTCCCAGCCACTCACAGACGGACAGGCACGAGATGGGCTCAGGTCGCCGCAGGACAGGAGCTGATTGCCGCCTTCCCCCTCCAGCTCCAAGGCAGCCCTCTCGGGGAGGGAAGAGCGCCTGGAAACCTGCGTGGGAGGATCACACAAGCGCGGGTGAGACCGTCTCCCACCGCCTCCCCTTGGCCTCCCCACGAGCACCACTGGCAGGACCTTCTGGCAGCCTGAGGCCAGCCACCCACCGCAGACCCTCAGCTTGGACTTCACTCTGGGCCGCCCTTGGCCAGAACGTTGTGGACACACACAGCACACACTCGCAGGAGCACACATACACATGTGAGTGCCAAGACACAAGCCTGTACACACGTGTGTGTACACGCACACTCATGCATACACACACACGCATGCCCGCGCCCCGCAGGCCGCTGACCGGGCCCAGCACAGGGCTTGGCCCACACGGACGGGAGCCCCACTTCCATGTTTACACTCCCGTGGCTAATCCCACTTGCTGTAAACTCCAAGGTCAGTTCCAGTCTCAAGCTCGCGGCCAGCTGCTGCGGGGAGGGGCAGGAACGCAGTGCCCCGGAAGCTGGAAATGGCCGGGAACAGATGTGGATTCCTAGAGGCTCCAGAGGAACGAGCCCGTGACCGCTTGCCGGAGTCCGGCCAGACCCACGTCAGCGCTCCACCCTCGCAGGCTGCACGTGAGTGACCGCGTGCTCATTCGCAGCAGCAGCAGCGGCTCACCGGCTCAGCCCCGCTCCAGGGGCGGCTCCGAGCCCCGGGAGGGCTGTGGAGGGGCTTGTGAACAGGAGACGTGACGGCCGGGCTCCCAGCTGACTTCCAGGGCTCCTGGCCCTTGTGCCGGCTCCACAGAAAGACTTGCTGGAGGTCAGACCTCAGAGACAGCCCCTCAGCCCTACGCTGTGAGGCCAGAGTCCCCGGCGGAGGCCCCCAGGCATCTCCCCTGTCACCAGCAACCCCACAGGCTCAGGAGAATGAGGTTTGCAAACTTAACCCTGAGGGACCAGGCCAGCCCCTCCGTGCTGCGGCTCGGGGGACACAGGGAGGGGTCGCAGAGCACACCCCAGGCCTCCCAGACACCCCGCTGTGTGTTGCCAGAGCTGTTCTCCCAGCCACTCACAGACGGACAGGCACGAGATGGGCTCAGGTCGCCGCAGGACAGGAGCTGATTGCCGCCTTCCCCCTCCAGCTCCAAGGCAGCCCTCTCGGGGAGGGAAGAGCGCCTGGAAACCTGCGTGGGAGGATCACACAAGCGCGGGTGAGACCGTCTCCCACCGCCTCCCCTTGGCCTCCCCACGAGCACCACTGGCAGGACCTTCTGGCAGCCTGAGGCCAGCCACCCACCGCAGACCCTCAGCTTGGACTTCACTCTGGGCCGCCCTTGGCCAGAACGTTGTGGACACACACAGCACACACTCGCAGGAGCACACATACACATGTGAGTGCCAAGACACAAGCCTGTACACACGTGTGTGTACACGCACACTCATGCATACACACACACGCATGCCCGCGCCCCGCAGGCCGCTGACCGGGCCCAGCACAGGGCTTGGCCCACACGGACGGGAGCCCCACTTCCATGTTTACACTCCCGTCGGCGGCTAATCCCACTTGCTGTAAACTCCAAGGTCAGTTCCGTTAGAGGAAGGACAGTCTCAAGCTCGCGGCCAGCTGCTGCGGGGGAGGGGCAGGAACAGGGCGCTCGGTGCCTTCACTTCCCCAGATGGAGGGCTGAGGACAGCGCTGACCCCTGGGGAGAGCCCGGGGCCTCCTGGACGTGTCTGCCCTCCAGAGCAGTCACTGGGGCGGGCCTTGTGGACAAGTAGCCTGGTGGGCAGGGACAGGTGTCTGCTCAGGGGTCCCCAGGCAGTCGGTGGCCCCCTCGAATCCCCCAAGCACAGCCCACACCCACCTGAAGGTGCCCAGCTGCACCCTGGCCCCTTCCGTCCTCACCGAAAACCTGGACACAGAGGCGCGTGGGCTGAGCTCCTGCGGGAAGAGACGGGCACAGACAAACAGGCTGGCGCTCACATGGGGTGCACTGCCCCGCCCCAGGCCCCAGGCCCCGGGCAGCCACGGCCTCTGAGGCAGCCCAGAGGCCGACAAGGGGGCCTCGTCAGGGCTCCTGCCGTGGGAGCTGAGCCCAGCCTGAGATGCGGCACCAGGGTCGAGGGGCACTGCGTCTCCCAGGCTAGTCCCGTCAGCCAGAAACACTCGTCCCCTCAGCACTGGAGTCTTCGGGAAGGTGCCACCGGGCATCTGCATGGGAGCCCCTCCTCTCAGGGGCTGAGGGACATTCCTGACCCCGCTCGATGCCTGCAGAGATGCTGTGACTCAGTTCTTGGGGGCACAGCCACCCAGAGTGTGCCCTGTCACAAAAACAGTGGGATACTCCTGGGTGGACACACCCCGCAGGTAAGGAAGGCGGGGCTCCTGGACAGGAGATGGGCCCCCGCACCCCCGACCGCAGCCCAGGCCCCTCTGCGCCGCAGGTCGCCACCTTCCTGGCCAGGGAAGTGGGGCGCCACCTGAGGATGAACCTGCTGAGCCCTGCGCTGGCGCTGCCCGGGGCTCGGTGCGCCTGCAGCACGCGTGGCTGCGGGGCACCCGCCACAGGACCCTGCTCTGTCCGGGTGGGGTCTCTGAGCCCCCCCTGCCCCCAGGCAGCCGTGGGTGCTGCAGCCTCCGAGCCCCGTGCCAGTCATCCGCAGCGCACTCGGTGCTGCCTGGGCTGACCCTCAGGTGGGCGTCGAGGTACAGACGCCCCTGCTGCTTGGGCACTAGCGCTCAGGTGGCCCGGGCGGCCTCAGCGGCGTCTAGGCCCTCGCCTGGGCGCCCGTGGCCTCCACTGCCTTTCTCGAGAGGGTTCCTCTGGGACCCAGGATTTCCATTCACACGCCTGGGCCCACGTTTGCAGAGGAGCTGCGTCGGCAGACTCGGTCTCCACGTGGTAACACCTGGGCCTCCGTACGGTCCAGTCCCTGGGCACGGCCCTGCCCAGCCTCCTCCGGGGATGGCAGCTCCCTCCACCTCCCCTCCTGTCTGAGGCTTTACTTCAGGGGCCCAGGGAACACAGGCTGATGTGATTCAGGGAGGAAACAAGTATGAAAGGCCTCAGGTCCTCTCTGGGTGGACCGCGTGATCCAGGGGGACGAAGGTGCAGCCACGCGCAGACCCACAGGGGCAGGACCAGGGCTCCCCAGGCTCCGCGGGGCGAGCTCTCCTGGCCCTTACAGCTGCTTCCCCCAGAGCTCTGGCCTGGCTCTCTTCCTCACTGGTTTTGCCCTAAGCATTCACTGCCATATTTCCCAGTTATTCTCTAAAAATTAACAAAGTGCTTTATTATTTTATGATATTTTCCCCAAGGGAAAAAGTTTGAAAGTAGCAAAATCATTATAAATGAGCAATTATATTGCGCCAGAGAGTGCTAACTAAGTGACGAGTGCTTTCACAGATCTATGCAGCAAGACCGCAGGGCATCGCTGAAGCCCCCGGCCTCTCTGCTCTTTCTCAGCCGCACCTGTGGGGAGGCCTCGGCGCTCCCCACGTCCCGGGCCTTGGTCTGGTCCTTCGGCTTCCCCCTTGCCTTCCCAGGGACAGTCTCACCACAGCCTCGCGTCCCCAAGACAAGTTTCCAAAGCGCTGGATAGTTCACCCCAGCCTCCCTCCATCTGGAGTCGGGCAGTCCTTTCTCCTCTCTGAGGACAGCTCTGTAATTTCCCTCTCCCCGGAGGGTGCTGCAGCCTCCGAGCCCCGTGCCAGTCATCCGCAGCGCACTCGGTGCTGCCTGGGCTGACCCTCAGGTGGGCGTCGAGGTACAGACGCCCCTGCTGCTTGGGCACTAGCGCTCAGGTGGCCCGGGCGGCCTCAGCGGCGTCTAGGCCCTCGCCTGGGCGCCCGTGGCCTCCACTGCCTTTCTCGAGAGGGTTCCTCTGGGACCCAGGATTTCCATTCACACGCCTGGGCCCACGTTTGCAGAGGAGCTGCGTCGGCAGACTCGGTCTCCACGTGGTAACACCTGGGCCTCCGTACGGTCCAGTCCCTGGGCACGGCCCTGCCCAGCCTCCTCCGGGGATGGCAGCTCCCTCCACCTCCCCTCCTGTCTGAGGCTTTACTTCAGGGGCCCAGGGAACACAGGCTGATGTGATTCAGGGAGGAAACAAGTATGAAAGGCCTCAGGTCCTCTCTGGGTGGACCGCGTGATCCAGGGGGACGAAGGTGCAGCCACGCGCAGACCCACAGGGGCAGGACCAGGGCTCCCCAGGCTCCGCGGGGCGAGCTCTCCTGGCCCTTACAGCTGCTTCCCCCAGAGCTCTGGCCTGGCTCTCTTCCTCACTGGTTTTGCCCTAAGCATTCACTGCCATATTTCCCAGTTATTCTCTAAAAATTAACAAAGTGCTTTATTATTTTATGATATTTTCCCCAAGGGAAAAAGTTTGAAAGTAGCAAAATCATTATAAATGAGCAATTATATTGCGCCAGAGAGTGCTAACTAAGTGACGAGTGCTTTCACAGATCTATGCAGCAAGACCGCAGGGCATCGCTGAAGCCCCCGGCCTCTCTGCTCTTTCTCAGCCGCACCTGTGGGGAGGCCTCGGCGCTCCCCACGTCCCGGGCCTTGGTCTGGTCCTTCGGCTTCCCCCTTGCCTTCCCAGGGACAGTCTCACCACAGCCTCGCGTCCCCAAGACAAGTTTCCAAAGCGCTGGATAGTTCACCCCAGCCTCCCTCCATCTGGAGTCGGGCAGTCCTTTCTCCTCTCTGAGGACGCGGAGCTCTGTAATCTTTGGCTGGCCAGCTCTGGCCCCTGAGGAAGCGCTCGCTGCCTGCAAGCATGCCCCCTGCGCAGTGGCCCGGCCTCCCCCTCACCCAGGACGAGAGACGATCGGGCTTGGGGAGCTGTGTGTTTGGGCGCCGGTGCCGCATGTGGCAAGTCGGGGGCCTGCCTCTCCGCAGGCTGTGCCCACCCCAGCCCCTAGCGGCCTCTGCACAGGCCGCCGAATGAGTCTTGGTGACCGGGAGCGCCGTAAGGAAGCCTTTGCGATGTCGCTGGACGGACTGCAGCTGTGACCAGTCTCCACTGTCACCGCCTCTGCTTCCTGGGAACCAGGGAGAGCGGGCCGCCGTGGAGCCGGGGCCGGAGCGGGAGGAGGACGGAGGGAGGCTGGCCGGGCGCGGGGCAGGCCCGCGAGGTGCCCTGAGCCGGAGGTGGAAGCCGTCAGCCGGCCTCCGTGGGGCGCCCTCCGAGCCCCGGCCCGTGCTGAGCCTGGGGCGTCGGCTGAAGGTGCTTCAGAAACAAACGTGTGACAGAAATAAGAACGCCCGCCAGAGCTAGCTGCCTCTGAAGTTCAGAGACCTCGGTTCAAGGAATCTCCACCACGGCCGAGCTCCGCCTCCCTCTTCCTGGAACCCCTCAGTTTCTGTTTCAACTGGAAGAGAGAACGCGGCCCCCACGCCCACCGTGGGAAGGCCTGGCTCCCCAGTTCCCGCTCACCCCCCAGCCCGATGGACGAGAGTGACCGAGGCCCGAGGCCTGCTGGCCCCGACCGTACCGGGCCGCGCCTCCACCCACGGCGCCCGCCCCCTCCGCAAGCTCCGTCCTGGGCTCCCGAGCGGGCGGGCCCAGCCTCCAGCCGTGGGAGCCGCGCTCGGAGGCGGCGTCTCCGCTGGGGTCCCCAAAGCCCGCAAGCTCCATGTGTCCGTGGGGCATGGCAACTAAGTCATGAAGCACCCTGTGAGCAGAAGGACCGCCTCAACTCACGCAGCCGTTTGTCCATCCAGAAGCCAAGCCCAGGAGCCCTGCCCCTGTGTCCTCCATGCGGCCGTCACCAGGACGCAGTCCTTTCTCCTCTCTGAGGACGGAGCTCTGTAATCTTTGGCTGGCCAGCTCTGGCCCCTGAGGAAGCGCTCGCTGCCTGCAAGCATGCCCCCTGCGCAGTGGCCCGGCCTCCCCCTCACCCAGGACGAGAGACGATCGGGCTTGGGGAGCTGTGTGTTTGGGCGCCGGTGCCGCATGTGGCAAGTCGGGGGCCTGCCTCTCCGCAGGCTGTGCCCACCCCAGCCCCTAGCGGCCTCTGCACAGGCCGCCGAATGAGTCTTGGTGACCGGGAGCGCCGTAAGGAAGCCTTTGCGATGTCGCTGGACGGACTGCAGCTGTGACCAGTCTCCACTGTCACCGCCTCTGCTTCCTGGGAACCAGGGAGAGCGGGCCGCCGTGGAGCCGGGGCCGGAGCGGGAGGAGGACGGAGGGAGGCTGGCCGGGCGCGGGGCAGGCCCGCGAGGTGCCCTGAGCCGGAGGTGGAAGCCGTCAGCCGGCCTCCGTGGGGCGCCCTCCGAGCCCCGGCCCGTGCTGAGCCTGGGGCGTCGGCTGAAGGTGCTTCAGAAACAAACGTGTGACAGAAATAAGAACGCCCGCCAGAGCTAGCTGCCTCTGAAGTTCAGAGACCTCGGTTCAAGGAATCTCCACCACGGCCGAGCTCCGCCTCCCTCTTCCTGGAACCCCTCAGTTTCTGTTTCAACTGGAAGAGAGAACGCGGCCCCCACGCCCACCGTGGGAAGGCCTGGCTCCCCAGTTCCCGCTCACCCCCCAGCCCGATGGACGAGAGTGACCGAGGCCCGAGGCCTGCTGGCCCCGACCGTACCGGGCCGCGCCTCCACCCACGGCGCCCGCCCCCTCCGCAAGCTCCGTCCTGGGCTCCCGAGCGGGCGGGCCCAGCCTCCAGCCGTGGGAGCCGCGCTCGGAGGCGGCGTCTCCGCTGGGGTCCCCAAAGCCCGCAAGCTCCATGTGTCCGTGGGGCATGGCAACTAAGTCATGAAGCACCCTGTGAGCAGAAGGACCGCCTCAACTCACGCAGCCGTTTGTCCATCCAGAAGCCAAGCCCAGGAGCCCTGCCCCTGTGTCCTCCATGCGGCCGTCACCAGGACGCAGTCTGGGGCTGACCTGGCAAAAGCAGGCGGCTTTCACGCAGGCGCCCAGGGCCTGCCCTCCAGTCCCCCGGGACCCCCTCCCTGCCTCCAGAGAGCTGCCTTCTCCCCGGAGCCTCCGCTCATCGTCCTGGGTCCAAATCCCCCTCCCGAGAAGGACAGCGGGCCCAGGTTAGGGTCCACACACCTCCGATGGGGACACCATTTCCAAATAAGGTCCCGCTCTGAAGGACTGGGTGTCGAGATCTCAGCGTGCGGGTGGCGGGGACACAGCTCAGCCCCAGCAGGCCCCGTGCCTGCTCAGCAGCTGCAGGACGATGAGCTCCCTGCAGGCAGGGCGTGGAGCTGGCCCACAGGGTCCTGTGCCTGCTCGGCAGACAAGGGGACAAGCTGCTGCCAAGCTCCTTGTGGATCGGGAGTGGGGTCCGGGCCCCTCTGACCCCGGAGCCTCCCACCACCCTCGGCTCCCCAGGAGCGGCAGCTGGAGGGGACGCCAGCCGTCCTCCCCAGCCCTGGGCTCCACCCGCAGCAATGCAGCTCTTGGTCCCCCATCTTGCCCATGAGCAGCCTCGGCCCCGCCCAGCCTCCACAGAGGCTGCCCTCCTCCACCCATCCGACCCCCGTGCTCCCTCCTGGGATCGTCTCAGAACCACAGAGCCACGGGGGACGCGGGGGAGTTCCCCAGGGCCCACTCTCAGGAGTGCTAGCAGATGGCCCCAACAGAGGACACCCCCGCCCCTGCTCGCGGAAGCAATGGCCGTCACTCGCTGTGCCGGGGGCACCGCCCATGGACAAGCTGCGATGTTTCTGGTAGCGAGCGTGAAGTGTGAGCTGGGGCTGGGGTGCCGGGCCTCTCTGACTGGGGACACTTGCAGGGGTCAGATGTGCTCAGGGAAACAGCCCCACCAATGCCCGGGGGTGAGGACAGAGAGCCAGAGGAGGCCGGAGGACGCGGGCTGGGTCCAGGCGACCACGGAGAGTTTCCAGTGTGACTGCCTGGGCTGGAAAAGCCCCCAGCTGCTCTGTGGACGCTGGATAAGTCGGGGAGGGCGACAGAAGCGGACACGGCAGGAGACCCCTGCAGGGACGCGAGTGGTCAGCTGGTCCTGATCCGGGCGGTCCCGGTCAGGGTCAGAGGAGAACCTGGTTGCAGGCGTGCTCGGAAGAGATGACGAGCCTTTGCTGATGGACTGGAGGTCTGTGCGGGAGACCGGAAACACCAGGGCCCCTCAGCCTCGGCTCAGGCCGTCCCGGCGAGGGGCTCCGGGAGGGCCGCAGGCTGCAGGAGGAGCAGATGGGGAGACCTCGGCCTGGACTGAGCGCCGCGCAGGTGCCGGGTGAGCTGGTGGTGGGCGTCCTGGGCTGGGGAGACAAATTGGGCAAACATGGTGGTTATCGGACTGGAAATTGGCGAGGGCCATGGGGCTGACCAAGACGTCCCTGGAATGAGCCCCGACAAGGAAAAGAAGACACCTCGGACGGAGGCAGGGAGGCCGCCTGGGACCGACTAGCGCCGGTGGGTGGGGGGAGTGCTCCTGTGGGCCTGGGGGAGGGGCGCCAGCCCCAGCTGGAGGGGACGCCAGCCGTCCTCCCCAGCCCTGGGCTCCACCCGCAGCAATGCAGCTCTTGGTCCCCCATCTTGCCCATGAGCAGCCTCGGCCCCGCCCAGCCTCCACAGAGGCTGCCCTCCTCCACCCATCCGACCCCCGTGCTCCCTCCTGGGATCGTCTCAGAACCACAGAGCCACGGGGGACGCGGGGGAGTTCCCCAGGGCCCACTCTCAGGAGTGCTAGCAGATGGCCCCAACAGAGGACACCCCCGCCCCTGCTCGCGGAAGCAATGGCCGTCACTCGCTGTGCCGGGGGCACCGCCCATGGACAAGCTGCGATGTTTCTGGTAGCGAGCGTGAAGTGTGAGCTGGGGCTGGGGTGCCGGGCCTCTCTGACTGGGGACACTTGCAGGGGTCAGATGTGCTCAGGGAAACAGCCCCACCAATGCCCGGGGGTGAGGACAGAGAGCCAGAGGAGGCCGGAGGACGCGGGCTGGGTCCAGGCGACCACGGAGAGTTTCCAGTGTGACTGCCTGGGCTGGAAAAGCCCCCAGCTGCTCTGTGGACGCTGGATAAGTCGGGGAGGGCGACAGAAGCGGACACGGCAGGAGACCCCTGCAGGGACGCGAGTGGTCAGCTGGTCCTGATCCGGGCGGTCCCGGTCAGGGTCAGAGGAGAACCTGGTTGCAGGCGTGCTCGGAAGAGATGACGAGCCTTTGCTGATGGACTGGAGGTCTGTGCGGGAGACCGGAAACACCAGGGCCCCTCAGCCTCGGCTCAGGCCGTCCCGGCGAGGGGCTCCGGGAGGGCCGCAGGCTGCAGGAGGAGCAGATGGGGAGACCTCGGCCTGGACTGAGCGCCGCGCAGGTGCCGGGTGAGCTGGTGGTGGGCGTCCTGGGCTGGGGAGACAAATTGGGCAAACATGGTGGTTATCGGACTGGAAATTGGCGAGGGCCATGGGGCTGACCAAGACGTCCCTGGAATGAGCCCCGACAAGGAAAAGAAGACACCTCGGACGGAGGCAGGGAGGCCGCCTGGGACCGACTAGCGCCGGTGGGTGGGGGGAGTGCTCCTGTGGGCCTGGGGGAGGGGCGCCAGCAGCTGCGACAAGCCAGCCACGGTCCTCCCTCTGGAGGAGCCTCGCTCTTCCTCCACTGTGCACCCAAGGACAAATGTCCACCCGTTTGCACTTGGAATATCGCAGCTACTGGAAACAGGCCTGGCCTGCCGGCCTTGCTAACTAACCCACCCGCCTTCCCAAACCCGGCCTGGGCTGCTGGGCGGCCGGCTGCGGACACACACCCTCTCGTAAAGGGGCTTTGTCCAGCACGCCACGTGACGAGCTTCTGCCTCCAGAGCCTGGCTCGCAGGGGCGCTGCTCCTCACGGACAGGCGAGCCCTCTGACGTGGGGCGGGGATCACACGCACATGCTCTCTGGCCTTCGAGCCACCCCAGCATGTCCAGGCGAACCTCAGGGTCCTCTAGACGCCCACCCTGTTTCCCGCCGAGTGGGAGCTGGTGCGGGAAGCCTAGAGTGCCCTCCCTGCCCTCGGGCCCTGGCCAAGGTCTTGTTTTCCATACGCAAATAAACAGCTTATTTGGAAAACCAGGGGGCAGGGAAGCTGCTTCCCTCGGACTCGGCCGCGGGGACAGACAGTCTCGGGAGCACAGGAGGCCGGCCGCTGTCCCCTCGTCCAGATGCCACCCAGCCTCTGTGCGTGAGTCTCGAGGGGGCGCGCGGGATGCCACACGGCCACGCTGGAGCTCCGGCCCCTCTCGGCTCCTGCCCGTCCCGAGCCGCTGTGGCCTCCGGGACAGGGCCCGCACGCTCGCCCATGCAAGTCGTCCCAACCTCCGGCTCCACGCGGTAAAACCACTCTCGGCCACAGTCAGGAGGTAAACAACGGTGACCGGAAGAGAGACAGACCGAAATCTGTTTTTAGGCTTCATATATAGTATCACACCAGTAAAACTTTAAAAATTAAAAACTGATAGACAGTAAAGTAGATATCCCTTCCTAAGGAAGGAAAAGAGGCATAGGGAGCACTTCCTGATGGTATGAATGTCTCGTCACCAAAGGGGGTCAGGCGGCACATGCGGATGCACTGGTTTCACTCCCGGGGACCACGTTCGAGTGGTACCGGAGAGGCCGGGCACCCCTGCTCCATGGCTTCCGTCACCGTTAGTCCTGAAAGTGGAATTTTGAACTTAGAACTACCTCTTCAACGTGATAATAAAGGCAAGCCAAACTTTCTCTGGTTGAATTGTTTTTAAATCCTCTGGAGATAGGCCCCCACCCCTGTGCTGAGGCCACAGAACTCCGCTGTCCAAGACAGCGGCCCTGCACAAGCCTACCAGACGCCAGAGCCCCGGCCAGGAGAGCCCTTCTCACAGAAGCCAGGGCTCTGGGCAGGATGCCAATTATTCGAAAGCACGTCTGATCTCGAGGGGAACCTGGTCCTGCTGGGACAGAGGCACGGCCCGCAGCTGGGTCTGTCCGGTCACGTTCAGGACGTCTCCAGGTGGGCCCAGGGCCCCACGACCAGTCGGTGGCGAGAGAGGCACCTTTGGAAGCCACGGGCCAGGGGAACTAGGGCTTATGTGTCTGGAGGTGGCACTGGCCGCACAGGAGCCTGCTTGTCGATAGTCCTGCTCTTCCCGTCACGGTGACCACCACGCTGGGAGCTGCGCAGGCCACGGGCGCGGCCTGGGGGCGAGGAGGACAGGCGATGCCCGTGGCGGGCGTGGAGGAGGGCCTCGCGAGAGGAGCCGGAGTGAAAGCATGAAGGGTTAGTAGAATCGCTTCTCCTCTGCCAGCCAGGCCGTGGGCAGCCTGGGGCGGGGCTGCCCGGCTGTGAGCAGGTGCCGCCCTGAGCAGAGGAGCTGTGTGCGCCTAATCATGGCGCCTGAAAACCAAGGGAAGCGTGAGGCTTTACCCACGACGGGGATACACGTGGAGTTAGGATCATCCTTCGTGACCGCATGGGGTGGATTTCCACGGTCATCTCCCCAGGCCTCCTGCCCCCTTGTCAGCGAGGCGGCACCAGGCAGCGGCCATGCCACACGTGGACGGCCGAGTGGTCGCTGCGTGAAACGTGCACTTCATGTGAGAGGAAGTGAGATGTTTCAAGGTTCGAGTGAAAGGGGATCTTGCTTCACTGGCTGAGAGGCTCCCATCTGGACCAAAGGCGAACACAGCTGGAGCCTGTGTCCGGTGGTGAAGGGACAGCTGGGGCTGACAGACGCCCTGCCCCACAGCCTGTCTGGGCAGGACCCCACCTGGGGGTCTTCCAGGCCTACCTCCCGAGGGGCCCCACGGGACTGAGGGAGACAGAGCCCACGCTGGACTTGGTGGCCCAGAGGGCATCCCTCAGACCCTCAGCTTCAGAGGCAGAGCGGATGGGGCCAGCGGCATCCCTCTGGACCCACCAGTGCGCTCGCCACTCACCCACCCCAAGGGGGCCTCTGTCCAGGCGCTGGCTGGGGACACGCCGCCCGAGCACTCCGTCCCTCTCCCTCGGCCCAAGGACCCTCAGTCAGCCTGGCTGCGCACTCCTGGCCGGTCCGCCCTCCTGCTGGTGGCCTCCCAGAGGCCCTGCCACTGGCCGTGCTGCACCTGCCCCCGCTGGAGCCGGGAGCCGGAGCCGGCTGCCTGGAGGACCCGGCCCCAGGCGAGGACGGGGCAGCAGCCACCAGCGCGAGGCTCCGGAGGCCCCGCGGCCCTGGCTCTGCGTCGCGCGTTGGTGACGGTCCTCCAGGGAGACCCGCGGGCCGCACTGGGAGGGTGGCGGGAGCGCGGTTTACAGAGCGGGCTCGGCTGCAGGCCGGTCGCGCCGGGGCCTGCAGGGCAGCACGGCAGCCGGACGCTCGGCGGGAGGTGTGTGCTGCAGTCCTGAGGCAGAGCTGCCTCTTCCTGGAAAGGAAGCTAGTTTTTCCTCTGCTGTCTTCAGCTGCTCAGATACAACCCACCCACGAGGGGAGGATCCACTGCTGTACTCAAAGGTGACCGAAACGAAAGCTGATCTCACCGGAAAGGGCCTTCCTGGCGACCAGATTTGCATTCGACCAGACACCGGACGCCGCGGCCCAGCAGCCGGTAAACTCGCCTCCCTGGGACCGCTCGTCACTCACCCGGGGGCCGGCCTTGCCAGGAGCCCACCAGGAGCTGCCCGGCAGCCCCCGCTCCTTCCTGACCGCTCAGAGGACATCCTGGCCCCCGCCGGCAGCCTTCCGTGCCAGCACCTCACCAGCAGCGTCGGGGTTTTCCTGTCCCTTCAGTTCTGAGGCTCTGTACCTGGACACGCCGCTCCCGGCCCGGCCTGCTCTGGGGGGTTCAGGCCGAGCAGCCCCGCGCCACGCCCACAGCAGACCTCTCCCGAGCACAGTCCTGTCCCGCTCGCTGCCTCCTCGCGCAGCAAGCGCTCGCCCGGTGCCGCCCGGCCCCAGCAGGGCCTAGGTCCAGGGCTGCGGTCGCTGTGAACAGTGCCGCTCTCCAGGCCTCTCTGGGCCTGTTGCTTCTGCCCTGCTGAGAACACCTTCCTGGGAAAGGGCCTGTGTCCAGCAGTGACTGGCACAGGTCAGCGGCCACCTTGGGGGCGGCCTGGCCACCGAGCGCCCAGTGTGACACCTGCCGGCAAGAACCCCACCCGCACGGAAACTCAGAAGCTGGGCGTGGGGGTGCCCAGCAGGAAGGATCGGGAGCCAGACCCAGGAGTTGGAGGGCTGCTCTCACATGCATAAGGAGGGCACCTCCTTCAAGAAGTGACCCTGCCAGGCCGGGGCTCCGTGGGTCCTTCCCACTGCAGGGGCACTGGGCGGAGCCTTGTCTGCTTGGCCAGCTCTCCTGGTTGGGGTGGGAGCGGGGCCAGCGCCCACACCGCTCTGGCCTGGGACCCAGCCCCCAGCAGGGTGAGCGCGTGGAGCAGACGCACCGTACAGGTGCATTTAGTCGTGAACAAAGACAAGCGACCCCTGGCTCAGGAAGATGCCCTGGAGGAGGGCACGCCGGCGCACTCCAGTACCCTTGCCCGGGACTCCCGCGGCCAGAGGAGCCTGGCGGCCACAGTGATGGGGTCGCGAAGAGTCAGGCACGACAGAAGTGACAGCACCACGCACACCCACCCCAGACACTCCGGAGAGAAGTACGAAGTAGAAGAGGAATCATCAACGCTACAGGAAAAGATCCTGATTTCCACAAGAAGCAAAAATCATGCAAAACCAGACTGTTCTCCTTCCTGGACACATGAAGGAAAATGGGGTAACGTTTTCAAAGGGCTGCAGGAAGAGAATTTTGAATCCAGAATCGTGAGTCTAGCTGCCCCATTGTCCGGTGCAGGCTCAGGCTCGCTAGGAGTCAGAAGCCCGTCCTCACCAGCTCTGTCTGTAAACGCCAGAGAACCGGCTCCGGCACGGAGAAAGCTTGCCTCGGCAAAAGCAGCAAGACCTGAAGGCATAACAACAGATAGATGAATAGAACGCATCATTGTCCGAGTGTGTTTCCTTCAAAACCTTAAGAAACACTTTTAGCATAAAATAAGATGATTTTTACACATTTTTCAAAACAATAATCTGAAACTGAAATCCCACTGAGCAGGGCACTAATAGATTGATGAGCATGGAGGGAATTATGATACGCTAATTTTCTTGTTTTCTTTCTGTGGATAATTTAAATACTTATCATGTTAGAAATTTTTTGAAAAAAATGCATATATTTGTTACAATAATATTAATTTAAAGGCAAAAACTAAAAGAATAGAAACACACTATGACTTTAAAACCTACAGAAGAATAAAGTTAAAAGGAAACTAGATCAATATAAAAAAATAGAGGGAAAAAAGAATAATGAAAAATAAATAAAAACAGAGTAGAATATATAATAAGATGGCTGACTTAAGTGCAAATATTTCTGCAATCATTAAAACTGTAAACTGGATCAACCAATCAATTAAGAAATGTTCCTCACTGTAAATAAGAAAAAAACAATCTAGATATATACATTTATTATAATAAGTTAAGCTCAAATAAAAGCGAACAACTGAGAATGAAAGAATGGGGAAATATCACCAAATGGAACCCAGCAGCACTATTAATGTCAGGCAAAACTGAGTTTAAGGTGAAAAGCATTGAAAAGTACAGAAAAGAAATATTTCTGAAACACTGAAGGAAGATGCACCCAGAAGATGTGATTGCAAGTGTTGGAGCCACTTTGAAATACACACAGTAAGACCTAAACTGAGGACAGAGATTCCCCACAGTCACGGTCTCCGTGAGGGGAAGGAACGGGTCCACAGACGTCCTGGGAACAGAGAGATGAGCCCAGGACATACAGGAAGACGTCTGCGGTGGAACCCCTTGACTGATCAGCTTGATCTCATGAACGGCACCCACCCAGAGAAAAACGCAATGCATTTGAATCCAGAATCGTGAGTCTAGCTGCCCCATTGTCCGGTGCAGGCTCAGGCTCGCTAGGAGTCAGAAGCCCGTCCTCACCAGCTCTGTCTGTAAACGCCAGAGAACCGGCTCCGCACGAGAAAGCTTGCCTCGGCAAAGCAGCAAGACCTGAAGGCATAACAACAGATAGATGAATAGAACGCATCATTGTCCGAGTGTGTTTCCTTCAAAACCTTAAGAAACACTTTTAGCATAAAATAAGATGATTTTTACACATTTTTCAAAACAATAATCTGAAACTGAAATCCCACTGAGCAGGGCACTAATAGATTGATGAGCATGGAGGGAATTATGATACGCTAATTTTCTTGTTTTCTTTCTGTGGATAATTTAAATACTTATCATGTTAGAAATTTTTTGAAAAAAATGCATATATTTGTTACAATAATATTAATTTAAAGGCAAAAACTAAAAGAATAGAAACACACTATGACTTTAAAACCTACAGAAGAATAAAGTTAAAAGGAAACTAGATCAATATAAAAAAATAGAGGGAAAAAAGAATAATGAAAAATAAATAAAAACAGAGTAGAATATATAATAAGATGGCTGACTTAAGTGCAAATATTTCTGCAATCATTAAAACTGTAAACTGGATCAACCAATCAATTAAGAAATGTTCCTCACTGTAAATAAGAAAAAAACAATCTAGATATATACATTTATTATAATAAGTTAAGCTCAAATAAAAGCGAACAACTGAGAATGAAAGAATGGGGAAATATCACCAAATGGAACCCAGCAGCACTATTAATGTCAGGCAAAACTGAGTTTAAGGTGAAAAGCATTGAAAAGTACAGAAAAGAAATATTTCTGAAACACTGAAGGAAGATGCACCCAGAAGATGTGATTGCAAGTGTTGGAGCCACTTTGAAATACACACAGTAAGACCTAAACTGAGGACAGAGATTCCCCACAGTCACGGTCTCCGTGAGGGGAAGGGAACGGGGTCCACAGACGTCCTGGGAACAGAGAGATGAGCCCAGGACATACAGGAAGACGTCTGCGGTGGAACCCCTTGACTGATCAGCTTGATCTCATGAACGGCACCCACCCAGAGAGACAGAGAGTAGGGCGCCCCAGAATAAGGTAGTGAGACCCGCTGCACACTGCGGGGAGCACAGGTGACCACAGGGAGCATCCGGACACACCCCACGCGGTCTCCGTTAGAAACACCGTCTTCTCTGATGTCCACCACGACTCTGGAAATCAACAGCCAAGACACCTTCAAATGCTGCTCATCTAGAAACGTCCAGGGTGGTGTCGACAGGTCCCCCCTTGGGTGGCTCCTGGTGCTGAGATTGGCGTGGGGTGAGGGGCACCTACCTGGGTCAGTCCAGCGGAGGAGAGAGCCAGGTCACCGCCGGTGCGGGAGCCCGCCTGTCCGCCCGGCGCTGCGCCCCCAGCCCTCGCCCTCCCCAGCCCCTGCACTGCGCCCGCCCCCTGCTGGGCCCTCCTCAGCCCCTCAGTCCCCTCGAGGCTCTGCGCTCCCCGGGCCAGCGGGACAGCGCGTTGGTGGTGACTCAGGAAAGAAACACGTCCTGGGAGGCCCGCGTGGATGCCGGGCCCACACTGAGCGGTCTCCAGTGGTTTGCCCAGGGTCGGCTGAGAGCTGAGAGCGACTGACGAGGGCCGTGAGGGCACAGGTGGCGTCGCTGCGTGGCCCCGGAGCCGCGGGGGCAGGGGCGCCGGCGGGCGAGGCGAGGGAGCTGCGGGCTCCCGTGTCCTCGGGCGGCCTCCAGCACCCAGGGGCACGCCCAGCCGCTGACCCCAAGGCCGGCGCCAGTGGCCTGGCTGCTCGTGGCCAGGACGCTCAGCCTCCTCGGGTCTCCTCGGGCAGCTCCTCGAGCCACTGCAGCTGGGCACGCTCAGCTTCCCAGACCTGCTCGCACTGTCCGCTGGCCCCCGTTTCCCTCTAGACGAGTCCCCTCCGCGTGCTGCGATCTCCGGAAGATGCACCCAGAAGATGTGATTGCAAGTGTTGGAGCCACTTTGAAATACACACAGTAAGACCTAAACTGAGGACAGAGATTCCCCACAGTCACGGTCTCCGTGAGGGGAAGGGAACGGGGTCCACAGACGTCCTGGGAACAGAGAGATGAGCCCAGGACATACAGGAAGACGTCTGCGGTGGAACCCCTTGACTGATCAGCTTGATCTCATGAACGGCACCCACCCAGAGAGACAGAGAGTAGGGCGCCCCAGAATAAGGTAGTGAGACCCGCTGCACACTGCGGGGAGCACAGGTGACCACAGGGAGCATCCGGACACACCCCACGCGGTCTCCGTTAGAAACACCGTCTTCTCTGATGTCCACCACGACTCTGGAAATCAACAGCCAAGACACCTTCAAATGCTGCTCATCTAGAAACGTCCAGGGTGGTGTCGACAGGTCCCCCCTTGGGTGGCTCCTGGTGCTGAGATTGGCGTGGGGTGAGGGGCACCTACCTGGGTCAGTCCAGCGGAGGAGAGAGCCAGGTCACCGCCGGTGCGGGAGCCCGCCTGTCCGCCCGGCGCTGCGCCCCCAGCCCTCGCCCTCCCCAGCCCCTGCACTGCGCCCGCCCCCTGCTGGGCCCTCCTCAGCCCCTCAGTCCCCTCGAGGCTCTGCGCTCCCCGGGCCAGCGGGACAGCGCGTTGGTGGTGACTCAGGAAAGAAACACGTCCTGGGAGGCCCGCGTGGATGCCGGGCCCACACTGAGCGGTCTCCAGTGGTTTGCCCAGGGTCGGCTGAGAGCTGAGAGCGACTGACGAGGGCCGTGAGGGCACAGGTGGCGTCGCTGCGTGGCCCCGAAGCCGCAGGGGCAGAGGCGCAGGCGGGCCAGGCGAGGGAGCTGCGGGCTCCCGTGTCCTCGCGCGTCCTCCAGCACCCAGCGGCACGTCCCAGCCGCTGACCCCAAGGCCGGCGCCAGTGGCCTGGCTGCTCGTGGCCAGGACGCTCAGCCTCCTCGGGTCTCCTCGGGCAGCTCCTCGAGCCACTGCAGCTGGGCACGCTCAGCTTCCCAGACCTGCTCGCACTGTCCGCTGGCCCCCGTTTCCCTCTAGACGAGTCCCCTCCGCGGTGCTGCGATTCCCACAGCGCGTGCCTCACCCGGGGCCTGGCTCTGACCAGACGCTCCCTGAGCCACCAGCACACCCGGACTGGCGCTGACATGTGCATACAGGCGGGGCGGCGCCGCGCCAGGCGCTGGGTGCTCACGGCACAGCCGGGGGCCGAGCTGCCCCGAAGGAGCCGCCTCTTCCTGTGCTCAGGGCCCAGAGTCGGCCGCTGCTATGTCTCCAAAGCACCGCTTTTGATCCTTCCATAACTATGTACGTGTTACTGTCGCTGTATCTTTTAAAAAGTTAGTCTGGTGCCAAGTGTTGGTGCACACATGGAAAGGGTGTGAGAACTGGTACAACCAGTGGAGCCTCCTGGTAGAATCTGTGAACACAGACCCTTGGCATGTGCCTGTCTGGTGATCCCCGGGGTCCAGAGCCGCCAGACCCGCGGCCGTGGGTGTGCTGTCCTAACAGCCCAAAACCGGGAACCACACAGATGCTCGGCGTTAGCAGAAGGGATCATTTGTGGTGTGTCTTCAGCAGTGTCTGCAACAGCAGGCTCCAGCAAGCGTGACTCTCACGAGCACAGTGGGAAAGAAGCCGTGAGCACGCACTGTCTGACTCCAGTCACAGAAAGTTCAGAACCTGGAAAAGCTAACCTGAGGCTATTCAAGGCTGAGGACGAAGGACGCAATGGGGACAAGGGACAGGCTCCCTGAAACCAGGCGCCCACGAGCCCACTGTGTTCACGGAGACCTTCGTCAGGACGTGCGCACTTTTGGTATGTGTGTGTGCTTTTTTGTGTACTTTGTTTTCTTTCGCACTTAAGATTTGGTGTACTTTTCTCCTCAAAAGAAGTTTTTTCCTCAGACGTACTCTATTTTATTTCTGTATTTCTCTCTATGTCCTAAAATGTCACGAGCCACGTGTGCCGTGTCACCCTTCCAGCAGTGTTTACTCATCCTGGGCGGCTGTGTGTGTGACTCTCTGTACGGCTCTCAGGTCAAAGGACACTGGGCTTCCAGGCTCTTCCCAGAGGCTCTGGCGGTGGTGGCCATGGTGGAGACTGGCCCTGATGGGGGGACGGGATGGCTGTGGTGGCGGCAGGGGTGACGGCAATGGTGACATTTATCCCAGAAAATGTCACAAGTGAGCTGTATTAATCCTTGAATTATCAGGTAAAAGATGGAATTAAAGCCCAAACTATGAGTACTTTATGTCATGCTCCCAGGCCTACGTGGATTTCTGAAGCGTGGCTGGCTTCAGAAGTAAACGGCCCGGGTGCCCCCGGTGCCCTGGGTGCCCTGCCAGGCACGGCGGCGCGCCCCTCTGGCTCCCAGCACCTGCCTGTTGGCGCTGACTGAGGGCTGGGCAGAGCTTTAGACGCTGCAGCACCTTGTACCACCCTCTTGCTGCAAGCACGAGAGGTCTCGTCCCTGGGGGGCTTTGTCAACACAGACAGACATATGTCCACTTCAGCCGCGAGGAACGCCCCCTCATTTCCCTCTCCCATGTGGCCATCGAGGGGTGGGGAAGAGAGGCGAGGACCAGTCGGAGCCCAGCCAGGGCCCCTGTCGCAGCACCGCCCAGCCGAGCAACAGGCCCTGCTTGTTTACATGAGGAAGCGAGGCAGATTTTGTCTGCAGTAAGTGCAGAGGAAAGTGATGAGAGACAGACAGCGAGGCCACAGCAGGGGCACCGCCCGCTGAGGTCACGTGAAGGGTCGCGGGCTCCTGGCCTGCTCACGGGGGCGAGGCCGCCTGCCCGAGGCTGGACGCTGGCGGTGGACCCTGCGCCGGAGGGGGCGTCCCTGTGGCAGGAACGTGCCCGCGGCTGGAGCGTGCGGCAGACCGGCGGGGACCTGCTCCCACCCCATGGCCCCCTGCAGCAGGTCAGCGGGCACATGCCCCTCCTCGCCAGGTCTTTGTCCTTAAATCATTCAATCTTTTTTCCTCTAATAATCGTGGCAGATTTCGAGGATGTTTCTGCTGCTTTCAGAAGTTTAGGGAAGGTAATTAGTATGACTCGCGTGAAGCAAATTGGAGAAGTCCGTGTGTCATCTCCTGGAAAGCAGAGCCCGCGAGACTGCCCCGGAGGCTCAGCGACGAGGACTTTGCCTTTCAACGTGTGGGAGGCAGGCTCGATCCCCGGCTGGGAGCTAAGAGCCCGCACGCCTCCAGGCCAGAAACGCAGAGCTTAAGTAGAAGCCACGCTGTTACAAATTCAATAAAGATACTACAAAAGGAAGAAAGAAAAGAAATTTAAAGAGATAAAGCACAGACCCCGTCAGTCATCAGAGCCTCTCCTCCAGGAAGCCTCTGCTGACTCCACTCGCCTCCCCAGCCCGTCCGCCCCACAGCGCTCTGTCCCCGTGCTCACGGCCCTGGGGTCCACCCGGGACACCGCTCGGGGCTCTCACGGCTCCCACTCAGCAGCGGCCGCTGGAGGCCGGGCCACCCGCCGACCCCCCAGCCCAGAGCCCCAGGGGCCACACTTCTGTTTCTGGGCAACAGCAGTGGTGACCCGAGCCTCCGGAAGGACCGGAGCTGCTGGGGGAAGCTCCGACGCCAGGCTCGGAGGACCAGCCCGACTCGCTGCGGGTCGGCGCCTGGGACACTCCGGCAGCCGCACTGGCCGTGGGTGTGGGCCACGCCTGGCACCAAACCCGCCGCCACGAGGCCAGCAGCATGCCGCTCCCGCCTGAGTGCCCGGCGGACCCTGCGGAGCACTCAGACCTTGACCAGGCCTGAGCTCCAAGGCTGGACCCAGGGGGAGCCAGTCGGGCACAGAAGCAGGATGAGCACCCCCGCGAGGGGGCGAGAGCTGCCACTGAGGTGAAGGGTGCGCCGCACTGGCTATTCCAAACCCTGGGAGGGGCGGCCTTCTCTGAAGCCTAGCTGAGGGCAGGTGACCGAGGCCCTGCCTCCGGGGACACGGTAGACACGAGAAGGTTGGGGGCCAGAGCCCTTCCTTCCTGCGAGAGTAACCGAGGACAGGCCCTCCGTGCCGGGCCCCCACTGTCTGGGTCTGAGCACGCTCCCAAGAAAGTGTGGCCTCCCAGGAGAATCGTTTCTTCAGCAGGTGAGTGGCTGTTGGTTCCGGGTGCCTCCCAGGACAGGAAGCACGCTCCCGCTCCACCAGCCCTCCAGAGCCCGCACCCACGCACCTGCCTTTCCTGTGTCTTCTCCCCTGGCGGCCGCTGACCTCAGGGTCTGTGTGATTCACCTCCACAGCACACGGCAGCATCAGGGCAACGAGGACAGCCCCGAGTGGCCGCAGGGGACCCAGGGTCTGATCTTCACTTTAAGGTCGACACGCGGCAGCCCTGACCTCTAGCGCCGGACCCCAGAGCCACGGTCTCCTCCCACGTCCTCGAGAGTCACACAGCCAGGAAGCGCTTGGCAGCTCTCACACCCCCATGGCTGCAGGCGTGACATGCCATCCTGACGCCCCTGGGCAGCACTGCCCACCCATCCGCAGGGCAGAGGCGCGGGTGGGCCTTCCTGAGAGCCGTGCTGGGCAGAAGCTGGTGGACAGCCACTCTCTGCACACCCGGCTACTTGGAACATTTTCTCTAAGCGGCCGGAGGAGGTTGGAGGGCGGAGAGAGGCCGACGGGGCACAGAGGCAGCAGCTCATGCCCTCGGCCTCGCAGTGCCCACAGTCACCAGCCAGTTACTCCCCTGCTGCCCGCAGCTCCCAGCCCCACACGGACGCTGACGAGCCCCACCCGTCGGTCCCCAGGGCCAGCCCCACAGGACGGGGCCCCCTCCTCACCCGCCCTGCCGTGCCTTCCCTGCTGGCTCGCATTCCCGAGAACCGCACCCCACCTCTGAGGCCCTCACCCTCCTTCCTTACAGCCTGACACGGCCAGGTTTGGCCCTGGACTCCACGTCAAGAGGAGACCTTGGGGCTGGTGACGCGGCTGCGTGTCCGGCTGTGGTCACAGGGCTACTGGAAGCCTCCGCACCCTCAGCCGCCTCGCAGGTCAGGCCTGGAAGGGCCTGAGCACCGTCTCTGCGAATCTGTCTCTCCTCCCCTCCAGTGATGCCGGGGAGGGAACTCCGTCCCGGAAATCCTCCTTGGAGGCTCGGCGGCGGCTGCTCAGATGTGCCAACCCAGCTCCCCTGAAGACGGGCAGCACCGCTGCACCTGAACTCGGGCCGGCCCCGAGGGCCAGCCTGGACTGCCCAGCCACGCCCGGGGCAGGTGCCATGAGCTGCGCGTGTGCCTGCAGCCCCCACAGCCCCACAGGCCAAGTGGAGCCCAGCAGGGCAGAGAGCCCCCTGCCCTCTTCCACACCAGCTGCGCGCGCCTCCACGCCAGGAGTGGGTCACGCTGGTCAGTTGAGGGCGTCCTCCTCCCTTGAGGCCTCTCCAGCCCCTGGCGGCTGGGAGCATCGAAATCCCCGGGTGGGAAGGAGGTGTGGCGCTGCGCGGACCCAGAGGAGCCCAGAGCACCCCAGGATCTTGAAAACTTTGTGGGAGGAGGACTCACGAGCCAGAGAAGACCCACCGAGGCCACTGCCCAGACTGCAGCTGTAGCATCATTCACGGGGACCTGGGGCTGAACCCGACCACATGCCCGCGTGTGAAAGGCTAGGCTTTATCATTAAACCTCCTGGCCTACTGAAAAATCTCTCCTGTGTTAATGCTGAGGAAGCACAAACCCGGCTTCGTCCGGAGCCCAGCAGAGCTGGGCATACTACCCGTCTCCCACCAGCAGACAGCCGTGTTGACGCAGGATGCCGGCGATCCAAGCCGCTGCCGGCCGGAGAAGGCCCCTGGGCCCACCCGGCGACGGTGAGACCTGTACCCCAGGTGAGAAGCATGGGACGCCTGACCCACCCCAGCCTGGCTGCCCCACACCCAGCCCAGCCCTGAAAGCAAGGCGCGGCCCCTGGCTGGCCTCCTGGCCTGTGAGCAAAGGCGTGGATCCACTTTCCAGTGAATTCCTGTGTGTTTGCACAGACGTTGTGTGTGCACAGTTTCCAGGAGCAGTGGTGGCGCCCGCTGGCCTCCGGGTGAGCAGGGACCCTATTTCGGGGCAGGAGCCACCAGGAATCAGGACCTGTGACCAAGACCGCGACACTGGGTCCGTGGGAGGATCCGGGAATCCAGGGTAAGGGCCGAGCAAGGTAACCTTGGCGTAGAAAGGTACACGTCACCCACCACCACAAGCCCAGAGGTGTGGGTGCTGTGCAGAGCGCTGCAGAAGCAGACAGGTCACAGACTGTGGCCCTTAAAGGCAAAGTTCCAGAGTGGACTCGGAGCTGAGAATACAGATTAAGAGAAACCATATCTGGAATCGACAGTTGAGCCACTTCACAAGCCAAGTGGAGCCCAGCAGGGCAGAGAGCCCCCTGCCCTCTTCCACACCAGCTGCGCGCGCCTCCACGCCAGGAGTGGGTCACGCTGGTCAGTTGAGGGCGTCCTCCTCCCTTGAGGCCTCTCCAGCCCCTGGCGGCTGGGAGCATCGAAATCCCCGGGTGGGAAGGAGGTGTGGCGCTGCGCGGACCCAGAGGAGCCCAGAGCACCCCAGGATCTTGAAAACTTTGTGGGAGGAGGACTCACGAGCCAGAGAAGACCCACCGAGGCCACTGCCCAGACTGCAGCTGTAGCATCATTCACGGGGACCTGGGGCTGAACCCGACCACATGCCCGCGTGTGAAAGGCTAGGCTTTATCATTAAACCTCCTGGCCTACTGAAAAATCTCTCCTGTGTTAATGCTGAGGAAGCACAAACCCGGCTTCGTCCGGAGCCCAGCAGAGCTGGGCATACTACCCGTCTCCCACCAGCAGACAGCCGTGTTGACGCAGGATGCCGGCGATCCAAGCCGCTGCCGGCCGGAGAAGGCCCCTGGGCCCACCCGGCGACGGTGAGACCTGTACCCCAGGTGAGAAGCATGGGACGCCTGACCCACCCCAGCCTGGCTGCCCCACACCCAGCCCAGCCCTGAAAGCAAGGCGCGGCCCCTGGCTGGCCTCCTGGCCTGTGAGCAAAGGCGTGGATCCACTTTCCAGTGAATTCCTGTGTGTTTGCACAGACGTTGTGTGTGCACAGTTTCCAGGAGCAGTGGTGGCGCCCGCTGGCCTCCGGGTGAGCAGGGACCCTATTTCGGGGCAGGAGCCACCAGGAATCAGGACCTGTGACCAAGACCGCGACACTGGGTCCGTGGGAGGATCCGGGAATCCAGGGTAAGGGCCGAGCAAGGTAACCTTGGCGTAGAAAGGTACACGTCACCCACCACCACAAGCCCAGAGAGGTGTGGGTGCTGTGCAGAGAGCGCTGCAGAAGCAGACAGGTCACAGACTGTGGCCCTTAAAGGCAAAGTTCCAGAGTGGACTCGGAGCTGAGAATACAGATTAAAAAGAGAAACCATATCTGGAATCGACAAAGATTTAAGAAGCAATCGTTTTATGCTATCATCTGCCATTTTAACGTGAGAACCGCAGGCTTACCTCTGCAGATTCGTGCCCTCTGAAACGTGAGGACAAGGCTAAGTCCTGACTTCATCCTCGGTACCCCCTTCCCAGTCAGGTGAACCCAGAGCCTCAGGTCCCTCCTGTTCCCAGAACCCGACCACTCCTCTGAAGGCCCCTGCAGTGTACAGCTGTCCCGGCATGCCACAGCACAAGCATAACTGCTCCATGGTAGTCATCAAAAAATAAGAGAGACAGAGAAAAATCAGTCAGCTAGAATGTTTCACAAGCCTGTGCAGTTTCAGTGAAATCTCATGCAGAATTCTCCAGTGTGGGGCCTTTAGCTAAATGCTGCTCAACATGAAGGACAATCACTTCTCATTTGTAAATTCCTAGTCATCTCACTTTCAGTTTCTTCATGTTCCTCCTCCCATCTCCCCCTCAAAGTTACAAACTTGCCGTTTTCTTACAAGCAAAAGAGGAAAACAAGAATACTACTTAATGATTTCTTTAAAAGTCCTTCCATTGTCTATTCCTGCCTCCTTTGTCAAAGATAAGGTGCCCATAGGTAAGTGGGCTTATCTCTGAGTTTTCTATCTTGTTCCGTTGGTCTATATTTCTGGGTTTTTGTTTTTGTTTTTTTTTTTTTTTTGCAGGCACCATACTGTCTTGATGACTATAACTTTGTACCATAGTCTGAATTCAGAAAGGTTGATTCCTCCAGCTACATTTTTTTCCTCAGGATTGCTTTGGCTATTTGGGATATTTTGTGTTTCCACATAAACTGTGACTTTTTTTGTTTTAGTTCTGTGAAAAATGGCATTGGTAATTTGATGAAGATTGCATTGAAATCAGAACACTTCCTAACACCACACACAAAAACAAACCCAAAATGGATTAAAAACCTAAATGGAAGGCCAGAAACTATAAAACTCTTAAAGGAAAACATAGGCAAAACACCCTCTGACATAAATTACAGCAATTTGACTCTAGAATAATGGAAATAAAACAAATGGAAATAAAAACAAAAATAGGCAAATAGGGTCTAATTAATCTAATTAAACTTAAAAGTTTTTGCACAGCAAAGGAAAGATAAAAAGACAGCCTTCAGGGCTTCCCTGGTTGTCCAGTGGGTAAGGACACCGCCTTGCAGTGCAAGGGGCACTGGTTTGATCCCTGGCCTGGGAAGATCCCACATGCCGCGGAGCGGCTGGACCAATGTGTCCAATGACCAAGCCGGAGCTCTGGGGTGCATGCACCTAGAGCCAGTGCTCTGCGACAACAGAGGCCACCACGATGGGAGGCCCACACGGGCCAAAGAACAAGGATGGATGAAAATGGACAAATGAAAGACCAATAGAAGTGGCCCGCCCACCCCCCTCCCTCCCCACCCCTGCCTAAATAAATAAATATTTAAAAAAAAAAAAAAAGACAGCCTTCAGAATGGGAGAAAGCAATTGCAAATTAAATAACTGACAAAGGATTAATCTCCTAAATATGTGAGCAGCTCTTGTAGCTCAGTACCAGAAAAACAACCAGCCTATCAAAAAGTGGGCAGAAGACTTGTACAGACATGTCTCCAAAGAAGACATACAAATGGCAAACAAATACTTGAAAAGATGCTCAACATGACTCATTTTTAGGAAAATACAAATCAAAACTAATGAGATATCACCTCACACAGGTCAGAATGGCCATCATCAAAAAACCTACAAACAACAAATGCTGGAAAGAGTCTGGAGGAAAGGGAAGCCTCTGCACTGTCGGTGGGCTTGTCAGTTGGTGCAGACACTGTGGGGACAGCAGCACGCACGCTCAGCCGCTTCCGTCGTGTGTGGCTCTGCAGCCCCAAGGACTGCAGCCCACCAGGCTCTCTGTCCGTGGGACTTCCCGGCGAGAGGACGCCAGTGAGTGTTCACCCGTGCCATCCGCCAGGCGCCCTTCCCAGCCCAGGGGCTAAGGCTGCATCTCCTGTGTCTCCCCATTGCAAGCAGACTCTTGACTGCTTAACCACCAGGGAAGCCCCATGGAGACCAGTATGGAGATGCCTTTAAAAACTAAGAATAAACCCGTATGGCCCAGAAATCCCACTATGGTACATATACTCTGAGAAAACCACAGCTGAAAAAGACACATGTTCCCTAATGCTCATCTTGGCACTATTTACAGTAGCCAGGACATAAAAGTAACCTAGATGTCCAGCTACAGACGAAGGGACAAAGACATTGAGGTACGTATATATATATATATATATATATATAGTGGAATATCACTCGGCCACGAAAAGGAGCACATTTCGTTCACTTCTAGTGACGTGGATGAACCCAGAGCTTACGAAGTAAGTCAGAAAGAGAAAAACAAATTCCATGTGTTAACACATATGCATGAAATGTAGAAAAATGGTACTAACGAACCTATCTGCAGGGCAGCAATGGAGACAGACAGACTTTGGACGCAACCAGGGAAGGAGCGGGGGGGGGACAAATGGAGAGCGCGTGGATGCATATACATGACCATGTGAAAGAGAGAGCGCTGATATGGGAAGCCGCTGTATTACACGTGGAGCTCAACGCAGCGCTGTGGCGCTCTGGAAGGCTGGGTGAGGTTGGGGTGGCTGGGGAGGAGCTCACAAGGGAGAGGACGTATGTATCCTTATGGCTGATTCACGTTGTTGTATGGAAGAAGCCAACACAATATTGTAAAAGAAATATCCTCCAATTAAGAATAATTTTAAAAATCCCTCCTACATGGAAAGTATCTTCCCAACAATGTTGCGAACCTGCATGAGACCGTCCTGAGTCAGCTGACCTGTGCCTCCCCGTGCCCACCTGCGGGGCTGGCCTCCCTGCCAGTGTCACAACCTAGCCCAGACACGCAAGCCCACTGCTCACAGAAGAGCCCGCAGATCACACCCAAAGGCGTGACGTGATTAAAGAACGCGTCTTTGGATGGCTTGGCCCTAGGGGGACAGGGAGTCACCCACAAATCATGAACACAAGAAAGAGAGAGCCTTGTCTGATGACACTGACTTCAGGCATTTTCCCACCATCAGCCTCCTGCCCTCGGCACCGAGACCCAGCACAGGTGTTCCCGGCCAGCTCTCCACGTGCTGGCCCATGTGGGGTTTGTGTCGGCGTGGTGAAGTGAGGGAGCCACAGATCCAAGCTGACCGTGTGTGTGCCCGACCTGCGCTCAGCAGCTGTGGAGACTGTGGTCTCTGGGGTTTTAATACGACGACGTCAGTGGCAACTGTGGACCCCAGACTGGCCCGTGAGAGTGTGGAGACGAACATAGCAGAGCCAGCTGACCAGGGGCCTGGTGAGGAGGGAGGTGGCAACAGAGCCACAGGCAGCTCTGACGTGGGCACGTTGGATGCATGCACACCTGTGTTTAAGCTCTTGCATGATCTGTACTTAGTGTTCTTGAGTCGATGATTTGGTGGTTCTCAGCTGCATTTATAAAACCCATTCGTGAGAGAAAGGCTTCAGGCCCACCATGGTCAGGAATCTCTCCAGGGTGTCCTCAGACGTCACAAAGAAGGAAGGTGTCTCCCTGCTGGAAGGCCCACATTTTGAAGAGAGAACAAACCAGAAGTGAGGAGAAGGAGAGAGAAGAGGAAAATAAACACTAATCAAAGGATTGTTGAAACCCTCTCAAATCTGGTAAGGGCCGTAAACCTGCAGAGGAAGCCCAGGTGGTTCGGTGGTCAAGAATTCACCTGCAATACAGGAAATGCAGGTGTGATTTCTGGGCTGGGAAGATCCTCTGGAGAAGGAAATGGCTACCCACTCTAGTATTCTTGCCTGGGAAATGCCATGGACAGAGGAGCCTGGAACTACAGCCCATGGGATCACAAAGATCAGACACAACTGAATGATTAAACAATGACAACAAATAAACCTACAAATTCTGTAGATGAGCAGATTCAAATGGGATAAACTTAAAAGTCATATCAAAACATCACATAATTAAACTTTTAAAAAATAAAGACACAGGAAGGAAAAATACTGATAACTGCCAGAGAGCTGACATGCTACCTCTATGTGAAAAACAATTGGAATAAAAGTGTATATCTCATCTAAAACCACGGATGCTAGAAGGAAGGGGCCTAAAATTTTATGTGTTAAAAGGCAATAACTGTTACTTCAGAATTCAATGCAATTCAGAAAAGTTCTGTTAAGAATGAAGAGGAAACCAAGACATTCTCAGATTAAGAAAAACTAAGAAAAGTAGATCTATCCAAAATAATGACCAAAGGAAGTTCCATGAACAGAATGGAAATAATGAAAGAAGAAATTTGTGAACACCAGCAAGAAAGGAAGGACGCATGTAAAAACAGACTAAAGTTAATACACTTTTTTTGTTGAAAAGACTGTCCTTTCTCCTCTCAGTGGTCTTGACACACTTGTCGAAAGTCTCTCAACCATGTACGTGGAGGATTGTTTCTGAGTTTTCTTTTCTGTTCCATTGGCCTGTGTGTCTGCTCCTATGTCAATATTATGCTATTTTAATTACTATCTCACTGTAGCAAGTTTTGAAATCAGGAAGTATGAGTCTTCCGCTTTAATTCCTTTTGAAGGTGTTCTGGCTACGCAGGGCCCCCTGAGATGCTACAGCGGATTTCCTAGTGTTTCAGGCCTGACGTTTGCAGTGAGGAGCTCATGGTCGAGACACTGTCAGCACCAGGTCTTGTTTTTGCTGACTCTGCAGAGATTCTCCATCTTCGGCTGCAAAGAATATAATCAATCTGATTTCAGTGTTGACCATCTGGTGATGTCCATGTGCAGAGCGGTCTCAGGTGACCACAGTATGGGAGTTTCAGTTTCAGCATCAGTTCTTCCAGTGAATATTCGGGACTGACTGGTTTGATCTCCTTGCAGTCCAAGGGACTCTCAAGAGCCTTTTCCAGCACCACAGCTCAAAGGCATCAATTCTTCAGCACGCAGATTTCTTCATGATGCAATTCTCACATCCACACATGACTACTGGGAAAACCATAGCTTTGACTATGTGGACTTTTGCTGGCAAAGCAATGTCTCTGCTTTAATCAAAACATCACATAATTAAACTTTTAAAAAATAAAGACACAGGAAGGAAAAATACTGATAACTGCCAGAGAGCTGACATGCTACCTCTATGTGAAAAACAATTGGAATAAAAGTGTATATCTCATCTAAAACCACGGATGCTAGAAGGAAGGGGCCTAAAATTTTATGTGTTAAAAGGCAATAACTGTTACTTCAGAATTCAATGCAATTCAGAAAAGTTCTGTTAAGAATGAAGAGGAAACCAAGACATTCTCAGATTAAGAAAAACTAAGAAAAGTAGATCTATCCAAAATAATGACCAAAGGAAGTTCCATGAACAGAATGGAAATAATGAAAGAAGAAATTTGTGAACACCAGCAAGAAAGGAAGGACGCATGTAAAAACAGACTAAAGTTAATACACTTTTTTTGTTGAAAAGACTGTCCTTTCTCCTCTCAGTGGTCTTGACACACTTGTCGAAAGTCTCTCAACCATGTACGTGGAGGATTGTTTCTGAGTTTTCTTTTCTGTTCCATTGGCCTGTGTGTCTGCTCCTATGTCAATATTATGCTATTTTAATTACTATCTCACTGTAGCAAGTTTTGAAATCAGGAAGTATGAGTCTTCCGCTTTAATTCCTTTTGAAGGTGTTCTGGCTACGCAGGGCCCCCTGAGATGCTACAGCGGATTTCCTAGTGTTTCAGGCCTGACGTTTGCAGTGAGGAGCTCATGGTCGAGACACTGTCAGCACCAGGTCTTGTTTTTGCTGACTCTGCAGAGATTCTCCATCTTCGGCTGCAAAGAATATAATCAATCTGATTTCAGTGTTGACCATCTGGTGATGTCCATGTGCAGAGCGGTCTCAGGTGACCACAGTATGGGAGTTTCAGTTTCAGCATCAGTTCTTCCAGTGAATATTCGGGACTGACTGGTTTGATCTCCTTGCAGTCCAAGGGACTCTCAAGAGCCTTTTCCAGCACCACAGCTCAAAGGCATCAATTCTTCAGCACGCAGATTTCTTCATGATGCAATTCTCACATCCACACATGACTACTGGGAAAACCATAGCTTTGACTATGTGGACTTTTGCTGGCAAAGCAATGTCTCTGCTTTTTAATATACTGTTTAGGTTTGTCATAGCTTTTCTTCCAAGGAGCAAGCATCTTTTAAGTTCATGGCTGCAGTCCCCATCCACAGTGATTTTGGAGTCCAAGAATATAAAGTCTGTCTTTTACCATTGTTTGCCCATCTATGTGCCATGAAGAGATGGGACCATATCTCCTGATGTTCTTTTTTTGAATGTTGAGTTTTAGGCCAGCTTTTTCACTCTCCTCTTTCACCTTCATCAAGAGGCTCTTTAGTTGCTCTTTGCTTTCTGCCATAAGGGTGGTGTTACCAGCATACCTCAGGTTATTGATATTACTCCTAGTAATCTTGATTCCAGCTTATGCTTCATCCAGACCAGCATTTCACATGATGTACTCCACATGCGAATTATTTATTTTTTTTGCGGCTGGGGTAGGGGTGGGTTGGGGAGGGAGGTGGGTAGATGGGCCACTTCTATTGGTCTTTCATTTATCTGTTTTCATCCATCTTTTGTTCTTTGTCCCGTGTGGGCCTCCCATCGCAGTGGCCTCTCTCGTCGCAGAGCACTGGCTCTGGGCGCATGCGCTCCAGAGCTCTGGCTCGGTAATTGGACACATTGGTCCAACTGCTCCGTGGCGCGTGGGATCTTCCCAGGCCAGGGATAAAACTGGCACCCCTTGCACTGCAAAGTGGTGTCCTTACCCACTGGACCACCAGGGAAGTCCCCACATGTAAATTAAATATGCAAGGTGACAGTATACAGCCTTGACATTCTCCTTTCTCCATTTGGAACCAGTCCATTGTTCCATATCTAGTTCTAAGTGTTTCTTCTTATCCTGCATATAGGTTTGCAGGAGGCATGTAAGGTGGTCTGGTATTCTTATCTCTTTCAGAATTTTCCACAGTTGGTTGTGATCCACATGGTCAAAGGGTTTAGTATAGTCAAAGAAGCAGAAGTAGATGTTTTTCTGGAATTCCCTTGCTATTTCTACGATCCAATGGATGTGGCAATTTGATCTCTGGTTCCTCTGCCTTTTCTAAATCCAGCTTGTACATCTGGAAGTTCTCAGTTCTCATACTGTTGAAGCCTAGCTTGGAGGATTTTGAGCATTAGGGCTTCCCTGTGGCTCAGACAATAAAGCATTTACCTGCAATCCTGGAGACCTGAATTCAATTCCTCAGTTGGGAAGACCCCCTGGGGAAGGAAATGGCAACCCACCCCAGTGTTTTTGCCTGGAAAATCCCATAGAGGAGCATGGTGGGCTATAGTCCATGGGGTCGCAAAGAGTCAGACACATCTGAGTGATTAACTCTTTCACTTTCACTAACATGTGAAATGAGTGCAATGATGCAGTAGTTTGAATGCTCTTTGGTATTGCCCTTCTTTGGGATTGGGATGAAAACTGATATTTTCCAGTCCTGAGGCCACTGTGGAGTTTCTCTAATTTGCTGGAATATTGAGTGCAGCACTTTAACAGAATCATCTTCTAATATTTGAAATAGCTCAGCTGGAATTCTATCACCTCCAGTAGCTTTATTAGTAGTAATGCTTCCTAGGGTCCACTGAATTCTCACTCTAAGATGTCTGACTCTAGGTGAGTGATCACACCATCATCATCATCTGGCACATTTAGGTCTTTTTTGTATAGTTCTTCTGTGTATTCTTTCCACTTCTTATTACCTTCTGTTTCTGTTGGGTTCATATCGTTTCTTTCCTTTTTTGTGCCTATCTTTGCATAAAATGTTCCCTTTGTGTCTCTACTTTTCTTGTAAATATCTCTGGTCTTTACCATTTTGATGTTTTCCTCTAATTGTTTTCATTCTTCACTTAAGAAGGCTTTCTTATCGCTCCTTGCTATTCCCTGGAACTCTGCATTCTGATGGGTATATCTTTCCTTTTCTTTTTTGCCTTTTGCATCTCCTCTTTTCTCAGCCATTTTTAAGGTCTCCTCAGACAACCATTTTGCCTCTTTGTGTTTCTTTTTCTTGCAGATGGTTTTGATCATTGCCTTCTGTACAGTGTTACAAATCTCCATCCATAGTTCTTCAGACACTCTATCAGATCGAATCCCTTGAATCTATTTGCTACTTCCACTGTATTGTCATAAGGGATTTGATTTAGGTCATACCTGAATGCTCTAGTGGTTTTCTCTATGTTCTTCAAGTTAAGTCTGAAATTTGCATCAAGGAGTTCATGATCTGAGGCACAGTTAGCTCCAGGTCTTGTTTTTGCTGACAGTCTAGAGCGTTAGAAATGCAGATGACTTTTGTCCTAACTTTGTATCTTGCTAACTTTCTGAGTGCATTTATTAGTTGTAATAGTTTCCTATAAAATTTTTAAGGTTTTCTTTCTTTTTTTTTTTTTGAAAGATTTATTTATTTATTTATTTTGGGCGGGGATCGGGTTGGGGCGGGAGGGGAGTAGGCGGGCCACTTCTATTGGTCTTTCGTTTCTCTATGTTCATCCGTCTTTGTTCTTTGGCTCCTGTGGGCCTCCCATCTCGGTGGCGTCTGTCGTTGCAGAGCGCCAGCTCTGGGCGCATGCGTTCCAGAGCTCTGGCTCGGTAATTGGACACATCAGTCCAGCCGCTCTGCAGCACGTGGGATCTTCCCAGGCTGGGGATCGAATCAGCGCCCCTTGCACTACAAGGCGGTGTCCTTACCCACTGGACCACCAGGGGAAGCCCATAGGTTTTCTACATATAAAATCATGGCATCTACAAAGAGATAACTGTACTTTTTCCTTTCCAACTTGGATTCCTTTCATTTCTTGGATTCCTTTCATGTCTTTTTCTTGTGTAATTGCTCTAGCTAAAACTTCTAGTACAATGTTGAATGAAAGTGGTGAAAGCAGGCATCCTTGATTTGTTCCTGATATTAGAAGAAATATCTTCAGATTTTTACCACGCATGATGTTCACTGAGGGGTTTTCATATATGACTTTTATTATGTTAAGGTACTTTCTATCCATTCCTAGTGGGCATGGAGTTTGGGCAAATGCTTTTTCTGCATCAAATGTGTTGATAATGTGGTTTTTAACCATCATTCTGTTCATAGGGAGTAGTAAACATTGACCAGTTTTGTACCCTGAACTATTACTGATTCCAAAAATATACCCGATGGTTATGGTGCATGTTCTTATAATATGCTAAATTCTGTTTGTTAATATTTTGTTGAGGACTTATGCATCAATTGTGATAAGGATATTTTTTTTTACCCGATGGTTATGGTGCATGTTCTTCAATTTCTGAAATTTGCATCAAGGAGTTCATGATCTGAGGCACAGTTAGCTCCAGGTCTTGTTTTTGCTGACAGTCTAGAGCGTTAGAAATGCAGATGACTTTTGTCCTAACTTTGTATCTTGCTAACTTTCTGAGTGCATTTATTAGTTGTAATAGTTTCCTATAAAATTTTTAAGGTTTTCTTTCTTTTTTTTTTTTTGAAAGATTTATTTATTTATTTATTTTGGGCGGGGATCGGGTTGGGGCGGGAGGGGAGTAGGCGGGCCACTTCTATTGGTCTTTCGTTTCTCTATGTTCATCCGTCTTTGTTCTTTGGCTCCTGTGGGCCTCCCATCTCGGTGGCGTCTGTCGTTGCAGAGCGCCAGCTCTGGGCGCATGCGTTCCAGAGCTCTGGCTCGGTAATTGGACACATCAGTCCAGCCGCTCTGCAGCACGTGGGATCTTCCCAGGCTGGGGATCGAATCAGCGCCCCTTGCACTACAAGGCGGTGTCCTTACCCACTGGACCACCAGGGGAAGCCCATAGGTTTTCTACATATAAAATCATGGCATCTACAAAGAGATAACTGTACTTTTTCCTTTCCAACTTGGATTCCTTTCATTTCTTGGATTCCTTTCATGTCTTTTTCTTGTGTAATTGCTCTAGCTAAAACTTCTAGTACAATGTTGAATGAAAGTGGTGAAAGCAGGCATCCTTGATTTGTTCCTGATATTAGAAGAAATATCTTCAGATTTTTACCACGCATGATGTTCACTGAGGGGTTTTCATATATGACTTTTATTATGTTAAGGTACTTTCTATCCATTCCTAGTGGGCATGGAGTTTGGGCAAATGCTTTTTCTGCATCAAATGTGTTGATAATGTGGTTTTTAACCATCATTCTGTTCATAGGGAGTAGTAAACATTGACCAGTTTTTGTACCCTGAACTATTACTGATTCCAAAAATATACCCGATGGTTATGGTGCATGTTCTTATAATATGCTAAATTCTGTTTGTTAATATTTTGTTGAGGACTTATGCATCAATTGTTATAAGGATATTGGTCTGTAGCTTTCTTGTAGTGTCTTTTACTTTGGTATCAGCTTAATACAGGCCTCACTGAATGAGTTAGGAAGTGTTCCCACCTCTTCAGTATTTTTGAAAAGTTTAAGAAGGATTGAAAGTAGTTCTAAAAATGTTTGATAGAATTCACAGAAAAGCGATCAAGTTCAGATTTTTTCTTTGTTGGAAGACATTTTATTACTGATCTAATGTCTTTACTGGTTACAGGTATATTCAGATTTTTCTATTGTTTTGTGTTTTGGCATGTTTTTGCACTTCTTGGAATTTGTCCATTTCATCTAGACTATTGATGTGTTGACATACGACTGTTCCTGGTACTTTCTTAAAATTTTTATTTCTATAGAATCATAGTTATGTGCCCACTCTCTTTTTTATTTTAATAATTTGAGTTTTCTCTGTTTTATTCTTAGTCCATCTGCCTAAAAGATCGTCATTTTTGCTTATCTTTTTGAAGAACCAAATTTAGCTTTATTGATCTGTTTATTGTTTTCCTAGTCTGTATTTTATTTACCTCTGCTCTAATCTTTATTATTTCCTTCTTTCTGCCAGCTTTGGGTTTTGTTTGTTTTTCTTCTTCTAGTTTTTTAATTTGTAAGTTTAGACTACTGGTTTGAGTTTGTCTTTTAATATAAGCATTCATAGCTATAAATTTCCCCTGAGCATTGCTTTCACTGCATCCCGTAAGTTTGTTATGCTTTTTCTCTCATTTATCTCTAAGTATTTTCTACTTCTCTTCTGATTTTGTTTTCTGACTCATTGGTTGTTCAAAAGTGTGTTGTCTAATTTTGTGAATTTTTCAATTTTCCCTTTGTTATTGATTTTTACCTTTATTCTATTGTTGTCAGAGAATATACTTTGTATGGTATCTATCTCTCTAAATCTGTTAAGGCTTAATCATAGCCTAACATACAGTCTATCTTGGAAAATGTCACATGTGCACTTGAGAAAATATGTGTTCTGTTTGTTGGGTAGAATTTCTGTGCTTGTCTGTTAGATCTGGTTGACTTATTACATTTCTTAAATTTTCTATTTCCTTACTTTACTTCTGCCTAGTTGTTCTACCAGTAATTGTTAGTGGGATACTAAAACTTCTGATTATTGCTGTACAACTGTTTCTTCTTCAATTCTGTCACTTTTTTGCTTCATATGTTTTGATTGTCATTAGACATATAATTTTTAATTGTTATATCTTCTGCTATATTGAACATTTAATTAACATATAATGTCCTTCCTTGTCTCTTTGTAAAGCCTGTTTCGTCTGAGATTAGTGTAGTCACTCCTGCTCTATTCGTGATACGGTGTGTGTGGAGTATCCATCCCCGTCGTTCACGTTCAGCTCGTCTGTGTCTTTGGCTCTCAGGTGAGTCTCCTGAGATGGCAAACAGGCGACCGCACGTGTTGATCTGTCTGCCAGTCTCCGTCTGTCGACCTTGGGTTTCATTAATCCATCCCTATCTAGAGCAATTGCTGATGAGGAGGGACTTCTGTCATTGCAGTTTGTTCTCTCTATGCGTTGTAACTTTATCGTCCCTTATTTGTTCCTGTTCCTGTCTTCTTTTGTGTTTATTTTTAGTAATGTACATTTTAAATCATTTCTTACTTCTTTTTGTAGATAAGCTAGAGTTATTTTCTTCATGGCCACCACAGGGATTTCATTTAACAACCTAAAGTTATAATGTTCTAATTTGAATTTGTATCAGCTTAACTTCAGTGACGTACAAAACCTGCTTCTTTACAGCTCCACTTCTACCCTTTTTGGTTGCTGATGTCACACAATTAGATCTTTATACATCGTGTGCTCCGAAACACAAAGTAATAATTCTTTTAAAGGCACTGGACAGTTATGCAAAAAATAAGATTGGAATTACAAATGAAAGCTGTAATGATATTAGATTTTGTCCTAATAATTCGTTTTCTTTAAATGTCTTGGTCTCTTGCATCACGCAGAAAACCAAAAAAAAGTTCAGTTACAAGTAAGCCACTGTTTCAATAACATTAGCTTTCATAATTCCCACATACCTGTACTGAGGTCGGTATTTCTCCACGTGGCCAGAGGCTTGGTCCGTGCCTTTCTATGTCACCCTGTCGGAGCTCCGTGAGCACTTCCCACAGAGCAGGTCTAATGACAACAAGCTCCTTGGCTTTTGTTTATCTGAGAATGTCTTAATTTCTCCCTCACTTTTAAAGGACAGTTCTGCTAGAACATAGGATTCTTGGTTGACAGGGGTTTTTTTTCCTTTCAGCACTTTGAATATATCTGCCTACCATCTCTGGTCTCCAAAGTTTTGAGGAAAAATATCTAACTGGGGATTCCTTGTGTGTGATGATTTGTTTCTCTCTTGCTGTTTTCTAGACTCTGTCTTTGTCTTTTGAAGCTTTGACTATAACTGGTCTCAGTGTGGATCTCTCTGTATTCATCTTACTTGAGGCTTATTGAGCTCCTGGGATGCTTGTATCTTGTCTTCCATCAAATTTGGCAAGTCAGCCATTATTTCTTCCAACACTGTCTCTGTCCCTTTCTTTCTCCCACACGTCCCTTAGGGCTATTAGCTTTTCTTCAATCTTTTTTCCTTTCAGTTCCTCAGACCCACTCTTCTCCACTGTCTACCTCCAAATTTGCTTATTCTTCCTTCTGCCTGCTCAGATCTGCTTTTGAATCCCTCTAGAGAATTTTTTATTGCCATTATTAGACTTTCAAGTCCAGAATTTCTTTAGGGGCTCTCTTTAGATTTTCTCTCTCTTTATTGATAGTTCTATTTTGCTAATACATTGTTTTCTTGACTTTATCCACATCTTTTTTTAGTTATTTGAGCATATTTAACAGTTATTTTCAAACAGTTATTTGTCTAATATATCTGTCATTAGGTCTTTTTCGGGGACTATTTCTGTCGAATTTTTTCTTCTTTGAATGAGCCATACTTTTATTCTTTGTATGTCTTTAAAAATTAAACAAAAAACTGAATACTGGACATGTGAATTTAATAATGTGGGAGCTCTGGAAATCAGATTCTCCCTCTTCCCCAAAGTTTGCTGGATTTTGTTACTGTTTTTATTTCTCTGATTGTCGTATGCTCTTTCTTTGCTAAGGACCAGCCTTAATGCCATTTTCTTTGCATGGATTTCACTGAGGTCGGTATTTCTCCACGTGGCCAGAGGCTTGGTCCGTGCCTTTCTATGTCACCCTGTCGGAGCTCCGTGAGCACTTCCCACAGAGCAGGTCTAATGACAACAAGCTCCTTGGCTTTTGTTTATCTGAGAATGTCTTAATTTCTCCCTCACTTTTAAAGGACAGTTCTGCTAGAACATAGGATTCTTGGTTGACAGGGGTTTTTTTTCCTTTCAGCACTTTGAATATATCTGCCTACCATCTCTGGTCTCCAAAGTTTTGAGGAAAAATATCTAACTGGGGATTCCTTGTGTGTGATGATTTGTTTCTCTCTTGCTGTTTTCTAGACTCTGTCTTTGTCTTTTGAAGCTTTGACTATAACTGGTCTCAGTGTGGATCTCTCTGTATTCATCTTACTTGAGGCTTATTGAGCTCCTGGGATGCTTGTATCTTGTCTTCCATCAAATTTGGCAAGTCAGCCATTATTTCTTCCAACACTGTCTCTGTCCCTTTCTTTCTCCCACACGTCCCTTAGGGCTATTAGCTTTTCTTCAATCTTTTTTCCTTTCAGTTCCTCAGACCCACTCTTCTCCACTGTCTACCTCCAAATTTGCTTATTCTTCCTTCTGCCTGCTCAGATCTGCTTTTGAATCCCTCTAGAGAATTTTTTATTGCCATTATTAGACTTTCAAGTCCAGAATTTCTTTAGGGGCTCTCTTTAGATTTTCTCTCTCTTTATTGATAGTTCTATTTTGCTAATACATTGTTTTCTTGACTTTATCCACATCTTTTTTTAGTTATTTGAGCATATTTAACAGTTATTTTCAAACAGTTATTTGTCTAATATATCTGTCATTAGGTCTTTTTCGGGGACTATTTCTGTCGAATTTTTTCTTCTTTGAATGAGCCATACTTTTATTCTTTGTATGTCTTTAAAAATTAAACAAAAAACTGAATACTGGACATGTGAATTTAATAATGTGGGAGCTCTGGAAATCAGATTCTCCCTCTTCCCCAAAGTTTGCTGGATTTTGTTACTGTTTTTATTTCTCTGATTGTCGTATGCTCTTTCTTTGCTAAGGACCAGCCTTAATGCCTTCTTATGTGTTTTCTGAACCTTTCCCCAGGCATGCATGGACACCTTCTAGTTTTCCCTGTATATGCAGTCATTTTTTTTTAATGTCCTAGTCTCTAACATCCGGCTCCCAAAAGAGGGAAAAGCAAAAAATAAAAGGGGAACACAGGAGTGGGCCCTTTAAGTCCCCGGGTAGCCTCCGCAGCCAGTGGGCAGGGGCCGCAGCCATGGAGGAGGCGCAGCAGGCACGGCCGCCCTCTTCCTTGGCTGCACCTCTGTGTCGGAAGCAGCGATCAGCGACCAGAACGCAAGTCCCAGCATTATAGGATGGAGTCCTTTGTCCTCCCGGCGCCCACGATCTGCGTGCAAGCTGCTCCAGGAGCACACACACGGCTGCCGTCAGGGCTAGGGCCCGTGGTGGGTACTCACTTCTGTGGCAAGAGTGACACTGGCCAAAACTGACCCCAGTGACCACCCAGCCCTGCAGCAGCCTCCAGAGCCTCAGGAGGGCTCCATCGCGGACCCCGCCAGCGCCCCTGTTACCGGGGAGGATGCAGAGATTCCTGCTGTGCCTGACTTTGCATCCTCCCAGAAGCCTCTGAGAACACCACCTTCTCACGAAATAGCACTGTGCTTACTCGTCTGTAAACTTGTACTCTTAGAAACATCCTTCTCATCTGCTCTCTTATATGGAGTGTTAAACACGGCACATGCAGCGGGCAGTCTTTCCTTGAAATAGCCCCAGCCAGATGCAGCAAAGCCCTGCCACCTGAGAACAGTGTTGCTGCTGCTGACGGGGTGTAATGCCTCTGCCACGGGTGCCAACTACGCTCTAGGCGCCTGCCCTCAACACAGGGCCTGAGCTGACCGTATGGTTGTGCACCATAAAATATGTCAGAGGCCAGGTCTGACGTCAAGTGTTCTTACCACACAGCTCCCAAGGGAAGGCGACGGACGCCTGCAGTGTGTGTTCAGTGCCTTGACTCTCATGACTGCGTCATGGGCGTGTGCGTGCGTGTGTTCACCTCACAAGACGTGCGTGTGACATACGTGTTGGTCTTATGTACTAGGATGCCCTAGCCAGCCAAGCCAAAAACAAAACACTTCCGTGTAGTTGATATATGTCACAAACTAATTAACGGGAAAGTTTTAGCAAAAGCAATGGTGCAACACAGGGGAGCAAGACCTCAAACCTCTGAGGGAGACAAAGTGTGGAGCTCTCCCACAGGCTCAGCACAAGCAAGGCCAATATTCTCGAGTCTGCATTAATTCAGGGAATACAGTAGTTTTTCAGTAAAAAAGTGAAAATTCTACCTAATGGTGAAAGTTGGTCAAACAAGAAGTGAATCAAAATCATTAAGTCAAAAATGCAATCATCAAAAAGTCACTAGACAAAATAAAACCCTAATCTGATTTCAAAGAGAACATTTGACATTTGAAGATACCACTGTAGTATTCACCCAAAACTCAACATTGAATAACAGTCTTTTATATAAAAGGACAATTCAAAGATAAATTTTCATGTCTCATAGATATTCTAAAGGAAAAAGGCATAGTAATACCAGGCAGCATTTGAAAAGAATCTTCCAGACCAGAAGAAAGATACTGATCTTCGAAACAAATGTTCACATCATTTGTTACACAGGATAATCAGTGATAATCCGCACTGAAACACAATGCAAGGAACTATAACATCAAAGGCAAAAAGAATATCTTAAAAGCTTCCAAAGAGGACTTCCCTGGTGGCCCAGTGGGTAAAGAGTCTACCTTGCAGTACAGGGGGGCACCAGTTCGATCCCTGGCTTGGGAAGATCCCGCGGGCCGTGGAGCGGCTGGACAGGTGTGTCCAATTACAAACCAGCTCTCTGGAGCGCATGCGCCCAGAGCCGGTGCTCTACAACGAGAGAGACCACTGCGATGGAAGGCCCACCCAGACCAAAGAATAAAGATGGATGAAAATAAATAAACAATAAAAGAGGCCAAAATTTTAAAAAGAAAAAAAAAAACCACACACACACACAAATAACTCTTAAAAAAAAAAAAAAAAAAGCTTCCAAAGAGAAAGGTATATTACCTCAGAAGAGCTTCTTATATCAGACTTCCCATCAGCCATAATAAATGAGAAAAGGTAACGAAGCAACCTCTAAAACATGGTTAGGGAAATATCTGTCAGCTGAGAGATTTATACCTATCACTTAAGAATCAGGGCAAAATAAAGACATTTTAGACCTTTGAAGTCAAGAAACTGAGCAACCACAGTCGTCACTAACCAGGGGCCCAGGCGTTCTTCAGCCAAACAGCTAGCCCTAGAGGGGACGCACAGAACAGAAGAACAGCCTTGTGCAGTAGATTGATTTCTAGGTCACTTGACTTCAGCTTTAAAAAAAAATCTTATCAAATAGCTTTTTTACCTCGAAGAAAGATAAGCACCTAGGCAACAATATCAGTTTGGAAGGAGAGACCAGTGATAATTTACTGTTGTTGTTCAGTTGCTCGGTCAGGTCTGACTCATTTGTGACCCCGTGGACTGCAGCCCTCCAGGCTCCTCTGTCCGTGGGATTTCCCAGGCAGGACACTGGAGTGGGTGCCATGTTTTCTCCAGGGGATCTTCCCAACGCAAGGAACACACCCACGTCTCCTGTGCCTCCCGCACTGGCAGGCCGATTCTTTACCCTGCACCATCAAGGAAGTCCCCAGTGATGATTACAATTTATCATTTTGGAGGAAAGGAGAGAAATATGGAGTAATTTTCCATAGATAAATTCATCAGAAAGACAGACACTGAAAGGGACTAGTTACATTTTTGATTTAAGAAGATAGAAAGAGAATAGAGAAAGCCCTATGAAACTAGAAATAAGGAAATATTAAAGAGCATACAGAAAGAAATTAAAAATAAGTGATCGCTAACACAAGACATTAATTTGTTCTTCATATAAAAGCACAGATCATACCCTAGCAAGACTAAATCAAGAAAAAGAAGACACAGATTACATATTTAGAATGAAAAAGGGAGCATGATTACAATATAGAGGATAGTTTTCAAATTACAAAAGAACCTTATGAACAACTGGGTATTGGTAAATTTTAAAACCTCTATAAAGTTGATGGTAATTTACCAGTGTATACTGTCTAAATTAAACCAAGATTAAGTCAAAAACTAAATGAACCTATAACCATTAAAAATGCGTTCAAAAGTCTACCTTTGTCAGAAGTTTCCGAGTCGCTTACCATTCCTGTGTCTTCAACTGGAAAGTGTGATAAATAAAGAAAACTGGAGAAGACACCACTGCCCTCCCGTAAGCGGCCCCGACGCACACAGCCCCAGCAGAGCGCCTCGGGGGCCTGCTGCCGTCGTCAGCGCTGACCCAGCCGCTCCGTCGGACGTGGCTGCTCTGAACACACGACGGGAGAGTGGGATTCTTGCGCTCAGGACCTCGCACTTCGCGGAGGCCGAGTTACACAGGCTGGGCCCGGTGCTCATCACCTGGCCGTGTTTCTGCGGACTTGGAGAACGCCTCCGTCAGGCTTTGCGGCCTCGGCAGGAGCTGCTCTGTCCTCCTGGCAGGCAGAGGCCCGCTCCCAGGGGGCCAGACTTGGCTGCCGGTGAGGACTCAGCCTGGAGCTCAGAGAAAGTCCCTCAGCTGTGAACCCGGGATGTGCTCCGTCTGCCGTGAAGCTGCAGGCGCTCTGCCGTGAGCAGAACCAGCACGTCCAATCAGCCGAGGATCCATAAGACCCCTCTCCCACTCCTTAGACCCTGGCTACAAAAGACGGATCAAAGACCCCTGTTCAACATCAGTTCTTCCTTGAGCCGGCCCACTGTTCTAACAGTGTCTCCCACTCTGAAAAACTCTATTCTCCTCTCAAATAAAATAAAAATGCCATCAAAGTTTTAGCAATCACCTTCTTTTGACTGACAAACTTTCCCTTAGGACCAACCAAGTAGCAATAAAAGGAACTATTTCTCTTTAACTCTCATTTTTAAAGACTTACTTCTGCCACAATGGTTAGATTTCATCACCCGCAAAACCCAACGGCTGGAAGCTGCCTGGTATCCCACAAATCACAAACTGAGCAGGTGTGTGTGACCAGATGTGTGAGCAGGTGCTCGACCGGGTGTGTGGACGCCTGTGTGTGAGCAGGTGTGCAAGCACCTGTGTGTCGGCAGACATGCGGGCACCTGTGTGTGAGTGGGTGTGTGGGCACGGGGGCGGGGGGTGCACGTGCTGTCTACCTGGAGACCTAGCCGTGCCAGGCGGGTCCCCTTCCCGCCCCCTCTGCTGACTGCAGACTTCTTTCACCCCGAGCCGTGGGTCTGCATTGTCGCCGCCAATAGCCACGTGGCTGGGGGCAGAGCCGAGGACACTGAGTGGCTGTGGGGGTGCTCAGCCTGGGGCCTCCACACCTGCTTCACGGCCCCTGCAGTGGGTATTTTGGTTTGGGGATGGCAGGGCTTCTCACCTGGCCTTCCTATTCCCAGGTCGAAAGGCAAACCCCCTCCCCAGCCCTCGGACTGCCAGGGACCCCCGAGCTGAGCAGCCTCCCAAGGCACAGTGCAAGGGGCAGAGGGCAGGCTGCCGTGGGCACAGAGGTCCGGTGCAGGAAGGGCGACACAGCCAGGGAGGAGCCGGCACCCGTGGGAGAAGCCCCGAGAGACGACTCCACGGGAGGCCATGTGTCACCCAGCCGAGCACAGCCCTGTGAGGAGAGGGGACCACGCAACTGAGACGCTCATCTCGGGCCGCAAACACACGGCGGTGGTGGGTGACTGGGGAGCTCTCAGACACGCACTAATCTGGGATTTTTAGATTTCAACCAAAACAAGTCACTGCCTATGAATATACTGGCTTTTAAATTTACTTATTTTTGGCGACTTCTATTCCAATAGGGGATCCCTGGCTACAAAGACGGATCAAAGACAATCAGTTCTTCCTTGAGCCGGCCCACTGTTCTAACAGTGTCTCCCACTCTGAAAAACTCTATTCTCCTCTCAAATAAAATAAAAATGCCATCAAAGTTTTAGCAATCACCTTCTTTTGACTGACAAACTTTCCCTTAGGACCAACCAAGTAGCAATAAAAGGAACTATTTCTCTTTAACTCTCATTTTTAAAGACTTACTTCTGCCACAATGGTTAGATTTCATCACCCGCAAAACCCAACGGCTGGAAGCTGCCTGGTATCCCACAAATCACAAACTGAGCAGGTGTGTGTGACCAGATGTGTGAGCAGGTGCTCGACCGGGTGTGTGGACGCCTGTGTGTGAGCAGGTGTGCAAGCACCTGTGTGTCGGCAGACATGCGGGCACCTGTGTGTGAGTGGGTGTGTGGGCACGGGGGCGGGGGGTGCACGTGCTGTCTACCTGGAGACCTAGCCGTGCCAGGCGGGTCCCCTTCCCGCCCCCTCTGCTGACTGCAGACTTCTTTCACCCCGAGCCGTGGGTCTGCATTGTCGCCGCCAATAGCCACGTGGCTGGGGGCAGAGCCGCGAGGACACTGAGTGGCTGTGGGGGTGCTCAGCCTGGGGCCTCCACACCTGCTTCACGGCCCCTGCAGTGGGTATTTTGGTTTGGGGATGGCAGGGCTTCTCACCTGGCCTTCCTATTCCCAGGTCGAAAGGCAAACCCCCTCCCCAGCCCTCGGACTGCCAGGGACCCCCGAGCTGAGCAGCCTCCCAAGGCACAGTGCAAGGGGCAGAGGGCAGGCTGCCGTGGGCACAGAGGTCCGGTGCAGGAAGGGCGACACAGCCAGGGAGGAGCCGGCACCCGTGGGAGAAGCCCCGAGAGACGCACTCCACGGGGGAGGCCATGTGTCACCCAGCCGAGCACAGCCCTGTGAGGAGAGGGGACCACGCAACTGAGACGCTCATCTCGGGCCGCAAACACACGGCGGTGGTGGGTGACTGGGGAGCTCTCAGACACGCACTAATCTGGGATTTTTAGATTTCAACCAAAACAAGTCACTGCCTATGAATATACTGGCTTTTTAAATTTACTTATTTTTTGGCGACTTCTATTGGTGTTTCATTTATTTATGTTCATCCATCTTTGTTCTCTGGCCTGGGTGGGCCTCCCATCGCAGAGGCCTTTCTCGCTGCAGAGCACCGGCTCTGGGTGCATGCGCTCCAGAGCTCCGGCTTGGTAATTGGACACATTGGTCCAGCCGCTCCACGGCACGTGGGATTCTCCCAGGCCAGGGATCGAACCGGCGCCCCTTGCACTGCAAGGTGGTGTCCTTACCCACTGGACCACCAGGGAAGCCCTAATATATTCGCCTTTTGTGTGGCCAGTTCTTTGCTAGTGAGATAGGTTGCCAAGTCCCTTCTCGGGACCAGTGGTTGTCCTGGGAGAATTTAGGAATCGGGGGATGGACACCTCAGGCATCCTATGCTCAGGCATCCTATGCTCAAGTCTTCCCCTTGGTTTCCTCTGGAATCAGGAGGTCAGCGCTCCTCACCCACATATTTTCAGGTAAACGCTACAGAGGTGGCTCCCGGCTGTCTCCCCAGATCTGGTTCTCCAATCCTACCTGTTGGCCACCTTGTCTTGTGTTGGGGCTGTGTGGGTTCAGCTCTCCCCATGTGTGCCCTTCCCCAGGAGATGTCTGCTCCTCACGCCAGTCCCTGGTGGCAGGTCTAGTCCTCGCTTCTGTAACAGAAGCTCAGCTGTTACCACACTGGAATCAAACAGATCACTTTTTCCAGAAAATCTTGAGCCGCAGTGAAAACAAAATAAACCCACAGCCCAGCTCCCACCCAGAGACACATCACCCTGCCTCCGGATTTTCTTTGGCTTTTGTTCACAGTAGGGGTGTGGAAACACTGAAATCCATTCTCTCCCCTGGAGACTTGAGATTTTGTTAACGTTTGGGGAAATGTGAGACTGAGAACGGGGGCAGCGCTAGCGACTTGACCCCTCGTGGCGTCGGGTCCCCAGCGGCAGGCGAGGCTGGCCCCTTGACACGGGAAGAGTCTGGGCTCCCGCACACGGCCCGCGGGGCCGCGAGTGTAGACGGCCTGGACCCCGGGGGAGAGTCTTTTTTAAAAAAAAAAAAAAAAATTTATTTATTTATTTTAGCGGGGGTAGGGAGGGAGGGGGGTGGGCGGGCCACTCCTATGGGTCCTTCATTTGTCTAGTTTCATCCATCCTTGTTCTTTGGCTCCTGTGGGCCTCCCATCGCGGTGGCGTCTGTTGTCGCAGAGCACTGGCTCTGGGCACATGCACCCCAGAGCTCCGGCTCGGTGATTGGACACATCAGTCCAGCCGCTCCGAGGCACGTGGGATCTTCCCAGGCCAAGGATCGAACCGTCGCCCCTTGCACTGCAAGGCGGTGTCCTTACTCACTGGACCACCAGGGAAGCCCCGGGGGAGAGTCTTGACTGAGGGCCACGAGATGCCAGGTAGGACGGCCAGGCAATCCCGGAACTGGCCCCCACTACAAAGCCCGTAGCGTCCTGACTGTGGCCACCCAGCAGGTCTGTGGATGGCACCTGAGGGCAGACTTGCACCTGAGCAGGAAAATACTGAGTGTGTGTCCCGCTGGCCGAGGTCACGGAGCGGTGCTGGCGCCCAGTGTGTGGGAAGCAGGTAGGTCCAGTCTGCAGACACAGAGTGGGGCTGTGTCCTCCCTGCTCTCTCCTGGGTCCCCACCCTGCCTGCCCTTTGCTCAGGTTTATATTTATCTTCACTCTACTGGGAGGCTCAGTGCTAAAGAAAGTACCTGGGACGCCCTTGCCCTCACGCAATCCTGAGGCCTGCCGTCTTAGGGAAGGAGCTCCAGGCGTGGAGTTTAGAACGGACGCTGGGCCCACGGGGACGGTGGAGGGCTCAGTGCTCAGGCTCTAGAGTCAGACCGTCCGAGTGAATCCCGGGTCTGCTGCGCGCCAGCTGGGTGCCTGGGAGACTACTCAGACTCTTCGAGCCTTGGCTGCTCCTCTCAGGATGGATGGGTGGACAGTTCCTGGTACGAGGATGGCTCTGGAACTGTCTGCAGGGAGCCGGGCAGCACGAGCCATTCCGTTGGGCTTGCTCAGGGTTTCCGTCCACTAAAGCAGGCTGCTGTGCGGCCCTTCCTCTTCGAGACCTGGCCGTGGGTGGGATATGGCAGGGAAGGGGGGCTCTGTGGAAGCCCCTCTGGCCGGGCGGCTCAGGGCAGGTGGTTGATGGGGACACCTTCTCACAGTGCCCTCTGGTCCCCGAGCAGGGTCCTGGGCGAGAGGCTGAGCCTCCAGGGTCCTCTAAGCTTCCAAGGCTCCAGGAGGGTTGCCTGGAGAGATGTGAGAGGCTGAGGGTCCCGATCATGTTGTTGCAGCTCCAGGGCTTTGAGGTGGGACAGCCAGGGCCTGGCAACCCCGACTAGGGCACACAAGCCCCCGTGCTCAGGGATGAGCATCAGGCACTGTTACCACACCAGCCCTGGGAGGAGCGGCTGGCAGCCTGGGCTGTCTGCTTGCCTTTCAGATGGAGCAAGCGTTCCAACGCCATGGTTTGCAATCACACGACCAGGTAGGACGGCCAGGCAATCCCGGAACTGGCCCCCACTACAAAGCCCGTAGCGTCCTGACTGTGGCCACCCAGCAGGTCTGTGGATGGCACCTGAGGGCAGACTTGCACCTGAGCAGGAAAATACTGAGTGTGTGTCCCGCTGGCCGAGGTCACGGAGCGGTGCTGGCGCCCAGTGTGTGGGAAGCAGGTAGGTCCAGTCTGCAGACACAGAGTGGGGCTGTGTCCTCCCTGCTCTCTCCTGGGTCCCCACCCTGCCTGCCCTTTGCTCAGGTTTATATTTATCTTCACTCTACTGGGAGGCTCAGTGCTAAAGAAAGTACCTGGGACGCCCTTGCCCTCACGCAATCCTGAGGCCTGCCGTCTTAGGGAAGGAGCTCCAGGCGTGGAGTTTAGAACGGACGCTGGGCCCACGGGGACGGTGGAGGGCTCAGTGCTCAGGCTCTAGAGTCAGACCGTCCGAGTGAATCCCGGGTCTGCTGCGCGCCAGCTGGGTGCCTGGGAGACTACTCAGACTCTTCGAGCCTTGGCTGCTCCTCTCAGGATGGATGGGTGGACAGTTCCTGGTACGAGGATGGCTCTGGAACTGTCTGCAGGGAGCCGGGCAGCACGAGCCATTCCGTTGGGCTTGCTCAGGGTTTCCGTCCACTAAAGCAGGCTGCTGTGCGGCCCTTCCTCTTCGAGACCTGGCCGTGGGTGGGATATGGCAGGGAAGGGGGGCTCTGTGGAAGCCCCTCTGGCCGGGCGGCTCAGGGCAGGTGGTTGATGGGGACACCTTCTCACAGTGCCCTCTGGTCCCCGAGCAGGGTCCTGGGCGAGAGGCTGAGCCTCCAGGGTCCTCTAAGCTTCCAAGGCTCCAGGAGGGTTGCCTGGAGAGATGTGAGAGGCTGAGGGTCCCGATCATGTTGTTGCAGCTCCAGGGCTTTGAGGTGGGACAGCCAGGGCCTGGCAACCCCGACTAGGGCACACAAGCCCCCGTGCTCAGGGATGAGCATCAGGCACTGTTACCACACCAGCCCTGGGAGGAGCGGCTGGCAGCCTGGGCTGTCTGCTTGCCTTTCAGATGGAGCAAGCGTTCCAACGCCATGGTTTGCAATCACACGACCAGCAGTTCCTTGGAGCAGAATGAAAACAGCCCCCGGGGATGCTGGGGCAGCTCCTGGACAGATCTGCACTCGGGGAGCATGTTCTGGAGACAGGCAGCCCAGCCTAGGCAGGAGGGCGCTCCACGAGGTGTAGGACAGCGTTCCGGTCAGAGGACGGTCTCAGGCTGCGTCCATCAGGCCCTCCTGTGACGCATCCTTTGTCCCTCCACCAGGGCTTCTGCTAGTGCTAACATTTTAAAATCAGTGTGGAAGTTATGATAGAAGAGTGAGAGGACACGCAGGCCCAACCCCTCAGTCCCAGGTCACCTCCATCCCCACGCTGGCCGGGACCTCCCACCTCACAAAAGGTCAGCAACATCACCTCTGCTGCTAGTGAGCCCCCTGCTTGGTGCCCACGTGCCAATCAATAGAGCAGGTGAGCGGGTCCTGCAGCACAGCTCCGCCCACCTGACCGCATGGCTCCGTGCAGGGAAGAGCCTGCTCAAGAGCTCTTGACCAAAGGAGTGAGGAGCTTGGTGTGTCCGCACTCACGCTGGAGGCAGAGGTAAGCCTCCATCGCACACACCAGCCCAGAAGCCTGCACCGGCACGCCCATGCGGGGTCCTCTCTGCGACAGGCTGTGGAGGTCAGTGTGGTCCCGACTCCTCCCCATCTCTGCACCACACGGCACGTCTTTATTGGCCTCCTGTCACTCTCAGGGTGAGGACCAAATTATACATGTGACACTCAGATCCACCTCCCTGTCCCCACGCCCTCTCCAGAATTCCTGTGGCCTTCCCCCTTGCCGGGCGCGCTCTGCTCCTCCTGCCTGCTCAGGCCTCTCCCTTCCCTAGCACCAGCCTCGCCTGCGTGGGAAAGCATCCACTGGCCTGCTGGCCAGGTCAGAGCACTATGAGCTTCTCTTCTGGACTTTCCCACAGTTTACCTTGCACATTCTCAAGTGAGGCTGAGAGGAGGAGGCCGCCGTTTAGTGAAGTCCATGTCTGGGTCTGCTGCACGCAGCCGCTTGAGGGTGAAGGGCTTAGTAAACACTGGTAGATGAAAGCCTTGCAGTCCAGCGGATGGAGTGAGGAAGCTGATCGCCGCTTTAGATGGCTGGGTCTACAGCAATGCTGGGTCTGGGTGACAATGGCCTCCAAGCAGCACGAGCTCGAGAAAGAGGTGCAGCCGACGTGCATCTGGGCATCACTCCTGAGGCCTGCACGGTCTCCCAAACTGGGAGACTGCAGCACGACCATGTGAGCGGGCACGGGCAGGCACAGGCCAGGCCGGGGCCACCCGTAAGAAGGGCACAGCCATCCAGCCCAGCAGGGGTGGACCCCAGGAAGACAGGGTCGTGCAGCTCCCATGCCAGGTGGGGAGGACCCCGAGTGGAACTGCGCAGCACACGCGGGCGTGCCTTCTCAATACTGTCGTCACTGTGTTCAGAAACAGATTATCCCACACGAACATCTGTACAATAATCTGCTCCTCACTTGTAAACGCTCTCTACACTTGGGTTTCTAGAAAACCACAACTTTGAGAATCGTAGCATTGGGACTTGCAGGTCAGGAGCAGAAAGGAGTCTGGTGGGAGGTGATGCTCCTGAGGAGGGCTCACCGCGGACCCCCGGCGGGCTCTGCACCTGGACCTCGCCCGCTGAGCTTGCTGAGCAGCACAGCCGGTGTGGCTCTGCACGCTTGTTGGACCGTCCAGCCCGGAGGCCCCGACTGGAAGCGGAATGCGTGCTGGACGGGCAGTGAGGTGGGGGCGTGAGTGCAGTGCCTGGGCTGCCTCTGGAACTTTGTCCCCCAGCCCTCCGTGTCCCGCTAGCTCAGCTCTGCAGGCAGGGCCCCGATGGCACAGGAGAGGAGTAGGTTCTCTGAGGCCCTCCCGAGCACAGACTCACAATGGAGGGGCCACCGTGGACTTTGACCCCTCAGGGTCCGGGCCCCGGGCATCAGCCTCGCCTGCGTGGGAAAGCATCATCCCCAGTCGCAGCTTTTTTGGACTTTCCCACAGTTTACCTTGCACATTCTCAAGTGAGGCTGAGAGGAGGAGGCCGCCGTTTAGTGAAGTCCATGTCTGGGTCTGCTGCACAGCCGCTTGAGGGTGAAGGGCTTAGTAAACACTGGTAGATGAAAGCCTTGCAGTCCAGCGGATGGAGTGAGGAAGCTGATCGCCGCTTTAGATGGCTGGGTCTACAGCAATGCTGGGTCTGGGTGACAATGGCCTCCAAGCAGCACGAGCTCGAGAAAGAGGTGCAGCCGACGTGCATCTGGGCATCACTCCTGAGGCCTGCACGGTCTCCCAAACTGGGAGACTGCAGCACGACCATGTGAGCGGGCACGGGCAGGCACAGGCCAGGCCGGGGCCACCCGTAAGAAGGGCACAGCCATCCAGCCCAGCAGGGGTGGACCCCAGGAAGACAGGGTCGTGCAGCTCCCATGCCAGGTGGGGAGGACCCCGAGTGGAACTGCGCAGCACACGCGGGCGTGCCTTCTCAATACTGTCGTCACTGTGTTCAGAAACAGATTATCCCACACGAACATCTGTACAATAATCTGCTCCTCACTTGTAAACGCTCTCTACACTTGGGTTTCTAGAAAACCACAACTTTGAGAATCGTAGCATTGGGACTTGCAGGTCAGGAGCAGAAAGGAGTCTGGTGGGAGGTGATGCTCCTGAGGAGGGCTCACCGCGGACCCCCGGCGGGCTCTGCACCTGGACCTCGCCCGCTGAGCTTGCTGAGCAGCACAGCCGGTGTGGCTCTGCACGCTTGTTGGACCGTCCAGCCCGGAGGCCCCGACTGGAAGCGGAATGCGTGCTGGACGGGCAGTGAGGTGGGGGCGTGAGTGCAGTGCCTGGGCTGCCTCTGGAACTTTGTCCCCCAGCCCTCCGTGTCCCGCTAGCTCAGCTCTGCAGGCAGGGCCCCGATGGCACAGGAGAGGAGTAGGTTCTCTGAGGCCCTCCCGAGCACAGACTCACAATGGAGGGGCCACCGTGGACTTTGACCCCTCAGGGTCCGGGCCCCCCGGGGTCCAGTGCCGCTGCTGGTGCAGGAGTGCTGGAACCTGAGGAGCCTTCTCCTGGGGCCCCGGCTGCCCCTCCCGCCCAGACCAGCCACCTGCCCGCACCCCACCTGCCCAGACCTCCCTGTGGAATCCCTTGTGACTGTGGGCCTCTAATTAAAACGGATTAATGTTCCGGAGCAGAGACTGTGCCTAATAGAGCCGTGCTGGGGTGCCTCGAGGCCCGGCTGCCTGCCTGCCTCCTTACCAGCCCTTCACCAAGGCGGCCCTCACCCGGCCCGCCCTCTGCCACCAGCAGGTCGTGCCAGGAATCCTCACACCTCACCGCCTCAGCCAGCCCCTGTGCCCACAGCGGGTGGCCCCACCTGACCGCCCATGAGGGAGACACCCCCACCCCGGGGTAAAGTGAACACAGGCAGGACGGACACCGTGTCCCAGGTGGAGTCCCGTCAGTCCTAGTCCTGGGCCGGCCCTTGCACTCCCGTCCAAGCCTCGCTGCCCCAGGAGGACAGCCCCGAGGACCCCGTGTGAGCCAGCTCCCCACCCGCCATGCCCTCCCGTGGGCCAGGGCAGAGCTTCGAGGCTACAGCGTTTAGGGACCCAGGTGAGAGGGGATGTGGGTTTCAAACAGAGGAGAGCAGCCTACAGTGACCTCAACCAACCTGCGTTTTCCCGGTTGGCCAGCGCCAGGCGTCCTCTCCACAGTTTCCGGGGGAGTGTGTCTGCAGACGGCGGGGAGGCTGGGCCAGCAGTAGGCCGCGGTCCTTCCAGGGCGTCTCTTGGGCTGCCCTGCAGGGTGTGGGCCATGGAGACAGCAGAGCCCCCCTATTCCCAGCTCTAGGCCTCCCCTCAGCTACCCCCACTCCGGAAAGGCCTCTGAGCACGGAGACCCGGACAGTCACCCAGCACGAGGACGGGCAGGCCGATGCTTGTCTGTCTGGTCACTGGGCTGACCGCCCGCCCTCCGGGTGCCGGGTGCGGGGCTGACACAAGCCCACGCCTGCTTCTGGGCTGGGTCCAGCCCGCCTCAGATCCTGCCTGCTGCCCTCTGCCCTGCATTCCTGGCCTCGCCTGCAGCCCCAAATTCCTGCCATGCTGGAGGCAGGATGTTCTCCCGAAGGTACACAGCTCAGGAATTCACCCTCTCACCTGGCCTGTCGCAGCCTGAGCCCGCAGCCCGTGGTGCTAACACAAGCCCGGCTGCTCCCCTGGAGGCTGTGACTCAGGGCAGGGGCTTCCTGGACCTCACACCCCACATTCGGGACGTCAAACAAGGGGCAACGAGCTTCCTGCACACTGGGCTTCTCAGAAAGAAGGCCTGCTGGTGCTGGGAGGGACACACGGACATTGCTCCAGTGGCGGGGCGGGGCCAGAGGGGCGGCGGGGGGATTCCAGTGTCTGGAACGCTCCACCTCCAGGTGTTTGGGTCCAGAGCCTGAGGCGTGCCAGCGGCCGCAGGAATGTTATCTGCTGGGAGGGGCTCACGATGACATGAAGCAACCTAGCCGGGCAAAGACACAGCCTCCAAAATCAACATGTTCAGAAGGAACCGGCAGCTAAAAAGAGAAGTTAGGGTGAGCAGGTCCTAAGACACCAGCCGCACCTGCCCTCCGGCGCACAGACGACTCTCGCCCGGTTGGTGCTTCACTCCTTCTTGGTGGGACGCCGACCTGGCCTCCTTGCCAAGCCATCCAGCGCCAGGCCGCGCAGGGGTGGGGACCAGGCCTTGCCCTCTCCTCCTTGCCGCTGGGCTCACCCATGGAAAACATGGTAGAGGTTAAATGGATCTTGTACCCATTGTTTCGTCTCCTTCAATGAATGGACTTTATAAACAGTTTTTGTTTTCAGTCTCCTATCTGTTTTCTACAGAAAAGACGATGGGTTTCCTAGAGCTGTCCCAGGCTGGATTCCACCCAGCCAGCCGCCGCTGCCCAGGAGGTCCGACCAGGACCCTGCCTCGGTGGTACCCGGGCAGCTCTTGTCCAGCGCCCCCAGGAAACGCAGGGCTCGTGGGACTGTCAGGGCCAGCGCCCTGTGCACGTGAGGAAACAGGAAGGGTTACGGCCTGTCCCCTGCAGCCCCGCCTCCTGAGCCCCAGCCACCCCTGCGCGCCTTGCTTCCCCGCCCCACCCCCGCGCCGCCCCGGGTGTTGTCGGGGAGCAGCCCGCGCCCACCCACGCCTCACACCGGCTGGATGAGTCACGGCTGGGGAGATCAGGTTCTACTCCGTCTCATAAGCGTTCCTTCTAAATCCTCAACGAGCTAACACCTGCCCCGCCCGGGGCACCCACACGCGCCTCGGTCTGGCAGGCCCTGAGTGTCCAGGGCAGCCCTGTCTGCATGGGGCACCAGCGCTGGGCTTAGAAGAACTTGCCCACAGGGCACGTGCACTTCTCACTAGTCTTATCACGACATCAAACATGTCTGCCGTCTTTAATCAGTACAGATAAAAACAAAAATGAATCTAAGACATGGTAGGTAAACTTATGAGATGAAGTTACCATGTTCGGCACCTGGGCCCTGGGGTGACTGGGCATGCTCCCTTCCTCTTATCACTGACCACTGGGGCCAGACGCTGGGCATTCCACCGCTTTCATCAATCGGCACACCATGTACGGTTTTCAGGAAGATGCCGAAAGCGGGCTTCTTCTTCTCTCACCTGGTAAGGGGCCCCTCTCCCGAGCTTCTCAGCACAGGAACAGCCTTAGATTCTGCAGCACGTCCTGCCCGGTGGTCTTCACCCATCTCTCAGCTGGGACAGGAGTGAGTCCCGATCTGTGGTCACCCGCTGTCCTCTTCCACCAGGACGTTCCTAGGCTGAGGACTAAAGTCCAGTGTCCTGGAAAGCACCTCGGCCCCTGAAAACCAAGATCTGGTCTCCCTCGGACGGTCTAAAATCAAGGCCCCGGGCCTCCCCTGGTGGTCCAGTGGGTAAGGACACCGCCTTGCAGTGCAAGGGGCGCCAGTTCGATCCCTGGCCTGGGAAGATCCCACATGCCGCGGAGCGGCTGGACCGATGTGTCCAACGACCAAGCCGGAATTCTGGAGCGCATGCGCCCAGAGCCGGCGCTCTGCAACGACAAACGCCACCGCGATGGGAGGCCCACAGGAGCCAAAGAACAAAGACGGATGAGGATAGAGGAATGAAAGACCAATAGAAGTGGCCCGCCGGCTCCCCTCCTTCCCCAACCCAACCCCCACCCAAAATAAATAAATAAATAAATCTTAAAAAAATAAAATAAAATAAAGGCCCCTTGTCTTAAGTCAGGCAGATTTCTGCATCGATAGCTTTTTTGAAAATTCAAGTGGGATTTTTAGCGGTAGGGGAATGAGGAGGTGGAAGGAGCTGGGAAGCGTGTTCTGGATTTTTTGATGAGAAGGTGGCAGATGGTCCAGAATGGAGAAGCGTTTCTACAGGAGCGTGAAGCTACCCCCTCCTCCTCAAGGAGGGCTGTTGTCTTTACTGACATGCACGGTGGCCCCATTTACCAAGGAGGGGATGTCCAGGGTCCACCAGGCTTTCCTTCTCAGACGCCTGACGGGACCCGCCGGGCTCCACCAGGGCTTCACGGCTGCACACAGCAGGCCACGGGCGAGCCGCCCGCTTGTGCACAGGCCACGTCGCTGAGCGCCTCTCGTGGCCGCTCTCCTCTGGGCCGGAGGCCCTGGGCTGTGGCTCCTCCTCTGCGGGGAGAGCCCTGCCAGGCTGGCCAGGGCGAGGGTGCTTGCTTGTCAGGTACGTGTGTGCATCTGTGTGTGTGCATGTGTAGGTGTCTTGTATGCACATACGCACCTGTGTGTCACGTGTCTGTGTGCACGTGTGTGCACGTGTGGGTGTCTTGTATACGTGTGTGCATGTCTGTGTGTGTGTGTGTGTGTGTGCATGCATATCTGTGTGTCCTTGTATGCGTCTGTGTATCTGTGTGTGTGTGTGTGTGCGTGGGTGGATCTGTGCATGTGCGTCCGTGTGCATATCTGTGTCTTTGTACGCGTGTGTGTACGCATGTGTGTGTGCGTGTCTGTGTGTGTTCCTGTGTATGTCTGTGTATGAACGTGTGTGAGATACGTCATTCTCTGTGGGCTGTTTGCTCACCTGGGACCCCTCACCTCCTCAGGGCTGAGGTCAGAGAAGCACCAGGAGCCAGACTTGGCAGCGGCAGTTCTGACGTGGCTTCAAAGTCTCACAAATAGTCTGGAAATAGACTGGAAAAACTGACCACAGCCAGGGAGAAACTGGAAAACCTGCAAGAGTCGGACCCTTTGCTTTCCAAGACTTCTGGCTCAGAGGTAACTAAGAGAGAGAAAGCAGGACAACCCCATTTTAGTGGTCTCTGGGCCAGCCCTGCAGACGCGCGGGAGCCGGGCCCCACGTCGCGTGTCCACGCCGCTCACTCTTGGTAGATTTTTGCCTCCATGTTCCCGCAGCACCGCATCAGTCCTCTCATAACGGAAAGAGGCTTGAAATGAAGCCGAGAAGTTCCAGGTGGCATTGGTCACCTTCCAGTGACACCCATTTAGGATCCAAATGCCCGGCGGTAGCTCCTCAGAAAGTGGGCCCCACTCTCAGGCCAAGCGTGCCCTGGAAGCTCTCAGAGCCCGAGGCCGGGCGGCGAGCCCTCCTCGCCCAGGGCGCCGCCGCGGCAAGAGCTGAGCTGTGCGGAGGCCCGCCTCCCTCTCCGGGCAGCGGAGGGACGGGGAGGGAGGCGCCCTCCAAGACTCGGGTGGCTGAGGCACCAGGACCACAGGACCCAGCAGAGAGGCATGTGGTCTTGGGGGTGAGGTGACATCTGATGCAAAGCTGCCCCCTGTAACTCGATCCCCGCAGCTGGTGGCCCCTGGCGGCAAGAACAGTGGCTGGGGGTGTGCGGAGCCCCTGGCTTTGTGCCCGGCACCGTGAGAGCGTGTGCACGCGTGTGCCTCTGCGGATCCGGGAAGCGAGGCCCTCCAGTGCTCAGATCCTGTCTCAGCTCAGGAAGGGGCCCCGCACCCGCCGCACAGGCCTCTGGGCCGTGGGCACAGGCACGGGGCTCCACACACAGAGGCAGAGCTTCCCAGGGCCCGCTCACCACGTCGGTTTCTTCAGGGCGACTTGCGGTCCTGCACAGGCTTCCGCAGCCCGGCCTCAAGCAAGCCTTCCCTGAAGTCGAAACCCCAGCTCAGGGCAGGCCGACCTGGGCACTGCACTGCTGACCAGCCTGCGAATTCGCCAAGGAGTCGAAACTCTCTCGCCAGCTGTAATGTGGTGTGGGTCTGAGACAGCTGCTGATGCACTGTTTGCAAACTCCGGTAGAGCCTTGAGCTCAGGAGCAACATCATGAGCATTTAGACCAGAGCCAGGGAGAAACTGGAAAACCTGCAAGAGTCGGACCCTTTGCTTTCCAAGACTTCTGGCTCAGAGGTAACTAAGAGAGAGAAAGCAGGACAACCCCATTTTAGTGGTCTCTGGGCCAGCCCTGCAGACGCGCGGGAGCCGGGCCCCACGTCGCGTGTCCACGCCGCTCACTCTTGGTAGATTTTTGCCTCCATGTTCCCGCAGCACCGCATCAGTCCTCTCATAACGGAAAGAGGCTTGAAATGAAGCCGAGAAGTTCCAGGTGGCATTGGTCACCTTCCAGTGACACCCATTTAGGATCCAAATGCCCGGCGGTAGCTCCTCAGAAAGTGGGCCCCACTCTCAGGCCAAGCGTGCCCTGGAAGCTCTCAGAGCCCGAGGCCGGGCGGCGAGCCCTCCTCGCCCAGGGCCCCCGAGGCAAGAGCTGAGCTGTGCGGAGGCCCGCCTCCCTCTCCGGGCAGCGGAGGGACGGGGAGGGAGGCGCCCTCCAAGACTCGGGTGGCTGAGGCACCAGGACCACAGGACCCAGCAGAGAGGCATGTGGTCTTGGGGGTGAGGTGACATCTGATGCAAAGCTGCCCCCTGTAACTCGATCCCCGCAGCTGGTGGCCCCTGGCGGCAAGAACAGTGGCTGGGGGTGTGCGGAGCCCCTGGCTTTGTGCCCGGCACCGTGAGAGCGTGTGCACGCGTGTGCCTCTGCGGATCCGGGAAGCGAGGCCCTCCAGTGCTCAGATCCTGTCTCAGCTCAGGAAGGGGCCCCGCACCCGCCGCACAGGCCTCTGGGCCGTGGGCACAGGCACGGGGCTCCACACACAGAGGCAGAGCTTCCCAGGGCCCGCTCACCACGTCGGTTTCTTCAGGGCGACTTGCGGTCCTGCACAGGCTTCCGCAGCCCGGCCTCAAGCAAGCCTTCCCTGAAGTCGAAACCCCAGCTCAGGGCAGGCCGACCTGGGCACTGCACTGCTGACCAGCCTGCGAATTCGCCAAGGAGTCGAAACTCTCTCGCCAGCTGTAATGTGGTGTGGGTCTGAGACGAGCTGCTGATGCACTGTTTGCAAACTCCGGTAGAGCCTTGAGCTCAGGAGCAACATCATGAGCATTTCTAAGAAGCAGAGATGCGAATGCCCAGCCGACACACAGGCAAGCCGGGGAGGCGGGAACCTCGGGGCGCCTGGATGTGGTGGGATGACGTGGGTCTGTTCTCCTCACGGAAGCCCGGGCTCCTCCCTGGCCTGAGGCTGGTGGCACCTTGACCTCACAGGAGAGCAGCGCACAGAGGACAGATGTGCCTGAGCATCTCACGGGCGCAGAGGCTCCCGCGAAGGGGCCCGTCCACACCCCTGGTTCCTGGTCCACAGAGCCTGCCCAGAGGCACATCCAGCCCTGTGTGTCTGGAAGAGAAGTTCGCTATGGACACAGGAGTGTACAGTGCTGGGGGAAATGGATACTTACGCCTGCTGACTAAAAGCCTTTTCATTTTTTTCCTAGTGCTGCAAGATGCCCGGAGTAACTCTTACATACATTGCTTCTCTTTCAGAGGAGACAGAGCTGGCCTCCTGAGCTTGGACCAGTCTCTGTCACGTCTGGCCATTTAACCACAGAACAGACGTTCTGCTGGCTCCAATCGGTTCAGGCCTGGGCCCCACAGTCCCGGAGACCCACATCCCCAGCGAGTCAGCCAGCTTACCACTCAGCTTCACCCGCCCACACTCACCATTGAAGTGTTACGTTTATCAGTGAATTCAAGAAAGTCCTGCAGGCAGGGTGTGGAGACGGGCTCCCGCCCTTAGGCCAGGGCCGAGGGCCACTCGAGCAGACAGACGGTGAATCGGCACAAGTACCCAGACTTCACTTTCGATGACCTTTGAAATAAAGTCCAGGGCTTCCCTGGTGGTCCAGTGGATAAGGACACCACCTTGCCGTGCAAGGGACGCCGGTTCGAGCCCTGGCCTGGGAGGGTCCCACGTGCGCGGAGCAGCTGGACCGATGTGTCCAATCACCGAGCCGGAGCTCTGGAGCGCATGTGCCCGGAGCCGGCGCTCTGCTGCGGGAGAGGCCACCGCGATGGGAGGCCCACACGGGCCAGAGAACAAAGACGGATGAAAACAGATAAATGAAAGACCAATAAAGTGGCCAAATAAATAAATAAAGTCCAAACGTTCGAGGAGCTGCTGATGCACTGTTTGCAAACTCCGGTAGAGCCTTGAGCTCAGGAGCAACATCATGAGCATTTCTAAGAAGCAGAGATGCGAATGCCCAGCCGACACACAGGCAAGCCGGGGAGGCGGGAACCTCGGGGCGCCTGGATGTGGTGGGATGACGTGGGTCTGTTCTCCTCACGGAAGCCCGGGCTCCTCCCTGGCCTGAGGCTGGTGGCACCTTGACCTCACAGGAGAGCAGCGCACAGAGGACAGATGTGCCTGAGCATCTCACGGGCGCAGAGGCTCCCGCGAAGGGGCCCGTCCACACCCCTGGTTCCTGGTCCACAGAGCCTGCCCAGAGGCACATCCAGCCCTGTGTGTCTGGAAGAGAAGTTCGCTATGGACACAGGAGTGTACAGTGCTGGGGGAAATGGATACTTACGCCTGCTGACTAAAAGCCTTTTCATTTTTTTCCTAGTGCTGCAAGATGCCCGGAGTAACTCTTACATACATTGCTTCTCTTTCAGAGGAGACAGAGCTGGCCTCCTGAGCTTGGACCAGTCTCTGTCACGTCTGGGGCCATTTAACCACAGAACAGACGTTCTGCTGGCTCCAATCGGTTCAGGCCTGGGCCCCACAGTCCCGGAGACCCACATCCCCAGCGAGTCAGCCAGCTTACCACTCAGCTTCACCCGCCCACACTCACCATTGAAGTGTTACGTTTATCAGTGAATTCAAGAAAGTCCTGCAGGCAGGGTGTGGAGACGGGCTCCCGCCCTTAGGCCAGGGCCGAGGGCCACTCGAGCAGACAGACGGTGAATCGGCACAAGTACCCAGACTTCACTTTCGATGACCTTTGAAATAAAGTCCAGGGCTTCCCTGGTGGTCCAGTGGATAAGGACACCACCTTGCCGTGCAAGGGACGCCGGTTCGAGCCCTGGCCTGGGAGGGTCCCACGTGCGCGGAGCAGCTGGACCGATGTGTCCAATCACCGAGCCGGAGCTCTGGAGCGCATGTGCCCGGAGCCGGCGCTCTGCTGCGGGAGAGGCCACCGCGATGGGAGGCCCACACGGGCCAGAGAACAAAGACGGATGAAAACAGATAAATGAAAGACCAATAAAGTGGCCAAATAAATAAATAAAGTCCAAACGTTCGAGGAGTTCATCTGAGACGAGGGAGGTCAGAGCGACCGGCAGTGGCTGTGTCGCGCTCGAGTCACCCCACTTCCTTGCGGGCGATGGAGCCGCGCGCTGGCCGGCGGCTGGGTCTGGCGGCCTGCGGCGGCCCCGCGGCTCCGCGCCGCTGCTTCCCGGTGAGCTTCCCCACAGCCAGGGCCGAGGCCAAACGAGACGGGAAAATCCTGCCGCCCCCGGTCAGAAGCTCTGCAGCCCGCACACGCTGGGGGCAGAAGCCAGAGTCTGTGGGAGACGCAGACCTGCTGTGCCGACCGTCCAGCCCGACACGCTGAGCAAAGCACAGATCTGGTGGCCCAGCACCACCCCTGGCATCCGCACCGGCTGCCGGTCATCCCGCCCGCGAGAGGCTCGCCGCGCCGCGCCCGGCTCCGAGCGCCCTCCTGGAGGAGAGGTCCGGTACAAGCAGTGCTGCGCCTCTGCCTGCGGGAGGGACGCCTCTACGGCCTCCTCGGCACGGCCCCCGGCGCGGGCCCACGCGGCCAGCCCCCGCGGCAGGCGCCCCTCGTGGCGCGAGGCGCAGCGCAGCCGCCCGCTCCTCCGCAGGGCTTCCTGCGGGGCTGGCCCCTCGTCAGTGCGCCGCGGCCCCAGAGCCAGGGCTCAGCGGGAGGAGCAGGGCTGGCGCTCTCCCCAGTCCGGCCCTGTCCTCTCGTGGTCTTCCTGCACTCAGGATGCGGGCTGGTCCCGAGGCCTCGGAGGACAGCTCGGGCACTCTGCTCAGAATCGCATTCCTCCGGAGGGGCTGGCCGACACCCTGTTGGGATGCCGAGACGCCGAGGCCCCCTGGCCCCACACCAGGTCCCCTGCAGCCTAGAATGGAGGCTGGGCCATGGGGACCCTCACCAGAAAGGCAGGGAGAGCCGGGGCGCAAGGGGCCTCCCTGCTTCTCAGAAAAGGCCAGAGGCCGTGCTGGACCCAGCTGGTCAGCCGTGGGTGCCAGGAGTAAGTCCCAGGCGTGAGGAGCGGCTTAGTCACGGGACGAGTCATTCTGCAGGTCCTCGCTAGAGCGAAACACCATCACGGGCCAGAGAACAAAGACGGATGAAAACAGATAAATGAAAGACCAATAAAGTGGCCAAATAAATAAATAAAGTCCAAACGTTCGAGGAGTTCATCTGAGACGAGGGAGGTCAGAGCGACCGGCAGTGGCTGTGTCGCGCTCGAGTCACCCCACTTCCTTGCGGGCGATGGAGCCGCGCGCTGGCCGGCGGCTGGGTCTGGCGGCCTGCGGCGGCCCCGCGGCTCCGCGCCGCTGCTTCCCGGTGAGCTTCCCCACAGCCAGGGCCGAGGCCAAACGAGACGGGAAAATCCTGCCGCCCCCGGTCAGAAGCTCTGCAGCCCGCACACGCTGGGGGCAGAAGCCAGAGTCTGTGGGAGACGCAGACCTGCTGTGCCGACCGTCCAGCCCGACACGCTGAGCAAAGCACAGATCTGGTGGCCCAGCACCACCCCTGGCATCCGCACCGGCTGCCGGTCATCCCGCCCGCGAGAGGCTCGCCGCGCCGCGCCCGGCTCCGAGCGCCCTCCTGGAGGAGAGGTCCGGTACAAGCAGTGCTGCGCCTCTGCCTGCGGGAGGGACGCCTCTACGGCCTCCTCGGCACGGCCCCCGGCGCGGGCCCACGCGGCCAGCCCCCGCGGCAGGCGCCCCTCGTGGCGCGAGGCGCAGCGCAGCCGCCCGCTCCTCCGCAGGGCTTCCTGCGGGGCTGGCCCCTCGTCAGTGCGCCGCGGCCCCAGAGCCAGGGCTCAGCGGGAGGAGCAGGGCTGGCGCTCTCCCCAGTCCGGCCCTGTCCTCTCGTGGTCTTCCTGCACTCAGGATGCGGGCTGGTCCCGAGGCCTCGGAGGACAGCTCGGGCACTCTGCTCAGAATCGCATTCCTCCGGAGGGGCTGGCCGACACCCTGTTGGGATGCCGAGACGCCGAGGCCCCCTGGCCCCACACCAGGTCCCCTGCAGCCTAGAATGGAGGCTGGGCCATGGGGACCCTCACCAGAAAGGCAGGGAGAGCCGGGAGCGCAAGGGGCCTCCCTGCTTCTCAGAAAAGGCCAGAGGCCGTGCTGGACCCAGCTGGTCAGCCGTGGGTGCCAGGAGTAAGTCCCAGGCGTGAGGAGCTGCTTAGTCACGGGACGAGGCATTCTGCAGGTCCTCGCGAGAGCGAAACACCATCACGAAGCTACCGTCACCCAAAAAATGGCTGAGAAAAGCACAGGCTGGTCCGTTGCTGGCCCTTCAGCCGAAGGAACCGCCACCGCCCAAGGGCAGGTCCTGGTTTCCGCATTGTCACAGGCGGGCAGGACGCCCCCACGCTCTGTCCCTTACCACTGGTGCGCGGGCGCAGTCTGCGCGCTAGAGTGCCCGTGTCATCTGGCCCGCTGATCACCCGCTTCCTCAGAGGTCTCCCAAGAACATGTGTGCTTCTGACGTTGTGCGGTGTGCGTGGCGTCTGTTTCCAGCCCCTTCGGAGTCACTCGTTCCAGAGCCCTGACTTGCCCGTCCCGCCCAGGCTGCCGGCACCTGTGTGGGCCCCCTTTCTGGGACCCGCTGGCAGCACGGGGCCGCCTCACAGGGGACGCACGTTTCAGGTCAGCGTGGAAACCCCTGGCTTCTTTCAAAACACCGTCCGTGGCTCCAGTGTTCGACTCCAGGCCCCAGAGCGGCGTTTTGTCCAAGGAAGCGCCACGTTCCCCTGTCAGACGTCTGCAGAGCAGCGGGCCGGCTGGGTGCGCCCCTCCGCGCTTCTCCCAGCCTCAGCCTCCGACGGGAAAGGGCTCTGCCCCCAGCGGGCACTGAGACACGCGCGGCACAGCCGGGCAGTCTCCCCGCGCCCGTCAGGCGCCTGGAGCAACCAAGGCTGTGAGTTAAAGCCTGTATTTCTTCAGCCACTTTGGGTTTTCTGGGCACTTCTTTTTGTTAAAAGAAGCATCCTTTGCCCTCATTTTTGTTGTGGGCTGGTGGAATAGCAGCTTCACAGAAAGTACCTAAGAGTCACAGCAACGGGCCCTGCAGGAACAGGGCAAGGAAGACAGAGGCTCTTCTCAGGGTGGTTTACGCGGCCCAGCAGGCGCGCTCCAAGGTGCCGCACCTCGCAGGCCCTCCCGGCCAACAGCGAAACCACAGTGTGTTCGCCTCAGACACAGGAGGCCGCTGACCTCACACGGAAGAGCTACCAGAACTGACCAAGTTTGAGTTCGGAAAGCTTATTGTTCCTTAGATTGTTCATAAAGCTGGCTTTCGGCTTGAAAAAGAAGACCAAGTCATGAATGCAAAAAAATAGAGATATATATATATATATATGCATTAAAATGAGAACTTTATTCCCCGCTGTGAGGGCCCAGGTCCTGCCCCCGTCTCCCCGGTCTGGCGTGACCCCCACTCTCGAGCAGCCCACCCCGCTGGCTGGGTCCGCATGCCGCCTTTTCCCTTGGCTGTTCCACTTACAGCTGTGGCTTTAAAGGTCACCGGCTGGCCAGAAAGATTCTTAGCACCAAACATAAAAATTTCAGTGACATTAGTTGAATTCTCCGCTGAATTTCATTCATCCAGATAGATATTATTGTCATTAAATCTTTGCTTTTAGTGGATTCTGATAGAAGAATTGAAGCCTGTAAAAGATGTTGATGATGGGCTTTATCTGAAGAGATGACAAGTCCATTAAAATATTTAAACAATTAACAAAACTTTCAAGAGAAATTATGGCCAAAAACAGTATAGTTTGAAGAAAACATTAGATACTGTCAGAAGTGGAAATTTTAGAATGCATTCTCACTGCTGTCTCCTCCTTACATATCTTTTTTCCTTTTCTTTTATAAAACTGCCAATTAGATGGGTTTAAAATTCAACCAAGGCGTTTTTTATTCAAAGGAGACCATTTAAGTTTGAAGAGGAGCGGATTTAAGCAGAAATTCCTCCCTGCTGTGCCCTGATCAGCTATTGATTAGGGAGCGTTGCTGACCTAAATCGTCAGCGCCGCTTAATAGGCTGCAGCCTCGAGGCCTGGAGCACATTGGCTGTGGCAGAAGGAAAGCTGCCCTTTGTGGAGAACCAAAGGCTCGGTCTCTCTGGAGGTAAAGAAATGTTAATTGAAAAATTCCTTAAATAGGTGAAGGCTCTGAAGCTGCTTTGCAGAAAGGTGTGGAGCCACAATCAGAGGGCAGGGAAGAAAGCGCCGGCTGGAGCGGCTGTGCTCTCTGATGCTGCCGATTCATCTCCAATTCACAGCGCCTTTCAGCAACGGCGGTGACAGCTGGACCTGCGTGCCCGGGGTCTGGATTAATTGGTCCCTCAACAGGGAAAGTAAAACAAAGAAACTTCCCACTGGATGCCAAGGACTAAACCTGACTATTTACATACATAATCAATGCACGGCTGTCTTCTGTCAGCTAAGGACCTTAGACCAACAGACACATTGCCACCGTCACTGCTCCCGGGTCCTCATGTGGGAAAGGGACCCCAGGCCCCCCGGGCATCTGCACACGACCCACTGTCCCCAGCGACGGACCGCCGTGAGGGCAGGAGACCGAGAGCGACGGACAAGCCGGAGGCCCGGGGGCGCCGGAGCCGCCAGCAGCTGGAGGCTCGTTCCCGGAACCCGGCTCCCCCGGCCACACGGGCCAGGGCTGGGCGCCCCTCCTGCCCGTCCTCTGGCCCTCACAGTGCACACCCCAGGCCAGACCTGATGGAAGGACCGCCTCAGTCACAGAGCCGCCCGACCAGCACCGACGCGGCCCCAGGCTGGGGCTGGGCACGGGCCGTGGAGATCGTCCAGCTCCCCGTCCTCAGCTGTCCGGCAGAGGCAAGCGGGCACTGCGGGGCGTCAGGAAGGAGCAGCAGCTTGGGGTCCCCAGGGTGGCGGGGCTGCAGGAGGCGACCGGGCAGCTCCCGCCTGCCGTCAGGAGCCCGGACCCCCCAGCCTGCGCCGTCACCGCTCAGCGTCCTGTGGGGAAGCAGACAGACGGCCGAAGACGGAGCAGAGTCCAGAGCCTGGGTGCCAAACCCCACGCGGCAGAGGGCACCGCGGAGCCGCGGCAGCCGTGCGGCAAGGACAGCGCCTCGGGCTGAGTCTGGAGCCGCACGGCGGCCGCGAAGTCCCTCTGCCCCAGCCCGCCCAGAGGGGCGTCCCGTGGGGACAAGCTCTTGACGTGAAGTGTGGGTCCCGCTTACCTTAAGCGAAGTGTGCAGCACACACTTGGGAGTTTAAACCATTAGATTAATTAATTTAATTAAATAATTTGAGTCTTTCCCTTCTCGCTGACCAGGAGTGGAGATGCTGTCTGAAACCAGCCTGCTGCGCCCCTCCCCGACCCCCAGACGTCGTCAGTGCCGCCAAGGGGCACGCAGGTGCCGCGTCTAGCTCGGCGCAGTGACAAAAGCAGTGGGAGGGAACAGTGTGGCTCCCTCGGTGCGGGAGAGGCGCCGACAGCAGAGCCCGTCCAAGGTGGAAAGGGCCCTGGGACTCTGGCCCTGCTGGACAGAGGGGTCTGCAGGCCTGTGGGCAGAGTGGTCGGACCCTGGAGGACAGACAGACCGCCTCACCTCTGAAAGCGCTGTGAAACAGGCCTCCTCTTCTTCAAAGGGGCTGGCCACCCAGGGCGGCCTGCGTGGTCCCGCTGTTCGCTCTCAGCCGCAGGACCTGGCCCAGCGCGGCGGGTCAGCCCTGGGGTCTGGCCCGGGAGAGTTCGTGCCACACCAGGTCTGCTCGTCTCGGGTTGGGTTCGTCTAATAACGCGATTGTCTTACCCATGGGACTGCTCAGACCCAGCTGAGAAAGGCAACCCTGGGCCTCCTTCTCTGAGGTGGGAGCTGCCAGGAATCTGCTCACGTCCCGCTACAAACAGTCGAGGGGCAGGCATGGCCTCCGACTGCTGTCAGAGACTGGAGCTGCTCAGACGGCACCCCCGGCCCTGGAGGGCAGGCTGCAGGGGGCCGCTCTGGACGCCTGGCCGGCCAGCTCCACCCACCCAGCCCTGGGCTGGGCATCATCCTCTCAGGGCCCCGCCGTGAGCACTGCCATCCTCAGATAGGCTCCCGGCCGCTGTCTGGCCTTCCCAGCGTGAGAACCGGGCAGAGGGGCTCCGGGAGGGAAGCCTGCAGCTCCCTGCACCGCAGCCTCCGGACCAGCTCCCTGCTCGCCTCTCTCTAGTGACAGTGAAAGCACCAGACCCCGGGTTTCGAGAACTCAGAGCAGAGCTCCCGCTGCCCGCATCCTCACAGAGGGGAAAGCACCTGGCAGGCTGTAGGGTCCTTCTGCTCTAAGGCGTCTGCACTTCATTGGGATTTTTAAACCGTCAAAGAAGAGAACACAGAAGAAAGTTCTTCATAAATTCTCCACTGACACACACCCCTCTGAAGAAGCCCTGGACAGAGTCCCCTGGGAAGCAGAAGAGGCAGCTGAGGAAAGACGGGGATCGGAACCGACCGAGCCACGCCACGCAGGCCCAACGCCTGCAGCAGCCTCGGCCACTGAGGCCACAGGAGTATGACGTCCAGGGGCCTCTGGGGGAGAGGCTGATGTGCAAGGTCAGGAGGAGCTCCCTCCGGGAAAAGCGCAGTAGTCCAGGTTGGTATAGTAGTGTACAGTCGTCCAGGTATTGTAAAGAGAGCTCAGTCGTAGCAAATGTACTCAGAACAACAAAAGAGACCTAGAACAGAAAGTTCTCCCAAAAGCAGATGGGACAAGTAAATGTAGAATCTCCACGTGAGAGAAGCCTCTGTCCAAAGGGAATTCCTAATCAGCCTCAGCAGCCGTCCAGCCTGGCGCTGGGCCGGCTGAGGACCGGAACCATCATTAACCTCTCAGACTGTTCTCTCCTTTCGGCCAAAGACCTGAGTTTCCTGAAAGACGTGATCCCCTTGACAAGTGAGGAGAGAAACTGACCGTCTCCCCAGAAAAGGTTGCAAGCACCTGCTATTTAGAACCCAGTTTTAAGAGTTCACAGCAGCAAGGAAGCTTGAGCATGGGGTCCTCGCAGCCTCTGGCTCCTTGGGACACACTGGTGTCGCCAGGGACGTCTGGTCCACTCAGACCCCTTCATCCTGCTGGTCTCAACACAACCGGAGCCCCAGACCCAAACCTCTGGTCCCACCAGACCTGGAGGCTCAGCACGAAAAATGGTCTGTCCCAGTGATCTTGGCCCCGGGACTTATGAGGAGGGAGTCGGTGACCCAGCTCCCCTCCCGGAGAACTGCCCCCTGGATTTTCAAGTTCTTCAGCAAGTGAAGGGAGGAGGAGCGGCTGCGCTAGCCACACGGGAGTGAGCGGTCACGGCAGGAAGTCCTGCCCTGCCTCCTGGGACAAAGCTCCAGACTCATCTAGAAGAAGACAGTCCTACGTGAGGCACAACCAAGCAAAGCCCACACTCCACAAACCCCACACCCACACTGGAGAAGCCACAGGGGACCCAGAGCCTCGGGTGCCTTCCAGAACAGGGTTCACGGTAGGAAACACCAAGCGAATGCTGAACATGCGTTTCTATAATCCAATTTCACATAAATGGGTGTGTACCACCAAAGCAAGGACATCGGGCATACACGTTGTCAGACACTGCTGGGAAAGACATATAAGTTCACATTTCTGGAGGACAATAAAGCAGCATAATGCTGTTTGAACCATTGATTCTGCTTTCTGAAATTTACCGTAAAGAAATAATAAATGTATATGGCATCACTGATGCAATGGACATGAACTTGGGCAAAGTCTGGAAGGTGGTTAGGGACAGAGAGGCCTGGGCGTGCTGCAGTCCTTGGGGCTGCAAAGAGCTGGACACGACTGCAAGACTGAACAACAACAGTTTTTACACCACGACATTCTTTGTGGTTTTATTTAGTAATAATAATAAACAGACATGACATTAATAACAAACAAAAGGGGGTTAGTTAAGTTTTAGAGCATCTATATAGAAGAACACTCTGTAGACTTTTTAAAATCCTGCTTTAGAGAAGAGGTAATGACGTAAGATGTGCTCGCAGTAACGTACAAGCTCACTGCGTTGCAGCAAGTACAGGGACCCAACCTGGGAATTATCGGCAGGGTGAATCTCATGTGACGTGGAGTTTTGCCACAAACTTTTAAAAGCTAGCTGCAAAAGTGGACAGCCCCAGCTGTGATAAAAGTTTACGTAACACAGACGGAGCCTGCTTGCATCTCACTCTCCTTTCCACTGATCTAAGTCTCTCCTCTTTCCAGTGAACATGTGTTGCCTGTATGAATAGGAATAAAGGGTAACTAATTTTTTCCTGTTCCCGCATTTACCTGCATTTTTCTACTCCTGGAAAATTAGCCTAAGGAAATAAATCGAGGTCAAGAAAAGATAATTTTCAAAACAAGTTCATAACAGCATTATCTATAAAACTAAAGAATTTTACTACTTCAAATATTCAAATAAGTCATTTTAAAAGAAAATGTTTCAAAGTCTATCGAATCAATGGAATATTATAGAAAAGATAATACTTGAAAGACAGAGAAATGCTAAATGCCTATATCATAATATGAAGCAAAACATCTAGATATAAAATTATAATCCTGTAAATACCTTAAAATGACACATAACCTACAAGCAATAATCGTCATGGACAGAAAGACGGGAGGCCGTGCATGCAGCGTGACCAGGGCTGCCTGTGAACGGTGGGCACAGCAGCTGGATCTTCTACTTCTTCCAGTTTCTAACTGAGTTGCTATTACTTTTGAATTGGAACAGTGCGGTTTGTATTTTAATATGTTTTTTTCAGTGTAAAAACCATACCTAGGTTTTCTTCCTTCTTCACGAGCAAGGATGTCCGCCTCCTCGCACTCTCTCTACCGTGCAGGACAGAGGCCCGAGGAGCCAGAGCAGCGCCCAGGCCTGCAGACCTGCTCCCCCGGGGTCCCCGCGTGGCGAGAGAGGGCCCCGGGCTGTGGGAGCACGGCTGTCAGGTCCCCTCCACAGGGTCTTTCGACTCGTTTCTGAGAGGGTTTCAGACCTGGGTCTCGTGAGGCATGTTGTGCGTCCACATGTGCTGTGTCCACATGTCCGCACACAACCCTGGCCCACGCACGCACCAGCACACAGGCCCCTGCAGCCCTGTGCACAAATGGCCCTCAGGCGGGCGGGGCCCCTCCTGTGCGGCCACGGTGCCCACCTGTAGCCGCAGCCTCACGCAGCGAGAGCGGCCCCTGGGGGAAGCCTCCAGAGCGGTGCCCGCCCCCCGCCGCGGAGAGCCCCCGCCCCGCGGCCCACAGGCTCTGTGAGGCTCCTGACGCTCAGGAGGGGCCTGTGCGGGCCTCGGGCTGCGGGCCCTGCACGGAGGCCAGGAGACAAAGGGGCCAACGTTTGTCTTGTAACGAAAACAACGGACTTTTCACAATAGGATGGTGGATAACGTGTCAGACCAAACATATAAGGCTTTTACATTCTCATGTTTGGAATTAGCTGACATCAATTATTTAAACACAAATTGAATTAACAAAATATTCAACATATGTTCTCTCTAAACTCTGCCAAATCTGATGGGACGTCCAGAGCCCGTCCAGGGGCCAGCCTGCCGAGCGCGGGGGGGGAGGGGCGAGGGAGCAGACCTCCGGGTGGCTTAACGCTGCACGGGGCCTGAGCGGCCCACTCCCCCAGGGCGGCGATTAAGGCTGCCACCACATGTGTGCCCGTACCTGACCCTGATCTCATCAAATCCTGCTGCCGCCATCTGCTGCTTCTAATTCCTCCGCAGTGTTTGTGCTGGCTGCCCCTCCGACAAAGGCGGGGCGGGGAGGGCCTCCCCGCAGGCGCTGGGAGCGGTGGCTGGCCAGCCCCGGCCAGAAGGCATCTGTTGCTCATAGCCCGCAGCATCTGCTACTATTTCTCACTTTCCCTGCTCGCCGCGGGATACGGTTTCTCCCAAAGGTGGCCTCTCCACGCTCACCGTCAATCCCATCATTGTCGGCGGCGTTCCCACGGAGCGGCCCGTCGCCGTGCTGCTGGCCGGGGCGCGCTGGCTGTCTGTAACCCAAGATGTTGTGTGCCTGGGCTGTGCCATTAACTCTTCTCATACGCATCAGGACATTCAATTAAGCCGGGCAGAAGGAGCAGATTGAGAGGGAGGGCCCGTTTCTAGGACTCTAGAAAGTTTACACGGAGAACGGTGACACCAGGCAGTGGGTGCCGTCAACACAGCCCTCGCTCTCAGGGAAACAGAGACGCTTTCCGACAGGCAGCTCTCTCCTCTTTCACTTTTTAATTTAAGATGCTGTGAAAGGACGCCCGTTCTCCTCCCGGTCCTGACGTAGCTACGGAACTCTGTAATAAAATGTGTGCGGACGCTCACTTACGTGTCTGCTCCATGAGCTCCCCTGGTAGGAGGGTGCAGCCTGGCACTCGCGGTGCCCCGAGCTGCCAGTTCTCATGTCCTTTGGTCAAACCCCGGGATGTCCACGGCTCCCAAGGGAAGCCATCCTGCCTTCCCTCCACCTGTCTGGGTGACCAGGAGAGTGGGACATCCAAGGGGCGGCTTCAGGAGCCCCTGACAGCCACCTCTCCACAGCTCTGTTCTCCGTCCCTTGTCCCCGGGAGGGCGTGAGCCCAGCCAGCTCAGAGCTCTGTCCAGCATGAAAGGCTGCGGCCGTCCCAGGGGCCTCCTTGCTTCCGCCCTTGTGGGGCTCTGTTTAAGGCTGCAGGGTCCCATAGGAGTCAGACTTGGATGCTAAGTATTGAGCAGGAAAAGATTTCCTCAAGTTAAAGCGGTTTAATGTCCCTAAGTGCTACCGCGTTGAGTCTCCGCTCAGGGCTTCTGGACACTCTAAATCTGTGAGTAGCTGGCACTTTGTCCAAAGAGGGTGTGTGTGTAGGATGCCCACCGTGGGTCTGCAGCACAGGGGTCTGCTGGTGCCGAGCCCGGGGGCAGCTGCGCCCCGTCGTGATGAGCGGTGCCTTCGGAGGCGCCGCAGCCGGGCCCAGCGTGAGTGTCTGTCACGCGTGAAGCGGGTCGGGAGCCACGACCGACCAGCTTACTCCTCAGTGTCCATTACTGCAAACATGGATGTGGAAGACAAATCCACAAAACTCAGGGAAAGCACCAGGTCAGATCACACGGAACGATAATCAAGAGTGTAACTGTCCTCTGACAAAGTGACAGGATGTTCTCAGACTTAGCGACACGTGAGATGGCAGAAACACCTCTCGAGGCTCTTTGCTGCGTTGCCCGGCGTGGCTCCGTTTCCAAGACTGGCTTCGGTCTGTGCCCAAGCCCAGAGTCCCAGGAGCCCCAGCCTGGGCCCCAGGGCAGAGCAGGCCGGCAGGGAGCCTGTGCAGTGGGTGCGTCCCTCCCGGGGAGAGCCTGGGAAGGCGCCTTTGCAAGTGTGTCTGTGTAGGAGGTACATCATCCTCCCTTCTCCTGTGAGGAATTACAAAGTGCCCAAACCCAGTAAGCATGTCATTGTCACTGAAAGGCAAGATGAGCGCCCAGGAGCAGCTCGATGTCTGAGAAGGACGCTCCCTAGGCCTGCAGGCGCGCAAGACCAGCGCTCCCTGTCAGCCTCTCTCCCGTCTTGGGTGACCCCGTATGTCTGCTGGACGGAAAAGGACAGGAGAGGCAGGGCTGCCCGGTGCATGTGAACCCTGAGGAAAGATGGTGCTTGGGGCTCCACGGCCTGGCTCTGGTCGGCAGCACACGTGCCTGAGTCCTCGCCTGCCTCTGTCTCATCTCTGCGCTGCTCAGAGAGAGCCGGACATCCCCCGCCCTGGACAGCAGTCTTGGGCAGGAGCAAGGTGTGGAGGCCACGGTCAGCACGCAGCAGCAGGCCTTCAGCTGCCCAGGCACGTGGCAGGCTTCAGGGTCCCCGCCTGCGGCATGCTGGCACCGAGGCCAGGGCGTGGCTCCCAGGCTTGGTGCAGGGACGTCCCTGCACAGCTGCCGGTCCCTCCGTGAGGCCGTGCTGGCCTCGCCTAGACCACAGGGCGCAAGCCCGGTTCCTGTGAATCCTGGCTGCTCCTGCAGGCTCACTGCAGCCTTGGGGAACGGGGAGCACAAAGTTCACCCCACGCCAAGTGGAGTCAAGGTCACCATGGCCAACAGCAAGCAAGACAGGCAAGGGGGTGGGAGCTGGGACGGGAGGCCCGGCTTCCTGCCCTCACGGAGCAGACCTCGCCCTGCCCTGGCCCTGGGCCCCGTCTACCTGGGGACCTCACCTGGAGCCCATGATCCCCCGCTTCTGGCTGGCCATTAAAGGCCCTCGCCTGGACCCACGGTGGGAGGTCAACTGCCCCCCCATAGACGCCCTGTCACATTCAGGCCTTGGGAGACACAGACCAAACCCAAACCCAGACCAAACTCCGGCCTCGTCCTGAGGTTTGCTTCCCTCCCGAAAAGCAGACTCCCCCTCTGAAGTTGGGAGTGACTCAGTCACAGGGGCTCCGATGGTCTCGAAGGGCAACTATGTGGGGATCTGAGAGGGGCCGCCATACTGCACGGGCCACCTCCAGCGGAGCTGCTGCCCAGGCCCGGGAGGGCGGCCGCACGGGGACGCCCGGCCGTGACCGAGACGCCTGTCTGCGAGGCCGGGGCAGCAGCCACAGCTGACGCTCAGTCTAGAACGGGCGTTCCTCTCTGCTCCACGTTTCTGCTTGGAGAGTTGCCTGTCCCTCATGCCGTGACGGCAGATTGTGCTCATCCTTGCTTTACTGAGACCCTCTCTCGGAGCAGCAGCTTCACCAGTCCCTCCTGAGCCAGGCGGACCCCCGGCCCGTCAGCCCCTCCCCTGCCGGGGGCGCCGCTGGCTCCCGCACCAGAGACCGCCGCACGGGCTCCGGGCCCCGGACAGCCGCTCGCCCCGAGGCCTGGTCTACGGGCCGCGGGCTTCTCATTCTCCTTAAGGGTTGTTAGAATGTATGTAAAGAAAAATCATTTTTACTTACTTATTTTTTTGAACGTTCCTATTGGGCACACTTTACTTTTAAGAAAACAGTTCAGAAGGTCATAACTACAAAGTCTCGGAGATCACCTCGAGAACGTGGAGCTCTCCAGGCAGCGGGCAGACTTACCGGGATGACCTCCGACACGAGTGTACACGTCGTGTCTGACCGCTGGCTAGACCCTGCGCTGTGGCATCCATCCCAGGGCCTTCCAAGGGGAGAAGGGAGATTATTTCATAAGACCAGTGTTGAATGGGAGAAACGGAGCCCAGAGAACAGGTAAATTTCCTAAGATCGTATCCAGAGCATCTTAAATGAGTCTGGGAAAAAACCCTTGGTTTCCATGACACCCTGGAACTTTCCTTCCGTGTGCAATTTTTTCTTTTTTTTAATTAAAATCCTCATCACGAAGGAAGAGAGGCACAGGACCAGAGCACACAGCAAGGGGCAAAAAGATCCTCATCGCTCCTCCTGTGACAGTGAGGCCTGTGCTCTGATTCTCCTTCCAGACTGAGCTGTCCAGGCATTCGGGTGCAAAGGGGAAGAAAGGAAGGGGTCCAGAGGCAGGCCTTGCCGTTGCTCAGCTTCAGGAGGAAACTCAAGGAGATCCTCAGAGGGACAGCCACCAGTGACCATTCCTGGCCACAAATAAAGTTAAAGTGAAACTGAAACCCACAGGCCCCACCTGGACTGGGACCAGATAACAGCTGTTCCCACAGAAGAGCTGGCTCTGCCGGTCCAGACACGGTTTCTACTTCTTTCCCAGGCGTCCTGCTCCCAGGGCCTCGCCGTTCCGGCCTCACTTGAATGTCTCTCATCTGGAAAACAACATGGAACTAGATGCAGAAATACTTGTCTGTGGGAAAGCACAAGGAGCACCTCCTTTCTGATCCTCAGCCCTCTCCAGGCTGGTGTGACCACGGCCCCCGTGAGCAAGACCAGCGTCCAGCAGGAGAAGGTCGCTGCACGCTGAGTCCAGCCGCTGCCGTCCACACGGCTCGGCACACGCGCCCTGTGCCCTCCCAGCCACGGAGCCCACACAGCCTCCATCCAGGCCACGTCCAAGAGCCAGGAGCCCCGGGCGCTGGCCCCGCCCGGCAGTCCTCCCGTCAAAGAGCCTGCGTGCAAACAGCGGGGAATATCAATTCGGAGCCCGGGGCGGCGGTGCCCTGAAGCACCGAGGGATGCCCGAGTCCCTCCGCTTCCTCCCTGGAGGGGTGACCAGTGTCCCTGCTGTGCTCCCGAGGTTCTGCCCAGCCCCGCCCTCTGTTGCGTGCCCGCGCCGTGGCATCCACCCTGGGAAGCCCTCAGTGAGCCATCGCCACCCGGGAAGGCTCCCGTGGCTGCAGGGTCAGGTCCAAACTCAGTGAGCCTGAGCGCCAGCAGGGCTCCAGGACCAGGGTGAGGACAGCCTGCTGTCCCAGGAGCAGGTCAGCCTGCCACGCGAGGCAGGTCCCGACGCGGGACTAGACACTCAGGAGGTGTCGGACAGGGCAGGAGGCCGGCCAAGTCGACCAGAAGGTCCCCTCCTTGTCAGGAGCCCCCCGGGGACGCCGCTGCACTCCAGGGGCTTCTGAGGCACAGCACGGGCTTTCAGATCTGACCCTGGAGCCCCGGAGAGCAAAAGCCGCTGTGAAGCTGGACCCCCGGCGGGGGCGGGCGTTCATTGCAGGGAAGACCGGGAGCACTACTGCTGCCCCCATGAGCACCTGAGGAGGCCTCTCTGTCCCTGATCAGACCGGGAAAGAGGACCCATTGGCAGAAGCAGAGCCTCCGTGGGGTCAGCCTGTGGGGTGCTGTGGCCTGGCCCCCTGGCCATGACAGCCATTATCAACAAACCACGACACGTCACAAACACACACACATTTAAGACGGCCTTTCTCCAGCCTCGTCCACCAGGACCGTGTCGGCATCTTAAGCATTAGTCAGCTGCACTGATCAGTGTCGTGTGTGTATCCAGTCTCTACTAAAATGACTGCTTGGCCTTAAATAGACTTCCTGGATGTCGGCATCTGCAGCCCCAGATCCACCTACCCGTCAAAGGGCAAGTTCAAGCGTCAACAAAAGACGATTCGGAGAACGGAAATACGGCAGGTCGGGCGGACTCACGCCCACTTTGGAGCAGACCCCAGTTTCTGGGGGAGACCTCATCTTGCACAGAGCGTCAGGATGTGGACCTGTCTGGGTTCCAGAAGGGAGGCCCACAGAGCTGACGTGACACCTTCTGAGCACTGGTCTCGCAGGGTATGAAGACACAGGGAAGTGCAGAGATCAAGTTTACATGGCCAGCGGCCTTCGGTACAGTAGGAGCCAGGAACTCAGGTTCTCTACGTGACCCTAAGAAGCGACACTCGTCCTCCGCTACCCAAGCCCAAGGGGAAGACTTACCTTCTTTGGCCAGTGTGTTCTTTGTAGGATACTTCCAGGTTCTTAGCTGAAATTTCCAAGAGAATCAAAGAGTAGTCTTCGCTGTTTGTTGCATCCAATTCTCATGCAATGAGACTGCATGGCAGGGCCAGTTTCCAGCTTCCTCTGCCCTGACTCTCAGCTGCAGTTGGGAGGCAGAACTGTGACCGTCGTGGGGACGTGCGGGGACCACCATCCTCTGTGGCTGAGGGCAGATGTCTGGCCAGTCAGGAGCCGCCCTCCCCAGCAGGTTGCGCTAGAATAATGCTTCAGGAAAAGAAGTTCAGTGGATAGAGCACCGCCACACGGACCCCAGAGGCAGGGAGTCAAGAAAAGGCTGGTGCACGTCTCGCGAAGCCAGCTGTTGGTGTGCCCGACAGAGGTCATGACTGCTGTGAATCTGACACAAAGAAAATCTGATACAAAGACAAATTCAGCTCTTTTCATCTCTAAACTTATTGGCCACATGCAGCTTCAATAAGTACCCAACGTGTGCTGGAATGTGCTAGAAGGAGAAGAAAGCAATGAAAGACCCGTCGACCCCAGACGCGTTAGCAGCCTGGAGAGGGGACAGACCCCGGAAGAGCGCTGTCCTCCTGGAGGCGGGGCTGCGATCGGGCCCAGGACCGAAGAGAGCTTTCCACGGGCAGCAGGCTGTGCTCAGCGCCGCTGTGCGTAGTGAGAGGAGGGCACGGACCCGGTGAGCGTGGCTTCACCCTGCAGCCAATGAGGTCCTGAAGCGGCTGACGGGAAAGGACCCGCCCAGTGTGGCAGGTGAACTTGTACTCGGATTTTCCCAGGAAAAACAAGCACAGTGGTCTGCTTGGTGTAATGGTTCTGAGAAAATCAGCTGAGGAAGTATTGACACCAACGTGCCTCTGAGAGACACTCAAAGTATCGCCCACTGTTCCTCTTGGAAGCACATTAATTTTCGGAGAATGCTCCCTCGCCTGCCCCTACAAGTGAACTGTTTTCTCCTAAGTGTTTATTTTGTCGCACTGTTTAGCTTTTCACTAACTTGCCACAGCCTTCCTCCGACTAACAGATCGACTGAGATCTGGCTAAAAGCACCTTCAGACGAACCCTCAGGCACGGGTGGCAGAGGGAGACCTGCAGGACGGCCCGCTCCACCCCGGCCCGGACACTGGGGAGAGGGGTGTGGCAGCAGCGTGACGGCCCCGCTGCTCACGGGAGGCCTCTGCGGAGGGGCCGGCAGTCCTCGCGCTGCGCTGGCCAAGCTGAGAGGGCCTCCTGGCCCGACTCTGTCCCTGTGCCGCCCCCGCCCCCACGGCCACCCTGAGCTCTGGTCTGCGGCCTCCTGCCCCTTGGCCCCAGGACGCTCCTCTGGAGACTGGCCTCCCCTCTCGGGGCGGGGCCTCCCCGCAGCTCCGGCCCCGCACGGACGCCCAGACACGCCTCGGCGTTTAAACGGGCCTTCCACAGCCTGGGAGGAGGTGCCACCAGGAGGCTTCTTTCCACAGAACACAGTCCACAGCATTTATTAAGCACCCACTATATGCCAGCATTGCAGTAAACACTGGAGATTAAACATAGAAAAATAGAATAAGCCCCGACCTAGGAGTAATCATTTCACAGGGAGGCGGTTCAGGGCCGAGAGAACCTCGTCCCTCACGAGGTGGGCCAGCCGCACGGAGCCTGAGCACCGCGCGGTCTGGGCACCTGGCGGCCTCCTGGAAGCTGAGCCTCAGAGCCCCCGGGAGCTCGCGGGAAAGCCAAGGCCAGAAAGCTCAGGGTCGTGAGCCCGGGGGCCCGAGGAGCCCGTCCGCAGGAGCAGCGCGCCGGGGGGCTGCGCAGCCCCCGGAAGCTCCTGGCCGCTCACGGTTCGGCCAGCAGGGCCCTCGCAGGGGGGTCCCTCAGCTGAGCGGGCGGGCCAGCCCCAGCCCGGGCCGCAGGGGAAGCCAAGGCGAGGAGCCCCCGGTGTTTCGAGCAGGGCGCCGCCCCCACACTGCGTCTCTCTCTGCCGCTCTCTGTGTCACTGTCTCTCTCTGTGTCTGTGTCCCTCTCTGTCCCTCTCTGTCCCTCTGTCCCTCTGTTTCTCTCTCTCTCTGTCTCTCTGGCTCCTCTCCACACCAGGAGCAACGTCGCTAGACGCGGGCTGCTGCCGTGGCTCGGTCGTCGTCGCGGGCGCTGTCTTTGACCTGTGCTTTCTCATCTGTGAATTCTGCCTTCTCTGAGGGTGCGCACATGGAATATTTAGATGCTTTACTCAGTGCCTGGGGCGTTTCTCACGTGGAGCTGCTCCGTGTACTGCAGGGTCAGAAGAGGAGCTTCCCGGAGCGCAGCAGGCCCTGCACCCCTCGATGGGAGCCCAGCGCCGGCTTCTGATCCCGAGAGACTCTTCAGGTCAGCACCGCCGCTCCCCGGAGAGGCCGGCCTCCGCCGTGCGCGTGACCAGGCTGCCCAGAGCAGCTGACGCCTCTCCTTCAGAGCCTGTCAGTCACTCGCCAGAAATGAGTCTGACCCTCACGGGTCCTTGCAAGCTGCCCAGCAGTGCCCTCCGCAGTGGCAGGCCGCCTTACAGCGAGGAAGTCGCTCCTAGAAACAGACCAGCTGCCTCGGGGAAGGAGCTGCTGAAGCCCGGGTTAAGCCCAGGCAGAAGCAGGCGCCCAAAATACCTCACCTCGTGCCCCGATAAATCACGCCCCAGTCCTGCCGGAGCTGCACGCGCCACGCCGTCACCTGTCGCCCCACCCCCGAGCCCGGGGTCAACTTTCTGTGTGGCCATTTTCTCCCGAAATGAAGCTTCAGAGAAGGCCCTTGGAATCATGGCCAGATTTGGCGAGTGAAAGTAGAGCACACACCGTTACATTTGAGTTTAAGATAAACAGTGAATTTGTTGGTGTAACGTCCTCCCGTGCAGTATTTATGTCACACTTGACGGTAACAAAATTTCTAGTCTGCCTGAAATTCAAGTTTAGCTGAGCCTCCGATTTCTACCTGGGAGCCCTGCCCTGAAAGGCCTTTACAGATTCTCATTGTCCCAGAGGATCACAAGCAGGGGAGGGTGGACGCGGAGACCTCCGAGGCCCCACGCCCAGCATCTGCTGGTCACCCTAGTGTCGGGACACCAGGACCCCACTGTTTCCAACACAACAGGACTCATCGACCAAGCCCCGCTGGGCAGGGGTCAGCTTGGTGTCCCTGGCGGGGAGGGGGAGACAGCTTCCCCAGAGTGACCACGAGCCGGACGCAGACTGGGCCTGCATCCCCAAGGTCCACCAGGAGTGTCCACTGGACAGTCGCCTCAGGAAGCCACTCTGAGTGGCCGTCCATCCTTTTCACTTTCACTGTTCTATTCTAGGGTGACTTCTCTGGAATAATTAGAGGAAGAAGGTGATCTAAACAGAAAGGTCATCGCTTCCTGAGTCCTGCTGATCGGATGTCCACACCCTGCCGCCTCCACGTGGAAGACATGCCTAATGCGACAGGTTCTGGAAGCTTCCTCTCTGGCCGGCCTGTTGGCAGAGATGGCAGTTCTGTCCTTGTCAGGTTTGTTCGTCTGCCTCAGATCCTCTCACTGGCAACACGTCTGCTGCCAACGTGGGGCCAGTGGCCACGACCGTGACAATCTGCTGTCGCCTTGGTTTGAACCCCCGCAGTGGCAGGCCGCCTTACAGCGAGGAAGTCGCTCCTAGAAACAGACCAGCTGCCTCGGAAGGAGCTGCTGAAGCCCGGGTTAAGCCCAGGCAGAAGCAGGCGCCCAAAATACCTCACCTCGTGCCCCGATAAATCACGCCCCAGTCCTGCCGGAGCTGCACGCGCCACGCCGTCACCTGTCGCCCCACCCCCGAGCCCGGGGTCAACTTTCTGTGTGGCCATTTTCTCCCGAAATGAAGCTTCAGAGAAGGCCCTTGGAATCATGGCCAGATTTGGCGAGTGAAAGTAGAGCACACACCGTTACATTTGAGTTTAAGATAAACAGTGAATTTGTTGGTGTAACGTCCTCCCGTGCAGTATTTATGTCACACTTGACGGTAACAAAATTTCTAGTCTGCCTGAAATTCAAGTTTAGCTGAGCCTCCGATTTCTACCTGGGAGCCCTGCCCTGAAAGGCCTTTACAGATTCTCATTGTCCCAGAGGATCACAAGCAGGGGAGGGTGGACGCGGAGACCTCCGAGGCCCCACGCCCAGCATCTGCTGGTCACCCTAGTGTCGGGACACCAGGACCCCACTGTTTCCAACACAACAGGACTCATCGACCAAGCCCCGCTGGGCAGGGGTCAGCTTGGTGTCCCTGGCGGGGAGGGGGAGACAGCTTCCCCAGAGTGACCACGAGCCGGACGCAGACTGGGCCTGCATCCCCAAGGTCCACCAGGAGTGTCCACTGGACAGTCGCCTCAGGAAGCCACTCTGAGTGGCCGTCCATCCTTTTCACTTTCACTGTTCTATTCTAGGGTGACTTCTCTGGAATAATTAGAGGAAGAAGGTGATCTAAACAGAAAGGTCATCGCTTCCTGAGTCCTGCTGATCGGATGTCCACACCCTGCCGCCTCCACGTGGAAGACATGCCTAATGCGACAGGTTCTGGAAGCTTCCTCTCTGGCCGGCCTGTTGGCAGAGATGGCAGTTCTGTCCTTGTCAGGTTTGTTCGTCTGCCTCAGATCCTCTCACTGGCAACACGTCTGCTGCCAACGTGGGGCCAGTGGCCACGACCGTGACAATCTGCTGTCGCCTTGGGAGCAGAGGGACCCCTCGGCAGCTCGGCCGCCAGGAGAGGTGAGCCCACCAGCGTGGACCCCATGACGTCAGGTGCGCTCCCTGCTGTGGTACAGAAGCTCAGCCACCTGAAGTCTACAAGCTGACAAGTTTCCTAGGCCTGCTCCTTCTAGCCCTCAGGTCACTCCAGCCCTAACTCAGCCCTAGAAGAGGAGGGTGTCCCAGTGACAGGAAGATGCCAGAGCCTCAGGAATGGTGGAGACCAGGTCCGAGAGCCACAGAGGACAGTCACTGCCAAGTGGCCCCACCGGCTCCCGCTCACCCCTCGCTAAGGCACAGAAGAATAGCAGTGTTACCTGTCACCTGAACCATGTGAGGTTGGTGGGGTACAATCCTCTGCATACGTTAGATTTGTTGGAAGAAAGATAAAGGTAGGTTATGATTGCAGAGTCTGTTATATTCTAGAATGGCCATCCGGTTCACTGAAGTCCTGGCACCCAAGGAATCGGCGGCCCTGGGGACATGGGTTTCACAGAAGAGAAAGAGTGGAATCTGGAGTCACCAGTGCTTTATTAGCTCTCAACCTTTCTTCCCCCTCTTTTTATTTCCTTCTTCTCCACCTCTCTTCACATAAAGATGTGTGCGGGGGTCTCCACAGTCCCCCAGGTCCCTCGCTGGTGCCTCCATCTTTTCCTTCTCAGCGCCCTAAGGATCCGTGAGGTTAGCTGCAAGCCATGGGTGACAGCGGGCTTGTCCGTGGCGACTTTGTTCAGCTGGAACCTGTGTCCAGGTGTCGTGCGGTCAGCTGCTCCCATCTGTCCTGGGCACGGTGGGGCTCCGGCGCCCCTGGCAAGCACAAAACAGAAGTCTAGTTCACCACAATGCAGCAAAGATAAAACTTCACGACCATAAGTGACCAAATCAAAATAGAATTTCTTTTTCTGGTTCATTGGTACCACACAAAGAATCAGCTGACACAAGTGCTCAGACACCTGGTCCTACCCTCTTCCAGTCCCCAAGAATCTAGGTGGGCCGAGAGACAGTGCGTGTGCCGTCCACCCCGTGAAGCCCCGACACAGAGAGCCAGTCCCTGTGCTAAATGCCACGGGTCTCTCGGAAGGGCTGCCACCCAGTCACTGACATGCAGAACTGCTGGTCAGGTGCAGACCCAGACCCGTACCCAGCAGCCTGAGACCAGCTGTAACTGCTGCAGGACGTGGTCAGAACATGTGCTACCTGCGAGGTCAGCAAGCTTCTCTGAAAGCTTGCTACCACCTGGGATTTGCCTTGGTCTGAACCTTGAGAAATATATAAAATTTGACTTTTTCTCTGGATGGTGGAAACGAAATTTCCAAGAATCAATACTAAGCATGCTTCTAATTCTAAAGGGAGAGCTATCATCTCCTTCCTCAGATAGGGACCCTGTGATCTGAGCATCTACACACCCTGGCCGACACGCAGTCATGCCCAGAGCAGGTCGGCCTTGTCCAGGGCACACGTGCCAGACTGGCCTATATGCTACCACTGTCACTAAATTCTGCTCCTTCTGAATCCAGGCCCAACGCCTCAGGGAAATAAAACACTTCAAGTGGCAAAGGCCAGGTCCATGTGAATATCACAAACCAAAGACACACTGTGTGGAGATCTGCCCACCACTGACGGGCAGCCACGCATGACCCGCCATCTCATCGTACATGGGAGCAGAAGCATTATCTGGGAAATTTCTGTGAGTTTCTCGAGCTCTGAGTACTAACATGATCGTAAAAGTGGGTGAGCGCTAGGTGCGTGAGGCCCTGGGAGACAGGGTGGACAAGCAGACACCCCCTCCCCATGCCCTCCCCAGGAGGCTGCACCTAGCAGGAGCGGAGCCTCAGTGGTTTCAGGAAGAGGACGGGGGCACAGTCCAGACCACCCAAGCAGACCGCCCGAGCTGACCGCCCGAGGAGACCACCTGAGACGTGGGGATGTGCAGAGCCCCCTGCTATCGCCCAAACTGCACAGAGTAGCTGAAACAGTCTTCACTTTTGGTGGAATTACATCAACTCATTCAACACTTACCAGCTGCTCTTTGGCAATCAACTATGCCTTTGATCAACAAAATCGTAAAATACATCAACATACAAAGGAACATAGACTTTGTGAGGAAAACAATAAAAAGGGTCTTTGATCACAGAAAGATTGAGAATATCACTGTTCTTGATACGTTCTGGAGAGCCTGAGGAGTCTCATCACATAACAAGGGCAACCAAGCTGCCAGGAAAGCCACTACTAGTACACCAGACGAAGGTGAAAGAAAATGATAACCAGTGAGACAACAACCCAGCTTGCTCATGATCAAACAGTGTAATTAAAATGGTTGCTGACCCACTTTTTCATAAAACATCTGAGGCCTCTCCTGTGCCGAGGGCCTGGGAACAGGCTCCGCTTGCAGGAGGAGCCTTGGCGTTTGGCGAGAGTGCGGAGAGCAGCACCGGTTCAGCTCTGGGATCTGGTGATCACTGCGCTAGAGGGCAGGAGGTGTGGTCCAGCATCATTAGAGTAGGGAGAATTTTCTAAACAAACAGTTCATGGAGTGTCAAGCAGCCTTTTAAAATGAGGGCTTTAAAGACTGTGCATAGTAACCAAGAGACTGCTTCTAATATAAAGCTGATTAAAGATAGCAGGGTATAAAACTGTTCTCAGAGTATGATGACAAGTTGACATAAAGTACTCCAGGAAAGAGAAGCGAGAAAACAGTAAATTACGTGAATACCAGGATAGAAAAAAGCTAGGATTACGTTTTGTTTTCCCGAGCTTTTTGTGCAATGGCCTTATCAATTTAGACTTTCAAACTAAAATGACTTCTTCCAGCAGAAAGGCGTGTGGGTTTACCGTCTTGGTAGTGTCAAGGGTCGCTCAGAGCCAGGGGCGCACACAGGCTTGTGGCTGAGCCGCTCCAGCTCCCGGGGGCTCCGGTGACGCCCCGTGAGGGCTGCCGGCGGTGCTGGGGAGCCCCTCTTGACACGGCCTCAGAGACACTAGGAAGCCCCAGAGGACCAGAAAGAAGCAGCACCTTCAGCATCATGACAGGAGGAAATAACTTTTACATAATACAAATACAGCGCCTAGCACAAAGCCAACATAATATTAACTCACGTGACCTACGGTATCGAGGCTTACGGTCTGAAGCTACTTGCTGGAAAACTGCCCACACAGTCCACCAGGCTGAACAACAAACTGATGTACAGCTCAGAGCCGTGTTTATCTTCATAAACATAACTATTTTTTCAAATTTATATCACTCCATGAAACAATAGTTCTTTTCACAGTGACAGTTACGTGTGTGTGTGTGCGTGTGTGTGTCAGTCAGTCGTGTCTGACTCTTGCGACACAGCCCTCCAGGCTCCTCTGTCCATGGAATTCTCCAGGCAAGAATTCTGGATGGCCGTGTCCTTCTCCACGGGATCTTCCCAAGTCAAGGATCGAGCCCAGATCTCCTGCATTACAGGCAGATTCTTTACCACTGAACCACCAGGGAATCCACCTTACAAGCATAAAATAATGCGAGAGCTTTTTCTGTACCTTCTCTCCCAAATTCACTAACTAAATGTCTGTGAAAACACATTTCCTGTGCTTACATTTCCCTCTACACTCCCAGCAGCTCCTTCTGACTTTGAAGACCCTGGTTTTCCTGATATCAATGAGATAAAATATGCAGAAATGACTCATAAAAGGCAAAGCAAGACAAAACTGTGACTCTGCACACCAAGACCAGCACCAGGGCCACTGCTAGTGGACACTCAGGTCCCAGGGACACAGGCCCCTCTTGGGTCCCACAGAAAAACCCCTGGCATCACAGGATCACCCAGTTATCTGTCTCCTGGAGGCTCCGGCACTGGGATGGATAAGCCTCCACAGGCAGCAATCAGTCACTTGTCTTGGTTAAAACCTGGGCAAAGCCGGGAGAAGTTAAAAGATGACCAGAGATCAGCGTGGAAACACGCGTTCGTCAGAAACCATCGCTGTTCCTCAGAAATCACAACTGACTTGCCCCAGCAGCTGGGAGGCGTGGCCAGCTCTCGGCTGGGGAAAGAGCCTGGTGGTCTCTCGGATCTCGAGGGCTGGATTGGGGGCTCAGGGCCGGGGAGCTCCCAGAGGACCAGAAAGAAGCAGCACCTTCACAGGAGGAAATAACTTTACATAATACAAATACAGCGCCTAGCACAAAGCCAACATAATATTAACTCACGTGACCTACGGTATCGAGGCTTACGGTCTGAAGCTACTTGCTGGAAAACTGCCCACACAGTCCACCAGGCTGAACAACAAACTGATGTACAGCTCAGAGCCGTGTTTATCTTCATAAACATAACTATTTTTTCAAATTTATATCACTCCATGAAACAATAGTTCTTTTCACAGTGACAGTTACGTGTGTGTGTGTGCGTGTGTGTGTCAGTCAGTCGTGTCTGACTCTTGCGACACAGCCCTCCAGGCTCCTCTGTCCATGGAATTCTCCAGGCAAGAATTCTGGATGGCCGTGTCCTTCTCCACGGGATCTTCCCAAGTCAAGGATCGAGCCCAGATCTCCTGCATTACAGGCAGATTCTTTACCACTGAACCACCAGGGAATCCACCTTACAAGCATAAAATAATGCGAGAGCTTTTTCTGTACCTTCTCTCCCAAATTCACTAACTAAATGTCTGTGAAAACACATTTCCTGTGCTTACATTTCCCTCTACACTCCCAGCAGCTCCTTCTGACTTTGAAGACCCTGGTTTTCCTGATATCAATGAGATAAAATATGCAGAAATGACTCATAAAAGGCAAAGCAAGACAAAACTGTGACTCTGCACACCAAGACCAGCACCAGGGCCACTGCTAGTGGACACTCAGGTCCCAGGGACACAGGCCCCTCTTGGGTCCCACAGAAAAACCCCTGGCATCACAGGATCACCCAGTTATCTGTCTCCTGGAGGCTCCGGCACTGGGATGGATAAGCCTCCACAGGCAGCAATCAGTCACTTGTCTTGGTTAAAACCTGGGCAAAGCCGGGAGAAGTTAAAAGATGACCAGAGATCAGCGTGGAAACACGCGTTCGTCAGAAACCATCGCTGTTCCTCAGAAATCACAACTGACTTGCCCCAGCAGCTGGGAGGCGTGGCCAGCTCTCGGCTGGGGAAAGAGCCTGGTTGTCTCTCGGATCTCGGCGATCAGGGCACTGAGGATTCCCATCCAGGCCCAGGCGTGGACAGAGGTGGTCAAGGGTGCCCCGTGAGTGTGTGAGCTGCCACGGCCTCCCTCAGGAACAAGAGGTATCGTGACCTTGGGGTGCCACTGCTTGTTCAGGATGTGGCATCCAGCTGCAAGGTCACGGGTCAGACACTCCCAGCTGAGCATCGCTCCCTGTGAGCCTTAAACCGTCGCACAGAGCTTTCCCGGACGAGGGCCTGGGCAGAACCTCCCGGTGTCAGGCGGAGGCCTCCCTCCTAGCCGGCCCCAGCGGAGGCCCGCGCCGCGTCCCTCCCGTCCACCTGCCGCGCGCCAGCCCCGACAGCACAGTCACACCTGCAGAGGAGCTCGGGCTCGTCAGCGCGGCACAGCTCCGAGAGCGGCGGCGGCCAGCGCAGCAGACCTTCCCGGCCCGCGGCCCAGCGGCGCCGGCGCCGCCCACAGAGCCCCAGCGTGGGCAGTGGAGCCGCCTGCCCCGGCCGCCTCCCGTCCACCCACACTCCGCGGCGAGAGCTTGCATCCCCACTCACGCGCCGTCTGTATCATCTGTTCAGAGCAAGACAAGCACTCCCTGGATGGACAGTGATAAGCCTGAGTCTGAGGCAGCGGGGCCTTCAGGGCCTCGCACTTGAGCCGTCCCCTCCCACTGGATCCCTGCTTCTCCTCCAAGCCCGCACCCCCGATGCCACTGCTCCGCTTCCCGACCCAAATCATGAAAAAGCATTGGGCCACTTTTAGGGGTCGGAACCTATTCATCCAACATCCACTCTCCGGGTCTCACAGACAGAACCAGCTTCACTTCTCTGAGCTCCAAGAGGGCGTCTCAGAAGTGTGCAGTTTCAAAAGGGGGGACAGGGCATCCCCGCCCGGGACAGAGCCGGAGGTCGGTGACGGAGAGCGGGCGCACCGCCAGCCCAGCGCCTCCGCAGGGAAGGGCCAGGTCCCAGCAGCAGACACAGGGCTGTCTCCACTTTCCGAGCACCTGACAGCAGCAGCCCCTCAGCCGCTAGGCTGTCCCCGGGGACAGAGGTAGAGCTGAGGGGTATTCACTTTTCCCCACTTCCCCCGATGCCCGAAACCGGCTGTGTGCAGACATCCCCCCCTCTCTCAGCCCTGTCACTGAAGCCATTGCTGGCTCTCTTCCTGTCCCCGGGAAGAAGCTCTTTCCATAGCTTCCACTCTGAGGTTTCCGTCATCTACCAAATCAGCCTGCGCACATCTATGGAAAGCCCTGGCCGGGATGGGGGCAGGCGGCATCCCTGGCGCTGCAGCCGGTGGCTGGGCCCCCAGGGACTCAGCAGGCAGGGCTGCCACAAGGATTTCAGAGCAGCAAGAAACGAGGGAGCGGGCAGGCGGGCTTCCCGAACGGTGAGCCCAGGCCTTGCGTATGGGGGCAGGCCTCTGAACACACGCTGCAGGGGGCCGGCCCTGCCAGAGCTGCCCTCACAGCAGGTCTCCGTGCCCATACCCCGCCCAGCCAGCGCCCACCAGCACCCAGCAGGTCTGCGGGGCCACCCGGGGGCGCGCTCAGCAGCCTGGAAGCGCTGCCTCCTCCCGAGCTTCCCTTTCAAAACTGGCCCCTTTCCTCGACATTCTCGGAAAAATCTGGCTGAGAAAACTTGACAATTTTATAGAAAAAAATTCAGTGTTAATTAATGCTGACTGGACATTATTTACTTTAAAAGAAAAATTAAAGCCTAATCCCCACAGAACGTAAGTATTAAAAGGGGGAGCCGAGGAGGAGGGCCTTCAGGGCCTCGCACTTGAGCCGCCCTCCCACTGGATCCCTGCTTCTCCTCCAAGCCCGCACCCCCGATGCCACTGCTCCGCTTCCCGACCCAAATCATGAAAAAGCATTGGGCCACTTTTAGGGGTCGGAACCTATTCATCCAACATCCACTCTCCGGGTCTCACAGACAGAACCAGCTTCACTTCTCTGAGCTCCAAGAGGGCGTCTCAGAAGTGTGCAGTTTCAAAAGGGGGGACAGGGCATCCCCGCCCGGGACAGAGCCGGAGGTCGGTGACGGAGAGCGGGCGCACCGCCAGCCCAGCGCCTCCGCAGGGAAGGGCCAGGTCCCAGCAGCAGACACAGGGCTGTCTCCACTTTCCGAGCACCTGACAGCAGCAGCCCCTCAGCCGCTAGGCTGTCCCCGGGGACAGAGGTAGAGCTGAGGGGTATTCACTTTTCCCCACTTCCCCCGATGCCCGAAACCGGCTGTGTGCAGACATCCCCCCCTCTCTCAGCCCTGTCACTGAAGCCATTGCTGGCTCTCTTCCTGTCCCCGGGAAGAAGCTCTTTCCATAGCTTCCACTCTGAGGTTTCCGTCATCTACCAAATCAGCCTGCGCACATCTATGGAAAGCCCTGGCCGGGATGGGGGCAGGCGGCATCCCTGGCGCTGCAGCCGGTGGCTGGGCCCCCAGGGACTCAGCAGGCAGGGCTGCCACAAGGATTTCAGAGCAGCAAGAAACGAGGGAGCGGGCAGGCGGGCTTCCCGAACGGTGAGCCCAGGCCTTGCGTATGGGGGCAGGCCTCTGAACACACGCTGCAGGGGGCCGGCCCTGCCAGAGCTGCCCTCACAGCAGGTCTCCGTGCCCATACCCCGCCCAGCCAGCGCCCACCAGCACCCAGCAGGTCTGCGGGGCCACCCGGGGGCGCGCTCAGCAGCCTGGAAGCGCTGCCTCCTCCCGAGCTTCCCTTTCAAAACTGGCCCCTTTCCTCGACATTCTCGGAAAAATCTGGCTGAGAAAACTTGACAATTTTATAGAAAAAAATTCAGTGTTAATTAATGCACTGACTGGACATTATTTACTTTAAAAAGAAAAATTAAAGCCTAATCCCCACAGAACGTAAGTATTAGGAGAGCCGAGGAGGAGGGGAGGCTGTCTGGAGTGGCGAGACACCAGCTCACGTGTGGGACACGGGGCCTGTCCTGCACCCCCAGGGGCAGCCCTGCAGCCGGACCTAAGGCAAGTGCTGGGCCACTTGGGACTGGCCCAGTGCTGCCACGCAGGCACGGGCTCAGGCTGAGCCCAGAGGCCTCCGCCAACAGGATCACTTTCCTCTTTGCTTTTCATGAAGGTCAGAGGTCGGGGGCCAGGGGTGCTGAAGAGACTGGGATTCTGAAATGTGGTTTCTTAGAAAACACTCCCCAGGAGAAAAATACTTGTGCCACAAAGTATCAATACTGACCAGATGTCATTGCCTTGTTTTTGCGTGTCTCTTAGCAGCCCGTGAGAGTTCAGCTCAAGTTATTAGCCAGGAGCACACACTTCTGTTTGTCTCCAGATAAAGGGGTTTTGAAATCCTATTTATCCATAAGGGCTGGTGAAAACAGTGGGATGGACTTTCCTAGTCCCAGAGAAAGGTGATTGTGTTCCCTGCGCCCTGCACGTGGTCCCGGGACCCGAGGGCTGCTCCCACCTGTGACCTGGGAGTGTCCCCGGGGGAAATCCCGCGCCTGCAGCAGGTGGTTCAGCAGAGCCGGAAGCGAGGAGCACTGTTGCCGCCCATTCCCTTGTGGGCTTTACCCACCTAAGACCAGTCTCCTTACGATTTAGAAGCTACCGGCGATTTCTTCCACATCTGTTGGTGTCCGGTAGGACACTCCATCATGTGTCTGCTCACATGCTTTGTCTTGAGGTGTTTTCCTAGTTTCATGTGCAGTTTGAACATCCTGTCTTTTCAGAAGTGCCGGCTTCTCTGTGATCTCCACTCCCAGGGCACTTTCAATGACGCCCTCAGAAAATTCTGGCTGGGGAAACTCTCTGCTGCGCGTGTGCTCAGCTGTGTCTCACTCTTTGCGACCCCAGGGACTGTCGCCCGCAAGGCTCCTCTGTCCGTGGAATTTCCCGGGCAAGAATACTGGGTCAAGTTGCCATTTCCTACCGCAGGGGGTCTTCCCCAGCCAGGGACAGACCCAAGGCTCCTGTGTCTCCTGCGTTGCCAAGTTGGTTCTTTACCCCTGAGCCACCGGGGAAGCCCGCAAAGCGGATACACTTTTACAAAAGCCGTGTCACCCACCTCGAGGACGACATTTACAGCCGGCTAAATGATATCCCCGCAAGCCCAGCACCTCAGAGCCGACCCTGTGTGTGAAAGGGGCCTTCGCAGACCGCTCCGAAGCGAGGGATGCTCATGCTGGACTGGAACGTTCCTGGACCCTGTGACACGTGTCCTCACAGTGACAGGAGAGGCCACAGGGAAGGCCCCTGCGAAGATGCAGCAGAAATAGAGGCCGAGGGCGCTGCCAGGCCCGGAGCCCTGGGCGCTGGGTGCGGGGGGCGGGCGGCACAGGCCCCGGGGCCTCCGAAGGGAACAGCCGCGCCAGCAGCCCTGACATTGGATTCTGGCCTCAGAACTGTGAGAGGCACCTGCTGTTGTTTAAGCCCACCCAGCTTGAGGTGATATGCTGTGGCAGCCCCAGGATCTGATCCAGGACCCAGGGGGCGTAAAAAGTCCAGTTAGTTCTGAAGAAAGCCAGCTGCACCGAGGCAAGAGCCTGCAGACTGCAGCATTCAGAGGGGCACCCCTCGCCTCAGAAAGCACTGTGGCCACATCTCCCTGCCAAAGATCCCCCAGAGAGCGTGCCCCTGGGGGCTGCCCTTGGGGTAACTTGAGCACAAGCTGGGTGGACTCAGTGAGGGGAGACCATGCGACTCCTCACGACCCCAGAGTGATGTGTCCTCAACAGGGGCGAGGGCCATTGTGGCCTGAACCAATAGGAAAGTTTCCCATTTCACACTGGGCGAAAAGGCCCATGTAGTTTCAGGGCAGTTTGAACATCCTGTCTTTTCAGAAGTGCCGGCTTCTCTGTGATCTCCACTCCCAGGGCACTTTCAATGACGCCCTCAGAAAATTCTGGCTGGGGAAACTCTCTGCTGCGCGTGTGCTCAGCTGTGTCTCACTCTTTGCGACCCCAGGGACTGTCGCCCGCAAGGCTCCTCTGTCCGTGGAATTTCCCGGGCAAGAATACTGGGTCAAGTTGCCATTTCCTACCGCAGGGGGTCTTCCCCAGCCAGGGACAGACCCAAGGCTCCTGTGTCTCCTGCGTTGCCAAGTTGGTTCTTTACCCCTGAGCCACCGGGGAAGCCCGCAAAGCGGATACACTTTTACAAAAGCCGTGTCACCCACCTCGAGGACGACATTTACAGCCGGCTAAATGATATCCCCGCAAGCCCAGCACCTCAGAGCCGACCCTGTGTGTGAAAGGGGCCTTCGCAGACCGCTCCGAAGCGAGGGATGCTCATGCTGGACTGGAACGTTCCTGGACCCTGTGACACGTGTCCTCACAGTGACAGGAGAGGCCACAGGGAAGGCCCCTGCGAAGATGCAGCAGAAATAGAGGCCGAGGCGGCGCTGCCAGGCCCGGAGCCCTGGGCGCTGGGTGCGGGGGGCGGGCGGCACAGGCCCCGGGGCCTCCGAAGGGAACAGCCGCGCCAGCAGCCCTGACATTGGATTCTGGCCTCAGAACTGTGAGAGGCACCTGCTGTTGTTTAAGCCCACCCAGCTTGAGGTGATATGCTGTGGCAGCCCCAGGATCTGATCCAGGACCCAGGGGGCGTAAAAAGTCCAGTTAGTTCTGAAGAAAGCCAGCTGCACCGAGGCAAGAGCCTGCAGACTGCAGCATTCAGAGGGTCACCCCTCGCCTCAGAAAGCACTGTGGCCACATCTCCCTGCCAAAGATCCCCCAGAGAGCGTGCCCCTGGGGGCTGCCCTTGGGGTAACTTGAGCACAAGCTGGGTGGACTCAGTGAGGGGAGACCATGCGACTCCTCACGACCCCAGAGTGATGTGTCCTCAACAGGGGCGAGGGCCATTGTGGCCTGAACCAATAGGAAAGTTTCCCATTTCACACTGAGCTGATAAACAACAGAAAAGGACAAGATTCTCACTCGCCACACCAAAGAAGCCTGGAGATGTTGACTCAAAGTCAAAGACTGCGCTTCTGGTTATTATCTGCACAACACAGCATAGAGGCCTGGGGCGCCTGGCGAGTGAGCTCTGTGGCGTGAGCACGCTCGTGGCTCTCAGCCTCAAGCATCTGACCCCGCGACTCCGAGCAGGTGAGAACCTGCAGTAAAGAGGCAGCCGATGATACTGCTGCCAGCACTGGAGAGCAGCCCTAGGAGTCGCCAGGAGCCTGTGCGGCCTCCCTCTGACACAGCCAGCGTGGGCCCTGGGCAGGGAGAGTCCACAGCCGTCAAGCCAAGAAGCAGCTTAAGTGACTTAATCGCACTTGCAGGAGCTGCAAAAAAAGTGAATGAGAAAACTCACACAGAAATTCTTGGCACGTGGTCGCTCAGAGTCTCGGGGCACTGAACCCAGCTGGTAAGAGAGACCCAGCGCGGTGAACGCGGTGGCTGTCTGATCTCGGAGCGGAGTGAGGGACACTTGGCCTCCGCCTCGTGGCCATAAACTCTCTGCCAGGAGCGCTGCAAGCCTGCTCTCTCTGCTCGTTCGGCCCCACACAGCGTGATGCCGCGGGCGCGGCTTGCCCCCCACCCCCGCCCCCCGCCCCCGCCATCTTCCTTCAGGCCAGGCCGCCAGAGCGCTGGCCTGCTGCAGGAGGTGACTCGGGGGCCGGACACACCGCCCACCAGCGTCTGGCTCAGGACCTGCCTCCACGTCACCCACACCTGCAGGTGTCGCCCACACTGTCCGCGGGGCTCTGGGCCGATTTCAGCCTAGGTGGACAGGAGGCGACGACCATCTCAGAAAGATGCCACGAAGGACCCAGCGGCATCTCACAGCAGCTGCAGGGGCTGCAACTCAGTGCCTTCCCCTTCCCGCCTCTCTGGTTCTGCTACAGCTCTCCTGAATCAGCTTACAAATCCTAAAACTGTCACTGTCATAAGAAAAAGCAAGAAACATTCCTTGAATATTTTGGAGCAAAATGCTTCTGAAAGCCCTTGGTCCCCCCACAGAAAACATATTTAAAGAAGAAGTGTCATGAATCAGTAGCAGCTGCTCCCTGCACCTGTTATTGATTCCCATTATTAAAGTTCTCGTGGCATTTGGAAAGAACTGAGCATTTTCCCTGCAGAAATGCTCTGGGTTCTGGAGCACGTGGCTGCCTACACCAGCGGCTGCGGTGGCGAAGGGCCCTGAATGACCTGAGCAGAGCCGGCCTGCCCGCAAGACAGGAGAGAGGCCGGCCCCGAGACACCCCACCCCCAGCACCCACTCCGGCTTCCCCATCCTCCTCCGGGCCTGTTTCTGGAAGGACGAAGGTGCTACCTGTCTGTAACTTTCATTGTCATAGAACATCTGGAATGAGGGCACTGGACACGCGCTCTAAGGATCCAACCTCAGATGCTGGCTGCCGGAGAAGCCAGAGGAAGGCGCGGCCAGGTTCGCCTCTCCCCATCTGCCTGCAGCCCCTCGAGGAGCTGAGCCCACCCTCACTTCATCCCGAGGCTGTAACAGATGGCCAGGCACTTGGTGGCTCCAGCACAAATGCGTCGCCCTCAGTGCCGGAGGGCAGAGACAGGCCTCCCGAGCTGAGTCCCAGGGCTCCCAGGGCTGAGTTTTGGAGGCCTCCAGGGTGAAGTCCCTCCTGCTTCTCCAGCTCCTAGCGTTCACCTTTTGCTGGACTCCTGGCCCCGCCTTGGCTGTCCCATCTCTCTCGTCCTGACCTGTGCTCTCAGTCGTCACATCCACCTCCTGACTGACCCCCTGCAGCCCCCCTTCCCATATTAGGACCCTGGACTACACCAGGCCACACAGTGACCCAGTGTCCCCTCCCAATCAGCGTCCTCAAGTGGTCGCAAGGGCAGGTCCGGCTTCCACAGAAAGCAGCGTGTTCACAGGTCCAGGGCCCCAGAGGCAGACAACTCTGGGCGTTCTTCTGTCCACCACATCCTTGATGCAGGTCATTGCTTTAATGATCTCTTTGAATCGAATCAGTTTGTATCATCTATGCTGCTGCCCTTCATCTGACCATTAGCTGGGTTCTAATTCAAGGATGCTGGGATGTGGAAAGGACAGTCAGGAAGAGATCTCTTCTGCCTGCATCTTTCTGCCGATTGTTGTTGAGCCCCCACCATGAAAGATGCCACACTCAGGGTGACTGGGACCACGAGAAGGCCGCAAGGCCACAGGCGGGCAGGACATGGTGCTGAATGGCTGCCAGGAGGCCCATTCGTTGGGTCTAGTCCAGCCACATAGATGGAGCCTCCCCAGGGGCACATCTTTCCCAGAAGTCAGCCTGGAGCAGAAAGGACTCTTGTGGGTTGTGCTTTCTGGCCAGTTTTGTGGGAAAATGCACAAACAGCACAAACCCCATTGATCTGAATGAGCGTCACATGCTAATTTGGAATTTTCACTTCCTCAGGAGACCAAAGCTAGAAAGTGAAAGTATATAGGTCGTTGGATTTCCTGCAGAGATGGCAGGCTGTCAGCACAGAGTGCGGTCAGAGACCGGGATCGCCACAGCATCTCAGCATCCACGCCTGTGATTCCAAGTGGAGCCTGGAAGGCCTGGGTCTCACACCCACCTAACACCTCATGAACTGTGGAAGCTGGTGATTGAATATCTGTGTACCTCAACTTTTCATCCATAAAGCCCTTAATCCAGGTCCAAGCATCAGCCCAGCCCAGCCCAGGGGAAGGGTTGCTGTTATCCCAGGCAAAGCCTGGACGTTTCCAGGAAGCTGATCCCATGACCCGAGGGGTTTTGATGTTGGAAGGAAGACTTATTGAGAAGACTAGCCTGAAAGTGCACTGAGCTCGGCTAACCTAACAGATGGAGGGACCGAGGACCACTAGTGACCTCTCACCACCAGTAACGAGCGCAAAGGCCAGGCTGCAGCAAGAAGAAAGGAGTTCCCATCAGTCCACAGCTTGGCCTTACGCCAGGCTTCGCCTTCCTCTCTTTCACGATTAGACCAATTAAGCCAGCACCAGAGAGCACTTTTCCAAGAGAGAGAGGAGACCAGCTTCAAGAGTTACGAAGTAACAGGCCTCCTGGGTCACACTGCAGGGTGCTACATCTCCATGCTGATGAGTTGGGGTCTGCAGGGACCAGGCAGTGCACAGGAGCCCAGCCTTTGCGTCTTTGTTGACAGGATAGAAATCACGTCCCCGTCTTAGAATCTGAGAATATGGCAATGCGTCAAAAATCCTTCTGAAAAGGTTTGGTCCCCAAAGCGGTGCAGGAGGGAATCTCAGAAACCTCCGGGCTTTGGTCTCACTGGAGGCGGTTCGTTGACTGGGACCACGAGAAGGCCGCAAGGCCACAGGCGGGCAGGACATGGTGCTGAATGGCTGCCAGGAGGCCCATTCGTTGGGTCTAGTCCAGCCACATAGATGGAGCCTCCAGGGCACATCTTTCCCAGAAGTCAGCCTGGAGCAGAAAGGACTCTTGTGGGTTGTGCTTTCTGGCCAGTTTTGTGGGAAAATGCACAAACAGCACAAACCCCATTGATCTGAATGAGCGTCACATGCTAATTTGGAATTTTCACTTCCTCAGGAGACCAAAGCTAGAAAGTGAAAGTATATAGGTCGTTGGATTTCCTGCAGAGATGGCAGGCTGTCAGCACAGAGTGCGGTCAGAGACCGGGATCGCCACAGCATCTCAGCATCCACGCCTGTGATTCCAAGTGGAGCCTGGAAGGCCTGGGTCTCACACCCACCTAACACCTCATGAACTGTGGAAGCTGGTGATTGAATATCTGTGTACCTCAACTTTTCATCCATAAAGCCCTTAATCCAGGTCCAAGCATCAGCCCAGCCCAGCCCAGGGGAAGGGTTGCTGTTATCCCAGGCAAAGCCTGGACGTTTCCAGGAAGCTGATCCCATGACCCGAGGGGTTTTGATGTTGGAAGGAAGACTTATTGAGAAGACTAGCCTGAAAGTGCACTGAGCTCGGCTAACCTAACAGATGGAGGGACCGAGGACCACTAGTGACCTCTCACCACCAGTAACGAGCGCAAAGGCCAGGCTGCAGCAAGAAGAAAGGAGTTCCCATCAGTCCACAGCTTGGCCTTACGCCAGGCTTCGCCTTCCTCTCTTTCACGATTAGACCAATTAAGCCAGCACCAGAGAGCACTTTTCCAAGAGAGAGAGGGGAGACCAGCTTCAAGAGTTACGAAGTAACAGGCCTCCTGGGTCACACTGCAGGGTGCTACATCTCCATGCTGATGAGTTGGGGTCTGCAGGGACCAGGCAGTGCACAGGAGCCCAGCCTTTGCGTCTTTGTTGACAGGATAGAAATCACGTCCCCGTCTTAGAATCTGAGAATATGGCAATGCGTCAAAAATCCTTCTGAAAAAGGTGTCTAAACATAGTCACTGGCCCCCAGGAGGCGGTGCAGGGAGGGAATCTCAGAAACCTCCGGGCTTTGGTCTCACTGGCGCAGCGACCTTGGGTTTCAGCTTCCACGTCTGAGAACAGAGATGAAATGAGATGTGCTCGGTGCAGAGCAGGAGCCCTGGCTCTGGGTGGATGTGCGAAGAGCAGGTTGGAGGCCTGGTCTTAGAGTGTCAGAAGGGAGGCCCTGGCCTCTGGCTGGCGCCTGGGCCTAGACGGGGCCCCTCTAGTCTAGCCCCCGTGGGGTTGAGCGGCGGGAATGTGGGCGCCCTGAGCAGCTCACCCTCCTGCTGACGCAGCAGCTCCTGCCTCTTTACTTCCGGTCCCGATGAGACCAGACCCTGACAGCCACGGCCGTTCTGGAGCTGCTTACCTCGGCCCAGAGACACTTGCCAACTCACAACACTTCCATGCGACTTTCAGTGTCCTCTCTTGAACCTTCTAGTTTTTGCACAGTAATGCTTTATTGATGCGGGACTCCACAGCACAACGTTGAAAGGTGGTTTGTGATAACAGACCAGTTTATTAATAATTAGTGTGATCAGATCATTTGAACCATAATATCACATGAAGAACTGCTCAAGCTTCATCTCACTGTATCAGGTGTCAGTAACCTGGGTGCAGGCGTTCAGTATAAAGGAACTCAAGCCAGCATCCCCCAAGAGTGGCCAGTGTCCCTGTCTGCCGAGTGGGCGACACGGAGCTCCCACCCCGCAGGCAGCAGGTGCCACGCCGTCCTGGGTTCACTCACTACTGGGTCGCTCCTCTGGGCTCCTGGACGGTGGACGTGGGGTCTGTTCCCAAGCCCCAATTAAAGCCAGCACCAGAGAGCACTTTTCCAAGAGAGAGAGAGACCAGCTTCAAGAGTTACGAGTAACAGGCCTCCTGGGTCACACTGCAGGGTGCTACATCTCCATGCTGATGAGTTGGGGTCTGCAGGGACCAGGCAGTGCACAGGAGCCCAGCCTTTGCGTCTTTGTTGACAGGATAGAAATCACGTCCCCGTCTTAGAATCTGAGAATATGGCAATGCGTCAAAAATCCTTCTGAAAAGGTGTCTAAACATAGTCACTGGCCCCCAGGAGGCGGTGCAGGGAGGGAATCTCAGAAACCTCCGGGCTTTGGTCTCACTGGCGCAGCGACCTTGGGTTTCAGCTTCCACGTCTGAGAACAGAGATGAAATGAGATGTGCTCGGTGCAGAGCAGGAGCCCTGGCTCTGGGTGGATGTGCGAAGAGCAGGTTGGAGGCCTGGTCTTAGAGTGTCAGAAGGGAGGCCCTGGCCTCTGGCTGGCGCCTGGGCCTAGACGGGGCCCCTCTAGTCTAGCCCCCGTGGGGTTGAGCGGCGGGAATGTGGGCGCCCTGAGCAGCTCACCCTCCTGCTGACGCAGCAGCTCCTGCCTCTTTACTTCCGGTCCCGATGAGACCAGACCCTGACAGCCACGGCCGTTCTGGAGCTGCTTACCTCGGCCCAGAGACACTTGCCAACTCACAACACTTCCATGCGACTTTCAGTGTCCTCTCTTGAACCTTCTAGTTTTTGCACAGTAATGCTTTATTGATGCGGGACTCCACAGCACAACGTTGAAAGGTGGTTTGTGATAACAGACCAGTTTATTAATAATTAGTGTGATCAGATCATTTGAACCATAATATCACATGAAGAACTGCTCAAGCTTCATCTCACTGTATCAGGTGTCAGTAACCTGGGTGCAGGCGTTCAGTATAAAGGAACTCAAGCCAGCATCCCCCAAGAGTGGCCAGTGTCCCTGTCTGCCGAGTGGGCGACACGGAGCTCCCACCCCGCAGGCAGCAGGTGCCACGCCGTCCTGGGTTCACTCACTACTGGGTCGCTCCTCTGGGCTCCTGGACGGTGGACGTGGGGTCTGCCTGCTGCCCCAGCTGCGGGGACAGCTAGGTGCTTTCCTTCCCCTTGGTGTGCAAGGACTCCACAGGAAGAGGGGCCAGGTGGCCGGCGCTGCTGGAGCAGAGCTTCTGGCCGCCGGGTCGGCTCCAGCTCCGGACAGAAGCCTAAACTGCCGTCTGACTGCCGTCCATGCTCAGGCGAGATGACAGGCCAGAAAATGTCACTCGTTTCTCTGTCCAGAAAATGTTCCCAAGCTCTCCTGTTGCTGACCCTCCAGCAAAGAAGATCCAGCACCACACCCTGACGCGGATGGAAGCACGGCTGGGAGCCCTGCCTTCGCCAGGTGCCACAGGGCTTGTCTTCCGGGACTTGCCAGTGTTGGCAAACCCAAGAGCCACCGCGGACCTGGAGACCTGCGGGGAGGGCGAGGCTGTGACGCTCAGCCTGTGCTCGTGACATGCCCCCCAGAAATCACAGTGAAGCCGTCCTGGGTCTGAATCCCAGAGGCAGACTCCCCGCCAACCCTTGCTGCCAGCGTTGAGGTGTCCAGAGCTCTGGGTCCCGGCGGGAGGAGCAGTGCAGCCGAGTGCTCTGATGTGGACTCAATTCAGATGAAGTGAACCAGGGCAGAACTCTTTTCTTTAACCAAATGGACTGTCTAAGCGGGAGACCTTATGTCTCAAAAACGTTTTAGGTTACCAAGGGCACGAAGGGAGTGGGAAAAGGCCACGAAGGTTGAGGCAGCGTTGTTGGGAGAAACGCTATGGGACGGTCACCCAGGACTGCTGGCCCTCAACAGGAAGAGAGAGCAGTCTCCAGAAGCGGAAGGGGTCCAGGAGGCAGGGCACTGACGGCAGCCCCAGAGAGGCCCCCAGGGCCAGGCACGGACAGGAAAAGGAAAGCTGAAAAAAGCCATTAGCATCAATCCAGGGATCAGGACCCATGCCAGGGATCAGCAGTTATACCAGCGACCAGCATCCTTACTGGGGAGAGCACCCATGCTGTGCACAGCTTATCTCAGACAAGGCTGAACTGGTGGCCAGGCCAGCAGAGGACAGACTGCAGTGGCCAGTTCCAGTGCTCATGGGCAGAGATAAGGGCAGGGGTTCCTTTACCTCCCCAAAATGGGAGGCTTGGGTGGAACAATTCTTACAAAATTTCTAAGCAAATAAAAGAGACATATGATACATGTGAGCAGAGTCAGGGCCAGTGCAGTGCGAAGGGTCCACAGGCGTCACTAAAGTCAGTTGACCCAAAGCAGAGATCGTGCACAAGCTTTGAGGATGACAGGGGTGTGCATCCTCCATCCTGACTGTGTAACTGGTCTCATGAAGGTACACATTTCTCAATACTCATGCAAGAGAAGGTTTGACTTGTGTGCATCCTACCACATGTGAATTTTATCACAATTTTAGTTGTTTAGAAAAATTAAGATGAAAATACACCCACCTATGTAGAAAATGCAAGCTGCATAGACGGCAGGCTGTAAACACCCTGGGAGGGTCTGTGGAAGGGATGTTCTTCTGGGGATGCCATCCCTCACCAGTCAGTAGCTGGCCTGCTGGGCCCTTCACTGAACCTGTGACCTTTCTGTGTCATGGGAAAAGGAAAAACTTATTCCACACAGGCAGGTTATGAACATCCCTTAAAGATGTCTATGAAACACCCAGCACACAATGGGGCCTCCCTGGTGGACAGCAGGCACCAGGTGCCGCAGGAAGTGGCGGGCATCAGGACTCAAGCCACCACTAAAAAGACAAAGTGGACTAATTCTGATCACTATTTTCACTCATCAAAGTGGGCAATGAATTTCTTAATCATGTTTGATTTTGTTGGCGAAGGACTTTCAGGATTACAAATTGGTACAAATTTTCTAGTGGAAATCTATAGACGGTAAGTGTCTTAAAGCGTTTCTTTCCTTTCGCAAATGGATTTCAAGTCTACAAATTTATCATAAAGAATTAATGAGACACAATCACAATCATTTATGTACAAGGATGTTCAATGAAATATAGGCATCCAAAGTCTAAAATCAAGGAAGACCAAATGCATGAGGGCACAGCTGATGAGCAGAGCAGTCTTCCTCCAACTACCCGGCTCACCCCACGCTGAGCATAGAAGGAGCCCTCGGAGCCCAGGGCGGTCCAGCTGCCTCACCCCAAAGGGACTGTGCACAGCTTATCTCAGACAAGGCTGAACTGGTGGCCAGGCCAGCAGAGGACAGACTGCAGTGGCCAGTTCCAGTGCTCATGGGCAGAGATAAGGGCAGGGGTTCCTTTACCTCCCCAAAATGGGAGGCTTGGGTGGAACAATTCTTACAAAATTTCTAAGCAAATAAAAGAGACATATGATACATGTGAGCAGAGTCAGGGCCAGTGCAGTGCGAAGGGTCCACAGGCGTCACTAAAGTCAGTTGACCCAAAGCAGAGATCGTGCACAAGCTTTGAGGATGACAGGGGTGTGCATCCTCCATCCTGACTGTGTAACTGGTCTCATGAAGGTACACATTTCTCAATACTCATGCAAGAGAAGGTTTGACTTGTGTGCATCCTACCACATGTGAATTTTATCACAATTTTAGTTGTTTAGAAAAATTAAGATGAAAATACACCCACCTATGTAGAAAATGCAAGCTGCATAGACGGCAGGCTGTAAACACCCTGGGAGGGTCTGTGGAAGGGATGTTCTTCTGGGGATGCCATCCCTCACCAGTCAGTAGCTGGCCTGCTGGGCCCTTCACTGAACCTGTGACCTTTCTGTGTCATGGGAAAAGGAAAAACTTATTCCACACAGGCAGGTTATGAACATCCCTTAAAGATGTCTATGAAACACCCAGCACACAATGGGGCCTCCCTGGTGGACAGCAGGCACCAGGTGCCGCAGGAAGTGGCGGGCATCAGGACTCAAGCCACCACTAAAAAGACAAAGTGGACTAATTCTGATCACTATTTTCACTCATCAAAGTGGGCAATGAATTTCTTAATCATGTTTGATTTTGTTGGCGAAGGACTTTCAGGATTACAAATTGGTACAAATTTTCTAGTGGAAATCTATAGACGGTAAGTGTCTTAAAGCGTTTCTTTCCTTTCGCAAATGGATTTCAAGTCTACAAATTTATCATAAAGAATTAATGAGACACAATCACAATCATTTATGTACAAGGATGTTCAATGAAATATAGGCATCCAAAGTCTAAAATCAAGGAAGACCAAATGCATGAGGGCACAGCTGATGAGCAGAGCAGTCTTCCTCCAACTACCCGGCTCACCCCACGCTGAGCATAGAAGGAGCCCTCGGAGCCCAGGGCGGTCCAGCTGCCTCACCCCCAAAGGGACACCTCCTGGGCTATCAAAAGGGAGCCGCCCAAAGATCACCTGAAACAGCAGATGAATAGCATCCTTGACTTTAGAACGAGCCAAAAGGGAGGAAAAAGGAACAGATCGTCTCCAGGCTCAGGCTCTGTTCGGGTTGGTTTGTTAACATTAGTGTGTTCGCCTGGAGACGCCCCAAATGCGTCCAGGGAAACGCGGCCACCAGGCCTGACTCACAAGGTAGCCACGCCGTGAGCCGTGACGTGGGAAGCCAGTTTAGGCCGCCAGGACGGGGTGGGAGTCAGCAGAGAGGCCTGAAGACCAGGACCACGGGCAGCGCCTCCTCCTGGAAGGCAGAAGTAGCCCGTGTGGTTTGTTCCTGTGTTTAGAGCCCCAGTGACCCTTCCGCGTCCGCTTGTCAGACCGTCTCCCACAGTCCAGTGCCTGTGACTCTGCCGGTCAGGACTGGGCAGTGGGGACCCGTTCCTCTGCTGGGCCAGGAATGCAAAGGCTCACCAGCCTCCTGCTTCCCTCTCCTGGGTCACGAGAAACAGAAAGTGACCCTGCCTGGCTTTTTCACCTTAACAGAAACTCCACCTGAATATAGTCTGTTTTTCTCTTTAAAAATATGCCCTTTTGAATAGCGCATTTAGCTTGACCTTTTGTTCTCAAGTTGTTTCTAGGAAATGGCTGAGGTCCACGAGTTCCAGGCCTCAGCTCTAGCCCCTGCAGGCGCCACTGGGCGGTCCCTGCATCCGCGAGGGGCCAGCATGGAGGCACTTCCTCCCCCTCATGGTGCAGCAGTGCAGCCTGAGGGGCCATGGAAACATCGATGATGCTGCAAGAGTGCTTGCAGCTCACTTCCGCCCAAGTGACCTCAGCACTGGGCCGTCTGGCCTCGGGCTGTGTGTGTCCTGAACGTGGCGGAAGCTCTCGGTCAGCTCCGTCTGCGAAGGTGAGCTCACCCGTCGCCGAGGCTCTCGGCGAGCACCAGGACAAGCACACTCTCCATTCTGAGTCAGTCATGTTAAACCCAGGTTAACTTATACATTTACTAACTTTTTGTTAACAGTGATTTGAGCACGTGAGGCGTGAAGTCCAGGTGTAAGTAGCACAGACACCGCCGTCAGAAGTTGGTGGCAGAGAACTCAAACCTGAGCAGGCCCGTAATTTTCTAGTCTTCACGCTTCTTCCCACTGGATGTTCATGGGGTTTTCCGAGGTCACTTCACAAGGAGATGCGGTCACCCCCACAACCCACTGCCAGCCCAACCAGTCTTCCGATGCCACACTCGCTGGAATCCTCTCTCGGTTCTGGACCCTCTCCTCCTACCCTGGCCGGGTCCCCTTGTCGGGAACACTGCTACTGACACCTTGCTGTCCATTGTGTGCTTCAGAAAAGAAAGACCGGAGTCTGTGCTGCCGCACATTGTAAGCGTTGTTTCATGCTGGCGCCTTCAGGGACCCCATTCTCACTGCTTTTAAGACTATCATCTTCAGAATATGGAGTCAGAGATGCTGGATGTTTCCTTAAGAAACAAGAAAGATGAGAAAGGGAGAGTGTTGTTTTTCAAGTCCTGTTAGTAAGAAAAGGCAAGAATGATACCGGCCCCACCTCCTAGGGCAATGCAAGTCAGATAGATTCCCCCAAAGTGGAAATGCTTATTTGAGCACACAGATTTAATCCAAGATTTTCCTGAGGCAAAATGCTAATATTCTTCATAGGTACGTATCATTTTTAAACAGTTTACCTCTGAGTTACTTCCAGATGATGGACGCCTGGCGCTGAGTGCACCGTTCGGCTGGGGTAGTCACGCGAGGCTGATGTCAGCAGCCACATGCCCTGCGCCTCCCGCGTTTGAGGCCGCAGCCCAGCCCAAGCTCCAGATCCCACTCTTCTTTCTGAGGTTTCTACAGACATCCAGCTGCCCTTTCGGAAAACCATTTAACCTCCCTACAGTTCTTTTTTTTTTTTACAAAATTCATAGCCTAAGCAATTACTAAATGCATATGTTCTTTTGTTTGCAGGACACCAAGCAAATATCCTCACAGCACATTTGTGTCTCGGTTACTATTTATTTGGATAAAACAAAGTAATGTAGTCTCACACTTAGATAATATCTATGTTTGCTTGGTCCCAAAGTACCGGTGACATTAGGAGGAATAAAACCTCTACCATGACCAAGTCCTCACAAACTCAGAGACATTTCCCTCCCATGTGAGTAACTGTGCACACATGTGACAGCTCTCCATCAAGCTCCAAACTTGGCCTGGAGGCAGCGAGAGCCTTGCCTGGTCCCTGGGACACACAGACTGTCCGAAGTCATTGCACACACTCCTCAGTCACGGGCCAGCTGGAGGTCTGAGCTGTGACGGTGCAGGTGCCCTGGCTGGAGGCCCAGAGGGACTCTCCTCCTACCCTGGCCGGGTCCCCTTGTCGGGAACACTGCTACTGACACCTTGCTGTCCATTGTGTGCTTCAGAAAAGAAAGACCGGAGTCTGTGCTGCCGCACATTGTAAGCGTTGTTTCATGCTGGCGCCTTCAGGGACCCCATTCTCACTGCTTTTAAGACTATCATCTTCAGAATATGGAGTCAGAGATGCTGGATGTTTCCTTAAGAAACAAGAAAGATGAGAAAGGGAGAGTGTTGTTTTTCAAGTCCTGTTAGTAAGAAAAGGCAAGAATGATACCGGCCCCACCTCCTAGGGCAATGCAAGTCAGATAGATTCCCCCAAAGTGGAAATGCTTATTTGAGCACACAGATTTAATCCAAGATTTTCCTGAGGCAAAATGCTAATATTCTTCATAGGTACGTATCATTTTTAAACAGTTTACCTCTGAGTTACTTCCAGATGATGGACGCCTGGCGCTGAGTGCACCGTTCGGCTGGGGTAGTCACGAGGCTGATGTCAGCAGCCACATGCCCTGCGCCTCCCGCGTTTGAGGCCGCAGCCCAGCCCAAGCTCCAGATCCCACTCTTCTTTCTGAGGTTTCTACAGACATCCAGCTGCCCTTTCGGAAAACCATTTAACCTCCCTACAGTTCTTTTTTTTTTTTACAAAATTCATAGCCTAAGCAATTACTAAATGCATATGTTCTTTTGTTTGCAGGACACCAAGCAAATATCCTCACAGCACATTTGTGTCTCGGTTACTATTTATTTGGATAAAACAAAGTAATGTAGTCTCACACTTAGATAATATCTATGTTTGCTTGGTCCCAAAGTACCGGTGACATTAGGAGGAATAAAACCTCTACCATGACCAAGTCCTCACAAACTCAGAGACATTTCCCTCCCATGTGAGTAACTGTGCACACATGTGACAGCTCTCCATCAAGCTCCAAACTTGGCCTGGAGGCAGCGAGAGCCTTGCCTGGTCCCTGGGACACACAGACTGTCCGCAAGTCATTGCACACACTCCTCAGTCACGGGCCAGCTGGAGGTCTGAGCTGTGACGGTGCAGGTGCCCTGGCTGGAGGCCCAGAGGGACCTTCACTACACGTGGGCGCTGGGAGAGGAGCTGCCAGCCTGAGGGTCTTGAGGACTGGTGGGCAGGAAAAGGCAGCAGAGCCTTGGGGTCAGGCAGGGTGCAGAGCCCGGTGCCGATGACCAGTGTGGCCAGAGCTGCAAGCTAAATGGACCGTGGGGAGGACAACACAAAGTGAAGCAGAAAGACCACAGGAGCCAGGTTACTCTGAAGCTGACAGACCGAGGCAAGGGCTGTGCAGTTTATGCTAACAGCAGCTAGAAGACATGAGCTAGTTTTAGTAAGAGCAATGCTCTTGGCTTGTGCTTTGGGAGCCTCTGGAACAGCAGGAAGAACAGGGTCCTTGCAGACGCAGGATCCCTGCTCAGGGAAGAGCATCACTGGTCAGCAGAGGAGACGGTCCCTGAGCCTGGCCTTCGTGGGCAGAGCCTGGCTCTGGCCCCCAAGCCCTGACCAAGCCCTGCTGCCTCTCTCCCCATCAGATTAGATTGATTATGGTCTCACCAGGTTTCTCATCAAAGACAGGAAGCCTCCGCTGAAGACCACTGTGCTGTGCACACCCGTCTACGAGACCCAGTGTTACGTGCACACACCAGCGGGTCATGTCTTCCCAGTGCGTTCACGTGTGGAAATCTCCTGCCACACGCACAGGAGGAAGGAACAGCGTCATCGGATCCACCTCCCTCCAGCTCCACCACTGTCCACTGCCGACTTCTCATCTCACCTGCACCCCACCCACTGCCAACCACCCATCTTGGATCATTAAGCAGATCCCATACTATTGTTTCATCCATAATATTTCAGAATTTTTCTCTAAAAGGTGAGTACTCTTCTTTATTCAGCTCATCTTAGTAGTGATGAGCTCTCACATCTAAAAAATTTACAAGCACTGTTTAATATCATTAAAGCATCAAATCAGCATTTAGATGGATGGTAAATTGTCAAAGGTTTTTTCTGACTAAGTTGTTTCTAATCTGTGGGTTCCCTGGTCCTTCTTTTGCTGAGCTGATCCTCGTGGTGCCCAACAGTATCCTCAGCCCCCTGGACTCCTGCAGACTGGAAGCTAGATCAGGATAGCTGACTAAGAAATAAACGTCAGCTATCAATCAGTCAAACAATAAATTTATAAAAGATATCTGACCAAATTCAGTATTCTTGGCAAAAATACCCCCTCAGTGGTGTGGAGGAACACCTGTACAGAACAGCTCGTAATGACCCGGAGAACCACGACGGTGCTTCACTCGCCTAGAGCGAGACAGCCTGGAGCGTGAAGTCAAGCGGTCCTGAGGAAGCATTGCTCTGAACAAAGCTAGTGGAAGTGATGGAATTCCAGCTGAGTTATTTCAAATCCTAACTGATACTGCTGTTAAAATGCTGCATTCAATATGCCAGCAAATTTGGAAAACTCAGCAGTGGCCACAGGACTGGAAAAGGTCAGTTTTCATTCCAGTCCCAAAGAAGGGCAACGCCCATGAACGTTCCACCTACTGTACAGTTGCAGTTTTCATTCTAGTCGGTTATGCTCAGAATCCTTCAGACTGGGCTTCAATAGTACATAAACCTAGAACTTCCAGAGGTACAATCTGGGTTTAGAAAAGACAGAGGAACCAAAGATCAAATTGCCAACATCTGTTAGATCATAGAGGAAAGCAAGGGAATTCCAAACAAACATCGACATCTGCTTCATTGACTACACTGAGTCTTTGTGTGAACCACAACAAACTATGGAAATTCTTAAAGAGATAGGGATACCAAACCACTCACTTGCCTCCTGAGAAACCTATATGCGGGTCAAGGAGCAACAGTTATAACCAGATGTGGAACAAAGGGCTGGTTCAAAATTGGGAAAGAAATACACCAAGGCTGTATACTGTTATCCTGCTTTTTTAACTTCTATGCAGAGTACATCAAGCAAAATGCTGAGCGGGATGATTCACAAGCTGGAATCGAGATTGCCAGGAGAAATATCAATAGCCTCAGATATGCAAATGATACCACTTTAATGGCAGAAAGAGATGAATGAAAGAGCCTCTTGGTGAAGGTGAAAAAGGAGAGTGAAAAAGCTAGCTGAAAACTCAACATTCAAAAAATTAAGATTATGGCATTCCATCCCATCACTTCATGGCAGATTTTATTTCCTAGGGCTCCAAAATCACTGCAGATGGTGACGGCAGCCATGAAATTAAAAGACACTTGCTCCTTGGAAAAGGAGCTATGACAAACCTAGACAGTGTATTAAAAAGCAGAGACATCACTTTTCCAGCAAAGGGCCGTATAGTCAAAGCTGTGGTTTCTCCAGTAGTCATGTATGGACGTGAGAGCAGGACAATAAAAAAGGCTGAGTCCTGAAGAATTGATGCTTTTGATCTCTGATGCTGGAGAAGACTCTTGAGAGTCCTTTGGACTACAAGGAGATCAAACCCGTGAATCCTAAAGGAAGTCAACCCTGATTATTCACTGGACAGACTGACGCTGAAGTGCTGAAGCTGAAGCTCTGATATTTTGGTCACCTGATGTGAAGAGTCAACTCATTGGAAAAGATCCTGATGCTGGGAAAGATTGAAGATAAGAGAAGAAGAGGGTGACAAAGGATGAGATGGTTGGATGGCATCATTCACTCAGTGGACGTGAGTTTGATCAGACTCCATGCGACAGTGAAGGACAGGGGAGCCTGGCCTGCTGCAGTCCACGACGTCACAGTCGGGCACGGCTTAGCAGCTGGACGGCAACGGTGCTCTTGGCTGGCTGCCCGACAGCAAGGAGCCTGCACGACATCTGCTTCATTGACTACACTGAGTCTTTGTGTGAACAAAAAAAAAGATAGGGATACCAAACCACTCACTTGCCTCCTGAGAAACCTATATGCGGGTCAAGGAGCAACAGTTATAACCAGATGTGGAACAAAGGGCTGGTTCAAAATTGGGAAAGAAATACACCAAGGCTGTATACTGTTATCCTGCTTTTTTAACTTCTATGCAGAGTACATCAAGCAAAATGCTGAGCGGGATGATTCACAAGCTGGAATCGAGATTGCCAGGAGAAATATCAATAGCCTCAGATATGCAAATGATACCACTTTAATGGCAGAAAGAGATGAATGAAAGAGCCTCTTGGTGAAGGTGAAAAAGGAGAGTGAAAAAGCTAGCTGAAAACTCAACATTCAAAAAATTAAGATTATGGCATTCCATCCCATCACTTCATGGCAGATTTTATTTCCTAGGGCTCCAAAATCACTGCAGATGGTGACGGCAGCCATGAAATTAAAAGACACTTGCTCCTTGGAAAAGGAGCTATGACAAACCTAGACAGTGTATTAAAAAGCAGAGACATCACTTTTCCAGCAAAGGGCCGTATAGTCAAAGCTGTGGTTTCTCCAGTAGTCATGTATGGACGTGAGAGCAGGACAATAAAAAAGGCTGAGTCCTGAAGAATTGATGCTTTTGATCTCTGATGCTGGAGAAGACTCTTGAGAGTCCTTTGGACTACAAGGAGATCAAACCCGTGAATCCTAAAGGAAGTCAACCCTGATTATTCACTGGACAGACTGACGCTGAAGTGCTGAAGCTGAAGCTCTGATATTTTGGTCACCTGATGTGAAGAGTCAACTCATTGGAAAAGATCCTGATGCTGGGAAAGATTGAAGATAAGAGAAGAAGAGGGTGACAAAGGATGAGATGGTTGGATGGCATCATTCACTCAGTGGACGTGAGTTTGATCAGACTCCATGCGACAGTGAAGGACAGGGGAGCCTGGCCTGCTGCAGTCCACGACGTCACAGTCGGGCACGGCTTAGCAGCTGGACGGCAACGGTGCTCTTGGCTGGCTGCCCGACAGCAAGGAGCCTGCGCACGAGTCGCTCTCTCCTGGCCCTGCTGGGGGCCTGAGCACAGACCCCACTGTTTACCCTCAGTCGCTGCTGGCTGTTTTCAGTTTCTCAAACACACAAGTGAGAAGGTGGGTTACTAAGAGGAGCGGTTCCGGGTCTAAGCCAGGACGGCTTGTAAGCCTGAAAGAAAGCATGCCACGGAGCGTGGCATTGGCTGAGCAGCCAGAAGAACTGGGAACCATCCCGTTGTGGGTGGCAGCGGGCTGTGAGGCACTGAATGGCAGTGTCTACACTGCTGCAGGTCGGAAGAGGCCGCCCATCCTCACTGCAGAGGCCGCCCGTCAGGGCGGAAGGAGGGCGGCCATGACACCTCGTGCCGCGACGAGAATTCTTTGCACTATGCTCACATTTCTGGAAGTCCAAAAGTGCGTCCATATGAAAAGTCAAAGGAAAGGGCCTAAGGAGATTAAGTGAGCCTCACCTTCTTTACCAACCTCACCAAAGCCCCTAAAGGTGGCACGTGAAGCATGTGGTTGAGGCCTGCAGGTGGGCCCTGGGCTGGGGTCACCCGGTCCTGGGTGCTCCTCAGAACCTGGGAGCCAGGCCCAGCAACAGCGTCACCCCTTCTCCAGCTAGCGCTGGCCGTCACGTGTGTGGTGGATCACAGCTGGTCTATAAACACCCCTGTGTTTATATGGATTTTGTTTTGTTTTGTTTTGTCAATGTACCTAAAGTTCCCATCGCAAATGACACAAAGCCCCTGGAAGCCGAGAGGCCCTCTGGGTAAATGTCACGTTAAAGCATCAGTCTCAGAAGGCCCCCAGGGAAGCACGCCCACGCAGCGGGCAGTCCCACAGCCGCGCCTGTGCGTCTCCTCTCGCTCTTAGGCAGGCTACTTGTTTGTCCAAGTGAAAGACTAATTTGTTCCAACTTTACTAGAAGGTGGGGAAGAGGAAAGTGAGATTATTTTTAAGTACATTGATGTTCTTTTGTGGAATGGGCTTCATACGAATCCCAGAACATTCTGTCTTCTTAAACATAAATAAGCATGTATTGCCCATGTTCGGTCACTTCTGAAGGTGAGAGGGAGCTATGAATGACTCCAGGTCAACAGCTGTGAACAGGCTGAGTTCACCCCCCTCTTTCACCAGATCCTGTAGACTGCTGAGAGAAACCTCACATATCCCAAAATATGCTGCTATCCCTCCAAGGAAGCAGGAGGCAGTGTGAGGGCAGAAGAGGATTAGAAGCCTGAGTCCCCTTTGGCCCTCCTTGGCCCTGACCCTGACTCCTCTCCGTGGAGGCACGGCAACCCACCAGGGGAGTGGGATGCCTGGGGCTGTGTCTTGGACGCAGAAGCCCCAGCCGGGTGGCCTCTGGGTGCCGTTAGGCCTAGTGGGGCTCCTGGTCTCCACTCTCTGTGCACAAGAGGATAGGCTTGAGGGCTGCCTCTCCTCCACAGAAAGCGTCCAGAAAACAAACTTATCAGGGTCACTGGACCAAGGCAAGCTTTCTCCTCTCATTAGCTAAGCCCTTTGCCTGTTCCCTCCAACCCCAGAAGCAAACCTCTTCTCCCAAACACTAACTTGTCTTAGAGAACTGACCATCTGCACGGACCCCCCTGGCATAATCGAATCATACCAGTGGTGGGGTCTGTTAAATCCCATCTCGTTCTCAACAAGAAGCTGTGCTTCTGACAAATAATGAGGGCACTGGGGTCTGGACTCAGATGTCCAGATGTGAGCACTGGCCTTGCAGCGGGCAAGCCCCAGATAGCTCCATTCCCCAAGCCTCAGTCTCCTCGGCCGCACCGTGGAAGCCGCCGTGCTGCCCTCCGGAGACCCAGGAGGTGGTGCAGGCTCAGCCGCTCCGGAAGAGAGGGTCTCTGTGCTGGCTGCTGTCCGTCCCACAGCAACCACAGCCGAACTGGCTGCAGAGAAATCCACAGACGGATGAGTGAGGATTATTCTAGCCGCGCCTGTGCGCCTCCTCTCGCTCTTAGGCAGGCTACTTGTTTGTCCAAGTGAAAGACTAATTTGTTCCAACTTTACTAGAAGGTGGGGAAGAGGAAAGTGAGATTATTTTTAAGTACATTGATGTTCTTTTGTGGAATGGGCTTCATACGAATCCCAGAACATTCTGTCTTCTTAAACATAAATAAGCATGTATTGCCCATGTTCGGTCACTTCTGAAGGTGAGAGGGAGCTATGAATGACTCCAGGTCAACAGCTGTGAACAGGCTGAGTTCACCCCCCTCTTTCACCAGATCCTGTAGACTGCTGAGAGAAACCTCACATATCCCAAAATATGCTGCTATCCCTCCAAGGAAGCAGGAGGCAGTGTGAGGGCAGAAGAGGATTAGAAGCCTGAGTCCCCTTTGGCCCTCCTTGGCCCTGACCCTGACTCCTCTCCGTGGAGGCACGGCAACCCACCAGGGGAGTGGGATGCCTGGGGCTGTGTCTTGGACGCAGAAGCCCCAGCCGGGTGGCCTCTGGGTGCCGTTAGGCCTAGTGGGGCTCCTGGTCTCCACTCTCTGTGCACAAGAGGATAGGCTTGAGGGCTGCCTCTCCTCCACAGAAAGCGTCCAGAAAACAAACTTATCAGGGTCACTGGACCAAGGCAAGCTTTCTCCTCTCATTAGCTAAGCCCTTTGCCTGTTCCCTCCAACCCCAGAAGCAAACCTCTTCTCCCAAACACTAACTTGTCTTAGAGAACTGACCATCTGCACGGACCCCCCTGGCATAATCGAATCATACCAGTGGTGGGGTCTGTTAAATCCCATCTCGTTCTCAACAAGAAGCTGTGCTTCTGACAAATAATGAGGGCACTGGGGTCTGGACTCAGATGTCCAGATGTGAGCACTGGCCTTGCAGCGGGCAAGCCCCAGATAGCTCCATTCCCCAAGCCTCAGTCTCCTCGGCCGCACCGTGGAAGCCGCCGTGCTGCCCTCCGGAGACCCAGGAGGTGGTGCAGGCTCAGCCGCTCCGGAAGAGAGGGTCTCTGTGCTGGCTGCTGTCCGTCCCACAGCAACCACAGCCGAACTGGCTGCAGAGAAATCCACAGACGGATGAGTGAGGATTATTCTAGGACCAAAAGTCTTCGCCATGGCGACAGTAAAGTGCTTCATGGGTATTTAATCTAAGACTTGTTCCAGTCTTGATAAAAATAAGGCTCAGAGGAAGGTAACCAGATCCAAGGTTCTCAGTTCTGTCCGGACGCAAGGCGCAGGGGCTTGCGCCTGGGTTTCCCAGGAGTCCAGGGGCTGCTCAGCGGTCAGGCGGCCAGCAGCAGAGCACCTGCCCCTTTCCTGTCCTCACGGTGACTCCTGGAGGGCTCTTTGAAGGGCAGAGGGGAGAGGAAAGGTGCTCATCATCCATCCAATGAAACGACGCAAAGATATTAGAAACACAAGAGCAGAGGCCACATCTGTCCTCAGGGTCTCGGACGAGTATGAGTGATTGCAAGCCTGCTCAGAGAAGGAATGAGGAAGCACACCTCTGGATGTCATTCATAATATTTATTTTGGAAAAATATTTTAAAAACGAATTTCTTCATTAACAAAACAGTAAAAAACTCAAATAACATTTGCACAATATTCCATAAATACATTTATATACAAAAAAATATAGTCACATTGACCCGAAGTGCCTTTGTACATATTTACCAAAAATTTAAATTATAAAAAAATGAACATCACAAAATACTCAAGCTTTACAGATATCATGAAAAATACTTTTACAAGTCCAAAAAATAACGCACATCTTTTTCCACCTAGAAAAACACATTTTAGTATCAAAAAAGGACAATAAAGGCAGTGTTTGTGATTCTAATTCAAGAGAAAACTGGCTCATAAGAATCCAAAATATACACTCAGGCAGTGCGTGCATCTTACGTAGTGATCAAGTCCATCCATTTAAATATATATTTTTAAAAGCAACTGTCCATAGTGCAATGGAAACGTCCTAAAGGCAGAGCAGCTGGCACCCACAGCGCCCACTGCCCGCTCGGCAGGAAGAAGACCTGGCTTCCCAGCAGCGTCAGGAGCACCTCTGCTCCTCCCAGCAGCAGCATCGGGGCGGACACCTCGGAAGTTACTTATCCTGGAGAAACGGAAGTAGCCACATCACCTCCACGTCACACCTAGAGGGTCCACGAGAAGCGGTCACGTCACACCTAGAGGGTCCAGAGACAGGGGGAGCGTTAGCACAGGCCAGAGGCCCAGTTCCGACCCCCCAGGCGGCAGGCGGCCCCCAGCCCTCACGGACCTCGGTGGCGATGACACACTCGTCCTTCTCCTCGGATATGACATATACCGACTGGTATTTTGTGTCTTTTGAAGAGGAGTACACAGAGTCCGGCCTTTTTCTTTCAGATCCTTCTCCACTAGAAAGAAAATCATAGAGAACCAGAGTCAACACAGGAAACCATCTTTGAACGGGAAAATGCTCAGAGCTTGGAGGAGCACGCCCAGTGGTCCCTCTGGCCCACCTGTCCTGCGCCTCCCTCAGGTGCCAGGGCGCCCTCCCCAGCAGGCCCCCGTGCCTCACCGGAGCACTCACCCTCTGAGTGTCAGGGTGCCCTTCTCTGCCCCTGCAGAGCCTTGGGGCTGGCACTTGACATCGGGCCTGCCCCGGGCGTCCCCCGTGACAGCGGCGCCCTTGATGTCCTGCAGCAGGTTGTAGCCCACAGCAGAGTCTCGAGCCTTGAGGCCGTTTTTCTCGGCACTGGGCTCTGCGTGGAAGTCCGCCTTCTTGTTGGTGTTCTTGATCTGGGTGGCCCCAATGACGCTGACAGAGATGTCCTTCTCCCGCTGGCGGTTAGCCAGGTTGTTCATGGTCTCCGCCTCCCCCCGGCAGGGGTCGGCAGGGGGCCGACGCTTCTGCAGCCTCAGCCGCACGCAGACCACCATGGCGGCACAGCCCAGCAGCAGCGTGAGCACCAGCACCACGCCGGCACCGACGGCCGCCCAGGGGAACGGGCCCGCCTGGCCCTCCACGTACTTCTCGGTGAGGTCCACCACCACGGGGCCCGGGGCAGGCTCGGGGAGCAGGAACTGGCAGTTGGGGCCCCCGTATCCCCGGGCGCACTCACACAAGTAGCGAGAGGCCCGCTCGTGGCAGGTGGCCCCGTTGTGGCAGGGCGCGTGCTCACACCTTCTGACCGGGGCACTGCAGTTCCTGCCCGTGTACCCGGGGGGACAGGTGCAGGTGTACGCGTTCACGCCGTCCCGGCAGGTGCCCCCGTTGGCGCATGGGGAGGAGGCACAGCCGTCCACGTTGTCGTCACAGTGCTTTCCAGAGAAGCCGGCCCGGCAGTGGCAGACGTACGCGTCGCCAAGGTCCACGCACCGCGCACCTGGGACACAGACATGGCAGCAGCTTGTCACCAAGAAGCACCCTGGAGCACATGCTGCACCTGCCCCTCGTCACACACCAGAGCAGACACGCGGGGGCAGAACGGACAGAGGCCACCACTTAGGACAGCATAGGTCACATTACAGCCCACGACAGGGGGCAGGCAGGGGACAGGGTTCTGGTCAAGCTCCATAACCTCTATAAAAAATACAGGCTGACAGCTCCTGACATGCACCATGCAAAACACTTTTGCTGCACTGCTGTATCACCTTCACAGCAAGCCAACAAAGGACCCACTTCACAGATGAGGAAACCGAGGCTTGAAGAGGCTGCTGTGCTTGCCCAGAGTTACAGTTAGTGAAGAGCAAGAGTTGAAACAGAAAGAAAAAAGAAAGAGGAAAGGAAGGAAATGGGTCTGGGAATGGGCCTTTGTCCTTCCAGAGCCAAGCCTGCTAACCCTCCCTGTTCTTTCTCTCTAAAGACGAAGGATCCAGTGCTCTGTTGGTTCAGCGGCTGGAAACAAACAGGAGAAAGAGGCTGAGCCCAGAACTGCCTATACAGCGCACAGAGAGCAGAAGCAAGACGACTCTTCTCTGTCAACGATCACATCCAACGCAGAAACCTCTAGAACAGCCAGCCTGTCTGGGCCCAGCTTCCCCCACCCATGAGTTTGCTTATAGCATCCCACCCACTCATGGAGACCATGCAGCCTCACTCTTTTTTTTTTTTTTTTTTTTTGGCCTCTTTTATTGGTCTTTCATTTATTCATTTCCATCCATCTTTATTCTTTGGCCAGGGTGGGCCTCCCATCGCAGTGGCCTCTCGCTGCAGAGCGCCGGCTCCGGGCGCATGCGCTCCAGAGCTCCGGCTCGGTGATTGGACACATCAGTCCAGCCGCTCCGTGGCATGAGGGATCTTCCCAGGCCAGGGATCGAACCAGCGGCCCTTGCACTGCAAGGCGGTGTCTTTACCCGCTGGACCACCAGGGAAGTCCCAGCAGCTGCACTCTTGACGGCTCTGCTTGGTGACAGAGCAGAGCTGGGCTGGCCCCGACACGTTCAGCAGCTGTGCTGGTGTAGGCGCTGACCCGCCGATATTAGGGTCTCGGGCCCAAGGTGTAGCAGGACCGCAAGCAAGTTATTGCGTCTCCACAGAGAAGGAACACTTCTGCCTGCCTTTCTCACTCCCTGGGTGTTTCCAGACTCAAGGATAAGGCTTCTATGAAGAGTTTCTCACTGTTCAGACAAAAGGGCTTCTGGAACTCAAGGCAGCTCATAATGACGAAACTAAGTTCATGCACTCCTCACCAACGCTCAGTGGACCCCTGGACAAAGTCTCGGGTGGGTCAGGTGGCCCCTTACCATTGGAACAGGGTGAGGAACTGCAGGAATCCATTTTCTTCTCACAGTTAAAGCCGGAGAAGCCCCCGGGGCAGCGACAGGTGTACCCTCCCTCAGGGTTGTCTGAACACCGGCCCCCATTGAAGCACGGGCCATCGGCACACACCATGGCACTCAGCTCGCAGATCCTGCCATAGAAGCCAGGCGGGCAGGTGCAGGAGTAGCTGTTCTCAAGGTCCTGGGTAACGGAGAAGATGAAGAAAACTTGCCTGCGTCGCTCCCAGGGACCCACACGGTCTACCTCAAACCCGGGCTCCTGGTTCGGCAGGAGAGCCCACAGCGGCTGGACTCACCGTGCAGCTCCCTCCGTTCCTGCAGGGGCTGGCACTGCACTCGTCCTCCTCGGTCTCACAGTTGGCCCCTGTGTACCCAGGCCGACAGGAGCACGTGTAGCTTCCCTGGCCCGTGTTGGTACAGGTGGCCCCATTCCTGCAGGGCTTGTGGTGTGTGCAGTAGTTCAGGTCTGCGAGGGCGGAGACAAGGAGAGGAAGAGACACTCAGGCGACGACTCTCCCCGTGCAGAGCCAAGGCAGTCAGGCCGCCTGGAGACGGAGGGAGGGAGGCTTACCCTGGTTGCAGAACAGGCCCCCCCAGCCCTCCTGGCAGTTGCATTGCCAGGGCTGCTGGCAAGTGCCGTGGAGACAGCCTGGGTACCGGATGCACTGGTCGCAGTACCGGCCCTGCCAGCCCACTCGGCACCTTTGGAGAGAGGACAGTCGGTGGACGCTGTCGCTGCTGGTTCACAGCAACGCCTCGCCCACTCACATCGGCACTCCTGGTCCTCACAGAGGCGGCCCACTGGGCTGTCCCCAGGATCTCCAAGCCCCAAGGACGTTTCCACCCCACCTCAGAGGGTCTGACTCTGGGCATGAGGGTGAACGAGGGCAGCATCTCTAGGTGGTTCTAACCAACGGAACTCTCTCCTTTTCTTGACCAATTCCTGCAAAATCTCACCTATAAGCTCCACAACCACTGAGAACCTTCGGTGGATGACTACCCTTGACCCTACAACTGTGCAGGCGTTTATTCAGTAGAAACACAGGAAAACAGCTCCCCCCAACCAAACAGCTAACCTTACCTGGGTTTTTTCAAGGATCATCTAGAGACACTGTACTAACACACTAGGTGTGAAAGCACAACAAGAAAAAGAAAGAAAAAAAGCCGCTTCTGCAGACTTACTTGCATTCTCCAGGCTTGTCACAAAACCCGTGCTGCTCGTCACACCCCGGCAAGCAGATGGCTGCGAGAGGAAAGGCGCAGGGTCAAGCCCGTCGGAGCGCCCGGCATAAGAGCGCTACACACCATGCCCCGTGAGCCAGCGAGGCCGCCAGGGCCCTGGCATCGGCTATCCTGCCTGGTAACCGCAGACTTTACTCAGCCCAAGAGGAGCATTCTTCTTAACACAGCAGCTCAAGGACAAAAGAGCGCGGAAGCCCCCACCCCCACCGGCCCCTTTTCTTCTAAGAGAGGGTCAGAAGTCCTTCCCCCTCCTCCTCCCCCACTTCCCAATTCTATGCACAAAGCCCCACCTCTTAATACCCAGAAAGTGTGTGTGTAGATAAGGGTGGACAGCTGGTATGCAGAGTACCAGGGCAAGACAGCTGCTCTATTGTCTGTTCTCTCCCAGCAGCTGCCTCAGTGCAACAATACCGGCCTCCCCTCGCCCCCCGTGCCCCCACCTCTCACACACACACACCCCTAGCATGTACACCACACACACATACACAGAGGCACGCACACACACACACACACACGCACGCACGCACGCACACTCGCACGTGCACCCTTTCTGCCTATGGGAACCGGCGCGCGTCCCAGCCGCCTATCCCCAGAGAGATCTAATCGATGGCACGCGCGAGCTGGGGGCGGGGAGAGACTCCAGTGTTTGAATAAGAAGAAAAAAGTTTAAGTTTATGGCTACCCCATGGCGAAAGAGAGGGCGGGTAGCCAGGAGGGAGGCAGCAGGCAAGCCCCAGGTCCCAGAGGGGGTGGGGAGGCTGGAGGCTAAGGCTCTGAGCTGGCTTCCTTCTTCTGGCTGTGAGACTCATTAACGAGCCTCCCCACAAGTTTACAAGACAACAGAGCCAGCTCAGGCCAAGGCGAGCTCAAAGGAGCCGAAAGCTAAGCGGGCTGAGTGATAATGACGCCCGAGGTAGGAGTAAGTCCAGGACTGAGGAAGCGCACCTCCCAGCGAGAGGTTCTACCCTGCAGGAGAAGGCTCCCCGGGGTCAGGGCCGGAGGAACCCTGGGGCTTCTGGGGGGCTCCAGGACCCATCTCACCCAACTCCAGGGAAACCTGTAATGCGGGGTGGCAGTGAGGCAACTGGGGTCCAGCTGAACCAGGCCCAAGAGCCAGCGGGTCCCACAGGCTTCCCACGCCCCCCGCACCTGTGAGGACACAGAGCTGCAGGAGGCAGGGCCTCAGTCGCTTGTGTAAAGGTATTTCCTTCCCAGGCAGAGTGCTGTGTGAGCAACCCACAAGCAGGGCAAGAGGGCCCCTCCCCAGGCAGAGCTGGCAGACTCATGTCCATAGACCCCACAAGTGAAAATGTCACAAACAGTGAGATGTTTTTAAATATGCTGGCTCTGCAGAGAGGCCGAGCACAGCAATTCTGGAGAGAGAACGAAGCACTCGTCAATGAGACGCTGTCTCGGCAAAGAGACCTCCTTTGGTAAAAGCACGCCCTGCACACAGCCTCTTCTCTGTTCCTCCCTTCCTTCCTCCCTCCTTTCCCTCTGGCTTGCTTCCTGACCCCTGGCCCTGTGTCCAAAATCCTCCCTGATAAAGAAAGGCCGCTTCCCATTGCGGAAGTTACAATGTCTGAGTCGACCCCAACGGCCACTGGCTGACTGCGGTCTCGACTAATCTCTCTGGCCCCCTGGTCCAGTTTCCACCTCCCACCCCCCAAAATCTCTCTGGGCTGAAATCCCAGGACCCCAGCAGCTCAGAGAACGTGCCCCACTGCTCAGGAGTTCCGGCCTGGGGGAAGCAAACCGACCGGCAGCGGGCCCCTCCCACGGGACTCACGCTCCGTGCAGTACTGGCCCTTCCAGCCAGGGTTGCAGACTTTCTCCCCTCTCTCTCCGCAGGTGAAGTGGCCGAAGGCGTCGTCGCGGGGACGGCAGAAGACCGAGCAGCCTTCCCCATAGTAGTGCTCGTCGCAGACGAAGCGGTAGGAGTACTTGAGGTCTGTGCGGCCGCTGCTGTGCAGGTCCTGGGACCACTCCTCCCCCACTGTCAGGTGCCTCTGCGTGGCCAGGCGGCTGATGAGTCTTTCTGGGTTCTCTGGCGGGAGGAGGACACTGTTGGTTCCGACTGAGAACCCAGAGGCTCGGGGCGTGGGGAGGGGGGTGGAAACCCTCCTCCTGGAGCTTCCAGAGGAACTTCAGAATGAAAGATGTAGGCATTTGTTTCTGGGGAGATCTGAAGTCAAATGCACACTAACTAGGGAAGCCGTCCGCATAGTTTGGGAGTTTGGGGGTTGCTTTTACCTGTTGCAAGGTCGTCAGGAGAATCTGTGTGGAGAGCTTCAATGATCAGAGAGAAGGTTCCCTGGAGGAAGGAGGGAAAGACAAGACAAACCAGAACTGTTGAAAGAAGAACCGGAGCATCCCTGGCCACCGAGTGGCTGCAGATCTGTGCGCAGTGCGTCCTGAAGAGGGTCTGTGCACTTCTCTTGCCTAATCTCACTTTCCTTAAGGAAATGGAACAACTTTTAAGAGTGGCTTCCTGACATGTTTTTTCAGCCTGTTAATACAGGATATCGCGTTTGACAGAAAGAAAGAAGGCCGCGGAGCAGGCGGGGCTGAAGGGACTTGCCTGCAGCCTTCTGGGGAAGGAGCCAAGCAGAGGGGGCTGGGCACTGGGGGCTGTCAGGCTGCGAGGGCGACGGACCAACCAGCCGGTCCGGGAGCTGGGGAGCTAGAACTTTCCCACATTGAGGTGTCCATTCAACTCGAGGACTAAGCGCAGAGGCCGGATACGGAAATGGCCCAGGTCCTCGGCCTCTCTGCCTCACTCTACCCTGGCTGTCACCCCGCGCACCATCCCCTACTAGCGGCCGCCACCGCCTGCAGGTCCTCCGGGCATGGAGTCAGTGCTCCAGACCGCGGTGCCCCCTGTCCACGCCCGCTCGCGCGTCCCTGCCGTGCGCCCCGCCGCGTCCCAGAGCGAGGCTGCCGGCCGCCTCCCTGCCCACCTGCCGCCCTCCCGGCTCGCCCCGCGCCCTCAGGTGCGGCGCTCACCGGCCAGGTGAAGCCAAAGGGGAAGCGGATAGGGTTGCTGAAGGCGGGGTCCGCGCCCGCGCCGTCTGGGAGGCTGAAGGAGTCGACGCCCAGCACCGGCGTGACGGCGCTGCCGTAGGTGCAGGGCGGCTCGGGGGACACGCTGGCCTGGTAGTGCTTGAGGCACACGCGGAAGAAGGTTCTGCAGGCGCACGGCGGTGGCCCCGAGCCCCCGCGACAGCAGTTGCGGTTCTCCAGCAGCCCCTTCTTGTTGACGAACTCTTGCAGCTTCAGCTCGAACACCCCGGAGCTCCAGACCTGCGGGGGAGGCGAGGCCGTGGGGTTCCTGGCGCCGGGACCCCGCCCGGCCGCGTCCTGCCTGGGGCGCTGCCTTCCGCACGGCCCGCTCCCTGGCCCCCGCCCTTGACGCCACCGGGCGCCGGAGCCCCCGGCTGACAGCCTACCGGACGGCGCGGCCCTGGGGTCCCCGCCTGGCAACTTACCTGGCACAGCAGGGCCGAGAGGACGGCGAGGGCCAGGGCGCACCGCCGGCCCATGGTGCACCGCCGGCCGCGCTCGCTCTCCCCGCGTCCCCGCCTTGTCTCCTGAAATCGTCAGGGAACGCTCGCTCGGGTAGGAAGGTGTCCCAGGATCTTGGGTAGGAAAGCGCCGCCGCTCTGCCTCGGGCTGGGATAATCCGGACTTCTTTCCTTAAGGGTCCGGCTCCGGCTCTTTCGCAGGCCGAGGTTCCTAAGATCCGCCCTGCGGAGGCGACAGCGGCCCCGGGGATGCACGAAGAAAAGGGGGGCGGGGGGCTCCCCGGAGAGGTAGCTCCTGGCGCGCAACTTTCGGTTTTCCCCTCTTTCTTTGAAAGCACGAGTAGGTAGGGGTCGTCTGCCTCCTGGTTTTGTCTCAAGCTTCTTCGCGGGGGAAAAAAAGAAAGAAAGAAAGGAGAGAGAAACCGTCCAGATATTCAGCCCAATTCCCAACGAGCAGCAGGGCTCCCCGCGAGTCCGTTTAACGAGCTGCGGTCTGGAAATCCCACGCGCGAGGCGGTAATCCGGGGCCGGTGGCTCACTCGGGGGCGGCGGTCCCGTGAGCGGTCCGGGACCCAGTCTTTCCCGGGAACCCAGCCAGTGCTATCCAGGTCAACACCCCGGGTCCCCGACCCGGTCGAGGCGGAAGCTGCGCGCCAGGCTGTGCGTCCGGTGCGGCGCCGGCCGGGGTTCCGCGGGCGCGCAGGGGCTCGGGCTCACCCCGCGCCTCCGCCTTATATCCCGCTGGCCGCCCGCATGGCTAATGAGATGCAAATGAGCAGCCCCCCAATCTGGCGAGAGCTGTCACAAAGGAGCCACTTTTCCAAACCCCCAATGGAAGGTTCTGCAGGCGCACGGCGGTGGCCCTGAGCCCCCGCGACAGCAGTTGGTTCTCCAGCAGCCCCTTCTTGTTGACGAACTCTTGCAGCTTCAGCTCGAACACCCCGGAGCTCCAGACCTGCGGGGGAGGCGAGGCCGTGGGGTTCCTGGCGCCGGGACCCCGCCCGGCCGCGTCCTGCCTGGGGCGCTGCCTTCCGCACGGCCCGCTCCCTGGCCCCCGCCCTTGACGCCACCGGGCGCCGGAGCCCCCGGCTGACAGCCTACCGGACGGCGCGGCCCTGGGGTCCCCGCCTGGCAACTTACCTGGCACAGCAGGGCCGAGAGGACGGCGAGGGCCAGGGCGCACCGCCGGCCCATGGTGCACCGCCGGCCGCGCTCGCTCTCCCCGCGTCCCCGCCTTGTCTCCTGAAATCGTCAGGGAACGCTCGCTCGGGTAGGAAGGTGTCCCAGGATCTTGGGTAGGAAAGCGCCGCCGCTCTGCCTCGGGCTGGGATAATCCGGACTTCTTTCCTTAAGGGTCCGGCTCCGGCTCTTTCGCAGGCCGAGGTTCCTAAGATCCGCCCTGCGGAGGCGACAGCGGCCCCGGGGATGCACGAAGAAAAGGGGGGCGGGGGGCTCCCCGGAGAGGTAGCTCCTGGCGCGCAACTTTCGGTTTTCCCCTCTTTCTTTGAAAGCACGAGTAGGTAGGGGTCGTCTGCCTCCTGGTTTTGTCTCAAGCTTCTTCGCGGGGGAAAAAAAGAAAGAAAGAAAGGAGAGAGAAACCGTCCAGATATTCAGCCCAATTCCCAACGAGCAGCAGGGCTCCCCGCGAGTCCGTTTAACGAGCTGCGGTCTGGAAATCCCACGCGCGAGGCGGTAATCCGGGGCCGGTGGCTCACTCGGGGGCGGCGGTCCCGTGAGCGGTCCGGGACCCAGTCTTTCCCGGGAACCCAGCCAGTGCTATCCAGGTCAACACCCCGGGTCCCCGACCCGGTCGAGGCGGAAGCTGCGCGCCAGGCTGTGCGTCCGGTGCGGCGCCGGCCGGGGTTCCGCGGGCGCGCAGGGGCTCGGGCTCACCCCGCGCCTCCGCCTTATATCCCGCTGGCCGCCCGCATGGCTAATGAGATGCAAATGAGCAGCCCCCCAATCTGGCGAGAGCTGTCACAAAGGAGCCACTTTTCCAAACCCTCCTCTCAATGGATCGCCAAATGGTCAGTGAGCTGTAAAATGTGCAACCCTCCTCCCCGCCCTCACCCTCCCCGCCCCCGGTCCTCCCCTACCCTCCCCAGCACGAAACGCACTCATTTACATTCCTGCAAAATGTTCAGCACAAGAATCCCCCCTGCGCCCGAGGCCGGTGCCGCCGCCCGGGCTCCTCGGCGCTGCCCTCCCGGCCACGGGCTCGCAGAGGCCCCGGGACACCCCGGGGGGCGCTGCGCCCCTGCCGGGCCGAGAGCCGCCGCCGCGTCCGACCTCGAAAACTCTCCGGTCCCGGCGGCGCCCGCCTGCGTCCCGGCCTCCGGCCGCGGCCGGGTCCCGGGGCTGAGGGCGAAGTCGGAAGCCCAGTTCCCGGCAGGCCCCCCTTCTTCCAGGCAGCCTCTTCCTAAGGAGGAGTCTCCGGGGCGGGGGACCCGGCACAGGAGGGCGGGGGAGGGCAGGGACGGTGGGCAGAGGGTGGCGAAAGGGCAGCGGCAGTTTCGGGAAGTTTGGCGAGGTCTGACACGCAGACGGCTCCCGGACGAGGACGGCGACTCTGCGTCTGGGAACGCAGAGGTGCGCGCGGCGCCCTCGGGACCCCGCTGCCTCGCGGCCGGGGTGCCCTGGCGCTGGCCGGCCGCCGCCGGGGGCGGGGTCCGAGGAGCGCCGGGGATCCTGACGTCTTAAACTACCGCCCCCTCTTCCGCCCCCCAAGCACACGCTGCCTTCTGGGCGCGATTCTCGGCCTGCACTGCCTTCCCTGGGTCTCCGGCCCCGCTCTCCTGGGTATCCCCCCGCGGCCTGCCTCTGCTTGGTAAAAAGTGAGTTTGGTGTGTGTCGTTCGCGTGGCTGTCATTAAGGCAGTCTGTTATTGTGCGGCTGAATCAGGGCCAGAGTATCCAGGTCAACACCCCGGGTGGGTCACAAAGCGTCCGGTGCGGCGCCGGCCGGGGTTCCGCGGCGCGCAGGGCTCGGGCTCACCCGCGCCTCCGCCTTATATCCCGCTGGCCGCCCGCATGGCTAATGAGATGCAAATGAGCAGCCCCCAATCTGGCGAGAGCTGTCACAAAGGAGCCACTTTTCCAAACCCTCCTCTCAATGGATCGCCAAATGGTCAGTGAGCTGTAAAATGTGCAACCCTCCTCCCCGCCCTCACCCTCCCGCCCCCGGTCCTCCCCTACCCCCCTCCCCAGCACGAAACGCACTCATTTACATTCCTGCAAAATGTTCAGCACAAGAATCCCCCCTGCGCCCGAGGCCGGTGCCGCCGCCCGGGCTCCTCGGCGCTGCCCTCCCGGCCACGGGCTCGCAGAGGCCCCGGGACACCCCGGGGGGCGCTGCGCCCCTGCCGGGCCGAGAGCCGCCGCCGCGTCCGACCTCGAAAACTCTCCGGTCCCGGCGGCGCCCGCCTGCGTCCCGGCCTCCGGCCGCGGCCGGGTCCCGGGGCTGAGGGCGAAGTCGGAAGCCCAGTTCCCGGCAGGCCCCCCTTCTTCCAGGCAGCCTCTTCCTAAGGAGGAGTCTCCGGGGCGGGGGACCCGGCACAGGAGGGCGGGGGAGGGCAGGGACGGTGGGCAGAGGGTGGCGAAAGGGCAGCGGCAGTTTCGGGAAGTTTGGCGAGGTCTGACACGCAGACGGCTCCCGGACGAGGACGGCGACTCTGCGTCTGGGAACGCAGAGGTGCGCGCGGCGCCCTCGGGACCCCGCTGCCTCGAGCCCGGGGTGCCCTGGCGCTGGCCGGCCGCCGCCGGGGGCGGGGTCCGAGGAGCGCCGGGGATCCTGACGTCTTAAACTACCGCCCCCTCTTCCGCCCCCCAAGCACACGCTGCCTTCTGGGCGCGATTCTCGGCCTGCACTGCCTTCCCTGGGTCTCCGGCCCCGCTCTCCTGGGTATCCCCCCGCGGCCTGCCTCTGCTTGGTAAAAAGTGAGTTTGGTGTGTGTCGTTCGCGTGGCTGTCATTAAGGCAGTCTGTTATTGTGCGCGGCTGAATCAGTGGCTCTTTGTGCGCTCAGCTGTATGGTAATGCGGACCGCACCTGCTCCCCGCACAATGCAGAGAGAAAGAGCTCCCCTCCGCGCGCGCCGCGGCCTCTGCAACAATGTCCGGCACATGTTCTAAAGGCTCTGCAGCCTACCACCCCCACCCCAACTTTCGCACAACCATCACCTTATTGGGTTTTTACACGTCCATCAGACACTAGAACTTTTGTTTTCTTTTTTTTTTTTTTAAGGGAAATGAGTTATTGGGAGGGCCGAGAACACACGTATCTCTCAATGCCCTATCTAAACTGCTCTCATGCTTGCGGGCACGGTGCGGAATTAAGGTGGAGCGTGGACCCTAGTCTGGCATCCAGCCTTTTGCAGGGCGCACTTGGAGGTCTCTTTCCCACCCCCTGTTTGCTTCTCCTTTCATCTCCCCCGCTCCCAGCACCTCGGGCAGCTTCATCCCAGATGAAAGGTGTGAGCGCTGGAGTAAGGGTCGCCCTGGTGGCAGCACAGCCCCGGGTGCCTGGTCACGATGGCCTCGACGTGGGTGTGCTGCAGCCGGCTTATTGGTGGGGACGCGCACTGTCCTGGCAAAATGTGCCTTTCATTGGGGCCGTTGTTGAGATCAGAGGGATGCACGAGAAGGGGAAATTTCAAATACCAAGTAATCAGCTGAAGTCCTTCGTGGCCATCCCTCCAGCTGTTAGGCAGCAGACTCCCCAAAACCTGTCAAGCTTCAGGATAGATTTTAGGTTTAGGTTTTTCGACTTCTGCCAGGGAGGCAAAGAATTAATCAGACAGTAATGTGCATGTATTGTTCAAAGCTGAGGTGAGAAAAGTAGGCTTGGACCCCACCAGAACCCCCGACAGTCTGGCTCAGAACAAACGGAGACTTCAAAACCTCTTGTCGGTCCTGCCGCCCAACCCACACGTTTTGCCTTCCCCCCCTGGGCGCGATTCTCGGCCTGCACTGCCTTCCCTGGGTCTCCGGCCCCGCTCTCCTGGGTATCCCCCCGCGGCCTGCCTCTGCTTGGTAAAAAGTGAGTTTGGTGTGTGTCGTTCGCGTGGCTGTCATTAAGGCAGTCTGTTATTGTGCGCGGCTGAATCAGTGGCTCTTTGTGCGCTCAGCTGTATGGTAATGCGGACCGCACCTGCTCCCCGCACAATGCAGAGAGAAAGAGCTCCCCTCCGCGCGCGCCGCGGCCTCTGCAACAATGTCCGGCACATGTTCTAAAGGCTCTGCAGCCTACCACCCCCACCCCAACTTTCGCACAACCATCACCTTATTGGGTTTTTACACGTCCATCAGACACTAGAACTTTTGTTTTCTTTTTTTTTTTTTTAAGGGAAATGAGTTATTGGGAGGGCCGAGAACACACGTATCTCTCAATGCCCTATCTAAACTGCTCTCATGCTTGCGGGCACGGTGCGGAATTAAGGTGGAGCGTGGACCCTAGTCTGGCATCCAGCCTTTTGCAGGGCGCACTTGGAGGTCTCTTTCCCACCCCCTGTTTGCTTCTCCTTTCATCTCCCCCGCTCCCAGCACCTCGGGCAGCTTCATCCCAGATGAAAGGTGTGAGCGCTGGAGTAAGGGTCGCCCTGGTGGCAGCACAGCCCCGGGTGCCTGGTCACGATGGCCTCGACGTGGGTGTGCTGCAGCCGGCTTATTGGTGGGGACGCGCACTGTCCTGGCAAAATGTGCCTTTCATTGGGGCCGTTGTTGAGATCAGAGGGATGCACGAGAAGGGGAAATTTCAAATACCAAGTAATCAGCTGAAGTCCTTCGTGGCCATCCCTCCAGCTGTTAGGCAGCAGACTCCCCAAAACCTGTCAAGCTTCAGGATAGATTTTAGGTTTAGGTTTTTCGACTTCTGCCAGGGAGGCAAAGAATTAATCAGACAGTAATGTGCATGTATTGTTCAAAGCTGAGGTGAGAAAAGTAGGCTTGGACCCCACCAGAACCCCCGACAGTCTGGCTCAGAACAAACGGAGACTTCAAAACCTCTTGTGCCCCCAGGACGGTGGCAATCCCAGTGTGGCCGCCCACTGGGGACTTGCAAGGACTCACTGCATCGCCAGGGCTGGGCCAGCGCGAATCCTAATTTAATCTTGCCACCTAGTGTCAGCATCCTTCTTTCACTACATCCATGTTTCCTCTGAAAGCTAGTTTCTAAGACCTCTGCTCCCTAATGCATGGAAGCTGGCGCGCGCGTGTGTGTCTGTGTATGTGTGTGTGTGTGTGTGTGTGAGAGAGAGAGAGAGAAAGAAAGAGAAAGGGGGATAGGTGGGTGGGGAGAGAGGTGAGAGGGTTCCAGGAGCAGGGCGGGGGAGGGCAAAAGAAAGGAATGTGAGCTCTGTATCCTTTGTGCTTCAGACTGAGAGTAGATTTCAGTAAGAAATGAAATATCAGGAACCTTTTAATTAGAAAATGGAAGTGAGAAACAGGCTCATTTGAATACTTGTTTAGAAAACTGGAAATAAAAAGTTCCACACGCAAGGGCTTAAACCTTGGGGTGGGGGGGAACTTGCTCCAAATCTTTAACAAACCCCCCTCAGTATCAAGTATTTGTTAAACTGACATGGCACAGATTTCTCGATTACAGCGGCAAAGCGGACCTGAAAGGCACCGTAAAATCCATCAGAACCCTGCCCAAAGCGTTCATTCTTTTCCAGCTTAATTTATGCCACACAATTCTGTATTGGGGAAATCAAGCAGAAAGCCCTTTTCTTGTCCTTTCTCCTCCTCTTGCTCTTCTTGCCTCAACTTTCTTCCTCCTGTTCTCTATCTTCTTCTCCTTCTCTCTCTCCCCCACCCCAACCCCACACTGGTCACTCTCCCCCTCTTCCTTTCAAAGCTGAGCTAACGGGAGACTGTTTAACTTCAGTGTTTCTATAGGAGTCTGTTGTAGTTTAACTCCTGCACACCAGTAGCTGAGATGAACAAAAGAGAGACTCTAGGTCCAACTATTCATCCTTTCTTTGCACTTTAATTTTCATTGATCGGGAAGACAAGGGGAGCCCTCAGGGATTCAGGCTGAAGGGGGATGACACGCCTTTAGACGCCATCAGCCCCTAGCCAGCCATCTGCTCCGAACCAAATGGCGTTTTTTCACTCCCTAACTGCATGTCTGTATACTCCTGCGACTAAGCACTCTGAACCCCCTAAGTGCAGGAGGGAGCTTAAGCTCGACTGTGTTAAATAGACTGGCCCCCGTATTGGCTGGAGCAGCCAGATTCCCTCCTCCCCACACTCCATAAATCCTCACCTTGCTCATTAGGAAAAAGCAGGAAACTTTCTTTTAAATACTTTTTGATGTCTCAGCAAATTTACTGTACAAAGTGGGGCTCATTAGGGCTTAGAAGGCACCCAATATATCAGACACAAGAGTGGAGAGGGATTTTCCGCCTGGTGTTGGTGTTTTATTTTTGCCAGGCATGCATAGCTTGTGGCCTGGATGACCCCAGTGACCAGGGCAGGCTCAGGCGTGTGATCAGAACCACGGCTGCAACTACAACTGAGTCCTCTGTTTGTCAGAGACCCTGATCATCTCGCTCACCATTTTATTAGGCCCCTTGGGAGCAAAAGTTTCTGACCCTCATTTTATCAAATTAAATATGCCACCCTCAGCAGTGTGCGACCTGACACTGGTCACCCAGTCCTGTTTCCATCCCCTGTGCCCAAAGAAAGGTTCTGTTCCTGAAGTACACGTGTGCTGGAGGCTGTGGACGGGGCAGCAGGGTCTGGACAGATTGCAGTAAACAATGCCCAGAACAGGCTCCACACTCTAAGCCAGCCCCAGGTTCAGTTTTCTGTGTAAACAAGTCTGGGGACTGGAGTGGGGTTTGTGTTTTCTTAGACCAACTGAATACTGTGTACCCAACAGAGAAGTTCTCTTATGCCTCAGAAGAATTAGGGTCCTTGTTCAGAAGGAGAAAATGAAAAACTTCCAGGCAACAAATCTGGTGTTTATCAAACATGCCAGCTCAGTTGAAAAAGAAGAAGATGATGAGGAAGGGAACCTAGAGCAAGTTTATTCATTGGCATTAGTGTCACATCGCCACCAACACCCTCTGCTCTGCTGCCATCAGTCACAGGTTTGGAGCAGAGGAACTGGCCTGCTCGCTGTGCCTCCAGGAAGCACTTGCAGACGTCTGTGCGTAAAAACCTCACCCACGAGGGCAGCTGCTACAGACACGTCCTTGCTTCTGAAGGTCTGAACCCAAGAGACACGGGGACATTACAAGACACAGCGACCCAAACGTAGACCGGCGTTGAACCTGACCTCTCTGTTGCATCTGAATCCCTCTACTGAAGATACACACTTTATAAAGCCAGCGACCATTCGTCCATGGTGAGAAAGAGACGTTTATACTCTGTCTCCGAGGCTTCCGTCTCACTGAGGATAAAATCTACACCGCAGCTCGGCCTCCCCTGCCTTCCCAGAGATATTTCCCTCGGAGAAGAGGCGACCCGCAGACACCCAGGACCACGAACGCTGGCCAGCAGGTTGGCGCGGGGCAGAGGCCACGGGGACCGGAGGAAGAGCCCGGGGAAGAACCGGTGAGCCTGACGCCTACCCACCGCCGTCCCTCCCACCCGCCCGGCGCAGGCACCCGCGGCGAGGGAGGAAGGACCTCGGGCCACGTGGCCCGAAGCCGGGACCCTCACGCCCTAGGGCGCAGCGCAGGCCGGGGTTGCGGTGGCATGCGCTGGTTTGCATGAGAAAAGCGGTCGCGTGGCTCAGCTGGCGGCGCGGAGGCCGCTCCTCCGACCCGGGGATCATCTGCCCGGCGGTCTGCGCTCATCTCCATGACAAAGCGCTGTTTACCTGGCGCGGCTCCGGGCGCCTTTGTCCGGTTCAGATGACCGCGCAGCTGCTCCGCGCGCCCGCCGGACCGACCCCCGACTGAACGCGCCGGGCCGGGCGCTCCGGAGGGCTGCCTGGAGGGGGTGCGGCGGCGGTGGGCGCTCCAAAGGGCCGCTCGGAAGGGGTGGCGGCGGTGGGCCGGGCAGTCGCCGTAGGGGCATGCGCGAGGGGTTGGGAGGGCGAGGTCGGCAGGTCACCCCCGGTCGCCGGGCATGCGGCAGGAGGGCCCACGCGGTCACCTGCACCGAGGCGCGGCCCCACCTGGGAGTCGCCAGCCCGAGGTCGCGTCAGACAATGAAAATGGCGGGGGGGGGGGGCGGCGAGAGCGACCCGGGCGCTCCCGAGGTCTCGCTCCAGGACGCGCCCCACCCGGAGGTCGCGGGCACCTGTCGCCGGTCCCGGCGCCCGTCAATCACCCGGGCCGCGGGGCGGGGCGCAGGCTGGGCCGGAACCGCCCGGACGCCGCCCCGCCCGCCCGTCCCCGCCGGACCCGAGCAGCCCGCAGCGACTGCGCCGTCCTCCCTGCCTCCCGCCGCCTTTCTGCGAGCATCTGCCCGCAGAGGAACAGATGTGGGCACCTGCGGTGACAGGCCGCATATGTTCCATCCTATTCACAGGCATTCAAACGTGGCCACAATGAGCGGCCTTTGTGCGCACAGTCACTAAATATATTAATCTGCACTCCCCAGAGCACCGGGCTGTTTAATTTTTCACTAGCAATAACATCTGATCTAATCCTTAAATCGGCTCCCCAAAGCCTGCCCTCCCGCCCTCCTTTCTCTCCTGTTTCTCCCCACCCCCTCCCGAAAAACGTGTGAAGCTATTCAACCTTCCACCTGTTGCCTGCTGAACTGGGCGTGGGTTCCTGCAACGTCTGATGTCGGTCTGGACGGGGGCGGCGGCGGGGGCGGCAGCAGGCGGGGGCTGGCGGGGGCGACCGTGCGGGGAACTGCCGGGCCACATGGGCACCGCCAGGGCAGGAGTATCAGCAGGAAAATAAACACGCCGTGCGAGAGTGGCTCACGAATGTGCAAACAAAGAACGACGACTGTTAAACAGCCTCCAGCATACTCAGCCTCTCTGTGGAGGCACCTCAAATACGTACAAGCTCCCCTTGATCTTTTCGTTTATTAAACTCTAATGGTTATTAAAAACACCGGTCAATGGGCCACAGCCAAAAGCTAACATAAATCTCAGATGTATGACAGATTTTTTTTAACCAATATTGTTGTATGACTCTTTTATCTTAGCGTCTCGTATTCTGTTTTGGTTTGTTTTCGGCCACAATGCGTTCCTTAGTGCCATTGTGGGTCACAATGCGGAGGGGCATCGGGCTGTGAATGAAGACGGAGGCAGTTTGAACAAACGGAGCTCTTCTTTCCTTTCGGCCCATTGTACTAGGAATGAGCCTTCTCACTCGGCTGCTAGGAGACGGCTTTGCAAAGCCCTACGCCAGTAAATGGGCTGAGAGAAAGGGACCCCAATAAACAGCCTAAGTATTGGAAAAAAAGGGGGGACAAATTTAGGGAAATCTTCACATCAGCGTATTTCCCAATCTCAAAGGGTAACACACCTTAGAGCTCTTCACCGGTTTCCTTCCTTCTTGTCATTTTGATTTTTACTCCCTCCCTCACCTCCCACCTCCCCCAGGAAACAGAGTGGGGACAGCACTGGCTCACCATCGAGATCTGGTTTCGGTAGGCTGTTTTGTGTTAGAATAATAGAATGGGGTCCAGAGCTGTTTATCAATAATCATCGCTAATAGCTAATGACTGTAAACTGCTCTCAAAAGGGATGCGGGGAGGTGTTGCCAGGTACGTAGGGGCATGGTTGATGAATCTCAATACTTAGGAACAATCATAAACTATGAATTGTAATTTAAGCAAGAAATGTAGCTACTTTCAGGTCAAGGGCCCAGCTTGCGCATATTAGGAAATGACCCACCACCAGCAGCCGCATTTCTCACGGGCCAAAACGAAGTCATAGGCCACAAACTAACCAAATGCAGTCAAGGCAAATGAGAAAACCGTGACTGACTTATCTCAGTCACAGTCCACAGCTGGGGCTACTCTCAGACCCAAAGCACATGGCAATGAGAAGGCCAATTCATTTAGCCATTTATTTATTCATCCACTCACTGCTCACGGGGCTGGAGGTCTAGAGTGAAATCAGACCTGCTTTCTGCCCCTAGCTGAGTGGCACAAGTAGAGAAGTGTTCCTTGGCTTTTAATTTTCAGAAAGTTTGTGTAAGATTAATATGTCCTCTTAGAATTCACCAGGGAGACCACCTGGGTCTGGAATTTTCTTGGTTGGCATATTTTTACTTATAATTTCAACTTAATATATATTGGGTTTAAGGGATACAAAGCTGCCCAGATATTCTATTTCTTCTTTGGTCAGGTCCAGTCATTTGTTTGGTTCAAGGAATTTCCTCTCTCATCTAAAGGTGTTCATATTGTCTCCCTTTAACCTCTTCAATGTTAGTAAAATCCATAATACCATCTTCCATCCTTAGTGTGGGTAATCCATGTCGCTTGCCTTTCCATCATGATCAATATAGCTGTGGGCTTATCAGTTTAATTGATCTTATCAAAGAGCAGTCTTTATAAAGAATCTCCATCCTTCACTTCCTATTGTCTAATGTCTGAAAATAGTCATATCATATATTTTATCTAGTTTTCTACTTGCTCCTTGGAAGAAAAGCTATGACAAACCTAAACAGTGTATTCAAAAGCAGAGACATCACTTTGCTGACCAAAGTCCATATAGTCAAAGCTACGGTTTTCCCAGTAGTCATGTATGGATGTGACAGATGGAGCAGAAAGAAGACTGAGTGCTGAAGAACTGATGCTTTCAAACTGTGGCTCTGAAGAAGACTCTTGAGAGTCCCTTACATTGCAAGGAGATCAAACCAGTCAATCCTAAAGGAAACCAACCCTGAAGATTCATTGGAAGGACTGATGATGAAGCTAAAGCTCCAATACTTTGGCCACCTGATACGAAGAGATGACTCCCTGGAAAAGTTTAATGTTGGGAAACATAGAGGGCAAAAGAAGGGGATGACAGAGGATGAGATGGTTGGATGGCATCACTGAGTCAATGGACATGAGTTTGAGCAAGCTCCAGGAGATGGTGAAGGACAGGGAAGCCTGGCGTGCTGCAATCCATGGAATGGCAAAGAGTACAATATGACTGAACAACTGAACTGAACTTGTTTAGAGTGGAAGGACCAGTTCTGTAGGAATTATTCCTTCATGGACAGAAGCTGAAACAGTTACAATACTCTGGGTGCAGTTAACAGAAAACTGTACTTCAGTATTCTTAACTGTAAGGAAAAGACATCATCTCATAGGATGTGGAGATAGAGTACCCTTTTTTAATGTTTGGCTCAACTGCATCATCAAGGCACGAAGTACCCTCCATCTGTCTGCCTTCCCAATCTTTCCTGTCTTGCTGGCTTCCAACATGGATTAACTCTCTTGTGACTGTATGAAGCCTTCAGAGATTCAAGAAGTCACAAACAAACATAAGGAGAGCCAGTAGAGGAAATGACACACTCTCCCCGCCCCCCCACCGCAATGGTAAAACGATTCTATATTTAATGTCAATCAGCCATGTAGAATTACCTTTTCATGATTGTGGCTTTTTTTTCTTTCCCCAAATTTTGGAAACATTTTACTCCTTTAACTTCTTCCTATTTTCAACCTGCAGTCTTCTTTTTTCTTCCATTTTTTCCTATTTTTCTCTTATGTAAATCCTTCATCCTCTGTCCTTAGGTTCTCCCCAAACTGAAATCTTCTATTTTCTGCAAGAAGACTCTTGAGAGACATCACTTTGCTGACCAAAGTCCATATAGTCAAAGCTACGGTTTTCCCAGTAGTCATGTATGGATGTGACAGATGGAGCAGAAAGAAGACTGAGTGCTGAAGAACTGATGCTTTCAAACTGTGGCTCTGAAGAAGACTCTTGAGAGTCCCTTACATTGCAAGGAGATCAAACCAGTCAATCCTAAAGGAAACCAACCCTGAAGATTCATTGGAAGGACTGATGATGAAGCTAAAGCTCCAATACTTTGGCCACCTGATACGAAGAGATGACTCCCTGGAAAAGTTTAATGTTGGGAAACATAGAGGGCAAAAGAAGGGGATGACAGAGGATGAGATGGTTGGATGGCATCACTGAGTCAATGGACATGAGTTTGAGCAAGCTCCAGGAGATGGTGAAGGACAGGGAAGCCTGGCGTGCTGCAATCCATGGAATGGCAAAGAGTACAATATGACTGAACAACTGAACTGAACTTGTTTAGAGTGGAAGGACCAGTTCTGTAGGAATTATTCCTTCATGGACAGAAGCTGAAACAGTTACAATACTCTGGGTGCAGTTAACAGAAAACTGTACTTCAGTATTCTTAACTGTAAGGAAAAGACATCATCTCATAGGATGTGGAGATAGAGTACCCTTTTTTAATGTTTGGCTCAACTGCATCATCAAGGCACGAAGTACCCTCCATCTGTCTGCCTTCCCAATCTTTCCTGTCTTGCTGGCTTCCAACATGGATTAACTCTCTTGTGACTGTATGAAGCCTTCAGAGATTCAAGAAGTCACAAACAAACATAAGGAGAGCCAGTAGAGGAAATGACACACTCTCCCCGCCCCCCCACCGCAATGGTAAAACGATTCTATATTTAATGTCAATCAGCCATGTAGAATTACCTTTTCATGATTGTGGCTTTTTTTTCTTTCCCCAAATTTTGGAAACATTTTACTCCTTTAACTTCTTCCTATTTTCAACCTGCAGTCTTCTTTTTTCTTCCATTTTTTCCTATTTTTCTCTCTTATGTAAATCCTTCATCCTCTGTCCTTAGGTTCTCCCCCAAACTGAAAAGTCTGATGTCTACAATAGGGCGGAGGAAAGCATCTATAGGTGTTACGTAGCAGAAGATGGGGAAAGGGATGTGAACAGTCACATGTAAAGTTTTGTGCTCCTTCTACAATTATTTCCATGTACACTTTTCTTTCAGTATCCCAGGAAGGAGACCTGGAAGATCTGGAAGTGATCTTTGGCTTACCCTCTCCTTCGCTGTAGTGTATTGCAGTCATTAGAAAGAAAATGAAGGAGCTGTTAGAATTTACACAGATTTGACTTTGAGTAAGAATGGTGCCACTTACTACCAACGTAGTAGTAATTTAATCACTTTTCTTTAATCTTAATATACTTTGCTTTTATCAATTTAACATACCTATAGATTCTAAAATTCAATAGTACTTCTAGGTTCACAACAAAACATAGCAATTTCCCACACTATGCTTTCTCACTCTCAGTTTTTCCTGCTTCCCTCAATGCTATTTCATTTGAAATTTACTTAAACTTCTCTATTTAAAAAACCCTCGAGTGCTATGTCTTTTTCAGTTATGCACATTGTCTATAGACTACCAACTCTAGAGGCTGAAGGTTTAACACTTCCACCTGATCTCCTAGACACACACATTTATGAACCCACAGATCACCTCCCATTTTCAAAAACCTATAGCACCCTTTTCATTAAATTGCCATTGTTTACCTCATTAGAGTTATGGAACGATTATTCACAGCCGAGGCATATACTACGGTTATATTTTCATCTCTGTACAATTCTCTCCTTATGGATTCAACAACTGCTTAATTTGCATATTACCTTTTCCATGTATCTATTACATACTGTTAACGAACTCTGAAGACCTCCGTTTAAAATACTCAACGACCCAGGCATTCTGTGGGCTGGCTTTTCCTAGAGATGTGTGTCTATATTTCGTCCTGAGGTTTCCCAACTCTCTTCCCTTGGATTCCCTACTGTCTGGACTCTAAATATTCCTTTTTCTCAGCCTCTTAGTTTTGGAGAGTTATCCTTCAGCAGATGTCTGAGATACTGTATTTGTCAAGTAGTATTTTTGAGCTTTGTATCTGCAAATATCTGTGTTCTACCCTCACGTTTATAACTAATATTTTGATTTTGAGTAGAATTCCATGTTAGAATTATTTTCTTTTTTCGAATTATTTTCTTCAGTGTTTTGAAACTTAGCTCCACTGAATTTCAGTTTCCTCGAATTCTATTGAGAATTTGCATGTTATCTAGGTTTCCAATCCCTAAATGTGACCTTTCTGTTTCTCCTTATGGAAGCTCTTCAAGGCGCTTTGTCTGTCCCTGGTGTCCGACAGTGCTGATGTGCCTCCATATGGGTCTCCATAGGGCTTTCTGTGCTGGGCAGTGTTGGGTCTCTCTCATGCTTTCCTCTTTCTCCGTCTTTTTCTTTTTTTTTCCTCTATCATTTGAGGGATATAATCAAATTTATCTTCTCTTTAATCAACATTTAAATTATTGATTTTTTTAATCTTCAAGAGCTCTTAATTCTTTCACTGATCTCTCCAGAGGCTGCAGATCATAAAATCATAATATTTTTTCTACTGAGTCTTTTTTGTTTGTCTTTCTCAAATGTCTGCTGACCTTAGTCATCTGTGTGTATTAGGAGGGAGGCAGAAGTGTGTATTGGAAGTTCTGTGGGGTAGAACCAAGTGCTGCCACGAGCAGGACGGACACAGGGCAATGGGAGGGGCTCTGGTCAGCTGGCCTCCTTTGCCTCCGTAGTTTGGCCCCAAGTCTGCACTGTGTATGTTTCCTGCTCCTAAAGTCTGGGGTGCCTGGCTGCTTCCTCACAACACCTGTATCCCTGCCTCCATCCATCTCCTTCCTAGTTTTGCTCTTTCTTCCTGAGTCCTTCCTCTTCTCATTCTGCTTCAGATCCTACCTGCCTTTCCAGGCTCAGCTCTCACATTGTCTCCTGGCTACCTTCTTCATCCACATGTTACAAAACACACCCTATGTTTCACTTGTACCCTAATATTTGAAGTGTTTGTCTGCCCAGCCACACATGCATTCACAACTAGAGAGCATTTCACATACTGCTGGTCTGATCCTACGGCACCCAACCATAGGGTGCTGAGTACTGTTTGATTTTAGAAAGAAATATCCACAAGAAATAAAAGCCTTGTATGTCAAATGGAGAAAGCCCTTCCTAAATTAACACATACACACCATGTCATTTCACTTTGGTGATGCTTTTTTTCTGGCCACGCCATAGCATTTGGGATCTTACTGTTTTTTTTTTATTTTCTTCAGTGTTTTGAAACTTAGCTCCACTGAATTTCAGTTTCCTCGAATTCTATTGAGAATTTGCATGTTATCTAGGTTTCCAATCCCTAAATGTGACCTTTCTGTTTCTCCTTATGGAAGCTCTTCAAGGCGCTTTGTCTGTCCCTGGTGTCCGACAGTGCTGATGTGCCTCCATATGGGTCTCCATAGGGCTTTCTGTGCTGGGCAGTGTTGGGTCTCTCTCATGCTTTCCTCTTTCTCCGTCTTTTTCTTTTTTTTTCCTCTATCATTTGAGGGATATAATCAAATTTATCTTCTCTTTAATCAACATTTAAATTATTGATTTTTTTAATCTTCAAGAGCTCTTAATTCTTTCACTGATCTCTCCAGAGGCTGCAGATCATAAAATCATAATATTTTTTCTACTGAGTCTTTTTTGTTTGTCTTTCTCAAATGTCTGCTGACCTTAGTCATCTGTGTGTATTAGGAGGGAGGCAGAAGTGTGTATTGGAAGTTCTGTGGGGTAGAACCAAGTGCTGCCACGAGCAGGACGGACACAGGGCAATGGGAGGGGCTCTGGTCAGCTGGCCTCCTTTGCCTCCGTAGTTTGGCCCCAAGTCTGCACTGTGTATGTTTCCTGCTCCTAAAGTCTGGGGTGCCTGGCTGCTTCCTCACAACACCTGTATCCCTGCCTCCATCCATCTCCTTCCTAGTTTTGCTCTTTCTTCCTGAGTCCTTCCTCTTCTCATTCTGCTTCAGATCCTACCTGCCTTTCCAGGCTCAGCTCTCACATTGTCTCCTGGCTACCTTCTTCATCCACATGTTACAAAACACACCCTATGTTTCACTTGTACCCTAATATTTGAAGTGTTTGTCTGCCCAGCACACATGCATTCACAACTAGAGAGCATTTCACATACTGCTGGTCTGATCTCCGGCACCCAACCATAGGGTGCTGAGTACTGTTTGATTTTAGAAAGAAATATCCACAAGAAATAAAAGCCTTGTATGTCAAATGGAGAAAGCCCTTCCTAAATTAACACATACACACCATGTCATTTCACTTTGGTGATGCTTTTTTTCTGGCCACGCCATAGCATTTGGGATCTTAGTTCCCTGACCAAGAATTCAACCTATGCCCCGAGCAGTGGCAGTGGAGGCCTAACCACTGGACCACCACAGAAGCTCCATCAATTTGCTAATGCTTTTTTTTGCCCATTCTTTTTTTTTTTTTAATTTTTTTTTTCTTTTTTGGGGGGTGGGGAGGCAGGGAGGCAGGCAGGCCACTTTTATTTGTCTTCCATTTATCTATTTTCATCCATCTTTGTTCTTTGGCCTGTGTGGGCCTCCCATCGCAGTGGCCTCTGTTGTCGCAGAGCACAGGCTCTGGGCGCATGCGCTGCAGAGCTCCGGCTCAGTAGTTGGACACATCGGTCCAGCCGCTCCGCGGCACGTGGCATCTTCCCAGGCCAGGGGTCGAACTGGCGTCCCTTGCACTGCAAGGCGGTGTCCTTACCCGCTGGACCACCAGGGAAGCCCTGCTAGTGCTTTTTGAGTGCTCAAACTAGAAGAGACTCTGCAGGAACACCACCTGACCATCGTATTTTCCTGATAGAAGCCTCCAGCTCCTTGGGGCTTGCAGCAGCCCTCTTGAGATATGTCATGTGTAAAGACAGGTTTTGAGATTCATCTTAAATAACCTGATATTATAAACTGAAGTTTGTCGGGTATTTACTTAAAAATTAGATTGGTTTCAAAATTATTCTTCTGTCATCACACTTGGCTGCCAAAATGTTCCCTTGGTCATAGATGGCGTTGTGATGAGGAGGAAAGTATCTCCTTTGCATCTGTTCAGATCCTACCTGCCTTTCCAGGCTCAGCTCTCACATTGTCTCCTGGCTACCTTCTTCATCCACATGTTACAAAACACACCCTATGTTTCACTTGTACCCTAATATTTGAAGTGTTTGTCTGCCCAGCCACACATGCATTCACAACTAGAGAGCATTTCACATACTGCTGGTCTGATCCTACGGCACCCAACCATAGGGTGCTGAGTACTGTTTGATTTTAGAAAGAAATATCCACAAGAAATAAAAGCCTTGTATGTCAAATGGAGAAAGCCCTTCCTAAATTAACACATACACACCATGTCATTTCACTTTGGTGATGCTTTTTTTCTGGCCACGCCATAGCATTTGGGATCTTAGTTCCCTGACCAAGAATTCAACCTATGCCCCGAGCAGTGGCAGTGGAGGCCTAACCACTGGACCACCACAGAAGCTCCATCAATTTGCTAATGCTTTTTTTTGCCCATTCTTTTTTTTTTTTTAATTTTTTTTTTCTTTTTTGGGGGGTGGGGAGGCAGGGAGGCAGGCAGGCCACTTTTATTTGTCTTCCATTTATCTATTTTCATCCATCTTTGTTCTTTGGCCTGTGTGGGCCTCCCATCGCAGTGGCCTCTGTTGTCGCAGAGCACAGGCTCTGGGCGCATGCGCTGCAGAGCTCCGGCTCAGTAGTTGGACACATCGGTCCAGCCGCTCCGCGGCACGTGGCATCTTCCCAGGCCAGGGGTCGAACTGGCGTCCCTTGCACTGCAAGGCGGTGTCCTTACCCGCTGGACCACCAGGGAAGCCCTGCTAGTGCTTTTTGAGTGCTCAAACTAGAAGAGACTCTGCAGGAACACCACCTGACCATCGTATTTTCCTGATAGAAGCCTCCAGCTCCTTGGGGCTTGCAGCAGCCCTCTTGAGATATGTCATGTGTAAAGACAGGTTTTGAGATTCATCTTAAATAACCTGATATTATAAACTGAAGTTTGTCGGGTATTTACTTAAAAATTAGATTGGTTTCAAAATTATTCTTCTGTCATCACACTTGGCTGCCAAAATGTTCCCTTGGTCATAGATGGCGTTGTGATGAGAGGAACTGTGTGCAATCCAAAGCCTGCCTATCCCGAGCATGTTCCTGAAAGTTAACCTTACTGGCCTTAAACCAGCTTCAGAAACAAGGTCCAGATAGTGGCTTCCTTTCAATGAACACCCAGAGTTGATTTCCTTTAGGATCGACAGGTTTGATCTCTCAGTCCAAAGGGCTCTCAAGAGTCTTCCCCAGCACCACAATCCAAAAGCATCAATTATTCCGCACTCAGACTTCTTTATGGATTGATACTGATGCTCCAAAACTTTGGCAACCTGACGTAAACAGCCAAGGCACTGGAAGAGTCCCTGATGCGCTGAAAAAATGAGGGCGACAGAAGGAGGGGGGACAGAGGATGAGATGACTGGATGGCATAACAGGCTCAACAGACATGAGCTTGAGCAAACTCCAGGAGATAGTGAAGGACGCGAAGGCATGTCGTGCTGCGGTCCATGGGGTCACAGAGTCGGGCTTAACAACAGCATGGCACCCAGAAAGACCCCACGAGGCCAAGTAACCTGTCTACTAAGAGCCGTAAGCTCCCAAGGCCGCCGCCGTCACTGCCCTGTTAGTTAAGGCTCCTCTTTACCTAGTGCTTGCTGGGTTCCACTGTGTCCGTGGCTGGCCCCAGCTGGGAAGGGCCGTCCTCCACCCAACCGGACAGACGGACGCCTAGGCCCAGGGTCAAGGTGGGCAGCGCGCCAAGCCCGAAAGTCGAGCCGGTGCAGCACCCCCGGCCGCCTGCCCCGCACGGGTTCCGGGCTCAGGTCCGGCCTGCAGTCTCCGAGCAGCTCGTCTCGCCCTCTCGGCACTCGCTTTGCCAAACTGCCCGGCAGGACTCCGACGCCGCGCGCCCGTGCCCGCAGAGCCCGCAGCGCCCGCAGCGCGCGCCGGCGGGAAGCCGAGCCGGCCGCGGCGCCCTCAGGCCCTGCGCTCCCCGGCGCCTGCGCACTCCGCCCCCCGCGCCCCGGGCCGGCCGCGCAGGCCCGCCCCCCGAGCGGCCGGGGCGGGCTCGCCGGGGGAAGCGGAAGTGCGCAGCGGCCTCTGGGCGGGGCGAGGCCCGCGCGGCCGGCGCGTCTGAGCCGCTTGGGGCCGTCGCTCGGGCGCGGCGGCGGCGCTCGCGATTCTGCGCCGTCGCGGCCCCTCGGCCACGTCTCCCTGGCCGCTCGACCCCGCAGCCGCGAGCCCTCCCGGCGCCTGCCGGGCCGCCCTCGCCCGACCCCTCCCCGGAGAGAGGCGTGCAGTTCCGGGTCGCCGTGCGGCCCCCGTCCGCTGCCTCCCGGGAGGCGGCCCCTAACCGGCGGCACGTCTCCGAGCTTGGGCGCCTCCCCGCAGTCCCCCGGCTGTCCCGAGCCGGGCCCGGCACCCAGCGAGCAGCCTGCCCTCGGGGCAGGGAAGGCTGGCGGGAGGATGCCTGGGTGCCTGAGAGCCTGATTTGTCCTCGTCGCCCGAGGAGGGGCCAGAAGTTTCTATACTGGAGGAGCGTTTCCAGCTGAGCCTCGAATAAGTAGGATTTGGGAGGTGCTGCTGGGCAGGAGGCCGTCCATTCCTGCAGAGGGAACAGCACTTTTACGACGCGCATGTTTGAGGCTGTCTGACACATTCTGTAAAAGGTAGGTTGCTTAGAGTTGGGGTTGGCAGGACGCTTTGGAGACCTGCGCTGTCCGTCGTGCCTGACACTTCGTGGGCCTATGGACTGTATAGCCCACCAGATTCCACGGTCCGTGGGGATTTTCCCAGCAGCCAGGCTCCACTGCCCATGGGATTTTCCCGGCAAGACTACCAGAGTGGGGGCTTCCCTGGTGGTCCAGTGGGTAAGGACACCGCCTTGCAATGCAAGGGGCGCCGGTTCGATCCCTGGCCTGGGAAGATGCCACGTGCCGCGGAGTGGCTGGACCGATGTGTCCAACTACCGAGCCGGTGCTCTGCGACGGCAGAGGCCACTGCAATGGGAGGCCCACACGGGCCAAAGAACAAAGATGGATGAAACAATAAATAAAAAGACCAATAGAAGTGGCCCGCCCGCCCCTCTTCCCTCCCCACCCCGCCCCCTCCCCCCAAAAAAAACTTAAAAAAAAGAATACTAGAGTGGGTCGCCATTTCTTCGTCCAGAGCATCTTCCCAGCCCAAGGATCGAACCCATGTCTCCTCAGTCTCCTGCAGTGCAGTCGGATTTTTTTTTTTTTTACCACCAAGGAAGCACCTTTGAGAGAATTAGGAACAAGCGAGTGATGTGATCAGGTCTTGGTATTAAAAGAGTCATCTGGCAGGTGTCTGTGTGATAAAAGGGCTTTTACAGTCACTTAGGGAAGACAAATTTTAGGACTGAAAATTTGAAGTGGTACTGGGGAGAACTTTTAAGTGAGTTTGATGGGGGAAAAGTGAGGTAGTATTTCAAATGACTTCCACATTTTTGGCTTGAGCACTTGAGATAATTCAGAGAAGGGGAGACACTGAATGGTGGCAGGTCTGCAGTGTCAGGCTCTTCACCTCTTACCTCGCAGATGTATTACACTCTGTGATTCTTTCCTTAGTGTCTAGTGTTATCCTTGTGCTTTGCAATCTGCCACTGCCCTTCTGAACCTTGGCCTCCCTACCTTGTGTTCTTTGACCTGCGTGTGTTTGGATCTTGCTGTTGGAAACTATCCCCGGCATCACCATAGCTTCACACATTCTCTGTGTATTGATTTTCTCAGTTCCCTGTCTCTCAGCTCACTGGAGTGGTTCACCCCCAACCTGGCCATTCCTCAGTCTCAGAGGACTCCAGTCGTGCATTCCTTACTAGTTGTGTTCATGCACAGCAATGAGAACACCTTGGCTGTGTCAGGTTACACAGTGCTCAACTGACCACCTTACCTCCCAGTTTCTTTGTGTAACTTCTAACTATATAGTCTTTCAGACCTGGAAATAATCTAATCACTCTGGCCCATGGTTTTCTCACCCAAGAAATGAGAAGCCTGCAGTAGATGATGGCTGAGGTCCCTTACAGTTATTACCATTCTGAACATCTGCCACTCCTTGAGCGTGACTTGGTGGCATTCATGGTGCAGATTTACTATAAAGCTAATGAAGTTCAGACTTCAGGGTCCTCACTTTCACAGGCCCCTTCCAAGACACTGGGAAGGGCCTCAGTGATCTTTTGTTTGTAATTTTATTTGTAAAGAATGACCTCAGATTTTTAAGTTTCAGCCCCCTCAGTACTTGGTTTCCATTAGTCACGTCCTTCTGTCTTGGTTATATGTTCCTATTGTTCATTTTCCCCTCCTCTCCCATTCCTCCTGTGTTTGCTTCTTGTGAGGCTTAAAGAGAAGCCACTGGTCATAGAAAGCACCATTTTCCAACAGCACAAGAGACAGCTCTACACATGGACATCACCAAATGGTCAATAACAAAATCAGATTATGTTCTTTGTAGCCGAAGATGGAGAAGCTGTATACAGTCTGTAAAAACAAGGCTGGGAGCTGACTGTGTCTCAGTTCATGAGCACCTTACTGCAAAATTCAGGCATAAATTGAAAAAAGTAGGGAAAACAACTAGGCCATTCAGGTATGACCTAGATCAAATTCATTATGACTGTATGGTTGAAATGATGAATTGATTCAAGGAATTTGATCTGCTAGAATGCTTGGAAGAACTATGGACAAAAGTTCATAATATTGTATAAGTAGCAGTGACCAAAACCATTCCCCCAGAAAGCGAAATACAGGAAGGCAAGATGGTTATCTGAGGAGGCTTTATAAATTGCTGAGGAGGGAGAAGAGGAAAAGGGGAATGATGTACCCAGCTGAAAGCAGAGTTCCAGAGAATAGCAAGGAGAGATAAGAAGACTTTCTTAAACTATGTAAAGAAGTAGAGGAAAGGGACTTCCCTGGTAGCTCAGTGGTAAAGAGTTCGCCTGCAGTGCAGGAGACATGGATTCAGTCCCTTATCTGGGAAGATCCCACATGCTGTGGAGCAACTAAGCCCATGAGCCACAACTATTGAGCCTGTGCTCTGGAGCCTCGGAGCCACAGCTACTGAAGCCCGTGTGCCCTAGAGCCCGAGTTCGAGAAATCACCACAACACAAAGCCTGCTCACCTCAACTAGAGAGTAGCCCCCACTCCCTGCAACTAGAGAAAAGCCTGTGGCAGCAGTGAAAACCCAGAATAGCTGAAAATAAATAAATAAAAAATAAAACTAAAAAGAAGAAGTAGAGGAAAAACAGTACAATGGGAAAGACTAGAGATCTCTTCAAGAAGATTGAAAATGTCAAGGGAACATGTTATTCAAGGATGGGCACAATAAAGGACAGAAGCACTAAGGACCTAACAGAAGCAGAAGAGATTAAGGAAAGGTGACAGAAATATACAAAAGAACTATACAAGAAGAACTATCTGGGTCTTAATGACCCAGATAGCCACAGTAGTGTGGTCACTCACCTAGAGCCAGACATACTGGAGAGTGGTCAAGTGGGCCTTAGGAAGCGTTACTATCAACAAAGCTAATGGAGGTGATAGAATTCCAGCTGAGCTATTAATATTATTAATTCTTTAAAATGATGAATTGATTCAAGGAATTTGATCTGCTAGAATGCTTGGAAGAACTATGGACAAAAGTTCATAATATTGTATAAGTAGCAGTGACCAAAACCATTCCCCCAGAAAGCGAAATACAGGAAGGCAAGATGGTTATCTGAGGAGGCTTTATAAATTGCTGAGGAGGGAGAAGAGGAAAAGGGGAATGATGTACCCAGCTGAAAGCAGAGTTCCAGAGAATAGCAAGGAGAGATAAGAAGACTTTCTTAAACTATGTAAAGAAGTAGAGGAAAGGGACTTCCCTGGTAGCTCAGTGGTAAAGAGTTCGCCTGCAGTGCAGGAGACATGGATTCAGTCCCTTATCTGGGAAGATCCCACATGCTGTGGAGCAACTAAGCCCATGAGCCACAACTATTGAGCCTGTGCTCTGGAGCCTCGGAGCCACAGCTACTGAAGCCCGTGTGCCCTAGAGCCCGAGTTCGAGAAATCACCACAACACAAAGCCTGCTCACCTCAACTAGAGAGTAGCCCCCACTCCCTGCAACTAGAGAAAAGCCTGTGGCAGCAGTGAAAACCCAGAATAGCTGAAAATAAATAAATAAAAAATAAAACTAAAAAGAAGAAGTAGAGGAAAAACAGTACAATGGGAAAGACTAGAGATCTCTTCAAGAAGATTGAAAATGTCAAGGGAACATGTTATTCAAGGATGGGCACAATAAAGGACAGAAGCACTAAGGACCTAACAGAAGCAGAAGAGATTAAGGAAAGGTGACAGAAATATACAAAAGAACTATACAAGAAGAACTATCTGGGTCTTAATGACCCAGATAGCCACAGTAGTGTGGTCACTCACCTAGAGCCAGACATACTGGAGAGTGGTCAAGTGGGCCTTAGGAAGCGTTACTATCAACAAAGCTAATGGAGGTGATAGAATTCCAGCTGAGCTATTAATATTATTAATTCTTTAAAATGATGCTGGTAAAGTGCTGCAGTCAATATGCTAGCAAATTTGGAAAACTCAGCAGTGGCCACAGGACTGGAAAAGGTCAGTTTTCATTCCTGTCCCAAAGAAGGACAATGCTAAGGAGCATTCCAACTACTATGCAGTTGCACTCATTTTGCATGCTAGTAAGGTTATGCCCAAACTAAGAACTGCCAGATGTACAAGTTGGGTTTAGAAAAGGCAGAATAAGGAAAGATCAGATTGCCAGCATTCCATGGATTGTGGGGAAAGCAAGGGAATTCCGGTAAAACATCTGCTGCTTTCTTGGGAGCTTCCCTAGTGGCTCAGACAGTAAAGAATCTGCCTTCAATGCAGAAGACCTGAGTTCAGTCCCTGGGTTGGGAAGATCCCTGGAAGAAATGACTGTCCACTCCTGTGTTCTTGCCTCAAGAATTCCATGGACAGAGGAACCTGGTAGACTACAGTCTGTGGGGCCAAAAAGAGTCTGACATTACTGAGTAACTAACACATCTGCTTTATTGGCTACATTAAGACTTCGATTGTGTGGGTCACAACAAACTATGAAAATTTGTAGAGATTGGAATACCAGGTCACCTAACCTGTCTCTTGAGAAACCTGTATGTGAGTCAAGAAGCAACAATTAGAACCAGACATGGAACAACTGACTGGTTCAAAATGGGGAAAGGAGTATGACAAGGCTGTGTATTGTCACCCTGCTTATTTAACTTCTATGAGTACGTTGTGAAATGCCAGGCTGGATGAATCACAAGCCGGAATCAAGATTGCCAAAAGAAATATCAACAACCTCAGATATGTAGATGATGCCACTCTAATGGCAAAAAGTGAAGAGAAACTAAAGAGACTCTTGATGAAGGTGAAAGAGGAGAGTGAACAAGCTGGCCTAAAACTAAAATTAAAAAAAGGATTATGGTGGCATCTGGTCCTATCACTTCATGGCAGATAGATGGAGAAAAGGTGGAAGCAATGACAGATTTGATTTTCTTGGGTTTCAAAATCACTGCGGACTGTGACTGCAGCCACGAGGTTAAAAAACACTTGCTGCATATGAATATCTGGGAACATACATGTAAAAAAATAAATTAAAAAAAAAAAAAACACACACACACACACAAAAAACACTTGCTTCTGGGATGGAAAGCTATGACAGACCTAGACAGTGTATTGAAAAGCAGAGACATTCCCGATAAAGATCTGTATAGTCAAAGCTATGGTTTTTCCATCAGTCTCGTATGGATGTGAGAGTTGGGCTGTAAAGAAGGCTGAGCGCTGAAGAATGGATACTTTCGAATTGTGTTGGAGAAGACTCTTGAGAGTCCCTTGGACTGCAAGGAGATCAAATCAGTCAAACCTAAAAGAAATCAACCTTGACTATTCATTGGAAATATTGAAACTGCAATACTTTGGCCACCTGGTATAAAGAGGTGACTCATTGGAAAAGACTCTGATGGTGGGAAAGATGTAAAGCGAGAGGAGAAGCGGGTGCAGAGCATGAGATGATTAGATAGCATCACTGACTCAGTGGACATGACTTTGAGCAAACTCCAGGAGATAGTGAAGGACAGTGTGCTGCACAGTCCATGGGGTCACAGAGTCAGACACAGCTTAGCAACTGAATGACAACAAAGGGAATATATGAATGACTAGGGCTAGTCGCATTACTGTTGTAACCTGGCTTTAGTTTGCTCTTGGCTTAGGAAGAGAGAGGTTACAGATTGGCAGCTGAGCACAGTGGGCAGAACGTTTGCAGTGTGTGTATTTGATTTGCTTCACTGTTGCCGTTGCCACCTCCTTCAAGAAGAGGTTGAAAGTAAGGGAAGTCCACTTGATTGAGATCATAAAAGCAACTCTTAGCTCCCTTGAAGCTAGGACCATGCACTGGTCATTCATTCAGAGAAATTAATTGTATGTTTATTTTATTAGTTTGAAAGTGAACCAACCTTATACTATCAGTTACTGTTATAGAGCAACAGGTGTGAATAACTTTCACATTTTCATTTGCTTTTAGAAGCAAGTTTCTGTTTATTTTATCTGGTCCTATCACTTCATGCAATAGATGGAAAAACATGAAAATTTGATTTTCTTGGGTTTCAAAATCACTGCGGACTGTGACTGCAGCCACGAGGTTAAAAAACACTTGCTGCATATGAATATCTGGGAACATACATGTAAAAAAATAAATTAAAAAAAAAAAAAACACACACACACACAAAAAACACTTGCTTCTGGGATGGAAAGCTATGACAGACCTAGACAGTGTATTGAAAAGCAGAGACATTCCCGATAAAGATCTGTATAGTCAAAGCTATGGTTTTTCCATCAGTCTCGTATGGATGTGAGAGTTGGGCTGTAAAGAAGGCTGAGCGCTGAAGAATGGATACTTTCGAATTGTGTTGGAGAAGACTCTTGAGAGTCCCTTGGACTGCAAGGAGATCAAATCAGTCAAACCTAAAAGAAATCAACCTTGACTATTCATTGGAAATATTGAAACTGCAATACTTTGGCCACCTGGTATAAAGAGGTGACTCATTGGAAAAGACTCTGATGGTGGGAAAGATGTAAAGCGAGAGGAGAAGCGGGTGCAGAGCATGAGATGATTAGATAGCATCACTGACTCAGTGGACATGACTTTGAGCAAACTCCAGGAGATAGTGAAGGACAGTGTGCTGCACAGTCCATGGGGTCACAGAGTCAGACACAGCTTAGCAACTGAATGACAACAAAGGGAATATATGAATGACTAGGGCTAGTCGCATTACTGTTGTAACCTGGCTTTAGTTTGCTCTTGGCTTAGGAAGAGAGAGGTTACAGATTGGCAGCTGAGCACAGTGGGCAGAACGTTTGCAGTGTGTGTATTTGATTTGCTTCACTGTTGCCGTTGCCACCTCCTTCAAGAAGAGGTTGAAAGTAAGGGAAGTCCACTTGATTGAGATCATAAAAGCAACTCTTAGCTCCCTTGAAGCTAGGACCATGCACTGGTCATTCATTCAGAGAAATTAATTGTATGTTTATTTTATTAGTTTGAAAGTGAACCAACCTTATACTATCAGTTACTGTTATAGAGCAACAGGTGTGAATAACTTTCACATTTTCATTTGCTTTTAGAAGCAAGTTTCTGTTTATTTGTAAGGTGTTCTGTTGGACAAGTCTTCAGCAAATTAAAACATGTTACTTAAACTATGTATATGCATATAATAAGATAAAATACTGAAGGGTTTTATAGTACTTGCTTAAAATCTGCCAAATTGAGAGGTAAATCACTGTCTTATTTGGGCACATAAATCAATGATGTACAAAGAATCAGTGATTTGTCTTCAGTCAGCCAGTAAATCAGGGTCATTGTTAGCTGGAAAAGCCAGGTCCTCAGCACCCTTTTCCTTATAAACAAGTATTACTCAAACAGGGAGCCCATTTATATCAGCTCTTACTGTTGAACACTTAGTATAGCGCATGCCCCTGTCCAGCTGCACACCTGCTGGGCTCTTTAAAGTGTGCAGCAGAGTTGGATGCTCTGCATATCAGTACGTTAGCCCAAGAGTTAACCGAGTACAGATTCACTTCAGTTAGTTTAAGTCGTTTATGATAAAGTGGTCAGCCACAAGGACAAGGGCAGAGTAACTGAACAGCAGAGTTTTCTGGATAGTTTGATTTTGGGTTTTTGCCTTTTAAGAAGCAAAATGTCACATTTAGGATGGAAATCTTTCTAAAATAGAGGATCTGCCTGCTTGCATTTTTATTATTTTATTTTGTTTTTTTGCCACCACATGGCTTGTGGGATTTGAGTTCCCCAAGCAGGAATCGAACCTGGGTCACCTGCATTGGAAGTGCAGAGTCTTAAGCACTGAACCACCATTCCCCTCTGTCTTGATAGAATGTGCTAAATGTGATATGAACTTTCCCTAATCCCCTTGATATGATCTAAAGTAAACATTTTAAACATTAACTTGTTGTGATACCAATAGTGTTAGGGCTTGTTGAGGCCCATACACTGGCTTCCTTGTTGTTTGTGTGGAGTTTTTCTGTCCCTTGGGTTTCCCTAGGTCAGCTGTCAAGAGGTCCTGACCCTTGTTGGCGGGGGCGTGCCTGCCCCCTCGTGCGTTGTATGTTTATTTTATTAGTTTGAAAGTGAACCAACCTTATACTATCAGTTACTGTTATAGAGCAACAGGTGTGAATAACTTTCACATTTTCATTTGCTTTTAGAAGCAAGTTTCTGTTTATTTGTAAGGTGTTCTGTTGGACAAGTCTTCAGCAAATTAAAACATGTTACTTAAACTATGTATATGCATATAATAAGATAAAATACTGAAGGGTTTTATAGTACTTGCTTAAAATCTGCCAAATTGAGAGGTAAATCACTGTCTTATTTGGGCACATAAATCAATGATGTACAAAGAATCAGTGATTTGTCTTCAGTCAGCCAGTAAATCAGGGTCATTGTTAGCTGGAAAAGCCAGGTCCTCAGCACCCTTTTCCTTATAAACAAGTATTACTCAAACAGGGAGCCCATTTATATCAGCTCTTACTGTTGAACACTTAGTATAGCGCATGCCCCTGTCCAGCTGCACACCTGCTGGGCTCTTTAAAGTGTGCAGCAGAGTTGGATGCTCTGCATATCAGTACGTTAGCCCAAGAGTTAACCGAGTACAGATTCACTTCAGTTAGTTTAAGTCGTTTATGATAAAGTGGTCAGCCACAAGGACAAGGGCAGAGTAACTGAACAGCAGAGTTTTCTGGATAGTTTGATTTTGGGTTTTTGCCTTTTAAGAAGCAAAATGTCACATTTAGGATGGAAATCTTTCTAAAATAGAGGATCTGCCTGCTTGCATTTTTATTATTTTATTTTGTTTTTTTGCCACCACATGGCTTGTGGGATTTGAGTTCCCCAAGCAGGAATCGAACCTGGGTCACCTGCATTGGAAGTGCAGAGTCTTAAGCACTGAACCACCATTCCCCTCTGTCTTGATAGAATGTGCTAAATGTGATATGAACTTTCCCTAATCCCCTTGATATGATCTAAAGTAAACATTTTAAACATTAACTTGTTGTGATACCAATAGTGTTAGGGCTTGTTGAGGCCCATACACTGGCTTCCTTGTTGTTTGTGTGGAGTTTTTCTGTCCCTTGGGTTTCCCTAGGTCAGCTGTCAAGAGGTCCTGACCCTTGTTGGCGTGGGCGTGCCTGCCTCGTGCCCTTCCCATCCTTCTCTTTACTGTGGACGTAGGAGCTGATTGTTAGGACTGTGAGGAAGAATAATTCACAGATGATAAAGCAGAGCCTGAGAAGTCCCTTGTGAATAAATTATTGCAATTTTACTTGTGGATTTTAAACTTACATTAGAGTTCTATTCTGAATTCTGGATAGACGAGGCATAAGTTTTTATAGGTGGTTGGCTTTTTCTATGGTCACTGACCTGGAAGGGGTTTATGAAGCTGCTGCCGGGCAGCCTCTGGACGCTCCTTCAGTCCCACTGGTATGTTAGAGTCCTGCCGCTGGGAGAGGCTCCAGAAAGGAGTGCTCTGGGCTAAGCTGCGTTCCCAGGGCTGACTCTGCTGGCGACTGGTCTTCCCTGTGGGCCCAGCAGTCGCCACCTCACTCTGAAGTGCAGTACTCTGGGCGGGGGAGCCCTGGTGAGAGGACCCAGCTTTGCTCCTGTTGTCTGTTTCCTTCGCAGTGACTTGGCAGTGCCCGGTGCCGGCTGCCGCCCTGCAGCCAGCTCTTCCTGGCCTCTTTGCTGGCAGCAGACGTCACAGTGAAGTCTGAGCGGAACCACACAGTGCACCAGTGGGACTAGAAGGGCGTCCATGGTGGGACACGTGTGGAAAGTGTATAGCTTGGTGCATTTGGGCATGTGCTTACGCAGCCCAGTGCTTCTTTTCTGATGGACCCTGAGCCTGTGCTCCCTCTTTAGGGCTGCATGTCTTATGGGCTCTGTTCTGCTCGTTGCTGTGTCCACAGCTTCTGGACCTCATGCCTTTGGGGTATTGCAGGGAAGGGACAGCAGAGGCTCTTTCTACCCGCCTTTGTCTTGCAGCAGGACACAGACTCTGTGTCCCTCCAGAGTTGGACTCCTTCCCAAGCAAGGAGAGGTTTGGACATCTGGCCTGCCTCCATCCCTCCTCCATAGCACAGGCAGGGCAGTGCTTCCAAAATATACGTGCTGAAGAGCCTTGAGTGAGATTGGATGGCTCTGTCACTGCAGCCTCCTCCGTCTCTCCACACTTTTCCCGTACAGCATAGGTTCTGGGCAGACTCAGGGGTTTTGTTTTTGCTTTGCCCTCCATTTTCCATGTTGAAAATATATTTTTCCGTATAATGTAATTAATAAAATTGCAGGTAAAACTACCTAATAGAACAGCTATTTTAAGTACTTTCAGTTCAGTTTAGTTGCTCAGTCGTGTCTGACTCTTTACAACCCCATGGACTGTGGCACACCAGGCTTCCCTGTCCTTCACCATCTCCCAGAGCCCGTTCAAACTCATGTCCATTGACTCAGTGATGCCATCCAACCACCTCATGCTCTGTCATCTCCTTCTCCTTTTGCCCTCTGTTTTTCCCAGTGTTAAGCTCTTTTCCAGTGAGTTATGTCTTCGTTTCAGGTGGCCAAAGTATTGGAGCTTTAGCTTCAGCCTCAGTCCTCCCAGTGAATAGTCAGGGTTGATTTCCTTTAGGATTGACTGGTTTGATCTCCTTGCCGTCCAGGGGACTCTCAAGAGCCTTCTGCAGCACCACAGTTGAAAGGCATCAATTCTTTGACACTCAACCTTCTTTATGGTCCATCTCTCACATCCGTACATGACTACTGGGAAAACCGTAGCTTTGACTATATGGAATTTTGTCAGCAAAGTGATGTCTCTGCTTTTGAATACACTGTTTAGGTTTGTCATAGCTTTTCTTTCAAGGAGCAAGTGTCTTTTAATTTCACGGCTACATTCACCATCTGCAGTGATTTGGGAGCCCAAGAAAATAAAGTCTGTCACTGTTTCCATTGTTTGCCCATCTGTTTGCCACGAAGTGATGAGACTGGATGCTATGATCTTTGTTTTTTTAATGTTGAGTTTTAAGCCAGCTTTTCCACTCTCCTCTTTCACTTTCATCAGGAGGTTCTTTAGTTCCTCTTCGCTTTCTGCCATAAAGGTGGTGTTATTGGCATACCTGAGATTATTGATATTTCTTCTGGAAATCTTGATTCCAGCTTGTGCTTCATCCAGACTGGCCTTTTGCATAATGTAGTCTGCATATAAATTACATACGCAGGGTGACAGTATACAGCTTTGACATCGTCCTTTACCCATTTGGAACCAGTCCATTGTTCTTGTCCAGTTCTAACTGTTGCTTCTTGTCCTGCTACTGGTTTCTCAGGAGGCAGGTAAGGTGGTCTGGTATTCCAGTCTTTTTCAGAATTTTGCATAGTTTGTTGTGATCCACACAGTCAAAGGCTTTAGCATAGTCAGTGAAGCAGAAGTAGATGTTTTTCTGGAATTCCCTTGCTCTTTCTGTGATACAGTGGATGTTGGCAATTTGATCTCTGGTTCCTCTGCCTTTTCTAAATCCAGCTTGTACATCTGGACGTTATCAGTTCATGTATTGTTAAAGCCTAGCTTGGAGGATTTTAAACATGACTTTGCTAGTGTATGATATGAGTGCAATGGTGAGGTAGTTTGAACATTCTTTGCCATTGCCCTTTTTTGGTATTGGAATGAAAACTGACCTTTTCCAGTCCTATGGCCACTGCTGAGTTTTCCAAATTTGCTGGCATATTGAGTGTAGTACTTTTAACAGCATCATCTTTTAATATTTGAAATAGTGAGCTTGAATTCCATCACCTCCACTAGCTTTGTTCATAATAATTCTTTCTAAGGCTCACTTGACTTTGCACTCGATGTCTGGCTCTAGGTGAGTGATCACACCATCGTGCTTATCTGGCTCATTAAGATCTTTATTGTATAGTTCTTCTGTGTATTCTTTCCACCTTTTTTAATATCTTCTGCTTCTACTAGGTCCATATTATTTCTGTCCTTTATTGTACCCATCTTTGCATGAAATGTTCCCTTGGTATCTCTGATTTTCTTCTAGAGATCTCTAGTCTTTCCCATTCTGTTGTTTTCCTCTGTGTCTTTGCATTGCTCACTTAAGAAGGCTTTCTTATCTCTCCTTGGTATTCTCTGGAACTTTGCATTCAGATGGGTGTATCTTTTCTCCTTTGCCTTTCGCATCTGTTCTTTTCTCAGCTATTTGTAAGGCCTCCTCAGACAACCATTAGAAAATTTGATATAATAATAAAAAAAGAAACCTTATGGACTTAAAAAAAAAATGCATCCCTGTTCCTCTTGCTTCATGCCTCCCGTCTGCCAGCTCTCCCGACTGGGTGTGTTGCCCGCCCTTTCTGCCTTTTGTCAGTGCCACTTGGAATGCCCTTCCTCGGGGTGGCCATTGTGGATCCCAGATCTGGGTTGGGTCTTCCTGCTGAAAATTCTGCATGCTCTCTGCTCTCGGCCCTATAGTAATGCCCTAGTGTTTACTGCTTTGGGGGGATTTTCCTGCTGAAATGTAAGCTGCTGGAAGGCAGGGGCCTGTCTGTCCGAGTCATAGCTCTGTCACCGCTGTAGTAATGACAGAAGTACTGGATTAGCCACGTTTGCTGGCCAGTAGTCCTGCAAGTCCTGCGTGGAGGCTTCTGGCACAGGGAGCCCAGCCTGGTGCAGCCGCTAGGCACTGCCCTGGGTTCACCTGCTTCCCTCACTGGCTGTGCATTTGTGAATTCCAGTAAACACTGAGCTGTTGTCGTGTCTTGCAGACTGGCCTGGGACACATTCTCATCTCTGAATTTTCAGTCCTTGTTCTTAAACCCTGCCTTGTTGTAAGGGTCCCTGGAAGTTCCTCTTTTTAGCTGGGGCTCGGTGGGGGAAGAGGGGAGAGCAGACCTCAGATCCTCCACTTCAGGCTCTGGGGGAGCCTCAGGAGGGGACCGAGCCCAGGTAGCGGGCTACACGGAGAACAGTCAGCCAGGACTCACACGTGAAGCAGGGGCAACAGGGGACTGTGTTTTCTTCACTGAAGCCTGGGCCGTTTCCCAAAACATTCACCCAAGATTATTTGGTTTCTAAGAGAATGTCCCTCTCTGTTTTAGTTTGCTGTTTGCTCTTGATGCAAGCCCAAACACTGTGATGTTACATGTTATTTTGTAGGTTTTTGTGTTGTAGAGACATTATTTCTGATACAGATCTAGCAAGAGGTTATGGTTTTATTTCTGTAAAATATTAGCATGATTTGTCTCCAACTTTAAAAAGTTCAGTTTAATTCGCTATTTGTTCAGATGTGCTCGGAACAGTTCCCTCACAACCATTAGAAAATTTGATATAATAATAAAAGAAACCTTATGGACTTAAAAAATGCATCCCTGTTCCTCTTGCTTCATGCCTCCGTCTGCCAGCTCTCCCGACTGGGTGTGTTGCCCGCCCTTTCTGCCTTTTGTCAGTGCCACTTGGAATGCCCTTCCTCGGGGTGGCCATTGTGGATCCCAGATCTGGGTTGGGTCTTCCTGCTGAAAATTCTGCATGCTCTCTGCTCTCGGCCCTATAGTAATGCCCTAGTGTTTACTGCTTTGGGGGGATTTTCCTGCTGAAATGTAAGCTGCTGGAAGGCAGGGGCCTGTCTGTCCGAGTCATAGCTCTGTCACCGCTGTAGTAATGACAGAAGTACTGGATTAGCCACGTTTGCTGGCCAGTAGTCCTGCAAGTCCTGCGTGGAGGCTTCTGGCACAGGGAGCCCAGCCTGGTGCAGCCGCTAGGCACTGCCCTGGGTTCACCTGCTTCCCTCACTGGCTGTGCATTTGTGAATTCCAGTAAACACTGAGCTGTTGTCGTGTCTTGCAGACTGGCCTGGGACACATTCTCATCTCTGAATTTTCAGTCCTTGTTCTTAAACCCTGCCTTGTTGTAAGGGTCCCTGGAAGTTCCTCTTTTTAGCTGGGGCTCGGTGGGGGAAGAGGGGAGAGCAGACCTCAGATCCTCCACTTCAGGCTCTGGGGGAGCCTCAGGAGGGGACCGAGCCCAGGTAGCGGGCTACACGGAGAACAGTCAGCCAGGACTCACACGTGAAGCAGGGGCAACAGGGGACTGTGTTTTCTTCACTGAAGCCTGGGCCGTTTCCAAGACATTCACCCAAGATTATTTGGTTTCTAAGAGAATGTCCCTCTCTGTTTTAGTTTGCTGTTTGCTCTTGATGCAAGCCCAAACACTGTGATGTTACATGTTATTTTGTAGGTTTTTGTGTTGTAGAGACATTATTTCTGATACAGATCTAGCAAGAGGTTATGGTTTTATTTCTGTAAAATATTAGCATGATTTGTCTCCAACTTTAAAAAGTTCAGTTTAATTCGCTATTTGTTCAGATGTGCTCGGAACGAGCTTTCTGGTTTACAGTCTCCCTCAGTAATTCATATTTGCACAGGTTGTGTCTTTTCACCTTTGACACCTTCGGGATGCTGAGTGTAGCTCCAGGAGGCCACAGTGGTGATGCCTGTCCTGCCCAACACTGTTCCCTGGGGCGGGGCGGGTTGCCCTGGGCTCTCGTGGGTCCACTGTCCTGTGTCCAGAGGGGTTCTGCGTGACAAGTGAGGGTGTACGTTTTTTTGCTGAGGCCTCTGTCTCTCTTCATTTCTCTAAATGCTTTTCAGTGGGAAAATGGTAAGTGAAGGAGCTTCTGGATTTCTCTTCCCTCTTCTCCCTCGGCCTCATGTACTCGTCACCCGGGATGCTGGGACTGGACGTGAGGAGAGCGAGGCCGCCTCCTGCATCCCCCTTTCCGTTCACTTGAAGCTGCGCCTGTGCAGGGACTGCTGCTTCCTGCAGCCTGCTGCCCTGGGGCCTTCTTTCCAGACCAGTCTGACAGCAGACTCTGGGCTGGAGTCTGTCTTTGCCCATAGCCAGAGTCTGTAAACATGCTGTCTCCTGAGTTTTCTTTATATGCCTGCCCTGGGGTGCTTTCGTCTGTTTATTCTGTCACAGGTGCTTGTTAGGCCCCATGTGCCTGACTCTGTGCTGGGCGTTAGGGATCTGAGGGCGCGCCATCTGCCCCAAGGCCCGCGTTAATGGATGTGATCCCCAGATGCCATTTTGGGAAGTAAGACGCCTACTAGTAAGACATAACTTGTTTTCTTTTCAGACAATAATTATCTAGGTAACGACAATTTCCTGTATAATTTGCAGGGAGAATAAGTGAAACTTTATATATGTGTATGTATATATATAATTTTACAGTAATTTTTTTTTTTTTTGGCCACTTCTATATAGGTCTTTCTTTATCCTCTCTGTTTTAGTTTGCTGTTTGCTCTTGATGCAAGCCCAAACACTGTGATGTTACATGTTATTTTGTAGGTTTTTGTGTTGTAGAGACATTATTTCTGATACAGATCTAGCAAGAGGTTATGGTTTTATTTCTGTAAAATATTAGCATGATTTGTCTCCAACTTTAAAAAGTTCAGTTTAATTCGCTATTTGTTCAGATGTGCTCGGAACGAGCTTTCTGGTTTACAGTCTCCCTCAGTAATTCATATTTGCACAGGTTGTGTCTTTTCACCTTTGACACCTTCGGGATGCTGAGTGTAGCTCCAGGAGGCCACAGTGGTGATGCCTGTCCTGCCCAACACTGTTCCCTGGGGCGGGGCGGGTTGCCCTGGGCTCTCGTGGGTCCACTGTCCTGTGTCCAGAGGGATTCTGCGTGACAAGTGAGGGTGTACGTTTTTTTGCTGAGGCCTCTGTCTCTCTTCATTTCTCTAAATGCTTTTCAGTGGGAAAATGGTAAGTGAAGGAGCTTCTGGATTTCTCTTCCCTCTTCTCCCTCGGCCTCATGTACTCGTCACCCGGGATGCTGGGACTGGACGTGAGGAGAGCGAGGCCGCCTCCTGCATCCCCCTTTCCGTTCACTTGAAGCTGCGCCTGTGCAGGGACTGCTGCTTCCTGCAGCCTGCTGCCCTGGGGCCTTCTTTCCAGACCAGTCTGACAGCAGACTCTGGGCTGGAGTCTGTCTTTGCCCATAGCCAGAGTCTGTAAACATGCTGTCTCCTGAGTTTTCTTTATATGCCTGCCCTGGGGTGCTTTCGTCTGTTTATTCTGTCACAGGTGCTTGTTAGGCCCCATGTGCCTGACTCTGTGCTGGGCGTTAGGGATCTGAGGGCGCGCCATCTGCCCCAAGGCCCGCGTTAATGGATGTGATCCCCAGATGCCATTTTGGGAAGTAAGACGCCTACTAGTAAGACATAACTTGTTTTCTTTTCAGACAATAATTATCTAGGTAACGACAATTTCCTGTATAATTTGCAGGGAGAATAAGTGAAACTTTATATATGTGTATGTATATATATAATTTTACAGTAATTTTTTTTTTTTTTGGCCACTTCTATTGGTCTTTCATTTATTTATCTTTGTTCTTTGGCCTGTGTGGGCCTCCCATTGCAGTGGCCTCTCTCGCTGCAGAGCACCGGCTCTAGGCGCATGCATTCCAGAGTTCCAGCTCGGTAGTTGGACACATCAGTCCAGCCACTCCGCGGCATGTGGGATCTTCTTAGACCAAGGATTGAACTGACGCCCCTTGCACTGCAAAGCAGTGTCCTTACCCACTGGACCACCAGGGAAGCCCCTACAATAAGTATCATATAATATTTATCTATATTTGCAGTCACCTTAAAAACTGCCTTTTAGAGAACGTAAATTGTTCGTATATGCTCCTAGCAATAAAAGGCTTAAAAAACAGAAGAAAGTTACTTTGAAAGGTAATAGTCACAGATTCTCTTTTTAAGCATTTCTTTTCACACCATGCTAACTGCATTGGCAGCAGGTTAGCACTGCATTAATGTTTTGAAGAGCTGAAATGCCAGAAGGCATCCTCTAATGTCCCAAATTCCCAAATCTTTTGCTTATCCAAAATTTTATTTGTAAATACCATAGAAGAGCTCATTCCTGAGGTAATTTGTGATTCAAACTGTGAGAAATTGGCAGTGTGAAAGACAGGAATAACTAGTACTGTTTAAAAGAATAGTGAGCTTTTCACTTCTGGGGTGAGCAAGGAGGAGAATTATTTGAATAAAATGAAAGCAGAGGCTGAGCCGACTTCTTGCAAAATAAAGAGGAGAGTGTTTCAAGAAACTCGGTGTTGTCACTTGCAGTTTTAGTAGAAAAATGCTTTAAACAAAAATGCCTTTTTATCGGTGAGGGAAGGCAGCCAAGGCAAACGTGACAGCGCTGATGGGCAAACGGCCGCGTCTGTGGTGAGAGGGCAGCCGCCTGGCGGTCGCCCGCCCCGCGCCCTCTGCGTGGGCTGACCGGCGGGTCCTCAGCAGCCTGCGGTGGTGGGGGTCGGAGCAGCTCTCCAGAGGCAAACTCCTGCTGCTGAGATCTGTCTTGGGTCCCCTCATCGTCCTCAAACCTTGCCTTTTTTTTTTTTTTTTTGGGCTATTCTGGGTATTCACGGCTGCCACAGGCTCTTCTCTAGTTGCAGGGAGTGGGGGCTACTCTTTTGTTGAGGTGACTTCTCTTGTTGTGGACCTCGGGCTCTGGGGCACACAGGCTTCAGTAGTCGCGGCTTGGAGGCTCTAGAGCACAGGCTCCATAGTTATAGCTCAAGGGCGTAGTTGTTCCACAGCGTGTGGGATCTTCCTGGGTCAGGGACCAAACCCGCATCTCCTGCATCGGCAGGCAGACTGTTTACCACTGAGCTACCAGGGAAGCCCAAACCTTGCCTTTTTTAAGAAAAATCCATCTTGTTTTGTTGGGGGTTTTCTGTCCAGTCCTAACAGCCTTTCTTTGTATTCTGAAATGTATCTCCCTTTCATATCAGGCCCAGAGGCCCGGCTGGGGAACTGCCTTATGGTGGAGGTACTTGTGTTAGGAAGTCCATCTTCTGCATCAAAAACCGAACACCTCCCCAGGATAGCCCAGGACCGGGAATAGGTCTGCGCTGGTTTGGGATATACAGATCCATCCTGTGTACCAACTTAATGAGCATGGCCTCACTCACTTCAACTTAAGTGTACTGTTTGTGCCCACTCAGTCTTTGGATATTCTTTTTTTTTTTTTTTTAAACATTTATTTATTTATTATTGGGGGGATGGGGAGCAGGCGGGCCACTTCTATTGGTTTTTCATTTATCTATTTTTATCCATCTTTGTTCTTTGGCCCGTGTGGGCCTCCCATCGCGGTGGCCTCTGTCGTTGCGGAGCACCAGCTCTGGGCGCGTGCGCTCCAGAGCTTCGGCTCGGTAATTGGACACATCAGTCCAGCCGCTCCGCAGCACGTGGGATCTTCCCAGGCCAGGGATCGAACTGGCGCCCCTTGCACTGCAAGGCGGTGTCCTTACCCACTGGACCACGAGGGAAGCCCTGGGTATTGTTTATTATTGTTGAGTAGTCGCTAAGTTATGTCTGACTCCTTTGTGACCCCATGGACTATAGCCCACCAGGCTCCCATTTTCAGGCAAGAATACTGGAGTGGGTTCCTGTTTCCTTCTCCAAGATATCTTCCTGACCCAGGGAGCGAACCCATGACTCCTGCGTTGGCAGGCAGATTCGTTATTGTTGAGCCACCAGGGAAAAGGGCAAATGTTAGTTGTTCAGTTGTGTCTAACTCTTACAACCCATGGACTGTAGCCTATCATGCAACGCTGTCTGGAATTCGCCAGGCAAGGAAACTGGAGTGGGTAGTCATTCCCTTCTCCAGGGGATATTCCCATCCCAGACATGGGGCCTCGATCTCCTACATGAAAGGTATATTCTTTACCATCTGGGCCACCAGGGAAGCCCTATGTTTATTATTAATGGCAATTAAATAGATAGCTTCAAATTCTGTTAGAGGCCAGTGTCCATTAACAGGTATACATTCTTAGAAGGTAATCCACAAAGGGGCCTTTTCCCAGCCTAGTTAATTTGTTTACAATTTCTTCATTTGTGAAATAAGACTTAAGTTTTTTACGCACAGGGTGGTTTGAAGAGTGGAAACTCTTCAGTGCTGTCCGGCAGGAAGTGGAGGCGGCAGGAGTGGGTACTGCTCTGAGTGGGCAGCTGGAGCGGCCCTCTCAGTCCCTGGCCTGGGAGAGGCGCCTTTTGCTCTCTGCTGCTGTTTGCATAATAAGGATTCTTTTGTTTTATCAGAGGACAGGAAGCCTTGATGAAAAGAATAGACCGTTGCACTGATGGGTGTCTTTTACTATGTACAAGGACATCATACTCATTATATAAAGGACTCTGCTTAGGTTTTTTTTCCAGATTGTGAATTGTAACTGAATTATTTTGTGTGTCTTTACGTTTTAGAACAGATAGTTTTCCATCCAAAGCGAGTCAGTCATCACCTCAAATGTTGTGACATTTGGCCTAATGAATGTTCATATAGTCTCTCTTCTAAGAAATAAAAAACTTAAAGTTGTCCATTTTCAAGAATATCTAGCTTTGAGTGACAGCTTCCTGGTGTAATAGCTGATAGCCATAATGCTTACAAAACTGGAAAGTCTGAGCAGACAAAGGGAAGGTGGGATGCCTGGGATTTTTGTAGGGGTTTGTTCTTTTGGTGAATTCAAAACATAAGCACAGAAATAGGGGTGCACAGGAAAGGAGGAAACAAGATGTCAGGCAGGGGCCAGCCTGTGAAGAGGGCGAGAACAAACCTAGGCAGATATCTGGGAAGGTGGTTCACCATGTAGTACTCAGCCAATGAGAAACTGGATGCGGAACTGGTGTGCTAGGGTAGCTCACTCCCTGTGAGACTCTGGGCCTGCCTGCCCACCAGGCACCTGATCTTTTTTTTTTTTTTTTTTTTTAAAGATTTATTTATTTATTTATTTTTGGGCGGGGGTCGAGTTGGGGAGGGAGGGGAGCAGGCGGGCCACTTCTGTCGGTCTTTTGTTTCTCTATGTTCATCCGTCTTTGTTCTTTGGCTCCTGTGGGCCTCCCACCACGGTGGCGTCTGTCGTTGCAGAGCACCGGCTCTGGGTGCATGCGCTCCAGAGCTCTGGCTCGGTAATTGGACACATCGGTCCAGCCGCTCCGCGGCACGTGGGATCTTCCCAGGCCAGGGCTCGAACCGGCGCCCCTTGCACTGCAAGACAGTGTCCTTACCCACTGGACCACCAGGGGAAGCCCCAGGCACCTGATCTTGCTATTGCCTCATTAAAGTCTCACTTCCCGCTGCACCTTGTGTCTCCAGGTCCGTGGTCTGGGCTGGTGAGTGTGTTTCTAGCCCATGTGTTGAGATACACTTGATACAGAGGAAACTTCAAGCGTGTGTTCACCCATGAAACCATCCCCACAGCCGGTGTGACGAGCACGTCTTTCACTCTGCTCCACTCTGTCAGCCACAGACAACCACAGCGCTCTCACCCCTGCGGCAGTTCAGCTCTCGGGCAGCTAGTTGTTTATATCAGCACGCGCTCCTTGGTCCAGTTTCTTTCACTCAGCAAAATTAGTTTGAGAAACATCTGTGTTGCATATATCAATTTTACGTTTTAAGTTTTCGAAATTAACTTCTCTTTGAACTCCTAGATGGGAAGCATGACTTCTTTGAACCTGTTAACCTGTTTTCCCACTTCGCTGAGAATCTCTTGAATAATAGTCATAGTGAAAATCTTCAAAGAGCACTGCCCTGTGCTGTCCTGGGCAGCACCCCAGCACCTCCCTCGCAGGTCCGGCCCCCTGGGGGGGTGACTCAGGAGGGCCCTTTGCTCCTGAGCAGCACGACATGCTCTGTGTTACAGTGAAGACAGAGAGTGAATGTGAAATTTTCTCTTGTGTTTGCTTTAAAAGGCGCCGTGGGTCTGGTGATGATCCTGTCATTACTCACTTCTTTTGCTTTTCGGATCCTTCCCAGGAGCTCCACTATGGGTGTGAGAGGCTTGCAGGGGTTTGTGGCAAGTAGCTGCCCACACGTGTGCACAGTGGTCAACTTCAGAGAACTGGCAGAGCACCATCGAAGCCAACACCCTGGAGAGACTCCTACTGTCGTGGTTGATGCCATGTGCTGCCTCAGGTACTGGTACACGCCGGAATCTTGGATCTGTGGTGGCCAGTGGCGGGAATACTATTCTTCTTTGCGAGAGTTTGTGAGAACTTTTACTGCTGTTGGCATCAAGTTGATATTCTTCTTTGATGGCATGGTGGAGCAGTCCAAGAGAGATGAGTGGGTGAAACGAAGACTCAAGAACAACAGGGAGATAGCCAAGATCTTCCATTACATCAAGTCCCACAGGGAGCAGCCCGGCAGGAACATGTTCTTCATCCCCTCGGGGCTGGCCATGTTTACTCGGTTTGCTTTGAAGGCCCTGGGACAGGAAACTCTGTGTTCGTTACAGGAGGCTGACTATGAGGTAGCCTCCTATGGTCTCCAGAACAACTGTCTTGGAATTCTTGGAGAAGACACTGACTACTTAATCTATGACACCTGTCCGTACTTTTCCATCAGTGAGCTCTCCCTGGACAGTCTGGATACCATCATGCTTTGCCGAGAGAAGCTCTGTCAGAGCCTGGGTCTCAGCCTGGCCGACCTTCCCCTTTTGGCCTGCCTGCTGGGCAACGACGTCGTCCCAGAAGGCGCGTTTGAGAGCTTTCGGTACAAGTGCTTGACTGCCTATACTGCTGTGAGAGACAACTTTGACAAGAGAGGGAACATTATCTTCGCTGTAGCAGACCACATAGCTAACGTTCTTCGGTTGCATCAAGGTGAGAAAACGCTGGAAGAGATGCTACCTTTGGGACCAAACAGAGCTCTTTTTTATAAAGGAGTTGCATCGTATCTTTTGCCAGGACAGAAATCCCCATGGCTTTTCCAAAAACCTAAAGGTGTAACTTTGGATAAGCAGATACTATCCATGAGTTCAGATCATGAATCTAAGCAAGAAGTTCCCATGTGTATGGACCCTGAACCGAAGCAGAAATTACCTGTAGGTACAGACCCTGAATTTAACCTAGAAGCACCCATGTGTACAAGCACTGAAATTAAACAAGACCCTGTAAATATGGGGTCTGAAGTCAAGCATCAAGTAACTGTGCTTTTGGATCCTGAAATCTTGAAGGTACGTAGACCTGCCCACCCAAATCTAATATATAGTGGCTGAAAATTGTACCCAGTGATGGATTTTTCAGTAAATATTTACTGACTGCCTGCAGTCGTTAAGACATGGTAGAGGACACAGAACAGAACCCTTAGAGTTTAGCGAGGAAGCTTCACAATACATCTGAAAATCTATGTTATAAACTGACTGTTACAGAGATTGCTAGGGATTTGAAAGCGCGATCTGTGGGTTAAGAACAGAGAGAAGTTGCCAGAAAAGCAGTTATAACTGGGGTGCACACCCACAGCCATTGCTGTTCCTCCAAAGTTACACACTGTTGGATAAACTGAATTCTTGTTTTAGAATTTCAAGATTAGGTGAATGTGTTAGAAGTTCTTCTAAGTGTAGAATGCTATGTAATATCTACAGTTAAGGGCAGAGATAAAAGGTACTGAGGTGAGGAACTAATTAATGAATTAATATTATCATTGTAGAGGACTTCTCTGAAAACCCTGTGCACACCCAGAGAAGAATGGTACATCTTAGCTCTGTACAGTTGCTCAGATTGAAGATTTTTTTGTAGAGTGAATATAATTTATTATAACTTACGGATAACTTTTTCAAAATACTCTTTTGAAGTGAAAAGAGTAGGGCATATAAGAAGGAATAGGAAAATACATTAGAAGATATTCTACCTTAAAAGGATCATGAAATTTCTAACTACGTTGTTTCTGATAGATTCTGTATCAAAAGGGGCATTATAGAGAAATGTTACTTCCAATGATCTTTGATTGGTTAGAGTATCACATAATAACTCCTCTGGGATCCTTGGTGGCCTTAAAGCTGCTAGCTTGCCTGCCATCCTGATTTGAAGAAATATTTAGCCGTGAAACAGACACTTGAGTCTGTCCAGCCAGAGAGCAGTGGTCACTGCCTGCTGGCCGTACACTGTGTGCCTGCCTCTGTATTCACGCATGTAATCCTCATGATGGTTCTGTGAGGGCACACCTTAAGCCTGTTTCACATGGGAAGGAAACAAGGCACTAAAGGGATTAAGACTCACGTCTCCAGTAAGGAACGGGCAAGCAGGTGAGACTGAGCTGCGTCATGTGTGTCAGTCCAGGACACTGATACACAGAGGCTTCGATGTTCCAGGTGATTGTCAGAGCACATGTTAAATGCCATTAGGGTGGACTGGATTTAATTCTAAGGAGTAATCTGCAGTAATAAGAGTTCTTTGCAGAAACATGAAACCTGTGTGTAGATTATTATAGGCCATCTGAGCTTAACTACTCGTTGGATGGGAAAGCGGTATCCATCACCCATCTCATCCCTACCATGTGCCGACACTATGCTGCATTTGGAGCAGAAAGAACTGAGTGATCTGCTCAGTAAAAATGTTCTGAACAGGTGAATGAAGGTGTTGCAGTTGTTAACCGCAAGGAATATATGATTTAAAATAGGAGAGATGAGGCAGGGTAACCAGTGTAGGGTGAGTGTGAGTCGAGCCCATTGGGTAGGGGAGGCGAGCTCTTGTTCAGGGAGGATGGCAGGGTTCTGGAGAGATGACACCGCAGGGCAGCCTCACAGGGGCAGAGACTGGGAAGTGGCTTTTTGGGAAGGGCTGAAAGAAGTCAGTTCCCGTCATGGAGGTTGGATGCCAGAGTGTCCACGAGGGGCACGAGGCAGAGGAGATGGAGGCCGTTGCAGGGCTTCCCTAGACTCAGGCCGAAGAGTCTGGTAGCCAGCCTGACGCTTTGAGGGGCAGCGACTGGGCATCTGTTTCCAGAAGACAGTGTCACTGAGGTTAAGGGTGGGTTGGAGATCCTGACAGGGTTGTGGGTGGCGGGTGGCTGGAGCCTTAGGTGGCCCCTCTCCCTGTTGGGTGGACAGAATGATCAGGGACAGCAGAAGTGACGAGTCTGGTAGGTGGCTGGGAATTAGAAGAGGAGGAGGAGTCATAGGAGCACAGAGGCCAGCATGATGCCTTGAATTTGAGTGACATTCACTCTACCTGTGAGCCCCCAAAGGCCTTGGGTTTCCTGCTGACGGTCACGGCGCTGTTTTCAAGGAGAAACCAGTTGTACTTCCATGTTGGGCAGGTGGCCAGAGCACAGCACGTCCAGGCGGAGAGCTACCTGGTGTACAGCATCATGAGCAGGGGCGAGGTGGAGTGCAGCAACAGCCTGGAGGACGCGACGGACCAGGCTCTGCCCAGCCAGGCCTTCGTCTTCCGCCCCGTGCGGCAGCGCGTGTACTCCCTCCTGCTGGGGGGCAGCGGAGGTGAGTGGTGGCTTCCGGTGACGTTTGTGCAGCTGGTTCTGAAAACTGGTCAGATGGAGTAGAGCACATTCTTTCAGGACTCGGTCTGTTTCTCTGTAAAATCTGGAATGGGGGATTGCCACTCACATCTGTGCAATGTTTTTGTTTTTCTTTTTTTGAAAAATGACGCACACATTTTATTGACATGTTTTAGTGTGACCATATTTCCTTCACGCACATCTGTGCAATGTTAAGGGTAAATGCACAGGACATCTATGTCTAATTAACAAGCAGTTGACCAGAGTTCATTAAAAGGGAAGTGCATTGTAAAGTGTTGTGTTTTTATCCCTTCAAAGGATTTGTGCTTTTTGAAAAATTTGGAAGCCCTTTCCTCCTGTAGACGTGTAGCGTGTGTTTATTATTAGAAAACAGTGTCTAGTTACTCTCACTCAAAGTGTGATTTTCATAAAATGATTGTGTAAAATCTAGTACATCATATTTTAAAATATGAACAAAATTTTCCTTTGGAGTTTTTGTAATTAACTTTGTTTCTCCGTCTGTGTTTCATTTGCGCAGTAGGAACAAGTATATAAGGAGGGGAGTGTCCATATCTTGTCCAGTAACATTGGAAGGACCTTTAGAATAAAAGGTGCTTATAATAAATTTAATCAGATCCTCTGACCCTCAGTTAGGAACTGTCCGGGGGAACTGGGTGTGTCAACATGCACTCGTCAACACAGACCAGTGATGCTTGCTGACCACGTGCAGCTGCCTCTGTGCAGGGCCTGGCTGACCTGCGGCAGGCTGCCAGAGCGTCCTGGTCTCATCAGGCATTGCTGGGATGAGAAACAGGGCATAGTGCTCTACTCCCGGAGCAAGGACAGAAGCAGACAAGTCCTGGTAACAGGGTGTCTATGGCCCATTTGCCTAAACCCCATTAACCCTAAACCTGCCAACGTTGTTGCTATTGATGTAATTCCAGAAAGCAGACATTTACGTCATCTAAAGGTGGTAATAGAATCACCAGACTGAAGTGCTCTGATTGTTCTTTGGGTGGGGGGAGTAGGGGAGCGGCTGGCAGGTTTTATTAGATTCCAAGCACCACTCAGCATGTCCTGTTTTCCCCCCACTGGTGCTGTGAGGGTTCAGATGCTAGTGTGGCCTCCTGAGGACACAAGAAAGATATTTAAGCTGACTTGAAAATAGAAGCAACAGCACCTATGTAAACTTTGAAACTAAATATTTTTGAAGTAATTTTTCTGTTACATTGACCAAGAGGTTCGTTTGGGTTTTTCCTTAAGATGTTATGAAAAAACCTGACTGAACTTTTTGGGTAAGCATGATATTTCTTTTTCTTAATGTGTAGGTTTTCTGCCCATATTCTTATTTAGCATGAATGGTGGCACATTGATGATTAAAGGAAAAATATCTTCATCATGAAAAAATTTTATATTATAAAATCATATTTGCCTAGAATTGTTTTTAGAGCATTTTGTTAAATGGGTTAAAATATATAAGCTTAACTAACTTAAATTTTATACTTTGTTAATGCAATTTATTGACAGTTATAGAGATAACTTTATTAGATAACCATAATAACAAGAAAACTGTTAAAATTGAACTTCACCTTAACCTTGTTTCTTTCTCAGTTTTCTGGCTTTCCACATGAAGTTTACATTATTGGGATATAAACATAAAAAGCTACTGTTGTGGGTTTATTTATGATGAGTATAATGAAAAGTGTTCTGTGCTGGTTGCTCGGCTTGGCTTACAGTTGCACACGTACCTAAAGGAGATGCCTTTTCTGACCCTCAGTTAGGAACTGTCCGGGGAACTGGGTGTGTCAACATGCACTCGTCAACACAGACCAGTGATGCTTGCTGACCACGTGCAGCTGCCTCTGTGCAGGGCCTGGCTGACCTGCGCAGGCTGCCAGGCGTCCTGGTCTCATCAGGCATTGCTGGGATGAGAAACAGGGCATAGTGCTCTACTCCCGGAGCAAGGACAGAAGCAGACAAGTCCTGGTAACAGGGTGTCTATGGCCCATTTGCCTAAACCCCATTAACCCTAAACCTGCCAACGTTGTTGCTATTGATGTAATTCCAGAAAGCAGACATTTACGTCATCTAAAGGTGGTAATAGAATCACCAGACTGAAGTGCTCTGATTGTTCTTTGGGTGGGGGGAGTAGGGGAGCGGCTGGCAGGTTTTATTAGATTCCAAGCACCACTCAGCATGTCCTGTTTTCCCCCCACTGGTGCTGTGAGGGTTCAGATGCTAGTGTGGCCTCCTGAGGACACAAGAAAGATATTTAAGCTGACTTGAAAATAGAAGCAACAGCACCTATGTAAACTTTGAAACTAAATATTTTTGAAGTAATTTTTCTGTTACATTGACCAAGAGGTTCGTTTGGGTTTTTCCTTAAGATGTTATGAAAAAACCTGACTGAACTTTTTGGGTAACGCAGTATTTCTTTTTCTTAATGTGTAGGTTTTCTGCCCATATTCTTATTTAGCATGAATGGTGGCACATTGATGATTAAAGGAAAAATATCTTCATCATGAAAAAATTTTATATTATAAAATCATATTTGCCTAGAATTGTTTTTAGAGCATTTTGTTAAATGGGTTAAAATATATAAGCTTAACTAACTTAAATTTTATACTTTGTTAATGCAATTTATTGACAGTTATAGAGATAACTTTATTAGATAACCATAATAACAAGAAAACTGTTAAAATTGAACTTCACCTTAACCTTGTTTCTTTCTCAGTTTTCTGGCTTTCCACATGAAGTTTACATTATTGGGATATAAACATAAAAAGCTACTGTTGTGGGTTTATTTATGATGAGTATAATGAAAAGTGTTCTGTGCTGGTTGCTCGGCTTGGCTTACAGTTGCACACGTACCTAAAGGAGATGCCTTTTCTGCATCCATTGAGTGCACTGTGCCATAGATGCCAGAAGTGTGAAGAGGGCTGGGCAAGTCTTCTGCTGATTTTGTCAGCTTGTTTGTAGTTTTTAAGAGAAGACTGTTAATTTCCAGGTACTGTTTTGTATTTTTTACTTGTTCCCTTCAGCTCTGTTGGTTTCTACATCAGATAATCTTGAGGATCTATTGTATACACATATATTGAGGATCATATGTTTCTTAATGAATTGACTCTTTTTTTTTCTTTTTCTTTTTTTTTAACTTTTATTTTACTTTTAACTTTTATAGAGTTTTGTTTTTTACAGATATGTGTGTTCCCAGATTAGTCATATGTATATCCCCGCCTGAATTGGCTCCTTTAACATTGTAAGATTTCCCTTTTTTTAGAAAATCTGATCTTTTGTGAAGTTGTCTTGGTCTGATACTTAGCTCCACATTCCAGTTTTCTTATGAATATGGATATCTTCTTTCTATTCTTTTACTTTTAAACTATTTCTTAATATTTAAAGTATGTCTCTTTTAAGCAGCGTATTTAGTCTTTCAGTCTCTTGTCTTTTAATTGGATTGTTTAGGCTGTTTACGTTTAATGTAGGTATTCACATGATTGGATTTAAGTCTTCAGTTTGCTCTTTGCTCTGTCCTTTTTCCGGTAACTTTCCCGTTTTCTGACTTCTTTTGGATTAATTGAATAATTTTCAGTATTTTGCTTTATACTGGCATACTATTGGACTTAAATTATTAGATTTACTTGTTTTTATTTTTTATTTTTTAGAGGTTGCTCTAGGGTTTACAGTGTTTGTCTTTAATTTGTCATACTTTGACTTCAGTATTATACCACTTAATACACACTGTAAAAACCTTACAACAGCGAACTTTCATTCCCCCCATCATTTTTGCTATTCTGTATATTTTAAAGACTTTGTTTTGAAATAATTATAAGTCAAGAGAGTTGCAAGAAATAATGGCTTTCCACATGAAGTTTACATTATTGGGATATAAACATAAAAAGCTACTGTTGTGGGTTTATTTATGATGAGTATAATGAAAAGTGTTCTGTGCTGGTTGCTCGGCTTGGCTTACAGTTGCACACGTACCTAAAGGAGATGCCTTTTCTGCATCCATTGAGTGCACTGTGCCATAGATGCCAGAAGTGTGAAGAGGGCTGGGCAAGTCTTCTGCTGATTTTGTCAGCTTGTTTGTAGTTTTTAAGAGAAGACTGTTAATTTCCAGGTACTGTTTTGTATTTTTTACTTGTTCCCTTCAGCTCTGTTGGTTTCTACATCAGATAATCTTGAGGATCTATTGTATACACATATATTGAGGATCATATGTTTCTTAATGAATTGACTCTTTTTTTTTCTTTTTCTTTTTTTTTAACTTTTATTTTACTTTTAACTTTTATAGAGTTTTGTTTTTTACAGATATGTGTGTTCCCAGATTAGTCATATGTATATCCCCGCCTGAATTGGCTCCTTTAACATTGTAAGATTTCCCTTTTTTTAGAAAATCTGATCTTTTGTGAAGTTGTCTTGGTCTGATACTTAGCTCCACATTCCAGTTTTCTTATGAATATGGATATCTTCTTTCTATTCTTTTACTTTTAAACTATTTCTTAATATTTAAAGTATGTCTCTTTTAAGCAGCGTATTTAGTCTTTCAGTCTCTTGTCTTTTAATTGGATTGTTTAGGCTGTTTACGTTTAATGTAGGTATTCACATGATTGGATTTAAGTCTTCAGTTTGCTCTTTGCTCTGTCCTTTTTCCGGTAACTTTCCCGTTTTCTGACTTCTTTTGGATTAATTGAATAATTTTCAGTATTTTGCTTTATACTGGCATACTATTGGACTTAAATTATTAGATTTACTTGTTTTTATTTTTTATTTTTTAGAGGTTGCTCTAGGGTTTACAGTGTTTGTCTTTAATTTGTCATACTTTGACTTCAGTATTATACCACTTAATACACACTGTAAAAACCTTACAACAGCGAACTTTCATTCCCCCCATCATTTTTGCTATTCTGTATATTTTAAAGACTTTGTTTTGAAATAATTATATAGTCAAGAGAGTTGCAAGAAATAACATACAGAATTCCAAGTACCCTTTATAAGATGCCATATAATAAAGTATAATATCAAAGCCAGGAACTTGGGCTTCCCTGGTGGTCCAGTGGGTAAAGACACCACCTTGCAATGCAGGGGGCGCTGGTTCGATCCCTGGCTTGGAAAGATCCCACGTGCCGCAGAGCAGCTGGACCGATGTGTCCAGCTACCGAGCCAGAGCTCTGGAGCGCATGCGCCCAGAGCCGGTGCTCTGTAGCAAGAGAGACCACTGCGATGAGAGGCCCACACAGGCCAAAAGAACAAAGATGGATGAAAACAGATAAATGAAAGACCAATAGAAGTGGCTAAAAAGAAAAAAAACATCAACATGTAATAAGTACCAGTCAGTTAAGACGTTTACTCTAAGGGTGAACGTATTAAAAAAAAAAAAAAAAAAGCCAGGAACTTGACAGTACAATACTGTTAGTACAGTACTACCAACTAGATTATGGACATTATTCACTTTTCAGTGCTTTTTACACCCATTCATTTGTGAATGTGTATAGTTCTGTGCAGTTTTATCTATGTCAAGATAGAGGCGTTGTCCGTGACCACACAGAAACTCCCTGATGCTGCCCCTGGACACCCTGCCCTCTGTTCCTGTCCCCTGGTGACCACTAGTCTGTCCTCCAACTCAACAATTTGGTCATTTATAGAATGTCACATAAATACAGACACAGTAGGTAACCTTTTGAGATAATGGATACGTTTGAAGCCCCATAAGCATGATTCTTATTTTTACTTTAAATTATAGGTTGGCAAACATTTTTATGAAAGGACAGATGATAAATATTTTAGGCTCTAAGGGCCCCACAGTCTGTAACGACTACCTAACTCTGCTGAGGCAAGTGCCCTGGACACACATCCAGAAGGGCACGGCTGTGCCAGTGAGGCTTTATCTAGTTTTCCCTTGTCGAAAAATTTGAGTTGTACGTTACCAGTCTGTGTCACAGAATATTCTTCTTTTGATAATTTTTCTAATTATTTAAAGCAATATGAAAAGCACTATTAGCTTTCAGACTGAATAAAAGCCCAGCAAGCCAGATTTGGCTTGTGAGCTGTGCTTTTCCGACCCTTCCCCTGAAAAGGGGTCAGTTGTCTTGGAAGGGAGCTCATTGGCGAGACAAGGTCCTCTGTGTACACCATTTCTGCTGGTCTTTATTTCAGAAATATATTCTGCTGGGTGTATAATTTTAGGCGTTTTTGTCCAAATGGTACTTTAAGGGTGTTGTTCTGTTGTCTCTGGCTTGTGTTTCTCATGAAATGATGCCCATGGTCCTTCTGACTGTTGTGTCTACGAGCTGTGAGTATGTGTTTCTCCGGCTGTCTTTGGGGGTTTTACCTGATGACTGGTGTTCAGCTCTGTGTAAGCTGAGCTTTGGAGTCTTTTCCTCCATTGTTTATTCTGCTTGGGATTCTCAGGCTCGTGGGGCTTGTGAGTTTCTATTCCCTGTTGACTTTGAAAGAGCACTGTTTCATCAAACACTGTTTTCTATGTCTCTTTCTAACTCTAGGTCTCTTAAAAGTGCTTTTTTCACACCTCGCAGTGTCCCTCAGGCACCAAGCCTCGTTTTTTTAAGCCTCTTCTCTCTGTACTTCAATTTGAGTCACTCTTGTTGCTCTGATGTCACACGTACAGAGCCTTTCCTCTGTAAATGTGTCTAATCTGCTACTAGTCTCACCAATGAAATTGTCGTTTCAGACATTGTGCCTTTTAGCTTTTTTTGTTTGTTTGTTTTAATCTTCTGTTTCTTTCTTCCCTGTCTTTATGTTTTTCTTTAAATCCTTGAACTTGTTTGCAGTGACTGTTTTCAAGTCCTGTCTACAGTGCCGTCATCCCTGTCATTGCTGGGCCTGTGTCTGTTTATTGACTTTTCTTCTAGTGAGTCCACGTGGTTCTGCTTATTCTCATGTTCACTGTTTTTTATTGTACTCTAGAAGGTTTTGGATCTTTGAAGGGTCTTGACTTTTGTCCCATTGGCAGTCGTTCACCTGATCCTTTCAGGGCTTGCCTTAAGCCTTGTTAGGGTGACTCTGGGAACTTTAGGAGACAGAGCGACGCTGTTTCTGAGGCTGGGGCTTCCTGGGCTGTCACCCGAGTGACCATGTGTGATGAGGTCTCTGCACACCTGCAGCCCTGGGCGGCCCCAGAGTTGGTCAGCGCTGCGCCCGTGGCTGTCCTGCCTGGCCTTGCTGAGCAGAGCTCTGTCCTTCAGGACCTCAGGGTGCTCCTCTGCTCCAGCGCTCTCTGGTTCTGCTCACAGCTCCTGCTGTCATGACAGCTTTGTCCTCTCAGAGCCTGGCTTGCTCTGCTGGGCTCTGACGCCCTGGGCTGCCATCTGCACGGTGTCGTGGAGTGAAGACTGTCCACTTGAGGACGCAGGGGCTTCTAGAGTCCTTGGTGTGGGGAACGGTCGTGGGCAGCACCGCTGCCCTGTCTTGGCCTCGCCCACCCTGCTCTGGCCTGGCAGGTGCTGGCAAAGGTGAGTGCTAATGTGATTCTTATTCCTTTGTTGTGGCTTTTCTTTCCCCTTGGACAGTTCCGTCCTTCATGTTGATACAGTTTTCTCCCATCCATATGGCTGCTTTCCCTTATTGGAGTTGCTGAGAGATGATGTTGGACTTCCTAGGCTGATGTTCTGTTTCTTCATCCTTACTTCCTGGTTTGTTTTTCCTGCATTTGCGGGAACGTGTCACCACTTAATCCTCAGCTCTTTGGGAGAAGTTTCCCTCTCTCCTTCCTTTCTCCATTGAGGCCTCACTCTTCTCCTTCCTGACACTTTTCCCAGAAGTGGAATTCCCGTTGGAGGCCTCAGACCCTGCCTGCAGGTGAGAGACCGGTAGAGCTGGCTGTGTCCCTTTGTACCCAGGCACTTTCTTTCACTTGCATTTCATTAAGAATCAAATCCATGTTGACAGATAACAAAACACATTTTGGGCTCAGGCCATCCTTCTCATCAGTTCTCTTGATCCCTCAGACCCTTAAAAACTAACTCCCCCACATCCCTCCCTTCTTTCCTCATCACGAGTAATTTCCTGTCACTCTTTGGGGCTGACGTTCATGTGGCAGAGGGGTGGCCGGGCGGGGATGGGAGAGAGAAAGGGGGCCCCTGGAGGTGGCTGCCCAAAGTGTCTCCACCTTCCTCCCTGAAACAAAGTCATTTCCTCTCTGAAGGCACTATGTGGTTTTCATTCTTGAGCTTACTACAGTTTGTACTTGCCACCTGTTCACATGGGCGTCGTCAGTGGCCTCTTCCCGCTAGGCTGAGCGGGCAGGGACTGACTGTTCACGGCCATTCTGCACACCTGGCGGATTGCTCGGCACGTATTAGATGACCGATACATGTGTGTTTAAAATACCGCCTTCGGAGTGCTTGCTTGCTTAAGCAAGACATTCCTTGAGAGAAGATTACTCTGATGATTGAGTTTCAGACACACAGGGGGGCGATGGTCCCTCAAACCCCACCACGTGAGCAGCTGTCTCTAAGCCGCGTCTGATGGGCGGCAGGAGCCACTTGTCTTGAGTGAGGTTTGCAGTCAGAGGTGCCTCAAGCTCCACAGTCACCGACTCTCTGCACCAGAGCTCCTGCAGGTGCACAGATGTGAACACTGGAGGTCTGAGCCAAAGCACAGCACCAAACTGGTGACTTCATCCCTCAGAGTTCCTAATTATGGGCAAGATTTGGATAACAGATCTGGCAGATGCTCTAGTTCGTCTGGAATGTTAGAGGGTGCCTCTTTAGGGAGTGCTTGGTCACTGTCACTCCTACACATATCTGTATAATCGGGCAGATGGTCTTTAGACAGCTCAGTGGCATCGTGGCCAAGAGGAGAACCCTGAAGCTGCTCAGTCCTCAGCCCATCCTTGACTTCATGCTTTTTTTTTTTAGTTACAGCGTTTTCTGGAATTCCGTTGGAGGCCTCAGACCCTCTGCAGGTAAACCGGGGCCCCAACCCTTTCTTTCACTTGCATTTCATTAAGAATCAAATCCATGTTGACAGATAACAAAACACATTTTGGGCTCAGGCCATCCTTCTCATCAGTTCTCTTGATCCCTCAGACCCTTAAAAACTAACTCCCCCACATCCCTCCCTTCTTTCCTCATCACGAGTAATTTCCTGTCACTCTTTGGGGCTGACGTTCATGTGGCAGAGGGGTGGCCGGGCGGGGATGGGAGAGAGAAAGGGGGCCCCTGGAGGGTGGCTGCCCAAAGTGTCTCCACCTTCCCTCCCTGAAACAAAGTCATTTCCTCTCTGAAGGCACTATGTGGTTTTCATTCTTGAGCTTACTACAGTTTGTACTTGCCACCTGTTCACATGGGCGTCGTCCAGTGGCCTCTTCCCCGCTAGGCTGAGCGGGCAGGGACTGACTGTTCACGGCCATTCTGCACACCTGGCGGATTGCTCGGCACGTATTAGATGACCGATACATGTGTGTTTAAAATACCGCCTTTCGGGAGTGCTTGCTTGCTTAAGCAAGACATTCCTTGAGAGAAGATTACTCTGATGATTGAGTTTCAGACACACAGGGGGGCGATGGTCCCTCAAACCCCACCACGTGAGCAGCTGTCTCTAAGCCGCGTCTGATGGGCGGCAGGAGCCACTTGTCTTGAGTGAGGTTTGCAGTCAGAGGTGCCTCAAGCTCCACAGTCACCGACTCTCTGCACCAGAGCTCCTGCAGGTGCACAGATGTGAACACTGGAGGTCTGAGCCAAAGCACAGCACCAAACTGGTGACTTCATCCCTCAGAGTTCCTAATTATGGGCAAGATTTGGATAACAGATCTGGCAGATGCTCTAGTTCGTCTGGAATGTTAGAGGGTGCCTCTTTAGGGAGTGCTTGGTCACTGTCACTCCTACACATATCTGTATAATCGGGCAGATGGTCTTTAGACAGCTCAGTGGCATCGTGGCCAAAAGAGGGGAGAACCCCTGAAGCTGCTCAGTCCTCAGCCCATCCTTGACTTCATGCCCGTTCAATTTTTTTTATTTTGAGAAAGATCTTATTATTTGCTTTACACAGCAGTAAAAAATATATATTATACATTGTGAAGAGGTGGATCTCAGTCACTAAGTCATGTCCGATTCTTTTGTGACCCCTCCCCCTCCACCGGACTATGGCCTGCCAGCTCCTCTGTCCATGAGATTCTCCAGGCAAGAATACTGGAGTGGCTTTGACCTAAAAGGTAATACTTTTTTCCCAAATGTGTATGCAAAAAAAGAATGTTTGGGGAGGTTTTCTATTTTTTAAGGACTAAAGCCACACATAATTATAGTTTAATCTAGCAGTACAAAAAATATTGTTAGATGATAAGAACAAATATATACTTTTTAAAGCCTGGAGAATTGTTATCAAACTTTAAAATCCCAGTGACGAAAAAAAGTTGACATTGCTTCTGCTAATTCTCTTTCTCTTCCCAGTGCTCATGGGGCCGCCAGATCATGTGAGAGGAGTGGGCACATTTGAGAGTTTTTGTGTTGGAATAACCAGAGTTTTTATGGGAGAGAGGTTGGACGTATAGACAGACCCACAGTTTTGCTCCTAGGGGGAAATTTCTTAGTTATACATAGAAGCTTTTTTAAAGTGGTATAATGTGTCTGTCCTTTGGGAACAGCAGAAAAACAACTTTGATTATGTTATTTTTTGTTTTCCATATAAAATGTCATAGTGTGAATAGAGAGTAAAACCAACAAAGAACTTTTGAGTTTTCACTTTGCTATTTGAACTCAGAGACATCAAGTTGAAAGTTCAAATGAGAAAATCTGTCTTTTCTTTTAAGAATTATCAAACTCAGTTTCCTCTTTTTCTTGGTATGTAGACATTTTAAGATTATGTTAATTCAGACAGACCAAATTACCGCAAACATTTCTGCTGTTGTTTCAAAGTGCGTGCCAGATTAAAACCTCTGAAATTATGTGTTACCCCAGAGAAAACTCATAAGTGGCTGCTGCATGAGTGGATAAGGTCAATTTTAATTCCAATCCCAAAGAAGGGCAATGCCAGGAAATGTTCCCACTACCATACAGCTGCACTCATTTCACATGCTAGTAAGATTATGCTCAGTGGCATCGTGGCCAAAAGAGGGGAGAACCCCTGAAGCTGCTCAGTCCTCAGCCCATCCTTGACTTCATGCCCGTTCAATTTTTTTTATTTTGAGAAAGATCTTATTATTTGCTTTACACAGCAGTAAAAAATATATATTATACATTGTGAAGAGGTGGATCTCAGTCACTAAGTCATGTCCGATTCTTTTGTGACCCCTCCCCCTCCACCGGACTATGGCCTGCCAGCTCCTCTGTCCATGAGATTCTCCAGGCAAGAATACTGGAGTGGCTTTGACCTAAAAGGTAATACTTTTTTCCCAAATGTGTATGCAAAAAAAGAATGTTTGGGGAGGTTTTCTATTTTTTAAGGACTAAAGCCACACATAATTATAGTTTAATCTAGCAGTACAAAAAATATTGTTAGATGATAAGAACAAATATATACTTTTTAAAGCCTGGAGAATTGTTATCAAACTTTAAAATCCCAGTGACGAAAAAAAGTTGACATTGCTTCTGCTAATTCTCTTTTCTCTTCCCAGTGCTCATGGGGCCGCCAGATCATGTGAGAGGAGTGGGCACATTTGAGAGTTTTTGTGTTGGAATAACCAGAGTTTTTATGGGAGAGAGGTTGGACGTATAGACAGACCCACAGTTTTGCTCCTAGGGGGAAATTTCTTAGTTATACATAGAAGCTTTTTTAAAGTGGTATAATGTGTCTGTCCTTTGGGAACAGCAGAAAAACAACTTTGATTATGTTATTTTTTGTTTTCCATATAAAATGTCATAGTGTGAATAGAGAGTAAAACCAACAAAGAACTTTTGAGTTTTCACTTTGCTATTTGAACTCAGAGACATCAAGTTGAAAGTTCAAATGAGAAAATCTGTCTTTTCTTTTAAGAATTATCAAACTCAGTTTCCTCTTTTTCTTGGTATGTAGACATTTTAAGATTATGTTAATTCAGACAGACCAAATTACCGCAAACATTTCTGCTGTTGTTTCAAAGTGCGTGCCAGATTAAAACCTCTGAAATTATGTGTTACCCCAGAGAAAACTCATAAGTGGCTGCTGCATGAGTGGATAAGGTCAATTTTAATTCCAATCCCAAAGAAGGGCAATGCCAGGAAATGTTCCCACTACCATACAGCTGCACTCATTTCACATGCTAGTAAGATTATGCTGAAAATCCTTCAAGCTAGCTTCTGCAGTACGTGAACTGAGAACTTCCAGATGTACATGCTGGGTTTACAAAAGGCAGAGGAACTAGAGATCAAACTGCCAATATTTGTTGGATCATGGAGAAGACAAAAGAATACGAAGAAAACAGCTACTTTCACTTCATTGCCTTTTCATACTGTTCATGGGGTTCTTAAGACAAGAATGCCAAAGTAGTTTGCTTTGCCCTTCTCCAGTGGACTCCGGGAGATAGTGAAGGACAGGAGAGCCTGGCGAGCTGCAGTCCACGGGGTCAGAGTGTCAGACACAACTGAGTGACTGAACAAAACCTGCTTCATTGACTACACTAAAATCTTTAACTGTGTGGATCACTATGAACTGTGGAAAAAAATCCTTAAAGAGGTGGGAATACCAGACCACCTCATGTGTCTCCTGAGAAACCGACGTGCAGGTCGTTAGACCCAGACGTGAAACAATGGTTCTGAACCACGAATGGTTCAGAATGGGGAGAAGAGTACGAAACGACAAGGCTGTATACTGTCACCCTGCTTATTTAATTTCTATGCAGAGTGCATTGTGCTAAATGCTGGGCTGGATGAATCACAAGCTGGAATCAAAATTGGTGAGAGAAGCAGCAACAATCTCAGATATGTAGATGATACCATTCTAATGGCAGAAAGCAAAAAGGAACTAAAGAACTTCTTGATGAGGGTGAAAAGGAGAGTGAAAAGGCTAGCTTGAAACTCAGCATTCAGAAAACTTAAGATCATGGCATCTGGTCTCTTCACTTCATGGCAAATAGAAGGTGAATAACTGGAAGCAGTGACAGATTTTCTTTTGAGGGGTTCCCCCAAAAGTGATTGTAGCCATGAAATTAAAAGATGCTTGCTCCTTGGAAGAAAAGCAATGTCAAACCTAGATGCCATATTAAAAAGCAGAGACATCACTTTGCTGATAAAGATCCAGAGTGAAAGGTATGGTTTTTCCCAGTAGTCACGTATGGAGGTGAGAATTGGACCATAAAGAAGGCTGAGCACTGAAGAATTGATGCCTTTGAAGTGTGGTGCTGGAGAAGACTCTTGAGAGTCCCTTGGACAGCAAGGAGATCCAACCAGTCAGTCCTAAAGGAAATCAACCCAGATTATTCACTGGAAGGACTGATGCTGAAGTTGAAACTCCAGTACTTTGGCCACCTGATGCAAAGAGCCGACTTGTTGAAAAAGAGCCTGATGCTGGGAAAGACTGAGGGCAGGAGGAGAAGAGGGCAGCAGAGGATGAGATGGTTAGATAGCATCACCGGCTTAATGGAAATGAACTTAAGCAAGCTCCTATCGATAGTAAAGGACAGAGGCACCGCTTGTGCTGCAGTCCAAGAGGCCTCAGAGTTGGACTTTGTGACCCAGCAACAACCAGAGATTGGGCTAAACTATAGGATTTTCCAGCAAAAATGCGTTTATTTTTATTTTAAGAAGATTTCAGGTAAGATTTTGCATCTGGCTGTGGCTTTTGGAAGGAGTAGGTAGCTGTAACTATGTCTATGGTAGAGATAGTCTGAATTAACAGAGAAAATGCTTCCAAATGAATGTCCAGGTTTGGACAGAGACCTTATCTAGTCACTCTTTGCTATGCTGATAGCATTTTTTAGCCACTCTGCACTGCTGTTTTACCCTCCCCTGGCAGAAGGAGGAAACAAAGGCATAATGAGGGTCCCTGTCACATGGCAGCTCACCAGAGGGCAGGACGCAGAAGAACCTGCAGACACCTGCCCTCCACTTCAGAGAAGATGCTTGTTTTTACCTCTTTTTCTGTATCCTCCCCCACAGTTTCAGAAAAATAAATTTGTTTAGAGAATGAAAATTCAGATCAGCAGTTCTAATTGAACTTGCATCCTCTGGCTCATTCATTTAATTTGAAGGATAAATGTCTGTTCAAGGCTCTGTAAGTAAATACCTGTAAGTACTGTATTTTACGTAGCATAGTTCACTCTTGTTCTGCTCAGTTAAACTCACCAGGTGTTCAGTTAATCATTTTAAAAGCAAAAACCTTTCTTTAGTTAATTAAGAACTGCTTTGTAAGTAATATGCGCTCAACCCTCAGTTGTGCAAATTATGGAGAAAAGAGGGAATTTGGTGTCAGTGCTGGTCTTGAGTAACCAGGAAAGAGGGGTTGAGTTTATGTGCTGATCTCAATTCTGAGATAAGAGCTCCTGGTGTCTGTGAAACTGAGTGAATGCTGCCCTACTCATTACCAGGAGACAAACCTTACTATAACTCCCACTGATATTGGGCCTGTTTTCTCTTCTGGGCCTGATGCTCCTGTTGGATTGTCTGCACAGGCAGCACCCTCCTGGGTTGTAGCTAAGCAGCTGATGCTGTGTGGTCTTTCTCTGGGAATATTGGTCCAAAGATAGCTCCCCTGGGTCTTAATAGAAAGGAGAGCGGAGAAGGTATGTCAGGTGTTTTTACATAAGGACACCAGCACCCATCGTGAACCCATCTCTACTTTCTTGATGTGTTACTTAGAATTAAAGCTTTGAGACGCTGAACCTCTGTGCTGTGGACAGTTTTAGAGGAAACGTTGTCACTTCCACGGGGTGTGCAGTGAGGTTCTGTGAATAGTTTAGTGATTCCCAAGGAGTCAGTTGGGCAGGCCAGGCTCATTAATGGCAGTGGCTGAGCGGGAGTTACTGAACCTAGTCAGGTTTGTCTCTTGGTATGAGAAGGGCAGCATTCACTCAGTTGGCTATTTTCTAATGTAATGAAAGCCTAGGCCAAGAGGATTACATAGAAAGTGGGTGGTTTTATTTTTAACCACATTAAGAATACTCAGATCTTCTTTCTTTTTAAAAAATTTTTTCAGTATGTATGAAATTTAGGCCAAAGCAGACTTGCTCCTTAAACCTACAGTTAATGAACATTTGCTTATGGACCCCTGTGTTCTGTGAAGAAGACACAACTTTTGTTCTGGGGAGCTCACAGCTAGGTTGGGTACCAGCACATATGCAGGCATTTTCAGAGCTCTCTCCAGAGAACTGGGGAAGGGAGGCATAGTGCTTGGGGAGTGTAGGGAGGCTCAGGTGAGAGTGAGGGAAAGGTGGACCTTACCAAGTGCCTGACAAGGGAAGTGGGCATCTGCTGGGGGGTAGGGGAGGCAGGAAAGAGAGTGAGAACCAAACATAGAGATACGAAAAGGCAAGGTGAGCATGCAGGTGAGTGGAGCACCACGGGTGACTGGAACCGTGGTTCTCCGGGTCCTCAGACCAGCAGCATCGGCTACCCTAACTGTCTGGGACTGACCAGCAGCCTGGAGGAACTCTGAGCCATTGCTGTACTTCAGGGCTGCCCTCTACTTGTGCCTTGGCAACTGTTCAGTTCAGTCGTTCAGTCGTGTCTGACTCTTTGCAACCTCAGGGGCTGCAGCATGCCAGGCTTCCCCGTCCTTTACCATTTCCCAGAGCTTGAGCTTGCTCAAACTTACGTCCATTGATTCAGTGAAGCCATCCAACCATCTCGTCTTCTGTCATCCTGTTCTCCTTTTGCCTTCTGTTTTTTCCAGCATAAGGGTCTTTTCCAGGGAGTCTTCTCTGCATATCAGGTGGCCAAAGTGTTGGAGCTTCAGCTTTATCATCATTCCTTCCAACAAATATTCAGGGTTGATTTCCTTTAGAATTGACTGGTTTGATCTCCTTGCAGTCCAAGGAACTCTCAAGAGCCTCTCCAACACCACAGTTCAAAGGCATCAATTCTTTGGCAGTTAGCCTTCTTTATGGTCCACATCTCAAATCCATACATGACTACTAGGAAAACCATAGCTTTGACTATATGGACTTTTGTCGGCAAAGTGATGCTTTTTAATACTCTGTCTAGGTTTGTGATAGCTTTTCTTCAAGCAGCAACCGTCTTTTAATTTCCTGGCTGCAGTCACCATCCTCAATGATTTGGGAGCCCAAGGAAGTAGTCTGTCACTGTTTCCACTGTTTGCCCATCAATTTGCCATGAAGTGATGGAACTGGATGCCAAGATCTTCGTTTTTTTGAAAGTAGAATTTTAAGCCAGCTTTCCCACTCTCCTCATTCACCTTCATCAAGAGGCTCTTTGGTGTCTCTTCGCTTTCTGCCATAAGGGTGGTGTCATCTGCATATCTGAGGTTGGATGAGGGAAGGGGGTAGGGAGAGAAAGGTGGACCTTACCAAGTGCCTGACAAGGGAAGTGGGCATCTGCTGGGGGTAGGGAGGCAGGAAAGAGAGTGAGAACCAAACATAGAGATACGAAAAGGCAAGGTGAGCATGCAGGTGAGTGGAGCACCACGGGTGACTGGAACCGTGGTTCTCCGGGTCCTCAGACCAGCAGCATCGGCTACCCTAACTGTCTGGGACTGACCAGCAGCCTGGAGGAACTCTGAGCCATTGCTGTACTTCAGGGCTGCCCTCTACTTGTGCCTTGGCAACTGTTCAGTTCAGTCGTTCAGTCGTGTCTGACTCTTTGCAACCTCAGGGGCTGCAGCATGCCAGGCTTCCCCGTCCTTTACCATTTCCCAGAGCTTGAGCTTGCTCAAACTTACGTCCATTGATTCAGTGAAGCCATCCAACCATCTCGTCTTCTGTCATCCTGTTCTCCTTTTGCCTTCTGTTTTTTCCAGCATAAGGGTCTTTTCCAGGGAGTCTTCTCTGCATATCAGGTGGCCAAAGTGTTGGAGCTTCAGCTTTATCATCATTCCTTCCAACAAATATTCAGGGTTGATTTCCTTTAGAATTGACTGGTTTGATCTCCTTGCAGTCCAAGGAACTCTCAAGAGCCTCTCCAACACCACAGTTCAAAGGCATCAATTCTTTGGCAGTTAGCCTTCTTTATGGTCCACATCTCAAATCCATACATGACTACTAGGAAAACCATAGCTTTGACTATATGGACTTTTGTCGGCAAAGTGATGCTTTTTAATACTCTGTCTAGGTTTGTGATAGCTTTTCTTCAAGCAGCAACCGTCTTTTAATTTCCTGGCTGCAGTCACCATCCTCAATGATTTGGGAGCCCAAGGAAGTAGTCTGTCACTGTTTCCACTGTTTGCCCATCAATTTGCCATGAAGTGATGGAACTGGATGCCAAGATCTTCGTTTTTTTGAAAGTAGAATTTTAAGCCAGCTTTCCCACTCTCCTCATTCACCTTCATCAAGAGGCTCTTTGGTGTCTCTTCGCTTTCTGCCATAAGGGTGGTGTCATCTGCATATCTGAGGTTGTTGATATTTCTCCCAAAAATCTTGATTCGAGCTTGTGCTTCATCCAGACTGGCGTTTAGCACAATGTGCTCTGCATAGAAGTTCAACAAGCAGGGTGACAGTGTGCAGCCTTGATGTGCTCCTTTCCCAGTTTGGACCCAGCCCATTGTTCCATGTCTGTTTCTAACTGTTGCTTCTTGTCCTGCATGCCGGTTTCTCAGGAGGCAGGTAAGGTGGTCTGGTATTCCCATCTCTTTCAGAATTTTTCCAGTTTGTTGTGATCCACACAGTCAAAGGCTTTAGCATAGGCAATGAAGCAGAAGTGAATGTTTTTCTGGAATTCTCTGTTGGGGAATCTTAATTAAAACGACCTGATCAGATTTCAGTTTTTTAAAAAAGGCACCACCCCCACACACAAGCTTCCATTTGCACTGAGAATGCTCTCCCCAGAGCAGTGCCAGAGTGAGGGCCCTGGGGAAGGATGAGACCTGCAGGTCAGAAAGGAGCCTGGGGTTTGACTCTCCAAGAAGCTGAGTGAGGACGTTGAGCAGGACCGTCTTCCTCCACCTCTGTTTTGCTGAGGACAGGAGAAGAACAGAAGCCATCAGAACTTCCGTTGCCGTTAGTAATCCAGCAACAGACAGAAATCCCTTCATTCTGGATTATTCCTGCCAGCTTTCTGAATTGTCTAACATAACACTAGTCTTAATGGTTGCATAAAGTAGTGAATTAAGAATAGAAAGGGCTGTCATACTCCCGCTCCCTAAATGTTTTCTGAAATGGTGTGAGGGTGCTGGGGAGGGGAGCAGGACGCTGCAGGAGCCATCTCAGCGGCCACCTCTCTGCCCTCAGTGATCGCCTACCCAGGTTGTCCTGCCACCCTCCCACCCGAGGTTGCCGTTGTGGTGGGAATGGATGGATGGCCATCAGATCAGAGGGTAAGAGACCTCCTGCTGGACGCTCAAGGCCCTCCAGTGACCTGGGATGTGAGACTTTGTGCTCACCAGCATGGAATTGGTCCTGGCCAGCGTGGCTGTGTGCGGTGTTAGCCTAGTGATGAACGGGCACTCTTGCGCGTCCGCTGATGCAGCTGTCTTTCCTCAGGTGGTTCCAGCACCTGCCCCACTGTCAAGGAGTGGTTTGTGTACTCCGGGAACCCACTGAGGCAGCCGGACCTCGTCAGGCCTCTACAGATGAATGTCCCAGGTACAGACAGCCTTGACTGAACTAAGTCACTGACTGGTTCACCACACATGGTGGTGGTTGTGCCGTTGCTGAGTCGTGTCCAACTCTTTGCAACCCCACAGACTACAGCACGCCAGGCTTCCCTGTCCTTCACCATGGAATTTACTCAAGCTCAGGTCCATTGAGTCGGTGATGCCATCCAATCATCTCATCTTCTGTCGTCGCCTTCTCCACCTGGCTTCATCTTTCCCAGTATCACGGTCTTTTCCAATGAGTCTTCTCTTTGCATCAGGTGGCAAAAGTTGGAGCTTCAGCTTCAGCATCAGTCTTTCCAATGAATATTCAGGGTTGATTTCCTTTAGGATTAACTGGTTTGATTTCCTTGCTGTCCAAGGGACTCTCAAGAGTCTTCTCCAGCCCCTCAGTTCAAAGGAATCAGTTCTTCCGCGCTAAACCTTTTTTTTTTTTTTTTTTTTTTAAATTTTGGCCTCTTTTATTGGTAATTTACTTATTTTCATCCATTTTTATTTTTTGGCATGTGTGGGCCTCCCATCGCAGGGGCCTCTCTCCTTGGAGACCACTGGCTCTGGGCGCATGCACTCCAGAGTGCTGGCTCGCGATTGGACACACCAGTCCAGCCACTCCACGGCACATGGGATCTTCCCGGGCCAGGGATCGAACTGGTGCTCCCTGCACTGCAAGGCGGACTCTCTACCCACTGGACCACCAGGGACGCCCTGTGCTCAGCCTTTTTTATTGTCTAGCTCTCACCATAGCTTTGATGGTTTTCAGGTAGTCACCACATGGTGCAAGGTCAGTGATGATCTCTGTGGAAACACACTTTTCAGAACTGCGCACATACCGGTTTCATTTCTACCGTAGATCCAGAAACAATGTGCCTAATAAAGTCCTAAAACAACAGAGGACAGGGCCTTATGCTGCCTTCCCTGGGCCCAGGCTGCTGAGACATGCTGCCTCACTCCTCTGCCTGGTGCTTGAGATCCATGCTGGGGGAGAAAGAAACCAAGGCCCACTTATTAAACAGCTGCCGAATTAACAGGGTTGGCATTTTGTTCCCACAACTGAAATTGGGCTTGATGAACTGGGAAAAGGAGGTGAAAGAAAGTTTTTAATTGCAAAAATAAGTTTTGTCAAGGACAGTGTCTTAAAACACATGAAGGGAGGAGACTAAGAAACATAGTTCTCCTAGAAGTTAGTTGAAGTAGATTCTTCCTGTGAGTGCTCCATATCTGAAGAAGGTCAAGCATGTTTGAGTGTAGGAGACACTGTTCTACACACAGACTCTTGAAGACAGGAGAGACTTTAGGGTTTATTTTAGGGTCCTTCTGCTTGTCTCATAAAACAAATACTTCTCCAAAATTTTACTTAAATTTTTTCTACAAGGGATAGCCATCCAATCATCTCATCTTCTGCCCGCCTTCTCCACCTGGCTTCATCTTTCCCAGTATCACGGTCTTTTCCAATGAGTCTTCTCTTTGCATCAGGTGGCAAAAGTTGGAGCTTCAGCTTCAGCATCAGTCTTTCCAATGAATATTCAGGGTTGATTTCCTTTAGGATTAACTGGTTTGATTTCCTTGCTGTCCAAGGGACTCTCAAGAGTCTTCTCCAGCCCCTCAGTTCAAAGGAATCAGTTCTTCCGCGCTAAACCTTTTTTTTTTTTTTTTTTTTTTAAATTTTGGCCTCTTTTATTGGTAATTTACTTATTTTCATCCATTTTTATTTTTTGGCATGTGTGGGCCTCCCATCGCAGGGGCCTCTCTCCTTGGAGACCACTGGCTCTGGGCGCATGCACTCCAGAGTGCTGGCTCGCGATTGGACACACCAGTCCAGCCACTCCACGGCACATGGGATCTTCCCGGGCCAGGGATCGAACTGGTGCTCCCTGCACTGCAAGGCGGACTCTCTACCCACTGGACCACCAGGGACGCCCTGTGCTCAGCCTTTTTTATTGTCTAGCTCTCACCATAGCTTTGATGGTTTTCAGGTAGTCACCACATGGTGCAAGGTCAGTGATGATCTCTGTGGAAACACACTTTTCAGAACTGCGCACATACCGGTTTCATTTCTACCGTAGATCCAGAAACAATGTGCCTAATAAAGTCCTAAAACAACAGAGGACAGGGCCTTATGCTGCCTTCCCTGGGCCCAGGCTGCTGAGACATGCTGCCTCACTCCTCTGCCTGGTGCTTGAGATCCATGCTGGGGGAGAAAGAAACCAAGGCCCACTTATTAAACAGCTGCCGAATTAACAGGGTTGGCATTTTGTTCCCACAACTGAAATTGGGCTTGATGAACTGGGAAAAGGAGGTGAAAGAAAGTTTTTAATTGCAAAAATAAGTTTTGTCAAGGACAGTGTCTTAAAACACATGAAGGGAGGAGACGTAAGAAACATAGTTCTCCTAGAAGTTAGTTGAAGTAGATTCTTCCTGTGAGTGCTCCATATCTGAAGAAGGTCAAGCATGTTTGAGTGTAGGAGACACTGTTCTACACACAGACTCTTGAAGACAGGAGAGACTTTAGGGTTTATTTTAGGGTCCTTCTGCTTGTCTCATAAAACAAATACTTCTCCAAAATTTTATATTCTATTTTTATATACTTTAAATTCTTTCAAGTCGCTGTTGTTTTCTGTCACCCAAGGGTATAGTTTACCAAATACGAATCTGAGCACTGTGAAACTGAGGGAATATTTCCTTATTCTCTCAGTTGGTGAGTGATATACTCAAACCTTAAAAGGTACTTACCACGAAAATAAATTAAGATGAATTGACACGTTTTACAGCAAGAAGTGCTTGTAAAGAATAGCCTCCTTCCGAGGCTTGTGGGCAACATGCTCCTCGGCACTGCTGACCCTAGGTGTGTGCGTGTCGCACACCTGAAGTGTGCCTGGGACTCGGCTTCCCTTGGAATAGGCAAGGAAAGCAGCCCGAGGGTAGCTCTAAAACCCAGAGATACATCATATATTCCCATATGGAAAGCACACAGAAATGCCACGGGTTACAGAGGGGGAGTGTATTCATTTACTTGTGTGTTCATGTGTAAAGCACACACGGGACCACTGCACTGTTACTAGTGAGGCAGCCTGCACCTGGGTGGGCCCTTCTCAGGCAGCTCAGACCGTCTTCCGAGTAGTTGTTCGCAGAAGTGGCCTCCTTTCCTGGCCCTCTGCACAGTACTCTGGGGCTTGCTCGTTCCTGAGAAGCCCTGAGACCTTCCTCTCCATGGTTTCACATGGAAACTTTGGCCAAGTGACATAATTTGGTTTTTGAAGATGATGTGTTTCAGAGTCAACGTAATTGGAACCTACAGACCAAACTACCTGCATACATCTCTGCATTGTTCTTCGGGACATCTCAGCTGCCCGTGAAGCTCCGGGTGAAGTGTGGGGCCACCGCTGAGCTTTTCTAGCAGAGTCGTACAATTTTCTTATACTGTGCTGTTCATTTTGCTATTTTTAACCATTTAAAAGTGTGAAAATCAGGTGGTCCAATGAGTAAAGAGTCCGCCTTGCAGTGCAAGGGGCTGCAGTTCGATCCCTGGCCTGGGAAGATCCCACATGCCACAGAGCAGCTGGACCCATGTGTCCAATTAGGTGTCAGCACTCTGGAGCGCATGCGCCCAGAGCCAGTGCTCTGCAATGAGAGAGGCCGCTTTAGGGTTTATTTTAGGGTCCTTCTGCTTGTCTCATAAAACAAATACTTTCCAAAATTTTATATTCTATTTTTATATACTTTAAATTCTTTCAAGTCGCTGTTGTTTTCTGTCACCCAAGGGTATAGTTTACCAAATACGAATCTGAGCACTGTGAAACTGAGGGAATATTTCCTTATTCTCTCAGTTGGTGAGTGATATACTCAAACCTTAAAAGGTACTTACCACGAAAATAAATTAAGATGAATTGACACGTTTTACAGCAAGAAGTGCTTGTAAAGAATAGCCTCCTTCCGAGGCTTGTGGGCAACATGCTCCTCGGCACTGCTGACCCTAGGTGTGTGCGTGTCGCACACCTGAAGTGTGCCTGGGACTCGGCTTCCCTTGGAATAGGCAAGGAAAGCAGCCCGAGGGTAGCTCTAAAACCCAGAGATACATCATATATTCCCATATGGAAAGCACACAGAAATGCCACGGGTTACAGAGGGGGAGTGTATTCATTTACTTGTGTGTTCATGTGTAAAGCACACACGGGACCACTGCACTGTTACTAGTGAGGCAGCCTGCACCTGGGTGGGCCCTTCTCAGGCAGCTCAGACCGTCTTCCGAGTAGTTGTTCGCAGAAGTGGCCTCCTTTCCTGGCCCTCTGCACAGTACTCTGGGGCTTGCTCGTTCCTGAGAAGCCCTGAGACCTTCCTCTCCATGGTTTCACATGGAAACTTTGGCCAAGTGACATAATTTGGTTTTTGAAGATGATGTGTTTCAGAGTCAACGTAATTGGAACCTACAGACCAAACTACCTGCATACATCTCTGCATTGTTCTTCGGGACATCTCAGCTGCCCGTGAAGCTCCGGGTGAAGTGTGGGGCCACCGCTGAGCTTTTCTAGCAGAGTCGTACAATTTTCTTATACTGTGCTGTTCATTTTGCTATTTTTAACCATTTAAAAGTGTGAAAATCAGGTGGTCCAATGAGTAAAGAGTCCGCCTTGCAGTGCAAGGGGCTGCAGTTCGATCCCTGGCCTGGGAAGATCCCACATGCCACAGAGCAGCTGGACCCATGTGTCCAATTAGGTGTCAGCACTCTGGAGCGCATGCGCCCAGAGCCAGTGCTCTGCAATGAGAGAGGCCGCTGCAGTGGGAGGCCCACACAGGCTGAAGAATAAAGATGGATGAAAAATAAATAAAAAACCAATAAAAGAGGTCAAGATTTAAAAAAAAAATTTTTTAAGTGTGAAAATCATTAATTCATAATTTCTGCATTCAGAACCCAGGAAAATGTATCTCACACAATTTTGGAAGCTGGTTCTTTTGCACACTGAGCTTTGAAAACCACTAGTCCAGGGAAACAACAGCGCCAGCCACCAGAGAAGACCAGCAGTGTTTCCACCAAGCTCCCCGTCCCGGCCGTGTCCATCTCCATCAGATGGCATGGTGCGAGCACAGGTGGAAAAGCCCCCGTTTCCCTCAATGTTTTCAATAAAATACATATATACTGACCTTTTAGGATTTCTGCTTGTTTGTATCAGGAAGTTCGTTCATGTTTACTTTCCAATTGCTTTAAGCTTTAACGTCTAAGGAGGTCAGCAAGGGAAGAGGTCAGTGTCCTTTATTGCTTTACTTTGTTTCTGAGAAGCATGTTATAACTTGCTAGGGCAAATAATAACGGTAAATGGACTTTTTTTTTTAACTAGGAGGAGCACCTAATTTGAAACAACTGTGGCTGAGTCAAGAGCCTGGAATCCAGGCCCAGCGCCTGGACATACTCCTGGCCTGCTTTGACCTTTCATCCTCGCGGGAAGAGCTGCATGCAGTCGAAAGCCCCTTTCAAGCACTGTGCTGCCTCCTAATCTACCTGTTTGTCCAGGTAGCCTCTCTCCTGGCTGTTGTTGCTGCAGTCACCCCTTGCTCCTGGCCCTCGCTTTTGGGGAGAAGTGGTGGTCTGGGGGGTGCTGAGGGCTGGTTGCCTGAACTGTCTCTGCCCAGTGTCTGTTTCCTGAAAAGTGACTGTCTGTGTGGGCGTGCCTTTGAGGAGCCCTGCCTGCTGCCGGCCGTGGAGGTGGGTCTTCACTGACTGGAGGTAGAAGCTCATGGTGTCTGACAGGTGGGGGCCTCGGCGCACTTGTTCACGCTTGTCCAGCTCTGTAGTCATAGACTGTCCTTGTGTCCCTGTTTGGATGGTGGTTATGGTTGGGGTTCCATGGCATGGCAAGAAGGTCCACTCTGCAGCTGGCTAGCTGGATGGAGGCCAGCCTCTTGGTAGCTCTGGCTTCTGGGTAGGTTACTTGAGCCTTCTGAAGTCACAGGTAACCGGAGAAATGCCCACCACAGAAAACCCCACCTGCTGAGCCGGGTTGCTTTGAGAGTGAGGGCCTCAGCCACAGGGAGAGGTGGCACCAGGCCTTCGTTAGTGCAGCTCCATAGTTTATGCATGAAACTTGCAGAGGCCACTGGCAAGATGTGCCTTTTCCTAGATTCCAAGTACAGGGTGATGCTGGGCCACCTCAGCCAAAGAAGGGCTTAAATGCCTTCCGGTCTTGATGACAGGTGATGGATGATGGTAGGTTACCGTGAACGGTGTCAGATTCTTAATCTCCGATGGAGAAGAGTTCACATTGGGATCAAAAGACTCGGCGATGGTCACTCAGAGCTTCGTGCAGTGAAAAGTTTATTAAAGTGAGAAAGGATAGGGAAAAGCTTCCAGCATAGACACTGGAAGGGGGACAGAAGAGTTCCCCCTTTGCCAGTTGCAGCAGGACAATTTGTATCTTCCAGTGAGTTGCCAAAACAATAAATCAAAAGAATATCTTAAGGTAGTAAAGGCTTTGTGGGCCCACACCCACAGCATTAACATGAGATTAGCTGGGACTGTCTCCAGGCCTCAGGGCTAGGTGAGACATTCTAATGTAAACGCATACATTAACATAAGACTAGACGTTTTCAGTTTCAGCATTGAAGGGCTTTGCCTTTAATTCTCCTGTCCTTCCTCTTCTCCTCCTTGTCCTTGGGACTGGCTGGACTCCTTGCTAAATCTACCTCTGTACCGTTCTTATCCCCACTTCCCTTCCCCAGCTGAATTATTTTTAAAAGTCCTTTGCAATCAAGTGCCTATTTATTTGGCCATTTAGACCTTCTCATAAACTCTCCTGACCCCCAACAGCATGTCACCACCTCCAGCCTCCATAGGTGATGTGTCTGCCTCTCCTTTGGTATAACCACCAAGTTTTCATTTGCCTGAAATAAAAAATTCCAGAAAGTAGAACATTATGTTTCTGTTTTTCAAACCTGAATTCACTTTACGAATCACTGATTGTCTTTAAGAAATTCACTCTGTCATACAGTTCCATTGCCAGGGAGTCGTGCACTGATCCTCCCCTTCTAAAAGTCCTCTGCTGCTTGATAGCTAGTCCTGTATCTTGCATTTTGCATAAACATGTTGTAGTTAAACCACCCTGAGTGATCTTACTGCTACCTCACTGGTTTCACATGAACCAGTACGAACTTTAGGGGTTTTTTGAGTATAACGTTCCTTTATTTGCACCAGACTCAGCACAGTGTAAATCAATAAATGATGGCAGTATTATTTAATATTTAAATGTAAAAATACGTTTCTTTTGCTACTTTTGCTAACTGTGCATGCATGTATTATCAGTCAATATGTTGTTTCCCTTGTTTGTGGATCTGCAGGTGACCAAGGTGGAACCAGAGTAGGGATTGGGAGGTGGTAGATGGCCAGTAGATGAGTTTTCTCCTCCAGGAAAATCTTCTGAGTCCTGTGTGTGAATGTGTGGGCTGAGGACACCTTTCACATTCACTCTTTCTAACGTGAGAGAGAGGTGCCTGAGCCTGTCTGTGGTCACCTGACCCAGCTCTGCTCTCTTGTCAGCCATGTAGGTGACACTGGCTGGGAGAAACCCCCGACCGCAGGATAGCCGCTGTGTGTCTCACGTCTGGGTAACTCTGAGCCTGGACAAGCATTCCACTTCTTCATGATGAGAATTTCCACTTTTACCTTCTTACTACCACTAATTACCTCTTAAATGAAAATCTCTTCAGTGGAAGTCAGCATGAGATAAGAGTCAGGGTTGGCCCACTTTAAAGGACACATTCAAATAAGAACTTTTTAAAATTAGAAAACAAACTGACACATTAGTGCTGTCCCCTAGATTAAAAAGTACTGTACCGTGTAGTGAATAGTGAGGATAACCATTCTCTCAGGATTAATAAGGCTAAAATACTATGCCTTTATACAGTTAAGCGTAAATTAGATGTCATATAGGGTAAATGCATACTGTTTAGTGTACAAAGCCTACAGAAAAAACCCTCGTTTGTTAACTTTGGAGTCTTAACTTTGTTAACTCATTTTTCATGTGAGTCCTACCTCCAAGTTAACATTTTTATTAGAGACTCATCTGATAAAGTTGTCTGGAAGGTAAGTTTGCATCCTGGACAGCTTACTTTCTAAGTTTATTTTACAATCGGGTGCACTGATCCTCCTTCTAAAAGTCCTCTGCTGCTTGATAAACCTTTTGTAACTTTTAGTTAAACCACCCTGAGTGATCTTACTGCTACCTCACTGGTTTCACATGAACCAGTCGAACTTTAGGGGTTTTTTGAGTATAACGTTCCTTTATTTGCACCAGACTCAGCACAGTGTAAATCAATAAATGATGGCAGTATTATTTAATATTTAAATGTAAAAATACGTTTCTTTTGCTACTTTTGCTAACTGTGCATGCATGTATTATCAGTCAATATGTTGTTTCCCTTGTTTGTGGATCTGCAGGTGACCAAGGTGGAACCAGAGTAGGGATTGGGAGGTGGTAGATGGCCAGTAGATGAGTTTTCTCCTCCAGGAAAATCTTCTGAGTCCTGTGTGTGAATGTGTGGGCTGAGGACACCTTTCACATTCACTCTTTCTAACGTGAGAGAGAGGTGCCTGAGCCTGTCTGTGGTCACCTGACCCAGCTCTGCTCTCTTGTCAGCCATGTAGGTGACACTGGCTGGGAGAAACCCCCGACCGCAGGATAGCCGCTGTGTGTCTCACGTCTGGGTAACTCTGAGCCTGGACAAGCATTCCACTTCTTCATGATGAGAATTTCCACTTTTACCTTCTTACTACCACTAATTACCTCTTAAATGAAAATCTCTTCAGTGGAAGTCAGCATGAGATAAGAGTCAGGGTTGGCCCACTTTAAAGGACACATTCAAATAAGAACTTTTTAAAATTAGAAAACAAACTGACACATTAGTGCTGTCCCCTAGATTAAAAAGTACTGTACCGTGTAGTGAATAGTGAGGATAACCATTCTCTCAGGATTAATAAGGCTAAAATACTATGCCTTTATACAGTTAAGCGTAAATTAGATGTCATATAGGGTAAATGCATACTGTTTAGTGTACAAAGCCTACAGAAAAAACCCTCGTTTGTTAACTTTGGAGTCTTAACTTTGTTAACTCATTTTTCATGTGGAGTCCTACCTCCAAGTTAACATTTTTTATTAGAGACTCATCTGATAAAGTTTTCTGGAAGGTAAGTTTGCATCCTGGACAGCTTACTTTCTAAGTTTATTTTTACAATCAGGAAAGATCAAATACTTTATAATATCCATTATGTGAAATTGTAAAAAATTGGTAGTATTAAGAATCTTGCCTCTTCTAACAGACACTATAATTTGTTAGTTGCAAAGGTGGTGGCAGAGTATGAAGTATATAAATTGAAAAAAATATGACATGAAATAGTTATTCTTTTTTTTATTTTTATTTTTTTGACTGCATTGTTGGCATGCAAAATCATAGTTCCCTGACCAGGGATCAAACCCGTGTCCCCTGCAGTAGTACCACAGAGTCTTAACCACTGGACCACCGGGGAAGTCCAAAATAGTGATTCTTTTTTTGTAGGTTGGTCTTTTAAAGTTAGCCTTCTGCAAGAGAAGCTAATAGCAAGAAGTAGAACTGACTATTTGCCAGTAAATATGTCTAAGCAGAGAGAGATGAGGGCTTATGGGTTTAAAACAAAATACTTTCTGCCTGGTCTTGCTTTTGTAGGTCGAGAACGTTTTTTCTTGGTCACAAGTGCTGCACATTTGTAGATTTCTTGTTTTTTTCTCCATGACGTAATTGTAAGTTCATTTAAGCAAAGGCAGCAACTACTTTGGTGTAAGCGTGGAGGTGGCTAGCGGCAGGACCAGCGCAGCAGCTGGTGGCTGAGCCCGTGACCTGGTGAGGAGGGTGCAGAGGCACTGCTGCTGGTGGCCCGGCCTGGCCGCCTGGGCACTCCGCCCCCTCCCTCCCAGAATCTATCTCTCCGGGTCTCTGTCTGTGCTTGCCTCTCACTCACACTTTGGTTAGGTTTTCTGATTCCACAAAGGATGGAAGGAGACACGTATTTGGGGAATCCTGGTTTCTTTTCAGTGGGGCTCCAAGGACACAGTCGACATCTGGGGCTGGTAAGGACGGGTGTTTGTCCCAGCTCTGACCACCCCAGCTCAAGCTGGCTGCGCGTGCTGTCTGTCTGCAGACTCTGCAATTGTCAGCTCTAGAAATCTGTCTCAGAACTTGATGACGTGTGTTGCTCCAAGACTTAGACTTGGCCATAGCCCAGGCTTCCCACAGGGTTTCTAGAGTGTTCTGCCTTGCTCATGAGTACCAGACTCCCCTGTTCAACCTGGCTCTAGTTGTCATGGAGATTTTACACCAATGACTGTGGGTAGTAGGAGAAGAGACCCCGCCCACGTCCAGCGATGTCTCCTCTGCTGCCCTGGGGTGTGAGTGTTTCTGTGAGAGCGTGTGTGTGCTCGGCTGCCCCAGACGTGTGTGTGCACACACATGTGCTAGCCCGTGACTGTGTGTGTATGCTTTGCTGTCCCAAGTATGCATGCGTGTGTACACACGCACTCACTGACCCATACCTCTTTGGGGGGGCGGGTGTATACATACTTTACTGCCCTGGGCACGTGTGAGTGTGTGTGCCTTGCTGTCACAAGTGTGTGTGTGCACGCCTGGCTGCCCTGAGCGTGTGGGCATGCATGTGTGCACACACACACACACATGCTGTCCCGCGCCTGTGTTCCCCGGGCTGATGCTGGCTCTCTCTCCACGCAGGTGGACACTCTCTGTCTGGAGGATCTGCATGCCTTCATTGCGCAGGCCCTGTGCCTGCAAGGAAAGCCCACCCTGGAGCTTGCGGACTTGCAGGTACCAACTTGTCACTCCTCTGAGGACAAGCCACCTGACCTAAGGGGCGGCACACCTACCAGCCTTTGTAAATTTGGTTGGTGTTTTATTGGAAAGGTTCCCGTGACTGGCTGACTTTGTAACTGGAAGTGTTCACCTTCTGAGATCCCCTTAGCCCATTTGGCCCACCTCCTACCTCTTTCCAACCACCACTCTGTTCTCTGTGTCTTTCAGTTTGGTTGTTTTTTGTTTGTTTGTTTTAAAGTTCCACACAGAAGTGAAATCACATGTCATTTGTCTTTCTCTGACGTATTTCACTTAGCATCATGCCCTCAATCCATGCAGTCACAAATAGCAAGGCTTCTTTTTTACAGCTGAGTAATAATTCAGTTGTGTGTGTGTGTGTGTCTATGTCTGTGCATGTGTATGCATGTGTGTACCAGTTTCTTTATCCATTGCACAAATTGTGAACACTTACAGCGTCCTGCTTGTCTTGGTTGTTTTAAATGGTGCTGCAGTAAACATGGGAGTACATATCCCCTTGAGGTAGTGTTTTCATCAGATAAATCCTAGGAGTGGAATTACTAGATCATATAGTAATGACTCCGTTAAACACAGTGATGGCGATTAACCTAGAGCCACACATCTGGGGGTGTAAAGTCAAGTGGCCCTTGGGAACCATTACTATGAACAAACCTAGTGGAGGTGATGGAATTCCAGCTGAGCTGTTTCAGATACTAAAAGATGATGCTGTTGGAGTGCTATATCATCATGCCAACAAATTTGGAAAACTCAGCAGTGGCCACAGGACTAGAAAAGGTTCAGTTTTCACTCCAATCCCAAAGAAAAGCAATGCCAAAGAATGTTCAAAGTACCGTACAATTGGATTCATTTAACGTGTGAACAAGATGATGCTCAAATCCTTCAAGCTAGGTTTCAGTAGTATGTCAACTGAGAAATTCTACGTATACAAGCTGAATTTACAAAAGAGGAATCAGAGATCAAATTGCCAACATACACTGATCATAGATAAAGTAAAGGAATACCAAAAAAACCCATCTACTTTTGCTTCATTGACTATGCTAAATTCTTTGTGTGGATCACAACAAACTGTGGAATATCCTTAAAGAGATTGGAGTACCAGACCACCTTACCTGCCTCCTGAGAAACTGGTATGCAGGAGAAGAAGCAGCCGTTAGAAACAGACATGGAACAACTGACAGGTTCAAAATGGGGAAAGGAGTACGTTAAGACTGTATGTTGTCACCCTGCTTAATTTAAATTCTGTGCAGAGTACATCATGCTAAACACCAGTCTGGATGAAGCACAAGCTGGAATCAAGATTGTTGGGAGAAATATCAACAACCTCAGATATACAGATGATACCACTTTAATGGCAGAAAGCAAACAGGAACGAAAGAGCTTCTTGATGAAGGTGAAAGTGGAGAGTGGAAAAGCCGGCTTAAAACTCAGCATTCAAAAAACGAAGATCATGGCATCTGGTCCCATCACTTCATGGCAAATAGATGGGGAAAATGTGGAAACGGTGTCAGATTTCATATTCTTGGGCTCCCAAATCATTGAGGATGGTGACTGCAGCTACAAAATTAAAAGACACTTGCTCCTTGGAAGAATAGCTATGCCAAACCTAGACAAAGAATTAAAAAGCAGAGACATCACTTTTCTGACAAAGATCTGTATATTCAAAGCTATGGTTTTTCCAGAAGTCATGTATGGATTTGAGAGCTGGACCGTAAAGAAGGCTGAGCGCCAAAGAATTGACGCTTTCAAACTGTGGTGCTGGAGAAGACTCTTGAGAGTCCCTGGGACGGCAAGGAGCTCAAACCAGTCCATCCTAAAGGAAATCAACCCTGAATATTCATTGGAAGGACGGATGCTGAAGCTGAAGCTCCAACACTTTGGCCACCTGATGGGAAGAGCTGACTCCCTGGAAAAGACCCTGATGCGGGGGAACATTGAAGGCAAGAAGAAAAGGGCGTGACAGAGGACGAGAGGGCTGGATGGCATCGCTGACTCAGCGGACATGAGTTTGAGCAGACTCAGGGCGATGGCGATGGGCAGAGGAGCTGCCATCTACGAGGTCACAAAGAGTCGGACACGACTTAGCATCTGAACAGCAACAGCAGCAGTCATGCTGTCTCCAGTTTTGAAGCGCCTCCATACTGTTTTCCACAGTGGCCACAGCAGTTTATATTCCATCACTACAAGGGCTGTCTGTTCTTCACATCTTCCCCAATGTTTGTTATTTCTTGTTTTGTTTTGTTTTGTTTTGATGATGGCCATTCTAAGAGGTCCAAGGTGATATCTCACCGTGGTTCTGATCTGCATTTCTCTTATGATTAGCAGTGTTGAACATGTTTTCATTTGCTTGTTGGCCATCTATATGTTTTCTTTGGAACAAGGTCTATTCGGGCCTTCTGCTGAATTTAAATCAGATTATTCTGTTATTGAGTTGTGTGAGTTTTTTATGTATTTTGAATATTTACCGTTTGTCAGATAGATGATTTGCAAATAATGTCTCCCACTCCGTGGGTTTCCTTTTTCTGACTTTGTTGCTGGTTTCCTTTGCTAGGCAGAAGCCTTTCTTCCTCTTATCAAGGGGTGGGTGGTGTGCACTGTTAGATACATCACGGGGACACAGCACAGGGGCTCCCAGTTTTAAAGGTCATGCTCCACTTACAGTTTTATAGTTACTGTAAAATACTGGTTTTATTCCCAGTGTTGTACAATATATCCTTGTAGCTCATTTATTTTATACATAGTATTTCGTGCCTTTTCATCACAGAAGTATTTTAGCTTGATGTATTCTCACTTGTTTCTTTTACAAACCCCATCCCGTCGCTTGCAGTAAAGAATTGACGCTTTCAAACTGTGGTGCTGGAGAAGACTCTTGAGAGTCCCTGGGACGGCAAGGAGCTCAAACCAGTCCATCCTAAAGGAAATTCACCGTGAATATTCATTGGAAGGACGGATGCTGAAGCTGAAGCTCCAACACTTTGGCCACCTGATGGGAAGAGCTGACTCCCTGGAAAAGACCCTGATGCGGGGGAACATTGAAGGCAAGAAGAAAAGGGCGTGACAGAGGACGAGAGGGCTGGATGGCATCGCTGACTCAGCGGACATGAGTTTGAGCAGACTCAGGGCGATGGCGATGGGCAGAGGAGCTGCCATCTACGAGGTCACAAAGAGTCGGACACGACTTAGCATCTGAACAGCAACAGCAGCAGTCATGCTGTCTCCAGTTTTGAAGCGCCTCCATACTGTTTTCCACAGTGGCCACAGCAGTTTATATTCCATCACTACAAGGGCTGTCTGTTCTTCACATCTTCCCCAATGTTTGTTATTTCTTGTTTTGTTTTGTTTTGTTTTGATGATGGCCATTCTAAGAGGTCCAAGGTGATATCTCACCGTGGTTCTGATCTGCATTTCTCTTATGATTAGCAGTGTTGAACATGTTTTCATTTGCTTGTTGGCCATCTATATGTTTTCTTTGGAACAAGGTCTATTCGGGCCTTCTGCTGAATTTAAATCAGATTATTCTGTTATTGAGTTGTGTGAGTTTTTTATGTATTTTGAATATTTACCGTTTGTCAGATAGATGATTTGCAAATAATGTCTCCCACTCCGTGGGTTTCCTTTTTCTGACTTTGTTGCTGGTTTCCTTTGCTAGGCAGAAGCCTTTCTTCCTCTTATCAAGGGGTGGGTGGTGTGCACTGTTAGATACATCACGGGGACACAGCACAGGGGCTCCCAGTTTTAAAGGTCATGCTCCACTTACAGTTTTTATAGTTACTGTAAAATACTGGTTTTATTCCCAGTGTTGTACAATATATCCTTGTAGCTCATTTATTTTATACATAGTATTTCGTGCCTTTTCATCACAGAAGTATTTTAGCTTGATGTATTCTCACTTGTTTCTTTTACAAACCCCATCCCGTCGCTTGCAGTATCCGCCCTGGGTTGCGTAGCTCAGCATCCCGAGACACTGCGCCCACTCGCTCTGCTCCTGGGGGTCTGGCTCCCTAGCCTCCTGCTCCTAGGCCAGCTGGTCAGCAGAGCCCACACAGCCCATGCAGTGTCCTCCCAGCTCCAGCTGCTGGAGGCAGAGCTTCCTGGCTGTTCCGTGCTGCTGCTCTGAGCTCAGAGCTCCCTGTGCTCCCACGGGCCTGCCCTTCCTCTTGCTCAGACTCTTCACATCTGGGGAAGACCTAAGGTATTTCAGCTTCTCCCAGGGGTGAGGCTTTTGAAACTCAGAGGTCAGACCTTGACAGTTTTTCCTTTATCTGTCCCAATGTAATGATGCACAAAGTCGTAGATGACTGAAGAAAGGGGAGAAGGGTGGAATTATGGCTAGTAGTTCAGGTATGATCTTAACTACATCGCTGGTAAAGATGGGCCTTTGCCATTCTTTGAGTCCTGGGTCCTTTCTGCTGCTCTGTGTTTGTAAACCTGATGGTAGCCCTCATGGTGGTCATGGCCCTCGAGCACCCTTCCTTCTGCCTGGGGCACGTCGGGCTGGAAGACGTGCCTGGGACGCGGTGATGGAGGTGAGTGCAGTGTTGACGCCCTCGGAGAGCGCCGTTCAGGCCGTTCTGAGCTGGAGCGGGGTCAGGGCCAAGGGGACGGTCCGGAGTGCCGGCTTCACCCTCAGGACGACACAGGCCTTGCTGCTGCCCATCACTTCCTCTTGCCCAGGTTTTCGTGAGGAAGATACTCGGCTTCAGACCGAGCTCCATGTGCTCTTCCTTTCTGTGTTCTGCGGTCCTTTCTTTAAGCCGGAAGACACTCCAGGAGAAGCTGCTGCTCCTGTGTGCTGCCCAGGGCCCTCCGTTCTGAACCCCCGCGCGGATCAGGGCTGCGCTGGAAGTCTCGTGCGGTCAGAGGCTGCCAACAGGACAGTCACGGTGGCGGGCCTGGGCGTCCTGCTGGACCCCGCTCTCCTGGGACAGCCACAGGTGCTGGCCGGGCTTGGATCTTGTCGCTGTGCCTGGGGGCTTCAGAAGGCCTGCGGTTGTTTCCACTGGGCTTGTGGTGTGCTAGTGATGCTTCGGGGTGCAGCAGCCAGTCCGGTCCTGGACCCGCAGCCGTTGCCAGCGTCTCACTTCCTTCCTCTGACCTCCCTTCCTTTGGGTCCTTGCACGTGCCCATGTGGAATTCTAGGAGTGCATCTCAGCACAGTTTCATTTGCGGGGATTAAGGGTGAGGCGTAAGTGACTCTGGATGAGAGTGGAACGGGTGCAGGAGGGGTGGCGTTTTCACGTCAGCAGCGCGCAGGGAGCACTCGCGCAGGCCTCAGGGTTCTGCTCCCGGCAGCTCTGTGCTTTCCCGAGCACAGCCCTGCCCGGCCCTCGTGAGAAGGAAGAAATTTCTGGGTGCACTGCTGCTGGGTTCCTTGTTAAACCACATCGCTGGTCTGATTTCTTTTCACTCTCAGACAGGATCAGGTGAGGGTAGGTGTAACATGCCACTTATGTACATGTAAGCCCAACAGTATTTTTAAAGCGCCCACCGTGTGGGCATTCCTCCTGCAGCCACTCGCCTGACCCGTTTGCCCCACTGTTCCTACAGGTTTACGGGTGTGGGACGGAGGTGGTCCTGTTCTTCTCCATTTGCAGACATGCGGCCCTCCAGGGCCCACCACGTCACGCCCCGTCCGCGGCCCAGACGTGGGCTCTGCTCCTGTGGTTCCTGTCTTCCTCCCTCGCACATGCCCATCACATGTCTTGCCGTTGATCCTGTCTCCAGCGTGGTCACACACCTGCCCGTTGGCACACGACTCTCCTTGTTCTGAGAATGTGAGCTGACGCTGGTGCCCAGGCCATGCTGCGGGGCTGATGTTTAGAGACCCGCCACTGGCCCCATGAGCCTCAGGCAGCCTCCTGCTGTGGATGTCCCTTTCTGACCATTGTCCCATATTGTCTCATGGCAGGAGCCAGTGATGGACAGAGATAGGAGGTTCGGAAGTTTTAGGCTGGAGAGCTGCTAGGCCACAGGAGAATACCAGTATCTGATTTCACCCAGCAGTATTTTCTAGCCCATGTGTGCCCCTGTTGAAGACAGAGTCTGGGAATCAGAGTACGACTTGTGCAGGTGGGCGTGTGCCAGACAGTGTTCCTAGCAAATAAGCGGTTTCTTTTAAGAATGAAAAGTACCAAGAGAAGGGGAGGTACAAGATACTCAGTACAGCACGTGAAACCTCCAGGGGAGGAGCTCAGTGGATGGCCGCCTCACTTTGGGTGGCTTCTGCTCTCACGGGGCTGGGGGACACTTGCCCAGCGCTAGGGGCTGACCTCACGCACAGCCTGGCGGGGCCGAGGCGCCGGGCTTGCGTCAGGGGCGTGCCCAGCCGCAGCCGCAGAGCACTTCAGTGCTAGCCTCCAGAGTCTGGCCAGCCTTTCAGAGCAAGGAAGCGCCGAGTGTGCCTCTGTTCTGCTTTCCGTGAGTCGTGACGAGCCTGCAGGCTCTCGTCTGCACGTCCGGGTTTCCACCTGCTTGTGAGACGGTCCCGCTCGTGAAGCAGCCCCTGAAACAGCTGGCTCGGGGCTTCAGCCTCCATGTTGGCACAACCGCTGCTGAGCCCGTCACGAGAGCACCGCACAGCTCAAGCAGCTGGGTGGTCACTCGTCAGCGGTCACTGACAGGCGGCGTTAGAACTGGTTTTGTGGTTTCTGTGGCCATCAGCTCAGCGGGAAGTGCTCAGGGATCAGCTCCTCCCTGTCTTCATTCCCAAGCACCTTAACTCCTGTTTCCAAAACACGGGCTGCTTCCACTTACCACTTCTACGGGCGCAGCCATACTTAAGCCACGTGGAGTTATTTAATCCATGCTTAACGGTGACTCCGCGTCTGGATTCAGGGCCAGCCTTCTGCCCACAGACGCGTCCCTCAGGTCCGGTTCTTCGGGGAAGAGGAAGGGCTGTGTGACTTTCCCAGTTCCTGGAAGATACCCCCAGAGCCTCAGAGATTTCGATTCTGCTCTTTCAACACAATCAAGTGTTTATTTTTGAAACACAGGCTTGGTGTAACATTTGGAAACCAGTATGAGTCCCTTCATTAGCGCCATGCATGTGGTAGAGAAAGTGTCGGTTGAATTCAGTACTTGTTTGTGGTAAAATGTCTCAGTGGACCAGGACCAGAGGGGAATCTCCTTGGTCTAAGAAAGAGTGTCTCTAGTAGACATTAGACCTGGTGGCAGACGAGTGGCCGTGTCTCCACTATGGTGCATGTGAGTGAGGGGTGCCTTCTCTCACCAGCTTCCCTTAAACGGAAAGAAAGGAATGAAGCTGGTGCTGTTGACAGGTGGTATAACGGTGTGTGAGAGTCCACGTCCACAGAGCAGCCATTAGACCCACTGCACAGACTTAACAGGGGCTGGTGTGGTGTCAGCATGTCCAAGTGTGTTCCAGAGAGACATAAAAAGTCAAAATAGCCCCCGCGTTTCCTGTGTTTACACTAGCATCAGAGGAGAAACCGTGATCCCCTTAGGAAAACCGGCAGCTGGACAGAGTTCCCGTGGGGACAGCCGTACAGGAGGCGCTGCTGGGGGAGAGCAGGTTCCCTGCTGGAAGGTGTCACTGTCCCCAGAGTGACCGCGGGCTGAGGACACCCCGGCAGCACTGCGTGCAGGGCCGCGCAGCAGCGGCGGGAGGGCAGCCCGGAGAGCCAAGTCCGCGCTACCTGCAGGGGTGCATGCACACATTTATATAAAATGTTTCTAATAATGCTCGTCTTTAGAACTCAGTGACTCATCACATGTGTGGCCGAGCCTCTTCCACCTGAAACTATCACGAAATTGTTAACTGCCTACACCCCAATAAAAAATGTTTTCGGTGTTAAAAAAAAAAACCTCAGTGACTCATCAGTGTTCAGAATGACCTTGCCTTGACCTTTCCTCCCTTGCCTTTGCTTATTTTCCCTGTTGCCAAATTTGTTTTCTTTTTGAAAGCTTATTTACTTTTGGCATCTTGGGTCTTTGTTGCTACGTGCAGGCTCTCTGCGGTTACGGGGAGCAGGGGCTCCTCTTTGTTGCAGTGTGGGGGCTTCTCGGAGCCGTGGCTTCCGTTGTGGGACTTGGGCTCCGCTGCTCAGGCTCAGTAGCTGTGGCCGTGGGCTCGGTTGCTCCGTAGCATGCGAGACCTTCTCAGACCAGGAGTCAAACGCATGTCCCCTGTTTGGCAGGTGGACTCATTCTCTGTACCACCGGGATTGTCCTGCCTTTTCTTTTAATTTTCCCAGTGGGCCCGAGGCTGCAGGCTCCGGGGGTGTTGCTGGCTCTGAGGCTCCACGGGATTTTTAGAAAGAGTGTCTCTAGTAGACATGCTGGTGGCAGGCAGTGGCCGTGTTCCACTATGGTGCATGTGAGTGAGGGTGCCTTCTCTCACCAGCTTCCCTTAAACGGAAAGAAAGGAATGAAGCTGGTGCTGTTGACAGGTGGTATAACGGTGTGTGAGAGTCCACGTCCACAGAGCAGCCATTAGACCCACTGCACAGACTTAACAGGGGCTGGTGTGGTGTCAGCATGTCCAAGTGTGTTCCAGAGAGACATAAAAAGTCAAAATAGCCCCCGCGTTTCCTGTGTTTACACTAGCATCAGAGGAGAAACCGTGATCCCCTTAGGAAAACCGGCAGCTGGACAGAGTTCCCGTGGGGACAGCCGTACAGGAGGCGCTGCTGGGGGAGAGCAGGTTCCCTGCTGGAAGGTGTCACTGTCCCCAGAGTGACCGCGGGCTGAGGACACCCCGGCAGCACTGCGTGCAGGGCCGCGCAGCAGCGGCGGGAGGGCAGCCCGGAGAGCCAAGTCCGCGCTACCTGCAGGGGTGCATGCACACATTTATATAAAATGTTTCTAATAATGCTCGTCTTTAGAACTCAGTGACTCATCACATGTGTGGCCGAGCCTCTTCCACCTGAAACTATCACGAAATTGTTAACTGCCTACACCCCAATAAAAAATGTTTTCGGTGTTAAAAAAAAAAACCTCAGTGACTCATCAGTGTTCAGAATGACCTTGCCTTGACCTTTCCTCCCTTGCCTTTGCTTATTTTCCCTGTTGCCAAATTTGTTTTCTTTTTGAAAGCTTATTTACTTTTGGCATCTTGGGTCTTTGTTGCTACGTGCAGGCTCTCTGCGGTTACGGGGAGCAGGGGCTCCTCTTTGTTGCAGTGTGGGGGCTTCTCGGAGCCGTGGCTTCCGTTGTGGGACTTGGGCTCCGCTGCTCAGGCTCAGTAGCTGTGGCCGTGGGCTCGGTTGCTCCGTAGCATGCGAGACCTTCTCAGACCAGGAGTCAAACGCATGTCCCCTGTTTGGCAGGTGGACTCATTCTCTGTACCACCGGGATTGTCCTGCCTTTTCTTTTAATTTTCCCAGTGGGCCCGAGGCTGCAGTCCTGTCGCTTTCCTGGAGGGACAGAGCTTTGTTTGGCCTGTGTCACTCTGAGGGCATCTGTGCAGAGCTGGTCCTCACTCCGAGGGGCAGAGCCTGAGCTGCCAGCCGCCGGGGAGTGAGCTCTGGCTCCCCGAGCGAGGAGAGCCTCCTCACCTTCTCCGTACATCTTGCCTCTGCAGCTTGACCACATCGACCCTCGGGCTGTGCAGCTGGCCACCTTGCTGGTCCGCGGCCTCACCACCCTGGTGCTGGTCAATGGCGCCTGCGGCTGCCCCTGGGCGATGGCAGACTTCATGCCCTGGCACCTGTTTGATGGGAAGCTGTTCCACCAGAAGTACTTGCAGTCTGAGAAGGGGAGCACCGTGGAGGTCCTCGTGGAGCAGAACGTGAGTCTCGTCTCCTCCACGTTCAGAGGAGGTGGTGTGACATCAGTTATTCAAATAGATCATGAAAACTCAGGCTCCTTGGCTAAAGCCCAGAGGGGTCAGTAGCACTGTCTTGCCCCGTGGTCACTCGACTTGAGGAACAGACCCTGGAAATCCACACTGAGGATCTTTGAAATTGACTGAGGAGCTCAGAAAGTAGGGAGGCTGCTGGTGGCCTCTCGGGCCCGGACGGTGCCCGGACCTCAGGACCGGCCTCCCTGAGCGTCTGCAGAGTTCGTGTGGAGGTGGGCGGACAGCGGCCCACGCGACCTCCCCCGTGCTCTGCAGACGTCGGGCGACCGCGGTCGGAGGGGTGCCGGCCAGCTGCTGGTGGTGACTGGGGCTGCCCGCCGCTGTGCTGGCTCTGAGTACAGCTGCTGCTCGGGTCCCGACAGGTTTCCGAGTCGGACTGTGGCCGGGCTCGCCTGGAGCGTGCGTTCACGCCCACGGCCTCTGGGACGGGCAGGAGCTGGTGGCCAGTGACGGGGGCGCTCCACGCCTGCCCGTTGGACAGCAGCAGCGGTGTGCTGGCGTCGCAGCTGTCACACACAGTCCCCGGGTCACAGGGATGTGAGTGTTCAGAGTGGAGAAGCAGCCAACGTGATGTGTCGTCAGCAGCAGTCCTGACGACAGTGTCCTGTCACTGTGGCTTCAGTCCACCGCCAGCGAGAGGTGACGAGGCCAGGCTCGCCCCTGCCTGCTCGTCACCACCGCAGGCCCCTCCGCCCTCCCTCTAAGCGCTTGAGCGAGGCTCACACTTCAGACAAGCGCGGGCAGGTCGATGGAATATCCAGTCATGCCGACGAGGCTGGAGGACGTCGCGGGTCCGTCCGCGGTCTGTGGCGTCGCTCTTTCTACTTCCTGTCTTCCAGCCCAGCCCTAGGTAGCCAGGTGACGGCATCGCCAGCCCGGATGCTTTAGGGACAGCCGTGTGGCAGGCTGTGGACGCCACAGCAGGACTCGGAGGCCCTCGTAGAAATGCTTGTCCAACCTGCAGAGGACAGAGAAGATGTAGCCACAACTGTCGCCTTTCCAGGTCGCACAGGAAAAACCTGCCGCCGGGCTACAGAGTGGCAGGCAGCCCGCTCACCCACGGCCCTCCATCTCCTCGGCCCCGACACTGCGTGGTTTTGCCCTGTAGTTGTGTGTCCCGAGTGCCTGCTCATGTCTGGCCCTTCTCCCCTGCCTGGTCTGTTCGCAGAGGTCGCATGTCACCAGATTCCACTCCCTGAAGTCAGTCGTGTGCAAGGCCTGTGGGAAGGAGAATAGACCCATTGTCAGCAGGCGGCACTGGCGCTCACGCCACTCAGGTGGGTCCCGGCCGCTCGGCCCTGTGTGCAGCTGTGGGAAGGCCAGCGCGATGGGAAGAAGGGGCAATGCTGAGGTGCTCGTGTGCAGCTGAGCGCTCAGGCTCTGGCCCCCAGGAGAGTGTGCAGGGGGCTTGTGGGCAGAGGGTTGCGGACCCTCCTCTGGGGCTTAGCCTCCTTTCTCGGAGGCCCTGAAGTACATGGGCTTATCTGGCAAAGGTTTGGGGTTATTTTTTTCCTCATGATATGAGGAAAAGTTAAAATATAAAGAATACAACTAAAAAGGAAACCCAAGCAACCTTTAATTCTTCCCCTGAAGGTAGCATGTTTTTGTCTCACGATTGTGCTTGGCAGACTCGTGTGTCCTGGCCTTCCCAGTGCTGCCGGCACGTGGTCACAGGGCTCAGCTCCTCTCGACAGAATCCTCACCACCACACGTGTCGCGTTTGCTTAACAGCCCCGCTGCGTCGAGCCTCTGGTTTTCTCTGGTTACACATGACGCTTTTGTGTGTGTGTATTTCCTTAGGGTAGAGTTCCGTTGTTCACAGAATTGCAGATCCAGATGTGATTAGATTTTAGATAAATGTTGACAACTTGGTTTCTAAAAACACATGGTCACTTCATGACCTTCACCATGACGTCAGTCCTTCACCAGCAGGATTAAGAGTGTTTGTTGTGTGCATCCCTGACATCACTTACAAGTTCATTTTTCTCACTAATTTGATAGATAAAAGAGCCTGTCTCCTTGACTAGTTACTTTATTTTTCCTTGAAGTCAAGCGTCTTGTTCAGTAGATTGTTGTGTTAATGAGTTCCGTTTAATCAAATCTCTGTATCCTCATTTGGGTAGTGGCTGTACCTGTCGCTGTATCAGCCTCGTGTTTTGTGACAGAATAAGATGGTTACCCCAGAATCCCAGCCCCCAAACTGACCTAGTTCTGCTCACCAGCCTTGCACATTTCACTTGAAGAGACTTTGCCCTGGGGTCCGGCAGGCCTTGAGTTGCATCCTGCTCCTGCCGGTCAGTGCCGTGTGAGTGCCGTGTACAGCGGCTTCAGCCTCCCCTGGCTCCCGTAGGGACACACGCCCCCCGGCTTCGCCCTCCTGCCGTCCTTGACCTTCCTCCAGCCGCCTGAAGCAAAGCGGAAGTGAATTCCTTGCAAAGTCAACAGGTGGCATTCTCTCTGCATCGCCTGTTCCCACATCTGCGGGCAACGTCACTCGGGCCACGTGCCCCGTGAGCCCTGGCCCAGGATTCCCGTCGGCGGTGAGACGGTCAGCAGAGCGGTAGCCGGCTGGCCGCTGGCGTGCAGACTGCAGGGTGCGGCTGCTTCAGCCACAGCGGCCTCTGAGATGTAGACTCTTGAACCTCTTTCTGCAGGTTAGAGTCTGGGACTCAGGCTTAGGAGGACGACACATGTGACAAGTTTTGTTTAAAGCCCTAAGACAGCCTGTGGTCTTGCAGCTGTCAGGTGGGCCTCAGGGTGCACTCCAGGTGCTCCTAGTAGGGCAGGAAAGTCACCACTCTCTGGTGAAGTGTCCACGCAGATGGCAGACCGGGGCTAGCCTGTCATCTTACGGCAAATTAGGAGGAAACTTTAAACAGATGTGATGAGTTAGTTTATGTGATTTGGAAACTGTTCCTTCTTTGTCCTTGACGTCATCATGTTCATAAACATAGCCTGAGGATTTGTGCTTCAGTCCCCTGGGCCCGGGTGACCCGCCAACACCGTACAGCCCTCAGGGGCAGAACTCAGCCCTCGACCCCCATCCCGGCGTCCTCGGTCGCCTGCGCCCAGCGCTGCTCCCTCCTCCTCCCCAGGGCTGCGTGGGCGACACTTGTGCTGGAGCCTTTCAGGCAGTGCCCGAGCCGGAGAGCGCCCGGGGGCAGGGGGTGCAGGGCCGGACCAGCGAGGCGCCCTCTGCCCCCGTCCACGAAGCACTGGGGCGCCCGTGTGGCCAGTGCCCAGGCAGGCTTGGCCTCCTCTCCCTGTGGAGCAGCGTGAAATATCAAGATACTGTTTAAAATCACACTAAATATGTACGTAGATGTCCTAGCGCTGCGTTCCAGCAGAGACAAGCAGAAGGCGTTACTTCAGGACATTAGGAGAGGAAATGAGCGTCAGCAGATTGTAGCTGATGAAGTTTGTGGAAAATGGGGAGGAGAGGGTGGCCTGGTCAGGCCTTCTGCGTTCCAGAGCGCGCATGCCGGAGGCCAGCGGTGCCAGCCTGGGCCTCTAGCTCTGGGTGGAGCAGCGTCTGGTCCGTTGCCCAGGGCAGCTGGCCAGGGAGGTCCTGCCTCGAGGGGCCTAACAGAACGCCCCGACTTCACCAGCACAGACTCCCTGCGAACAGGTTTAAACACAGCCCCAGCCCACACTGGCCCCAGAACCTGTGTTCTTCCTGGATCGTCCCTCTGATAGTCAGGACACCAGGCGTTTGGAAGCTGGCAGCTCAGGGCCGCCGTGCTCACTCCTGAGAGACTGACTGCCACGTGGGGTCAGGCGCCTGTAGCTGCTGACGTGCCATCGTGTGTCCCCACAGGGCGGTGGGGCCGGCCGGGATCCAGCGCCCACAGGACGAGCGCCGGGTACAGCAGGTCTGGCCAAGGACAGCCCTGGAGGGACCAGGGGCCAGGTAAGAGGCCGGCGGGGCGGCGGCAGCACTCTGGAGCCTGCCTCCTCGCTGCCTGGGAAGCAGGTCGTATGTTTGCAAGTAAGTAAACAAACAGATACACTGACAGGTCTGAACGCTCTGCCTGCTGAAGTGGAGATGCAGCTGCCGTGCTGGGCGCTGGTCACCACTGCTCCTTGCAGCTTGGTAGATTTTCTGTCAGTTCGTTCATCTACTCAGGACCCAGGTTTTTGTAATTTACTCAAAGGAAGGCTCCCGTGAAGGCTGCGTACATAGGGCAGTGTGCAGTGTGTCCAGCTCTGCAGCCCTGTGGACCGCAGCCCTCCAGGCTCCTCTGTCCACAAAGTTCTCCTGGCAGGAATCCCAGAACGGGTTGTCATGGCCTCCTCCAGGGCACCTTCCCAGCCCAGGGGTCAGTCCCGAGTGTCCTGCATTGGCAGGTGGGTTCTTTACCCTAGCGCTGCCTGGGAAGCCCCACACGCACGTGCATCCTCTGAGGAAATGACGTGGAAAGCAGTGTTCTGCCCGTGTCAGCATTTCCTTACGTTCTGTGAGGAATGCAGGAGCCTTATAAAAGTGTGATCTGAGAAGTAGGGTGAATCCTTTACTTCCTGTATGCATGATACAGAAGAGGAATAAAGGCGGATTTAGTATGTAGTAATTTAAATTTTAAATAATGTAACCTGACATCATTATTTAAACTCAGATTCCTTACAGTTTTGAGAGCCAGCTTGTATAGACTTTTGAATTACCTAAGATTTCTAATTGTATTCATCCAGATACAAACACCTGTAATCTTTATGTTACCTTTGCAACCTCTGAGGTGTGTGAAGATTTCTCAGATCGCTCTGCTCCCGTCTCTGTCATTTCTGTGCCTTGCTGCTGCCCGTCATCACGGTGATGTGGCCCTGGACCCCCGAGCTGGGCCACATGTGGATTGCGTGTCCCGGGATTGGGGGGGCGTGGGGGCCGCACTCCTCCTGCTGGTCCTTGCAGGATCTGCACACTTAGCAATCGTTTGGGATCCACTTAGGGTTCTGTGAGACCCCACCCTGGGGGAGAGACGCTCCCGCGGTTAGAGTCACAGATGCTGCAGCTGATCCTTTGAACTCACTTCCCCTGCAGCCTCTGCCCCAAACTCACACCTCCCAGTGTCCCCTGAAGCCTCCAGAAGGGCTGGCTGAGCAGAGTCAGCGACATCCCACCCGCTTAGAAACCGCCATCCAGCGCAGGAGGCATGGATTACTTCCACCAATGCCAGCCAAGTGGGCTGAACAGTTACGCAGCGTGACGTCACCAGGAGCATGGAAAATACCTGCTTTCTGTGTTTCCAAGTGAATCTGAGGTGCTTCCCAGTGGAGAAGGGGCTGAGGTTGACTGGACTAAAGCCCAGAGAGGGTACCCACCTGCAGGCCGATCTGTGGACGCCCTGGAATCAGAAGGTGCCACCAAGTGCTGTGGACTCATGGTCTAGGGCACAGCCCCTCCAACGCTGGGCGGCTGGCGGGGCAGCACTGTCCGCCCATCACACCCATGCAGTGTGTGGGGACACAGCCTCCCAGCTGGGCAGGGAGCCTGCTTGGAAGCATGCAGAATGTCAGCTCGTAACTCTTTTTTTTTTTTTGGCCACTTCTGTTGGTCTTTCATTTATGTATTTTCATCCATCTTTGTTCTTTGGCCTGTGTGGGCCTCCCATCGCAGTGGCCTTTCTCATCGCAGAGCACCGGCTCTGGGCGCATGCTCTCCAGAGCTCCGGCTCGGTAGTTGGACACATCGGTCCAGCTGCTCCGCGGCATGTGGGATCCTCCCAGGCCAGGGATGGAACCGGCGCCCCTTGCACTGCAAGGCGGTGTCCTTACCCACTGGACCACGAGGGAAGACCTCAGCTCGTAACTCTTAAGACTGACGGCCTTCCTCCCGGGAGCCAGGGGAAGTTGTTTTTAGTTTTTGTTTCTAATTTTATAGATTTATTTTTGGCTACACTAGTCACCACTGCTGAGTGAGGGCTTTCTCTAGTTGCAGCGAGCAGGGGATTCTCTCTAGCTGTATATGAGCTACTCTTTGTGGTGGCTTCTCTTGTTGCAGAGCACAGGCTCTAGGGCGCACGGGCTCACTAGTTGTAGCGCACGGGCCTAGTTGCCCTGCAGCATGTGGGATCTTCCCCAACTAGGGGTCAAACCCATGGCCCCTGAATTGGCAGGCAGATTCTTAACCACTGGACCACCAGGGAAGGTGCTGAGAGAAGCAGACCTGGACGGATGTGTAGACCTGGAAAGAAAAGGGTAGGTAGGGTTCACCCGCCCGCCTCCCACCGTTACCCGAGGGCTCTGAGGAGAGGGGCAGGGTCGTGCGCAGAAGGCTGCCAGGGCCACACCCTTGGGGGAGCGGGGGCAGCCTCTCGCCTCCTGGGCTCCCGACAGGAGGCCCGTGGTGTCCTGGGCAGGGTGCCACCAGGAAGGGCCTTGGTCGCTTGTGCCCGAGCCCGCGTTGCGGAGCAGGGAGGAAGCGTGGTTGTGACTGGGCCGGGGCCTCAGATGTGCGGTGGGCTTGGAGCCAGTGGGGACTCGGATCCCCATCGCAGACACGCGTGAGGTGCCCATTCCCCTGGGGGTAGCCCCGGGAGGGCGTGCAGGGCCGGGAGCCCGCGGTCGTCTCGGCTCCTGACCTGACGTGGCCGGCGCGGCCTCCTCCAGAGGCAGCTCCGCAGGCAGACAAGACAGGAGCCGGCGTGGGGGGCGTGAACGGCCTCCGGCCTCGCTCCTCGACTGGCACCGGGAGAGCCCGTGGGGCAGCTGCGGGCTGAGATGCGCGCAGGCTGGGCGGGGCCGCGAGCGCGGCGGCCAGGCGCTCCCCGGTGAACCGCGGTGCCCGTGGTGGAGCGTGCGGCCGACACAGGCAGCCCACAGAGGCGTGTCACCTCGGGCGGCTCTTCCGCCGCCCCAGGATCGCGTCGCAGGTGTCCAGCCCGGGTGCCCCTGGTGTCCTTGCGCTCTTGAGTCCCAAGGTCCTTGCTGCTGCTCGCTCTTGGCAGGACGGTGAGCCTGCGAGGAGAGTCCAGGAGGCAGACTGTGTGCCTGGGACACGCTGTCAGGAGCAGGCCTCGTGCCGCCCACGCTGACGGAGCTGGCCGTGGTGGTCCTTGGATTTGAAGCCTGTAGAACAGACCGTGCTACGGGTGTGCTTTTCTTCTTTCACTCCGGTCCAGACACGTAAATGCTGCCAGGAATCCTGCAAATCTCAGGGCCCCCAGGGCTTTCCCTGACCTCTGGCCTGAGGCCAGGCGGTGCTGCGGACTGGAGAGAAGGTGCTGGCACTCTCCGCCTCCGGTGATGCTCACCGTCGTCCTTCTTGATCTCGCTCTGCTCTTGCATTGACTCTAGCGTCTCTTACTATTCCTGCATTGGCCTGTTTCATTAAAGCTTTTCCTATGAAAAGGCCGTGTCAGTTATATCTCAACTAAAGCTGGTTTTAATCATAAAGCAAACACACAAAGCATAGCCTGACTGCAAGCGTGTCCGGTATGGTTTCAGCCATCACGGACCATGTGACCAGAAGCCATTGCTGAAACACCAAGCCCTCCCCGAGGCATTGCCCTCAGCCTGGTCAGAGTTTTCTCTGATCGCTGGCCGAGGGCTGGGGGAGAAAGGTCGTGAATATTGGCTTCCTCCTTGCTTCCCGTGATGCGGAGCTGTCAGGAGCCTGTGAACATCGAAGAAGGAGGAACTGTTTTCCTTGGATCTGTAGTAAACAAAGAGCCTCTTCAGATTCTGTTGGCAGGCAGTAGCAGTGTCTGGAACTTTCTCCTCATGCAGATTAGAAAAATAGAGTGACTTTCCTCAGGGTGGAGGAAGAGATGCTCAGCATCAGCCCTGGCTCCCGGCAAGAGGAGTCTTCTTCCCTTGAGACCCCTGGTAAGTGGGGAGCAGCCGGTCTGCTGGTCAGGTGGAGGCCCCCGTGCTGCCCGTGTGCATGCGTCCTACGTGTGCAGACTGGGCTTCATGAAGGTCGAGGTCAGGGTCAGTGCTGTCAGTGAAGAGAGCAGTGGATGGATGCACGTCAGAGAGTGAGCAGGTCGGTGCTGAGGGCCTGCTGGGAGGCCGGAGCGGGGGCGCCTGCCTGGGCCTGGGCCAGGGGGTCTGCAGGCAGCAGGTGACTGGAGAACGGGAGACTCCCCGTTGGTCTGGCAGGCTCTGAGGCTCCAGGAAGAACCGTTCTGGGGAGGGAGGGAGGTGTCGCTTGCAGCAGCGCAGGGCCAGAGTTGCCACCACCCTGGGCGGACCTGAGGGGGCAGGAACACATGTCAGCAAGGCCCGTGTGTCTGGCAGGTCGTCCAGCCTGGTCTTGGGCATCGGGCGCATTGGTAGAGCAGAGGCCCTGCGGGGATGGGCTGTCTGCCCAGTCCTTCCTCTCCGCCGGTGAGCTGAGCTCCGGGCCCCACAGGTCCCACTGCCAGACCTCGAGTGCAGGTCACAGGACCCAGGTCGATGCATTGACCCAGCTAGTGAGGCCGGAAGTCAGGTGCCAGTGGTTCCCGAGCTGGTCCTGCTGCCCTGGGGATGCTTTCCCTGCAGGAGATAAGTGGACGGTTAATACGTGGTCTCTTGAGGAAACCCCTGCTCTGTTGGGGCCGCAGGGGCCCCACCAAAGACCAGGGGTGCTGGTGCCAGAGGGGTTGGGGCTGGAGAACGTCCTCTGGGGGCCTCAGGTTGAAGGCAGATTGAGGTGGTGAATGCCGCGTTGGTGTCAGACTTCAACATTTAGGAGTGAGGATGGCAGAGAAATGCGAAGGCCTGGCAGGACGCAGGCAGGCAGGCAGGCCGTGTGTACCTGCGTGTGGCCAGGCGGAGGGTGCTCACAGAACGTTGGCCGTGCACACGTTTTCACCAGCATGTGTTTCGTGCACAAGTTTGTAGACAGGTGTGGTGGCTCAGCTGTGTCTGACTCGCAGCGCCGTGGCGTGGAGCCCACCGGGGTCCTTGAGGTACCTTGTCTTCCTGGGACTGGAGAGCGGTCTCAGGTCAGGTGGCCCACTTTCTCAGCGCCACACTGTGACTGAGTGTGTTGTCTTTGCTCACCCAGCACATTTTTTGCTGTGTTTTATCAACCTCTGAGCTCCTATCGTCGTATTTTTTGGAGACACTGGCAGTCCAACCAGAAAGTTGTCCCTGTTTTCAGGACAGTTAACAGGCGTGTTTCCCATGGCCATCCCCAGGCCCCCTGGCCTGATGAGAGGCAGCCGCTCCATTTGGGCCGGGCAGAGAGGTGAGAATCTCGGGCTGGGGGCCCCTCTGGGCTGGGAGCCAGTGAGCTAGGGGTGGGGGCCTGCGACCAGCAGAGGTGTGAACCTCCATTCACTGAGGGGTGAACATCAAAGCTTTCAAAACGTTTAAAATGCTAGCCAGCAGCTAAAGTGAGAACATTTAACCTCTTCATGCTGTTGGTGAGAAAGGATGTGTTAAATTCCACAGTCAGTAGCTACAAATCCGCCTGTGATTGCTTCAGCGTTTCCCTTCTTGCTGGTGGTTCCTGGGATGCCTGGGCTGTTGTAAAGCCGCCTCTGATCACCTGTGACAACAAGGACGAGGCCTGGAAACCTCATTCCGCCACCTCTGTGACCCGCTCCTGTCTCCCTCCTGGGGGTGCAGGTGACAAGACTGCCCATCACTTTTTTGCTGGAGAAGTGGTTCATTTAAATGTGAAAAGCCATCACCTCTTACTTGTAGGATGGTTCTCTTCTGACGCCAGCTCAAGGCAGACAGTGGGCAGCAGCTCCCCCGGGCGGGCGGGAGGCCCTGAAGGCGCCGCTGCAGAGGGAGCCACCCTGGGGCCTTCCCGACTCGGCGACCGCCCGCAGCCGTCTGCACGGCAGGGGCCGCTTGCGGACGCGCACGCGCCAGCGTCCTGTAGACACCACGTGGACGGTGGCGCTGGGGTTGAGGGCAGCCGTTCTAACGGTGCTCCCTTCCACCCACAGGACTGCCTCTTACTTAATGGCTTCCTACTTTCATGAACAATTGTGGAACAAAATTTTAATGACAGGTGGCCACAACCGAAAGGAGAATAAATTTCTGGCCCAAATATAACTCAGATGTTGTTTTTGTATATACTTAGAAATGTGCTGGTTTTTTCTGTTTGAATTTTAGAGAAATTTAATTCTTATTTTTTGTTTTCACATGTGTTTGGTGCAGGGAGTAGACAGTATGAGCCGGACCAGTGGAAAAGATACTAATTAGTCTACTACTAATTAGTCTGGGTAAGTCCACCACTTATATCTTCAGATTAAATCAGTTTTATGAGAGATTGAAGTAAAACATCTGTCTTTATAGCAAATCTTTCATATCATGTGCCAAGCTTTTAAAGAATTCAGATGTTAAAACCTCCCAACAGAGAGCTAAAGTTAACTTGGTTTCAAGATAAGTTTGCTTCCTTTGGAAACAGTGCACGTAGAAGGGATGCAGGGGCCAACCGTTAACCCAGGACCCTCCTTCAGGGTGAAGCAATCAGGCAGTGTCTTCTCTGAGGAGAGGCTGGCCTGGGGGTCCAGAACAGGCATTGCATAAAGAGGAAAAGCGTCCTTTTCAGCCTTCTCCCTCATTTGACTTCTGAAAGCCTTCCTTGGCTTATCTGTGGAAGCCATGCCTGATTCCAAGGGGGATCCAGCCCAGTCTCTGTACTAACAAGGACGAGGCCTGGAAACCTCATTCCGCCACCTCTGTGACCCGCTCCTGTCTCCCTCCTGGGGGTGCAGGTGACAAGACTGCCCATCACTTTTTTGCTGGAGAAGTGGTTCATTTAAATGTGAAAAGCCATCACCTCTTACTTGTAGGATGGTTCTCTTCTGACGCCAGCTCAAGGCAGACAGTGGGCAGCAGCTCCCCCGGGCGGGCGGGAGGCCCTGAAGGCGCCGCTGCAGAGGGAGCCACCCTGGGGCCTTCCCGACTCGGCGACCGCCCGCAGCCGTCTGCACGGCAGGGGCCGCTTGCGGACGCGCACGCGCCAGCGTCCTGTAGACACCACGTGGACGGTGGCGCTGGGGTTGAGGGCAGCCGTTCTAACGGTGCTCCCTTCCACCCACAGGACTGCCTCTTACTTAATGGCTTCCTACTTTCATGAACAATTGTGGAACAAAATTTTAATGACAGGTGGCCACAACCGAAAGGAGAATAAATTTCTGGCCCAAATATAACTCAGATGTTGTTTTTGTATATACTTAGAAATGTGCTGGTTTTTTCTGTTTGAATTTTAGAGAAATTTAATTCTTATTTTTTGTTTTCACATGTGTTTGGTGCAGGGAGTAGACAGTATGAGCCGGACCAGTGGAAAAGATACTAATTAGTCTACTACTAATTAGTCTGGGTAAGTCCACCACTTATATCTTCAGATTAAATCAGTTTTATGAGAGATTGAAGTAAAACATCTGTCTTTATAGCAAATCTTTCATATCATGTGCCAAGCTTTTAAAGAATTCAGATGTTAAAACCTCCCAACAGAGAGCTAAAGTTAACTTGGTTTCAAGATAAGTTTGCTTCCTTTGGAAACAGTGCACGTAGAAGGGATGCAGGGGCCAACCGTTAACCCAGGACCCTCCTTCAGGGTGAAGCAATCAGGCAGTGTCTTCTCTGAGGAGAGGCTGGCCTGGGGGTCCAGAACAGGCATTGCATAAAGAGGAAAAGCGTCCTTTTCAGCCTTCTCCCTCATTTGACTTCTGAAAGCCTTCCTTGGCTTATCTGTGGAAGCCATGCCTGATTCCAAGGCCCAAACAGCCATTGTTGGCATCTCCAGCCCAGTCTCTGCGTCTGCATATACAAGGAATGGCTGAGTCTCTTAAGGAGTCGGCATCTTATTATAGCCCACTTTTTTTTAACTTTAATATTAGATCGTGAGGCTGTTTCCCAGGTGATCTGACCTTTCGAGACATGGTGTCTAGTAGCTGTATCATTTTCCAGGAATTGCTTACTATTTAGAAACTATAACGGAAAGTAAAGTTTCCAGCTGTACCTTCTCTCAGTCCTCAGAAGGGTTTGTCCAGGGAAGGTGGGAGAAGCAGCTCTGTAGTGCTGACACCACAGCGTGACCCACGGGTCTCTTTCCATCGTGTTGTCCTTTCACTTTAAGTTCGTCAGGCTCCAGCCCAGAGCCTGTGCACATGAGGACACACCTGGATTCTCAGCAGACGTCGGGCATCAGACAGGAAGCCTACAAGACACGCAGAGGAGGCAGGAATTGAGTGTCAGGAGGCTTCATTTATGATGCCACTAACAAGTGGTACATCTGTTGCTGTTTATCTGTGAGCCCTGAAGGGCTCTTGTTGTTTAAAAAATAAACAAATTCAAGTTCAGAGAAATTCTTTTCATGGAAAAATTTTCACATAATCTAAGAACTGAAATTTTAAGCCCGAAATTGTCCTGACCTCAGCCCCTGGCGTTTTGATAATTGAAAATAATCTAGACTAAGGATTAAGTTAGCAGCCGCCTCCCTTTGGCTGGAGCTGCCGTGACTGCCAGGCTACCTTCCATGCTGTACCCCACAGGAGAGTCGTGCTTGCAGGTGCTCACAGCCCATGTCCTCCAGCTGACATCATTAGCAGCAGCGTAAACCCTCCACGCATCGCAGTGCCGTCGGCATCTTCGCACGTGACGCTGCACCGGGACCGACAGCTCTGCGTACGCAGCGCCGTAGTCTGTCTAAGAATGCCGTCTGGTACTCCGTGCCAAGAGAGCTGACGGTCTCCCACTCACTTCCTACAGGTCCTTCATCAGGACGTCTGCATATCTGGTCACTTCTCACGCAGTGCTGTAGGACCGGATTTCCCGGCTTTGGAAATAGATTTTTTATATGAAGGTTTCTTATCTAAATTTTTAACTTTCTATCAGTTTCATCTTGCTGCTTCTGGAAGTTTCATTTCTTTGTTGCTTACTTTCATAACTTTGAAATAAATTTCTCCTTCCTTAGATAAAAGAATAGACTTCCATGAATATCATTTCTCCCTTCATAACTAAATTCTGTCAGTAAAGTAATTAAGTTCATATTGCAAGCTTAAGTAAAGCTATTGGGTTGATAGTCTTTACTACATTTGAAAAGCCAGTGCAGTGATTTTGGGGTAATCTTGGTGGTGTTATATAGATTATCTCTGCAATTAGGTCTTCTGGTGAAAATTCCGTAGATCAGTTTTAAAAATGAAAAAGCACAATATTTACTATTCATAATGAAATGTAATTTCACCTTTTAATTATTTGGAAAATATTTCACCATCCAACATATTGGGAACTTTGTGGGGGGGGTAAAAAAAAAAAGAACGTTGGATTTTGTCACATGCTTTTTCTGCATTTATTCAGAGAATCATATAATTTTTCATCTTCATTTTGTTAATGTAGTATATCACATTGATTGATTTGGGAATGTTGAGCCATCTTTGTATCCCTGGGTTAAGTCCCAGGTGATTATGGTGTACTGTCTTCTTAATGTACTGTTGAATTCAGTTTGCTAATATTAGGTTAATGAAAAAGTAATTGTGGTTTTGGGCTATGAATTTTAAATCATAATAACTAAGCTCAAACACATCTTTATTAATCAAAATAGGAGCCATTACAATCAGCAAATTTTTACCAACCAGAACTAAGTTGTTTATTCCTGTAATATAAAAACCCATGCGTTGGGATTTGACAAACTCTTGGAAAACATTTTCTGCCTCCTACTGGTTGTGAAAGTGCTTCCCCTGCAAAAAGTGATGGAGATGCTTGAAGAAGTGATAGTTGGCCGGTGAGAGGTCCGGTGAATGTGGCGAGTAAGACAGAACTTGTAGCCCAATTTATTCAACTTCTGAAGTGCTGGTTGTGCGGTGTGTGGTCGGGCGTTGCCATGGAGTAGATTGGGCCCATTCTGTGCACTGGTGCTGGCTACAGGCACTGCAGTTTTGGGTGCATCTTATCGATTTGCTGAACATGCTTCTCAGATTCTGTTCACCGGAATTCAGAAAGCTGTAGTGGATCAGACCACCAGCAGACGCCCAGTGACCAGGACCTTTCTGGGGGGTACTAATTGGCTTCGGGAAATGCTTTGGAGCCTCTTCCTGGTCCAGCCACTGAGATGGTCATCTCCGGTTGTCTTACAAAACCCACTTTTCACTAAATGTCAATCCAACGAAGAAATGGTTCATTGTTGCTGTGTGGGAAAAGAGATGTCAAAATAAATAACAGCATTTCAATTTCCACCAGCATATAGATTATCTCTGCAATTAGGTCTTCTGGTGAAAATTCCGTAGATCAGTTTTAAAAATGAAAAAGCACAATATTTACTATTCATAATGAAATGTAATTTCACCTTTTAATTATTTGGAAAATATTTCACCATCCAACATATTGGGAACTTTGTGGGGGGGGTAAAAAAAAAAAGAACGTTGGATTTTGTCACATGCTTTTTCTGCATTTATTCAGAGAATCATATAATTTTTCATCTTCATTTTGTTAATGTAGTATATCACATTGATTGATTTGGGAATGTTGAGCCATCTTTGTATCCCTGGGTTAAGTCCCAGGTGATTATGGTGTACTGTCTTCTTAATGTACTGTTGAATTCAGTTTGCTAATATTAGGTTAATGAAAAAGTAATTGTGGTTTTGGGCTATGAATTTTAAATCATAATAACTAAGCTCAAACACATCTTTATTAATCAAAATAGGAGCCATTACAATCAGCAAATTTTTACCAACCAGAACTAAGTTGTTTATTCCTGTAATAAAAAAACCCATGCGTTGGGATTTGACAAACTCTTGGAAAACATTTTCTGCCTCCTACTGGTTGTGAAAGTGCTTCCCCTGCAAAAAGTGATGGAGATGCTTGAAGAAGTGATAGTTGGCCGGTGAGAGGTCCGGTGAATGTGGCGAGTAAGACAGAACTTGTAGCCCAATTTATTCAACTTCTGAAGTGCTGGTTGTGCGGTGTGTGGTCGGGCGTTGCCATGGAGTAGATTGGGCCCATTCTGTGCACTGGTGCTGGCTACAGGCACTGCAGTTTTGGGTGCATCTTATCGATTTGCTGAACATGCTTCTCAGATTCTGTTCACCGGAATTCAGAAAGCTGTAGTGGATCAGACCACCAGCAGACGCCCAGTGACCAGGACCTTTCTGGGGGGTACTAATTGGCTTCGGGAAATGCTTTGGAGCCTCTTCCTGGTCCAGCCACTGAGATGGTCATCTCCGGTTGTCTTACAAAACCCACTTTTCACTAAATGTCAATCCAACGAAGAAATGGTTCATTGTTGCTGTGTGGGAAAAGAGAAGATGACACTCAAAATGACCATTTTTTTTTCAGTCAGCTCATAAAGCACGCATTTATCAAGCTTTTCCACCACTCCAGTTTGCTTCAAATGGCCAATGAGCGTAGATAGGTCGGTGTTGAGTTCTTTGGCAGCTCCTCATGTCGTTGTAAGAGGATCAGCCTCAGTGGTGGCTGCCATTTGGTCACTGTCCACTCTGATGGCAGCCACTGCGCCGTTCATCCTCAGGGCTCTTGTCTCCCTCGTAAAACTTCTCGAGCCACCGCTGCACTGTACGCACGTTATCAGTGCCTGGGCCAGATGTGTCGTTGTTCCTTTCTTACTTCCTTCAAATGTAAAGTTACATAGTTTGAGATCTCTCTTTTTTAATATAGGGATTTATTGCTCTCAACTTCACGTTTAGAACCACTTTTATTCCCTAAGTTTCTGTATATTTCCAATTTTGTTTGCCTAAAGATGCACATTGATTCTCTTTTTGATTCTTCCCTGACTTACTGGTTGGTAAAGAATGTTTTAATTTCCACAGAGTTATGAGTTTTCCAGTTTTACTCCCCTTTTTGATTTCTAGTTTCCTGCCATTGTTACGCTGGGGCAGATTCCAGGAGCTGGTGCGGGACAGGGAAGCCTGGAGTGCTGCCGGCCATGGGGTCGCCAAGGTCAGGTGTGACCTGGCGACGAACAGCAACAGCAACCATTGTTACCAGAAAGTACACTTAATGTAACATTAGTCTTAAATGTTAAGCCTTGCTTTGTAGACTAGCATATCTGTCCTAGAGTTGGCGCATTTATCCGATTTGCTGCCATGGATGGCATGCTGGTGCTGGCTACAGGCACTGCAGTTTTGGGTGCATCTTATCGATTTGCTGAACATGCTTCTCAGATTCTGTTCACCGGAATTCAGAAAGCTGTAGTGGATCAGACCACCAGCAGACGCCCAGTGACCAGGACCTTTCTGGGGGGTACTAATTGGCTTCGGGAAATGCTTTGGAGCCTCTTCCTGGTCCAGCCACTGAGATGGTCATCTCCGGTTGTCTTACAAAACCCACTTTTCACTAAATGTCAATCCAACGAAGAAATGGTTCATTGTTGCTGTGTGGGAAAAGAGAAGATGACACTCAAAATGACCATTTTTTTTTCAGTCAGCTCATAAAGCACGCATTTATCAAGCTTTTCCACCACTCCAGTTTGCTTCAAATGGCCAATGAGCGTAGATAGGTCGGTGTTGAGTTCTTTGGCAGCTCCTCATGTCGTTGTAAGAGGATCAGCCTCAGTGGTGGCTGCCATTTGGTCACTGTCCACTCTGATGGCAGCCACTGCGCCGTTCATCCTCAGGGCTCTTGTCTCCCTCGTAAAACTTCTCGAGCCACCGCTGCACTGTACGCACGTTATCAGTGCCTGGGCCAGATGTGTCGTTGTTCCTTTCTTACTTCCTTCAAATGTAAAGTTACATAGTTTGAGATCTCTCTTTTTTAATATAGGGATTTATTGCTCTCAACTTCACGTTTAGAACCACTTTTATTCCCTAAGTTTCTGTATATTTCCAATTTTGTTTGCCTAAAGATGCACATTGATTCTCTTTTTGATTCTTCCCTGACTTACTGGTTGGTAAAGAATGTTTTAATTTCCACAGAGTTATGAGTTTTCCAGTTTTACTCCCCTTTTTGATTTCTAGTTTCCTGCCATTGTTACGCTGGGGCAGATTCCAGGAGCTGGTGCGGGACAGGGAAGCCTGGAGTGCTGCCGGCCATGGGGTCGCCAAGGTCAGGTGTGACCTGGCGACCGAACAGCAACAGCAACCATTGTTACCAGAAAGTACACTTAATGTAACATTAGTCTTAAATGTTAAGCCTTGCTTTGTAGACTAGCATATCTGTCCTAGAGAATATTATATTGTTTTTACCTAAGAAGACTGTATATTCTGCTGTTGAAAGAAATGTGCTACATGTGTCTATTGAGTCGATTTGATCCAATGTGTAGTTCAAGTTCATTGTTTCTTTATTGATTTTCTTTCTAGATGATCTACCACCAGTTGTAAAAAGCAATTATTATTGTCAATAATAATACTATACTATTATTACATTGTGATCTGTCTCTTTAGTTTTGTTAGTGTTTTCCCTATATATTTACATTTATACATTTATATATGTCTATTTTAACATCCTTTCATGATGAAAACTTTCAACAAATTAAGTATAAAAGGAATGTACCTTAACATAATAAAAGCTAACCCACAGCTAACATCATACATAATGGTGAACAGTTGAAGGCTTTTCCTCTACGACCAGGAATGTGACAAGGTTGTCTGTCCACTGTTAACTATTTCTATTCAACACAGTATTAGAAATTCTAGTCAGAGCAGTTAGGCAAGAGAAAAGACATCTACAGGGGCTTCCCTGGTGGTCTGGTGGTTAAAGAGTCTGCCTTGCCATGCAAGGGGCATCAGTTCAATCCCTGGCCCGGGAAGATCCCATGTGCTGCAGAGCGGCTGGACCTGTGTGTCCAATTACAAGCCAGTGCTCTGGAACACATGTGCCCAGAGCTGGCGCTCTGCAGTGAGAGAGGCCACTGCAGTAGGACTCCTACACATGCCAAAGAATAAAAAGATGGATGAAAATAAATATAAATAAAAGAGGCATGATGGGGGAAGGAAAAAAAGACATCTACATTTGGAAAGGAAGAAGTAAAATCTGTTGGCAGATGTCATGATCTCATATATAGAAAATCTTAAAAACTCCACCAGAAGAGTGTTATAAATATTAAATGATTGTAGGATGTAATCTAAGCATACAAAAAATCAGTTACATTTCTGTACACTAACAACAGAGTTGGACCATAAAGAAGGCTGAATGCTGAGTAACTGAAGCTTTCAAATGGTGGTGCTGGATAAGACTCTTGAGAGTCCCTTACACCAGTCAGTCCTAAAGGAAATCAACCCTGAAGATTCACTGGTGGGACTGATGCTGAAGCTGAAGCTCCAGTACTTTTGGCTTTCTGATGGAAAGAGCCAGCTCTCTGGAAAAGACCCTGATGCTGGGAAGGATTGAAGGCCAGCAGAGGAGGGGACAGTAGAGGGTGAGACAGATAGCATCACCAACTTAATGGACATGGATGTCAGCAAACTCTAGGAGACAGTGGAGGACAGAGGAGCCTGGCGTGCTGCAGGCCATGGGGTCGCGAAGAGTCGGACACCACTTATCGACAGAACAACAACAGAGTATCGAAAAAAAGCTAAGAAGACAGTCCTATTTTATTGTAGCATCAAAAAGAATGAATTACTTGGAAATAAATTTAACCAGGGGGTAGAGGATCTGTTCACTGAAAACTATAGTACAATAATGAAAGAAATTGAAAGGGACACAAATAAATGGAAAGATATCCCATGTTCATGGGTTAGAAGAATTAATATTGTTAAAAAAGTCCATTCTACCCAGAGTGACTTATAGATTCAATGCAGTCTCTACCAAAATTCCAATGACATTTTAACAAAAATAGAACAAACAATCCTAAAATTTCCATTGAACCACAAAATACCGCAATAGTCAAAGCAATATGGAGAAATAAAAATAAAGCTTGGATGATCACACTTCCTAATTTCAAACTATATTAAAGAGCTAAAGTAACCAAAACTACAGTTTTTGTGTAAAAGCAGACATATAAATTGTTAGAACAGAATAGAAAGCCGCAAAATAAACCCTCATACATGATCAGCTAATCTTCCACAAGGGCTCCACAGAGTCTCTTCAATAAATGATGTTTTTGGAAAACTGACTAGTCACATTCAAAACAATGAAGTTGGACCTTTACACTATACACGAAAATCAGTTACATTTCTGTACACTAACAACAGAGTTGGACCATAAAGAAGGCTGAATGCTGAGTAACTGAAGCTTTCAAATGGTGGTGCTGGATAAGACTCTTGAGAGTCCCTTACACCAGTCAGTCCTAAAGGAAATCAACCCTGAAGATTCACTGGTGGGACTGATGCTGAAGCTGAAGCTCCAGTACTTTTGGCTTTCTGATGGAAAGAGCCAGCTCTCTGGAAAAGACCCTGATGCTGGGAAGGATTGAAGGCCAGCAGAGGAGGGGACAGTAGAGGGTGAGACAGATAGCATCACCAACTTAATGGACATGGATGTCAGCAAACTCTAGGAGACAGTGGAGGACAGAGGAGCCTGGCGTGCTGCAGGCCATGGGGTCGCGAAGAGTCGGACACCACTTATCGACAGAACAACAACAGAGTATCGAAAAAAAGCTAAGAAGACAGTCCTATTTTATTGTAGCATCAAAAAGAATGAATTACTTGGAAATAAATTTAACCAGGGGGTAGAGGATCTGTTCACTGAAAACTATAGTACAATAATGAAAGAAATTGAAAGGGACACAAATAAATGGAAAGATATCCCATGTTCATGGGTTAGAAGAATTAATATTGTTAAAAAAGTCCATTCTACCCAGAGTGACTTATAGATTCAATGCAGTCTCTACCAAAATTCCAATGACATTTTAACAAAAATAGAACAAACAATCCTAAAATTTCCATTGAACCACAAAATACCGCAATAGTCAAAGCAATATGGAGAAATAAAAATAAAGCTTGGATGATCACACTTCCTAATTTCAAACTATATTAAAGAGCTAAAGTAACCAAAACTACAGTTTTTGTGTAAAAGCAGACATATAAATTGTTAGAACAGAATAGAAAGCCGCAAAATAAACCCTCATACATGATCAGCTAATCTTCCACAAGGGCTCCACAGAGTCTCTTCAATAAATGATGTTTTTGGAAAACTGACTAGTCACATTCAAAACAATGAAGTTGGACCTTTACACTATACACGAAAATCAATTCAAAATGATTAAAGACTTAAAGACCTAAAATTGTATGATTCTTAGAAGAAAATACAGGGAATAACCTTGACATTCATATTGGCAGGAATTTTTGTGTCCCTTTTTGGGGGAGATATGACAGCAAAAAAAGCACAGGCAACAAAATTAATACTAAACAAATGGAAGTGCATCAAACAAAAGCTTCTGCAGAGCGAGAAAATAATGAAGAAAATGAAAAGTCAGCCTATAGAGTGGGTTAGACTATTTGCAAACCATACCTAATAAGGGGGTAATACCCAAAATGAGTAAGGAACTCTTACAACGCATTAGCAAAAAGGCAAATAATTGAAAAATGGACAAAGGCATTGAATAGACAGTTCTCAAAGAAGACACACAAATGACCAAGTACATGAAAGGGTGTTCACTGTTATTAGTCATGAGGAAAATGCAGATCAAATCCACAAGGAGATATCACCTTACAACTGTCAGAACAGCTGTCATCAAAAAGATGAGACAACAAATGTCAGTGAAGATGTAGAAAGAAGGGAGTCCTTGTACACTGTTGGGAATGTAAAATAGTGCAGCCACTATGAAAAGCAGTATAGAAGTTTTTTAAAAAATCAAAATAGAACTAGCATACTATCCAGCAGTCCCAATTCTGGTATATACATCCAAAAGAAACTAAATCAGTATGTCAAAGAGACATCTACATTCCCATGTTCATGACCCAAGCTATGGAAACAGCATAAGTGTCTATCGATGAATGAATGAAGAAAGAAATTATGCTATATATACAAAAGGAATATTCAGTTCAGTTGCTCAGTCATGTCCGACCCTTTGTGACACCATGGACTGCAACACGCCAGGCCCCCCTGTCCTTCACCATCTCCCAGAGCCCCCTCAAACTCATGTCCACTGACTCAGTGATGTCATCCAACCGTCTCATCCTCTGTCATCTCCTCCTTTTGCCCTCTATTTTTCACAACATCAGGCTCCAATGAGTCATCTTTTCGCATCAGGTGGCCCAAAAACTTTTGGAGCTTCAGGGCCCTTCAATCACATTCAAAACAATGAAGTTGGACCTTTACACTATACACGAAAATCAATTCAAAATGATTAAAGACTTAAAGACCTAAAATTGTATGATTCTTAGAAGAAAATACAGGGAATAACCTTGACATTCATATTGGCAGGAATTTTTGTGTCCCTTTTTGGGGGAGATATGACAGCAAAAAAAGCACAGGCAACAAAATTAATACTAAACAAATGGAAGTGCATCAAACAAAAGCTTCTGCAGAGCGAGAAAATAATGAAGAAAATGAAAAGTCAGCCTATAGAGTGGGTTAGACTATTTGCAAACCATACCTAATAAGGGGGTAATACCCAAAATGAGTAAGGAACTCTTACAACGCATTAGCAAAAAGGCAAATAATTGAAAAATGGACAAAGGCATTGAATAGACAGTTCTCAAAGAAGACACACAAATGACCAAGTACATGAAAGGGTGTTCACTGTTATTAGTCATGAGGAAAATGCAGATCAAATCCACAAGGAGATATCACCTTACAACTGTCAGAACAGCTGTCATCAAAAAGATGAGACAACAAATGTCAGTGAAGATGTAGAAAGAAGGGAGTCCTTGTACACTGTTGGGAATGTAAAATAGTGCAGCCACTATGAAAAGCAGTATAGAAGTTTTTCAAAAAAATCAAAATAGAACTAGCATACTATCCAGCAGTCCCAATTCTGGTATATACATCCAAAAGAAACTAAATCAGTATGTCAAAGAGACATCTACATTCCCATGTTCATGACCCAAGCTATGGAAACAGCATAAGTGTCTATCGATGAATGAATGAAGAAAGAAATTATGCTATATATACAAAAGGAATATTCAGTTCAGTTGCTCAGTCATGTCCGACCCTTTGTGACACCATGGACTGCAACACGCCAGGCCCCCCTGTCCTTCACCATCTCCCAGAGCCCCCTCAAACTCATGTCCACTGACTCAGTGATGTCATCCAACCGTCTCATCCTCTGTCATCTCCTCCTTTTGCCCTCTATTTTTCACAACATCAGGCTCCAATGAGTCATCTTTTCGCATCAGGTGGCCAGACTTTTGGAGCTTCAGCAGCAGTCCTTCCAATGAATAGTCAGGGTCGATTTCCTTTAGGATTGACTGGTTTGATCTCCTTGCAGTCCAAGGGACTCTCAAGAGCCTTCTCTAGCACCACAGTTCAAAAGCATCAGTTCTTCAGTGCTCACCCTTCTTTATGGTCCAGCTCTCAAATCCACACGTGACTACTGGGAAAAGCATAGCTTTGACTCTACGGACTTTTGTTGACAAAGTGATGTCTCTGCTTTTGGATTTGCTGCCTAAGTCTGTCATAGCTTTTCTTCCAAGGAGCAAGCGTCTTCTAACTTCATGGCTGCAGTCACTGCAGTGATTCTGGAGCCCAAGAATATAAAGTCTGTCACTGTTTCCATTGTTTACCCATTTAGTCATTGTTTGACTAAAAAAAGATGAACAACTTGAGAGTTGTGGGTGAAGTTTTATTGGGGGCATAATTAAGACTGCAGCCCAGGAGGCAGCACCACAGATAGCGCTCAGAGACTGCTCCAAAGGCAGCAGGAAGAGGATCAATATATAAGATTTTGAGAAGGGGGAGCTTAATACCGATAAGCAAAAGGTTTTTGGTCAGTCACAAGGATCTGATGTCACCGTGTAGGGATTTAGTGCTTTTCTAAATATGAGGAGATGTGAGGATTGAGATAATAAAATCTGTTCCTAAAAGCATCCGCCTATTTAAGACCTGGCCCACCAGATTCGCTGGAGCACAGAATGCCTGCTCCACCCTGGACAACCTTAGGGTTGTTGACGGTCAGCAGCTGTCGCCGCACGGAGGTCAGTCTCCACAGAGGCAGAGGGCAAATACCCTTGACCACTCATTGGCGCTGTAATTGGTAAATGCCAATTTATAGTTGACAAAGTGATGAGACTGGATGCCATGATCTTCGTTTTTTGAATGTTGAGATTTAGGCCAACTTTTCCACTCTCCTCTTTCACCTTCATCAGGCGGCTCTTTAGTTCCTCTTCACTTTCTGCCATAAGGGTGACGTCCTCTGCATACCTGAGGTTGTTGATATTTCTCCCAGCAATCTTGATTCCAGCTTGTGCTTCATCCAGACCAGCATTTCACATGATGTACTCTGCATATAAGTTAAATAAGCAGGCTGACAGTATACAGCCTTGACGTACCCCTTTCCCAATTTGGACCAGTCTGTTGTTCCGTGTCTGGTTCTAACTGTTGCTTCTTGACCTGCATATAGGTGTCGCAAGAGGCAGGTACGGTGGTCTGGTATTCCAGTCTCTGTCAGAATTTTCCACAGTTTGTTGTGATCCACATCATCAAAGAGTTTAACATCAGTCAATTAAGTGGATTTTTTTTTTTTACTTGTTCTGTTGTTTATAGATAGGTATGATCCCAGATTACTCATATGTATATCCCCCCATTCCACCCCTCCAGACCGTCACACAGCACCCCTGAAGGATCTCCTTTTCTCACAGAGCAATGACTATAGCTGTTTTCTTCACATATGATAGTACAGTCCTTCATGCTACTTCCTTTATGCCTCCCACCCACTGTTCCTTCCCCACAATGTCCGTATGTCCACTGTCCATGTCTGTTTCGCCATCGCTTCACTACATGTGCCATCATCACCATCCTACTAGATTCCATATGTATGTGTTAGTATATTGTACTTGTCCTTCTCTTTTTGACTGACTTCACTTTTTATGATAGGTTCTAGATCCAGCCACCTCATTAGGGCTGATTCTTCTGCATTTCTTTTTACAGCTGTGTAGTATTAAGTGGATTTTTTGTATGGAATTCCCTTGATTTTTCTATGATTCAGCGGATGTTAGCAGTTTGATCTTTTGTTTCCTCTGCCTTTTCTAAATCCAGCTTGTGCATCTGGAAGTTCTCAGTTCATGTACTGTTGAAACCTATCTTGAAGGATTTCGACCATTACCTTGCTAACATATGAAATGGATTAGGACATTAAAAAGCAAGCACATACACAGGAATTTAGGAAACCACCATACACGGCTAGGGGAAAGTGCAGGATCAGAAAAGATGTGTGTATATATGGAATCTAGTAGGATGGTAATGATAACACACGCAGTGAAGCAATGAAAAATCAGACATGGAGAGTAGACATATGGACATTGTGGGGAATGAGCAGTGGGTGGGGGGCATAAAGGAAGTAGCATGAAAACCTATACTATCATAAGTGGGGGGAAAGAAAGCTGTTATTGCACTGTGAGAAAAGGGGATCTTGCAGGGGCACTGTGCAATGGCTGGAGGAGTGGGATGGGGGGGATATACATATGAGTAATCTGGGATCATACATATCTATAAACAGCAAAACTCTGTAAAAGTAAAATTAAAAAAAAAGATGTGTGAAGGCCTTACGGTTCGGGTTGGTCCCCAGCTCATAGACAGCAACAGCAAACAGCAAACATGAGATGTGGAGAATCCGGTTTTCAGAATTACAACAGTATCAGATTTAAATGTCCACTTTTCAATAACAATAAAGAAATCATAAGGCCTACAAAGAAACAGGAGGACTTGTCTGGCAACTAAAACTGGCCTCCATAGATATCAGTGTGATGGTTTCTGATCTTTAGTTTTATCGTAGAGGCTGCTCTCGAGCTTCTGAAGTGCCATTTCCGCGTTGCCAAGATTTTGTTTCCATCCCGGAGATCTTCAGAGAAGAAGGAAGCTTGGACCGAAAGCGTTTTGCCTCCTTTGTGAGTGACCTGGCCCCTGCCTCCGCCTCGCCCCTCAGGGCGCGGCCTGTCACAGCCTTGTCGCGGGTTCTTCCCCTCCGCCTGCCAACCCCCTCCCGAGGCTCTGATGAGTAGGAGGTGCTGTTCTTCTGTTGTTTGGCAGTAATGGAGGCTTCAGCTTCAGAGTGGATGTTTTGGAGTCTTCCTTATCAAGATTTTGCTGCATTTGCTTCAACTTGCTGTGTCTTTTCTTTGCTGACTTAACTCTTTTATCTTGCCAAAAGACAGGCAAAGTGTATTAAGTTTTTAAGAGTTTATTTCAGAAACATTCAGTTCAAGGGGCTGCACAAAGCAGAATCTGTTTGGAGGCGTCTCTGACAGGCCAGGTGGCCTTGTTGAGAGGATAAATAAAATAACAAACACGAAAAGATGTGTGTATATATGGAATCTAGTAGGATGGTAATGATAACACAGTGAAGCAATGAAAAATCAGACATGGAGAGTAGACATATGGACATTGTGGGGAATGAGCAGTGGGTGGGGGGCATAAAGGAAGTAGCATGAAAACCTATACTATCATAAGTGGGGGGAAAGAAAGCTGTTATTGCACTGTGAGAAAAGGGGATCTTGCAGGGGCACTGTGCAATGGCTGGAGGAGTGGGATGGGGGGGATATACATATGAGTAATCTGGGATCATACATATCTATAAACAGCAAAACTCTGTAAAAGTAAAATTAAAAAAAAAGATGTGTGAAGGCCTTACGGTTCGGGTTGGTCCCCAGCTCATAGACAGCAACAGCAAACAGCAAACATGAGATGTGGAGAATCCGGTTTTCAGAATTACAACAGTATCAGATTTAAATGTCCACTTTTCAATAACAATAAAGAAATCATAAGGCCTACAAAGAAACAGGAGGACTTGTCTGGCAACTAAAACTGGCCTCCATAGATATCAGTGTGATGGTTTCTGATCTTTAGTTTTATCGTAGAGGCTGCTCTCGAGCTTCTGAAGTGCCATTTCCGCGTTGCCAAGATTTTGTTTCCATCCCGGAGATCTTCAGAGAAGAAGGAAGCTTGGACCGAAAGCGTTTTGCCTCCTTTGTGAGTGACCTGGCCCCTGCCTCCGCCTCGCCCCTCAGGGCGCGGCCTGTCACAGCCTTGTCGCGGGTTCTTCCCCTCCGCCTGCCAACCCCCTCCCGAGGCTCTGATGAGTAGGAGGTGCTGTTCTTCTGTTGTTTGGCAGTAATGGAGGCTTCAGCTTCAGAGTGGATGTTTTGGAGTCTTCCTTATCAAGATTTTGCTGCATTTGCTTCAACTTGCTGTGTCTTTTCTTTGCTGACTTAACTCTTTTATCTTGCCAAAAGACAGGCAAAGTGTATTAAGTTTTTAAGAGTTTATTTCAGAAACATTCAGTTCAAGGGGGGCTGCACAAAGCAGAATCTGTTTGGAGGCGTCTCTGACAGGCCAGGTGGCCTTGTTCAGAGAAGAGGTGGACACAGGGCCAGGACATTTCTCAGAGGAGAGTCTCCAGTTCCTTCTGGAGGCGCAAGGGCGGGTATAGCTCTTCAGAGGGAATGCGAGCTCTGCCTGGCCGCTGAAAGCAAGGTGAGGGCCTTACACTAACCTCAGGTTTCTGCCTGGTGTTGGGTTGGAAATTGAGTGCCACTGACTTGGAAGCTCAGGAGAACAGCAGTAACCTGTGGTGTGTCGCCCTCGAGGCCTGATCCTGCACAGACGGGCCGGCAAGTGCACTCACACACAGGCCCAGGGAGCACACACACGCCGGGCGAGCACGCTCACACACAGACACAGGCCTGGGGAGCGTGCTCACACACAGACAGGCCCGGGGGCACACTCCAGCACGTCCGCGTCAGGGCTCTGGCCCAGGAGCTGGAGAGTCACTGCAGCAGCCCGTTTGCAGAGAACCAGGAGTGAGCACCTGGGGCCCAGTACCGACAGGTCGCGGAGAAGGGTTGTGAGGGAGAGCGGGCCCAAGAGGAGGAGGAGGCATTGCAACTCGGGGAGGAACACGTTAGGGGTGGGGGCACCATTCAGCATCATCAGAGCAGGAGTGACCCACACAAGGTCAGCCTTTGAGCCCTGGAGGAGCCGGTGCTCCCACAGAGAAGTGTGCAGCCGGTGGTGTCAGGCCAAGAGAAAGGGCCTGCCCGTGGCCTCCTTTGTGAGTGACCTGGCCCTGCCTCCGCCTCGCCCCTCAGGCGCGGCCTGTCACAGCCTTGTCGCGGGTTCTTCCCCTCCGCCTGCCAACCCCCTCCCGAGGCTCTGATGAGTAGGAGGTGCTGTTCTTCTGTTGTTTGGCAGTAATGGAGGCTTCAGCTTCAGAGTGGATGTTTTGGAGTCTTCCTTATCAAGATTTTGCTGCATTTGCTTCAACTTGCTGTGTCTTTTCTTTGCTGACTTAACTCTTTTATCTTGCCAAAAGACAGGCAAAGTGTATTAAGTTTTTAAGAGTTTATTTCAGAAACATTCAGTTCAAGGGGGGCTGCACAAAGCAGAATCTGTTTGGAGGCGTCTCTGACAGGCCAGGTGGCCTTGTTCAGAGAAGAGGTGGACACAGGGCCAGGACATTTCTCAGAGGAGAGTCTCCAGTTCCTTCTGGAGGCGCAAGGCGGGTATAGCTCTTCAGAGGGAATGCGAGCTCTGCCTGGCCGCTGAAAGCAAGGTGAGGGCCTTACACTAACCTCAGGTTTCTGCCTGGTGTTGGGTTGGAAATTGAGTGCCACTGACTTGGAAGCTCAGGAGAACAGCAGTAACCTGTGGTGTGTCGCCCTCGAGGCCTGATCCTGCACAGACGGGCCGGCAAGTGCACTCACACACAGGCCCAGGAGCACACACACGCCGGGCGAGCACGCTCACACACAGACACAGGCCTGGGGAGCGTGCTCACACACAGACAGGCCCGGGGGCACACTCCAGCACGTCCGCGTCAGGGCTCTGGCCCAGGAGCTGGAGAGTCACTGCAGCAGCCCGTTTGCAGAGAACCAGGAGTGAGCACCTGGGGCCCAGTACCGACAGGTCGCGGAGAAGGGTTGTGAGGGAGAGCGGGCCCAAGAGGAGGAGGAGGCATTGCAACTCGGGGAGGAACACGTTAGGGGTGGGGGCACCATTCAGCATCATCAGAGCAGGAGTGACCCACACAAGGTCAGCCTTTGAGCCCTGGAGGAGCCGGTGCTCCCACAGAGAAGTGTGCAGCCGGTGGTGTCAGGCCAAGAGAAAGGGCCTGCCCGTGGCCTCAGGAGGTTCTCTGTGGGGCCCCAGGACCACACTCTGTGAGGCAGCACCTGGCCCTTCAGCTTCCTCTAAAGCCTTGTCCCTGCGCAAACAGCACAGCATATGTGCAGCAGGCAGGCACACACAGACACGTGCAGTACATATGCTGACATGCTCAGTACAGAGACAGACACAGCACATGCAGACGACACACGTGGCCTCAGGTGTGATGCTCCCAGGTGAGGCGCTGCAGCTGACCTAGCCCGTCTGCCCCTCTCACTCCCTGCACGCCCAAGCTCTTCCATTACGAAGCCATCCTGTCCTGGCTGGAAGGGCAGGTGGCCTTGCTCGATGGCTTATGTTCCAGGTGGTCCAGCCAGTGCCTACCTGCTACGTCACTACTGGAGAGAAAATTGTTTTAAAACTTGGACATTTGACCGTGGTGCCTAGGGCTGACCTGCAGTCAGGTCCCATCATGAAATACACTGTTTTCACACACTACCGGCACTTGGTCCAGATGAGTCATGCACGTATGGGATGTGGTGCTGTTTTAAACTCCATTCCCTCTGTGCATTTCACAGGCAGCAGGTGGAGAAGGAGCCAGGAAGACAAGGCAGAACTGAAGATACGGACCGCCTGCCGTCGCCCGGAAGCTTCGCTGCAGGTTCACCCGCAGGACTGTCTTCAGCAGGACTGGAAACGCAGCGACGCTCGTGGGCAGAGGATGGGGTGGAGACCCACTCCGCCAGGCTCCCCTTGGTCAGCCGCGGGGTAGGGGCCCGAGCTCTGTCCAGATCACGTTGTTCCCGCGCCTGCTCCGTTTCCACACGGCCCAGTGCACATAGGAGTCTTCATACAGCTGACCTTGAGTTAAAATACAATTTCACAGAAAGGTACTTTCTCACAGTAGTGGCCCCAGGCCTCAGACGTACGAGGATCCTTGTGAAATGTGTTCATGTGGTACAGCTCTAAGGTTTTGATTCTTTGTTAAATTTGTCAGAAAAGCCATTTTGTCATGAGCTAAGAGTTTTCCACTGGTGAGTAGACATGACTGGTCACCATTTTCCTGCTAGCAGTTAGACCGGATCATTAAAGGAGACACGTGGGGAGACACAGGCCCTGCAGGAGAGCCCCGGGGCTGCGTTCCAGGCGCTTTGTCCCTCCGCCCTGTCCACAGGGAGGACGGCAGCTGTGAGGATGACTGGTGGCTTTGCCGCTGTGTCCTGACAGTGATCTGTGAAACCACTGTGCACTTCATGCCAAATGTAAATGATTCGTCTGTTACTAAGCAGAAAATCTGACTGACTTCTTTGCTTCTGTTTTCATTTTGGACCGGGAGTGAGAGTCACAGAGCTGGAAAGGCCTTGGGCCGCTCACGCAGGCCTCTCAGGAGCCGACTACCCGGCCGCCTGACTGCGGCAGCAGCACGGTTGGTCCTGGCTCCGCCTGGCCACCTGCTCCTCTGTGGCTCTAGTGTCCTCATCTGCAACTGTAAGTCACATGTTCAGCCTTAGGAGGAAAGCGTCGATTCCTGTGCTGACGGGTCTATTCTTCTTCTAACTTTATTTAAGTACGTGCAGACGCGCATCGGATTCCTTGGGCTCGCAGGTCTTCGTCAGTGCAGCGCTCCGTCTACGGCGTCCTGCACGTGGAAGGAACTAAACTAGACAGCCCGCAGCGTCAGCGTCACAACGCCAGTAGCCCTCCGCGGGCTGCGCTCAAAAGAAGGCTTTGGTGGAACCGCAGGGTCTAGCCTCTCGCAGGGGCTGCGGGGGCCGCATTATGAGGAGCAGAGCCTTGCAGGGAGCGAGGCTCAGCAGTGGTGCAGGGAAGAGGGCTAGAGGGGCCCCTGCCCCAGGCGCCCACTTACCCCAGGGCTGTGGTGCCATGGCCCCTTCGTATCCGTCCTGCCCTTGGCGTCCAAGCTGGAGCTCCCCTCGCTTCCCTGAACTGGAACGCTTCTGGGGAGTCTCGGGATGCCTCCGGCTGGAGCGGTGCAGTGGGAGCGTGTGAGACCGAAAGTGCGGGGAAACCCGAGGGCGGGGAAACTTTTCTGCCTCACGTAAGTTTGTGTTTATCAAGTATTCAGTTGCTGTGTTTTTGTCCCGCAGTCGTGTCTGACTCTTTGCCACCCCCATGTAGCCTGCCAGGCTCCTTCGTCCATGGGTTTATCCAGGCAAGAATACTGGAGTGGGCCGCCATTTCCTTCTCTCAGGAAGCTTCCTGAGCTGTGAGAGACGGTCTTTGCCGCTGTGTCCCTTGCCCCCCACAGGGAGGACGGCAGCTGTGAGGATGACTGGTGGCTTTGCCGCTGTGTCCTGACAGTGATCTGTGAAACCACTGTGCACTTCATGCCAAATGTAAATGATTCGTCTGTTACTAAGCAGAAAATCTGACTGACTTCTTTGCTTCTGTTTTCATTTTGGACCGGGAGTGAGAGTCACAGAGCTGGAAAGGCCTTGGGCCGCTCACGCAGGCCTCTCAGGAGCCGACTACCCGGCCGCCTGACTGCGGCAGCAGCACGGTTGGTCCTGGCTCCGCCTGGCCACCTGCTCCTCTGTGGCTCTAGTGTCCTCATCTGCAACTGTAAGTCACATGTTCAGCCTTAGGAGGAAAGCGTCGATTCCTGTGCTGACGGGTCTATTCTTCTTCTAACTTTATTTAAGTACGTGCAGACGCGCATCGGATTCCTTGGGCTCGCAGGTCTTCGTCAGTGCAGCGCTCCGTCTACGGCGTCCTGCACGTGGAAGGAACTAAACTAGACAGCCCGCAGCGTCAGCGTCACAACGCCAGTAGCCCTCCGCGGGCTGCGCTCAAAAGAAGGCTTTGGTGGAACCGCAGGGTCTAGCCTCTCGCAGGGGCTGCGGGGGCCGCATTATGAGGAGCAGAGCCTTGCAGGGAGCGAGGCTCAGCAGTGGTGCAGGGAAGAGGGCTAGAGGGGCCCCTGCCCCAGGCGCCCACTTACCCCAGGGCTGTGGTGCCATGGCCCCTTCGTATCCGTCCTGCCCTTGGCGTCCAAGCTGGAGCTCCCCTCGCTTCCCTGAACTGGAACGCTTCTGGGGAGTCTCGGGATGCCTCCGGCTGGAGCGGTGCAGTGGGAGCGTGTGAGACCGAAAGTGCGGGGAAACCCGAGGGCGGGGAAACTTTTCTGCCTCACGTAAGTTTGTGTTTATCAAGTATTCAGTTGCTGTGTTTTTGTCCCGCAGTCGTGTCTGACTCTTTGCCACCCCCATGTAGCCTGCCAGGCTCCTTCGTCCATGGGTTTCTCCAGGCAGTAATACTGGAGTGGGTTACCATTTCCTTCTCTCAGGAATCTTCCTGACCCAGGGATCAAACCCGCATCTCTACATCTCCAGCGGTGCAGGTGGATTCTTTTCCTGCTGAGCCACCTGGCGAGCCCAAAGTGCTCAGGGCTTGGATTTAATAAATCTGAGTCTCTTCAAGTTTCAGCAGCCAAGACTTGAATATGTTCTTTTTTCTCTCTCTCTCAGTCTCTGAACATCTTGTTTTAAATTTCAAGCTCTTTCAGGCACCTGCCACTACTTAGGAAGAAAAATTAGTAGTCACCAGTATTCTTGACTCACAAAAAAAGAAAAAAAGTTGCAAAAGGAAAACAAAGCACATGTGAGGCTGGTCTGTGTTGTGTCTGTGGTGCTCAAGTTTCAGCGGGCGACAAGCAGGTGGCCAGGTGGCCTCATCCGGCCTTCAGTGTTGGCCTGGGTTGGTGCCCAGTGGATCCCCACCCCATCCTGCCCGCTTGGGGAAGAGCAGGCTCATGCCCTGTGCACCAAGATGGGCAGGAGCTGCACGCCTCGGTGGAAGCACCCCTCGCGCAAGCTGCAGCTCTGTGTGGGGAGGGGGCCCGGCCCATCCAGCGGGTTCTGGCAGGGTGGAAGCGCCGTGGCCTTCTCCTGGTGGATGCCAGCGGGACCCACAGCTGAGCCAGCTGCTTCCATTTTACTTTAGCAAAAGCGGACCCGTGTTTTTTCTTCTGTGGCTTCGTCTCCCAAACATCCCGGGAGCCCTTTGGGAAGCATTAAGGCCTGGAGGCTCACTCTTCAAAGTTGGCGTGAAATCCCATCAGCAGAAGATGGCCTCGCCTGCAGCTGTCAGGCGTCCCCTCGGGTGAGCCGACTGCACAAGGAGGTCCTGTGTGTTGGAAGAGTTCCTCGCCCCTGTCCCTTCACAGTCTCTGGTGACACTCAAGGCTGTGGTCCGTGCCTCGTCCCCAGGACCTTCACTGCCCCAGGGCCCCGGTGAGGCCAGTAAGGCTCCGGCTAAGCCTACCTCCTCGAGAAACCGTCCTGGTCTGCAGAGCACATAGATGTCTCAGTAAGAAAGTGGATGGTGCAAGCTGGCTGTGTTAGAGGTTAAATGGAAGAGAACATTACCTTGAGCCTTCTCTGCTGGGGAATCATCTGCCCTAACAAGGAGAAGCAGTGCGTCTGCAGACCTGATGGGTCGCCACGTCCCTGCTTCCGGGCGTCTAGGTCAGAGCCCGCAGGACATGGGGCAGTCACAGAGGGTCCACGTGCTGGCGCTGACCACCAGCCTCTGCAAGCAGCAGCTCAGCGCCCAGCTCTACCTGGAGATCGGAGCTGGATGGCAAGGGTGGTCTGGCGGGCAGTGACGAGAAGGGAGGAGGGAGTGGGGCCCCCTGGTCACGACCTGACCCGTGGGCCCTTCCCTCCACTGCAGCCACTGACTCGTAGTAAAGCTTACAATGCGGGGGAGACACATTTTCCAGGAAGGTGTGATGGGCTGGAGGTTTTCTCACTGGCCGTTGCTATAGTCTTGTCTTCTAAACCTGTTTTCTTTGAGGCACATCTAGCACCAAGAGCAACACACTGTCCAAGACCTGTTTCTTGTTTTGATACAGTCTGTCAACTCTCTATTTTAGCTGCTGCCTCATAAGTTTATGTAAAATGGCATGAGATACACTCTCCTTTTCCGATCCATGTAGCTGTTAAAATACAGGAAAAGCAGATAATTTGACTACATTAGGCCACCAATCTGTCTACTAAATCAAGTGCTTCGAGTCACAGCCCTTAACTTTGGATACAAATCAATATAAAACCCTTTAGAATGTGAAGAGATAGTGAAGCAGTCTGAGTCACTGACCTGCATCTGGTGTGACCCCAGCCTTCCTGTCCCTGGCAGCAGCTGGTGACAGGTCGCGTGTGCCCTGGGGAGGGGAGCACACTGTTACCCTCAAAAGTCGCTTCGGTTTGGGCCTCAAAGCAAACGGCTTCTGAGAAGACAGCGCCGCAGGGGCTGAAGGGCTTGTGACTCGGCAGTATCTTTCGCATCCTAAAGGACAATCACACATTTAAGGTTACAGAATTACATTTCATTTTGAAAAGGTTTGCCCAAAGAGTCCTACCCTCTTTACCCCTCGGAAATTCTCTTCTTGGCTCTTTTCTGATGTTTCCTTCTAACAGTTGGACATTTCCAAGTCTTAAGGCTGATTTAAAGTTGTTTTTATCCAGGCTGGTGTGTCATGAGGTTCAGTCTTTGGCTCTCATGAAAATGTTCACAGAGCATGGTGCCGAGCTCCATGCCACCCTGAGTGTTTCTGAGCTCATGTGAACGGTCGTCAGGAGGGTCGCCTTGGCGTGTTTGAATACTGACAGGTGTCGCATTCATGGAGGACCGCCCTCATCACGGGGGGTGGCGGGGGGTTGGTCCCTAGGCTTTGCTGGACCCCAGCAAGTGCACACAGAGAGCATGGAAAACATGCTTCTTACTCTCTTAGGAGCAGTTCTTCCTGCTGGTCTTAGACCCCTTTACACCTGGAAACCCTGAGGACTCTGAGTTACCGTATTAGAAATTTAAAATGATGAAAACTTTAAATGGGTATTTGTTAAATGGTTATAAAAGAATCAACTGCATGAGAACATGTTTTTATTCCCAACAGAACCCCTACATTTCCCCCCTCAAAAGCAATTAGAAGAGCAGCGTTGTTTTGCGCTTTTGCATATCCATTTAGTGTCCAGTTCTAGAAAAGACCGCAGCCTGTAGACACAGGCGTGTGCTGCTGTCTGGGAGGACGCCCAGCCCCAGGCCTGTGACTCGAGGGCAGGCGGCCTGGGTGGTCTCTTCAGAGATGTGTGGACAGGCTACCTGGACACCGCCCCAGACTCCACAGGCGGGAGCTCCTCGAAGGCGACTGCGGTGGAAGCCAGAGCCGCCCGTAGCCGTGGCCGCCGTCCGCCCTGCCCGCTGGCGCGGCTTGGGACCCGCTCGGTCTCCGGGAGCGTGCCGCGCCTGCGGGCCTCCAAACGCCCGCGTGTCTCCCCACGTGAGAGTCACACTGGCTGCAGCGTCAGCCGTGTCCGAGGTCTTCTCTGGATAGACACCCTCCAGCGGCTCTCCCCAGAACTCCGAAGTCTAATTTTTGTTTGAAATCTCAAATTTCATCATTGGCAACAAAACTGTTAGTGTATTGCTTTCCTGAAATGACAACTTCAGTACCTCCAGAGAAGGAGTGGGAGAAGCTTTATGGGGTAGAATTGTAACTGTGAATTTTGTTTTTAAAAAAAAGGCACCCAAACAAAAGGGCCCAAAGCGAATGCGGGGGAGCCTGGAGGGGGCGTGGGGGGGGCGGGTCAGAGCCCAGGAGGGAGGGGCCGGGGCAGCCACGTGGGCGGCAGGGCCGGTCTGTGGGCAGGCGGGCTGACGGCGTGGGAGCGTGTCCACGGGCTCCAGGCAAGAAGCGACGCCCGTCCCGCCTGTGCAGAGCGCGTCCTGCGCCGGGGAGCCAAGGGAACGGAGCGTCCAGCTCAGGGGGCCACAGGACGCGCCCAGCGTACTGGAACAGAGGCGCGTGCGGCGCGTGCTGGCTCCGGGACACCACGGGAGGGGCGGCCGCTGAGCCTGAGATCCGGGCTCCCCAGCGCGGCTCGTCCAGGGGCTCCTGGGAGAGCTGAGTCTCAGAAACGCCGTCTGGGAAGTGAAGGTGTGGGAGCCCCTCGAGGTGAGGCCGCCCGAGTCAGGTTTCAGCGCCGTCCACGCTGCTGGGGCCACCGGGCGTTTCCAGGGGGCGCACCTCTTGCGCCGGGCCACCTGCCAGGCAGGCGAGCTTCCCGAGCCGTCGCAGGCCCTGCCACGGGGCTGTGCTCGCAGTCGCACAGGCCGTGTGCCTCGCTGGCAGCCCCGCGCGCCCACTCGCGCGAGCCCCTCCGTGGCCGGTGGCCAGAGCCCCACGGCCGCGGCGCTGGGGGAGGGAGGAGCCAGCGCTCACCGCAGAGGAGGGGGACAGGCGTCCTCGCCCGGCAGCAGCCTCAGTCAACCGCAGGCGTCCGGGAGGGAAAAGGGAAGTGTTCTCGGAAGGTGGCCGTCCCCTGCCATGGTCTCCTCTGTCTTGGGGTTACGCTGGGTTGGAACGAACTGCAGCTCAAGCTCAGGGACTTTGACAGAGGGTAACATGGGTCAAGTTAGATGCCTAAAACATGAGATACCCAGAGCCGTCGATGTAGACCCCTCTCCAGCTCAGACTTTCAGGCAGGTTAAGTTTGTTGCTAAAAAAGCAGATCCGCTGTGACAGCCCAGCCCTTAACCCCATCTGGTTCTGCCGCCCTGCCTGATCCTCACTTCTCCTTGGAGAAGTCGCCCTCGGGCAGGAGTTCCCTCTGCTTGTGGAGGGCACTGCGCCCCCCGCCAGGCCCGACGCCGCTGGGAAATGCCCGCCTCCCACCGCGTGCTGGCCGGGCCAAGTCTGCGGCCTCCTCACGTGCTGCTGAGTTTAAAGCAGTTTATTTGAGTCATTTTTACTAGGAATGAACATTGGTAAACTTCTGTAGGTTTTCTTTTCTTTTTTTTTTTGGCAAAGCCTAATAACCATGTAAAACACGCCAATAAGAAAACAACATGTGTGGGTTTTTTTTCATTTTTTTTAGGTATAGTTGAGTTACAATGCTGTTAGTTTCTGGTGAACAGCAAAGTGACTCAGCTGCACACTTACCTACTTTTTTCCACATTCTCCGTTATGTTTTGTCCCAGGATATTGAGTGTAGTTCACTGTGCAGTAGGGTCTTGTTTCTCATCCAGCATATGGCAGTCTGCAACATGCTTTTAAAGTCAAGCTTTATTAAGTGTGATGAAGTTTACCGAAATCACTGACACCGAGGCATATTACAAACCCGTGTTAATGGGTCCTCCCTGATTACCTGGTGGGATTTCAGCTCCTTCTTGTCTCTGTCTTTGTACATCTCCCTCTCACCGGGGACCACACATGCCTTTTTACCTAGAATACATGGTGTCGTTTACTTTTCTAGCCAGAGGCTCTCAGGCCTTCTGACAGATGCTGCTTTTCCTCTCCTGCCTCTGAGCCCGGCAGGGGTTCAAGTCCCAAAGGGTTCACAGCGGTGGCTGGGATCCAAGGCAGGGAGCAGTGTGCCTGGAGTTATATCTGCTCTCCACAACTTTTACTAAAGTCACAGAGTGTCTCTCTTGGTGATGGTCATTTCCAATTCATTATCGTTTGTCTGAAGCTAAGCTCCTGAGACCACAGTGTCCTCAGCAGCCACAGGGCCATATCCTCTCTGGGAACACTGGCGATGGTTCATTCACTTGCTCATTGTCTCGCAATGCCTGCTGACATAGGAGACACGGGTTCAATCCCTGGGTTGAGAAAATCCCCTGGAGTAGGAATACTCCAGTATTCTTGCCTGGAGAGTCCCACGGACAGAGGAGCCTGGTGGGCTACAGTGCATGGGGTCGCAGAGTATGACACGACTTAGCAACTAAACAGCAACTGAGCAACAAATGTGTGCCCAGTGCTGGGACTGCAGGAAATGAGACCCGGGAACCAGGTGACAGTGTGGCTGCTGACCGCCACAGGCAGGATGGAGAGGGGCCTCAGGAGGCTGTCAACAAGAGGACATGCCCAGCGACCCTGAGGCCTGGGACCCAGCATGGCCATCTCAGCTTTACCCCTGCCTCGGGAGGCCTGAGCGTCTCCAGGGTCTGGGTCTAGCCAGTGGTCCGCAACAGGTAGTTGCTGTCACTCTGCTGGGCGTCACCAGCCATTCTGGGGCCCTTTCTACCCAACACAAGGGTATTCTGTCAGCCAAAGCAGAGGCTGATACTTAAAAACCTCCCAGAAAGGCGGTTTAATAACCAAATGCAGTGAAAATTTTCAAATAGCAGAGGACAGGATCTCAGGGTCACATACTGGCCAGGTGGCATGACCAAGTGCTTCCCAATCATGAGTTTAAAAAGTACCCACGAGGGCTTCCTGGTGGTCCAGTGGGTAAGAACACTGCCTTGCAGTGCAAGGGACGCCGGTTCGATCCCTGGCTCAGGAAGATCCCACGTGCCGCGGAGCGGCTGGACCGATCTGTCCAACTACTGAGCCGGAGCTCTGGAGCGCACGCGCCCGGGGCTGGTGCTCTGCAGCGAGAGAGGCCACGGCGATGAGAGGCCCACAGGAGCCAAAGAACAAAGATGGATGAAAATAGACAAATGAAAGACCAATAGAAGTGGCAAAAAAAAAAAAAAAAGCCCCCACGAGGAGCTGTCTCTGCCCCACCTCATCCCTGGAAACGCTTCAGGAGAGGTTTAATCCCCACCCACCCCCATTCCCAAAGGGAAGCCTGTTGCTCCTGTGGAAGCCACAGGAACCAGCCCAGGAGGGGCAGAGCTGTTAGCCAGGCTCTGCGCCCCAGCCGCCCAGCCTCCCGCTCTGCTCACTGAAGCCCCACTGCACACACGGCGCTAACACCCGTGACGCAGCGCCCGGGGAGGCGGAGAAGGAAACGTCAGGCTACAGGGCGGCGCCCTGCCCACCCTCCATCTGCGCCCACGCCGAGGCTTGCGGAGCATATGCTGCCTGTTGCTCACCGACCATCTGCTCGGAGCTGGTGAAGTGGCCCGGTTACCATGGCGACAGAGTCCTTGATTGGCGTGGCAACACAAACACCCCCAGCTCAGGTTCCGCTTTTATCTGTGCTCTGGAATGGGGCTGGGGGAAGGGTGGGCTTGGAGCTGGGCAGGGTTCAAGTTTTCCTCCCAGCCGCCTGCCTCCTCCCTCAGTGCTCCCCACAACCTCTGGCCCCCAGCACCCCGCCTGCCCGCCCGCCCAGTTGGGAGCAGCTACACTGGGAGTTGAGTTGGCAAATCTGAGAGCTGGGTGGAGGTGTGTTTCGGTGTGCCTGGCACCCGGCAGGTGACTCCAGAGTGGAGCACCCCCGGATTTCAGGCTGGGGTCTGAGGGGGAGTCTCCGCCCACAGGGAGAGCTCCAGCTGGCCAGGACGGGCCCTCGGCAAGGGAGTATCTGTCCACCCGTGCAGTTCAGGGAGCTGGTTTAATGGGACAAATGGGTGGGCTTCCTCCGCGGTTGGCAGGACTGTTCCGTAGGTCCTGATGTGGGGGCCACATCCCGCCAGGGGAGGCTCCCTGAGGGGCACAGTTCCGGTGCTTCTGAGAGAGTCAGTGTGTTCAATGGGAGTGAGAAGCTGCTGAAGGGAGTGAGGTGGTCCCAGCCTCCTAAGGAGACAGAGCCCTCCTTCACTGAGGTGTCAGGTACTGGGACCCGGAAGGAGGGGTCTAAGGCAAGACCAGACCCCAGACTGCGTTCCCCTCCTGGTGAGGGTCGTGGCAGAAGACAACCAAGCCCGATGCAGGAGAAGGAAGGGTTTGTTACTTGCAGCGAGTCAGGAGAACACCAGGGATATTTCGCAAAGCAGTGGAATCAAGGAGCTTTAAGCTAAGGGCACAGGCATCTTCACTGAGGGCCGGGAGCAAAGGCGGGTGCGGCACAGCCCTGGGACAGAGGTGGGCAGAGGACAAAGCTGACTGAAGTCGAGAGGGTCAGCATCTTCCCTCAGTCCTTCACGGTGGGGCCTCGGTTCCCGCATAGCAGCTGAAGACTGTATCAGATTGTCCTGTCCATTCCTGTCGGAGGAATGGGACTCTGTTTTTGTTGCTGAACTATTGCTTCTTGGCAGCTTTTCCTTTGTTCCAGCATTCTGCACCTTGAGTAAGGTCAGTACATACTGAGACCTGTTCGAATGCAGGCACTGTGTCCCAGCTCAGATCACAAGAGACTTGGGCCAAACATGACTTCTTATGTGAGAAAGCCATGCCTGGCTCTTTCTCCGGAGACCCGTGCCCTATCTGCCTGTGCGTGCGTGCGTGCTAAGTCGCTTCAGTCGTGTCCTATTTTTTTGTGACTCCAGGATTGCCCAGTTCCTCTGCTCGTGGGATTCTCCAGGACAGAATACCAGAGTGAGTTGTCCCTTCCTACTCCAGGGGATCTTCTCAACCCAGGGACCAAACTCGCATCTCTTACATCGACCTGTGTTGGCAGGGGGGTCTTTACCACTAGGAAGCCCACCCCACCTGCTTTCAGTTGCTTTATCTTTTGAGCCCTGTGAACTGGGGAAACCAAGTCAACTGGGCTTTTCCCACGGGTTCTGTTTGGAGAGACCAGCAGCTCCCGGGTCTGCTGGGGCCTCAGGATGCTTCTGTCATCAGGACAGGAGTGTGTGTCCGAGGCACTGCCACTGGCCCTGCACGGACGTGCACATGGAGGCCTTGCAGGCCGGGGAGCTGCCCGCACAGACGCACCCCAGGTTTGTCAGAAGAGGGCAGAGCGCGGTGTCCCAGCCCCCTCGTGTGCCCTGTGTTGGTGGAACCACTCAGAGCTGCCGTCAGGCAGGAGCGCTACACGAGGTCCACTCTGGGGTTTATGGGGCCCCTCAAGGCTCTGTGTGGCCAACACTGGTATGGGCAGGAGTGGAGGCCCAGGCAAGACCTGGTCTCTTGCGGTCCCCAGAGAGTCACTGGGAAGTCAGGGCCCCTGAGAGAGTCCATGCAGGATAAGGAGAAGCCGCCCCTGGGACAGGGTGATCTCCTTGTGGCCAGACTCACCGCTGAGCCCCTCCCGAAATGCCTCCTCAGCATCGAGCGCTGAGGGTGCATGGCACCACCGATAGCCGGGGGCAGGGCCCGGAGCTTAGACAGCCAGCTGTGAGGTTCCCTGTGGCTCTGGCACCCCTGAGACTCAGAGGCTAGGGGTCACTGGGAGGGTCTCGGTCCCCGCGGGCACTCCTTCGCCACGGCCTCTTCGAGCTCAGCGGTCGCCCTCGGCCGCCCGCCGCCCTGCCGCCGGGTCTGCGCAGCCACACCGGGGCCAGGCGCCCGGCGGCCGTCCCCACCTCCCTTCGCCCTCCAGTCGCCCGACTTCGCGAGACCACCGCACGCGCCCCACCCAGCGCTCGGCAGCAGGTGAGTCCTCTTGCTTCCTGGACACAGGAAAGCAGGCGCCTGTCTGCCTATGAGATTACGTTTTCTTGGCCATTTACCGTTGCAGCTTGTGAGCATAGTGTTATTTAAATAAAATTAAAATCTGGCCTTCAACCTTCAAATTAACCAGCAAACGTTGCTGGGTACCAAACGGCCTTATGAGCAAGTCAGACTTAGAATTTTACCAAAAGCAAAACTCCTATTAGATTTTCTTATCTCACCTGCTTTTAGAAATAGAAATTTCTTTGCAACAGCTTGTGTACCTTCTAATCTCCGATAGCTGCACATAGAAGACCCATTTCTAGGTTACTTGGCTACAGAGTTGAAAATACTGACTTCCACCATGTCACTGGCCCATCTGTTTCAACAGCGTTTAAGCCATCACAGACGTAGAAAGAAAGCAAACACAGCACTGACACCAAAGAGATCAGCAAAAGAAAAACTGTCAGCTAATCTGATGTATAAGTAGCAGGGTGGAAATCCCAAATAAATAATCAACAAACAGAATCCAGCAGCGTATTAAGAGGATTACATACTACTAAACGACTAAGCGTTTTTTTTCCAATGAAGTAGGAATGGGTCAGTACTAGGTCCTTTGATATAAATCATCATTTAGTGGAGCAAAAGATAAAAATAATGTCTCTATAAATGCTGAAAAATATTGAGTGAAATTCCGCACAGCACACATTCTTTGGTTTTAAAATGCTTCTAATAAAATAGAGATTGATGCATATGTATTTAGTGTCATCGGTGCTGTCTCAACCTGAAAGCGTGCCCCATGGGGACCCTGGCAACAGCCCCTCTACAAGGGAAGAGGACAAACCCACATGGTCCCACAGCCAGCTGCAGCTCTGTTCTGGTGGCTGCAGCCATGCAGTTTAGTCAAGAGAAAGAAACAAAGCACCAAAATGAGAAAGGATGAGATAAAGCGATGATTTCTTATAGGTTATTTCACTGTATATCTGGAAAACCATACGGAAGCAGCTGGAAAAAATGTACAAAATATGCGAATTAGGCAAAGTAGTTAATCAACAGCCTTCCTGTCTGGAAACTGAAACCACTAGGAAATATGATAGAAGAAAGGGCTGCATTTATCACAGCATTGAAAAAAAAGGCAAACTGGGCTTCCCGGGTGATCCAGTGGGTAGAGAGTTCGCCTTGCAGCCAAGGGGCTCTGTTCGATCCCTGGCCCAGGAAGATCACACGTGCCGCGGAGCAGCTGGGCCGGTGTGTCCAGCTACCAGCCAGCACTCGAGCGCCTGCGCCCAGAGTCGGCGCCCTGCTGTGAGAGAGGCCACTGCGATGGGAGGCCCACACAGGCCGAAGAATAAAGATGGATGAAAAATAAATTTAAAAAACAATAAAAGAGGCCAAAAAGAAAAAAATGGCAAACCGAGAACACGGCTAGGAGGAGGAAGAAGCAGCGCCTACGCGTGTGGCTGGAGGACGAGCGGTGGAGACGCAGCGGCTGCAGGTCAGTCTGTGCACGTCATGTGATCCCAGCCAAGGTGCTGACCCTCTTAACTGGACAAAGTAAATCTAAGTTTGTAAGAAAAAACAAAAGTAGGCAGGACAAACCTAAAAGAAAAATAATGGAGGAATTGGTCCCATCCGATATTAAAACACATTATGAAGTTATATTTTAAATTTTGTTTTACTGGCAAATGGATAAGTACGAAGTCTGAAGACAGACCCAAATACATGTAATTTATGATAAAGTGTTTGAATCAAGGGGCAAACATGCTTCTCCTGGAACAATGTCATGTGGGCAGACATCTTGAGAAACTAAAATGTTACGTTTATATCTCATCAAAGTGAATTCCAGAAAGATTAATGGTCTAAATGCAAAAGAGTAACAGACATATACGGAAGGAAATACGGGAGAAGTTTTTTATGCTGAAGTATGGAAGGCCTCCGCTTCATGGATAACAGCCTTGTCGTGGCGAAGGCGCTCACACAATTTAGTGAAGCTATGAACCTTGCCATGCAGGGCCTCTCAAGACAGATGGGTTATAGCGAAGAGTTCTGACAATCCATGATCCACTGAAGGAGGAAATGACAGCGCATTCCAGTATTCTTACCTCAAGAACCCCACGAACAATGTGAAAAGGCGAAAGGGCATGACACCAGAAGACGAGCTCCCCCAGCTTGGTAGGGGTCCAGTGTGCTGTGAGGAAGGGCAGAGAGCACTGGCTAATAGCTCCAGGAAGAATGAAGTGGCTGGACCAAAACAGACAGGACACTTAGTTATGGATGTGTCTGGTGGTGAGAGTAGAATCCAATGCAAAAGACCAATACTGCATAGGAACCTGGACTATTAGGTCCATAAATCAAGGTGAATTGGTTGCAGTCAAGCAGGAGACAGCAAGATTGAACATCAACATTTTAGGAATCAGTGAACTCAAATGGGTGACAATGGACAGATTTAATTCAGATAACATTATATCTACTACTGAGGGCAAGAATTCCTTAGAAAAAATGGAGTAGCTCTCAGAATCAACAAGAGTCCGAAATACAATACTCGGATACAATCTCAAAAACGACAGAATGATCTCGTATCGTTTCCAGGGCAAACCATTCAACATTACAGCAATCTAAGTCTATGCCCCAACTAACCAAAAAAACTGCAGGTCGGGGGGTCTGTGCGTCACGTCATGTGATCCCAGCCAAGGTGCTGACCCTCTTAACTGGACAAAGTAAATCTAAGTTTGTAAGAAAAAACAAAAGTAGGCAGGACAAACCTAAAAGAAAAATAATGGAGGAATTGGTCCCATCCGATATTAAAACACATTATGAAGTTATATTTTAAATTTTGTTTTACTGGCAAATGGATAAGTACGAAGTCTGAAGACAGACCCAAATACATGTAATTTATGATAAAGTGTTTGAATCAAGGGGCAAACATGCTTCTCCTGGAACAATGTCATGTGGGCAGACATCTTGAGAAACTAAAATGTTACGTTTATATCTCATCAAAGTGAATTCCAGAAAGATTAATGGTCTAAATGCAAAAGAGTAACAGACATATACGGAAGGAAATACGGGAGAAGTTTTTTATGCTGAAGTATGGAAGGCCTCCGCTTCATGGATAACAGCCTTGTCGTGGCGAAGGCGCTCACACAATTTAGTGAAGCTATGAACCTTGCCATGCAGGGCCTCTCAAGACAGATGGGTTATAGCGAAGAGTTCTGACAATCCATGATCCACTGAAGGAGGAAATGACAGCGCATTCCAGTATTCTTACCTCAAGAACCCCACGAACAATGTGAAAAGGCGAAAGGGCATGACACCAGAAGACGAGCTCCCCCAGCTTGGTAGGGGTCCAGTGTGCTGTGAGGAAGGGCAGAGAGCACTGGCTAATAGCTCCAGGAAGAATGAAGTGGCTGGACCAAAACAGACAGGACACTTAGTTATGGATGTGTCTGGTGGTGAGAGTAGAATCCAATGCAAAAGACCAATACTGCATAGGAACCTGGACTATTAGGTCCATAAATCAAGGTGAATTGGTTGCAGTCAAGCAGGAGACAGCAAGATTGAACATCAACATTTTAGGAATCAGTGAACTCAAATGGGTGACAATGGACAGATTTAATTCAGATAACATTATATCTACTACTGAGGGCAAGAATTCCTTAGAAAAAATGGAGTAGCTCTCAGAATCAACAAGAGTCCGAAATACAATACTCGGATACAATCTCAAAAACGACAGAATGATCTCGTATCGTTTCCAGGGCAAACCATTCAACATTACAGCAATCTAAGTCTATGCCCCAACTACCAATGCCAAAGAATATGGAATGGATCAGTTTTATGAAGACCTACAACACCTTCTAGAATTGACACCAAAAAAGATGCCTTTTTGCACTGCAAAAGAGGAAGTCAGGAGATACCCAGAATGACAGGCACGTTTGGCCCTGGAGTACAAAATACTGCAGGGCAAAGGCTAACAGAGTTTTGTCAAGAGAACATGCTAGTCATACAAAACACCGTTTTCCAAACCCAAGAGACAGCACTACACATGGAGATCACTAGATGGTCAATACTGAAATCAGATTGATTATATCTGAGGAAAGAAGAGATACGAAAGGCAAAGGAGAAAAGGAAAGATACGCCCAGCTCAACACAGAATTCCGAAGAATAGCAAGGAAAGATAAGAAAGTCTTCTTAAGTGAACAATGCAAAGAAATAGAGGCAAACAATAGCATGGAAAAGACTAGAGATCTCTACAAGAAAATTAGAGATACCAAGGGAACGTTTCATGCAAAGATAGGCGCAATTAAGGACAGAAACAGTATGGACCTAACAGAAGCAGAAGAGATTAAGAAGAGGTAGAAAGAATACAATAGAACAACTGTACAGAAAAGATTTTAATGAACCAGATGACCACAATGGTGTGATCACTCACCCAGAGCCAGACACCTTAGGGAAATCAAGCAGGGCCTATGAACAAAACTAGTGGAGGTCAGGGGTGCTGTGTGATGGTCGGGAGGGGTGGGAAGAGGGGTGTATACATATGACTAATCTAGGAACATGCATATCTGTAAACAACAAAACACTGTAAAAGTTAAAGTAAAGGTTTAAAAAAAAAAAAAAACTAGTGGAGGTGATGGAATTCCAGCTGAGCCGTTTCAGATCCTATCAGATGATGCTGTTGAAGTGCTGCACTCAGTGTGCCAGGAGGTTTGGAAAACTCAGCAGCGGCCTCAGGACTGGAAAAGGCCAGTTTTTATTCCAGTTCCAAAGAAGGGCAGTGCTAAAGAATGTTCAAACTACCGCACCACTGCCCTCATTTCACACAGTAGCAAAGTAATGCTTATAATCCTCCAAGCCAGGCTTCAACAGTAGGTGAAACGAGAACTTCCAGATGTTCAAGCTGCATTTACAGAAGGCAGAGGAACCAGAAACCAAATGCCAGTATCTATTCGATTACAGAGAGAGCAAGGGAATTCCAGAAAAACATCTGCTTCTGCTTCATTAACCACACTGAAGCCTTTGACTGCGTGGATCACAACAGACTTTGGAAAATTCTGAAAGAGATGGGAACACCAGACCACCCTTACCTGCCTCTTGCTAAACCTGTATGCGGGGCAAGAAACAACAGTGAGAACTGGACATGGAACAACAGACTGGTTCCAAATTGAGAAAGGAGTGTGTCAAGACTGTATATTGTCACCCTGCTTATTTAACTTTTGTACAGAGCACATCATGTGAAATGCCAGGCTGGATGAATCACAAGCTGCAATCAAGATTACTGACAGAAATATCAACAACCTCAGATATGCAGATAATACCACTCTACTGGCAGAAAGTGAAGAGGAACTCAAGACGCTCTTGACGAGGGTGAGAGAGGAGAATAAAAAAACTGGCTTGAAACTTAATATTCAAAAGGCTACGCTCATGGCATCCAGTCCCATCACTTCATGACAAATAGAGGGACAAAGTAGAAGCAGTAACAGATTTTATTTTCTTGGGCTCCAAAATCACTGCAGATGGTGACTGCAGCCATGAAGTTAAAAGATGCTTGCCCCTTAGAAGGAAAGCTACAATAAACCTAGACAGTGTATTAAAAAGGAGAGACAGCACTTTGTTAACTAAGGTCCATATGATCAAGGATGTGATTGTTCCAGTAGTCATGTATGAATATGGGAGTTGGATCATAAGGAAGGCTGAGTGCCGAAGAATTGATGCTTTTGTCGTGTGGTGCTGAAAGAGACTCTTAAGAGCCCACTGGACTGCAAAGAGATCAAACCAGCCAATCCTAAAGGGAATCAGTCCTGAATATGCATCGGAAGGAGTGATGCTGAAGCTACAGTTCCAATAGTTTGGCCACCTGATGGGAAGAGCCGACTCGCTGGGAAAGACCCTGAGGCTGGGAAAGACTGAGGGCAGGAGGAAAAGCGGGCAGCAGAGGATGAGATGGCTAGGTAGTATCGCCTCCTCAAAGGACGTGAATTTCAGCAAGCTCTGGGAGACAGTGAGGACAGAGGAGCCTGGCATGCTGCAGTCCATGCCGTTGCAAAGAATCAGACACCAGTTAGCAACTGAACAACAGTAATGGAAGGCCTAAATATAATGCAAAACCCAGAAGCCATAATGATACAAAAAAAAGATGACGTAAGAATAAAAAAGATTCTTCATTAAACAAAACCATCACCTTAAGCCAATCAGTAGATAGTGATAAGCTGTAAAAAATATTTGTAACTCATATCAGAAAGAAAAAAATCGCTTTTATGTTGTATAAATCAATAAAAAAGAAGCTAATAGGTCTACAAGGAAAAGGAGCAAAGAGCTCACCTGAGAAAGAGATGTGAGTCACCCTTAAACACATGAGAAGATGCCCAGCTTTTCTCAGGAAGCTTCCTGAGTGAGCGTGTTCCCCTCGGGCAGCCTGAGCAGGGCGAGGGGCCCGCTTGTGCCCTTGGTGTTAATGCAGCATTCACCCCTTGCCAAGGGAAGAAAACTCGGTAACGTCCGTGAGAACTCCACGCCTCTGCGTGTACTCCACAGATGCGGTCGCAGCCGTGTGCAGAGGCACGTGTGTGGCTGTTTGTGGTGGCGTCGCCTCTGGGGCCACCCTCACCCCAGATACTGTTGCGTGTCACCTGGCCACCAAGCACGGTCCTGCTGAGCAGCGTGCGGGCCGGCGTCGTGGCCACCAGTATCCCTGCCTGAGACCCGGACCCAGGGCACAGGGTCGGAGGGCTGGCGTGGAACAGGTGTGACCCCCAGCACCTCGGTGACGGTGTGAGCCCTGAGTCATGGGCCCGAGCCCTCTGGTCCCAGGCGTCCCGGAGGGCCTCTCCCTCGAGAGACCCTTCCCCTCATGCCTGGCCCTGCGCTGTCCTGGGAGACCTGACCCGGCCTTGGGGCCATCTGTGTGCAGGGGCCCCATCCACAGGGGCCAAATCAGCTGGATGTCTGCTGAAAACGACCACGAGGTGTGTTCAAGTCTCCTCGCTATTCATGTGGCAGGTGGCTGTCCGTGTCTGTGCGGTGCTCGCGTGGCCCTGGCACAGAGCAGCCCCCTAAGAAATGCCAAATTGTTTTCTAAGAAAAGCCACGCATACTGTGACACGCAAAATGTCACCGCCCATAACGGAGTCTGCTCTCTGTGCACCACTGAACCGTCCTCTGGCTGCCTGGAACGGTGACTGTCAGAGTCAGTCCTGTGGGGCCTGGAGAAGGAAGTGGGGGTCTGGCCCGTGGACAGAGGTGACCCCAACAGAGTCACCCAGGGCCTCTTAAGAGAAGGGCCAAAAGGAATGGAGAGGAGAAAGAGACCAGCCTCCAAAGTGTTACGCAGGCTCCCGGTGTCTCCTGGCCCTGACGGGACAGAACCCAGCACCCCTGTTAGATAAAAAGAAGCTAATAGGTCTACAAGGAAAAGGAGCAAAGAGCTCACCTGAGAAAGAGATGTGAGTCACCCTTAAACACATGAGAAGATGCCCAGCTTTTCTCAGGAAGCTTCCTGAGTGAGCGTGTTCCCCTCGGGCAGCCTGAGCAGGGCGAGGGGCCCGCTTGTGCCCTTGGTGTTAATGCAGCATTCACCCCTTGCCAAGGGAAGAAAACTCGGTAACGTCCGTGAGAACTCCACGCCTCTGCGTGTACTCCAGAGATGCGGTCGCAGCCGTGTGCAGAGGCACGTGTGTGGCTGTTTGTGGTGGCGTCGCCTCTGGGGCCACCCTCACCCCAGATACTGTTGCGTGTCACCTGGCCACCAAGCACGGTCCTGCTGAGCAGCGTGCGGGCCGGCGTCGTGGCCACCAGTATCCCTGCCTGAGACCCGGACCCAGGGCACAGGGTCGGAGGGCTGGCGTGGAACAGGTGTGACCCCCAGCACCTCGGTGACGGTGTGAGCCCTGAGTCATGGGCCCGAGCCCTCTGGTCCCAGGCGTCCCGGAGGGCCTCTCCCTCGAGAGACCCTTCCCCTCATGCCTGGCCCTGCGCTGTCCTGGGAGACCTGACCCGGCCTTGGGGCCATCTGTGTGCAGGGGCCCCATCCACAGGGGCCAAATCAGCTGGATGTCTGCTGAAAACGACCACGAGGTGTGTTCAAGTCTCCTCGCTATTCATGTGGCAGGTGGCTGTCCGTGTCTGTGCGGTGCTCGCGTGGCCCTGGCACAGAGCAGCCCCCTAAGAAATGCCAAATTGTTTTCTAAGAAAAGCCACGCATACTGTGACACGCAAAATGTCACCGCCCATAACGGAGTCTGCTCTCTGTGCACCACTGAACCGTCCTCTGGCTGCCTGGAACGGTGACTGTCAGAGTCAGTCCTGTGGGGCCTGGAGAAGGAAGTGGGGGTCTGGCCCGTGGACAGAGGTGACCCCAACAGAGTCACCCAGGGCCTCTTAAGAGAAGGGCCAAAAAGGAATGGAGAGGAGAAAGAGACCAGCCTCCAAAGTGTTACGCAGGCTCCCGGTGTCTCCCCTGGCCCTGACGGGGACAGAACCCAGCACCCCTGCACGCAGGTCTCTCAGTGCGGCTGGCGGGGAGCAGACGCGGCGGTGTAGCCAAGGCGGGGGAGGGCTCAGAGGAGGGGCTGCGGCAGGCACCAGCCAAGCGACACTTCCCCTCCACTCCACGTGTTCATAGACGTGGAATCAAGTGAAGAATCAGCCTGGAGCTACTATCAAGAACAGCAAGAGACAATAAAATCTGGAGAGGGTGTAGAGAGAAGGGAGCCCTCCCACACTGCTGCGGGGAATGGAAATTGGTGCAGCTTCTGCAGAAAATAGTATCAAAGTTCCTCAAAAAAAAATAAAAATAAAAAGAGCTATCACCTGTCTTAGAATTTTGGTCCTGGGTATTTATCTGAAGAAAACAAAAACAATGATCCAAAAATTAATATGTACTCCTATGTTTATTGCAGCAGTATTTGCAAGTGTGTTTATAGCCAAGACATGGATGCAGCCTAAGTGTCCATATAAAGATGGTGTGGTACATACATACAATGGAAGACTACTCAGCCATAAAAAAGAATGAAATCCTGTCATTTGTGACATGGAAGGACTTTGACAGTATTATGCTAAGGGAAATAAGTTGGATGGAGAAAGAGAGATAGTGTGATTTTACTCATATGAGGAATCTGAAAAGCAGACAAAACCCAAACTAACTCTTAGATCTCATCTGTATTGTGCCAGCTAGAAACTGCGGTTGTGGTGATAACTTTGTAGTGTGCACAGGTGCCAAATTACATGGCTCTCCAGCTGAAACTTAGGTATTAAAAAAACAAACACAGGGGCTTTCCCTCGTGGTCCAGTGGGTAAGGACACCGCCTGGCAGTGCAAGGGGCGCCAGTTTGATCCCTGGCCTGGGAAGATCCCACGTGCCGCGGAGCGGCTTGACTGATGTGTTCAATCACCGAGCCGGAGCTCTGGAGCGCATGCGCCCAGAGCCGGCGCTCTGCAACGACAGACGCCACCGTGATGGGAGGCCCACAGGAGCCAGAGAACAAAGACGGATGAAAATGGAGAAATGAAAGACCAACAGAAGTGGCCTGTCCGCTCCCGTCCCTCCCCAACCCGACCCACGCCCAAAATAAATAAATAAATCTTTAAAAAAAAAAAAAAAAAAAGGATCTCCTTTAAAAAAAAAAAAGAAAGAAAAAAACAGAATCAGCCGGAGTGGGGAGGGGGCTGCGTTCACAGGCAACGTGGTCATAGAGGGGAGGTGAGAGCAAACAGTGGTGTCCACATCTTCAGAAGACCCTCAGCAGAGCCTGAGATGACGAGGCATCAGGGCAGGAGGACAGAGGCCCTTCTCACTGGGCATTCTTTACGCCGAGACCTGCGAGAGGCAGGCAGATGTTCTCTGATGGTTTTGCTTACAGGCCCAACGTTGTCACCAGGGCCCAACTAGCCTGGGGTGTTTGTCACCAGTACAGACCTGTACAGACGCCCTCAGGTCCCAGCTGCACAGAAGGGCCAGCGGGAGCTGAAAGCCAGTCTCCCACCCAGAAAATTTAATATGTACTCCTATTTTTGCATTTTCAGTGTGTTTATAGCCAAGACATGGATGCAGCCTAAGTGTCCATATAAAGATGGTGTGGTACATACATACAATGGAAGACTACTCAGCCATAAAAGAATGAAATCCTGTCATTTGTGACATGGAAGGACTTTGACAGTATTATGCTAAGGGAAATAAGTTGGATGGAGAAAGAGAGATAGTGTGATTTTACTCATATGAGGAATCTGAAAAGCAGACAAAACCCAAACTAACTCTTAGATCTCATCTGTATTGTGCCAGCTAGAAACTGCGGTTGTGGTGATAACTTTGTAGTGTGCACAGGTGCCAAATTACATGGCTCTCCAGCTGAAACTTAGGTATTAAAAAAACAAACACAGGGGCTTTCCCTCGTGGTCCAGTGGGTAAGGACACCGCCTGGCAGTGCAAGGGGCGCCAGTTTGATCCCCGGCCTGGGAAGATCCCATGTGCCGCGGAGCGGCTTGACTGATGTGTTCAATCACCGAGCCGGAGCTCTGGAGCGCATGCGCCCAGAGCCGGCGCTCTGCAACGACAGACGCCACCGTGATGGGAGGCCCACAGGAGCCAGAGAACAAAGACGGATGAAAATGGAGAAATGAAAGACCAACAGAAGTGGCCTGTCCGCTCCCGTCCCTCCCCAACCCGACCCACGCCCAAAATAAATAAATAAATCTTTAAAAAAAAAAAAAAAAAAAGGATCTCCTTTAAAAAAAAAAAAGAAAGAAAAAAACAGAATCAGCCGGAGTGGGGAGGGGGCTGCGTTCACAGGCAACGTGGTCATAGAGGGGAGGTGAGAGCAAACAGTGGTGTCCACATCTTCAGAAGACCCTCAGCAGAGCCTGAGATGACGAGGCATCAGGGCAGGAGGACAGAGGCCCTTCTCACTGGGCATTCTTTACGCCGAGACCTGCGAGAGGCAGGCAGATGTTCTCTGATGGTTTTGCTTACAGGCCCAACGTTGTCACCAGGGCCCAACTAGCCTGGGGTGTTTGTCACCAGTACAGACCTGTACAGACGCCCTCAGGTCCCAGCTGCACAGAAGGGCCAGCGGGAGCTGAAAGCCAGTCTCCCACCCAGCACAGCGGGGCTGGCTGCCAAGCGGGGCTGCCACTCCAGAGGGTCTGTGCCCCCTGCTCCGGCACATGGTCCTCCTGAAGCCAAGGGCCAGATCGAATGAGCTTTTGAGGTTGCTTCCCTCACAAACCCCTTGAAGCTGGGTCACTGGAGCCTGAGGAAGGTTAGGAACATAAGGCAGCTGTGGATACGAAGGCGCCCAATGGAAGCTGCGGTTTTCGCTGGCCTCCCGCGAGGAGAGCCAACACCGGGGCCTGGCTGCTCTCGGCTTCTGGGACCGCTCCCCGCCTGCGCCTCTGGGAGCTGCGCCATCAACACCAGGCTGAGAAGCGGGGTGGCTTCAGCTCAGCACACCAATGACCCTGAAGAGGTCTGAGATCAAAGGAGCCACCCCTCGGCGAGAGTGCGCACCGTCTGGGGCTGGCCCCGGGCCAGCGGCGACACTTCAGAAGCGGCTCCAGGAGCCACTCCAGGGACGAGACGAAAGGGCGGCCGTCCTACACGACCGAAGGTGACTCTGGAGGGTCTGTGCTGCAGCGGACCTGCTTCACAGGTGCTGGGGGTGAGGCTCGAAGCCTGATTTCCACACACCGTGCCCCCTCCGAGGACCCCGCCCCACCCAGACCCAGAGGACTAGCGGGCTGCCGGGACTGCCGGGAGGAGCCGGGCCTTGAAACATGCAGGGAGAGAGGACACGTTGGGAGGCAGCGCCGTGGACCCCTCTGTCACACGGAGCATGGAAACTTCGTCTAGTAGCTGGAGTGGACACACCTGGACTTGCGATGGCCGAGTTCACAGGACGGTCATAGAGGGGAGGTGAGAGCAAACAGTGGTGTCCACATCTTCAGAAGACCCTCAGCAGAGCCTGAGATGACGAGGCATCAGGGCAGGAGGACAGAGGCCCTTCTCACTGGGCATTCTTTACGCCGAGACCTGCGAGAGGCAGGCAGATGTTCTCTGATGGTTTTGCTTACAGGCCCAACGTTGTCACCAGGGCCCAACTAGCCTGGGGTGTTTGTCACCAGTACAGACCTGTACAGACGCCCTCAGGTCCCAGCTGCACAGAAGGGCCAGCGGGAGCTGAAAGCCAGTCTCCCACCCAGCACAGCGGGGCTGGCTCCCAGCGGTCTGCCACTCCAGAGGGTCTGTGCCCCCTGCTCCGGCACATGGTCCTCCTGAAGCCAAGGGCCAGATCGAATGAGCTTTTGAGGTTGCTTCCCTCACAAACCCCTTGAAGCTGGGTCACTGGAGCCTGAGGAAGGTTAGGAACATAAGGCAGCTGTGGATACGAAGGCGCCCAATGGAAGCTGCGGTTTTCGCTGGCCTCCCGCGAGGAGAGCCAACACCGGGGCCTGGCTGCTCTCGGCTTCTGGGACCGCTCCCCGCCTGCGCCTCTGGGAGCTGCGCCATCAACACCAGGCTGAGAAGCGGGGTGGCTTCAGCTCAGCACACCAATGACCCTGAAGAGGTCTGAGATCAAAGGAGCCACCCCTCGGCGAGAGTGCGCACCGTCTGGGGCTGGCCCCGGGCCAGCGGCGACACTTCAGAAGCGGCTCCAGGAGCCACTCCAGGGACGAGACGAAAGGGCGGCCGTCCTACACGACCGAAGGTGACTCTGGAGGGTCTGTGCTGCAGCGGACCTGCTTCACAGGTGCTGGGGGTGAGGCTCGAAGCCTGATTTCCACACACCGTGCCCCCTCCGAGGACCCCGCCCCACCCAGACCCAGAGGACTAGCGGGCTGCCGGGACTGCCGGGAGGAGCCGGGCCTTGAAACATGCAGGGAGAGAGGACACGTTGGGAGGCAGCGCCGTGGACCCCTCTGTCACACGGAGCATGGAAACTTCGTCTAGTAGCTGGAGTGGACACACCTGGACTTGCGTACATGGCCGAGTTCCCTGGAGGCTTCCCACTCAGGTGGGAAATCCAGGACTGGTCACTGGAATGGGTCACTGCGGTCCTGGAGACATGAGCAGGCTCACCCCAAAACGTCTCTCAAACGGTGCCCGGCGCGTGGGCCTGGTGGCGCCTGGTCCTGCAGGGACGCTGCTCTCCTGGGACAGCCTGCACACACCTGGGGCTCAGTGAGTGTTCCCCGAATGTATGACTCGATGCTGTGGCCTCCTGAGGGTGAGCCTCTGCCATGGACAGTAGGCCGCCAGAAGCTCTCCGCGTGCTGTGTGCTCGTTGGTTCCTGCTCATCGCCGTCCCTGTGCGGCGGCACCACCCAAGCAGCCAGACCCTTTGTCCCCACGGCCTGGATGGACACGGAACCCTCGGCTGTTCCCGCAGTTTTCCCAGAGCAAGCAACCCGAAGGCAGCGGTAGTTCACCTGAGCACTGTGGCTAAAGTCCTACAGAAACAGTTTCGTAAAGGACTCAATTGTTGTCTACAGGAAGTGTGTCTACATTGGCTGCTACACACCATGAACTAGGGAGATGGTGCTCAACAGAAAACCCTTCCTAGAACAGACAATTTTCTATTCAAGCCAGCCTAAAGAACACCTGCATGAAACCGCTTGCTTCTGGTAGTTTCCTAAGGCGTAGCCCACGCCCGTGCCGCCTGTGCCGGAGCTCGCTCGTCCCAGGGCCTCAGCCGTTGAAAGCCACGCGGACGGAGCTCCGCGCCCGCCCGCCTTCAGCAGTGGGGCAGCAGCCGTGCCTCGGCACCATTCGCCTGGACCCTGCCTGCACCGCAGGGCAGGCCTCTCTGCGGCCAGGCCCCAGGACGCCCCCTCGCCTGGGCCGGGCAAGGCAGTGCTTGGTTCTCACAGGGGCCCACTAACTGCTCCCGAGACACAGGCACTGTGCTGCAGCGGACCTGCTTCACAGGTGCTGGGGGTGAGGCTCGAAGCCTGATTTCCACACACCGTGCCCCCTCCGAGGACCCCGCCCCACCCAGACCCAGAGGACTAGCGGGCTGCCGGGACTGCCGGGAGGAGCCGGGCCTTGAAACATGCAGGGAGAGAGGACACGTTGGGAGGCAGCGCCGTGGACCCCTCTGTCACACGGAGCATGGAAACTTGTCTAGTAGCTGGAGTGGACACACCTGGACTTGCGTACATGGCCGAGTTCCCTGGAGGCTTCCCACTCAGGTGGGAAATCCAGGACTGGTCACTGGAATGGGTCACTGCGGTCCTGGAGACATGAGCAGGCTCACCCCAAAACGTCTCTCAAACGGTGCCCGGCGCGTGGGCCTGGTGGCGCCTGGTCCTGCAGGGACGCTGCTCTCCTGGGACAGCCTGCACACACCTGGGGCTCAGTGAGTGTTCCCCGAATGTATGACTCGATGCTGTGGCCTCCTGAGGGTGAGCCTCTGCCATGGACAGTAGGCCGCCAGAAGCTCTCCGCGTGCTGTGTGCTCGTTGGTTCCTGCTCATCGCCGTCCCTGTGCGGCGGCACCACCCAAGCAGCCAGACCCTTTGTCCCCACGGCCTGGATGGACACGGAACCCTCGGCTGTTCCCGCAGTTTTCCCAGAGCAAGCAACCCGAAGGCAGCGGTAGTTCACCTGAGCACTGTGGCTAAAGTCCTACAGAAACAGTTTCGTAAAGGACTCAATTGTTGTCTACAGGAAGTGTGTCTACATTGGCTGCTACACACCATGAACTAGGGAGATGGTGCTCAACAGAAAACCCTTCCTAGAACAGACAATTTTCTATTCAAGCCAGCCTAAAGAACACCTGCATGAAACCGCTTGCTTCTGGTAGTTTCCTAAGGCGTAGCCCACGCCCGTGCCGCCTGTGCCGGAGCTCGCTCGTCCCAGGGGCCTCAGCCGTTTGAAAGCCACGCGGACGGAGCTCCGCGCCCGCCCGCCTTCAGCAGTGGGGGCAGCAGCCGTGCCTCGGCACCATTCGCCTGGGGCACCCCTGCCTGCACCGCAGGGCAGGCCTCTCTGCGGCCAGGCCCCAGGACGCCCCCTCTCGCCTGGGCCCGGGCAAGGCAGTGCTTGGTTCTCACAGGGGCCCACTAACTGCTCCCGAGACACAGGCACAGAACTAATTGACAGGAGACGGTAGAGTCATGACCTCCAAAGGAGAAAGTTTCACTTCGAGATCAAAAGATGTGGCTTTGGTCACCCAGAGCTTAGTGCAGCAGAGGTTTTATTGAAATAAAAAGGGATAGAGGAAGCTTCCAGCAAGAGGCCCTGGAATTGGGTCGGGGAGCACTCCCAGCAGCTAGTTTAGGCAGAACATTGTGTACTGTTTCAGTTGCTTATTAAAAATAGATCAAAAGGATATTTTAAGGTTATAAAAGTCTTGCTAGACCCACACCCACAGCATACATAATTAGCATAAGTAGGAGCTCAGCCCAGAGCAGGAGGTTCCCCTTAAAAAAGAGAAACACGTTCTCACACGTCCTCAAGCAAGACACCTTGTCGCTACACACGTTCCTCTGGGCTTGAAGAATGTCTTAGGAGAAATGGACTATTGTCATCGGCACGGCAACCATGGTGAAGGCACCTTGGCTAAAAATGTTTGTTCCCTCTCTTCCTCCTTCTTCTTGCAGATCTTCTCGCCTGCCTGTCAACCTACCTAAGGATCGGTGCTCTCATAATGACCATGGGTGTGGCAACCCTGGCCCCTGGCCCTCGACCGCTTCTGTCAGCAGAGGTGCCGGTTAAGGGTGCGTGGTGACCACACACAGCTGCCCCTCTGCCCCAGGTGAGACCACCCGTCACCACGCAACTGCCGGGCAGAACGGCCCGGTTCCCACAGGCGCCCTCCAGGTTCAGAGCTCCCCGTGCTGTGCCTGATTCCCAGAGCTATCCAAGTCCTCTCTCTGGAGAGCTGGGTCATGAATAAAAACTTGAGTCTGAAGGTGTGTCTTCTGTCCTTCCCTCCCGTCCAGGAGGACCTCTGACCGGATGCAACAGACCAGAGCCTGTGGTGCTGAGTCCTCTCCTGCCAATGGAGGCTGGTCTGAGCTGCCCAACTGGACACCAGGGCTCTGGCAGTTCAAGCCAAGAGGTGGGCAGGGGTTCAGGGATTCCCTTCACAGGCCACCAAGCAGGGGAAGAGGACGGAGACGAGGGACTGGATGACTCCTGAAGCTCTACGGGCTTTCTGGGCTCATGACCCCGCTCGCACTCTGCCCTTCCTGGGGCCGGGGTGCGGGGAAGGCAGAGGAAGGCACAGGGGCTTGAAATGAGCAGGCGTGAACTGTGTGACCTCAGACAAGCGCCTCAGCCTCTTTGATCCCTGGAGCCCTCTTCCAGTGCAGGGCGTGGCTCCGCCCTCTCAGGGTAATAGGCTGGGGCAGAGCCCCTGCAAAGGCAGCTGCTGACACCCTGGCTCCCGCCCTGGGGCTCACCTCCACCCACTGCCCCCGGACACGTCCCTGTCGCTCTTCACTCTCTGCACCTTATTTCTGTAGGAATCCATGGCCTCCCCACACATGCTGAAATTCCTTAAAGAGGCCTTGACAAATCACGATTCCTCTCAGTTTCCTCATTTTGAAAAACTGAACGGTCCTTGCAGCAACACGTGCTGCAGATGTTACCATGGAACAAATGGAAAGGTCCTCGAAAGTCCTTGAGCAGACAGACAGGCCGTGGACATCAGTGATCAGAGCAGCACCCTGCCGAGGCGCCTCTCCCCAGGGCACTTTGTGTCCTGAATCCTGCGGCACTCGCCCCAGATGCTCGTGGTTCAGAGAAGTCTTTCCCCTGGCTCTTCAAAATATGGCGGGGAAGCAGCGTTTATCTGACAACCTGAGAGAAAGAAGAGTAGATGATTGACATTAGTGGGGGTTGCTACCTTTTGTTTTAGCTTACTGCTTTTCTTTTCTTCTCTCAAGTGACCGTGGCTGAACACAGGATGTGATCTTCCCTAAAAGGATGCCCAGGCCAGTTTCGGGGATGTCAGTCCCTCTCCTGCCTCTCCAGCCAGCCAGACCCGGCCCAGAGTGCCGCTGTCCTGTGGATTAGCGACCAGTGGCTGGGGCAGCAAACAGGGAAGAGGACCATTTCCTCGGGTCCCGCATCCCACTCAGAAACGTTCAGAGAAGGCTGCGCGGTCACCCGACGAGGTGGGGATTTCCAGGTGACCCCAGAGAGGGAGGAAGGGACATCATGCCACTCACCCCACCCACCCTGCTGTCAGGCGGGGCCCCGCTGGTCAGTCCCAAACTTCGGTTGAGATCCAAGACGCAGTCAGTGGTGCATCCGAAGAAAGGCTGAGAGCGAGCCCCGCCTCAGCCACCTGGTGGGGTTTGTCCCAGGAATGTGATTGGAAGGGGCGACCCTGGCGCTCCGGAAAGGCTAGGGCGGGGAGGAAGAAGGCACTCTTGACCCACTCAGCAAAACGCGGTGGTCCGCACGCCCCTCCGAGTGGCGCCGGAGCCAGCTCCTTCCCAATGAAAGAGCCTCCCAAGTCCCCCTGCAAGAGCCGGGGGGTCCTGAGCAAGCCACGTTCCCGTGCCCTCTGAGTGGATCGCGGCCTGTGCTCACGGCAGCTGTGTGACGGGAGCTGTGTCAGTGGGACGCACACCAGGTTCGCAGCAAGACGCGGTCTGTCTCCTCGCCGAAGTGCGCTGCTGGTGCGGCCGGCCGGAGCTGCTTGAAGCCCGCGGCGGCCCAGGACCGGGGTGGGGGGTGCGGGGGGCTTCGTGCTGTTTGAACCAGGTGCGGAGGAGGGTTTCTGATCAGGGGCCTTTTGGAGACCCCGGCCGCTTCTCCCAGGCCCTGGGAAATTCCCAGGCGCCTGTGCAGACACTTGCCAGACGAGTAGGCAGAGGTCTGAGAAGTGTTCCTTTGCCCAAAACGACGCAGCTGACAAGCGGTGGGTGAGGGTCCTGAGCCAGAATCCAAGCCCCGGTCCGTGCTCACGTGGCCAAGCACGTGCACGCATTCGCGCCCACGCACGCACGCACGGATGAGGGCAGCTCAGAGGCCCGCCCAGGCCCGAGGACCTTGCGCAGGCTCCACAGCCACCGGGCGGCGTCCGGGGTCAGACGTGGGTTTCTAGTCCCTCGTGCAGATTGCACTGTTGTCATTCCGCAGAGGAGCCCTCATGCCCGGAGACGCTCTTCTTTGTGTGAAGAGCAAGGAGGTGGGGCCGAGCGCCCTGGAGGCAGGCCTTCAGAAGCCCGAGGCCCAGGCCTCCCAGCTCCCGTACGGCCCCCGCTGGGGGCACGTGGCTGGGGCAGCAAACAGGAAGAGGACCATTTCCTCGGGTCCCGCATCCCACTCAGAAACGTTCAGAGAAGGCTGCGCGGTCACCCGCGAGGTGGATTTCCAGGTGACCCCAGAGAGGGAGGAAGGGACATCATGCCACTCACCCCACCCACCCTGCTGTCAGGCGGGGCCCCGCTGGTCAGTCCCAAACTTCGGTTGAGATCCAAGACGCAGTCAGTGGTGCATCCGAAGAAAGGCTGAGAGCGAGCCCCGCCTCAGCCACCTGGTGGGGTTTGTCCCAGGAATGTGATTGGAAGGCGACCCTGGCGCCCGGAAAGGCTAGGGCGGGGAGGAAGAAGGCACTCTTGACCCACTCAGCAAAACGCGGTGGTCCGCACGCCCCTCCGAGTGGCGCCGGAGCCAGCTCCTTCCCAATGAAAGAGCCTCCCAAGTCCCCCTGCAAGAGCCGGGGGGTCCTGAGCAAGCCACGTTCCCGTGCCCTCTGAGTGGATCGCGGCCTGTGCTCACGGCAGCTGTGTGACGGGAGCTGTGTCAGTGGGACGCACACCAGGTTCGCAGCAAGACGCGGTCTGTCTCCTCGCCGAAGTGCGCTGCTGGTGCGGCCGGCCGGAGCTGCTTGAAGCCCGCGGCGGCCCAGGACCGGGGTGGGGGGGGGGTGCGGGGGGCTTCGTGCTGTTTGAACCAGGTGCGGAGGAGGGTTTCTGATCAGGGGCCTTTTGGAGACCCCGGCCGCTTCTCCCAGGCCCTGGGAAATTCCCAGGCGCCTGTGCAGACACTTGCCAGACGAGTAGGCAGAGGTCTGAGAAGTGTTCCTTTGCCCAAAACGACGCAGCTGACAAGCGGTGGGTGAGGGTCCTGAGCCAGAATCCAAGCCCCGGTCCGTGCTCACGTGGCCAAGCACGTGCACGCGCATTCGCGCCCACGCACGCACGCACGGATGAGGGCAGCTCAGAGGCCCGCCCAGGCCCGAGGACCTTCGCGCAGGCTCCACAGCCACCGGGCGAGCGTCCGGGGTCAGACGTGGGGTTTCTAGTCCCCTCGTGCAGATTGCACTGTTGTCATTCCGCAGAGGAGCCCTCATGCCCCGGAGACGCTCTTCTTTGTGTGAAGAGCAAGGAGGGTGGGGCCCGGAGCGCCCTGGAGGCAGGCCTTGTCCAGAAGCCCAGAGGGCCCAGCGCCCTCCTCTGAGCTCCGCGCTCCGGCTGGCATCTCATGGTGCTGAAACCAGGCGCGGCCAGGCCGCTGCTGAGAGCGGGAGCAGCAGCTCTCTCACCAGGCCCGTACTGAAGGGTTAGAGAGGGGCTGTTTTGAAAACCCAGCCTGAAGGCTGCTCTCTACTTGTGTTGACGATTCCAAGTCTTCTCCTTAAACTGGGTCAAATAGATGCAGGTATCTGCAGGGGAACTCTGGCACAGAAAATCCCATGTTTGCCCTGAGTTGGGCTATCGGGCCCTCTCTCTGAAGGTGAAGATGTTACTGACGAACAAGCACGCCCTGGGGCCTGACTTTGTCTCAGCCCTAAAACAAGCCGCCTGACTGTGTTACTGCTCAGCAAGTCTTCACCTGCAGCCCTCCCCTTCGCAGGAGGATCAGGGAGAACCTGCCGCCCTGCGCCAGCCCCTGGAGCTCCCTGCTCGCCCCAGGAAGGAGCGTGCTGGCCTTCTGCCCACAGCCCAGAGCAGGGCTGCCTGTGCGGCCACAGACTCTGAGTGAAGAAGGGCACTTACCGTCCAGTCCACCAGGCGTTGAGTGACGTCATGGGGATGGCTGGGTACTTCATCTGAGGACAGAGTGGAGAACCAAAGCCGAGACTGGACAGTCCGTGTGTCGTGCACGTGAGCACTACTCTTGAGATGCTGCCCCATGCCAGTGCCTGGGCCTGTGACGGGGCTGATGGCTGGGAGCACCCTCTGTGGGCTCTTCTCTCCCCTCCACCTGTCTCAGGGCCACGCGGGTCTCACACAGATGCTGTGCTCTGTGGGCGGCTCCGAGGCCTTGCGCCTGCCCTCTGGGTGTTGTTCTACAGCCTTTGACGGGCTGGGGACACGGGCCCCAGATGGAGGGGGACCACGGAGCCCGGAGAAGCCTCCATGGGCTGTTGGCGGCACCCCCTCCCCAGGCCCCTCGCCAGCCCTGTGTCAGACTGCCCCTGGCTCAGCTCTGCCGGTTGCGCGCCCAGCCAGGCCCCATGAGATGCACTCAGGGCGTGTCTTCCACACCAGTGCGTCCCATGGCACTGCCCCTCCGCCAGACCCCGCTGTGAGGTTTAATAAGCACGGACACCGCCACACCCCTGCCCAGACTGCCTCCTGACTCCCCGAGGGGAGCCGTCAGGCTGGCTGTCCTGGCCTCACAAGTGCCTCCGCTGCCAGCCTGGGGACCAGCAGCCTCTCCATCGGACAGGCGGGCTTCCCGCCACCTTTGGCAAACTGCCCTCAGGTCCAACACAACGTAGTAATCTTGCTCTCTCTGTTTCTTACTTTTGAATTTCCTCCATCACTTCCTGTAGAATAAGGAGACTCAGAGGGCTGGGGTCAGACCAGCTGACAAACCAGGTACCCCTGAATCTCCCTGTACCCGTTTCCTCACCCGTAAAATGGGGGGTGTCCCTCCCAGGAGGTGCGGTGGAGTCAGAGGGGGCTGTGCCCCTGCTCTCTCCTCCACCAGGTGCCGACTGCTCTGCCTTCCCTCTGGGCCTCTCTGCCTCGTCCTTCCGGCCCCCTGAGTCTCTCTGTGTCGGGCTCTGTCCCTCTGTCTCTCTCTGTCTCTGTCTCTGCTTCCACCCCCGACAGTCGTGCCCTGGTTACCTGGCCAGGAGACCCACACCAGAGCCCCCAGGCCTGGGATGGGGCTAGTTCGGAGGAGAACGGGGCTGGTATGAGTTCAGCTCAGTTCAGTCTCTCAGTCGTGTCCGACTCTTTGTGACCTCGTGGGCTGCGGCACGCCAGGCTTCCCTGTCCCTCACCATCTCCCGGAGCTTGTCCAGACTCATGTCCACTGACTCAGTGACGCCGTCTTAGTGTAATTTTGACTCTTTATGTAATTGTGGATTTTAAATGAAAAGATACATTCATGTACCATAAATCACGAAAATCTTAAATAACAAAAGTCAAGTACATCCAAGTCTCTTCAAGAGTGACCTCCAGAGCCCTAAGAAACACCTGTAACCAGAACTTGGATAGAGAAGGAGAAAGGCTCCAGGGATCCAGGAGCTGACGAGCAACTAATGAGAGAGGAAAGCACTCCAGAGAACTCAGTGTCACAAGCCAAAGCGAGCAGAAGCAAGGGGTGCGAGCAGGGGAGCTCTTTGTCAGATCTGGCCCACGTGCACTCACAAGGAGCGCTCCCGTGTGGCAGCAGGCCGGAGGGCGCGTGGAGGCGAGGCTCGAGGCAGTGTCACGGCGTGTGCTCGGGGAGTCTGCCTGCAGAGAGGCCCAGAGACTGAAACAGCGGCTGGAAGGGAGGAGGCGGCCAGCGAGCTTCTCCCGCGGCTGTCGTGCCCACACCCACTCGCCCGCGGGGACAGCTGCGTCCTACCAGGAGATCCGGTTCAGGACTGAAGACGGTGTGACAGGAGGAGAGAAGCCCTGGACAATGTGGTGACAGTGGAAACGCCTGTGAAACAACCGGCCTGTTTTAGAGACGGGAAGAGGTTCTCTCGCCGTATCTGGATGCAGTGGAGAGAGAAGGTTCAGATGGGAACACAGACCTGGGAGGACGGGCAAGGTCCCTACAACGTGCTTCCAGTCCAGGGTGCGTGCAGCCCACACTGAGGAGCTGGGGTAGAGATACAAGCGGGGTCAGAGTATCCAGAGCTCTCTGTGTTAGTTCCTTCAACTACATGGAATCTATGATTACCTTAAAGTAAAACGTTCAACTATAAAACAGGACTGTTATACTGTATGACTCCATTTACACGTTATGGAAAAGGTGGAATTAAAAGAACAGAAGGCAGATGAGTGATTGGCAAGGGCTGGGGTGGGGCTCGCAGGGATTGGGGAGGGGAGGCAGACCCTCTGCCCCTGGACGGTGGTGGTGGCCGTGGCCAACTGTGCTCATGTGTCGGAACACCTCAAAGAGCTAAGTGTTTTGTTTGTCTTATTTTATTATTCAGGCATATTTGATTTACAATCTTGTATTAGGTTTCAGGTATATAGCAAAATGATTTAGTTACACATAAATATATATATGTATTCTTTTTCAGATTCTTTTCCCTTATAGGTTATTACAAGCTATCGATTATATACCCTGAGCTATAGAGTAGGTCCTAGTTCTTCACCTATTTTGTACATAATAATGCCTATCTGTTAATCCCAAACTGCTAATTTATCTTCCACAAGAATTACTGTTATTTATTCAATATTCTTAAAGTGAATAAAAAGCAGAAAGCAATAAATAATTTTAAGGAGGGAAATGGCATGGTCAGGTTTGCATTTTAGGAAGATTACACCTGTTGTGCGTGGGGAGTAGAAAGGACCGGGAAGCACATGGCGGCCAGGAGATCGGTGTGGAGCCCCCAGGAGTGACCCAGGGTCAAGACAAGCGGGAGCTAGTTGTCTCGAGGGAGCTCGGGAAGAAAAAACTGTTTCAATAAGCTCTACAACTATTTTAGGACTGAGAATAGAGGGACAGGTGCGGCCTTTCCAAGAAAATGATTTTTTTCCCATAGGAGTGTGGTGTGTGTGTGTGAATTCTCTCGTCCAGCCAGTCAGTATACAGAAAGCCATGTGCTCGAGAAAACTGATTTTAAGAGATGCTGAAGAATGGGGAGACAGGACGGGGATTTTGTAATTTAAATACAAGGATATTAAACACCAATGAAAATAATTTTTTCATTGAAATCTTTGACTACAAGGTAACTGGGGAGGCACTTGAACTGGTTAAGAAATAACAGGCAGATGTGGTACACGGGAGGGACTGAGCCACCCAGATCAATAGATGCAGCTCCCACCTCCCTGTCTTTACAAAAAATCAGCGGAAAACGCTTTCTCTGCTTGGGAGTTGGGTCTAAGAGAGAGAACTTCTCCTGTGCTGTCCTGAAGCCAGGGCCCAGTCTCCACCCTGGAGAAGGCGGGGTGAGGTTAGCAAGGCTGCAAAGCAGCGTCGTCCAAGCACCTGCCTCGGTTGGGCGGGGGGTAGGGGGCGGTCGTTCACACAAGCGAGCTCCTCTTGAGGTGAAAATGCTGCACAGTCTTCACGCCGTGGTGAGATCGATTCTTGGGTGACCCTCAGGAGGGCCCGTGAATGAGGACTCACGGGAGCACAGGGCCACTCAGTGTCCAGTGTGGACCTGGCAACCCGAGCACCCGGGCGAGACCAGCCGGGGCTGTGCGTTCTGCGCAGAGAACGTCCTGAGGCTTCTGGGAAACAACAGGGGAAGAGTCAAGAGGCGGAGAACTGACAAGACACCCGTGCTCTGCAACGTGGGCGCAGCTCCAGAACCATCCAGAGCCCACACTGCAGACACTACTGTCTTCCCGCGACGCTTTGGCTCCACAGGCTGAGAACAGCGTCTGCTCATTTTTCTTAATTTCTTTGCTTACTTAAAAATTAGTGCAGATTAACAAAAAAGAAGGAAAAAAACCACTATTAACATCAGCTTTCAATATTTCGATGTACTTCTTTTCAGTTTTCTGTATGTGCATTGTTTGCCTGTATGTTTTACAGTTTTATAGAACTCAAACGAACTTTCCATTTTTACCTTAGTTTTAAAATTTAATAATGAATAATAGTGGCACCATGTCAAAAAAGGGCCCATTTATAATGTGAATTTGTGTGGGACTCCCTGGCAGTCCAGAGGTTAGGACTCGGGGCTCTCACTGCTGGGGCCCAGGTTCAATTCCTAGTCAGGGAACTGAGACTTTCCCCCAAAAGGGTAGCATGTGAATGTGTGAATCTGAGTTAGTGAAGCGTGAGTAACTACAGACCCGACGGTAGCTGTGTGGGCCTTGTGTTCTGGATATTCTGTCGTGGATCTACATTAAAATCGTTGCTGTTGCTCACTCACTGAGTCGGGTCTGACCTTCATGACCCTCTGGACTGACTGCGGCACGCCAGGCTTCCCTGTCCTCCACTGTCACCTGGAGTTTGTTCAAACTCGTGTCCACTGAGTCAGCGATGCTATGTGACCTCTCATCCTCTGCCGCCCCTTCTCCTCCTGCCCTCAGTCTTTCCCAGCGTCAGGCTCTTTTCCAGTGAGTCGGCTCTTTGCGTCAGGTGGCCAAAGTCCTGGAGTTCCAACTTCAGCCTCAGTTCTTCCAATGAATAGTCAGGGTTGATTTCCTTTAGGATTGACTGGCTTGATCTCCTCGCAGTCCAAGGGACTCCCAAGAGTCTTCTTCAGATAGTCCACATTAAAAAAAAAAAAAAAATCACAAAATACGATTTAAGATTTGTAACTTTATAAGACTTCTCACATAACACAGTTCACAAAAAAATTGGATTTATGCGAGGAACGTCCTGAGGCTTCTGGGAAACAACAGGGGAAGAGTCAAGAGGCGGAGAACTGACAAGACACCCGTGCTCTGCAACGTGGGCGCAGCTCCAGAACCATCCAGAGCCCACACTGCAGACACTACTGTCTTCCCGCGACGCTTTGGCTCCACAGGCTGAGAACAGCGTCTGCTCATTTTTCTTAATTTCTTTGCTTACTTAAAAATTAGTGCAGATTAACAAAAAAGAAGGAAAAAAACCACTATTAACATCAGCTTTCAATATTTCGATGTACTTCTTTTCAGTTTTCTGTATGTGCATTGTTTGCCTGTATGTTTTACAGTTTTATAGAACTCAAACGAACTTTCCATTTTTACCTTAGTTTTAAAATTTAATAATGAATAATAGTGGCACCATGTCAAAAAAGGGCCCATTTATAATGTGAATTTGTGTGGGACTCCCTGGCAGTCCAGAGGTTAGGACTCGGGGCTCTCACTGCTGGGGCCCAGGTTCAATTCCTAGTCAGGGAACTGAGACTTTCCCCCAAAAGGGTAGCATGTGAATGTGTGAATCTGAGTTAGTGAAGCGTGAGTAACTACAGACCCGACGGTAGCTGTGTGGGCCTTGTGTTCTGGATATTCTGTCGTGGATCTACATTAAAATCGTTGCTGTTGCTCACTCACTGAGTCGGGTCTGACCTTCATGACCCTCTGGACTGACTGCGGCACGCCAGGCTTCCCTGTCCTCCACTGTCACCTGGAGTTTGTTCAAACTCGTGTCCACTGAGTCAGCGATGCTATGTGACCTCTCATCCTCTGCCGCCCCTTCTCCTCCTGCCCTCAGTCTTTCCCAGCGTCAGGCTCTTTTCCAGTGAGTCGGCTCTTTGCGTCAGGTGGCCAAAGTCCTGGAGTTCCAACTTCAGCCTCAGTTCTTCCAATGAATAGTCAGGGTTGATTTCCTTTAGGATTGACTGGCTTGATCTCCTCGCAGTCCAAGGGACTCCCAAGAGTCTTCTTCAGATAGTCCACATTAAAAAAAAAAAAAAAATCACAAAATACGATTTAAGATTTGTAACTTTATAAGACTTCTCACATAACACAGTTCACAAATATGAAATCAGTCTTAGGTTAACAAACTCAGATGGGGGGTCTGAAAATATAGTTGCTACATCATGCCAACTCATTTGTAAAACGTTGCGTGTGCAGAGTCTGAACTGCAAAGTAGCAGAAAGTGAGAGGAGCTGGTCCCCAGTCTCGGGGCTGCTGGCAGCAGACTCCCTCCAGGGATCTTATGAAGTGTCCGAGGATAGGCGGCCAGTCTCCAGAAGGCCAACCGGGGCACGCCCGAGACAGAGAGGGAGGGGGTCTAAGGAAGGCACTGGTCAGCTGCAGAGCACTCTACCCTAACCTTCCACGGCAGCTGCTGCCTCCTAAGCTCAGAAACAAGTGCTTAGTTTGGAATCAAGCTCCCACTGGGATGGGAGGAGAGGCCACTGCAGCGACTCCTCAAACTTCCGACCACCAAGAATTCTTTTTATCTTTCCCACACCTATCCCCATTGACCCAGCCTGTGTTGTGAAGCCTTTTTCTTACAAAAGTACATTTAGGAACAAAGAATTCTTCAAGAATTGAAGATATTTATAGCTGCCAGTGAAAGTTTTATTCAAGAAAGCTCTGAGTTATTTAATTATTTTAACAAATATTTATTCAGCAGTAACGGTAAATGAGGATGGAGAGCCAGAGTGCAGCGCGGCAAGGTCCCTGCCCTCCCGGGCAGCAGCGGGAGGTCAGCGTGCAGTGAGCACGAGCTCTCCACAGAGCAGAGCGTCTGTGAAGGAAGAGATGGAACGGGACAAGGGACGGGGAGGAGGAGGAGGCTGGGGCAGGGCCGGGAGGCTTCCCAGAGGCACCCGGAGCCAGAGCTTGAAGGATTCGAAGGAGAAGAAGGACAAGTACGAGCTTCTAGGCAGAGAGACGGGGCTGGGGTGTGGGCCTTCTAGAGAACAGCAACAGCCGGAGGCCTAATCACAACTGTGGTTCACTGAGGACTTGTGCGACCGGCTCTGGGCCAGGCCCTTACACACATCACTTCACCTGCTCCTCCTCGGCAGGAAACACTAATGTATTACACGTTTCACAGGTAAGAATCCCTGAGCCACTCGGTTGGGAAGTGATGGAACTGAGTCCCAGGGCCCATAGCCACCGCCTCTGCAAGTGTTCTGGGGCAACAACAAGCAAGTTGGTGATGCCAGAGAGGGAGGGTAGGAGGACAGGCAAGGTGGCCAGGTTCTGTGGGCCCTGGGGCAGGCACGGCTGCATCAACAGTGATGCCCACTGCCGGCACGGGGCCGTGGAAGAGGGAGGCAGAGCTCAGGGCAGGCCCGAGCAGAGGAGCTGCCCACTGCCCACTGCCCACTGCACAGTCACTCTGGAAATGCAGGAAAGTGGAGGTCTCTTTGGGCCTTAGGTGCTTTTTCACACTGATTACAATTCATGTTAGATTTTTCTGGACCGCCCCCCTCAACCTGGCATCTTGTAAACACTCAGGGGCTCACTGTAAACACACATACACACACACGCCATAGCTGCTGAGCGAGGCAGCTTTTCTGGGTGGAAATCTACACAAATTCTCTTTCTATCTAGAAGTATTCCTGGATTCAACCTCCTGGCACATATGTTTGTCACAGCTGTAAAAGAAGGAGAAGACCTGTATTCTTGCCCTGGCCATTTGTTACATTTGCAGGGAATATGGTTCCTATAATAGGAGCTGATTTTGGAATGTAGTCATGGAGGGAATTGAGATACATAAATATCTCCTTCCCTGGACAATTTCTTGAGATGGAATCGACTCCGAAAGGAAAGACACTTAGTTTCTGTCAAGAAACTGATGTCACTCAGGCAGCATGTAATCCCCCAGAGGAGCTCACCTGTGGGTAAAGGTGATGATAAGCTCCTGGGCCGCACCTCCCTGTGGCACAAAGTGGATGTGACATGTCACGTGCCTCCCAGTTCCCGGGCAGAGAGGCAAGAGGACACTCCTGAGACTTAGAGATGTCTTTAGTTCAAGGAAAATAAGAGAGACTAAGCCTCAGGGACAAGAGTTTGCATTTAATTGCTCCTCAGACAGAGTGGCGCAAACAAATATAAATAGGTTTACAAAGGCTTTACAGAGATTGTCGATGACTTATTCATGGGTGGCTATTAAGGCGAGCTCAAGACGACCAGGCTATTTTTGAGGCCAGACTCTGGGAGGCACCCTCTCTCTCCCCAGAACTACCCCTTCGGCACTTCCAGAGAGAAGCCGCCTGTGCAGCCCAGCGCCTGGTCTCCTTCGGAGGCCATGGGGATCTGCGCCCTGCCGACCAGGAGCAGCAGGCAGCTGGTGCGTGAGAAGTCACCACTGCAAATAGCTGTTCTGAAGTTTGTAAACGGAAACCTCACCACCTGGGCCTCCCATAAGAGGTACCAGGCACACGGACACCCCACCCCACCCCGTCCCAGCACCCAGAGGAGCCGCCTTCATGGGCCGGAACAGACGCTCAGCTGGCAGGCTACCTGAGGCCCTCTCCCACAACAGCTCAGCAGGAACAGCGCAGGTGAAGGCCGGGGGACACTAGTCTTACTACCCACAGCATAAAATATCAACGCAGATGCTGAGCACAGCAGACGTAGGAAACAGAACGTCAGAACGAGCAGAACACCCTCAGCGCGGGGGAAAGATAGTCAGGGAGTTTGTTACTTGAGAAGCAAGTGGTATTTACATTATTAACACAGAGCAGGGTAACACGACAGAAACTCTGTTTAAAAAAACAAACTTGGAAGAAAATGCACCGCCCTGAAGGAGAAGTTGAGATGTTCTGAGGGCACTTCCTGTGGCCAGAAGCCAGGCTGGGTGGATCAACCTCCACCCCTGGAGCTGCTAAGTTGAGTGGATCTGGGACCAGGAAAGACACTTAGTTTCTGTCAAGAAACTGATGTCACTCAGGCAGCATGTAATCCCCCAGAGGAGCTCACCTGTGGGTAAAGGTGATGATAAGCTCCTGGGCCGCACCTCCCTGTGGCACAAAGTGGATGTGACATGTCACGTGCCTCCCAGTTCCCGGGCAGAGAGGCAAGAGGACACTCCTGAGACTTAGAGATGTCTTTAGTTCAAGGAAAATAAGAGAGACTAAGCCTCAGGGACAAGAGTTTGCATTTAATTGCTCCTCAGACAGAGTGGCGCAAACAAATATAAATAGGTTTACAAAGGCTTTACAGAGATTGTCGATGACTTATTCATGGGTGGCTATTAAGGCGAGCTCAAGACGACCAGGCTATTTTTGAGGCCAGACTCTGGGAGGCACCCTCTCTCTCCCCAGAACTACCCCTTCGGCACTTCCAGAGAGAAGCCGCCTGTGCAGCCCAGCGCCTGGTCTCCTTCGGAGGCCATGGGGATCTGCGCCCTGCCGACCAGGAGCAGCAGGCAGCTGGTGCGTGAGAAGTCACCACTGCAAATAGCTGTTCTGAAGTTTGTAAACGGAAACCTCACCACCTGGGCCTCCCATAAGAGGTACCAGGCACACGGACACCCCCACCCCCACCCCCCGTCCCAGCACCCAGAGGAGCCGCCTTCATGGGCCGGAACAGACGCTCAGCTGGCAGGCTACCTGAGGCCCTCTCCCACAACAGCTCAGCAGGAACAGCGCAGGTGAAGGCCGGGGGACACTAGTCTTACTACCCACAGCATAAAATATCAACGCAGATGCTGAGCACAGCAGACGTAGGAAACAGAACGTCAGAACGAGCAGAACACCCTCAGCGCGGGGGAAAGATAGTCAGGGAGTTTGTTACTTGAGAAGCAAGTGGTATTTACATTATTAACACAGAGCAGGGTAACACGACAGAAACTCTGTTTAAAAAAACAAACTTGGAAGAAAATGCACCGCCCTGAAGGAGAAGTTGAGATGTTCTGAGGGCACTTCCTGTGGCCAGAAGCCAGGCTGGGTGGATCAACCTCCACCCCTGGAGCTGCTAGTGCAGTGGCCAGGTGCCTCCCACCCCAGGGGAGGTGGAAAGGAACATCTGACCTGCACAAGCGGAGGGCTTGACGCTCTGCCTGCTCTGAGTTTGGGACCTAAGACTGAAAGAAGGCTGTGTCTTTTTTAGAAGCTGAAGTTTATATTATAATGTCATAAACTAAGACAATCAGTGATACTCAAATATGTCATCACGGTAGATGATTGTTTAACTAAGAGCAACAGATCAAATTTGCTGGTCTAAACAATGGTAAGACATATAAACTTATCAATAGGTTGCTCCGTTGATGAAAAACTGAGCTGAATGTGATGAAGCTTCTTAACCAATTGCCAAGTCACAGGAAAAGACAATTACGGAAAGCACAGGCATACAATCACCAGAAAGTGGGGGGCTCTGCAGTACCAATCACCTGGTTCCTGGACAACTGAGTTTCAGGGGATTGAAAAAGAGACTGAAGAAGATTCGGAGAGAGGGAGTGGCAAGAGGGAGGAAGATTGGAGAGACTGGCTCCAGGTTTGAATGAACCACAGATACTTGTGAGACAATTGAGAAAATTTGAACATAGACTGAAAATCTGGTTGAGGAATTATATTTAAGGGACTTCCCTGGTGGCGCAGTGGATAAGAATCCACCTGCCAGTGCGGGGGTCTCGGGTTCCATCTCTGGTCTGGGAAGATTCATTTGCCACAGAGCAACTCTGTGTGCCACAAACACTGAGACTGCCCCCTAGAGCCCCCAAGCCGCAATTACGGAGTCCATGTGCAGTAACTGCTAAAGCCCGTCGGCCTGGAGCCAGTGCCCCATGGGAGAGGCCACTGCAGTGCGGAGCCTGAGCACCAGTGAGGAGCAGCCCCACTCTTCCACAACCAGAGAAAGCCCGCGTGAAGCAGCGAAGGCCCAGGACAGCCAGAAATGAACAAATAAATGAAATGTTTTAAGAAATTGTATTTAATCTTTAAAAATATGATTATGAAACTGTGAGTATACTTTAAGATATGATCATTATCTTTTAGAGGGCTGAACAATTTACAGATTAAGTTACAGGACTTCTAGGATTTGCTTTAAACTACTTTGGGGTGTGTGGGGTCAGGGAGAGGGGGGAGTGACACAGCGCTGGCCACAAGTAGTGACTGAGCTGGACAACACTGCCATCCAGTGACCTCAGGGAGAGTGGCCCGCAGACCTGACCTCCATTGAAGAGGAAGGAGCTCAGGCTCCCTGGACCATAGCCAACTTCTCGTCCAAACCCACAGCTGCCAGCAGGGCCCTCCAGAAGCACCTTGCTGCGGAAGAGGCTCAGGCTGCAGGTCTGCTTGAGGACCGTGTGTGAGAGCCAACCCCAGGGCACCTACTTTCTAAGTCAGCCCTGTAGATACCCACTCACACACCGCATGTGGGTGTTCTGTCGTTTTTTGTTTTCCCAGACTGTTTTTCGAAAAGAGATGTTCTAATTATAGAAGCAAAACATTTTCCAAAGATGACTACACACTCCAAGGAACCACTCTGACCAGGGACAGCTACGTGGGCAGCTAATCTCACAGCAGGAGAGAGGAGAGCAGATGCCTCTGGACAGACGCTGGGCACCTGCTCAGACAGACGGTGGCCGGGGTGGTCAGGATCCCTCTCCTCCACTGGATGCACTCAGAGTACACAGATATACGGCAGCCCTTCCCTGTCCGAGAGAAAGCAAGCCTCAGGAGGTTAAGACAGTTCTCTCCTACCCTCTGTGTCTTGACCAGCAGAACACAAGGTTCTCATCCCTCAGCTCTCTTTGTCTTCAAGCCCCCTGTGGCTGCCACCTCCTCTGTGGGCGGGATCTGAAAATGCTTCCCACGTTAGGGTATGGACTGCTGCTGACCGCTCAGGAAGAGGGCTGGCCCATGAGTCTTCCTTTTGTGCCCCTCTGCCGGGCGCGGTGGTGTCTTCAGCTCCAGCAGCTCCTAGCTGCTCTGCTGTGTGTAGGTGGCTCAGGCCCTCGCACTCATCGCTGAGACGGGAGATGGGGAGGTGGCGAGGCTGGTGGGAATGTCCGCAGGCCCCAGTCCAGCGGTGTTCGCCATCACACCCAGTCACTTGCCAGCGGCCTTCACTGCACTCGGACTTCCGGCTGCAGCACTAAACACACACAGATCGTCACACCAGCCCCTCCAACCACGGAAGGCCCAAACCGGTCGGTCCTTCATTGTGTGCCTCCTAGGGCTTGCTCCTGATTGGGCGTGAAGAGCAGCGAAGGGGTTTTCACACTGTGTAGGTGTCACCTGGGTATTTGTTTTCTAATGCCAACTTGCACGTTCCAGTGCAGAACTAGGATAGTATTTCTAGGGTGGGCTCAGGAATTAACTTTTCACAAGGGCTCTAGGTAATTCTGGCATGTTGCTGTTCAGTCAGTCATTTCCAACTTTTTGTGACCCCACGGACTGCAGCGTGTCAGGCTTCCCTGACCTTAACTGTCTCCCAGTTTCCTCAAATTCATGTCCATTGAGTCACTGATGCCATGTACCCATTTCATCCTGTCACCCCCATCTCTTCTCATCTTCAATCTTTCCCAGCATCACGGTCTTTCCCGGTGAGTTGCCTCCAATACAGGGACTCATTTGGAAACTCAAGAGGGAATGGGAGACCCTGAAGTCAGAAACTATGTACCGAAGGGCTCTCCTAGGCAACAGGTACAGAAGAACAGGGGGAAGGGGCTTCCCTGGTGGTCCAGTGGGTAAGGACACCGCCTTGCAGTGCAAGGGGCGCCGGTTCAATCCCTGGCCTGGGAAGATCCCATGTGCCGCGGAGCAGCTGGACCGGTGTGTCCAATTACCGAGCCGGAGCTCTGGAGCGCATGCGCCCAGAGCCAGCGCTCTGCAACAACAGAGGCCACCACGATGGGAGGTCCACAAGGGCCAAAGAACAAAGGCGGATGAAAATAGAGAAATGAAAGACCAACAGAAGTGGCCCGCCCGTCCGCCTCCCTCCCCACCCCACTCCCTAAAAAATAAATAAATAAAATAAATGTTTAAAACAACAACAACAGGGGGAAAACCCTTCAGGGCAAAGACTGAGACATTCTAGATATAAAGGCATTTTCTAAAGATTTATTTATTTATTTATTTTGGGCGGGGTCGGGTTGGGGAGGGAGGGGAGCAGGCGGGCCACTTCTATTGGTCTTTCATTTCTCTGTGTTCATCCGTCTTTGTTCTTGGCTCCTGTGGGCCTCTCACCGTGGTGGCGTCTGTTGTCGCAGAGCACCGGCTCTGGGCGCATGCGCTCCAGAGCTCCGGCTCGGTAATTGGACACATCAGTCCAGCCGCTCCACGGCACGTGGGATCTTCCCAGGCCAGGGATCGAACCGGCGCCCCTTGCACTGCAAGGCGGTGTCCTTACCCACTGGACCACCAGGGGAAGCCCATAAAGGCATTTTCTTACTAAGTAATTCATATTCCTCTCAAGGAGCCTCGCAAAGTCACTGTCTCATAGCCTGACCTGCCTTCGCAATCAGAGCAGGAAACATGGCCCCTGCTCGTCACAGGTCAAGCTGAGCCAGCACGGTCATGCTGGTAGCCTTGTCAAGCAGATTTCAGAAAGGCGTTTCTGCTCTGGCAACTGCAGAGAAAAGTAGCTTATACACAACATTGCAATTCAGTGTGTGAAAATCAAACCATGACTGATGTCTCCAGAAGGGCTGTTTTCCCCCAACAATTTCTACTAGTCTTTTAATTCTTTGCTGCAGGCAGGAATGTAACTCATCCATAGTCTCAGCATAACTGAGCTTCCTCACTGGAATTAATCAGTGGTGTCTGACTCTTGGCAACCCATGGACTGTAGGCCCCCAGGCTCCTCTCCCCATGGGGTTCTCCAGGCAGGAACTCTGGAGTGGGTTGCCACGCCCTCCTCCAGGGGATCTTCCCCACCCTGGGACCGAACCCGCCTCTCTTTATGTCTCTGGCCTAGGCAGGCAGGTCATTTGGCTCTAGCGCCACCTAGCACTGGAATCTTAGAGGCTGGCTAACTGTAGAAGCAAATTCCACCTCCAACCTACCAAAGGCTGAAAGGCTGTCTTCCTCAGGTGAGCGCAGGCCTGACAAACACAAAAGCCACTCAGAGAGCCGGAGGCAGCTCCAGGAGGAGGGGCCTCGTCCAGCACATTCTGGGTGCCTGCAATGGGACCACATTCAGTCTAGAGGATTATTAGACTAAAGCAATTTGTACCTCAGGGTTGGTGGAAAATGGTCCTAGAAACCTTTGCAGGTGAGGACCCCAGTTTAGATAAGGTCTGGACAAGGTCTTGATAGGTCTGACACCCATCAGTTCTCCTGGTCTCAGGCCTTTAGACTTGGACTGGACTTCATACTTTACCTTCCCTGGGTCTCAAGGCTGCAGCAGACAATAAGCAATGGGGACTTCTCAGCCTCCAAACCATGTGAACCAGTTACTAATAAAAAATCTATATTCTATTGCTTCTGTTTCTCTGGTAACTGATGTAATAAAGGTGACAAATATATTCTGAATGGAAGAGTCTAGTTTTCAGTTGTAATGTTTTAAGATCAACGAATGAGATGTTTCCATTGTACTCTGGTGCCTATGACAAAAGTATTCAACAAACATTTCTTGAACAAATTTTCAAGAAAGCCAAAAGTAAAATTTCCCATATTTGTTTGCCCACAGAGCAAATCACACCCTCTATGTAACATATAATTCGGTCAACGTCAAGAAAATTACTCCAACATTATAGGTAATGGAGTTAAAATGCACTTAATAGTTCCAAAGCAAAAAGTTTAGCTCTATCCAAGTTTAGATCTCAATTTTAACATTCCTTAATTGTTTATAACAGTTATTGCCAGATTTCTGGCTAAAGTCCATCTCAAGGACTATTTGATTTTACAATTTTCTTCTGTTCTGGTTTCTCAAGGTTTCCTCCAAAACAGCCATTCCAGAGATGACAGCCCTTAACATACAGTATTTATGTCCACTAATGTCTCCACGAAACTGAGACAGTTACTGGCCATCAAGGCAGCTGGGTGGACTACATAAATGCGAAACACCTTCTTTTTAAGATGTGCTATTACAAGATGACAAGCTGATTAAAAGAGACAATTTAGGGCTTCCCTGGTGGTCCAGTGGGTAAAGGGTCTGCCTTGCAGTGCAGTTCGATCCCTGACCGGGGAAGATCCCACATATCGCGAAGTGGCTGGACCCGTGTGTCCAAATACGAGCCAGCGCTCTGGAGCACATGCGCCCAGAGCCGGAGCTCTGCCACGAGAGAGGCCCCTGCGACGGGAGGCCCACACAGGTTGAAGAATAAATATGGATGAAAACAAATGGATAAAGAATCAATAAAAGAGGCCAAAAAGTAAAAAGAGAGACAATGTAGCTCTGGATGACAGGAAAATAGAAGAATGAAGAAAACGAAAGGAAAAAAATTCTATCTCCTAGTTCTGTCCTGGAAGAAGCCAAGGTATAACAAAGTGCTTGGGGTTTTATTTTTTAATAAAACAAGTTAGTCCAACAGTTCCAAGGTACACACTTAGCCAGTTTTGAACTGAGCAACGACAAGGGCCCCGAGGTCAGTCCTTCCGGAGAGGAACGGTCTCCTCCCGAATGCCTTCCCTGGTCACGACGCAGATGCGGAGCGCGTCCCCAGTGTACACGTCTCTCTCAGCAGCGGAAATGAAGACGTCTTTCACGAGCCGCATGGCTCTGTCCAAGGACAGTGGAACGTGCTCCACAGTCTGCATGTTCTTAAAACCAACCTGGTGGGATAGGAAACTTTGATGAGGCATCCTCTGATCACACAAGGGAGGTCCAGCCTCCCCCAAAGCTTTCACAGGTCTCAGGATTCAAAATGAATATATCACACAAACTTAACATGTCCCCCAGCTGAAATGCTCCTAGAGCTGGCTCAGTCACACATACCAGATGCCTGACAGACATCCACTGGGACAAAGCCCCCTCTCCTGAGAAGCACACAGTGGAAGGGTGGACACACGTAAGCCAAGTATGCTTGCAGAATGTGCTGAAACTGAGAAGAAAACAGCCAGGAGAGCCCCACGTTTAGGCACCACTAAATCTCCTGGGAGAAGAGAGGCTTCAACAGAAAATACATTTGAGCAGAAAAGTGATGACAGGCCAACAGGAGCTAAAGGGTGGACTGACATTCCAGACGGAGGCGTGGAGAGGGGTGTGCACATCACTTCAAGGATCTGGGTGGAATATAGAGTGACAGGAGATGTGGTTGATGAGCAATAAGCAGAAGTAACTACACACATTTCAGACAAGCAAGGAGGATGAAACAGGGAAGGTAAGCTTAGAGGCAAAGAATTAAACAGTAATCCAGGCAAGATGCCATGCAGGTCTGAATGTAGCCAGCAGTAACAGAAGAGGGGGCAAATTAAAAATACCCTTCGGAAGTCAGAATACAGAATGAGGTGACACAGACGTGGTGATATTAGGGGAGAAATGCATTTTCACGATCTCCATGTAAAAATGGCAACAGGAGAACTGAAAATATGGATAACCGATGTAGGCAGAGCACCTTCACAGTCATGAGAACAAGGGAGAAGCCAGAACCACGGAAGCACGTGGCTTCAGGAGGACCAATGCAACCGAAACAAGAAGGTCGGGTGAGGCCTATCAGCCGAGCATGCTCCACAGTGAATTACAAGAAAGGCTTGGGTTCTCTGCTACCTCGGCTAACGAAGAGAGCGCAAAGGCAGGCACTTGGTGTTCACACATCCCCTCCTGGATGCAGTCTCCTTACCTGGTTGTCAAGCAGGGGCTGCAGCATGGCACTGGCCGAGCCTCCAGCCTTGAACGAGTCTCTCTGGTAGGATCCCACCGGGTCAAAGCTGTACACAGCGCCCTTCCCTTAGAGGAGAAAATCGTTGCTGTAAGGGTGCATCCTGACCACCTTCCCAGACCACGGTGAAATACACCTGACCGAAGTCTGATGCAAAATGGACTATCAACTTGGCTAAGACTTAAGAAGAGCAGTCTGCCCCCGCTCCCCAGAATGCGACTGGAGGCCCGCCCGCCCCTCCTGTCCCCGCTGGCGCTGGCCACAAGAGGCTCCCCACTCTTCCAGCGACCACCTCGCACCAGCACGGGGCTCCTGTGGCAACACCACACATGCGGCGCGGACGGTCACAGGTCCTGCTCTAAGTTCTGCACTACACTCCTCACAGCATTCCCAAAGAAACCACCTGGTGCAAGTCAAGTCTAGACATGAGTTGAAGACTGACCTAGTGCTAAAAATAAGCAGAAGCATGAAAGCTTATTATGTGTTTTTAAACTAATAGTAAGGACACTTTAGCATCAGCACCATAAAAAACCAATTTAACAAAAAAGAAATTCCAGAAAAACACAAATGCCACAGGTAAAAGACTAGTTTTGCCTAAAATGCAACCACTTATTTGATACTACCAGGAGGAATTACTGGTAAGAAAAGCAGACTCTGAGTACACTGGTCCCTATCAAGACAGTTACAAAGACCTGTCGAGGGACGGGTAAACGGGTTCTCCGGCGCTCCCGAAGCAAGCACAAGCTGTCAGGCCACTTTCTGGTAGGCAATCTGAACACATAAACAAGAGGCTATGAGGAGTAAGGTCAAAGGCCGGTATCTTTCACAAAGCCAATAGGCCTCGAGTAAAGCAAGGCCCAATGAACTTGCCCAAGGGTTAGGGGGGGTCCTGGGTGCCCCACTGTAAAGAATCACGCCTCAACCCAGGAGTCAAAGCATCCGTCTCTGGGCCTGAAGGATCCCACGGCAACTGAAGTCGCGCTAGCCCGGGCGCCGCAACTGCCGAGCACACGCGGCCTGGAGCCCACGCTCCACAGCAAGAGAAGCCGCCACAGCGAGCTGACCACACACTGAAACAGAAAGCAGCCTCTACTGCCACCACTAGAAAAGAGCCCCACCCAGCCAAAGGCCCCGCCGAGTGGGACAAAAAGGAGAAACCAGAAACAGGGGATCACATGGTGGGCCAGTGGGTAGAGTCCACCTTGCAGTAAGGGTGCATCCTGACCACCTTCCCAGACCACGGTGAAATACACCTGACCAGGGATGCAAAATGGACTATCAACTTGGCTAAGACTTAAGAAGAGCAGTCTGCCCCGCTCCCCAGAATGCGACTGAGGCCCGCCCTCCTGTCCCGCTGGCGCTGGCCACAAGAGGCTCCCCACTCTTCCAGCGACCACCTCGCACCAGCACGGGGCTCCTGTGGCAACACCACACATGCGGCGCGGACGGTCACAGGTCCTGCTCTAAGTTCTGCACTACACTCCTCACAGCATTCCCAAAGAAACCACCTGGTGCAAGTCAAGTCTAGACATGAGTTGAAGACTGACCTAGTGCTAAAAATAAGCAGAAGCATGAAAGCTTATTATGTGTTTTTAAACTAATAGTAAGGACACTTTAGCATCAGCACCATAAAAAACCAATTTAACAAAAAAGAAATTCCAGAAAAACACAAATGCCACAGGTAAAAGACTAGTTTTGCCTAAAATGCAACCACTTATTTGATACTACCAGGAGGAATTACTGGTAAGAAAAGCAGACTCTGAGTACACTGGTCCCTATCAAGACAGTTACAAAGACCTGTCGAGGGACGGGTAAACGGGTTCTCCGGCGCTCCCGAAGCAAGCACAAGCTGTCAGGCCACTTTCTGGTAGGCAATCTGAACACATAAACAAGAGGCTATGAGGAGTAAGGTCAAAGGCCGGTATCTTTCACAAAGCCAATAGGCCTCGAGTAAAGCAAGGCCCAATGAACTTGCCCAAGGGTTAGGGGGGGTCCTGGGTGCCCCACTGTAAAGAATCACGCGTCAACGCAGGAGTCACAGCTTCCGTCTCTGGGCCTGAAGGATCCCACGGCAACTGAAGTCGCGCTAGCCCGGGCGCCGCAACTGCCGAGCACACGCGGCCTGGAGCCCACGCTCCACAGCAAGAGAAGCCGCCACAGCGAGCTGACCACACACTGAAACAGAAAGCAGCCTCTACTCGCCACCACTAGAAAAGAGCCCCCACACAGCCAAAGGCCCAGCCGAGTGGGAAAAAAAGGAGAAACCAGAAACAGGGGATCCCATGGTGGTCCAGTGGGTAGAGTCCACCTTGCAGTACAAGGGGCGCCGGTTCAATCCCCGGCCCGGGAGGATCCCACATGCCATGGAGTGGCTGGACCGATGTGTCCAATTAAGAGCCAGTGCTCTACAGTGGGAGAAGCCACTGCAATGGCAGGCCCACACAGACCAAGGAGTAGAGGCAGATGAAAATAAATAAATAAATAAATCCAATAAAGAAGGCCAAAAAATTAAAAAACAGATAAAGACCCCTTAGACATAGCAAGAGGCATTTGTAACATGAATGCAGAAGGCATGACTTGTCACTTGATATAAAGTGACTTTCCTCATCAAAATAATTCTTAAAAAGCACCATGATTTCAAAGTAAAAAATAAAACCAGGCAAGTCCTAGAACAAAAACACAGGTAAGCCTGGGATGGGGAAGGCCTTTCTAAGAAAGTAAGACACTCAATACCACGAAGAAAAGATTGACAGATGTGCATGGTTATCTCAGGAACCTCAGCTGAGGTGAGGAACTCCAGCTGTAGCTGAGGACACCCCCCTAAAGATACAGAAACCAAGACCACTCTTGCCTGGCACCTACCAGACACATCACAGAGGCTGAACACGGCTGCTGTACATCTGGAACACAAAAACTAACCCTTTCATCTTGTCTGTGCCTAAGCCTGACTGTACATGAGGCTTCTTAAACCAGTGACACCCAGACAAGCGCAAAGACACTGGCTTGCTGAAATCCAATGGTAGGTATTATTCCTGTGGCTAAAATCTGCATTTATTAGTCTGACACTCAAGTTAGACATAACAGAAGTCCAAAAAGGCACCAGAGCATACTGGGTTAGGCAAGCTAATCTGTGGCTAGAATTTAATTACTAGGGTCAAGGCTAACTAATTTCTAATCGCCATTTCTATGCTTTACATTTTATCTCAGTTTTTCAGTAAGTCTGAAAGCCTGAAAAAAACCTGTGTCAACCTAAAATGATAGAATGCTCCCACAGGTCACATAAACGGGTAGAGTTGGGAGAAAAAGGGAGAACAAAGAGAAAAAACCTTTGAAACAGGAATGGACAGGAGTGAAAACTGGAGAAGATGCGAAGAACCTGACTTCTTCTGATCCAGAAACCTTCCCTCTCAGAAAGACCGACTTGGGTGTCCCTGATGGCTCAGTGGTAAAGAATCCACCTGCCAATTCAGGAGACATGGGGTTCAATTCCTGATTTGGGACGCAACGAAGGCCACGTCCCATAACTGCTGAGCCTGTGCTCTGGATTCTGGGAGCCATGACTACTGAACCCCTCAGTGCCTGGAGCGGGCGCTCCACAGTGAGAGAAGCCACTGCAGTGAGAAGCCTGCTTACCACAATGAAGGGTATCCCCTGCTCACCGAAACCAGAGGAAAGCCTGCACGGCAATAAGGACCCAGCACAGCCAAAAACAAATAAATAAAATTATTAAGAAAAGAAAGACTTATTTCAATCATGTTCTCCTCAGACATTTGTTACCTTCTTTTTAAAAACAGACTACTCTGAACAGAAGCACTGATCTGTGCTGTGAGATGCTATTTGATTTTTAGAAGGAACTAAAAGTTCACTCAAATAAGACCTGGTGAAAAACACCATTGACCCTTCTGGGAAACAGCTTTAGATAAAAACCAGGATGGAAATGTCATGCAGTAGAAAAACAGGTGTTTCAAAAATGATCCAAAAACACACATGGAAACGCATTTCAGAGTATTTTCAAAACTTTTTGAAGTCAAATATGTCTTGTTAATGAAGTGTCATTACTTAGAAGCATACTTAGGTCAAGTTTCTCCAAGTCAGGTTTCTCTCTGTAAATTAAGACGTTAACTATCTTCTACTGAACTCATGCAAGACATTGAGAAACATTCGTAAAACAACCAAGTGCCCAACATTCACTTAACACACGACTTGTGCGTCTTTGGATAATCATTTATTTCCTTTTCAGCTTCAGGCTCTTCACTGACCTAAGAATGAGAAAATAAATTCGCTGGGCAAGACTCTTTTTTTGGGGTGTCCAGTTTATACTAGGTCTGGTATATAAGAAATGCCACCCACTTCATCCTCCAGAGGGGACGCATCCTACCTTCTTCATCTAGTCCCCCGATGATGTTGTACACATAGTAGGGGAAAAAGCGCCTGGAATACAGGATAGTAGACAGCATCGCAGCAATCGCCCCTGTAGTCATGGCCTTGTTATTGGAATGTTTGTACATCTGTAATAAAACCAAGAGGCATGTAAAAGAGAATATACTAAAGACTAGAACTATGAACAGAAAATCACAAATAACGAAAGTCTCTCTTGGTAGAATGGGAAAGGACGCCTGTTTCTACACAGTAAAACAAAAACCAAAATAATACAATAAAAATAATACTTTATTATGTCCTATTATTGTCAAGGTTTACAGACATTTTTCAGGGAGAGAATCCCAAGTGTCTCCTCAGCTCTTTGTTTGGAGATTACTTTCCACGCCATCCTTATCTCAGGCCCTGCTAACTCAAGAGCAAATAGACACAAACAGATCACCTGAAGTGACCTGAAGAGGATGTTCCAAACTCAGCTCTCCACCCTTCAAACAGTGGTAAGGAAGGTACAGCCCATGGGCCAAATCTGGCCCACGACTTGTTTCTGTGAAGTTTCAATGGAACATAGTTTTGTTCATTCATAACATATTGTGTCTGCTTTTGTACAAGGGCAGATTTGAACGGCTGCCACCGAAACTAAATGGCTCATAAAGTTGAAAATCTTTACTGTGCTGACTCCTGATCAGAGTCAGACAAGTCTCTCTCTCTATGCAGAGCAAGTATTTGAGACACAGGGGCGGCCTCCTGCTCTGTGTGAATCCAGCACAGGGTAGGGTCTTAACCCTCAGAGTATTGACTGTGGAGAACAGAAGTATCCAAAATAGCATCCGACACAGTGGTTTCTGATTGCAGATTTACTACATCCTTGGGAATCCTAAAATTATCCAACAGAATAAATTTAAATTTACCAAATTTGTCAGCCACATAGCAAATACCTCTTAAGAGATAGCTAAGAACTAACATAAAAGTAAACAATAACAATTAAAATACTGAAGAAAGATAAGAAACGGGCTCCTTTGATAAACTGGTATATGGAAATATTTTTTCTAAGGTTATAAAGAAAATTCTTCATTTCAAAACCAAGGACCAACATTTACTCCCCTCACCATTTACACAGTATGTGAAAAGGAAAATTGCAAGGACTGTGCACTGAGTTGAACTCACGGTAATTTGTTTTATGTTATTAACAAAATACCACTCCCCATGTCAGGTTTATTTTTGTCCTCCAAATGCCATTTACAAAATACACTCTAAGAATCATATAAGTATGTCAATACCTAAGTCACTAAAGCTTTCAATATAAATAGATTTTAAGCAAATGTTAACAACTGATAATTATTCAATGAAATCATTTTTACACGTTTGAAAAGGTAAAGAGTAGTTAAATTCAGTACATACGCCAGTGACCTTACTCATAATCTTAAGGGCTATTCACAAGTAGACAAACCCTGCCAGCCTTTTCACGTTATCTGCTGGACTTACCAACTACTGAACTATAAATGACAACACAGAACCTACAAAATTAAATATGAAAACTAAGAGCATACAATACTAAAACTGCAAATATCATCAACAGCAATGTTAAAACATCACCATTTTACAGCTGTGTAACGCAGGAAACAGAGCTACACTTCTGAGTACTGACATATGGTGACTTAAAAACCCCACTCCAACCCTGTACTTTACCCACTAAGAAGAGAGTTGTCACTAATAAAATCCACAAGTGTGGACCAAACTACTTCTACCCTATTCTCCCTGAAATGATCCGCAGCAAACACTACTCATATACACAGGCCCGAATCAGAATCAACACGGAGACCGGCCTCCGTCAAGCAGGTATCCCTTCTTCCTCAAACGTCCCCACCTCCCACTGGGAGATGCAGGTGGTGACAGCGTCAGCCCATCTAAAGACAGGATGATCTGTCTCACTCTCCTCCTCCTAATACCACCCGTTTCTTCTCTTCCAACCCCATCTACTCTGTGTCAAATCTCCTTCCTCAAACTTTTGGGCTCGTCCACGGAGCGAGCTTGCTCCTTCTCCTGCTCATGCTGAACAACAACAATTAAAATACTGAAGAAAGATAAGAAACGGGCTCCTTTGATAAACTGGTATATGGAAATATTTTTTCTAAGGTTATAAAGAAAATTCTTCATTTCAAAACCAAGGACCAACATTTACTCCCCTCACCATTTACACAGTATGTGAAAAGGAAAATTGCAAGGACTGTGCACTGAGTTGAACTCACGGTAATTTGTTTTATGTTATTAACAAAATACCACTCCCCATGTCAGGTTTATTTTTGTCCTCCAAATGCCATTTACAAAATACACTCTAAGAATCATATAAGTATGTCAATACCTAAGTCACTAAAGCTTTCAATATAAATAGATTTTAAGCAAATGTTAACAACTGATAATTATTCAATGAAATCATTTTTACACGTTTGAAAAGGTAAAGAGTAGTTAAATTCAGTACATACGCCAGTGACCTTACTCATAATCTTAAGGGCTATTCACAAGTAGACAAACCCTGCCAGCCTTTTCACGTTATCTGCTGGACTTACCAACTACTGAACTATAAATGACAACACAGAACCTACAAAATTAAATATGAAAACTAAGAGCATACAATACTAAAACTGCAAATATCATCAACAGCAATGTTAAAACATCACCATTTTACAGCTGTGTAACGCAGGAAACAGAGCTACACTTCTGAGTACTGACATATGGTGACTTAAAAACCCCACTCCAACCCTGTACTTTACCCACTAAGAAGAGAGTTGTCACTAATAAAATCCACAAGTGTGGACCAAACTACTTCTACCCTATTCTCCCTGAAATGATCCGCAGCAAACACTACTCATATACACAGGCCCGAATCAGAATCAACACGGAGACCGGCCTCCGTCAAGCAGGTATCCCTTCTTCCTCAAACGTCCCCACCTCCCACTGGGAGATGCAGGTGGTGACAGCGTCAGCCCATCTAAAGACAGGATGATCTGTCTCACTCTCCTCCTCCTAATACCACCCGTTTCTTCTCTTCCAACCCCATCTACTCTGTGTCAAATCTCCTTCCTCAGCTGGCTGTCAACTAAAGCTTGGTGGGGATTAGGTGATGACGGCCCAGACAGTGCCTCTCGTCCACGGAGCGAGCTTGCTCCTTCTCCTGCTCATGCTGAGAGTGCACCACTGTCGAGAGAGCATGCTATGTTGACCAAGGGTGCTCCAAACCAAGCTCTAGTTTAAAAGACTGCCTCTGCAGAAAATGATTTTTTTCATTTCTGAGAAGAGTATCTTCAGAGAAAAACCCTCCCAGTCTATCTCAAAAAGGGTACATAATCATTCACTTTATATTGTACATGTATTTTAACAGAAAGGAATTTGCTGCCATTTCACGTTGAGATGATTCTATATTAACAATATTGTGTTATTTCTAGGATAGGTTATAGTTTTACTTGCTAAAATAGTCCTCTAGCTACTCTGAGCAACAGCCATGATGTATGCTTAAAATAATCTAAAGAACTGTTTGTTTTTTAGCTTTCAGTAGCGCAGACACGTGCAAAAGCATCTACCTTTAGCCTTGCTTCAATAATCTTGGTCAGGGTAAGACAATCTCCATGAAAACCGCTACATCCAATGACTGTTTTGTCTGTTCTGTTGAAAAGAAAAACAACAACAACAACAACAACAAAAAACACATTTCAGGGAAGCTGCTTTGATAGTAAAGTAAAACATGCCTTGAAGCCTTGAATAATTTTAAATTTAAAACTTGCATTCCCATAGTTCACCAAATGGTAACGGGACAACTAGTTACTCTTTGGCGGAGGTGGAGGAGGGATTCCTGTATCCGGAAAAATGTATCCTGTATCCGGAAAAATCACTCAGTATACCAAAAGAATTATAGGTGGATAAAGACTTATGAGAACAGGGGGACTTTCCTGATAGACCAGTGGCTAAAACTTCCGAGCTCCCAATTGCAAGGGGCCTGGGTTTGATCCCTGGGCAGGGAACTAGATCCCACATACTGCAACCAAGACCTGGTGTAGCCAAATAAATAAATATTAAAAAAAAAAAAAAAAAAAGACTGACAAGAACAAATGTAAGTGCGAATGGACTAAGGAAAATATGACCAAATTTTTTTTATAAGCTTAGGCTGAGGACAGCCATTTACATGTGATACAACCCAACGTTCACACAGAAAATCTCATAAATTTGACTATATAAAAATATAATGAATTTAAAATAAGAAGAAATAAGAAGAAAAAGAAGTAGAAATGGGAGATCATGGCTCAGGGTCGGGAACTGAGACCCATATGCTATTCAGTGTGACCAAAAGAAAAAAAGAAGGTATATTTCTAGTACACATGACCAGATCAAAGCCTACTTTTAATTTCCTCAGTCTACAAACAGTTCTTAAAAATATGAAGCACACAATGATTCTTGGGGACAACACACATAAATTTTTATAGTTAATAACACCATATTGTACACTTAAAAGTTGCTAAGAGAGATCTTACAAGTTCTCATCATAAGAAAGAAAGGTTATAACTTGCGTGGTAAGAGATACTAACCAGACTAATTGTGATCATTTTGCAATACATACAATTATGGATCATTATGTTATACACCTAGAAATATGACAAAGTTGTATGTCAATTATGTCTGTGTGCTCAGTCATGTCGAACTCTTTGCAACCTCTCAGACGGTAGCCTGCCAGGCTCCTCAGTCCATGAAACTTTCCAAGCAAGAATTCTGGAGCAGGTTCTCAATTCCTACTCTAGAGGATCTTCCCAAGCCAAGGATCAAACCTCCATCTCTTGTGCCTCTTGCACTAGCGGGCAGATTCTTAAACACTGTACCACCTGGGAAGCCCCCATATGTCAAATATACATCAATTTAAAAAAAAACCCACAATGGAACGATGGGTAAATTATATGAAAGTCACATAAAAAGACACTAGCCACTATAAACATAAAAAAGAGCCTCCATGCCACTTATAAATTATTTAAACAAGAGATAATTTCAGCCGTTTAGACTAATACTGTCTAATGCTAGTGAGGTAGTGGAAAATGGTACTCTCAGATACAAGAAAGTGTATGTTGATCCAACGTTTTAAGACTGTTTGAAAGTATCTAGTAAAAACTTAAATGCACACCTCTTTCACTCAGTAATTTCACTCCTACAAATTCATCCAGTCAATAAACTCATGTAAGTTGGCAAAGATAAGCTCTAGGTTCATGTGTCTATAAGAATATGTATTATTTTAATGACTGAAACAAACACATATACAACCCAAATGCCCACCAGAGAGTACTTGATAAAATTTTGATATGCCTATGCTTCAAAAATTAATTCCTAAGTCTTAATATTTATAAGGAAACCTAAACCTATCTCGTCATGAAATTATCAGGAGAGACTATGTGATAGTCTTCCTTTCAGAAATATGATCCACACAAAACATACTGGTCCTGCTGGGGAGACCACTGACATCTCCAGGGGCATCACCAGCATCTCCTGACTGGTCTCTGTGATCAACCTCACTGCACATAGCCAAGGACCCCCCTGCATCACAACGCCTCACTGTGTGCACGACGAAGAAGGGCTGACAGTACCAGACAGGCAGGACAAAATCTGAGCTTCGAAATGCGTTTGTCAAAAATGTACGTACATAAGTGAAGGGTTTTTATGCAAAGAATAAAGAGTAAATATCAGTCTCAGAGAGGTGGGGGAAGAGGTGGGCTAGGCTCCAGGTCAGCCCCAAAGAGCGTGGGATCAGAGGCATGCAGGCAATTCAACCACATGGGTGGCCTACTACTTAAAGGACATGACAGGAACACAGAAATCACAATGTTCATAACCCACACTATTTCATCTAAAAAAGAAAAAAGAGAGTATTCACTCAGGCAGCACACAAGCTAAAAACGATTACAAAGGTGAGCAGGATCTTGCACAAGGGCAGTTAGCTGTAATATTACGTATTTAAATTTTATTTATGACATTTATTAATTTCAAATTATAAAAGTTACATCTCAGGAGACAAAAAACTATAGCATGGGTACGCTTCAAATCAGAGAAAAGAGGGTATCAAAAGATGGAAGTGGGCAGAAAAGGAACTGAGAAGACAGAGATAAGCTTACCGTTCTTTAGGTTAAGGTCTGGGCTAGGCCACTCCCAGCAGCACTGCAAAGCCCACTCAAAGGACTTGAACCTCATCAGTCCACTCCTGCTACAATTCAGGGTTAAAAGGTTCCTGTGGACTAACTTAAGAGTAACCACCTCTTTCACTCAGTAATTTCACTCCTACAAATTCATCCAGTCAATAAACTCATGTAAGTTGGCAAAGATAAGCTCTAGGTTCATGTGTCTATAAGAATATGTATTATTTTAATGACTGAAACAAACACATATACAACCCAAATGCCCACCAGAGAGTACTTGATAAAATTTTGATATGCCTATGCTTCAAAAATTAATTCCTAAGTCTTAATATTTATAAGGAAACCTAAACCTATCTCGTCATGAAATTATCAGGAGAGACTATGTGATAGTCTTCCTTTCAGAAATATGATCCACACAAAACATACTGGTCCTGCTGGGGAGACCACTGACATCTCCAGGGGCATCACCAGCATCTCCTGACTGGTCTCTGTGATCAACCTCACTGCACATAGCCAAGGACCCCCCTGCATCACAACGCCTCACTGTGTGCACGACGAAGAAGGGCTGACAGTACCAGACAGGCAGGACAAAATCTGAGCTTAAATCGTTTGTCAAAAATGTACGTACATAAGTGAAGGGTTTTTATGCAAAGAATAAAGAGTAAATATCAGTCTCAGAGAGGTGGGGGAAGAGGTGGGCTAGGCTCCAGGTCAGCCCCAAAGAGCGTGGGATCAGAGGCATGCAGGCAATTCAACCACATGGGTGGCCTACTACTTAAAGGACATGACAGGAACACAGAAATCACAATGTTCATAACCCACACTATTTCATCTAAAAAAGAAAAAAGAGAGTATTCACTCAGGCAGCACACAAGCTAAAAACGATTACAAAGGTGAGCAGGATCTTGCACAAGGGCAGTTAGCTGTAATATTACGTATTTAAATTTTATTTATGACATTTATTAATTTCAAATTATAAAAGTTACATCTCAGGAGACAAAAAACTATAGCATGGGTACGCTTCAAATCAGAGAAAAGAGGGTATCAAAAGATGGAAGTGGGCAGAAAAGGAACTGAGAAGACAGAGATAAGCTTACCGTTCTTTAGGTTAAGGTCTGGGCTAGGCCACTCCCAGCAGCACTGCAAAGCCCACTCAAAGGACTTGAACCTCATCAGTCCACTCCTGCTACAATTCAGGGTTAAAAGGTTCCTGTGGACTAACTTAAGAGTAACCACCATTTCTAACTGTGTCCAGAAATATTAAATACAAACCACTGTTAACGTGCAAGATGCATTTAGGTAATTTACACATATTTTTTCCCCTCCAGTTAAAACTGTGAGCCATGAATGTAACTGCTTTAGCATATGGTTAAATTGAATGTTTCAGGTTTTTTTTTAAGATGTACATTAAAAAAGAAACCAACATACTAAAGGACACACAGAAGGATTAAAATACGTATGATAAAGTAATAACAATAAAACACTGGTAAGATCTAGGTGATACTATAAGAGTATCCAGTAAAAAATCATTCTACCTTTGTTGTATTTTTGAAATGTTTTATAAGATGCTGAGCAAAAAATCATTACCAAAAATAAGGTTAGTACCTAGATAAAGCAAGTATCATTAAGACTACATACTGAATAGCTGCAAAACAATTTCCTACCAAACATGTAAGCCAAGATCCAAATAGGCAATCTAAAAATTCATGAGACACATCATTTAAAAGTTGAATCTGTTGCAGCACTAAATCATCACAAGGTGCTGAGAAAAAATGTTCTTAGAAATATTTACTCACAATTTGTAACATTTGGGGCTGTCCCGTGTGTGAATTGAAAATCCTTCACTCAATCGAGTGTCAGAAGCAACAATTGAAAAATCTTCTCCAGCAATTGCCAATACAGTACTAAAGGAAAAAGACAAAAAAAAACAAAAAAAGAACTAATGAATTCTTCTGGATGTTAAAAATACCTTTCCCAGTGTGAGATACTCCACAGCACATTCTGGGATAAAATCAACTAGATAAAAGTGCAGGATTCAGAAAGAAAAGGAAAGATCAGCAGAAAAGATCCTTGGCTACAAGTTATCTGGGGAAAACAACAACAACAACTATTCCCTTAGAAACACAAGCCTAAATCAGAGCAAAGTTTCCTTAGCAGAAGGAACAGCAACATTAGTAAATTATCACCATCATCAGAAAGTTCCAATTAAAGGGAGGATAGGTAGACATGCAACTACAATGGACTTGAACCTCATCAGTCCACTCCTGCTACAATTCAGGGTTAAAAGGTTCCTGTGGACTAACTTAAGAGTAACCACCATTTCTAACTGTGTCCAGAAATATTAAATACAAACCACTGTTAACGTGCAAGATGCATTTAGGTAATTTACACATATTTTTTCCCCTCCAGTTAAAACTGTGAGCCATGAATGTAACTGCTTTAGCATATGGTTAAATTGAATGTTTCAGGTTTTTTTTTAAGATGTACATTAAAAAAGAAACCAACATACTAAAGGACACACAGAAGGATTAAAATACGTATGATAAAGTAATAACAATAAAACACTGGTAAGATCTAGGTGATACTATAAGAGTATCCAGTAAAAAATCATTCTACCTTTGTTGTATTTTTGAAATGTTTTATAAGATGCTGAGCAAAAAATCATTACCAAAAATAAGGTTAGTACCTAGATAAAGCAAGTATCATTAAGACTACATACTGAATAGCTGCAAAACAATTTCCTACCAAACATGTAAGCCAAGATCCAAATAGGCAATCTAAAAATTCATGAGACACATCATTTAAAAGTTGAATCTGTTGCAGCACTAAATCATCACAAGGTGCTGAGAAAAAATGTTCTTAGAAATATTTACTCACAATTTGTAACATTTGGGGCTGTCCCGTGTGTGAATTGAAAATCCTTCACTCAATCGAGTGTCAGAAGCAACAATTGAAAAATCTTCTCCAGCAATTGCCAATACAGTACTAAAGGAAAAAGACAAAAAAAAACAAAAAAAGAACTAATGAATTCTTCTGGATGTTAAAAATACCTTTCCCAGTGTGAGATACTCCACAGCACATTCTGGGATAAAATCAACTAGATAAAAGTGCAGGATTCAGAAAGAAAAGGAAAGATCAGCAGAAAAGATCCTTGGCTACAAGTTATCTGGGGAAAACAACAACAACAACTATTCCCTTAGAAACACAAGCCTAAATCAGAGCAAAGTTTCCTTAGCAGAAGGAACAGCAACATTAGTAAATTATCACCATCATCAGAAAGTAAACATCTGTTGATACAATAAAATGGCCAAAGGGCATGGCCCTGCATGCTGGGGGAGGTGTAGACAGTGTCACAACTACAAGCTGTCTAAACTCTGGGAAGAGGGGCTTGAGTTTTTTAAGTTTTTGGCCACACTGCACGGTATGTGGGAACCAGGGATCAAACCTGAGTCCCCCGGATTGGAAGGGCAATCTTAACCACTGGACCACTAGGGAAGTCTCTTACTAGTTTTTCATTTCTTATATCCAAATCCTTACATCTCTTGCACTAAGGAAACACCAAAGTATCTGTTGCAAAATGAACCAATAAAGAACAAATTTCCTCCTCTGTGGCCGTGTGACTCACAATGGCAGCTCAGAGGAGGCAGAGAACACCAGTTCTAAAAGCAGACCGTCTGGGTTCTACGTTTGGCTCTCCAACTCAGGAGATGCGAGACAGCAGATAAACTGCTGAACTTCTCAAGGCCTAGACATCCTCATGGACATATCACCCATCATAACAGTAGCTACCTTATTTGGGTGCTATGGAGATTAAATGAGTTCAACCGTTAAGCCCTCAATCAGCGCCTGAAATGTTAACAGGTCCTCCAGTAAGTGTCAGCTATGATTCCTCCGGCAGGAATCAAGTGTCAGGCAGCAGAGAATGATCACTGAGAATCTGTGCTCTGGAGTTATCTGAAATGTGCCCCTGTCACTTAATAGCTCTGTGACCTCGGACAAATTATCTGTTCAAGCTGCTGATACTGGCAGTTCTTGTATTAAAAGCTGACTGAGAGTTAAACGACATAATCCACAAAAAGCACCTAGCACTGGGCATCACAGAACATTATCGCTCTGAAAACTTTAGTCATTATTTTCACTGAGGAGGGACAGCACTAAGGGTCTCAAGTAGAACAGGATGCCGTTCCTCATATTATGAAAAGTGAATAAAGGAAAATGGGCAATAAGTAAACTAAAACATTCAAACAACCTATCCAGGTGTCCCTTTTTGTGTACACAAGGGGAGTGACATAAGGCTTACGGGATGGTTAGAATCCAAAAGAGAAAACTGCACGTGTAAAAGTAAAGATCTTTGGACTTTCTGAGAAACCAAAGTTTATATGAGTAGAATGAGGAAAGTTTCATTTGCAAAGCGCAGTTTTAAGATGACTATGAAGACAACAGGACTATGCATGAAAGAGGATGCAAACTCATTAAGACTAATGCAATAGGAAGGCAGCAATGTAAACAGGGAGAAGCAGGGAAATCCAAAACACATAAAAACACAAACTACAGATTTTTATAACTACCAAAATGTGCTGGAAGCTACAAGAGCCAAATATGACATGCAAGATCTTCAATTGTGACAAGCAGCATGATGGCAGAATTATAAGTAGTGTAAGTCAGAAGTGACTGAGAGGAAGGCTCAGCTTGCTTTTTATTTTAATATCCTGAATTATGGTGAGAAGAGAAAATCTGGGTGGAAATCTTTTATTTACAAAAGCCACAAACAGGGGTTCCCCTGGTGGTCCAGTGGTTAAGAATCTGCTTTGCATTGCAGGGGACACAGGTTTGATCCCTGGTCAGGGAACTAAGACCCCACATACCTCAGAGCAGCTAGGCCCAGGCACCACCACTATTGAGCCTTGCATGCCGCAACTGGAGTCCAAGACCTGACACAGCCAGATAAATAAATATATATATAAAAAAATTTAATTAAAAAAAAAAAGGTCAAAATCAAGAGCTCATGAAAGGTAAAATTGGAGAAACAGATTTGGGGATATCTTCCTATAAATGCGACACATGAGAGTACTCAGTGACAAATGTACAGGCTAGTCACTTGAGGTCAACCTTAGTCAGACTAGGAAAAGACAGACACAGGACTCTTATTTTGCAGAATCAAAGGCTACCCAGGCGCCAGGAGCAATAAATATTAAATACATTTAATAAAATATAAATATTATAGGGAAAGAATGAAGACTGAGAAAAGGTAATTTAATACCAGAAAGCCATAAGCACTCAGTAGCTACTTTATCTGGGTATTACAAGGATTAAATGAGTTAGAAGCAAGAGCAGTCGGAAGTTAGAAAGTGAGTAATAAACACTGAATACCTTATTAAGTTTTATACAGAATCTACAACTGTCTCATGAAATGGGTTTAATAACTCATTAGTTGTCACGGTAAATATTTAAAAGTGCAGTGAGAAAAGCACTCATAAACTCCTCGGCAACACAGCTATGGATTCAATTCCTGGGGCTCAACTTCACAGAATCAGCGATATAACTAAAAACTTTTAACTTCTAAGGGCCCAGGTTCGTTTATAAAATTGAGGTATACACCATCTGTCAGTCAGTCAGTCAGTCATCACAAGGCTTAAAAAAAAACATAGGTGCTTTCAATCTACAAAATGCTTCTCTTTTGATTCTCCCCTCAAACTATGAGTAAGCTAAGGAAGGTAAGGAAATTTGGGTTCAAGAAGTTGAGAGATAGGTACCCAAAGACCACACTGATCTTTAGTGGCAAAGACAAGTGTAAAAATCACAGCCTTCCACCCTCTGTGCAAATACCCCCAAATCTATTAAAATTTATGGTGAGAAGAGAAAATCTGGGTGGAAATCTTTTATTTACAAAAGCCACAAACAGGGGTTCCCCTGGTGGTCCAGTGGTTAAGAATCTGCTTTGCATTGCAGGGGACACAGGTTTGATCCCTGGTCAGGGAACTAAGACCCCACATACCTCAGAGCAGCTAGGCCCAGGCACCACCACTATTGAGCCTTGCATGCCGCAACTGGAGTCCAAGACCTGACACAGCCAGATAAATAAATATATATATAAAAAAATTTAATTAAAAAAAAAAAGGTCAAAATCAAGAGCTCATGAAAGGTAAAATTGGAGAAACAGATTTGGGGATATCTTCCTATAAATGCGACACATGAGAGTACTCAGTGACAAATGTACAGGCTAGTCACTTGAGGTCAACCTTAGTCAGACTAGGAAAAGACAGACACAGGACTCTTATTTTGCAGAATCAAAGGCTACCCAGGCGCCAGGAGCAATAAATATTAAATACATTTAATAAAATATAAATATTATAGGGAAAGAATGAAGACTGAGAAAAGGTAATTTAATACCAGAAAGCCATAAGCACTCAGTAGCTACTTTATCTGGGTATTACAAGGATTAAATGAGTTAGAAGCAAGAGCAGTCGGAAGTTAGAAAGTGAGTAATAAACACTGAATACCTTATTAAGTTTTATACAGAATCTACAACTGTCTCATGAAATGGGTTTAATAACTCATTAGTTGTCACGGTAAATATTTAAAAGTGCAGTGAGAAAAGCACTCATAAACTCCTCGGCAACACAGCTATGGATTCAATTCCTGGGGCTCAACTTCACAGAATCAGCGATATAACTAAAAACTTTTAACTTCTAAGGGCCCAGGTTCGTTTATAAAATTGAGGTATACACCATCTGTCAGTCAGTCAGTCAGTCATCACAAGGCTTAAAAAAAAACATAGGTGCTTTCAATCTACAAAATGCTTCTCTTTTGATTCTCCCCTCAAACTATGAGTAAGCTAAGGAAGGTAAGGAAATTTGGGTTCAAGAAGTTGAGAGATAGGTACCCAAAGACCACACTGATCTTTAGTGGCAAAGACAAGTGTAAAAATCACAGCCTTCCACCCTCTGTGCAAATACCCCCAAATCTATATTAAAATTTCAAATCCATAATACGGATCTGATTAATTAACCTGATCATCTCCAAGGACCATCTGTTTGTTCAAATTGGGTGTGTACGTTTCAAAGTACAAAATATGACTGGTAAACTATAAACAGTGCTTAAATACACAGCTCTTCATTGTTTTAGGAGTCTTAAAGAGTGGGTCTTTCCAGTCTTAATTCCTTTTTGTTTTCAGGTAAGGAATAGATTTATTCAGATTCAGAGAAAACACACTCCACAGAGAGTGAGCCATCACAGAGCAAGTCCAGTGGCCAGCCCTAATTCTCTTAGTGCACTAACAACGAAATGTATTAAGATAAATCTGGTATAAAAAAGAAAACTGAGAATGCAACATGCAAGAATATACATATTCAAAGATACCCCTTCTGAGTATTTTTTCCCTGAACTTACGCTAACCCTTAAAAATAAGCTCTGATCAATGAAACCTAAGTCTGCGCAAGTAATCCTGCTATTTAAAACAACAGAAAATGATGAGATTAGATCTTTTAGCTAGACACAACTGTATCTAAGGACATGGTCAACCCACCCCAATTCTTTAACCTCAGATGCTCAACCTGCCCCGTGCCTGCTGGCTCGAGAACACGCTGAGTCAGTAGGGAAAGGTTAGGTCCTTTTTTAAAGCTTTCCAGAGCAGAGGCCAGCAGTCAACTTCTCTCTGCTGTCTACGCGAACCTAGCCGTCCACATCCAGACCCCGTGACCGCCTGCAAGGTGACGCCTTGAAGAAGCAGACCTAGTCGAGCAATCGCGGAGAGGGAGGCCTGCAGCTGGTGGGGGGCCACGCGGACAGGCTCAGGCAGGGACAAGGCGAGAGAAAGACAAAGCGGCGGCTATCCGGCTTTACCCTCCGTTGAAAGCGTAGGGAGAAAAGCGCAGCTGCACAGGGCCCGCGGCGCCGTGAGCTTCCATGGCCAAGGCTCTGCCGGCGCCCGAATACTCAGCAACCGCGGACAACATCCCGCCGGCCCGCTCCTGCTGTCTCACGGCAAGATGGCGACCCCGACCGGAAGTGGCGCCGCTTCCGGTTTCCGCGGCGCCGTCTCCGGCCGCTCTATCTCGCTCCAGTCGCTGGTGGTTGGCGCCTGTACTTCGAACAGATCCGAGCGAGAGGTAAAGGCTCTCTCTCCCAGGGAAACCGTCGAAATCACTCCAGATGGATAGAAATTTTACAATCTGAGCTTACAAAGAAATTCGCAGAACTCTGGAGCGACAGAAACTCAAAGACTGTTGGAGTGTAAATTGTTTAAGCCGTATTTCGAAGATGGATTGGCGTTACTTGGCATAGTTGAAAATACACACACATCATTAATCCAGCGGTTTCACGCCGAGGTATGTACCGTAGTCAGACGTGTAAGAGTGTTCATAAAGCATTGTTGTTAAATGGCCCCAAACTGGAAATGAGGTAAATGTCCATAAACTGCACAGTGGATAAAGCAACTGAGGGATCTACCACAGGAAAAAAATTAACTTCGGCTAAAGGGAAGGCACATCAACACGAATATTAAAACGTTGACCAAAAAATACGTATTATATATTTTAGTGAGTGGGAAGGTCCTGTTTGGCTGGGGATGTGCTAGCAATACTGGTTTCTTTACTTGATTTAATGAGTTCGTGCTCACTAGCTCGGTCATGTCCCACGCTTTGCGACCACTTTGGCCATGGGATTTTTCCAGGCAAGAATACTGGAGTGGGGTGCTTCCCTGGTGGTCCAGTGGGTGGAGAGTCCGCCTTGCAGTGCAAGGGGCACAGGTTCGATCCCTAGTCCAGGAAGATCCCACGCAGAGCGCCTGGACCAATGTGTCCAACTATGAGCCAGCACTCGGAGCGCGTGTGCTCAGGGCCGGTTCTCTGAGACAGAGAAGCTACTGCGATGGGAGGCCCACACTGGCCAAAGAACAAAGCTGGATGAAAGTAAACAAATGAAAGACCAATAAAAGAGGCCAAAATTAAAATATATATATATATTGGAGTGGGTTGGCATTTCCTCCTCCAGGGGATCTTCCTGACCCAGGGATAGAACCTGCGGTCTCCTCTGCTCTTGCATGAGCAGGCAGATTGTTTACCACAGAGCCACCTGGGAGGCACTTTGTTGTTGTTCAATTGCTCGTTTGTGTCCAACTCTTGACCTCACAGACTGCAGCATGCCAAGCTTCCCTATCCTTCACCATCTCCTGGAGCTTGCTCAAACTCTTGTCCATTGCATCCATGATGCTATCCAACCATCTCATCCTCTGTCGCCCCCACCTCCTCCTGCCTTCAATCTTTCCCAGCATCAAAGTCTTTTCCAATGAGTCAGCTCTTCCCAATAGGATTGGGGCTTCAGCATCGGCCCTTCTAATGAATATTTAGGGTTGATTCATCCAGCCTGGCATTTCACATAATGTAGTCTGTATATAAGTTAAATAAGCAGGGTGACAATACACAGCCTTGCTGTACTCCTTTCCCAATTTTGAACGGATGTTCCTCTACCTTTGAAATCCAGCTTGTATATCTGGAAGTTCTCAGTTCATATACAGCCCTTACTTGATTTAACACCATATATTAATCTGTACATGTGTTTACATACTTCTTTATATGAATATCATATTTCACAATTTAAAACTGCTATTTCAAAAGGAAGCAATATTATATATTTTAGTGAGTGGGAAGGTCCTGTTTGGCTGGGGATGTGCTAGCAATACTGGTTTCTTTACTTGATTTAATGAGTTCGTGCTCACTAGCTCGGTCATGTCCCACGCTTTGCGACCACTTTGGCCATGGGATTTTTCCAGGCAAGAATACTGGAGTGGGGTGCTTCCCTGGTGGTCCAGTGGGTGGAGAGTCCGCCTTGCAGTGCAAGGGGCACAGGTTCGATCCCTAGTCCAGGAAGATCCCACGCAGAGCGCCTGGACCAATGTGTCCAACTATGAGCCAGCACTCGGAGCGCGTGTGCTCAGGGCCGGTTCTCTGAGACAGAGAAGCTACTGCGATGGGAGGCCCACACTGGCCAAAGAACAAAGCTGGATGAAAGTAAACAAATGAAAGACCAATAAAAGAGGCCAAAATTAAAATATATATATATATTGGAGTGGGTTGGCATTTCCTCCTCCAGGGGATCTTCCTGACCCAGGGATAGAACCTGCGGTCTCCTCTGCTCTTGCATGAGCAGGCAGATTGTTTACCACAGAGCCACCTGGGAGGCACTTTGTTGTTGTTCAATTGCTCGTTTGTGTCCAACTCTTGACCTCACAGACTGCAGCATGCCAAGCTTCCCTATCCTTCACCATCTCCTGGAGCTTGCTCAAACTCTTGTCCATTGCATCCATGATGCTATCCAACCATCTCATCCTCTGTCGCCCCCACCTCCTCCTGCCTTCAATCTTTCCCAGCATCAAAGTCTTTTCCAATGAGTCAGCTCTTCCCAATAGGATTGGGGCTTCAGCATCGGCCCTTCTAATGAATATTTAGGGTTGATTCATCCAGCCTGGCATTTCACATAATGTAGTCTGTATATAAGTTAAATAAGCAGGGTGACAATACACAGCCTTGCTGTACTCCTTTCCCAATTTTGAACGGATGTTCCTCTACCTTTTTGAAATCCAGCTTGTATATCTGGAAGTTCTCAGTTCATATACAGCCCTTACTTGATTTAACACCATATATTAATCTGTACATGTGTTTACATACTTCTTTATATGAATATCATATTTCACAATTTAAAACTGCTATTTCAAAAAGGAAGCAAGCAGGCAGTTGACTACTATAGAATGGACTACCTGGAACTCTGGAAGCAAAAAGATTTTTGAAAAGTATTTAATTAAAACTTTGCCCAGGTCAGTGCCGCCTTCTGGGTAAATGGTCCTAAAATTTTGAAGACCGCATGTGTGCGCTCCCTAGATCCTTTTGCCTCGTTGCTGCCGAGGAAGCACCATGGGTCCCCAGCAGCTCTGCTGGAGCCATCCTCGAAAATTCGGCCAGGGATCTCGCCCTCGCCGAGTCTGCTCAAACCCGCATGGTCTGATCCGGAAATACGGCTTCAACATGTGCCGCCAGTGTTTCCGTCAGTAGGGGAAGGACATAGTCTTCATTAAGTTGGACTAACTGAACTTCCTTAAGCGGATAATCCAGCACATCCACCTTGCGCGTGAATAATGCTAGTTATTTGTATATAAAATGAAAGCTTAAAAGCGCAAAAAACACTTTGCCCATACTTTACTGTGAACAAAGGATAAAACAAAGGGTTTTCTTTGATGGTTATGGATAGAGAAGTATTTATTCTGTCCTGGTAGTGTCCTGAATAAAAAAATTCTGTAAAATATTTCCTATCCTTAAGGTGCTCACAACCTCATTGAGTATGTGAAGTACAGAGGAAGCAAAATAACAAGCATTGCAACATGTGATTATACCTAAATGAACCATAGGAGAGATCCTCTGGGGTCCAACTTTACCAATAGTCTCTTTGTGACAAATGTGATGGCAGCAGCCGAACTCATATATAATCGAATCTGTAAGCCAGGCTGTCTGGTTTTGTTTTTCTTATCATCTTACATGTTTGAGAATAGGCAACCTGCTTCCCATGTGCCAGGCACTGTTCGTTCATTTCATTAGTCCATCTCACTGCGTTCCTAGAGGCAAGCGCTATTATCATTCCATCCTATGCACTGTGGTGGAGAGGTCCGGCAACTTGCTAAATGTCACGCCGCTAGCTGGTTTAAAGAGTCAATATTTAAAAATCAATAGCTTGTCTACATCCAGCAACGACCAATCAAAATAACCCCGGCAGCGCGGCCGCGCCCGGAACCAGGAGCGCTCCGCCCCGCCCCTGGCACGGCCGGCTCCGCGCGGACGGCGCGCCGAGGCCGAGCCGGAGCCGGGCTGGCGGAAGTGACGTCGTCGGCGCGCGCCGGGGGCTCCGCAGGGCCGAGAAGGGTCGCTGCGGCGGGCGCTCAGGCCGGTGGCGGTCGAACGTCGTGTGCTCGGACCGGCAGTTGTCTCCGCAGCGACCCAGGTAACAGCCCTTGCGGCGTTCCTCTGAGGACGCGTGCGGAGGCGGCCCCTACAGCGACGCCCGGGGCGCCGGAGCGAGGAGGCGCGGGGCGCCGGGAGCCCGCGGGGCCGTGCTCAGCTCGCGCTGCCGCAGCCGGGCCTGTACCGGCCGCCGGTGCCGCCGGCGCCCTCCCTTGCCGAGGGTCGAAAGCGCCCTCCCGTTGTACGAGCGTGGGGCGGGGCGCTGGGAGGGGCCTGGACGCGGCAGCCCCGCGCATCCGAGGCCCGTGGACTTCTCTGTCCTGTCCCCCGTTAGTGCTCTGTGCTGGAGGGCGTGCCCACCTGGCCTAGGCCCGCCCGGTTTGCAGCCAGCAGGGGTGGTTTTGTAATGAAGTTGCTCTTGAGACTTTTGAACGTTTTGTCGGAGGCCGGAGACTGCAGGCACGCTAGAGCACAGTACACAAAGGTGACCCCGTCTAGGTCCTGGACCGTGTCGTTTTCTCACATAGGCGTCTCGGAGAAGATTATTCTTGACTGAGGTATGCAGATAGGAGGAGACTGCAGAATTAATTCTTTACTCTTATCAGTGATTCTCTCCAAAAAATATCGAACTTGACGCTTCAGTTACCAAAAGGTGAAGAGATGCTGCAGACAGCTCTGTTTTCGGAGGATAAGGTAGTAACTGTGCGACTTTAATGCACGGGGGAAGAAGGGTGGTCAGTACTGTCAGTGGGACTGAGAGAAGCTCTGAACGAGGGTAACGTTAAGCCTCAACATTTGACTTCTCTGAAGTTTGCAGACAGGAGTCTGGAGCCACCAGTTTCTGGAATCAGCTTGTCTCAATCAAAAAAAGCGCAACCAGACGCAATCAAAATAACCCCGGCAGCGCGGCCGCGCCGGAACCAGGAGCGCTCCGCCCGCCCCTGGCACGGCCGGCTCCGCGCGGACGGCGCGCCGAGGCCGAGCCGGAGCCGGGCTGGCGGAAGTGACGTCGTCGGCGCGCGCCGGGGGCTCCGCAGGGCCGAGAAGGGTCGCTGCGGCGGGCGCTCAGGCCGGTGGCGGTCGAACGTCGTGTGCTCGGACCGGCAGTTGTCTCCGCAGCGACCCAGGTAACAGCCCTTGCGGCGTTCCTCTGAGGACGCGTGCGGAGGCGGCCCCTACAGCGACGCCCGGGGCGCCGGGCGAGGAGGCGCGGGGCGCCGGGAGCCCGCGGGGCCGTGCTCAGCTCGCGCTGCCGCAGCCGGGCCTGTACCGGCCGCCGGTGCCGCCGGCGCCCTCCCTTGCCGAGGGTCGAAAGCGCCCTCCCGTTGTACGAGCGTGGGGCGGGGCGCTGGGAGGGGCCTGGACGCGGCAGCCCCGCGCATCCGAGGCCCGTGGACTTCTTGTCCTGTCCCCGTTAGTGCTCTGTGCTGGAGGGCGTGCCCACCTGGCCTAGGCCCGCCCGGTTTGCAGCCAGCAGGGGTGGTTTTGTAATGAAGTTGCTCTTGAGACTTTTGAACGTTTTGTCGGAGGCCGGAGACTGCAGGCACGCTAGAGCACAGTACACAAAGGTGACCCCGTCTAGGTCCTGGACCGTGTCGTTTTCTCACATAGGCGTCTCGGAGAAGATTATTCTTGACTGAGGTATGCAGATAGGAGGAGACTGCAGAATTAATTCTTTACTCTTATCAGTGATTCTCTCCAAAAAATATCGAACTTGACGCTTCAGTTACCAAAAGGTGAAGAGATGCTGCAGACAGCTCTGTTTTCGGAGGATAAGGTAGTAACTGTGCGACTTTAATGCACGGGGGAAGAAGGGTGGTCAGTACTGTCAGTGGGACTGAGAGAGAAGCTCTGAACGAGGGTAACGTTAAGCCTCAACATACTTCCTCTGATCTCTTCTCTAGACTTAGTTTGCAGACAGGAGTCTGGAGCCACCAGTTTCTGGATCAGTCTGTAGTCGCATTAATGAGTGGTTTCAGTCCTGCGCTCGTCTCTTGCCTCAGCCATACGAGTGACTCTCACACCGAACTTTCAGCTTCCAGTTTTATCTCTTAGAATTCATCCACCCTCTCCTCACAGTAGATCTATTCACGGTGTACTTCAAAACCTTGTCACTGCTCACATTGCTTATGTAATAATGATTTAAAATCCTGATAATATGACCCCTCTTGCTTTTGCTGTCTCATCCCCTGCAGGAACATTCCATGCAGTCATGCTTAGTTGCTTGCATACTACATGCTCTCAAATGTTTGTCCCTTTGTGCTTGGCCTTGCTTCTGCCCCAAATGCCAAATGTAAATTCCTACTCATCTTGCTAGACCCAAGTCACATTGTCCTTGCTTTATTAACATGCTCTTCTGTCAGTCTGTCATATTTTCCTTGCTTTGTTAACATCCCCTTCTGAGCTCATGGCGGTTTCATTGCCCTCTTTTCTGTAGAATGTATGGATTCATTCAGGGCTTCCCAGGTGGCTCATTGGTAAAGAATCCACCAGTTCAGGGCTTCTCCTGGTGGTCCAGTGGATAAGGACACCGCCTTGCAGTGCAAGGGGCGCCGGTTCGATCCCTGGCCTGGGAAGATCCCACGTGCCGCGGAGCGGCTGGACTGATGTGTCCAATCACCGAGCCGGAGCTCTGGAGCGCATGCGCCCAGAGCCGGTGCTCTGCGGCAACAGACGCCACCGCGATGGGAGGCCCGCAGGAGCCAGAGAACAAAGACGGATGAAAATAGAGAAATGCAAGACCAATAGATTTGGCCCGCCCACTCCCCTCCCTCCCCAACCCGACCCCCGCCCAAAATAAATAAATAAATAAATAAATAAATCTTTAAAAAAAAAAACAAAGAATCCACCAGTTCAATCCCTGGTTGGGAAGATCCTCTAGAGAAGGAAATGGCAACCCACTCTAGTGTTGTTGGGTGGGAAATCCCATGGACAGAGGAGCCTGTCAGACTACAGTCCATGGGGTCGCAAAAGAGTCAGACATGACCTAGCTACTAAACAGCAGCATGCATTCATTCATGATTACTTATTCTATGCCAGACACTGTACTAAGTGTAGAGATTACAGGTACATATGTGACTGGTTTCTTCACTCGGGGCTTCACATAGTGCATATCTGCTGTTACGGCACTTAAGTTTTGCAGTGATTATTTGCATATGCTATAGAAATTGAACTCTTTGATTCCCAAGACTATATATAGCCTCTTCATTTTTATATTTGCAGCACTCTGTTGTTGCAATAGGACAACAGTGTCCAAAAGAGCATAATTTTCTTGTTATGTCTGATGTTTTCTGAAGCAGAGTTTTCTCTTTTTTTGCATCTCTTTTCCATTGATGCGTATGTAGGATGTGTAGTCTTTGGAGTCTTTTGTCCTTTCAGAGTCATCGCCAGATTCTAAGTGCTTATTTTGTACAAGTGCATACTTGAGCCACATTTTTGTCTTTGGCATGTAACTTGTAAGTTAAAAATCTCTTTTAAGTTCTGTGTGAGAGTATCTTATTAGATGATAACATTTTAACTGAAATGTAATAATAATAGCTAACATTTATTCAGTGCTTACTGTGTGATAACTAGATGCTGTCCTTGAGATATTAATCAGTCCTGTTTGAATCAGTCAGTTCTCACAGCAACCCTGAGCACAATCTTATGTGAACTAAACTGAATAAAGGTCTTCTATCAGTCACTGGTTCATTCATCTGAAGAATTTCAGAAGTATAGCCAGTAAAGAAATGATTTTAAAAAGCCCAAGTGCAGGCATAGTTGGTATTTATGTGCTCTGAAGAGGTAAAGGTATTACATACATAATGTCTTATTTTTATGTCTGTACAACTCCTATCACAGTGTTTTATTTATTTAAGGTTATTTCTCAGTAAGTGATCACACTAAAGTATATTGGATCTGATTCAGAATTTATTAAACTTAATGCCCAAGGCATAATAAAGGATAGAAAACTGAATGGAATGTTAAATTAAACCCATCAGCACCTTGTATACAGTGCATAAAAATATTTCTACTCGGATATGACAGTTTGCTTAGGAATTCATTTTCCTTGGATGTTTTTTCCCCAAAAGTTTTGAGTGCTGGTTATGTACCTTAACAGTCAACATTATAAGACTATAAATGAAGCTCATAAAAAAAACAATTTTCATCCTTTTGGCAGTTTTGCATGCAGTCATGAAAAACACAGGAGGAATAAGGTTTCAGCTTGGTAAGGTAAAAAGGAAGTGTATTCCAGAATAGCTTTGTTGGGTTTTTTTTTTAAATTTTTTGTATCACCATGAAACTTACAAGATCGTATAGCTTACCTGTGTTCTTTTTTTTAAACTTTTTAAAAATTATTTATTTATTTTTTGACCTGTGTTCTTACAGTAAACTTCAGACTCTTTTCAAAGCAGCACCACTGTTCCTTGGTGTGGACGAAGATAACCTATAGAGTTGAGGAAGTTGCCAAGAAGAGTGTGCTGGGGATGCTCTAGGAAAAGACTGAATGCAGAGGCAATTTCTACTCCAAAGGTTTTTGATTTGCCGGGAAGGTGATCATCATGGATCAGAACAACAGCCTCCCACCGTATGCCCAGGGCCTGGCGTCCCCTCAGGTAATGCAGCTGGAGAGAGGGGCGCACGTAGGACAGAATCTGCACTGTTAGGGACAGTGTAAAAGGGAACAAAGGGGATTTAGCTATCTGTTTCTGAAAATGGACTTGTGTTTGTTAAGCTTTCTGTATTTCATTATGAAATTCCTTTAGATTTTGAATAGGTACGATAGAGTTTGATTTGGGAAGTTTGGGAGCTAAAATATATATTTGTCTATAAAACTTAATCTTTTGATGAAAAGTTATGAAAGTGGTGCAAATGATAATAGAGTGTTTGATTTTAGAAGTAACCTAATTATTTTCTAGTTTTATCTTTTGCTTTTTATGTTTAAGGTTCCAAATAATTATTGATTATTAAAATTTTTAAATAACTTCTGTTGAGGTGTAACTTACACACTTAAATAAGAATACCCATTTTAAGTGTGTGTTTTGGTAAGTGTGCATCCACTAGGCTAGTCAGGTATGACCTAAGTCAAATCCTTTACAATTATGCGGTGAAAGTGACAAATACATTGGGAATCTGAAATTGGCAAGCCCACTAATAAAGGATAGAAAACTGAATGGAATGTTAAATTAAACCCATCAGCACCTTGTATACAGTGCATAAAAATATTTCTACTCGGATATGACAGTTTGCTTAGGAATTCATTTTCCTTGGATGTTTTTTCCCCAAAAGTTTTGAGTGCTGGTTATGTACCTTAACAGTCAACATTATAAGACTATAAATGAAGCTCATAAAAAAAACAATTTTCATCCTTTTGGCAGTTTTGCATGCAGTCATGAAAAACACAGGAGGAATAAGGTTTCAGCTTGGTAAGGTAAAAAGGAAGTGTATTCCAGAATAGCTTTGTTGGGTTTTTTTTTTAAATTTTTTGTATCACCATGAAACTTACAAGATCGTATAGCTTACCTGTGTTCTTTTTTTTAAACTTTTTAAAAATTATTTATTTATTTTTTGACCTGTGTTCTTACAGTAAACTTCAGACTCTTTTCAAAGCAGCACCACTGTTCCTTGGTGTGGCGAAGATAACCTATAGAGTTGAGGAAGTTGCCAAGAAGAGTGTGCTGGGGATGCTCTAGGAAAAGACTGAATGCAGAGGCAATTTCTACTCCAAAGGTTTTTGATTTGCCGGGAAGGTGATCATCATGGATCAGAACAACAGCCTCCCACCGTATGCCCAGGGCCTGGCGTCCCCTCAGGTAATGCAGCTGGAGAGAGGGCGACGTAGGACAGAATCTGCACTGTTAGGGACAGTGTAAAAGGGAACAAAGGGGATTTAGCTATCTGTTTCTGAAAATGGACTTGTGTTTGTTAAGCTTTCTGTATTTCATTATGAAATTCCTTTAGATTTTGAATAGGTACGATAGAGTTTGATTTGGGAAGTTTGGGAGCTAAAATATATATTTGTCTATAAAACTTAATCTTTTGATGAAAAGTTATGAAAGTGGTGCAAATGATAATAGAGTGTTTGATTTTAGAAGTAACCTAATTATTTTCTAGTTTTATCTTTTGCTTTTTATGTTTAAGGTTCCAAATAATTATTGATTATTAAAATTTTTAAATAACTTCTGTTGAGGTGTAACTTACACACTTAAATAAGAATACCCATTTTAAGTGTGTGTTTTGGTAAGTGTGCATCCACTAGGCTAGTCAGGTATGACCTAAGTCAAATCCTTTACAATTATGCGGTGAAAGTGACAAATACATTCACAGGATTAGATCTGAGAGATAGAGTAGCTGAAGAATTGTGGACGGAGGTTTATAACACTTGAGCAGGAGGTGCTGATGGAAACCACCCCCAAGAAAAATAAATGTAAAAAAGCTAAAGAGTTGTCTGAGGAGGCCTTACAAATAGCTGAGAAAAGAAGAGAAGCAGAAGGCAAAGGAGAAAAGGAAAGATATACCCACCTGAATGCAGAGTTCCAAAGAATAGCAAGGAGAGATAAGCAGGCCTTCTTTAGTGAACAGTGGAAAGAAACAGAGGAAACAATAAAGATCTCTTCAAGAAAATTAGAGACACCAAGGAAACATTTCATGCAAAAGTGGACACAATAAAGGACAGGAACAGTGTGGACCTAACAGAAGCAGAAGAGATTAAGCAGAGGTGGCAAGAATAAACAGAAGAACTATACAAAAAAGCTCTTAATTACCCAGATAACAACAATGGTGTTAGAGCCAGACGTCCTGGAGACTGATGTCAAGTGGACTTTAGGAAGCATCACTGTGAACAAAGCTAGTGGAGGTGATGAAATTCCAGCTGAGCTATTTCAAATCCCCAAAAATAATGCTGTTAAAGTGCTGCACTCAATATGCCAACAAATTTAGAAAACTCAGCACTGGCCACAGGACTGAAAAATGTCAGTTTTCATTCCATTGCCAAAGAATGTTCAGAGTACTGTACAGTTGCACGCGTTTCACATACCAGCAAAGTACTGCTCAGAATCCTTCACAGGAGGCTTCAGCAGTGTGTGTACTGAGGACTTCGCAGATGTACAAGCTGGAATTTCCAAAAAGCAGAGGAACCAGAGATCATATTGCCATAGAAAAAGCTGGGGAATTCCAGAAAAACATCCACTTTTGCTTCATTGACTACACCAAAACCTTTGACTGTGTGGATCACAACAAACTTTGGATAATTCTGAAAGAGTCGGGAATACCAGCCCACCTTACCTGCCTCCTGTGAAACCTGTATGCAGGTCAAGAAGCAGCAATTAGAACCAGACATGGAACAATGGACTGGTTCCAAATTTGGAAAGGAGTATGTCAAGGCTGTGTATTATAACCCTGCTTATTTAATTCATATGCAGAATACATCATGCAAAACGCTGGACTAGATGAATCAAAAGCTAGAATCAAGATTGCAGAGAGAGGGCTTCCCTGGTGGTCCAGTGGGTAGGGAGTCCACCTTGCAGTGCAAGGGGTACCAGATCGATCCCTGGACCGGGAGGATCCCACATGCCATGGAGCAGCTGCACTGGTGTGTCTAGTTACAAGCCAGTGCTCTGGAGCGCATGCACCCACAGCCAGTAGTCTGCGGCAAGAGAGGCCACTGCAATGGGAGGCCCACACAGGCCAAAGAATAAAGATGGATGAAAATAAATACAAAAATAAAAGATGCATGATGGGGAAAAAAAAAAGATTGCAGGGAGAAAAATCAACAACTTCAGGAAAGCAAATGATACTAGTCTAACAGCAGAAAAGAGGCTCTTGATGAAGGGGAGAGAGGAGAGTGAAAAAGCTGGCTTAAAACTCAACATTCAGAAACTGAGATCATGGGATCTAGTCCCATCACTTCATGAAACATAGACGGGGGAACAATGGAACAGTGACAGACTCTTATTTTCTTGGGCTCCAAAATCACTTAAGATGGTGACTGCAGCCATGAAGTTAAAAGACGCTTGCTCTTTGGAAGAAAAGCTATGACAAACCTAGACAGCATATTAAAAAGCTGAGACATTGTGCTCTCTTTGGCAGCACATATACTGAAATTGGAACGATACAGAGAAGATTAGCATGGCCCCTGTGCAAGGATGACACACAAATTCCTGAAGCGTTCCATATTTTTTACAGAAACAAAAAAAGCTGAGACATCACTTCACCAACAAAAGTTCTTATAGTCAAAGCTGTGGTTTACCCAGTAATCCTGTATGATTGTGAGAGTTGGCCCATAAAGAAGGGTGAGTGTTGAAGAATGGATGCTTTCAAACTGTGGTGTTGGAGAAGGCTCTTGAGAGTCCCTTGGACTGCAAGGCGATCAAACCAGTCAATCCTAAGAGAAATCAACACTGAGTATTCATTGGAAGGGCTGAAGCTGAAGCTCCAATCCTTCGGCTACCTGATACAAGGAATCGACTCATTGGAAAAGACCCTGATTCTGGGAAAGATTGAAGGCAGGAGGAGCTGGGGGCGACAGAAGTTGAGATGGCTGGATGGCATCACCGACTCTGGACGTGAGTTTGAGCAGGCTCCAGGAGATGGTGGAGGACATCTGGCTTGCTGCTGTCAGGGGGTCACAGAGAGTTGGACGCAAATGAGCGACTGAACAATAAATGTACCTGTGAAAGTTATGGAACATTTCAGTTACCCTGAAGATCCCTTCCTACCTTTTTGCAGTTATCCCCTAGCCCCAGACAACTAATGATCCGCCTGGCAGACTTAGAGATAGTTTTGCCTAAGCTAGGATGCCGTACAGGTGGCATCATCACAGTCTGCCTTTTGTGTGTGTCTTTGGTCTTAGCCTCGCCTAATGTTTGTGTATCAGCAAACCCCTTTTCATTGCCATGGGGCCCTCTTGTATGGATATACCACTCAGTTTGTCCATTTCCCTGTTGCTGACATTAAAGCTGTTTCCAAGTTGGAGCAATTATGAATAAAGGTGTTACATGTCTGTGGACATTCTTCATATCTGCTATGTTTTTATTTCTCTTGGGTAGCTACTCAGGAGTGGTGATTGCTGAGTCATTATGTAAGCGTGTGTATAACTTGAGAAGAAAGTGCCACTCATGTTCTCAGGTTCCAACAGAGGCGTGTGAGAGTTCTAGCTGCTCCGCATCCCTACCAGTCCCTGTGTTTTCACTTCAGTCGTACTAAAAGTGAAAGCATTTTCCTGTTGACCTATGATCTTGAGCATGTTTTCAAATGCTTATTAGCTGTATCTTCATTTATGAAAATGTCCCTCACATCTTTTGCCAATTCCGTATTGGTCTGTGTGTTCATCTTTTGTAAGTTTTCTTGGTGGTATCTTTCACAGAATAGAAGTTCTCAATTTCTTCAGTTTTAGAGCATTGTTACCATCTAGAGCCTGAAGGGTTAAGCAGTTTCCTGAATTCTCACGTGCTTTTAGTTGGATTTCACACCTAGGTCTGCTTCCACATTCTAAGCTTTTACGAACTGTGTTATGGTAAAGAAGAAAGTGTATGCAAGATGGCAGCTTAACAACCCCATTTGTACTTGGATGGTGCCTGTCTTTGCGCATCTCAGCTGCTGTTCTGCCAGCTGAGATGTCCTGCAGACACTTGAGGCCAGCCAGCTTAACCCATTGTTCTCTAACTGTCCACAGGGTGCCATGACGCCTGGAATCCCTATCTTTAGTCCCATGATGCCTTATGGCACAGGACTGACTCCACAGCCTATTCAGAGCACCAGCAGTCTGTCTCTTCTGGAGGAGCAGCAGAGGCAGCAGCAGCAGCAGCAGCAGCAGCAGCAACAGCAACAGCAGCAGCAGCAGCAGCAGCAGCAGCAGCAGCAACAGCAGGCGGCAGTGGCAACTGTCCAACAGTCAGCATCTCAGCAGGCAACCCAGGGGCCCTCGGGCCAGACACCACAGCTCTTCCACTCACAGACTCTTACAACGGCACCCTTGCCGGGCACCACTCCCCTGTATCCCTCTCCCATGACACCCATGACCCCCATCACCCCTGCCACGCCAGCCTCGGAGAGTTCCGGAATCGTGCCGCAGCTGCAGTGAGTTCTCATTGTGTGTCCTGTCTCTGCCCTGGAGGGACCCCCGCAACTATGCAGCTGTTCTTTGTTCTCAGATGAATCGATTGATTTATGTGGCACTAATGATGATCATGCATCAAAGTTTACTTAAGCTGTCTTAGTGAGTCAGTACCCTCAGTAAAGAGCTGTCATAACATCTTCAGAAATTTGGTAGCTGTGCTTATATGCTTGGGCAAGTGAATTCCAGTTTTGGATTGCATTTTCTTGTAGACATTTCGCTGTAGCTGATTAACCAAATCAGGCCTTATGTAGTCTCCCTCCTTTGTGGTATTTTCTTTGGGAAGATTAATCACTTAGTCATAGAATCATCATAGTTCATAGTGGTCCTTGTTTTTCTTCCACAGATTCTAAGTTTTAGAGCATTGTTATGGCCTGAAGGGTTAAGCAGTTTCCTGAATTCTCACGTGCTTTTAGTTGGATTTCACACCTAGGTCTGCTTCCACATTCTAAGCTTTTACGAACTGTGTTATGGTAAAGAAGAAAGTGTATGCAAGATGGCAGCTTAACAACCCCATTTGTACTTGGATGGTGCCTGTCTTTGCGCATCTCAGCTGCTGTTCTGCCAGCTGAGATGTCCTGCAGACACTTGAGGCCAGCCAGCTTAACCCATTGTTCTCTAACTGTCCACAGGGTGCCATGACGCCTGGAATCCCTATCTTTAGTCCCATGATGCCTTATGGCACAGGACTGACTCCACAGCCTATTCAGAGCACCAGCAGTCTGTCTCTTCTGGAGGAGCAGCAGAGGCAGCAGCAGCAGCAGCAGCAGCAGCAACAGCAACAGCAGCAGCAGCAGCAGCAGCAGCAGCAGCAGCAACAGCAGGCGGCAGTGGCAACTGTCCAACAGTCAGCATCTCAGCAGGCAACCCAGGGGCCCTCGGGCCAGACACCACAGCTCTTCCACTCACAGACTCTTACAACGGCACCCTTGCCGGGCACCACTCCCCTGTATCCCTCTCCCATGACACCCATGACCCCCATCACCCCTGCCACGCCAGCCTCGGAGAGTTCCGGAATCGTGCCGCAGCTGCAGTGAGTTCTCATTGTGTGTCCTGTCTCTGCCCTGGAGGGACCCCCGCAACTATGCAGCTGTTCTTTGTTCTCAGATGAATCGATTGATTTATGTGGCACTAATGATGATCATGCATCAAAGTTTACTTAAGCTGTCTTAGTGAGTCAGTACCCTCAGTAAAGAGCTGTCATAACATCTTCAGAAATTTGGTAGCTGTGCTTATATGCTTGGGCAAGTGAAGTCCAGTTTTGGATTGCATTTTTCTTGTAGACATTTCGCTGTAGCTGATTAACCAAATCAGGCCTTATGTAGTCTCCCTCCTTTGTGGTATTTTCTTTGGGAAGATTAATCACTTAGTCATAGAATCATCATAGTTCATAGTGGTCCTTGTTTTTCTTCATTGGTTATTATAAAGGCTGCATATAAATTGTTGAAGAATTGTGTCCTTAGCATAAGTTTAGGGTAGCTGTTCTTGCACTAAATGGATGTTTCTACCTATATGAAGTGGGTCCTGTATGTAACAGAAATGGGAGGTAGGGGGACAGGGAAGATTTCTCCTTCCTGAAAAACAGATATCCTCATATATCTGTCAGTAAGAATTAAATACCTTTTGCCTTTAGGAAACTTACAACCACGTGGAGGGTATTTGTAATAAAGTCACCCAGTTTTCTTATAAGTCCTTCCTAATGATTTTTAGAACTAAGTAATGTTTAATCATATATCCTGATGGTTATCCAGAGACCAGCATCTTGTCCTGGGTTATTTGTTTGATCTGAAACAATTTAAAAAACAAAATAATTTTAATCAGTGGTTTTAGAATGATAAGCACTTGTTAGCATACCTTGATAAACACCACATGCTATTGTGTTGCACAGTTACCTGGCTCTTATGCCCATTTAAGTTTGTACCGTTGATTTAAATTGTTCTTGCCAGCACCTTGGTATTTCTGGTATTGCACAGAGCATTCCCCAAAATTCAAAGAATTGTGGAAATTAAATAACATACTTTTAAACCAGCCAGTGGATCAGAGATCACAGCAACTGTTAGAAAATAGATAAGACAAATAAAAACAAAAATACTACATAGGACTTCCAAGGTGGCACTAGTGGTAAAGAATCCCTTCCAATGCAAGAGGGCAAAAGAGATGGAATTGGACCCCTGGAAGATCCCCTGGAATAAAAAATGGCAGTGTTCTCCATTATTCTGGCATGGAAAATCCCATGGGCAGAGAACCCTGGTGGACTTACATGGGGCTGCAAAGAATCAGGCATGATTGAGCACAAAACATATTTGGGATACAGCAAATGTGGTACTAAGGGTATAATATGTAACTGTAATGATCTCATTAAAAAATAAGACATTTCAAATCAGTAACACTACAGCTAGAAAAAGAACAAATTAAACCCAAAGCTGTGACAAGGAAGGAAATAATAAAGATTAGAGTAGAGATAGATGAAATAGAGGGAAAAGAAAGAGAAAAATCATTGAAACAAAAGGTTGGTTCTTTGGAAAAAAAAAAAAAAAGCAACAAACATTTAGGTAGACTAACAAAAAGTGAAGACCCAAAAGACTGAAATCAGAAAAGATAGTAGGGGTGTTACTACCGAGTCTGTGAAGGAAAATAGATTATAATAAAATTATATGGATTTGTGTATATGAAATTGATTAGAAGGAAGTGGATGTATTTTAGAAAATGAGGGACTTCCCTGGTGGCCCAGTGATTAAGACTCCACTCTTCCAATGCAGGGGGCACAGGTTCGATTCCTGGTCAGGGAACTAGATCCCACATGCCCCAACTAAGACCCCATGCAACCCAAATGAAATATATATATATATACACACATACGTATACATATAAAGAATATTTTTAAATGAAAAAGGAGCATTGTCTCCTGCCTGACGGGTTGCAAGGCACAGCTGCCCAGGCACAAACTTGCAGAGATGCTACCCCAGAAAACCAGTCGCCTACTGCCATTGCGGGGAACAGAGGGCAGGCAGGGTTGGGAGGCCCCCAAAGAGAGGGAAAGAAAAAGGAAGTAAGAACAAAAAATGAAAAGTTCATTGGATCCACGTAATAAATAGCAATGTTTGTTTTTCTTAATTTAATGAGTTATTCAGAGGAAAAAGCAGGTTTTCTTCCTTTGCCAGAGAAAGTTTTTGTGCTTCCAAAAGATACTTATTTTGAGAGAAGTGAGGAAGTCATACCTCACTTAGGAGCCATGTGTATACAGAGCAGCTTCTTCATCTGAAAATGGCCGTTTTAATAGTTATTACTTCATAGTGTATTGTAAGTACTATGTAAGGTTATATATGTGTTATGTTGGCATGATATGTGGTACTTGATAAACAATGTCAAATTTACAAATTTGTTTAGTTAGAAAAGAAATCAGTGAAAGAATATGGTTCTTCTGGTAGCCATCTAAGAGTAACAGTAAATAATCATGTTTTCTTTTCAAATTTCTTACAGAAATATTGTATCCACAGTAAATCTTGGTTGTAAACTTGACCTAAAGACCATTGCACTCCGTGCCCGAAATGCTGAATATAATCCCAAGGTCAGAGCAATTTTAATGTATCAAACCATAATAATACAGAATTTTCTTCCAAGGATCTCCAGATTAAAAAGAATACATTGTGTTTGTTCGCACCAACACAACAGGAATTTAAAGCAAAATATGTAGCATTGTTATGAATAACTGCCGAATAAAAGACTCTGAGAATGTAGCAGTCCACAAGAGAAAATATTAATATAGTTATTGCAAGGGGGTCGTGTGAAGTTTCAGAACCAAATACGTAGTGTGATCCCATTTATGTTTTGAAAACTATATAGAATAGAATGCTAGGCTACATGGAATTCACTTCAGAATAACTCAGTTGGAAAATTAGGAAAGTAGCATATGAATGAAACAAAATTAGCCCAAAGCTAGTAATAGTTAAAGTTGGATAATAAGCACAAGGAAGTTTAGTATATTTTTCAATCTTTGTATAACTGCCAAGTTTTTTTATGATAAAAAGATTAAGGAGAAAATGCCTATAAGTTTTTTGATTTTAAGATAGCCTAATGCATATAGTGAATCTATATGCATGTAGCATTATAAGAATTAACCTTTTGTCTATCATACTTTGATTAAGTTGAATATATAATTTTACATAATTTTTTTCTAATGAAATGATTGTAGTTATCTAACCACTAAAACCAATAGAGGGACTTTAGGAAATGCAAAATAACTAGGCGTTTCCTGGAACTTGCATAAACTATAATATAATGCTAGCATTTTTACATGGTGGTAAAGTCAGCGGGAGGACATACAGTAGTCTTTACATTAAAATTGTTAAAGCTGTCTAACTTGTGAGAGTTATCTTGATTAGTAATATGTGAATTGTTTCATGTGTAATTAGGTAGCAGATACTAAATTTTAGAGAGGCCATTGCGTTTATATAAATGCCAGTATATCAGTGCGGTTTCTAAAAGTCTGCTGGAAACAGGAATCACTTCACTGTGCGTTGATATGCATGTCATCTGATTTATCCTTTCTGGGGGAAAAAGTTGTAAATAATCATGTTTTCTTTTCAAATTTCTTACAGAAATATTGTATCCACAGTAAATCTTGGTTGTAAACTTGACCTAAAGACCATTGCACTCCGTGCCCGAAATGCTGAATATAATCCCAAGGTCAGAGCAATTTTAATGTATCAAACCATAATAATACAGAATTTTCTTCCAAGGATCTCCAGATTAAAAAGAATACATTGTGTTTGTTCGCACCAACACAACAGGAATTTAAAGCAAAATATGTAGCATTGTTATGAATAACTGCCGAATAAAAGACTCTGAGAATGTAGCAGTCCACAAGAGAAAATATTAATATAGTTATTGCAAGGGGATCGTGTGAAGTTTCAGAACCAAATACGTAGTGTGATCCCATTTATGTTTTGAAAACTATATAGAATAGAATGCTAGGCTACATGGAATTCACTTCAGAATAACTCAGTTGGAAAATTAGGAAAGTAGCATATGAATGAAACAAAATTAGCCCAAAGCTAGTAATAGTTAAAGTTGGATAATAAGCACAAGGAAGTTTAGTATATTTTTCAATCTTTGTATAACTGCCAAGTTTTTTTATGATAAAAAGATTAAGGAGAAAATGCCTATAAGTTTTTTGATTTTAAGATAGCCTAATGCATATAGTGAATCTATATGCATGTAGCATTATAAGAATTAACCTTTTGTCTATCATACTTTGATTAAGTTGAATATATAATTTTACATAATTTTTTTCTAATGAAATGATTGTAGTTATCTAACCACTAAAACCAATAGAGGGACTTTAGGAAATGCAAAATAACTAGGCGTTTCCTGGAACTTGCATAAACTATAATATAATGCTAGCATTTTTACATGGTGGTAAAGTCAGCGGGAGGACATACAGTAGTCTTTACATTAAAATTGTTAAAGCTGTCTAACTTGTGAGAGTTATCTTGATTAGTAATATGTGAATTGTTTCATGTGTAATTAGGTAGCAGATACTAAATTTTAGAGAGGCCATTGCGTTTATATAAATGCCAGTATATCAGTGCGGTTTCTAAAAGTCTGCTGGAAACAGGAATCACTTCACTGTGCGTTGATATGCATGTCATCTGATTTATCCTTTCTGGAGGTGGAAAGGTTTATAAGTTGATTTACCTAAAATATTAATAAAACAATATATATATAGTTAAAAATATTTTTGCAAATATTATTTATCTTCAGTTGTCGGGATGTGAATGACAGAACACAAAGGTCTCGGTCCAGCTGCCTCGGTAGCTGCAGTTAACCTGGTTGCTCCCTGAGCAGAAGCAGGCCGGCCGTGTGGCGATGGGAGTCCTGTGCGGAAGCACCCGACAGTGTCTTGATACCTGTCTCAGTACCGGGTCCTTCTTATTATTTGGGATGTTCTCTGTTGTGTAGTTCTCCTGACAGAAGTTAGCCGTCTGGCATGACCTCAGTAACTATTGTCTCTGGCCGTTTTAGCGGTTTGCTGCTGTAATCATGAGAATAAGAGAGCCCCGGACCACTGCACTGATATTCAGCTCTGGGAAGATGGTGTGCACAGGAGCCAAGAGGTGGGTTTCAAGGAGTTCGTTGTCCTGGTCTGTATGATATGAAAGAGATGGCCATGTCGCATGGTTTCTGGGTGTTAGACTAATACTTTAATAAAATGTTACTGTTGCTTTCTTAGTAAAATATTTGATTCTCATCACTTTAGACAGTGTTAACTTCATTTTGTTAAAATCAGGCATTAGTATAGGATGTATGTTATGACCTTGTTTCCATACAATTTGGTATGTGCATGTGCCTGGTTTTTGTCATGGCCCTGAACTTGAGTGCCTTTTGTCAATAATGATGTTACTTCTTTCATTCTGCTTTTGTTACATAAGCCCTGCACTAATGAGTCATATTATATCCAACAAATAAGTTCTAGGAATGGATAAAGAAAGATGTGACATAAAATAGGAATTAGTGTATGGTTTATTTGAGAATAAATCTCATCAGTATTTTCCTATCAGAATGAAGCTTGTTGATTTTCATCTCAGTAGAAATTTGTGGGCTAAAGTACATCAATAGGCTACAACCATACCACCCCCAATGTGCCCGATCTTGTATAAAATACAGCAATAATAATGATAATGGTGAAGTTGATATTATACTTCATGTCTGTTAAATCGAGAGCTATCGATAATTTGGTGAATTCAGAGGTATTCATTTAGGTTTACAGTTTTCTGTCAAGGACATGGGAGTACTTTATAAATAAAACTGTTAGGTCTGTTGAACTTTACTGGAAGGGGGTGACCAGTTTTATAAGTTACTTGTCTAAATAATTATGTTAGCTGTTTCTGAATATAAATATCTCTCTTTTCTTTTCCTAGTGAAGAACAGTCTAGACTAGCAGCAAGAAAATATGCCAGAGTTGTTCAGAAGTTGGGTTTTCCCGCCAAGTTCTTGGACTTCAAGATTCAGAACATGGTGGGGAGCTGTGACGTGAAGTTCCCCATACGGTTGGAAGGCCTCGTGCTCACCCACCAGCAGTTCAGTAGGTAAGCCGGGGATCGACGGGGATTGCTTTGGGCAGTGACGTTAATCAATACTCTGTTTGAACATTGTTCATGATAAAACGTAAGCAAAATATTTTGTATGCAAGGACAAACGGTGTACTAATAGGTTACTTATTCTCAACGTGTCTCCTGGTGTCTTTGGTAGCATCTGCTATTTTCACCAGCCTTCCTTCTCTGTCAGTTAACTCAGTGGCACCCAAAATTCCCCTTTACTGGCATGAAATTGATTTCCTTCTGTAGGTTTCATCGTTTTATTGCTCAATAAATACATTTTAAATAAACACATAATATCCACAACCTCCTGTATCTTTTCCCCCCAGCTGTTTGAATCTTTTGTGGTAGTCAGCATTTATTTTCCCTTCTACTTCCTGATGGAGGCATGAAATGCAGGCGGCCACTCCCCACCTCTCCAGCCTGTGCTCACAGCACCCCAAAGGCTTCTCATGCCTGTCTTGCACCAGGTCCTTGCACATGCCACTTTTATACCTGACACTCTTCTTTCACTTTTCACCTAGGAAACTCCCACTGGCATTTCACATAACCATCCCTGCATTTTGCCTGTCTTGAGTTATCCACTTAAAAAACAGGTCCTTAGAAATTTGTGGGCTAAAGTACATCAATAGGCTACAACCATACCACCCCCAATGTGCCCGATCTTGTATAAAATACAGCAATAATAATGATAATGGTGAAGTTGATATTATACTTCATGTCTGTTAAATCGAGAGCTATCGATAATTTGGTGAATTCAGAGGTATTCATTTAGGTTTACAGTTTTCTGTCAAGGACATGGGAGTACTTTATAAATAAAACTGTTAGGTCTGTTGAACTTTACTGGAAGGGGGTGACCAGTTTTATAAGTTACTTGTCTAAATAATTATGTTAGCTGTTTCTGAATATAAATATCTCTCTTTCTTTTCCTAGTGAAGAACAGTCTAGACTAGCAGCAAGAAAATATGCCAGAGTTGTTCAGAAGTTGGGTTTTCCCCAAGTTCTTGGACTTCAAGATTCAGAACATGGTGGGGAGCTGTGACGTGAAGTTCCCCATACGGTTGGAAGGCCTCGTGCTCACCCACCAGCAGTTCAGTAGGTAAGCCGGGGATCGACGGGGATTGCTTTGGGCAGTGACGTTAATCAATACTCTGTTTGAACATTGTTCATGATAAAACGTAAGCAAAATATTTTGTATGCAAGGACAAACGGTGTACTAATAGGTTACTTATTCTCAACGTGTCTCCTGGTGTCTTTGGTAGCATCTGCTATTTTCACCAGCCTTCCTTCTCTGTCAGTTAACTCAGTGGCACCCAAAATTCCCCTTTACTGGCATGAAATTGATTTCCTTCTGTAGGTTTCATCGTTTTATTGCTCAATAAATACATTTTAAATAAACACATAATATCCACAACCTCCTGTATCTTTTCCCCCCAGCTGTTTGAATCTTTTGTGGTAGTCAGCATTTATTTTCCCTTCTACTTCCTGATGGAGGCATGAAATGCAGGCGGCCACTCCCCACCTCTCCAGCCTGTGCTCACAGCACCCCAAAGGCTTCTCATGCCTGTCTTGCACCAGGTCCTTGCACATGCCACTTTTATACCTGACACTCTTCTTTCACTTTTCACCTAGGAAACTCCCACTGGCATTTCACATAACCATCCCTGCATCTTTTCCTCAGAGAAACCTGTCTTGAGTTATCCACTAAATTAAAACACAGTCACACATCCTGTTTTTCAATCTAACAAAATGAGATTGCTGGGATTAGACTATACCAACAGTGCATTTAGTCAGACAGCATGGGGAAACGTTCAGTCTCCAACCAGTATCTTTTCTGTCACTTTGTTAAATTGCCCGACCAAAAAGTTAGCCGCTAAAGGATACTTCATTTTAGGAAGAAGAGATGTAAATGATTAGAAACTGTGTGATGTCAGGTCTTATAAATAGATGATAGTTGGACTCTTAAAAATTGTTATAAACTTATCCAGAAGGAAACTTGATAAAGGTCAGAGACTACAGAACATATTTACAACACTTTTGCACTTATGCCAGAAAATCCAGATTCATTAGAAACAGAATTAGTTGGTCTTCAAGTGTCAGTTGACAAGTCAGCCTCACTGGCCATAATCTCTCCGTGACGCTACTTGAAGAATTGGGCTTCATCTCCTCATTAGTTTGTGGCTTACTCAGGGCTTTCCCTTGTTCAGGTCCTCGTTTTTTCCAAAGGCATGAGCAGTTGTTAATTGAAACTGTTTTTGCCATTTTCCTTCTAGTTATGAGCCAGAGTTATTTCCTGGTTTAATCTACAGAATGATCAAACCAAGAATTGTTCTCCTTATTTTTGTTTCTGGAAAAGTTGTATTAACAGGTAAGTCATTAACAGGTAGTAGTGGTTGAAGTTTTGAAAGTGTCAAGAATGTCATTTTCTCAGTACTTAGAAGTGATATCACAGGGTTGGGACAGTTACCTAGTGACTTGCAGAGAGGCTTTGCCCCTTTTTTCTCTTCCGCTGACCCTGATGACACTGATGGGAAACATAGTCACCAGAGTCAGTGAGCTGAGGGAAGTCAGATCACAGCCTTGCTGGTCCTTCAGCTGAAGCATCACCTTGGGGCGCAGGGAAGTGAGAATTCCGTCGCACAGCAGATGGTGTTTTACGTCGGGTACCACTGCCTAAGACTCTGGGTTTCCTCAGCATTATTTTGCGACAACAAAGGAGGCGCAAAGAAGCAGTTGAAAGCAGCAAGGGGACAATAAGATTTGGCCACTCTTCTTTCACTTTTCACCTAGGAAACTCCCACTGGCATTTCACATAACCATCCCTGCATCTTTTCCTCAGAGAAACCTGTCTTGAGTTATCCACTAAATTAAAACACAGTCACACATCCTGTTTTTCAATCTAACAAAATGAGATTGCTGGGATTAGACTATACCAACAGTGCATTTAGTCAGACAGCATGGGGAAACGTTCAGTCTCCAACCAGTATCTTTTCTGTCACTTTGTTAAATTGCCCGACCAAAAAGTTAGCCGCTAAAGGATACTTCATTTTAGGAAGAAGAGATGTAAATGATTAGAAACTGTGTGATGTCAGGTCTTATAAATAGATGATAGTTGGACTCTTAAAAATTGTTATAAACTTATCCAGAAGGAAACTTGATAAAGGTCAGAGACTACAGAACATATTTACAACACTTTTGCACTTATGCCAGAAAATCCAGATTCATTAGAAACAGAATTAGTTGGTCTTCAAGTGTCAGTTGACAAGTCAGCCTCACTGGCCATAATCTCTCCGTGACGCTACTTGAAGAATTGGGCTTCATCTCCTCATTAGTTTGTGGCTTACTCAGGGCTTTCCCTTGTTCAGGTCCTCGTTTTTTCCAAAGGCATGAGCAGTTGTTAATTGAAACTGTTTTTGCCATTTTCCTTCTAGTTATGAGCCAGAGTTATTTCCTGGTTTAATCTACAGAATGATCAAACCAAGAATTGTTCTCCTTATTTTTGTTTCTGGAAAAGTTGTATTAACAGGTAAGTCATTAACAGGTAGTAGTGGTTGAAGTTTTGAAAGTGTCAAGAATGTCATTTTCTCAGTACTTAGAAGTGATATCACAGGGTTGGGACAGTTACCTAGTGACTTGCAGAGAGGCTTTGCCCCTTTTTTCTCTTCCGCTGACCCTGATGACACTGATGGGAAACATAGTCACCAGAGTCAGTGAGCTGAGGGAAGTCAGATCACAGCCTTGCTGGTCCTTCAGCTGAAGCATCACCTTGGGGCGCAGGGAAGTGAGAATTCCGTCGCACAGCAGATGGTGTTTTACGTCGGGTACCACTGCCTAAGACTCTGGGTTTCCTCAGCATTATTTTGCGACAACAAAGGAGGCGCAAAAGAAGCTTGGTTGAAAGCAGCAAGGGGACAATAAGATTTGGCCACTCTCAACTGCTGCCTTGCTGGACTCTGACCTGGTGCAGAGACCAACACATGTCACGGGGGGAGACTACAGATGGAAGCTGCAGTCACCTGGGGTGGTGCTTTGTCATTTTTTTAAAAATCCACCTTAAGAGAATACCACTTTAGAAACAAAAATAGGGCCTGTGACGAGGGATTTCATCATTAATGTTTTCATGTCTGCATCTGTCTTACTGGATGTGGAGAGAATTGTGTTTTTGTGGTTTTGATAAGAAATGCCATTTCAGACTCTTCTCTACTCCAACTTGTCTTCACAGGTGCTAAAGTCAGAGCAGAAATTTATGAAGCCTTTGAGAACATCTACCCTATTCTGAAGGGTTTCAGGAAGACAACGTAATGGCTGTTGTGTATGCCTGCCTCCCCCTCCCACTTGTTTTTTTTAAAAACCAGTCCGTTTCGGTACATTTGTTGGTGGTGTGGACAGCCCCATGTGGTCAGAGGATGGACGCTGGGGTGTAGGTTGCAGCACCAGGTGAGGCGTCCCTGCGCGTGGGCCCCGGAGGGGAGCTGGCAGGGGTGCTGTTTCTACCGGGAGCACCGAAGCGTCACTGTAAGCTGCTCGAGCGGTGCTGCTGTTCGGGCGGTGCTGCCTGTTTATTTATGTTTAGGTTTTAAACACTTCCTGCTGTCGACAGGTTGGTTGAAGGGTCAAGACTAAGTGTTAAAGCCACCTCAACAATTGATTGGACTTTATTTTGTTTAATTTCTTCCCCATAAGCCAGTTTTTATATTTCTACCAGGAAAGTAAAAATCTTTTTTAAAAGTGTTGTTTTCTAATTGGTAACTCCTGGGGGTTATTTTTGTGCCAGACACATTCCACCTTTTCAGTATTGCAGGACAGAATAGAAATGTATTAATGAAAACAAATGGCTGTACATATTTTTCTTCCTTCGGAGCAATCTGTACAATAAATGCTGTTTTTAAAAGTGTTAGATTGATGTTATAAATGAAACTTTATAAGACTCAAATGATCATACTGGTAAAAAAAATTGTATTTTAGATATAATGCCCGAAGCCATTTAAGTGTGTTGGCCTGCTTGTTTTTTTATTTTTTTTCAATTAGCATTTCATTGTATGTTGCAATGAAAATGGAAGAACTGTCTGAAAATTTACAGTTGCTGAGGAAATGTGTTTATTACATGTCAAACATTGAGGATCCCCCCATTTCCCCACAGACTTAGTATAATTCTCACAAAACCTGTAGTCAGGTTTTATTCCATTTTCACAAGGAAGGCACGGTAGGGCCCACGTGAGGACTGCCCCTGGTTAGAGCAGATAAGTGGCAAAAACAGGTTCTAAGCCAAAAGCTTCCAGGGTGAGAATCGGGGGAGTCCATGGACTGCCGAGGTCTGTTATGCTCATAAGTATGAGGTGAACATATATTAAGTTCTTGGGTTTCAGTGTATGGATGAGTGATTTTCTTTTTAATTGTAAAACTAATTTTTCTGACAGCTCAGAGGTGTATAACCCGAAAGGCAAGTTTCTTCTTCCTCTTCCTTCTGTTTTTCCAGAACTACAGATTGATGTCTCCTCCGCTCTTTTCTGTTGAGATTCTTTCCTTTGGGGGTGCTTTTCTCCCTATCTAAAGAATACAGTAAAGTGTATGTTTGGTTTTATAACCCCTTTTTTTAGTCACTGTATCATAACACATATTTCCCATGACCGACAGACTTCCATACCACGGATCCTAATGGTGTCACATCATCTCTTAAATATGTTTATGTATTTAACCATCTCCTGAATTATGGTCATTTACTCACGTTACCTGCAGTGTTTCAGTGTTACGAACAGTGCTCTGGGGAACGTCCTTTCATGTGCACCTATGGTGAGTACAGGTATTTCTGTAAGAACATTCCTAGAAGAGGAATCACTGTATTAAAGAACATTTATACGTCCTAGGTTTTGATAGGTCCAGATTACAGTCCAGAAAAGGTCGTGATGTCATTACTGTATGCATTCATTGGAAAGACATCATTCCAATGTTCTTCTTTCCAAGAAAGGGCTGCCAATAGATCTTCTCTTAAAAAAATTATTTTTCTTCCTTGAGCAATTTCATTTTTTTAAAAGTGTTAGATTGATGTTATAAATGAAACTTTATAAGACTCAAATGATCATACTGGTAAAAATTGTATTTTAGATATAATGCCAAGCCATTTAAGTGTGTTGGCCTGCTTGTTTTTTTTTTTTCAATTAGCATTTCATTGTATGTTGCAATGAAAATGGAAGAACTGTCTGAAAATTTACAGTTGCTGAGGAAATGTGTTTATTACATGTCAAACATTGAGGATCCCCCCATTTCCCCACAGACTTAGTATAATTCTCACAAAACCTGTAGTCAGGTTTTATTCCATTTTCACAAGGAAGGCACGGTAGGGCCCACGTGAGGACTGCCCCTGGTTAGAGCAGATAAGTGGCAAAAACAGGTTCTAAGCCAAAAGCTTCCAGGGTGAGAATCGGGGGAGTCCATGGACTGCCGAGGTCTGTTATGCTCATAAGTATGAGGTGAACATATATTAAGTTCTTGGGTTTCAGTGTATGGATGAGTGATTTTCTTTTTAATTGTAAAACTAATTTTTCTGACAGCTCAGAGGTGTATAACCCGAAAGGCAAGTTTCTTCTTCCTCTTCCTTCTGTTTTTCCAGAACTACAGATTGATGTCTCCTCCGCTCTTTTCTGTTGAGATTTTTTCCCTTTTGGGGGGTGCTTTTCTCCCTATCTAAAGAATACAGTAAAGTGTATGTTTGGTTTTATAACCCCTTTTTTTAGTCACTGTATCATAACACATATTTCCCATGACCGACAGACTTCCATACCACGGATCCTAATGGTGTCACATCATCTCTTAAATATGTTTATGTATTTAACCATCTCCTGAATTATGGTCATTTACTCACGTTACCTGCAGTGTTTCAGTGTTACGAACAGTGCTCTGGGGAACGTCCTTTCATGTGCACCTATGGTGAGTACAGGTATTTCTGTAAGAACATTCCTAGAAGAGGAATCACTGTATTAAAGAACATTTATACGTCCTAGGTTTTGATAGGTCCAGATTACAGTCCAGAAAAGGTCGTGATGTCATTACTGTATGCATTCATTGGAAAGACATCATTCCAATGTTCTTCTTTCCAAGAAAGGGCTGTCTTCCCACATATAGATCTTCTCTTACATTCTTCAGTAAAGTTTCATATTTTTTTCATATAAGGCTTTTACATTTCCTAAAAGGTAATTTGTAAGTATTTTATAGTTATTAATGGCATTTTTCATAATACTTAAAAATTTTTGTTGATCTACTTATTTCCAATCACTTTACTGAATTCTTAAACTTGTAGCTGTAAAATGGAACATACACAGGAAACCCAATACATACTTAGCATAACATGTTGTTCAGAGGCAGCCACCCCCAGAGCCTTGTGAGCCAGTCCGGACACCCCCTAACCATTATCCTTTCATGTAACTCAACAGCAACTTTGGTGAGTCTTCCATTTTAATAAATTGTTGGTATTTTCTGTCTGTTTAACTCCTTAAGTTCCCCCACCGTCTCATTTAAGGGAGTGTCCAGGCTGCTTAGGTGGTAGATGTTATAGTCTGGCTCGCGGTCTGCGGACTCCGCATGGCGCAGCCTGCGTGCTCCCCTGTTCTCGTCACTTCCTGCAGATGGGTGGCTGCATCTGGAGGACTGGGCCCTTTGTAAAGACTCTTAAGTAGGGTTCTTAGGAATTGAATGTCTGATTGCCACCGCCTCATTGATTCATTAGGTTGCAATAACATAGCAGGGTGAGTGGAATTTTTCAAGATAAAATGCCTCATGAGTTCGTATTAAGACATTCGATCCATATTAATTAAGAGTATAGGGCTCTAGTTTGGTCAGCTCTGTATTATATATTTTATGCTGAGAAACTTTAAAGACACATGGGATGATCAGTCAGAGTAACAGTACTACCGATACAATTATCAAAAGCACTGATACGTTTCTTCACTATAATCTCCCTCAAAAGACTATGAGACCAACACTGTGTATCTGAGACAGAAAAGGACGGGCGGGGGCACTGTCCTCAGGTGCACTGCCTGGTCAGGCAGTATCCAGGCCACGCTGAGGGGGGTGGGGCGGGGCGGGGCGGGGCGGTGGGTCGCATGGGTGGGCTGTAGATTGACATCCTTTGCAGGAGTTTTTGCTGGATACGTCAGTCATTTCAGTCAACGTTAAAATATTTAAATGTGTCTTGAAATGTCTGGAGACAACGGGGTAGATTTCTTTATCTAAATTTTTTTCTTTTTACTTATTTCAACTAGTTGCTTTTCTTGGACACGGCTGCCAAGTCAGTGCTGATTTGGTCGTCTGTCTCCACCTGGAAATGCCCTGTGAACGCAGTGATCTCTAGACCTTGCAGGAATACAAACTCAAGGCACAGCTTGGCTGGCTACCACATGCCTGCAAGAATACCTGTGTAGACATGTGGGGATGTCTCCAAATAGACCTAGTGAATTGGTTTTAAAGAAAATAGTTGGCAGTCGGGATGCTGTCCTGCTCTGGCAAACTTACTTCTGAATTATAGCTCGAGCTACGAAGTTTCCACCAGGCCAGTTCTCCAGGGACCTTTCCGCCAAGTGTGACTCTTACCGTGTTGTGTCTCAGTAGCCACAGGCTGTCCCCTTACTTATAGGTGATTCTTGCCGACTTAGTATTCCTAGTTTCCAGACTCTCAACACCATTCTCTCCCTCTGAAAGCTCTATTTAGCCATCTCCCCCTGGGGTTCCATACTGCAGTTGCCCATATAGTGCTGTGTAACTGGTGCTGGAAAGCCCCTTGGACATCAAGGCGATCAAACCAGTTAATCCTAAAGAAAATCAGCCCTGACTATTCAGTGGACGGACTGGTGCTGAAGCTGAAGCTGCAGTACTTTGGCCACCTGACGGAAAGAGCCAACTCACTGGAAAAGACCCTGATGCTGGGGAAGACTGAGGGCAGAAGGGGGTGACAGGTGGATCGCCTCACAGTGGACGTGAGCTTGAGCAAGTTCCCAGAGATGGTGAAGGGCAGGGAAGCCTGGAGTGCTGCAATCCGTGGGGTTGCAGAGTCGGACACAACAGAGCTACTGAAGAGTATACTGCTCTGGGCAGGAAGGAGCCTCAGCGCTGACTTCAAAACAACTTATGTAAACAGAATTACCCCTCACTTGAAAGCCTCCTCAGGGCCCGACTGAGAAATCCCAGTGATCGATTCCAAATCATTACTTGGGTTGACTGGCCACGGGCAGTGGATGAGACAGGCAAACTGAAGCGACTGTTAAAATATTTAAATGTGTCTTGAAATGTCTGGAGACAACGGGGTAGATTTCTTTATCTAAATTTTTTTCTTTTTACTTATTTCAACTAGTTGCTTTTCTTGGACACGGCTGCCAAGTCAGTGCTGATTTGGTCGTCTGTCTCCACCTGGAAATGCCCTGTGAACGCAGTGATCTCTAGACCTTGCAGGAATACAAACTCAAGGCACAGCTTGGCTGGCTACCACATGCCTGCAAGAATACCTGTGTAGACATGTGGGGATGTCTCCAAATAGACCTAGTGAATTGGTTTTAAAGAAAATAGTTGGCAGTCGGGATGCTGTCCTGCTCTGGCAAACTTACTTCTGAATTATAGCTCGAGCTACGAAGTTTCCACCAGGCCAGTTCTCCAGGGACCTTTCCGCCAAGTGTGACTCTTACCGTGTTGTGTCTCAGTAGCCACAGGCTGTCCCCTTACTTATAGGTGATTCTTGCCGACTTAGTATTCCTAGTTTCCAGACTCTCAACACCATTCTCTCCCTCTGAAAGCTCTATTTAGCCATCTCCCCCTGGGGTTCCATACTGCAGTTGCCCATATAGTGCTGTGTAACTGGTGCTGGAAAGCCCCTTGGACATCAAGGCGATCAAACCAGTTAATCCTAAAGAAAATCAGCCCTGACTATTCAGTGGACGGACTGGTGCTGAAGCTGAAGCTGCAGTACTTTGGCCACCTGACGGAAAGAGCCAACTCACTGGAAAAGACCCTGATGCTGGGGAAGACTGAGGGCAGAAGGGGGTGACAGGTGGATCGCCTCACAGTGGACGTGAGCTTGAGCAAGTTCCCAGAGATGGTGAAGGGCAGGGAAGCCTGGAGTGCTGCAATCCGTGGGGTTGCAGAGTCGGACACAACAGAGCTACTGAAGAGTATACTGCTCTGGGCAGGAAGGAGCCTCAGCGCTGACTTCAAAACAACTTATGTAAACAGAATTACCCCTCACTTGAAAGCCTCCTCAGGGCCCGACTGAGAAATCCCAGTGATCGATTCCAAATCATTACTTGGGTTGACTGGCCACGGGGGCAGTGGATGAGACAGGCAAACTGAAGACGACTGTCATTCTTGCCTTTCCGTCTGGCCCCTAAGCAGTGCCGCTCGCTGACCAGGGTCAGTTTTGAAGAGCTCTTTTGAGGTCACGTCTTCTGACCACAAATCTGCTAGTCTGGCTGATCTTGCCAACTCTGCTGCTTTCAGAATTACTGGGTATCCTATTCATCACACTCACTAATTAGTGGGGCTCAATTTTCTCATATTCTGGGCTTCCATGTAAACTGGAGCCTGTGACAATCACCTGATTATACGTGTCTCTTAGGGCTTCTCCCAAATATGCATCTCTTGAACTTTGCAAATTTTAGGGAGAAAATGCTCTTTTGAGTGATGGTTTTACTTAATAGGCACATAATCCATTTTTATTGTAAACAAATATATACTAAAAAAGATCATGTCACTTAGTGCCACTGGTGACAAGTTCACATACAGTATCTTTCCAGGTTTTTCTGATGCACATACGTATGTATAAATATGTTTTAAAAAATATCACACTGTGAATACCACCCACAGTAGTACAGATGGTATTGTGGTGTCTGTGTTTCACTTGATCTGCATATAGGTCCGTATCATTAAGATCGTAGCCTTACAAAGATGAATATATCGTAATTTACGGAATTCCCTGCCACAGGACATTTTGGTCTAACATTCAGACAATGTAAACACCACCTAAAACAACGTCTTTGTGTCTGGTATAACTGTCTTCTTAGGATCAAGTTCTAGAAATGGAACTGTCAAGGTTTTTAAGAGATGAGGACTTTTAAGGCTTTACACCACTGTCTTTAGGCTGTATCTGTAACATCTTGCTTCCAAACAAATTCCTCTGTGTAGCCAGTGCCCAGGTCACAGCTTTCAGCACAGGTGAAGACAGCCAGGACTCCCCAGTCGACACTCTTGCCCAGTCTGTCGGCCTTCAGGTAGTTGAGCAGCTGAGGCATGACCTGAGAAAAGACAGCGCGGTCAGAGCCCTCCTCGGAGGGGAAGCGCACGGGCTGCTCTCCACAGCCCAGAGCTTCCCTGCCAGGGGGATTACAGGAGCCTGATCTCTCCATCTCCATCTTCTACAGCAAGGGTGCAGACAGCACGCTGGTAATATATTAACAATCCAAAAATACTTTGCTGTGTTTCTTTAAAGAACCTCTGTATTTGGTGTCTTTTTTACTTTGAGAGAAAAGTTCCTAAGTATGTAAGATGACCAGCTGATGAGTGTAACCTGGCTGTTAACTATGTAGCTGAACTGAACTGAACTTTATTGTTATTAACCTGCTGTAGCGTAGGGCCAAGGCTTCTTTCTATTTGGGCAACTTGTATTTTGTGCTATTTATAACCTGAACAGAAAAGACGCCATTACTATGACTCTGAAGAGTTCTGACATCAAGAACCAATCCATTTGGGATCAGGCCTCAAAATTCCTTTTTAATCCTAAGAAACAAATATGACTTTTTAAGTTAGTGAATCCACAGTTTAAGAGCATTTCCGCCCAACCCAAATGTATTTTAATGCTAACAGTTTCTTTTCTGGAAAGAAAATTATCTTAAAAGAATCTTAAAATAATTATCTTAATGATATATACATTTGTTGTTCTAACAGATCCACAAACCAAGACTAAACAGAGAAAGTGTTGTAAACACTCCTCTCAAAAAGACTGAAGGTATTTTATTTTAAATTACAAAGGCAACAGCAGAGGCACTAAAAATAATGATATAACCACACTGGGAAGTGGCGGATGTTCCAGATGGCATAAGTGACATTTAAATCCTCACTACTGCAGAAGTCAGTCAACAGATAATGTCTAAACTAGTAATGGAACTGTCAAGGTTTTTAAGAGATGAGGACTTTTAAGGCTTTACACCACTGTCTTTAGGCTGTATCTGTAACATCTTGCTTCCAAACAAATTCCTCTGTGTAGCCAGTGCCCAGGTCACAGCTTTCAGCACAGGTGAAGACAGCCAGGACTCCCAGTCGACACTCTTGCCCAGTCTGTCGGCCTTCAGGTAGTTGAGCAGCTGAGGCATGACCTGAGAAAAGACAGCGGTCAGAGCCCTCCTCGGAGGGGAAGCGCACGGGCTGCTCTCCACAGCCCAGAGCTTCCCTGCCAGGGGGATTACAGGAGCCTGATCTCTCCATCTCCATCTTCTACAGCAAGGGTGCAGACAGCACGCTGGTAATATATTAACAATCCAAAAATACTTTGCTGTGTTTCTTTAAAGAACCTCTGTATTTGGTGTCTTTTTTACTTTGAGAGAAAAGTTCCTAAGTATGTAAGATGACCAGCTGATGAGTGTAACCTGGCTGTTAACTATGTAGCTGAACTGAACTGAACTTTATTGTTATTAACCTGCTGTAGCGTAGGGCCAAGGCTTCTTTCTATTTGGGCAACTTGTATTTTGTGCTATTTATAACCTGAACAGAAAAGACGCCATTACTATGACTCTGAAGAGTTCTGACATCAAGAACCAATCCATTTGGGATCAGGCCTCAAAATTCCTTTTTAATCCTAAGAAACAAATATGACTTTTTAAGTTAGTGAATCCACAGTTTAAGAGCATTTACACCCAACCCAAATGTATTTTAATGCTAACAGTTTCTTTTCTGGAAAGAAAATTATCTTAAAAGAATCTTAAAATAATTATCTTAATGATATATACATTTGTTGTTCTAACAGATCCACAAACCAAGACTAAACAGAGAAAGTGTTGTAAACACTCCTCTCAAAAAGACTGAAGGTATTTTATTTTAAATTACAAAGGCAACAGCAGAGGCACTAAAAATAATGATATAACCACACTGGGAAGTGGCGGATGTTCCAGATGGCATAAGTGACATTTAAATCCTCACTACTGCAGAAGTCAGTCAACAGATAATGTCTAAAAACTAGTAATCTGATAAATCTCAGAAAAAGCAAGCAATTAATTAGAGACAGAAATAAGTACCAGATAAACCAGTAAAGAATTATTCCCTCCTTGGAGCATACCCTAAGGTGGGGCAAGAAACTACTCATTTTCCTTATAGGGCTTCCCCCACATATTATTACTTTGGGAAAAGTTTTTAATATTTAAAATTAATAGGGTAATTATATACTAAAACAGCACTTATTTCAAGTCTTACCTGGAATTCAAATACTCTCTTAGCACCACATGGGCAACCTGGAATATCCTTTTCTTGAGGGATATTTTCACCAGAGATCCAGAGGGGGGCAATCCCTCTGCCATATCTGAGAATCTGAAATCAATTAGGATCAGTTTAAATCACCCACACCTCATGAGATCTAAGAAGGATCTACAGAAGCTTTGTCCATACTCCTACAACTGATGAAATGCTCATCTGAAAGCCAGCCTACTGTCTACCCACTTCCCCTCAGCACGCATACCCTGGGCACCTAGATTACTGCCTTTATTCAGTGTCATCGAGGTGATTCTTTCATCTTATGTGATTCAGGATATGAAAATTATTTCTCGGGCTTCCCCTGGTGGTCCAGTGGGTAAGGACACCGCCTTGCAGTGCAAGGGACACCGGTTCGATCCTGGCCTGGGAAGATCCCATGTGCCGCGGAGCGGCTGGACCCATGTGTCCAATTACCGAGCCAGCGCTCTGCGACAACAGAGGCCACCGCAATGGGAGGCCCACAGGAGCCAAAGAACAAAGACGGATGAAAATAGAGAAATGAAAGACCAATAGAAGTGGCCCGCCTGCTCCCCTCCCTCCCGAACCTGACCCCCGCCCAAAAATAAATAAATCTTTAAAAAAAAAAAAAAAAAGAAAATTATTTCTCTTAGATCCTATGGCTATTCTACAGAGACTAAAGTAATCCTGTCTCCGTTACCGGGTTGTGACTGCAATACGCAATGCCGCATCTCCGCTGACCTTCGCACAGGGAAGAAACCTCAGCTGACAATTTTGAGAGGAACTAACACCAAGTGAGAAACACTTTTAAATACAACAAAAGTAGATTTCCCTGTAAGATCTTATATAACAACTGGGTGATTTTCCTAGATGTTTCCTGTTGAAAGAAACACACGACTAAAAACCACCTTCTCAGTATTTAGGACCTAGATTTATTCTTCAAGGAGCCAGGAGTTGTTGTAACACCAACACCCACTATTCTTTTCATAAAGCCATTGGTTTCTGTACTAATGTGTCAGGTTTATGCTTACAAGCCAAAGGATCCTGTTAGAAAAGTGGGCAAAAACTTTTCTTTTTGCCACTTGTGTCTAAACCCCATGTATTACAGGCAACAAAAGACGTTCGTCCCTGATCACTGATGGTTTTAGAAAATCACAAATGGTACACCACTTTAGTCACTCGATGACTATTAAGAGGATCAGCACTGCCAACACTTTTCCATATGGACCATCTGTGTGAAGGAATCCTGTAGGTAAGAGACTAACTTTATTAGAAAGAACATTTCTACACATGTAGTACTTCTACACATGCAGGGGTTTTTTTAGGGGGGCAGGGTGGCAGCACACACTGTGGCTGACAGGATGAGAGTTCCCCCACCAGGAATCAAACCTGAGCCCCCAAAAGTGAAAGTGTAGAGTCCTAACCACTGGACCACCAGGGAATTCCTGACTCAAGATTTATACCCCTACACCACCACCTAAAAAAAACAACAACACAAGAAGGAGTTATAACAGAATTCTATTTTACCTGTTCTGGTTCAAGAGATATTTTGGTTTTAAACTTCTGGAAAATTCTATCTTCGCTAGATTCGTGTTTTGCCATGGAGTCCAGTTCTTCCTCAGATGCTTCATCTGAAAACTCATCAACGTCACTATTACGCCAACAGGAATGACTCTCATGTTTTCACAATAAACACATCCGGAGGAAAGCCAGTTTTTAAACAACCCACTTAGCGTTAAACGAGACAGTGAAGGCCAGATGTTTCCACAGGCTTTCGCTATTTCAGTTCATTAACACTTTTTGTTAAAGACTATCCTGACTTTCCAGATACTCCATGAAGCATTATTACTACGCTGGCTCCTGAATAAGAGCTTCTCCTTAAACCTTCAAGTTAAAAGAACAGACCCCACTCAAGTCCCAGACTCAGGACTGCTGTGCCCAGCGCACAAAAGGGTACCCCTAAAACAGGAGCCCTACTTGTTCCTGCTGCCCTTCACTCATTTGAACTCCCATTTCCAACTGCCTGATATCTCACCTTTCCATTCCCAGCTGGGGCAAGTCATTCAGTCATCACATGCTTACCGGGCCTACCAGATCACACCTTCACTCTCACCTATGGAACCCCAGCTGCCTGAATCATCCCATCCTGCACAGGAGAGGGTCTCTGTAACTCAGAGTGTATTTCTAATACCCTGACCATGAACTACCGTAAGCCAGTAAGCTGACATTCTAATCTAAAATTTAATTTAAATCCTAAAAAATACACTCCATGGTGGTTAAAAGCTCAAGTTCTAGTGTCAGTAAGATGTCAACTCACATTCCAGTTCAAAACCTTAACAACTTTGGTCAGGTATACGCCCAGACAAGTTATACCTAGGACCGACCTCAAATGCCTCACTGCGCCACAGTGCACCACTGCCCCACGGGGCGGTGTTTTCAGGGTACTGTTCTGACGCAGAGACTTCAGTGAGCTCATGCGCAGAGGCCCATGGTACACAGTAAGCGCTGGGTAACTGCTGGCCCCCACTGAGCGTCTACGCAGGCACTGCTCTAGTCACAACTTTAAGGGAAGTCATCTATCTGACGCTGCCAGATAAAAGGGTGCCTTTCACCCACCAAACACGCGAGGCACGCTCACGTATACCACCTCAATCTGAGAAACACACCTTGGAGCCAGGTAAAGTTTCCAAGTTTCCGACACCTCGTGCAGCCCCACCCAACCGACCACCTGGATACTGCCTGTGACAGGTCTTTACAGGAACCAGAACATAACTTATACATGCCAAGGAGGCGTGCCAAGGTACCGAACGAGTATCTTCAATGAGTCAATATTTGAAAAGCACAGGCTACAGCCGCCCAAGTGAACTGACTCAGGGCTTCTCTTGGCATACTGAGCCCTTTCTTTCAAGTATTATATGAATTTTGAAACTGATTCCTCACCCGTGCTTCCTATGATCTCTGACTCATCTTCTTTTTCTGCAACTTCAGGCATAATCTCATCTTCTGTTTCTATTATAATTTCAAATTCTGGAAAAAGGAAGTTGTGGTCTGGAAGTGTGTTGTCCAAATGACCTGAGACAAAAAGGTAACTAGCATCATTAGTGATCATTTAGTTTTGCAGATCGAATAATTTCCTATTTCTGAAGTGTATACCACGTCATAACAGTTTTCCCTAGTAACATATGTAGCGCCAGCACTGCGGATTATGGGTCACAAACTAAATGACTGTATCAAAGCATGGCTGGGACATGAGCGCGTAGGATTTCACACGCACTTCTTAATAAAGGTGTTTATGTCAGCACCTTTTCTAATGCTAACCTTTATCCTCAAAATGAGAGATTTGGCCTGATAGATACTAGGAAACTGAGCTGCTATTTAAAAATAAAGAAAGGATGTACTGACCTGCCTGTGCACAAGCCTGCTTATGTCCCAATCTCCAGTCCAGACTCTGGTGTTCCTTACTGCAGTAATGTGCCTTGTGACACCTGGAGCATCTTTTGGGGCCTAAACAGCCACAAACTCTGCAGAGATGAGCACCAGACCTGAGCTGGAGGCATACGGACTCTCCTGCCTCGGACGGAGGATCCTGAGAAGGTGGCTCAAAGGAGTAGAAGTCATTTCTCCTGGGCAGCTGATTTCTAAAAACTGAGAGAAGGAAAAATGTTAATAAATGCTGTAAATAAAACAATGCAGCAATTCAACACAGGTCTGAAAAGACACTCATTTTTTAAAAAGCAAAACTGAGGGCAGTTTTCAGTTGCAAAGAGCTTATTTCCTGCAAAGGGAGAAAAGAAAAACAGGAAACTTTCACAGTTCACACAACTAAGTATGCTCTTAGTTTATGCAAATTAACAAGTGTGATAGTTAAGTCAGGCTACAGAAATACGAAAAACTTGCTGGGACCCAGCTTTCCGAAAAATGACAAGTCTAGCACCTGAATGTAACTTAGCACAGCTTCCACCTACCGACTGACCGGAAAGCTGGGGCCCAGAAACGCGCGAGACGCGGGACGCCCCCCACCCCCGGAAACGCTCGCGGGCTACGGGTCCAGAGGCCCGCGGCCGGGCGCGGAGGGGGCTGCGCGGTTTCCGAGCGCGACCCACGGCCCGCGCACGCGCGCCCAGGGCCGCGGCCGCCGCTCACCGCGCAGGCCGGCGCAGCACGGCGGCGTCCGGCAGCAGAAGAGGAAGAGGCCGCGGTGGAAGGCGTCGGCGCGGGCCGGCACCGGCGCGTACACCTGCAGCAGGAACGCCATCGGGCGACTACACAGAGCGCAGGCCAGCTCCGCGGGCCCAGGCAGCCCGGCCGAACTCAGCCACGCCGGCCGACCGCCCACCTTGCTGGGGAACTGCTCGCTGCGCAGCCGCCACGCCGGCGCCGCCTCCGCGAAACCCAGCTCGGCCGGCTCGGCGCCCAGGGCCGCCATGGGCAGAGGGCGCGGGCTGCTCGCACTGCAGCGCCGCTGCCAGCGGAAGTCGCCACCGGAAGTGCGCCGGCGGCGGAGCAGAAGTGATTGGACAGCAGGGGAGGGGCGGGGCCGCGGGGAGGACGGCGAGGGCCGGTCGTCAGGCCCGCCTGGGGCTGAGCGCAAAGTGGGATCGGGTTTATGCCAGTCGATGAAGGACTGGCTTGTTCTTGTTCTACAGAGAATGGAAATGGGAAATCGGACAGAATACGGCTTCAAACACTCTGTGATTGTTTTTTTTAATTGTTAGGAACTTTGAAGCTATTAGTTGATCTATCTCCCAATATAGTAATGTAGCACTGAATAAACGATGCTAGTTCTCGGTGCATTAGTGATCAGCTAATATCTCTGCTAGTAATTGATGTATTTTTCTTCAAGAAAGTTGCCTAAGCCAAAAAAATAATAAAGATAGTGGAGGAATAGGTGCTCACTTTTGAATAAGTTTGCTTGAGACAAAAGTATGTGAAGCTGCCTCAGAAAAACATTGTATTAAATCAAAGGATATTTTTTCAAATGTAGCTACGCCCTTAAAAATCAGAAAACATGCTTTGTTCCCCAATAGACCCATCTTTCCCCATCCTCTCTTGTTTCTTTTTCTTTCCTCTAAATGGAGAATATGAAAAATACAGAATTCAGCATTCTGGTGATGGATTTTTTGTAGTCTGTGTTCGCATTACAGGCTCAAAACCGCAATCTAAACAACATTGTTTCCTGCTGAACTTGAAGTGTTATTTGCAAGGCTGAATGAAAACTGCTTACTTATAGTATTTTTTGAGGGACTTAGTCTGTTTGTTTTCACAAGTCAGGGGAATTCTTCTGGGAGAAGGAAGAGTTAAGTTCATAAGCTGCACACTGGCCCACCACAGAATTCTCATTAGCAAGTCTGATCCATGACAAATTCAGGTTAAAAGGAGAAATAAAGCTTCTCAAACCTAAAACCAGGGGCATTAAAAACAAATCTCGTAACACTTCAGCTCTGGCCAGAAATTCTAGGATACGTGCTATCTGCCCAAGAGCACGGGACAGACACAGGCTATTACACCCTGTCTCAAACAGCTGGCCCAAAGAAAGAGGTACAGGGACAAAAAGTTCAGGCTACACCGGTAAGGAAGAGTTAAACCCAAACACCCTGAACGTGGTGTGGGAGGAATGCACCATGAATGCTGCTTTGCTCCCAGTCCAAAAGGAGAGGATGCCCTCTACCAGAGAAAAGACAGAAAGCATTGGATGCTGGTCTTTTCTTTCTTTTTCAGACGGGAACAACCTCTTCGAGCCCATCGGCAGGCTCTAAGCAGATGCCTTTAGCATGTATCCTGAGGAACTGGAAACAATGCCACGGCCCCAGTACAACCTATCTGATGGTGAAAGATAGCCCCCTGAGGACACACTTAGTTACACCACCATCTTACTATTAGGTCTTTTTGTAAATAGGAGGGGGAAATGGTCAGAACTACTTAGACACAGGCTTTCTTTGCTTTAATAGAACCCTCACCTGCCAGAGTGCTGTCCATGCTAGGAAAACATCTTTGGCTTTTCTCATGGTTAAGAGGACACACTTTCTTCCAATGTTGAATTGCTATTGATAATAGATGTAGATTTACTTTTTTATCTTTTTTGATTTGTCTGTTCTATATTTGCCTTTGAAATACATTTTGTTACTTTGGCTCAGTGAATAGCAGCTGTTTCACAGCGACCTATATGATCCTATCTGACTGTTACAAACTGTTTATATTTTTTGGCCAAACTTCCTAAAATTAAATTCTAATGAAGTTCTTCTGACCTCTAGCTAACTTTGGGATGCTTCAGAGAGCCCCTGAGACATCCCAAAGAGAGATAAATAACTACTTGGGTTCATTTGACATGTTAAATTACATAGAAAGCACTATCGGAGGAGTGATAAGATGAGGTGGTGGCGTTATTCCCATGACCTGCTGGACAGCTTCTGGGAAACCAGAGTCTTTGGGTTTTTTTTGTTTTGTTTTGTTTTGTTTTTTAAAAGATTTATTTATTTATTTATTTTGGGCGGGGGTCGGGAGGGAGGGGTGTGGGCGGGCCACTTCTATTGGTCTTTCATTTCTCTATTTTCATCCGTCTTTGTTCTTTGGCTCCTGTGGGTCTCCCATCGCGGTGGCCTCTGTTGTCACAGAGCACCGGCTCTGGGCGCATGCGCACCAGAGCTCCGGCTTGGTGATTGGACACATCGGTCCAGCCACTCCGCGGCACGTGGGATCTTCCCAGGCCAGGGATCGAACCGGCGCCCCTTGCACTGCCAGGCGGTGTCCTTACCCGCTGGACCACCAGGGGAAGCCCAGTCTTTGGGTTTTGGGGGGAGTATGGGTGTAAAGTTGAAACTCCAAAGAGTGGATGGAAGGGCACCAGGGGGAGTGGAGCCTGTGCCCTCGCTGGACTCAGTGCGGGCGCCTTCGCCCAGCGCGCACAGGGACACGGTCGGCAGAGGGACAGCTCTTTCGTGACTCTCTGGGTGGCGGAGCATGGCCGTTGTTTGGTAGAGCGATGTGTCTGGGTGAGTTTCATAGCAAATGAGATGCTGACGTGGACTACCTCTGGGGAGTTCCTAAGAAATCACTGGGCCCC